>OY759195.1:12417500-13879246 GCA_963662085.1 Eupithecia inturbata | reverse complement strand
AACCTTAACCTAACCTAACCTAACCTAACTACCTTAACCTAACCTAACCTAACCTAACCTAAACCTACCTAACCTAACCTAACCTACCTAACCTAACCTAACCTAACCTAACCTAACCTAACCTAACCTAACCTAACACCTAACCTAACCTAACCTAACCTAACCTAACTAACCTAACCTAACCTAACCTAACCTAACCTAACCTAACCTAACCTAACCTAACCTAACCTAACCTAACCTAACCTACCTAACCTAACCTAACCTAACCTAACCTAACCTAACCTAACCTAACCTAACCTACCAACCTACCTAACCTAACCTAACTAACCTAACCTAACCTAACCTAACCTAACCTAACCTAACCTACCTAACCTAACCTAACCTAACCTAAACCTAACCTAACCTAACCTAACCTAACCTAACCTAACCTAACCTAACCTAACCTAACCGAACCCGCACTCGAGAGCGCCACGAAAAAAGGTCCCTCCGCGCTAAAAAATTCGCAAAAATAGTAAAAAGTGCTTCGATTTTGTTGTGTGATACATGAAAAGAAGCGGCAAGTGAAGACGCACACGTCGGTGAAAACCGTGTGGCTCTAAGTGCTGTGGCCACAAAGTTACGGGTGAAAAAGTGCTTTTTTAGGTTATTTCCAAAATTAAAAGTGATTTATCTCGTGAAATTCAGTGACGACCTACAGTTTTTCAACTGTGCAACGGAGGGCATCTTGGTTCTCTATAAGTCAGCCAATTTGCAGATTTTTCCCGTGCAGGAGCACGGAGATATTGTCAAAAAACCTAAAACCACGTGGCGGCGAGGTCAGTGACCCCGTGCCCGTGGATCATTTTAAAGGACGAGACTCGAAGGAGGCAGCAGAGAGCAGCTGGGAGGCACCTTCAGATTTGAAAACGGACCATTTTCCACGGAGATAGAGACTCAAAAACTTTTGTGCGGTTTTATTTTTCACTGTAAGTGTTTTTATTTGAAATCTTCAGCGACAACATAGGTTAATTTTTCGTGTATTTGCTGTCCCTATGTTGTCAAACATTTCTGTGAAAAAATTAGATTTTTAAAACTAGCGGTTTCCGAGCGCGAAATTATAGAGTTAAATTACCAACCGCAAATAGATTAAAACGCTTGTTTCTCGGAAACGGCTGGAGATAGGCAATTTTTTGTTCGAATTTGTATATATTATATATATAATATACACAAGTTCATTTTATCTTTTTGAACTTTACATATCCCCCCTTTTTCTTAAACCCCCCCACCTAAACTCAAAAGTGTAATTTACAAATTTTGTATTGGAAAGTCCTCATATTCGAAAAGTTTATGTTTATATTATAGTAATTGTAATTTATAGCTTTAAATTCTAAACCCACCTTCCTCCCCCCTTACCCCCCCTTCTAGCCTTGTGCAGAAAACCCACAACGTAGTTTGATTTTTCCAAATTTAAAATTGTTATTGTATATTCCATTATTTATAAGATTTAAGAAAAAAGTTTTCCCTTCCCCTTCCCTTTCCCACCCCCTCATAGAGATTTTCAAACTTTTAAGTGCAAATATCTCGGTAACGGGAAGAGATAGGCAAATTTTGACAAAAAATTGTATTTTAGATTTATCTAAAATACAGACTTGCTTGTCTTCCTTTTGCCTTCCATAAAATTTGAAAATATCATCCCCCCACCCCTCCAAAAATTTGAAGTCCTGTAACTTGTAAACGATAACTCCAAATTGGACGCGGATTTTTATGTTAGTAATAAGAAATTAGCATTAAGGTTTACTGACCAAAAAAGATACTCTACATAGAGCAGAAAAACTGTGCACTGTACATATTTGTGACTTTCTTAGCTAACTAACGGAATGCTTTTTTCATTATAGTCAATAGCATAATAAGGGACTTAGTAGATTGTATAACGATACTCTAGGTAGAGTCAATTATAGGATTGTAAAGTCTTGTAAACTAAAGCCCTTCTGGCGCACATAATAAACCGACTCTACAAAGAGTCGATGTAGAGTTCGATAGATTTATCTTTTAAAACTTATACAAACCTTTACTTACCTGATCGCTGACTTGTTGCGGTTGTTCATCGCAGCGTACCTGTAACACAAAAACATTCGATTTAATTAGTTATTGGTTAATAAATAGTATTAGTACCATAGTATAAGTGACAATTCGCCTTTATACACCGAACTACCTATTATTAGTGGGCCGCTGTTTCAATTTAAGTATTAGTGCTTAATATATTGAGTTTGTTTCTGTGCTTACCACTTTTAACTTACGCGATTGCGGGTCTGCTCGATACACATAGTTTATCCCACTGACTTGTTGGGGTAAGATGCCGTGCCCCAGAACACCCCCGGCTTCTCAAACAGACGACCGACCAGCTGCAGCTGCGCGGTTGGAGAGCTCCCCGACTTTAGTCACACATGAAGGGGAGGGCCCCTCGGCGGACCCGCCAGCAGAAGACATTCTGTTGGTAGATTTGCTGGGAGACTCACATGCCACCCCAGACACCCCCACTTCCGCAGAAGAGGGAGAGCAAATAAAAGGACCGGGACGCTCTAATCTGAACAAAACAGTGCTCCTACACAAGGGCCCGGCCACGCCCACCAAGACGATCTGCACCCCCACCCTGGCAGCCCCCTCGGTGCCGAAACCGAGAACGTTGCCACTGGAGGGCAATGTTGCCGCACTTGTGCGACGACACTCGTTGGAAGCGCCTGAGGGCCCGCCGAGGAAAGGGGATAAACTGATTGAAGGTAGAAACTTACTCAGGCAACTGAAGACGACCCTAAAAATGTCACGAAATACAAAAAAGGAACTAGTTGACAAGGTTTTTGAATCCGCTGACAAGCTGTATGCCCTAGTAAAGGAGATGGACGGTGTAATCAAAAATATACAGAAAGATACAAAAGCAAGCGGTCCACTAAAAGGAAGAGAAACGGAGCAGAATAAGCAGGAAAAGAAACAGGAAATGCAGGAAGAAAAAGCCCAGAAAGAAGAAATATTGCGAGAAAAGAAAGAGGATGAATTCCTGAAGAAGCTGGAGGAACACACAAAAAAGATAGAGGAGAATAGTGAGAAAATGGAAAATCTACAAGAAGAATTAGCAAGATATAGAAATGAGCGTGAGTCACGTAGCTACGCGTGTGTGGCGGCGGAACCGTCAAAGGGACATCCCCTGATGAGACCTGCACTACACTCCGTAGCCGTGATGACACAGGATGGGCAGGAAACAGGGGATCAGGTGCTGGAAAAGATAAGAAAAGCAGTCAATGCAAAAGAAGGAGGCCTAAACGTAGAAAGAGTCAGAAAAGCAAAAGGAAAGATTATAATAGGGTGTAAAACGGAAAAGGACAAGAAGCTAATTACAGAAAAATTAATCAAAGCCTCACAAGACCTAAGAGTGGAAGATGTTAAAAACAAGGACCCCCTGGTCATCCTGATAGACGTCATGAAGTACAACACAGATGTTGACATCATGACGGCTATCAGGAACCAGAATAGGGACCTTATAAAGCATGAAGAAAAACTGGAGATTGCATATAGAAGGAAAGCTAGAAACCCACTCACACAGCATGTCGTGATGAGGGTCTCCCCACAGGTATGGAGGAAGATGACAGATGCTGGCCACCTGCACATTGACCTCCAGAGAGTCAGGGTTGCCGACCAGTCGCCTCTGGTGCAGTGCTCGCTCTGCCTTGGCTACGGCCACGGCAGGCGGTTCTGCACCGGGACTCTGGAGAAATGTAGCCACTGCGGGGGCCCGCACAAGAGGGACCAATGCGGGGACCTCCTCACAGCGATACCACCATCATGCTGTAACTGCGCAAAGGCTGGTATAATTAACAGAGAGCACAATGCTTTTGACAGAGAATGCCCCGTCAGACGCAAATGGGAGGCCCTAGCGAGAGCTTCCATAGCGTATTGCTAAGGGCACCCCAGTTGCAACCAACCAGCACAAGACGTACCTGGGAGCCCAGGTCAACCTGGGCAGAATGGACCTGGCGACAAACGAGGTAATGATGGAAGCTGGAAAACGCAAGATAGCCTTTGCGTTGCTCCAGGAGCCATATGTCGGTGCAATTCGGCGGGTAAAAGGGTACAGGGGGGTGAGGATCTTCCAAAGCCACACCCAGGTCGAAGGTCCCGTCAAGGCAGCTATTGCTGTTTTTGACGATGATCTTGACGTTATCCAATACCCGAACTTCACGACCAATAACATAGTGGTAGTAAAACTTAGGACTGTGGCTTGGGAGATGGTCATCATCTCGTACTACTTCGAACCCCATCCAGCACCGATAGAGCCATACTTGGAGCAGCTGAGAGCTATCATAAGGGACCTTGGTGCGATGCAAGTTCTGATTGGTGGAGACGCAAATGCAAAAAGCACTTGGTGGGGCAGCAGTGAGGTGGACAGCCGAGGAGAAGAGTTGGCCGGAGCGCTGGAAGAAATGGGCCTCCAGGTACTCAACGAGGGAGACCTGCCTACCTTTGAAGTTGTTAGAGGAGGCAGACGCTACACCAGCTACGTAGACGTGACGGCCTGCGCAATTGAGATGCTCGGTGCAGTAGAGGACTGGAGAGTTGAAGATGCCATGGTGAGTTCAGACCATAACGCCATTCTTTTTAAAATTAACCTGCAGAAATCAAAAGGAATGAACATTAAAAGAACAACTAGGTTATTTAACACAAAAAAGGCAAACTGGGATCAGTTTCGTAAGAAAGTGACCGAGTTAGCATCAGTAAATAAATTAACAGTAGAATCAATTAACGAAATAACATGCAAAACAAAATTAGAACAAACAACAGTTACATTTACGGAAATTATTAGTCAAATTTGTGTTAAAATTTTACCGAAGAAAAAACAAACAGAAAAACTGAACTTACCATGGTGGTCGGAAGAACTCGAGGATCTGAAAAAAAGGGTACTTACAATGAAGAGGAGAATCCGTTGCGCTGCACCGAGGAGGAGGCAGAAGGTCGTAGACGAGTACCTGAAAGCAAAACAAGAGTATGAGGAAAGGGCCGTAAAGGAGGCAGTCGAGAGTTGGAAAGGGTTTTGTGGGAAACAGGATAAGGAAGGAATGTGGGAAGGGATTTATAGGGTCCTGAAATGTACGGAAAAAAGGCAGGAAGACTTACCTTTAAAGCTAAACGGAACAAGCCTGAGCCCGAAGGAGTCCGCAGAAATGTTCGCAGAGGTCTTCTACCCAGAAGACAAGGAGGGCGAAGACAACGAGGAACATCGACGGCTAAGAGATCTAGCTGGCAAAGTAAACGTGTTGGAGCATGATGAACTGCATGATCCACCGTTTACCATCTTGGAGCTTAAAGCTGCCGTCGACAGCTTCAATCCTAAGAAAGCTCCCGGCTCGGACGGACTCACGGCTGATATCTGCAAACAAGCAATAGACTCCAATCCCGGACTTTTCCTAGCACTGGTCAACAAATGCCTCGAATTAGGCTCTTTCCCGAAGATCTGGAAGGAAGCAACTGTGATAGTGCTGAGAAAGCCAGCGAAGGACGATTACACAGCTGCCAAAGCCTACAGACCAATCGGGCTGTTGCCAGTGATGGGAAAGATCCTGGAGAAGATGATCGTAGCAAGACTAAAGTGGCACCTTGTACCGGGTATTAGCCAAAGTCAATATGGATTCATGCCACAAAGGAGCACGGAAGACGCCCTCTATGCGCTCGTCAACCACATTAGGGATAAAATCAGAAAGAAGAAGATGGTTGTGCTGGTATCCCTAGACATAGAGGGGGCCTTTGATAGTGCCTGGTGGCCCGCGATAAGAGTCCGTTTGGCGGAGGAAAAATGCCCGATCAACATCAGACGAGTGATAGACTCATACCTAGAGGACAGGGGGGTGAAAGTGAGGTACGCAGGAGAAGAGGTGTACAGAAGAACAATGAAGGGTTGCATCCAGGGTTCTATCGGCGGCCCAATACTATGGAACCTCCTTCTCAACCCCCTGCTAATAGGGTTGCAGCATCGAGGAGAGTACTGTCAGGCGTTTGCAGACGACGTTGCCCTGGTGTTTGAGGGTGATTCCGCGGTGGAGATCCAGGGACGTGCAAATGCCGCTCTCGAGTATGTTCGAGAGTGGGGTGTAAGAAACAAGCTGAAATTTGCTCCGCATAAAACTAATGCGATGTTGCTAACAAACAGGCTAAAGTATGACACCCCACACTTGACCATGGGCGGGATCGGCATTTGCATGTCGCGGGAGATAAAGATCCTGGGGCTCGTGATAGATGACAAACTGACGTTCAACAGCCACGTTTCAAACACCTGCAAAAAAGCGTTGAACGTCTATAAGCAGCTATCACGAGCAGCTAAGATCAGCTGGGGACTCCACCCGGAAATCATTCGGACTATATACACCGCCTGTGTTGAGCCCGTGGTGCTGTACGCGGCCAGTGTATGGGGTTCCGCTGCTGAAAAACTGTGCGTGCAGAGGCAGCTGAATGTAGTCCAGAGAGGCTTCGCTCAGCGCCTCTGCAAAGCTTACAGAACTGTCTCTCTGAACGCCGCACTCGCTTTGGCCGGGTTGCTCCCTCTTGACCTGCGAATTAAGGAGGCAGCCGCCCTATACGAGGCAAAGAAGGGATTGTCCCGGCCGACGGGTCTGGCGGACAGAGAGATAGAACAGATGACACCATACAGCAGCACACCACATCCGGCAAACAGAGCAGAGCTGTACTTCCATAACCTGGACACTGACGAAGAACTCAGCGAGTACAACTGCCAAGCAGTCCGAATTTTTACAGATGGCAGCAAGATTGATGGGGGAGTGGGTGCGGCTTTTTCCATATGGAATAAGACCGTAGAAACTGGAACCCGAAAATTGAAGCTGCCATCTTACTGCACAGTGTACCAGGCGGAAATGCTGGCTATTCGCGAAGCAACCCGCAAGATTCTGGAAACCTCCGAGAATAGCTACGGGATCTACAGCGATTCACGATCGTCGCTAGAGACGATAACGAACCATTTCGCGTTCCATCCCCTAGCTACTGAGATCCGGAGAAATCTTGCGGAGTGCAGATCCCAGCACAAAGAGGTAGCTCTGTTCTGGATAAAGGCTCATGCTGGTTTCGCGGGCAATGAACGGGCGGATGCGTTGGCGAAAGAGGCTGCCACAAATTCGAAGACCAGACCGGTTTATGATGCGTGCCCGGTTTCATTTGTCAAAAGACTGATCCGGGGGGAGACGCTTGACAAATGGAACCGGCGATACATAAACGGTGACACAGCGGCGGTCACGAAAGTCTTTTTTCCAGATGCTACAATAGCCTATAAGGTTATCCGGAAGATGGGACCGGCAGATGGGATTCTGACTCAGATATTAACGGGGCATGGTGGATTCTCCGAGTACTTGCACCGATTCAAGTGCAAGGAGAGTCCGTCGTGCATCTGCGATCCAGACTCAGAAGAATCTCTACTGCAAGTGATCTTGTACTGCCCCGTACACTGCAAAATAAGGCATGACCTTACCCAGCAGCTGCACACAAGCCTTAAAACTGAAAACCTGTGCGGAATTATGGAGAACAGTACGGAACGCGGCATCTTCCTTCAATACTGTAAGCAAGTGACAAAAGTGGTAATAAATAGAAACAAACTTAATAGATAAAAACTGTTGGCACCATATAATGATTATATGTCTGTGCAACAATTATAAATAAGAAGTTGATACAGAAGAAGATGTAAAATATATGTAAGAAAATAGTATTGTACAATATATGTAAGAAAATAGTATTTTAACATAAAGATAAGTTTGATTTTGTGAAAATTAAGAAATAAAGAAAGAATTCCCCTTTAAAAGAGATAGACAGATACAGAGAGTAGTTAGATAGCAGCTCGTCCCATAGGCGGGCATCCCACCCGTTATAAGTGTATCAGACGATGAATGAATGGAAATGGTATATGTATGAAAATGCGAGAGGAATAAATGCGAGAACTTGTATGAATCAGGCTCAAGATAGAAAAAGGCTCCGATCACGTTGGAGGAATTAGATCGAAAAAAAAAAAAAAAAAAAAAAAAAAAAAAAAAAAAAAAAACCTAACCTAACCTAACCTAACCTAACCTAACCTAACCTACAACTGAACCCACTCCTTGAAACAGCCGGATTGCTTGAAGCCCACATCCAGGCCTTTGCAGATGACCTTCTTATAGTGGCCAGTGCAAGAACTACAGCTCTGCTGGAGTTAAAGGTTAACAAAGCACTTAGGCATGTCTCTGATTGGGGAGCGGCTTACAAGATGCGATTCGCGGCACACAAAACCCAGGCAGTTGTGATAACCAAAAAACTAAAATACGACTTACCTCAGTTTACACTAAACGGAAGGATACTGGAACTATCAAACAGTCTCAAAGTTCTAGGCCTCACCATTGACAAAACACTGAATTTCAAGGAGCTTCTGGACAACACATACAGGAAAGGCATCAATATCTTCAAGATGATGTCCAGGGTGGTAAAGTCACAATGGGGCTTGAATTCAGAAATCACGAGATTGCTATACCTGGTGACTGTCGAGCCTGTGGTCCTGTATGCTGCTAGTGCCTGGGCCCCTGCTGCAGACAAAAAGTTTGTAAAGCAAAGGTTGGACCAAATGACAAGGATTTTTGCCCTAAAGATCTGCAGAGCTCATCGTACCACTTCATTTACTTCTGGCGTATTGCTCTCAAGAATCATACCACTCGACTTGAGGCTAACTGAGTCAGCTAAGTTGTTCGAGGTTAAAAGAGGCAAGTCACTTGAAGCACTTCCAGGGCGACCCCTAGAGAACAGAGCCTCACCTAACGATCTGCCTCACCCGTCAGAAAGAAAACACGGAGAGTTTAGCATTATTAATAGCCAGGAGGACGCTGATCGGATTGGAAACGAGTGGATTAAAATTTACACGGATGGAAGCAAACTGGAGGGAAAAGTGGGTGCAGCAGTTTCAGTCTGGAAAGATGGCAATGAAATGAAAAGCTTTAAGATAAAACTAGCCGACTACTGCACTGTCTTCCAGGCTGAGATGGTTGCCATTTTAAAAGCTGTTTCCTACCTAAGGGAGAGGGAAGCTCGGGGAAACGTGATTTCGGACTCCCGGTCGGCTTTAGAAGCTATTTCTGACCCATGCACGGAAAATCCTGTTGCGCGAGAAATTCAGAAGGTAGCCAGAGAGGTAAATGGGGTGAAGTTCTTCTGGGTACGGGCACACGTTGGCATTATAGGAAATGAGCGTGCCGATGAACTGGCGAAGGCCGCTACAAAACTCAAGGCAGCTCCAGCGTACGAGGCGTTCCCGCTGTCCTTCGCAAAGCGCTCCATCAGAGCTACAACCCTTGAAAAATGGCAGGATCGGTACAGCAGCGCAACAACAGGCGGAGTGACGAGGATGTTCTTCGGTGACATAAAAACAGCATATCATATCCTGACCAAGATTGAAACGACAGCGTTACGTACACAACTGTTTAGCGGTCACACAGGAGTCAAGGCGTATCTACACAGATTCAAGCTAGCCAACGATCCGTTTTGCACTTGCGATCAGATTAGCTCTGAAACCATTGAACACATTCTGTTCCAATGCCCAAAATATGGTTTGGAGCGGCATGATTGCGAGTGCAAGATGGATCTTGTTATAACAATAGGCAAAGTAAGCGAGGCAATTAACGATGACAACCGCCGAACCCATTTCCTAGCTTTTGCGGAAAAAATTCTAAGGCAGGCAGCAAAGGCAAATGGGTCCACTATTGCATGATAGATTTACCTCTAGTAATTGTAATTATTTTGATTTATTGGTTTGTAAAATTGTTATTATTATTATTATTATTTTTTTTTTATTTGTAATTTTAATATTGTCAATATTCTGAATGAATTTAAATACTGGTTTAAATTTTATTCTGAAATGAAGTCATATTTGATTGATTTTTATTGTATTATTTGCATGGTAATTATAATGTTATAATAACAGGGCATGTTAATGAATGTAATTTTGATAATTTGATAAAATATGTTTAGCAAATAATAGAAAAGAAAGTACAAAACGAAACGAAAGCGAAAATACATGAACGAAACAAATGAAAGAAAGACATAAAAAAAAAAAAAAAAAAAACGTTACGGAAAAAACAATAGAAGCTAAACATTGAAGAAAAAAAAAAAAAAAAAAATCACAAATTAAGAATCGAAATGTACCTATTGTATCTATGTATTAATTTGATTTATGTGTTAATTTGATTTATGTGTAGGAAATTATTTTAAAACTGTGAACAAATGTTGAAAGAAATTGTTAAAATGGAATTGCATGTTTTTAAAATGAGATTTAACATGTAATAATTTGTTATGAAATATATTTTGAAAAAGTCAGGAATTTAAAAATAAGTGAAATGAATTTGTAATAATTGATTCTGCATGTTTCCTTTTTGGGCGTGGACTGAACAAAAAAAAAAAAAAAAAAAAAACAAAGAATCATAAAATAGGAATAAAAGAAATACAGAATTAACCACCACAAAATCAATAGTGGTGATAAGATAAAAAGCAGACTAGGAAACTCTCTGATCCAGTGGTCAGATGAGCATACTAGTTGGCAACATTAAAAAAAAAAAAAAAAAAAAACCTAACCTAACCTAACCTAACCTAACCTAACCTAACCTAACCTAACCTAACCTAACCTAACCTAACCTAACCTAACCTAACCTAACCTAACCTAACCTAACCTAACCTAACCTAACCTAACCTAACCTAACCTAACCTAACCTAACCTAACCTAACCTAACCTAACCTAACCTAACCTAACCTAACCAAGACGACACCTTTCACAGATTTTTACCACAACCCACTGCGAAGCTATTGCTATTTTTCTGAAAACCACGTGGCCACGTGCTCATCGATTTAAAACGAATCTGAAAAGTGAAATAGCGGGTATCTGTGCATCTTTGCTAGCCCTACATTTGACTGCTATCAGTTTCAAAATTGTTTGTTTTTTGGCTAAGATATAGGCATTAATATGAAAAACTCAACTTTTTCATAACTTAAAACCTCTTTTAAAAAGATTTTCAGCGACAACATTACAATTTTTTTATCTAGTTTGTGAGTTCACTACCTAAAGTGGCAGCCTGTAAATTTTTGGATTTTTCCCAACATTTTCCACGGAGCTATAAACATTTTCAGGCAGACCACGTGGCACGTGGTGTTTGAAATTCGTGGCTAGCGAGCTCGAATCCTTGTCCACAAGTTGCTCGTTAAAATAAAGAACATAACACCGTTTTCAGCATCAACTTTGCTTCAGGGGTTGCGGAGATATAGCCGTTTTACAGTTTTTCAGCAATCTTGGTAAACTCGCTGAAATTTTCAGAGGTCTCACTGTTTCAGTGCATTGCACATCACGTGACGATTATTGCAAGCCCAAACACCACTGTGCTGCGACTTCTGGATCGGGAGATATATTGATTTTTGATATTTCTACTGTAAGGCGGCCATTTTGACGGCCATCTTGGAAGTGCTTGTTTCTGTGTATCTCTGCTTCTACGGGTCGTAGAGACTTCTTGGTGTCCTTGGGACAATTCCTAATCGTTCTGGGTGACTCTACATAAATTCGGACCACAGCTCTACATTTTTCAAATTCGGAATCCCTACCATCGGTGAACCATTCAGTTGAAGATCCCAGCTATCTGGAGCCACTGGTTCTGGAGATACGTGGTTCGCGCTTCCTGGGACGCCATCTTGGGCGCCATTTTTAATATTTCTGTTCTGGATATCTCCACTTCTAGGAAGTAGGGACTTCTGGTTTTCACTGTTGGCGTCCTCCGGGTAAAAACTATCCGTTTCAGGTGACTCTACATAGAGTCTAACCCCTGCTCTACATTTTTTGGATTGGGACTCTTTGTTACGTGGTTCCTGGTATAGGGGCCTGCAATCGTGGCTGTAGGGGGGTTGTAGTGTGGTGTAGAGGGTTTAGTGTCCCGGGATCAGGATATCGTGCCGTTCTGAGAATTCTTATATTGTTCTAAGTCTTCTGCATTTGAGTTCGTAGTAACCGAGGCACTTCAGACATGTCGGACAAGTCGGACAAATCCAAAGCCTCAGGCGCATCTGCGGCGAGAAGCAATGCTTCAAAAACTCTTCGCAAGCAGGCAATAGTCCAAGCGATGGACAAGAAAAGGTGCCTGGACCCGACACCAACGTTATCCGTTCGAGTGGTGACCAGCGAGCCTCCCTCAAGTGTTGAGCCTGTATCTCTGCGCTCGAACCTGGGTCCAGCAACGTTCACTGCATCGCCTGAAGCTGTTACTGATCAGTCAACTGCACCTGTTGCAGTTGCCGTGACAGCATGCTCCGACGCTTCCTCAGCGTACAACGTTGAGGTCGAGTTGGACAAGCTAGGCATTGCACAACCCAGTTCTAGGATGGATGACGACTGGTCCGATGTCGACAGCATGACGAGCAGGCGCTCGAGCATTCTCCCTGCAACCACCACGCGCACTGGAGTGTCCATGGACCTCGCTTCACAGAGAGCCAATGATATTCTGCAGTCAGGGAAGGCGGCACTGGAGAAGGCGGGAAATATGAAGCGGGAATGCAAGACGGAAGCCCTGGAGAGCCTTCAGGCACTCTATGAGGTTGTTCTCTCGGTCTCTGACTCTCGCTCGAGACATAGGGTTGCACTTGAGCAGGAGAGGACGCGAGCTGCAAGAGAGCTGGTCAGGGTGGAACGAGCTCATTCCAAGCAGTTGGCGGAATTTCATTTGTCGCACTCGGGGAAGCTTCGAGAAGCGCACGAGGCCATTTTGAAAACCCATAAAACCGCGGAAGGCATCCGGGGCTGGCTTAATTTTGAGCTGGATGGACCTATCAAAGGTATAGCTACCATACAGAGCGAGCTCCAAGCCCTCACAAGCCAGGCCATAGGGCCTAAGGAAAGTTCCTTGAACCCTGGTGACGCAAGCCACCATCAGCAGGCAGTTGTCGGTCTCAGTCAGCTATTCACCGAGGTGACTGAGCAGCTCCGCGCGGTGAGACTGGCGATCGACGATCTAACGAGCCAGCTTGCGAAATCCGAGAGAATCTGCTTGCCTAGCCGAGATGTAGCGGTCGACCCAGCCTCCTTGGATGCGGAAGGCCTTCTTCTTGTGGGACAAGATATCCTCCAATTAAAAACCAGCCTACTGGAGCAAGTGTCAGCATCAGGGGCACCTCTTGTGAAGGATTCATTGGACTCGGAGGCTGTTGTGGCGCTACGGGAAATCAAGAGAGATATCGTTGCCATCTGCGATGACCATTCTGCATCCAAGCTGTCACGAAGGGCGATCGCGGACTCAATACTCCAGCTAAGAACCGATGTGAGGGAGTCCCTGGACACTATGGTGGAGACCGTTGGGCCGGTAAGGACGGCGGTCGAGTCACTTCGGGGTGACGTTAAGGATCGTGCCACTGTTCTGCCGCATCCTACTGGACCCTCCTCAGAGCCAGCATCGCTGTCTCCAACAGCATCATACCGCAAACCAACATACGCACAAAGTTTTGGTTCAGCGAGGCGTTCTGTTGTTGTAGAGTCACCAGACACTCAGAAATCGAGTGAGGATATTCTTCTTGACATTAAGAAGAGTATCGACGTCGCTGAGCTGGGTATCGCGGTGCAGGGTCTTAGGAAAGGGCGGAACAGCAAGGTAATCATATCGGTGGAAACAGATGAGGATCGACAAGCTATGAAGACGGCCATACACGGATTGAGCAAGGGCTACACAGTGACGGAGCCCCCTCCTAAACTGCCACAACTGAGGTTCATCGGAGTCACGAACGACATGACCAACGACAAAATTATCGAAGCAGTTCGACGCCAGAATAAGGGTACGCTGGGTGCACACATGGAGGAACCAATCAAGGTTCTCAGAAGGACGAAGCACAGATCCGATTGCTTGAGTAATGTTATAGTCGAGGTTGGTCCTGGAATCTGGCAGAGGCTCAGAGATCAGAGGATAAAGGTTGGGTACCAGGTGGTGCATTCTATTGACCAGTCTCCTATAAAGCAGTGCTTTAAGTGTCTCGGCTTTGGTCATGAAGTGCGCAACTGTACAGGGTCCAACACTTGTGATTATTGCGCGGGTGAACACGACACTAGGTCATGCTTACGCAGCAATAAACCAGTTTGCATCAACTGCAGACCTGGTACGGAACGCACCCACCCGGCTTACTCTGATCAGTGTCCTGAATGGCGAAAATACGATCGTCTTGCACGTTCAATAATTAGCTATTGCTGAGGTTCTAACCGGGTCGTTCCAAAGTCTTGAGGTCTCACACATTGCACCGTACATAAGAATTATGCAGGCTAACCTAGGCCGTGGAGCAGTAGCTTCCCAAGAATGCCTTAAGGAGGCTCTAGGCGGTGACTTTTCCGTCCTGGCAATACAAGAGCCTTATGTTGGGAATCGGGGCTTCACGACCTGGGGTAGTCATCAAGTCATTCAAAACTATAAGGGAGGCAAACCTGTTAAGTCTGCGATCGTTGTTGTTGACAACAAATTTGCCATCATAGAATATCCAGATCTGTGTACTGAAAACATTGCATGCGTAGTACTGAGCTTGGGTGAGAGAAGGTTAGGCATAGTTTCCGTGTACCTCGAAGGATCCGAAGACATCGAGCCTTACCTGCAGCACATACAACACGTGTGTGAGCACCTGTCCACACCGCATATCATCCTGGCGGGTGACGTAAACGCCAAGAGTTACTGGTGGGGGGAGGACGAGGAGGATGCCAGGGGCACATCGTACATGGAGCTGCTTTCTTACCTGGACATGGCTATCCTGAACATCGGAAGAACACCAACCTTCAGTGCCCTGCGGGGTGGCAGGACGTATGAGAGCATCGTTGACGTCACGGCCTGCACGAATTCTGTCCTGGGGGAGGTGACACGTTGGAAGGTCAATCCTGATCTCATCACAACCTCAGACCACAGCGCAATCACCTTCGACGTCTACCTGAAACATAAAACAGACTTCATTAAAAGACAAACAACAAGGAAGTTCAACACAAAGAAAGCAGACTGGATAGCCTTCGAAACCTTCTTGAAACGAGAACTGGGTGAACATGGTCTGAGCGAAGAGGCAGTGGGTGCCGTGAAATCTCCGGCTGAACTGAACATCGTCGTCGAAACCTTCACAAAGTGCGTAGAGCTGGCCAGCGTAGAATCTATACCTGGGATCGGAGACACGAAACGTACCAAAATCAGCTGGTGGACCAAGGATCTGTCAAAGCAGAAGGCTGAGGTCACCCGACTGCGAAACAAGATCCGCAAAGCAAACCCAAGCCGAAAACCTGCTGTCGTCAGGAACTACCTGGATGCCCTGAGCAGCTACAAGGAAGCTCTACAGGAAACCAGGATATCGAGTTGGAAGGAGTTTTGCACGGGACAGGAGAAAACTACACTGTGGGAAAATATCTACAAGGTGTTATCGATAACTAGTCGTCAGGGGGATACCCTCCTGAGAAACCAATCTGGTACCCCGCTCTCTCCTAAAGACTCAGCTTCCCTTCTTGCACAAAGTTTCTTCCCTGATGATGACCCCTCCATCGACAATCAGGAACAGGCTGCACTACGGCTGAAAACTGCAGCGCACATCGATTCCTGTCGTAGACTGCGGCTGCAGAGCTCTGAACCCGCAGCCTCTGTTCCCTTCAAGGATATTGAACTGTTCAACGTGACCAGAGGAATTAGCAAGAACAAAGCACCCGGCGAGGATGGTTTCACGGCTGACATCTGCCTTAGAGCAATTATGTACACGGACAACCTGTTTCTGACAGTCTGTAACAAATGTCGGGAATTGGGATACTTTCCTAGGTCATGGAAGAGAGCCATTATCACAGTTATCCCAAAGCCACAGAAGGACGATTACTGTGCACCCAAGTCATACCGACCTATCGGTCTTCTACCGGTCTTCGGTAAGATTTTGGAGAAAATGTTCACCACGAGACTGCTGTGGCACCTGGGGAGTTCAGGACTGTTGAGTAGGCGGCAGTATGGTTTCATGCCTCAGATAAGCACGGAAGACGCACTATACGACGCTGTCACCATGATTAAAACTGAGATGACCTCGAAAAAACTCGTAGCTGAAGTATCCCTCGACATCGAGGGCGCGTTCGATGGAGCTTGGTGGCCTCTCATGCTCCAGCAGCTGATTGCGAAGAACTGTCCAGAGGACCTTCTTCTGCTAATTGACAGCTACCTCACCGAAAGATCGGTTTGTGTCCAGTATGCGGGACAGGAAGTTAGCAAAGAAACGAACAAGGGTTGCATCCAGGGTTCCACTTGTGGTCCAATTATGTGGAATCTCCAAATGGACCCTCTTCTGCAGAAAGCTGAATCCCTACGCGCCCACATCCAAGCATTTGCGGATGACATCCTCATCATAGCTTCAGCCAAGACCACCACGGAACTAAGTGAACAGATCAACGAAGCTCTGGGCGTGGTTGCCGAATGGGGACAAAACAGCGAGATGAAGTTCGCAGCACATAAGACCCAAGCTATCGTTGTGACTCGGAAACTCAAGTTTGACGCTCCCCGCTTTATCCTAAACGGTGTTGAGCTCAAAATTACAGACGAGCTCAAGGTCCTGGGTGTAACGTTCGACTCAAAGCTCATATTTCGGACCCATCTTCAGAATGTGTGCAAGAAGGCGGTAAATATTTACCAAAAGGTCGCCTCAGCTACCAGAGCGAACTGTGGCCTCAATCAGGAGATCACTAGACTCCTGTACAGGGCTGTGGTAGAACCCATTGTCCTATATGCGGCAAGTATCTGGGGCCCTATTACGGAGAAGAAGTATATCACGACAAGGCTAAACCAGATATCCCGGAAGTTTGGCATAATGACGGCAAAAGCTCACAGAACAACATCTCTTACTTCAGTCCTCTGTCTGGCCGGACTCTTGCCGCTGGATCTCAGGGTAAAAGAAGCTGCTGAACTTTACGAGCTAAAGCGCGGAAAACCCTTCTCTGACCTACCAGGACGAGAAGTAGAAAGGAGGGTTGGAGCCTTCCAATTACGACACCCCGCACAAAGACGTTCTTTCCCACACAAACTCCTGAAAACGGAACAAGAAGTGGAAAGCGTGAACCCTCATCCGAAGCTAACTGACGGGAACTGACGGGAGTAAAATCCAGGGAAAGGTTGGGGCGGCAGTGACCTGGTGGGAAGGCGGCGAAGAGATCCGTTGTTCTAATTTCCTCCTAGCGCCGTACTGTTCAGTGTACCAGGCGGAGCTCGCAGCAATCCTTAGAGCAATCGAAATGATGAATAAAGACCAGACGAAGATCGCTAACATAATAAGTGACTCAAGATCTTCCTTGGAAACTATTGCTGATCCAAACAGTACTCATCCCATAGTCGCTGAAATCCAATGGCAGATTTGTCATATGGAGGCGGAGGGAACTTGTCCAAAGTTCACCTCTACTGGATTAAAGCTCATGAGGGGTTTGCAGGTAACGAGAGAGCCGATAAACTGGCAAAGGAAGCTGCACTCAAAAAGAAGACCAGACCCGTGTACGATTGCGTCCCTGTGTCATACTTCAAGTACTCACTCCGCCAGAAGACGATTGACTTGTGGAACGGACGTTACATGGAAGCAAACACTGGCAAGACAACTAAGCTGTTCTTTCCCAATGTCCGCGTAGGTCACAAAATCGTGCAGAAGCTCACCCTCACAAACGTGCTGGCACAACTTTTCACCGGACATGGGGGCTTCAGAGAGTACCTGCATCGCTTCAAGCTCGCAAAAACACCATTCTGCACCTGTGATTCGGTCACACCGGAAACTGTGCCTCACCTCTTAGACGAGTGTCCTAGGTACGGCGCGTGGCGCCAACAACTAGCTACTAGGTTCCAACTAGATATAAGTAGCAATAACTATGGCAAGTTTGTTGGTGACAACAACTACCGTGATGAATTCTTAAAGTACGCTGAGCGCGTTGTAAGATCCGCAGTGAAAGCAAATGGTAGCACAGTTTGTTGAGTGCTGAATAAAAACAAGATTAATACTTAGTTTTAATTTGATCAGAAATTTTAATTAATTATTATATTTTAAATCGAATATATTTAAATAACAAAACTCTAATCAATAATTTAATGTTACAATGTATAAAATTCCAGTTTTTAAATAAATTGTTAATATAATCATGTTATATTTAATTATTAGTTGAATAACTGTTTTTGGGTTATTATTGTAATAGAAATAATAATAATGTGAACCCAACATAACAGAATGGAAATAAAATACATTGTTATAATTATGAAATTGTTGGAATTGTTGTATAAAATAGTTGAAGTGTGATAAATGTGGATATATAAACATTATAATTGTCATAAGTAACATTAATACAATAGTTCCCCATGTTATCAAGAAAGAAAGAAAAAAAAAAAAAAAAAAAAAAAAAAAATTAAAAAAATTAACAAAAAAGGAAAGGAATTAATAAATGAAAAAAGATTATAATAAAAAAATATATAATAATAATAATGATAATAATAAAAAAATAAATAAATATATAAGAAAAAAAAAAAAATGGGAGTAGACTACCTAGCATTTAAGGAATTTGCATTATATAAAATTAGATTAAAACGCCACATAATAAATAGTGGCGATAAAAATAATAAAAGCAGACTAGGAAACTCTCTGACCCTGTGGTCCGATGAGAATACTAGTTGGCAACAATAAAAAAAAAAAAAAAAAAACCTAACCTAACCTAACCTAACCTAACCTAACCTTTTTTTTTTTTTTTTTTTTGTTTTCGAGGGGAAAAATCTGCATACAGATACCATACTGCATGTAGGGTACAGTATGGTTATGTGGGGTTGTCGAAGAGAAGCTTCGATGACCCACTTAACAACCCCCCGGTGGCCAGCCTCTAAGCGTGATCAATGGACCTGGGAACTCCGATGGACCGCGCCAGGCCCATCTTGCTATTGCTAAAATTTAAACACGTCTCCGGGGGCGTTCACAACTACCGTCCCCAACGTCCCGCGAGAATTACAATGGCATGTGCCACACAATGCCATCGCCCTCCTGGGGTCTGCCTTGGAAAGTCGGAGCCCACACTCCGACTGCCCGCGGACCCAAGTGGTCCCCTAAAGGGAATGTCTCGTTACCCTCATGGGGCAGGCAACGCAGGGCGGTCGTAGCGCGCGCCTTGCCGCCGCCTCCTCCGAGCGGGATCGGCTCTCTCGCGATCCCGCTCGGCGGCTTCTTTCTGGACCATGACGGTCTCACAGAAAGAGACCACCTCCATCCACGCCGTCTCATCCACCAGCATAGCAGACACTACGCTGGGCAGAGACAGATCCTGCCCGATCCTGTTGACCAGGATCTGCCGTTCAGCACTCCACGCCGAGCATTCCTCGAGCGTGTGCTGTACGGAGTCCTGACCCCACTCACAATGGTGACATTGCGGTGTGGGTTCGCGTCCAATCCTACTCAAGAACTCACCAAAGCATCCATGCCCGGTGAGCACCTGGGCAAGACGAAAGGTGATCCTTCCCCCCTCCCTCCCCAGCCAGGCTTCGAAGCTTGGCAGAATCGCGCCGACAGCGCGTTGGCGTGAGTTTCTCGGCTCCTCGAGCCGTTCGCGCCACCTCCCGAGCGCGCGTTGACGCTCTTCTCGCCGCACTTCAGCAGGCGCAGCTCCGCCATCACCATCGTGACGGAGACGGACGTAAATAGATGCGTCCATCTCCGCCAGGATGTCGAAGGGCGGGAACCGGGCCAATAATGTCGCCGCCTCAAAGGATACGGTACGGTACCCTCGTACGGTCCTGATGGCAATAGGACGCTGCAGGCTATTAAACATAGCTCTGTAGCGCCCAACACCCGCCAGTCGATGTGACCAGACGGGCGCTCCGTAGAGTGCCATTGACCGTACCACCCCTCCGAATAGACGGCGAACACTCTCCCTGGGTCCCCCGAGATTAGGCAGAAGCCTGTGCAGAGCACCCACTACCCTAAGAATCCGGGGGACAGAGCGTCTGAAATGCTCCCCGAAGTCCCAACGACTGTCCAGGGTGAGACCAAGGTACTTGAGGTACGGGCCCACCTGGACGTCAACGTCCCCCACGAGAATCGACAAGCTGGGTGGTTCCCGACTCCTAGGGTTCTTATGGAACCATAGCGCCTCGGTCTTGTGAGGCGCTATCCGTAGACCCAGCTCGTGAATTTTATTCACGACGCAAGTCACCCCAAGCTCGGCGAGCCTCTTGGTCCCTTCAAAGGAGTCCCCGCCCGCGAAAACGAGCGTGTCGTCTGCATAACAGACCACATGCACGCTGGCGGGGAGATCGACGCGCAGGACCGCGTCATGTGCGAGATTCTATAAGAGGGGTCCAAGAACGGACCCCTGCGGAACCCCGCACACTACTTCCTTCCTATGCACACCGTCCCTGCCCACATATTGCACACTCCTATCACGTAGGCAGGCCCCAACTATTCGCTGCAAGTAGGGAGGCACCGCGTGAAACACAAGCGCTTCCCTGATCGCTCTCCAGGGCAAGGAGTTAAAGGCGTTTACGATGTCTAATGATACCGCCAAAGCCCTCCTGCCCTGGGACACAAACTGTTCCGACAGAGTACGGACGCCGAGAATCGCGTCCACGGTCAATCGCGCCCGTCGGAAGCCAAACTGGTCGTCCGATAAGTTGGGACCCACCCGCCACAGGTGTATGCAAAGACGGTCGGCAATTATTCTTTCGAATAATTTGCCGCTCTCGTCTAGCAGGCAAATAGGGCGGTACGCAGAGGGAGAATCCGTGGCCCTGCCGTCCTTCCTCAAGAGGACCAACTTAGCCTCCTTCCAGTCCTTAGGGAACACGCCAGACCGGAGACAGTTGTCAAACAACTGCCTTAGCTTGTCCCCCAGACCCGCAGATAGAGCCAGCGCCAAGGCTTTACCGGGAATCCCATCGGGCCCGGGCGCCGTGTTTCGAGCCCTCATGCGTTTCACGGCTTGGTCCAACTCCTGCCTTTGAACCCCCATACTGTCAGTCCATTCCGTACCATCTGTATTTATTTCCGACAGCACAGGGGATAAGGAACCGTCCTGAAATCCGACCCCCGGAAAGAGGGTGTCTACCACTCTTCCTACGAACTCCGGGTCCAGGGTTTCAGTTAACGGAGGAACCCAGTGTAGGAGCTTGCCCAGTACCATCCTGTACGGGCGGCCCCATGGGTCCCTATTCAGTCCCTCCAGGAGTTCACTCCAAGATCGCGACTTGGAATCGGCAATCGCGACTTGGAGCGCCTTGGTAGCGACACGGTAAACCCCATACGCTCTATCCGTTTCCTCGGCTGTGGCATGCCTTCTTCTCCGGGTCCTGGTGTACTGGCGTCGTGTGCGTAGGCACGTTTCGCGAAGCCTCGCTATCTCCGCTGACCACCAGTACACAGCCCTGCGCTTGGTCGACCTGGCCCGGGGCATTGAGACGTCGCAAATTGACGTCATCGTTTCCCGGAGCCACGTTGCTTCCCTCTCAGGACCCGGCGGATCTTCGGCATGGTTTTCTGGCCAGGCCGCGACAATGGCCGCGGCTTCTAACAGGTCCCGGTCAATCCGCTTTAGGGCCCATCGTCGCGGCGGGCTGTCACCACGGCGGGAATCCCGAGTTGAGGAGAGGCGGAAAAACACGTCAAAAACAATGTGGCGATGGTCAGACAATGTGACCATCTCCTCCGCTACCCTCCACCCCGTCACCAAGTGCGCGGCAGATGGAGTCGCCCATGTGAGGTCCACAATCGATTCCCCCTGCCACCGCACACAGGTGCTTATTGATCCCTGATTTAGCAGCCGGAGGTCATGTCCCGCCGCCCATCCAGCAATTGCTACTCCCTTAGGGTCATCTCTGGGACTACCCCACTCACGCGAGTGGGCATTGAAGTCACCCAAGATAAGCACGGGACGAGGTAGGCATCTTCGTATGCACGCTCCGACCTCGTCCAGGTACGCCTCGTAGGCAGCAAGGGTGCAGTTTGGGGAGATGTAGCATCCTACGACGGCAAGGTGACCCCATTCCGTTGCTACGAAACCCTGTCCTTTTTCAATAGGGACACAGGGGGGATCACCTTCACCTCCTCCCCAGTAGATAGCGACAGAGCCCTGCTCGTCCCCAAACCATCGTGGATGGGCCGGGATCCGATAAGGCTCCGCCACTACCGCACATGCAATCGACCACTGCGCAAGGGTTTGCATAAGCAAGTTCTGCGCACCCTGGCAGTGGTTTAGATTGCACTGCAGGGCTCTAAATGGGTTGTGATCCATTAAGAGGCCTCCATGGCCTCCTGGGGTGGGCTTAGGCCCAAAATTTCGGCATCTTTCGTTGGGGCCGAAGTCTTTCCGGTATTTGGGGTAGGAGGAATTCTCCGTCCACCCTTCGCCTTTTTAGGGGGGGAGCAATTCTTGCTACCCATCCTGTGGTCGGCCTTGCAGCCCCTGTCCGAGCACAGAGGAAATTTTGGCGGACGCGTGCAATCGCTAGCCCGGTGACCGGGCTCGCCGCACGCATAGCACACTGCACTGCGATCCACTGGGTTCTGACATAGGCTGCGTACATGCCCATACTCCAAGCACCGGAAGCATTGAAGTGGCCGTGACGTAAGATAGTCGACGCGAGCCGCGGCCCACCCGACGACCACTTGTAACGATTCCGTTCGCGCTGCTTTAAATTGAACTTTCGCGCCGCGCACCGCGTCCTCCGCGATAAGTTGGCAACAGTGCGTCTATGCGCTGCGGGCTTGTCTTTGACTGAGTCAGAGGTGACCTTTCCTTGACTTGCGGACTACAAATTTTCAACACCTTTAATTGTTAATTGCTTAAATATTTAAGAATTCAAAGTTAAATTGTTATAAATAGTGAACCCCATATCGGGGTTCCATCCTGGGGGTTATCCCTACACAACCGAAGCCACCATTCTCCGGCGATTGCTCAACGGTACCACCGGGAAGAACCGTAACGGTACCACCGGGAAGAACCTTAACGGTACCACGGAACATTAACCGCTGCACTTCTCTTGCCGCCGGCCTTCTCATCTGGATCCACTAGTCGCCCTACCGCGTCGGACCTCTCTCCAGCTAAGGCCAGTGGCATTCATTCCAAGAACCTAACGTATTTCGGAGACAACGAACGCAGACCCACTGCTAAATTCCTTTAATATATATTGTAAGCATTTTCTTCGTGTTTTCTTTGGGCCAAGCCACTCTCCAGCGTAGGCAGGTCACTAGAAAACCACAAGTGTTTCACACTCGTCCTGACGCTGCTATCTTACGCACGCTAGCCAGCGGACAGCGTACCCACACCGTGCCCAGGGCGCTGGGTGGGCGCCTAATTACACCCACCCTCACGTCGTCAGCGGAGCAGCCTCCATCGCGGGCGACCGCAGCGGCCACTTCCCCTGGCGTGACGCTGTCGTCGAGGTCCTTAAGCCTCAGCTCCCCGTCTTAACGGGACGAGAGATGCGGACGCTGAAATCCTCGAGGACAGCGCGCATGCGTCCTGCCAGTGTGTCGGCCTTGGACGCACAATCAGGCCCAGACACCTCCATTATGAGCCCCCCCGTTATAGCTCGTTTAGAGCAAACCATGTCCACCCCCACATCCTCCAGCCTAATGTGAGCTCTGGCAGCTGCCATGACCGCGGCGTACGTGTCCTGTGAACCTTCCGGAATGGTCACAGTTATCGCCGCGGATTTGGGCAGTCGCGAGGGCTTAGGGAGAGCAGGTGCCTTTTTGCGCCCGCCCCTGGAGTTCGCCGGTGGGCTGGGCTTAGCCGGAGCAGTTCCAGGGCCGGCACCAGGTCCTGCTCTAGTGCTGACCATGGAGTCAATCGCGGCACCTGACGTTACTCCAGCCGCCTTTCTTTTAGATTTTTTGGCCCTCCTGCCAGCCACAGTCGTCCAAGGTGCGTTTGATGGTGATGCTACTAGCTCGGCCGGCTCACCCCGCACCACAGACAGGGAGGTAGCAGTAGCAGCTTTTAAGGGGGGATATATAGCCTTTCCCCTTCCTTTCTCCTTGTCCGCTCCGGGAGTTACGATAGCAAAACCACTCGTGGGCTGCGGCGGCCGAGCTACATGAGCCGCCGCCAGTTTTCGGTCCATCAGAGCCCCTATACGTTCCATCAGCCGGCTCTCCCAGTCATTACCGGCGACTGGTGCTGACGCCGCTGCCGATATGGCCACACACTCCTTGCTGGCCTGGGCCTGCTGATGGATCACCTCAGTCAACTTCTCCACCTTAGAGGAGAGAACCTCCATCTGGCCCCGCAGGTCCGCGTTTTCTCTTTCCAGGCGCTCTACGTTGGCGTCAGTAGAGACTCTCTTTACCAACGCCAAGGAAGCCGCCTGGACCTTCCTGACTGCCATTCGGAGGCCGCGGATGTAGTCGCCCTTCAAGTTCTTAGACCTGTCGGCGATCTTCTCCACGGTCTCCAACTGACAGTTAATGCAGGCGACCAACTCATTAGTTGGATGCGCCTGCATTTCCAATCCCAACTTTTCTGCTTTGGGCAGCTTGTCCTTGGCCTTTGTCTTTGAGGGTGGAACTAACGGGTCGAAAACCTCGTCTTCCCCTCCCACTTTCTCTGACCTAAGGTACAGAGTGAGACCCTTGGACCCCTTTGGGTTCCCAGCCTGCTCCCTCTGCCCTCTTTTGCGTCCGCGCGTTCGAGTCGATGTGCTGGAGGCAAAAGAGGACGCGGACATGGCAGAGCTATCCGATTCCTCATCCGCCCCCCTCACCACTACCTCTGGTGTGCCTCTCTGTTGAGCCGCGAGCGGTTTCGCAAAGAAGCGCGTTTCCCTTTCTCCTGACATCGACTGCGCGTCCGCGCCCGAGCCAGATGCGGGCGCGCAGGCATTGTCAGTACTATCTTCCAACATCGGCTGCACGCCCACGCCCGAGCCGGACGCGGGCGTGCAGTCGATGTTCACCACTTTCTGCTCTAAATCGCCAGAAGGGGGGCCTTCTAGCGACTTAGAACAGAAAGTTACGTCATGACAGCTTTTGTCCCCCACGTATACGACGGGACGGTACACCGCGGAATCCGCGGTGCCATGGGATTCCCCGTTTCCGGGACCCACACGTGGACTGTTTTTATTTCTGTCCTTTTCCATGATTTTCCTTTTAGGAAAAAAAAAAAAAAATGAAAAAAATTAACAAAAAAGGAAAGGAATTAATAAATGAAAAAAGATTATATTAAAAAAATATATAATAATAATAATAAAAAAATAAATAAATGTATAAGAAAAAAAAAAAAAAATGGGAGTAGACTACCTAGCATTTAAGGAATTTGCATTATATAAAATTAGATTAAAACGCCACATAATAAATAGTGGCGATAAAAATAATAAAAGCAGACTAGGAAACTCTCTGACCCTGTGGTCCGATGAGAATACTAGTTGGCAACAATAAAAAAAAAAAAAAAAAAAACCTAACCTAACCTAACCTAACCTAACCTAACCTAACCCAGTCTCCAGCCAGCCACTCTCGAGAGCGGCAGGGCACTTTGCGCGAGTACAGTCTGTACTGTCCGTACAAAGTTGTGAAAACCACGTTAGTAAATTTGTATCATCGAGTCAGTTCGTACAGTTTAGTAACATTGTAACATTGGTGAAAACATTCTGTACAAACTGGTACACCAAAGGATTACAGTGATCACTCCCGAGAGCTGCAGTGCACTTTGCTCGAGTACAGTCTGTACTGTCCGTACAAAGTGTGAATAACCACTTCAGTCAATGTGTATCATCGAGTCAGTTCGTACAGCTCAGTAACATTGTCCAAACCATTCCGTACAAACTGGTCCACCAAAGGATTACAGTAATCACTCCCGAGAGCGTCAGGGCACTTTGCTCGTGTACAGTCTGTACTGTCCGTACAAAGTGTGAAAACCACTTTAGTCAATGTGCACCATCGAGTCAGTTCGTACAGTTCAGTAACATTGGTCAAAACATTCCGTACAATTTGACACACCCTAACAAATAATATGGGTTTCGGATATAGGACACCTCCAAAGCAGACAAAAACCCCTAACGAAGACGTCCAAATTGGGACTTTAAGACCGGAACTGGACGAGGCGGGCCCTTCAAGCTCGATACAAAGCGTCAGAAAGAGCACTGCGGAAATAGAGGCTGGGGAATTGAACAAGACCAGCCTGTCCCCCCCGAAAAAGACCTTGTCAACGGGTACCTCGGGATGGGTATTTTTCGACAGTTTTCAAAATATTTTAAAAGACTCTCTTACAGAAATTTCAAAAACTGTTTTAAAATGTACAAACGGATACTTACTTGACTTCTTTTAAAATTTCGACATCACAATTCGTACTGAAATTACTACCTCTACATATATACATTACAATACATTTTTTTGGGTGTACGGTGAAACTATTCTCTCGCGTCCGCATTTTCACTTTATTGTCGCAGTGTGAACGCGCGCTCACATCAGTACATGTTAGCCTCTCATACCGGGCGCTCACATCAGTACATGTTAGCCTCTCTTACCGGGCGCTCACATAAGTACATGTTAGCCTCTCATACCGGGCGCTCACATCAGTACATGTTAGCCTCTCATACCGGGCGCTCACATCAGTACATGTTAGCCTCTCATACCGGGCGCTCACATCAGTACATGTTAGCCTCTCATACCGGGCGCTCACATCAGTACATGTTAGCCTCTCATACCGGGCGCTCACATCAGTACATGTTAGCCTCTCATACCGGGCGCTCACATCAGTACATGTTAGCCTCTCATACCGGGCGCTCACATCAGTACATGTTAGCCTCTCATACCGGGCGCTCACATCAGTACATGTAAGCCTCTCATACCGGGCGCTCACATCAGTACATGTTAGCCTCTCATACCGGGCGCTCACATCAGTACATGTTAGTGTACGGTGCAGCGCAACCGTGCATTTAGGTATAAGCTAGCTAATTATTGTCAAATCATCGATATTATTAAGGTCAATTGTTACACGCGCCTTCCACTTACTTTATTGCATCAGTTCACGTTTTCACCCCATCATGGTAGGCGCGTGCTCAAATATCAATCAATTTATAATATCAATATAAGAGTTTTTATCATATACTCTTCTTATCATTTCTATCATATAAAGGTGTCCCGTACATCTTTTTGGTGATGTTCATCTTGGAGCAGAAGCTGGATCTCGAGACCGACAAGGAGTACTGTCAATCATTGAAAAATCCTAGGGCTCTTCCGACTATCAAGGATTTTACTGACTTCTTGGAGACCAAATTCACATCATTGGAGGCGTCACAATCACAACGTTCTCCGAATAAATCAAATAACTCAAAATGTGTTCAACAAACAGACAAACAAAACCAAAAATTTAACAATCAATATAAATCATATAATAACAATCAAAAACAAATGAATAACGTTGTACAAAAACAGCAAACAGGATGTCAACTCTGCAAAAAATTTCATCGCATATTTAATTGCAAACTTTTCCTTAGAATGAAACCGATGGAACGACGTAATACAATTGCGAAATTAAATTTATGCATGAATTGTTTGTATGATCATTTTGGCAAAAAATGCTTATCAAATACTTGCTGCCGTGAATGCAATGGTCGGCATAATACTTTAATTCATGAAGCGTTTGCTGACGAGCCATCCACTGAAAATGAACAAAGCGAGAAAAATGTTACACATGTGTCTCAAGATGATATTGCTGAAACTTTATTGGCAACAGCCATGGTGAAGGTTAAATCAGCTGATGGGACATTTATCAAATTGAGAGCCTTGATCGACCAAGGATCAGAAACCTCTCTTATCACCGAAAATGCAGCACAAATGCTGAAGTTACCTAGACAAAGGTGCAAAGGCGTTATTTTTGGGGTAGGAGCCAAGGAAAACAACTGTAAAGGCGCTCTGAACATAATTTGTTCTTCAACGTACAACGATTATCAGTTTGAAACAGATGTTTATATCATGAAACACTTGGTAAACAATTTACCTAATCATACATTTAATAAGCCTACTTGGTCTTTCCTAGAGGGCATCCAGCTAGCCGATCCCGACTTTAACGTCAATCGACCGGTAGATTTACTCTTAGGGGCCGATGTCTACTCTTGCATCATTTTGAGTGGAATCATTTCATCTGACAAATCATTGCCAGTCGCACAACAAACGCGCCTTGGTTGGGTTTTATGCGGAAACGTAAAATCTTTCCAATGTAACGTTATCATCAATAACGTGGAAGATATTCAACGCTTCTGGGAAATAGAAGATATTCCTCATGAAACTTCTTTATTGCAAGAGGATGCTCACTGCTTAGAATATTTTAAGAACACCACGACTCGGCAAACCGATGGAAGATACATCGTCAAGCTACCTATGATATCAGATGCCAGAGAACAGCTAGGAGAATCTAAACCAAGGGCAATAGCGCAATTGAAGCAGTTGGAGAAAAGATTTATCAAAAACCCAGACATGCAAAAGGGTTACAAATTATTCATATCAGAATATATCACTTTAAACCACATGCAGCTTGCACCACAGTCATTGAAACCTGCCGTCTATTTGCCTCATCACTGCGTGATTAAGGCAGATTCCACGACTACGGCCCTTCGAGTGGTGTTCAACGCTTCTTCAAAAACATCAAGCGGCCGCAGTTTGAATGACGTCATGTATCGTGGTCCAAATCTACAACAAGATTTACTATCACTTATCATCAAGTGGAGGCAGTACAAGTATGCCTACACAGCTGACATTGAAAAAATGTTCAGAAACATATCAGTTCATGAAGATGATCAATGTCTTCAGGCCGTGGTGTGGCGCGAATCAACATCAGACAGCATGAAAGAGTACGTTCTCACAACGGTCACCTATGGACAGAAAGCAGCACCATTCCTTGCCATGATGGTGTTGAAGCAATTGGCTCATGATGAGGGCCATAAATATCAATCTAGTCCAGCAGCAAAAACATTAAGGGAACAGTTTTATATGGACGATCTTATCAATGGAAATCACGACATTCAAAGCGCGAAACGACTGCAATCAGATCTTAATCAATTATTGCAATCAGGCGGTTTTAACTTGCGTAAATGGTCATCTAATACAGAAGAACTATTGCAGAATGTCAACACGGTAAACAGCAGTGATCAATATGACTTCAAAGATGAAGCCACGACAAAGACTTTTGGACTTCGGTGGCATCCACAATCAGATGAATTAACTTTCGATCTCAAGATAAATTTATCAGAAACAGTCAAACATACAAAGCGTAGTTTACTATCAGATATATCAAAGTTATTCGACCCGCTTGGTTGGCTTACTCCAGTTACAACAAAGTTCAAATTGCTATTTCAGCGAATCTGGCTTCACAACATTGAATGGGACGATGAACTCCCAGCTGATATTAGTAACGAGTGGTTGAAAATCAGACAGGATTTAAAAAATATCAGTGAATTACGTATCCCTAGATGGTTACAGATTTGTGAGAATGACGTCATCGAATTGCACGGATTCTGTGACGCATCAAACAATGCATATGCCTGCGTCATATACTGCAAAATTATCAGAAGAGATCAGTACGGCAATTCAAATAATTCTATTATATTAGTTGCTGCTAAATCAAGATTGGTTCCACCGAAGAGGGATGTTACATTGCCCAGACTAGAGCTAAGTGCCACTCTATTGCTTTCTAAGCTAATGGAAAAAGTTTTAACATGTTTATCAGGCTATAATATCAAACTGTTTGGTTGGTGTGACTCGATGGCCGTACTAGGTTGGCTACAGGGCGATCCGGGACGCTGGAAAACTTTCGTAGCTAATAGAGTAGTGCAGGTCACAAAGATTCTACCACCCAAAACATGGCGTTACGTGAAGTCAAGCGAGAACCCAGCTGACTGTGCTAGTAGGGGTATAACCATGCAACAGGTTATTCATCATCCCTTGTGGTGGCATGGACCAGCTTGGCTTTTGACTTTCGACGAAACAAAATCAAAAAAGCAAAGTTTTATCACCAATGAAGAGGTCAAAAAACCCAAACACATAAACGTCACGACAACAGCGTCACACCAGCAAGATGACGTCATATCAACGCTACTAAACAATAATAGTAGTTGGACTCGGGTGACACGTATACTAGCATACGTGTTACGTTTCAAGAAAAATAATAACTCAAAGTATCTTACCGCCACTGAACTCAAAGCGGCGAGACTACTTATTATCAAACACATACAAACAATTGAATTTGGAAAGGACATCTTATCCCTACAAAAATATAATCAAGTCGACTCGAAGAGCAAACTTTTGTGTTTAAACCCGAGACTAAACAAAGCAGGCTTGCTCAGAGTGGGAAGCAGACTTACAAACGCCTCCATAAGCAAAGACATGATGCATCCACTCATCATCCCACACTCTGGTCACGTGACAGACCTACTCATCGACCATGCACACAAACAAACATACCATGGTGGAGCACGTGTTACCCTAGCAAAACTACGACAACAGTATTGGATAATTGGTGGTAATAGAGCAGTCAAAATGCGTTTACGCCAATGTATCACATGCAGAAGAAATAACCCTTCAAAACACGATCAAATCTTAGGAAATTTGCCCGAATCAAGATCAAATTCCTCAAGGCCATTCTATCATACAGGCGTTGACTATTCAGGTCACGTGTTTGTGAAGTCCAGCAAGGGCAGAGGCATGAAAAGCTTCAAGGGTTACATATCATTATTTATATGTATGGCGACAAAGGCTGTTCATCTCGAGTTAGTGTCAGACATGACTGCGTCCGCTTTCTTAGCGGCGTTGAGACGGATGGCTGCAAGACACGGTACACCATCACATATGTACAGCGACAATGGTACAAACTTTGTCGGCGCTAACAAAATTCTCAAGCAAGAGATAAAAGAGATCAGAAGCATTATCAATCCAGAACTTTTATCAGAGGTCAGTGAGATGGAGATAACCTGGCATTTCAATGCACCAAGCAACCCGAGCGCAGGAGGTTTATGGGAAGCGGCCATAAAGAGCGTGAAGTATCACCTTCGACGTGTAGTTGGAGACCAGAAGCTCACTTTTGAAGAATATACGACTCTACTCACCCAGTTGGAGGCCGTCCTCAATTCATGGCCGCTCTGCGCGCTGACGGAAGATCCGGAAGATCTGAACTACCTGACTCCATCCCACTTTCTATCAAGCGGCCCAGTCTTAAGTATTGTCGAAACAGAAAGAGATCAAAGGACAAGATGGCATCTTACACAGAAGTTGTTCGGAGATATTTGGAAACGATGGCAGGCAGAATATTTAACACAATTATCATCACGCAGCAAGTGGCTGAAGCCCAAAGAAAACATCAAGATTGACGATATCGTAATCATACACGAACCTAACCTTCCCCCGGGGAAGTGGGCGTTAGGCAGAATTATTGATGTTCACCCCGGCTCCGATGGTTATGTGCGAGTAGTCTCAGAGAAGACAAAAAATGGCGTTATCAAGAGACCAATCACAAAATTATCAATCTTACCAGTTGAAAATCAGTCACCAGAAAAAGATACGGAACAGAGCAAAGATAATCAACAGAGTCCCAAGCCCGATAGAGTCAAAAGAATGCGCAGTAAACTCAGTAACTTCATACTTACAATGTTGTTATTGTTTACTATGTGTGCACAAAACGCATATTGTACACATAACGTATCATTTTTTAAAGATCAACAGAGCCTTTATTTTGACAAATTATCTACAATGCAACTTATAAGGGACGAATGGAAGATGGTAATTTATTACGACATGAATCCCTACTGGGAAGGTACAAAGTTACTGTCAAACTATATTAATCACCTACATGCGTCATGCGCAAAACAAAAACAAAGAGCACAGTGCGACCTGATAGTACTGCAATTACGTCACGGGTTTATCGAGTTACAATACTACGATCAGCTATTACTTAATAAACAATCCAACGTCATAGGAACCCGAGTACGTAGAGGTCTCATCAATGGAATAGGAAACGTAGCACATGCATTGTTCGGAGTACTAGATGATGATTTTGCACAACAATATCAGCGCGACATTGACCTCGTTATGAAGAATCAAAATCACCTCGCCAACCTTTGGAAAAATCAAACATCAATTATTGAAGCACAATATACCTTTTTGAAGCGTTTAGAACTATCAGTAGACCAACAGCATAAATTATTTTATCAACACATGATAAATCAAGCGCAGAAAAATGAAATTCTGAAACAGGAGGTAGAGAGTGTTATAGCTAATAATGAGTTTACAATGTCGTCGATCATCGCCAATAATATACTAGGCAATCTAAAACAGATACAGGAAACTCTTTTAGATACGGTTACCGATATTTATCACGGGAAATTCAATATCCATATCATATCACCGGATCAAATCAAAGAAGAGTTGAGTATAATTTCTGGGCATTTATCAAAGGATGTATCATTACCTATAGATGACTTTCACAGAGGAGATGGCATATCAAAACTGTATCATTTATTGAGGGTTAAGGTGAGAGTCACAGATCAATACATGCTCCTAGAAGTGAAGATCCCACTTGTTACCAGAGAGAACTACGATATCTAAAAGATTATACCTATTCCTACCATGAACAGAGGTAAAACGATTACTATCATACCTATCACAGAGTACATTGCGATGAATATACAACGAGATTCGTACCTACCTATCACAGAGAAAGATTTACAAGCATGCTATCAATTAAATCCTACCACAAAACTATGTGAGGTTCAGAGCCCTATTTATCATATGCATAGCGATCAAAACTTGTGTGTCAAGGACAATACAATGGAGAGATGTCAAACAATCACAAAGATGTGCCAAAACAACTGGATTGCATTAAATAAATTGAACAATTATTTATTTTATTGCTGCAACAAATGCACACTACGATTGATGTGTAGCGATCAGGTCACATTTGAACACATCAGCAAGGGCGGCGTGCTATCCATGGGCAATGACTGTACATTGAGAGCCGATTCATTCATGATTTATTCACACAATCATCACATGAATGAGATGCACGCAAAACCCGATTTATTATCAATCGATATTCCCCCAGTTAACAACATTATCAATTTAACTGTACCAATCGATGAGAGCGAGAATCGATCGGACGTGGATGTCAAAGACAGACAGACGTCCTTGAAGAGGATCGGTCAACAGATCGAGCAGATGAAATCGGAACGAAGTGAAATCGAACAGATTTCCAGCCACGACGTTCATCACTACGTGGTCATATACATTTTGGTCGCGGTTGGGTGCGTCGCAGGCGTCGCGTTCCTGTGGAAGCGATGGCGGGCGGGGGTGCGCGCGGGCCGCGGGGAGCGGACCGCTGCTGCCACCGCCACCACTGCTGCTGCTCCGGCGCCACAGCCGGCTCCGAGGGTCGCCCTCAGCGAGATCGCTAGTGCTAGTGCCAGTGAAAGTGTTAATGAGCCTAGTGTTCAATCAGTGAGAAGTGTATCTAGTTTAGTCGAAAAACCGAGAGTTGTTTCAGTGTTGTATAAAAATCAAAAAGTTCAAATGATCGATAAGGCAACCACACCATCTAGAGTTTTTCCCACTTTTCACGCAAATGATGTAGATCATGACATCTAACTAACATAGCGTTTAAGTTTAAATTTACTTAGGTTAACGCATCATATCATTTTATCATTAGATTATATTACTAATCCTATCATTTATCATACAGCATCTTTACCTAGCATGTACGGTGCAGCGCAACCGTGCATTTAGGTATAAGCTAGCTAATTATTGTCAAATCATCGATATTATTAAGGTCAATTGTTACACGCGCCTTCCACTTACTTTATTGCATCAGTTCACGTTTTCACCCCATCATGGTAGGCGCGTGCTCAAATATCAATCAATTTATAATATCAATATAAGAGTTTTTATCATATACTCTTCTTATCATTTCTATCTTTGTAAATGACTTATGTAAGTGCACTTCCATGTTTTTTTTTATCGTAGCTTTTTCTCTGTCGTGTTTTTACATTCAAGGAACCAAAGAAAAAAGAATAATTTTATGTAATTCGAGTTGTACTACTCCCCGGGATCCCGTGAGTACTGAGATCTAGGCTTAGTTTTACTACTCCCCGGGATCCCGTGAGTACTGGGATCTAGGCTTAGTTTTACAAACCAGATAGGTTCGCCCCTTTAAGAAAACGGGAGATGTTTTTGTGCCTGCGCAGCTTGTACCAATATATAAATTGGCTAGAAGAAGCAAACCATATCATGTCACCGTTCGAACACACATATTACAAGAATTTCAAAAAAACGGTCTGTTAATTTACGCCTACTCTCAGTGTCAAAAGATGACACTCTCACGATCTTAGGTAAACTGGACCGAACTGACAGAACCTTCAGTTCATAAAACAGATCCCACCATGTTATTCTTCATAACTAGCCATAAAGAAGCATGTTACAGATCTTTGAAGTTGAAGAGAAATATGTCCTATTTTCTGCACGCTGGAGTTAGTCTTCTCAATGAGACGCAACCCCGAAAATCTCAAAAGAAAAATACGAAGATTCAATCTCAATAACGAAACAATAAAACATAGACATAGTCTACGACTATGTTTAATTATTTATAGAACATGTTTTGTTAATCTAAGTATAGAAAATAAGAGTGATACGTACGACTAGCGATACTTACCTTATTAACATTATTATTTTGTTATTTTTTAAAGCTTTTATTCCTTTAGATAACTTTTTGTACGGGTATTTTGTTAATAAGGAGTTAAATGTTGATATTCCGTTCTACGATTATTAATTAAGTACCTACTCAAAGATAATCTTAGATAGATCTCATTTCGATTTATGAAAACAAATTGTTCCAATAATATTATTATCAAGTAGGCTATTCACATAATCTAAACTATAACATTTATAACGTACCAACGAATACGACATTGTGGTTTATTATAGCCTACCTTTAATATTTGAGACTGATAGTTTAACAAATAAAAACTACGCTAAGAGTTTTTTTTTTATATTAAACTCTACCTAATTTATTTATTTATTGACAATAACAGGTTTTTTTTTAAACCCTAAGGCGATGATAGATCTACGGAGGTACTTAACTTATAAATAAATACAATTATTATATAAAACTAAAATACATTTTGTTTCTATCACGAGCTGTGCCATGACCATGACTTTCGGCAGGTTTTGATGAAATATTTCCACGCTATTTTCGGAACGCTATTTTTTTGATAGTTTTTAAATGGATTTAAAATTAACGAATTTAATTTCATAAGCACTCAGACCTACCTGAAATTTCAAGCCAAACATTTCAAAATAAAGTTCTAACGAGGTGTCGTTTTTACCTTAAGTTTATTTATTGGATTAACCAATTATCAAAATAAAAGCAAAAATACGTTATCAGGAAGGCTTTAGTTTGAAGTATATGAGTGTGCATTTTCATTTTAATCGATTCATATTTAAGCGTGTTACAGTCACAAATGCATGCGACTCCTAACAGAAAAACTTATTCTGTAATATGGGCATAATGTCAGTTACGTTGGTACGTCACTAAGTCAGAACAGCGACGGTATAAAATAGCAAGTAACATGTTGATGTTAAATAACTGTTGAGTTATTTATACCGACTATGAGTGGAAGCTGTCATTAGCTTCATTTGCTCTAGCTTAAAAATATATTGTTACTAATACATAAGCTTTTTGTTTCCCAACTAAATAAATAATTAAACATAGGTATACACACAAAAAATAAAAAACATACAGACGAACAGAGAACCTCCTCCTTTTTGAAGTTGGTTAAAAAAGTAGGGTAAACTATTTTGAAATTATCAACCCGAGAAACAAAAGTTAACCTTAACCTAGCTAGAGTTACTGATAAATGAATACGCGGTGCGAGTGCGGTGACGAGTGGACAATTATCATTTGCATGCGCGCCTTCAGTCGGTCGGAGCGGGCTCGTATCAGCGAACGACGCAAGATCTTATTCTACCTATCGCAACCGAGATTAGATAAACGATTTACGATGCCAGCGATATATTGTCGAGGTGTTCGCCCGGCCGGCCACTCGCTTCGAAGCAGCAAGGCGAGATGCATCACTCTACGGCAGCCATGCGCGCGGCCTTCCTGATCCTGCTGGTCCTCGGGTGCGGCGCCGCCGACCGCTACCACGGCGAGGCGCCCGGCGCCGGCGCGATGGGCTTGGCGCGTGCCGGCCGCGTCACCGACCCCGCCGAGAGCACGGCCCAGCACTGGTACGGCGAGGCGGCGGCGGGTGTGGCAGCGCGAGAGGCGCGCGGCGCAGCGCGAGGCGCTGGGCGCGCGCGCAACGTCGTCATGTTCCTCGGCGACGGAATGTCTGTGCCCACGCTGGCGGCCGCGCGCACGCTGCTCGGCCAGCGCGCCGGCGGCCCGGGCGAGGAAGCGCAGCTCTCTTTTGAGGCCTTCCCCACCGTCGGCCTGGCCAAGGTACGCGTCACCAGCTGCACCCTACAAGCACTGCATGCCGCCCCCCGCTCACTCCGTACCCTTCTTGTTCCAGACATACTGCGTGGATCAGCAGATCCCGGACTCAGCGTGTACCGCGACGGCGTACCTGTGCGGCGTAAAGGCTAACTACGGTACCATCGGCGTGACAGGTGCCGTGCCGCGCCGCGACTGCGCCGCCTCCACGGCAGAGGGCGTGCACGTGCGCTCCATCGCTGAGTGGGCGCTCGATGACGGGCGCGATGCTGGTACGTTCCTGAACACCTCGCTTTGCAGTAAACTGTACCGTGGTCTCTGGTGTTCACGTGAGCTCGTGCCGACAGGTATCGTGACGACAACGCGCATCACACACGCGTCACCGGCGGGCGCGTACGCGAAGACCGCGAACCGCAACTGGGAGAACGACGCGGAGGTGCGCGCCGACGGACAGGACCCCCTTGTCTGCAACGACATTGCGACCCAGCTCGTCACCAGTGCACCTGGCAACCGTTTCAAGGTAGGTTCTCGCTTTCAGTACTTGTTTTATTTCCTACAAACCTTATAGGACTCTTGGACCTGTTAGAAAATTTCAATTGACATTATAAAGTAACAACTTTAACTTTTGGTCACTTTCATCTTTCAATGTTAAACTAAAGAAGTGAGCGCCTTCTTCATGGTACCGATGCACACGATTACACAAGTTGATTTGATGTAACTTGCAGGTGATCCTCGGTGGCGGCCGGCGCGAGTTCCTCCCTAACTCAACGACTGACGAGGAAGGCACTCGCGGGCGCCGCACGGACGGGCGCGACCTGGTGGCGGAGTGGCGCGAGGACAAGGCCTCGCGCAACCTGGCGCACGAGTACGTGTGGCACGCGCGAGAGCTGCGCGCGCTACGCTCGGCCCCGCCCGAATACCTGCTGGGACTGTTCGAGGACACGCACCTGCAGTACAACATGGAGGCTGACCCCGAGGCCGAGCCCTCGCTCGCCGAGCTCACGGAAGTGGCCATCCGCTCCCTCGCGCGCAACCCCCGGGGCTTCTTTCTCTTCGTGGAAGGCGGCCGCATTGACCACGCGCACCACGACAACTACCCGCGCCTGGCGCTCGACGAGACCATCGAGCTCAGCCGCGCTGTCACCACAGCACAGGAGATGCTGGACCCCGAAGACTCGCTCATAGTGGTCACCTCGGACCACTCTCACGTCATGAGCATCAACGGCTACTCGCACCGTGGCAACGACATCCTCGGCAAGTCCGACGACCTTGGCGACGACAACGTGCCGTACATGACCCTTTCGTACGCCAACGGTCCCGGCGCGCGCACGCACGTCGGTGGCGTCAGGCCCGATGTCACGGGAGACGCGAATATCGGTGAGTTTGATCGTCTTAGTTCGACTTTTACTTTTTGTACCTGCCTACTTCTTATATCTCGTAACTTCCGCAGAATCGACGAGCTGGCGCACGCACGCCGAGGTGCCCTTGGAGTCCGAGACGCACGGCGGGGACGATATCGGCGTGTTCGCATTGGGCGCGGGGCACGAGCTGTTCTCGGGGCTGTTCGAGCAAAGCCAGCTGCCGCACCTCATGGCATACTCGGCGTGCCTCGGGCCAGGCGCGCGCGCGCCCGCCTGCAGCGCGCCCCCCACGGACGCCGCGTCTCACCGAGCGAGCGCCGCTCCGCTCCTCGCACCGCTAGCTCTAATAGTGCTCCTCTTCAGACGTTGATGCCGTTAAGGATATTTTGACCTAGAATGGATTTTCATCGTTGGAGGTCCTCCTGCATTTGTGAATTTGTGATAATTATTGATATTGTACAGTACTTTACCTAGCTTCTTTTTAGAATAATAAGCTTAGCTAATTAAAATAATAAAATCAGTGTTTCTATTCGTTTCTTTTGCTTTCAAAGGTTAGGTTCGGTTTTTAAGGTTTCAAAGATCGGAGATCGGTTCCGAAACCCTTATAGTCTCGCTTTTTTGTCCTCTTTTGGGTCTTTAATATCTCAGCAACTACTCGTACCTCTACAGCAGCAAATAACTTGAAATTTAAAATAATAATACATTTCGTGTGCTTGTAAAGTTTAAAAGAAAAGAAACCGCCAAGTGCGAGTTGTATTTTCACTTTTGTTTGGAGACCCCTTTAAATTTTCAACTTTATTTTATTTTAGTATTTGTTGTTATTACAGTTGAAATGCTACTTATTTAAAAAAAGTTTCATGTGCCTACCTATTGTAGTTCAAGAGATACAGCCTTGACAAATTAAGAGCAAAAAAGCCAAAAAAAACACTTTATTTTTTTGTATGGGAGCCCCCTTTAATTTTGATATTTATTTTATTTTTTTTATTTGTTGTTATAGCGGCAAGAGTAATAAATATTCTCTAAAAATTTCAACTGTACCTTTTACGGTTCATGAGGTAAAGCTCTTAGAGCATTAAACTCTGGTTTAATGCTCTAAGGGTAAAGCCATGTGACAGACGGACGGACGCATGGACGGACGGACGGATGGACGGACAACGGAGGCTTAGTATTATGGTTTGTTTTCACCCTTCGGGTACGGAACCCCAATGTAAGGTCTTACACCTTTTAAAATGATAAGATGTTGTTGATAGTTGATAAATGGATTTTATTCCAAAACACTCTACGAGCTAATGATGATAATGTTAATGAGACAAGCGCCCGGTACGAGAGGCTAACATGTACTGATGTGAGCGCGCGGTATGAGAGGCTAACATGTACTGATGTGAGCGCGCGGTATGAGAGGCTAACATGTACTGATGTGAGCGCCCGGTACGAGAGGCTAACATGTACTGATGTGAGCGCGCGGTATGAGAGGCTAACATGTACTGATGTGAGCGCCCGGTATGAGAGGCTAACATGTACTGATGTGAGCGCCCGGTATGAGAGGCTAACATGTACTGATGTGAGCGCCCGGTATGAGAGGCTAACATGTACTGATGTGAGCGCCCGGTATGAGAGGCTAACATGTACTGATGTGAGCGCCTGGTATGAGAGGCTAACATGTACTGATGTGAGCGCCCGGTATGAGAGGCTAACATGTACTGATGTGAGCGCCCGGTATGAGAGGCTAACATGTACTGATGTGAGCGCCCGGTATGAGAGGCTAACATGTACTGATGTGAGCGCGCGGTATGATAGGTTAACATGTACTGATGTGAGCGCGCGGTATGAGAGGCTAGCATGTACTGATGTGAGCGCCCGGTAAGAGAGGCTAACATGTACTGATGTGAGCGCCCGGTATGAGAGGCTAACATGTACTGATGTGAGCGCCCGGTATGAGAGGCTAACATGTACTGATGTGAGCGCCCGGTATGAGAGGCTAACATGTACTGATGTGAGCGCCCGGTATGAGAGGCTAACATGTACTGATGTGAGCGCCCGGTATGAGAGGCTAACATGTACTGATGTGAGCGCCCGGTATGAGAGGCTAACATGTACTGATGTGAGCGCCCGGTATGAGAGGCTAACATGTACTGATGTGAGCGCCCGGTATGAGAGGCTAACATGTACTGATGTGAGCGCCCGGTATGAGAGGCTAACTGTACGGTGCAGCGCAACCGTGCATTTAGGTATAAGCTAGCTAATTATTGTCAAATCATCGATATTTTCTTTGGGCTTCAGCCACTTGCTGCGTGATGATAATTGTGTTAAATATTCTGCCTGCCATCGTTTCCAAATATCTCCGAACAACTTCTGTGTAAGATGCCATCTTGTCCTTTGATCTCTTTCTGTTTCGACAATACTTAAGACTGGGCCGCTTGATAGAAAGTGGGATGGAGTCAGGTAGTTCAGATCTTCCGGATCTTCCGTCAGCGCGCAGAGCGGCCGTGAATTGAGGACGGCCTCCAACTGGGTGAGTAGAGTCGTATATTCTTCAAAAGTGAGCTTCTGGTCTCCAACTACACGTCGAAGGTGATACTTCACGCTCTTTATGGCCGCTTCCCATAAACCTCCTGCGCTCGGGTTGCTTGGTGCATTGAAATGCCAGGTTATCTCCATCTCACTGACCTCTGATAAAAGTTCTGGATTGATAATGCTTCTGATCTCTTTTATCTCTTGCTTGAGAATTTTGTTAGCGCCGACAAAGTTTGTACCATTGTCGCTGTACATATGTGATGGTGTACCGCGTCTTGCAGCCATCCGTCTCAACGCCGCTAAGAAAGCGGACGCAGTCATGTCTGACACTAACTCGAGATGAACAGCCTTTGTCGCCATACATATAAATAATGATATGTAACCCTTGAAGCTTTTCATGCCTCTGCCCTTGCTGGACTTCACAAACACGTGACCTGAATAGTCAACGCCTGTATGATAGAATGGCCTTGAGGAATTTGATCTTGATTCGGGCAAATTTCCTAAGATTTGATCGTGTTTTGAAGGGTTATTTCTTCTGCATGTGATACATTGGCGTAAACGCATTTTGACAGCTCTATTACCACCAATTATCCAATACTGTTGTCGTAGTTTTGCTAGGGTAACACGTGCTCCACCATGGTATGTTTGTTTGTGTGCATGGTCGATGAGTAGGTCTGTCACGTGACCAGAGTGTGGGATGATGAGTGGATGCATCATGTCTTTGCTTATGGAGGCGTTTGTAAGTCTGCTTCCCACTCTGAGCAAGCCTGCTTTGTTTAGTCTCGGGTTTAAACACAAAAGTTTGCTCTTCGAGTCGACTTGATTATATTTTTGTAGGGATAAGATGTCCTTTCCAAATTCAATTGTTTGTATGTGTTTGATAATAAGTAGTCTCGCCGCTTTGAGTTCAGTGGCGGTAAGATACTTTGAGTTATTATTTTTCTTGAAACGTAACACGTATGCTAGTATACGTGTCACCCGAGTCCAACTACTATTATTGTTTAGTAGCGTTGATATGACGTCATCTTGCTGGTGTGACGCTGTTGTCGTGACGTTTATGTGTTTGGGTTTTTTGACCTCTTCATTGGTGATAAAACTTTGCTTTTTTGATTTTGTTTCGTCGAAAGTCAAAAGCCAAGCTGGTCCATGCCACCACAAGGGATGATGAATAACCTGTTGCATGGTTATACCCCTACTAGCACAGTCAGCTGGGTTCTCGCTTGACTTCACGTAACGCCATGTTTGGTGGTAGAATCTTTGTGACCTGCACTACTCTATTAGCTACGAAAGTTTTCCAGCGTCCCGGATCGCCCTGTAGCCAACCTAGTACGGCCATCGAGTCACACCAACCAAACAGTTTGATATTATAGCCTGATAAACATGTTAAAACTTTTTCCATTAGCTTAGAAAGCAATAGAGTGGCACTTAGCTCTAGTCTGGGCAATGTAACATCCCTCTTCGGTGGAACCAATCTTGATTTAGCAGCAACTAATATAATAGAATTATTTGAATTGCCGTACTGATCTCTTCTGATAATTTTGCAGTATATGACGCAGGCATATGCATTGTTTGATGCGTCACAGAATCCGTGCAATTCGATGACGTCATTCTCACAAATCTGTAACCATCTAGGGATACGTAATTCACTGATATTTTTTAAATCCTGTCTGATTTTCAACCACTCGTTACTAATATCAGCTGGGAGTTCATCGTCCCATTCAATGTTGTGAAGCCAGATTCGCTGAAATAGCAATTTGAACTTTGTTGTAACTGGAGTAAGCCAACCAAGCGGGTCGAATAACTTTGATATATCTGATAGTAAACTACGCTTTGTATGTTTGACTGTTTCTGATAAATTTATCTTGAGATCGAAAGTTAATTCATCTGATTGTGGATGCCACCGAAGTCCAAAAGTCTTTGTCGTGGCTTCATCTTTGAAGTCATATTGATCACTGCTGTTTACCGTGTTGACATTCTGCAATAGTTCTTCTGTATTAGATGACCATTTACGCAAGTTAAAACCGCCTGATTGCAATAATTGATTAAGATCTGATTGCAGTCGTTTCGCGCTTTGAATGTCGTGATTTCCATTGATAAGATCGTCCATATAAAACTGTTCCCTTAATGTTTTTGCTGCTGGACTAGATTGATATTTATGGCCCTCATCATGAGCCAATTGCTTCAACACCATCATGGCAAGGAATGGTGCTGCTTTCTGTCCATAGGTGACCGTTGTGAGAACGTACTCTTTCATGCTGTCTGATGTTGATTCGCGCCACACCACGGCCTGAAGACATTGATCATCTTCATGAACTGATATGTTTCTGAACATTTTTTCAATGTCAGCTGTGTAGGCATACTTGTACTGCCTCCACTTGATGATAAGTGATAGTAAATCTTGTTGTAGATTTGGACCACGATACATGACGTCATTCAAACTGCGGCCGCTTGATGTTTTTGAAGAAGCGTTGAACACCACTCGAAGGGCCGTAGTCGTGGAATCTGCCTTAATCACGCAGTGATGAGGCAAATAGACGGCAGGTTTCAATGACTGTGGTGCAAGCTGCATGTGGTTTAAAGTGATATATTCTGATATGAATAATTTGTAACCCTTTTGCATGTCTGGGTTTTTGATAAATCTTTTCTCCAACTGCTTCAATTGCGCTATTGCCCTTGGTTTAGATTCTCCTAGCTGTTCTCTGGCATCTGATATCATAGGTAGCTTGACGATGTATCTTCCATCGGTCTGCCGAGTCGTGGTGTTCTTAAAATATTCTAAGCAGTGAGCATCCTCTTGCAATAAAGAAGTTTCATGAGGAATATCTTCTATTTCCCAGAAGCGTTGAATATCTTCCACGTTATTGATGATAACGTTACATTGGAAAGATTTTACGTTTCCGCATAAAACCCAACCAAGGCGCGTTTGTTGTGCGACTGGCAATGATTTGTCAGATGAAATGATTCCACTCAAAATGATGCAAGAGTAGACATCGGCCCCTAAGAGTAAATCTACCGGTCGATTGACGTTAAAGTCGGGATCGGCTAGCTGGATGCCCTCTAGGAAAGACCAAGTAGGCTTATTAAATGTATGATTAGGTAAATTGTTTACCAAGTGTTTCATGATATAAACATCTGTTTCAAACTGATAATCGTTGTACGTTGAAGAACAAATTATGTTCAGAGCGCCTTTACAGTTGTTTTCCTTGGCTCCTACCCCAAAAATAACGCCTTTGCACCTTTGTCTAGGTAACTTCAGCATTTGTGCTGCATTTTCGGTGATAAGAGAGGTTTGTGATCCTTGGTCGATCAAGGCTCTCAATTTGATAAATGTCCCATCAGCTGATTTAACCTTCACCATGGCTGTTGCCAATAAAGTTTCAGCAATATCATCTTGAGACACATGTGTAACATTTTTCTCGCTTTGTTCATTTTCAGTGGATGGCTCGTCAGCAAACGCTTTATGAATTAAAGTATTATGCCGACCATTGCATTCACGACAGCAAGTATTTGATAAGCATTTTTTGCCAAAATGATCATACAAACAATTCATGCATAATTTTAATTTCGCAATTGTATTACGTCGTTCCATCGGTTTCATTCTAAGGAAAAGTTTGCAATTAAATATGCGATGAAATTTTTTGCAGAGTTGACATTTGTTTGCTGTTTTTGTACAACGTTATTCATTTGTTTTTGATTGTTATTATATGATTTATATTGATTGTTAAATTTTTGGTTTTGTTTGTCTGTTTGTTGAACACATTTTGAGTTATTTAATTTATTCGGAGAACGTTGTGATTGTGACGCCTCCAATGATGTGAATTTGGTTTCCAAGAAGTCAGTAAAATCCTTGATAGTCGGAAGAGCCCTAGGATTTTTCAATGATTGACAGTACTCCTTGTCGGTCTCGAGATCCAGCTTCTGCTCCAAGATGAACATCACCAAAGGATCCCAAGAGCTGATATCAACGCCCATGTTTTTGATAGAGTTTAGGCATTCGACGACACAGTCATGCATCTTTTTCAGTTGAGTTTCTGATTGCTGTTGGAGAATAGGTAAATTAATGATAATACCTATGTATGAGTTGAAAATAAATTTGATGTTATTAAATCGGTTGTTAAGAATGTCCCAGCATACTTGATAGTTATCAGCAGTGATACGCAGATGCGAGACAATTTGTTCAGCTTCTCCCTTCAGCTTCCCTTTCAAAAATTGCATTTTTTGGCAATTAGACATAGACCCGTTATTGTGGATAGCCTCGATGTACAGATCTTTGAATGTCATCCACTTTTGATAATCACCGCTGAAAGATGGCACTTCTGTTTGAGGTGTTGACCTTTCCCTGTGGCTTGCTGACGAAATCTTCAAGGTGACTTCCTTCTTGATTTCTAAGTATTTTTGTTCATACCTGCTGAAAGTTTTCTCATATTCTTGATTTTCTTCCTGCGGTTCACTATCGATTTTCCAGTGTAGAGAGTCGATAGTAGACCAACGCAAATTTAAGTTTCTCAAAAAATCTTCTAGTTCGTAGTTTTCAGTCATGTTGGTGTAATTGACGTTAGAAATAGTACGGGAAAATGCTTTGAAGTTACTTTTCTGATAGCGCATCATCTCGTCTAATTTACTATTATTACCACTAGAAGAAAATTGAGGAGGGCATGAGCTACCTGGTACCGAGGGGAATTCAAACGATATGGTCTGCTGCTGCGGTGTAGACGCACCAGAGCGACCTTCCGCTGCTGCTGATGTTGATAGTGATGAGCCTGGGTTATCCAACTTTCTCGGCATAGTGAAGGGAGTTGGGGGTTTAAGGAGAGGTTTCTCCTTCGTAATTTCCAACAAATAGTTGTTAAATAATGCTCGTGTGTCGTTAAAAAATGATAAGGTACGTTCGTAGCAATTTTCTTGAAAATATGCATGCGATTGTTCCTGACTTTCTAGTAATTTGCTATGATTAGTTTGGAACTCCTGCCAATATGCTTCCAGAGTATCCAGTTTTTTCTTGATGTACGGAGCGGTCTTTCGATCGGCCCCGTCTTTCTTAAAATTTACAAGGAGCTGATTCATTGCTCCCATGAGCTGATTTTGGGTCACAACAAGATCCTCCATGGTTGTAATGATAGAGATGTCAATGATAGATATTAAAAGGAAAGATCTTACTTGTGTGCCGCTTGCAGTCTTCTAGAATAGGTGTATCCTTCTTCCTTATGCACTGCAATCCATATGCTGGTAATACCACTTACGCGAACACTGTTATTAGCCCACTGTAAGTAGCCCTTAGCCGAAGGACCAAAAAGATGTACGGGACACCTTTATATGATAGAAATGATAAGAAGAGTATATGATAAAAACTCTTATATTGATATTATAAATTGATTGATATTTGAGCACGCGCCTACCATGATGGGGTGAAAACGTGAACTGATGCAATAAAGTAAGTGGAAGGCGCGTGTAACAATTGACCTTAATAATATCGATGATTTGACAATAATTAGCTAGCTTATACCTAAATGCACGGTTGCGCTGCACCGTACAGATATTTACCATGATTTGTGTTTAGTGTTTATGTGAAACTAACCATGATGGATTTAAAACATACAAGTGCAGAGTTTCGCACATAATTTGGTTGAGATCTCAGGAACCCCGCGCGGTCTATTGAAAGGAATCATGTTTTGATTCGGAGGTTATTATTATTCAAATTATTAAGTTATAAGGACAAACGTATCTTATAAATTACGTACGTAATTTCACTTACGACGAGTTTGAGTAAATTTTGTGTGGATGAAAATCTTACTGAAAATTCGTAAGTCTACTTAGGGCACTTAGACAGATTATAATTTTTAAGAACTGTAGACATGTCAAACAACTTCCAGACACAGGTAGAAGGTACAGATACGCTGATAAGACAGATCGGTTCGTCTTCAAAAGTAGATAAAAGCTACGTTACATAAGTAGAGGCGGGTTTTCGTAATAAACTCAAAGGATATTACTATTACTAAATGTGATAGTGATAACTATTCCGTTGACGCATAAACTATAACTATTTGGCTGCCTGAGTAAAATATTGACATACTTACCGAGTTATTATTACAATTGTTTTGATTCTTGTAGCTGACTCTGCCTATATTTCCGACTACTATGTTTCTAGCTATAAATATATTATGTACCTATCTATTCTTTGAATAAATTGCAGCGCCCCTACAGGGTAGGTAGGTGTAGTTACCTCTAAGCTAAAACAATGTGTTAATGTATACATATGTATGCAATAAATATGTACATCTGAATTTAAATCAAAACTATAACGTAACGTATTCGACGCTAATCGATAATATCTCAAAATTCGACATTTTTCAAAAACATTTTCTGAACATTTGATAAGTTCTGTGTTTTGAATGTTATAAAATCATAAGAAGTTAGTTTGTAACTCGATGCACGGCATTATAAAGCTCTGTTAAAACTTGCTCTACCGGTATTTGAAACTTTATAATTTCGACAAAAATCGCTCTGATTTTTATCAGAGCGATTATATAAGACTGTTGTTGTGATAAAATAATTCAGGAGTTCTGTTTTTAAAACGTGTCAAAGAAATAAGAAGAAATAGCTTTTTTTTTGTTTTAAAATCGATGCAGTCTATTTGAACAGTGGTTTGCGCTGGTCTAAGGAACGCTGCGCTGTGTCACGACTCCGACTCGAACAGTACTTGACATGTATTGTACTTTATATGAAGTATAATGTTGTATAAGCTCCAGAACTATCTGAGGAACAGAATCATCATCAGCTCATTGATCAGAAACTGTTTATAGTAGGTATGCGAAGGCTTATTTTTTTATCGGTTCCTGAAAAATGCTCTGCTACGCGAAGTTAGCAGAGCATAATTTCCCTTATTTTATTATTTAAAAAAACTAGAACTTTTCCTGAAAACCACCCTGAATGTCCGTCAGCTCTTCATCTCTAGGATCCATCGACCTGGTTGTTGCTTGAATCTGTACCTATATTCACCGTACGTGACTTCTGTTTCTAATGACAACTCACCCTGAATAACAGTAGAGTTTATTTAATCGTAGCTAGTTATGCATCCAGCCAGTAGAGACATCATAACATTGAATGCCTAAAGTGCAAGCTTGCTCGATTGGATGGGCTCTACGGCAAATGCTTATCGCCTCGCCGCGCCGTCATCGCCCACGCGTGTCTGAGACGCGTCGATGGTACTTAGGACTTAAGTTTGTTTTAATTAAATTGTCATTCGTATTGAGATTAAACACGCTCATAGACGTCTCTTGTAAAAGCGATTTTTATTGTTAATTTCCAATAGATTTCCTTTAAAGTTAGTTTGTAAAAACACTTACAACGTTCCCGAATCCTTTACTGGCGCAGCCGGTAGGATTTTCCGAGTTTTTCACGTGATTTTCCACGAGTTTGCGCGAATTTTGCAACGGATCGGATCTGTTCGAACCAAATAAATTTGTGAAGGTCCTGGGAGGCGAACAAGCATGTTGGTGACTGGCTTGTGAGTAGAATTTTTGTTATCCTTTCCTACCCTTTGTGTTTTGTGTTTTGTTATTCTTGGAATCGAACTTCTTCCATTATAACGTTTTCTGGTTCCTATTGTAGGGATTTTAGAATAAGTAGATTTAAGTTAGGTTAGGTAGAAAATTATCCGTCTAAATTTTATAGAGCAGCTGCCCGCTCCCGCTGCTGCGCCGCAGCCCGCCGGGGGAGTGCTCCTTCATTTGTTCATTTGTGTATAGAGCAGTTTGCTCTATAAAATTTAGACGGATAATTTTGTAAGAAAATATAGTAGAACAAAATAAATATGACCACGTTAAAGCCGATTCCAAAGGAATTATTGTGTATAATACCATTGTTTAATGGAAGTAAGCGGCACTTAAATCTGTTTTTAAGAAAATGTAATTATGTGGTCAGTAAGTTTTGCAAGAGCAAAACACTTACGTTTTAAATATTTAATAAATATTTTTTTCTTTTTTTTTCCACCTGCATGCGAACAGATCTGTAATTGATTTATGCTCTGCTGGAAGATGCTCTGCTAACTTCACAGACAGGTTGAAGCCCAAGGAGTGGGGCACAATGAAGGCACAATAAAGGTTTACCTCACTGCGGCGGGGACTTCTAGTACCTATGTATATCTCCTAAATAGTCCAAACAAAGTTCCAAAGTCAAACTTTCTGCTGTCGACCTCTCCATCCACAACTCTTCGTTGACTGGAATACGAGTTTCAGAAATAATTGTTAGCATTACTTTTTGTTGAACTGAAGATCTGAAATCAAATTTAAGTTGCGTATAAAAATAGTGTAGGGTGCGTAGTGTGCCCCACAATCCTATAAGATTGTAGAGTTTGCAAGTTAAAAGTGTTGCGGACGGTAACCAGGATGACCTAGTTCGCCCTGGGACAGTATCCCAACTTGGGTTCGACGTGCGTTCCTTTCCCCTTCCGTAGCTGGTAGACGCACGCCGCCACGCACCCCTGAATGCGTATGAAGCTGTAGTATGATGACCTGGTCTTCCTTCCTGTGGGGGGACCTCGACGTTGAAGAAATGAAAGACAGGATCTTGAATTTTCAGGTTTCGGCTGTTCCTAGGTTTCCCTACTAATAATTGCTGTCTTCCTTGCTTCTTTGCTGTATTTTCTTGCTTCTTGCCTCTTCGGTAGCTAAGCTGCGACTTGCCTCTTCGGTAGCTAAGCTGCGACTTGCCTCTTCGGTAGCTAAGCTGCGACTTGCCTCTTCGGTGGCTGGACTGCGATGACTGCCGCACAAAATGCGCTTGATAGATTTTGTAAGCTCTACTAATTAAAAGAAGATGTAAACCATAGGCAAAACCAAATTTTAACTACCTTGATATAAATATTTAACAAAATGTTACTAGATAGCCTAATAGGGTTGCTATTGAGGGTATTAAAATCAAGAAGCAGAACTCAAAACATGAATACTTTTATATTCAATAAAACAATCTGGTTAGGACACAAATTATGAAGAGAATAAAACATTTTTAAAAAACAAAAAAATAACAAAAATGTCTTCTGAATCTAATACACAAGAAAGCTTCAGATCTGTTTATTCTTTAATTAGCCACGGTGTGCCATAGGGCAGTGTTTTAGGTCCCGTACTTTTTATTATTTATATTAATGAGTTACCAAGCGCTACTGACCAGTACACAATCATGTTTGCTGATGATACTACAATATTGACGAAAGAAAAATCTATTATAAATGCTATGAGCGTAGGGAACAAATCTCTTAATGACGTAATTAAATGGCTAGATGAAAATAACTTAAAAATTAACACAACAAAAACTAAATTCATGCTACCAACGACGTTTAACAATAATATTAAAGATAAAATTTACATAAATTACAAAAACAGTGATATTGAGCAGGTATTGGACATAAAATTTTTAGGAATTATTATTGATAGACATTTAAATTGGAAGAAACAAATTGATAATGTGTGTAAGAAAATTAATAAATTTATATTTGCACTGAGAAGAATAAAGGACCTCTCTAATATTGAAACTGCATTGACAGTTTACCATAGTCATGTCTGCTCTGTTTTGAGATATGGCGTCATAATATGGGGCAACGCAACGGATGCTCAGAGAGCTTTCGTTGGGCAGAAAAAGTGTATTCGGGCCATATTTGGCATTAAACGGAGAGATTCTTGTAGACCTTTATTTATGAAGCATAAACTGTTAACTTTTCCTTCACTGTATATTTTCGAGATGCTAAAATTTTTCAGAAATAACATAACATTGTTTGAGAAGTTTATACACAGAAGAAAAATAGTACAAAAACCACTAAAGGTGCCTCAATTTAGACTAGAAATGTGTAAAAAGAAATATTACGCAATGGCCATACAGTTATATAACAAACTTCCACTTGACATGAGAGAACTGACAGATAATGAATTTAATCGTAAATTATATAACTGGCTTTGGTTAACTGTTTTTATAATATAAATGATTATTTGAAATTTAAATGCACATAATTTTTATTTTGACATTATAGTACTTACTTAATGTTATTTAATCTATTATTCTTTATTCATAGTTATTTTTAAGTTTAAACATTTGCACGACTCAAAGGTCAAATATAGTGAAACTCTATTGTAAAACCACCATTGCAAACCTATATTTATGCAAATAAATGCTATTTCATTTCATTTCATTTCAAAGAACACTCACAAATCTATGCCTTTTACATAACAAAAACAAGCCTTATCAAAATAAAATTACCAAATCTAAACATTTTCAACAAATAAAAAAGTTCCTAGAACAAAAACTTATAAAAAACTTGATTCGGAACATTTTCCTTATACTAATTTTACAATATCTCTAAAACTTATTAACAGATTTACATTATTCAAACGGAAAACTTTGTTCCAAGCCAAAACCCTTCAAATAACACTATTTTTGTTATCATTTATCAATAAACAAAATAGTACTTAAATAAAACGATGTCTTAAGATAACAATAAACTAATCAGCCTTACATTAAGGTTTCGTCGGCGACAAAAAGAGTTTGAGTTTCACAGTTTAATCTTACGTAAGTTAAAAGTAAAGTGAATGGTCGCGAGAGCATGCAGCATGCAGCATGCAGCATGGTGCTGTATGGTATGTAAACCATACAAATACTAACACAGCAGCAAAGTCAATTTAAGGTAACGTATGGGCGGTTTGTAAAAAAATCGCATCGAATTTGGCTGGAGTATAGCATACAAGATGTGTCGTGCGTGCGAGTCGAACAAAGACCTAATAGGTAGATACATTATAGACGTATTTGCAAATGAAGGAGCACTCCCCCGGCGGGCTGCGGCGCAGCAGCGGGAGCGGGCTGCGGCACGGCAGCGGGAGCGGGCCGCTCCAACCAATTAATTAAAATTCGCGATCGGTGATGAACGCTCACAACTTTGCCAATTACACAAATAGCGCGTCGCTCATTACATCCCCGCTACCCGCACCCCGCCCGCACATCAGTATTCATTAAAAGCGCAATTAGCGGAGTGCATGGAGCCCGTGGAGCGTTGCGTTCCTCTCAAAGTGAAACATTACGAAAATGTCATTCGTCAAAATTTCCCCGAAGAGTGTCCCTGCCCCCCTCACCCGGCTCCCGGCTCCCGGCTCCCGGCTCCCGGCGCGCGCTCGCTCACCCGTGCCGCGCCAGTCCCTCGCCGGCCGCGCGCGACTCCGCCCGCGACGGGACGCGCCTCGCGAGACAAACTTTACGATACGCGCGAGTGCGTTACAACTTATAACATCAGTCTCCTCAGTGCGAACAAGTGAACAATGTAGTGATCTGAGCCCTGAGTTCAGCTGACTATAGTACCGAGACGTGACGTCTCAACTTCTACTTTTGTATGGGATTTGTGAAAGTGCATTTTGGAAAGTTGGAAACTATACTCGTACTTAACACTTTCCTAGGTACCTATATTAAAGTAAGTACTATGAAGTTTGTTCGTCAAGAGCTACTAGTGAATCTTTAAAATGTCGTACTTAAGTGGTAGCCCCACGTTGGGCGCCATACCTGCAACTTTGAATAGGAAATGCCTTTTTTGAGATCAAAAAATGCTTTGGATCTACCAAGTTGAGATCCATGAATAGAGTAGGAACCCTTGATTTCATAATCATATATATTGAGGTTGACTGACTGACTCATCAAAACCCTAAACGACTTCTAGATGACCTAGGAAATTGAAATTTGGCATGAAAGTAGACCATGAAGAAAAAATAATATTTTCGAATAGTTTGGTATCTTAATTATTCGAAAATATTATTTAATAGGAGCAATACTTGTAATTCTAGGCAATGAGATTAATATCTGTAGTAGGTAACTACAACACTTGTTTACTTGTAGGTAAGGCAGATAATAATACGTAGGTACCTATTGTTGTACTTATTGCAAAACTGCCGCAACGACGACGCGACGCCCGTAAAGATGTGCAATGTGTCGGGTCCAAATACCAAGTCGGAGAGTTCATAATAAAACCTAGACTTGTAAGTTTGCATGTTTAGATCCGTGAATCTCAAACTCTATACTGAGCAAAAATATATTGAACTTAACTCGGACACTTAGCTCGGAAAATAAATATTTAATTAGTACATACAATTTCGTGAAATCCCTCCCTCAATTTATAGCTAAATATGTATGTAGAAGTGTACGAGGTCTAGATCGCTCTGACGAAAACGAACGGCTTTCTTCCTATGTGCTGAGTTGAACTAGGATAACCGCAAAATAATTTACCAAAAAGTAGTCATGTTCTACCAAAAAAATAAATGTGAGAAAGTGACAAATTCAGTGCCTGGACGTTTCCCTCAATACGAGATTGATATCTAAATGGGTGGCAAGTTATAATATAGCAGTTCCATAAATCATAGATAGGGCATAGATAACCTTTAATATTATGTACATACAATGTTATCTAATTGCTTTAAAATAAAATTAGTTCCTTGATATTGAGTTTATAATTTGGCCAGTTTTAAGAAATGGTTAGTGTTATTTTTAACCGACTTCAAAAAAGAGGAGGTTCTCAGTTCATCTGTATATTTATGTACATATGTAAGTTACTTGATATCTCCACCTATGGATAACCGATTTTACTGATTCTTACATAAGTGTATAGAAAATGATCCCGAAGTGGTCCCATACAAATTGTATTCCAGAGAGATAAGTATTTATCCCGTTAAACTTTAAAACTAACATAATGCGTACCTTTTTACTAAAGTAGAAGCTACATATTATATTATTGCTTGCTCGTTAAAATAGATTTACATCCGTTCTTTTTATACTTATCTTTATTCGTCTACAAATTGTACCTACAGCTAAACATTACCGCTTTGCCGTTCCTCCATAGGATAGGGGCCAATCGTTATTATTGTGTTAAATTAGTTTTTAACTAATTAGAATAATTGTATTGATTTATTGTTATTATCTTTGTTGTTTAAAAACCGTTTTCATTATTTTGTTCTTTTCTTGATATTTTCTATCAGTTTAATTGTTGTATGTTTTTTTTTTTAAGTTACTAATTAGAATAATTGTATTGATTTATTGTTATTACCTTTGTTGTTTAAAAACCGTTTTCATTGTTTTGTTCTTTTCTTGAAATTGTCTATTATTTTCGTTGAAGATCCTTTTTATAATTTTTTGGAGTATTTAAATAATTGAAATAATTGTGTTGTTTGGTTTGTATTAGCTTTGTGCTTATAAAAATGTTTTGATTTAATGTTTATCGGTATTCTCTTGAAATTGTATTGCATCTATATTGTGGATTATTTTTTATTCTTTTTTAATGACACGGTTCTAATTTTATACTAAGTATTTTCACACTGACGTTCTTGGTAAATAATGTAATTAGTGATCGTGTCATAAATTATTTAAAATGCCCGCACCACCGGTATATGCGGTAGACGAAATTTTTGAAGTGATCAAAGACTTGCATGTCCATTACTTGGCCCAGAACAATGAAGTTAAGCTTTATTCATTGTCTGAAGCAGTGTGGACGGATGCACAAAAAAAACTTCCAAAAATGAGCAAAAATATATATATATTTATATATATCAACTAAAAGAAATGGCATATATCAATAAAATTTTAAATACAGAGGTTTTGCAGAAAATGTAGACATTTCGAAAGCAGACTCTACCGAAGACAGCTATGCTTCAAATTGGTCAATGGAGACACCAGAACTAAAGTTACCTCGTTTGCGTAAAACTATTTATACATCAGCTAAGGACCATGGTAGTGTGATGACGTCTCTGTTTTCCGATGTTACGGAAAATGTTACTTTGACGCCTGGTTGGACCAATGCGCTCTATTCCCTACTGTGGAATAATTTTAAACTACCGTGCCCGTTTGCATTCAAATATGGGAACATAAATGAAAAGCCAGGAGAGGTTTTCTTGACCGTCAAAGGTAAATGTCGTGAATGTTTGAACGTCATAAACATATACATATCTGCCATCGACTAAATTGTCCGGTGAAGGAATGGCGATACATATTTCAACGCTTGATACCTCTACTATAAAACATGAAAAAAAACGTTTTTTGTTAGGAGGTGAGCGCACGGCCATTGTCAAAGAGCTTCAAGCCGATGGTGTGTATGTCTGGCGAAGAGAAAAAGCTAGAAATGAAATGTAATTTGGAGATATTGAACCTGCTCATCTGTACTCTGAAAGCGTTTTAAGAAAAGCCAAGCAGCTAAAAAATGATGAGGTGTTGGGTGTGGGAAGTGAAACAAACCCAATCCACGCAGTGGAAAAACTGCAATACCACCCGGAGTTTGCTGGTTTCATAAAAGAAGTTGCCTGTAATAAGTTTTACACTTTTTATTGGAGTGCAGAGCAATCCTTTTTGTACAAAGAAATACAAAAATGTAAACATTGTCCGGAAAATGCTCTAACTATTGACGCGACAGGCTCAATAATAAGTCGCATTAAAAGGCCAGATGGTTCGAGTCGCTCGATATTTTTATATCAGGCCGTCATTTCCTTTCACAAAAACAACTGCATATTACCAGTTTGTTCCATGATATCGGAAAAACATGATGCCAATATAATAAGTTATTGGTTGAAGGAATGGCTGCGTACGGGAGTACCGATTCCTACAAAAGTAGTAACGGATTATTTGCTGGCACTGATAAATGCAGTATGCTTAGCTTTTAATGAATGCGCTCTAAGTGATTATGTGAACAACTGTATTCAATCGAAACTTGCTACTGACAATGAGACAATTGTTGAGCCATCATCGTGCAAGGTTCGAATTGACATCGCACATGTAATAAAACTTGTGTGCAGGTGGAAGTGCTTTCAAGGACAAGGACAAGGAAGAACACTTCCAGGTAAAAGATTTTTTTGTTCGATGCGTGGGACTTTTAACTAAATGTCAGAGTATAAGTAGTTTCCAGTCTTTGTTTACTGACATTTTAACTATTGATTGGTCTAAAACAGAGACAATCAACCAAATCGGATGCTACACGGCTCAAATGCGTCTCATTGATGCAATAAAATATATCCAACCAATCTGCAATGAATCAGAGGAAAATCTTCAGATAGATACAAATGTTGAGTGCAACGACGACGTTCATACATCTGGACCAAAATTTATAGACGAAGTGGTTGCTCGCTGTCAATCATTATTGGTTGACGGTGATAGACCGAACCCATATTTTTGCAAAGAATTTGCTACTGAAATCATCAGGCTAGCAAAACATTTTCCACTATGGACAGCCATAATGGAGCCCGAAAATATCAGTGCTGATCATGCTGTCGTCACATCTTCCCGCAGCGAAGAGTATTTTAGGGAAATAAAACAACTAACCCTCCATGGAAGGACCGCAATTCGCATCGACAAATTTATGATAAAGCACGTTCGGTCAATAGCTGGAACCACCAAACTTCTACACGCCATGACTTGTATGCAAGAAGACATCGGCATATCAGAGTCACCTAAAGAAAGAAAAGAAGAAAATAGCATCTCTATTGATAGTGAATTTGCAGTTATCAATAGTGGTGTTATAAACCATGATGACGATCTTGATGATCATGGACTAGGTCTGGAGTGCGTTAAATAATTGGACATGGTCATGTATATAAAAGGAATCGACATGGATATGGCCGTGAATAAAGAAAATAATGTTGGAAAAGATCGGACGTACCTCAACGAAGTTGAGATATGGAAAAGAAAGAGCGCGAAGAAAACCAACCGAGGCAAATACGTCCGACCTTGCCCTGATATTCTGCATCGCCACTGTCGGCCAAAATCGGCAAATGCAAACATGCCTTTGCTCAAAAACGGATTACTTTTAAAACCTGTGCGAATTAAGAACAAAAACATAATTGTCCGCAATACGTGCCCGTTTGACTCCATTGCTCAAACTACCTCTATACTTACAGCTTTGAGAGACTGGACGTCATATAGAGAATACTTAGTTTCATTCACCAATAATGAATTTGTAAAATTTATTAAACTCCTCGATAAAAGTGGTTGCTCGATTGGAGTTTATAAAAAAAGAGCGGAGATTATGGCTGGCATAGTGAAAATTGATAATGGTGCTCTTGTTTGCGCAATGAATGTCAGCAACTTATTGAAAGTCTTACTAAAAAATCAGCCATCTATAACGCTTACCCAAACGTGCGGGTTGTGCGAACAAACCCAGACGGAGGAATCAGCTTTACTGGACATAGATGTTACACCATTTTACATGCATGGTATGAGAATCCTTCAACATGTTTTACAGAAACAAACTGAATGCGAAAATAAGAGATGTAGAGCATGTGGTAAAAATGAGGTTACATCTATAGCAGCAACCGGCCAATATGTAATAGTGGACGTAGAATGCCTACAATGGGTTCAGCTAGCAAAAAATTTAGACCACCACGATTGGACAGGTAAATTTGCTCTCCACGAGGTCCCGAATGACATGCATGTTGGGAAAATTAGATATAAATAACTATCAGTCACAGAATATGTTGGAGAAAACACAACGGAACTTAAAACGAAAAATGAATATCTCTGGGGCATTATGTTGCCAATATCCGAAGATTAACTGGTCGATGGGAAGTACATAATGACCTTCTTAATAGCAATAAGGTTATAACAAAAACATCGCGAATAACTCGTGAAATGAAAAAAATATCAGTGATTGTATATATAAAAGTAAATTAAAATTGACATTAAAATTGAAATTTTAAAATGGATGATATTTGTCCAAAACCAATGTAAAAAATGTGTCCTAATCACTGCATATATTAAAAATTATTAAAAATAGTACACTTATAATTAATGGAACAATTCATATATTTATAATATAAATACTATATATCATTAAAATATAAAAATATTAAAAAAATAAAAAACGAATCTAAGAAAACCCTCTAAAAACGCCGGACTTAAGTCCACCTCCACGCGATGTCCGGTGGAAACGTTAAAGACGGCTAACGGACTTATACTTCAAAAAAAGATCTATGGCATCTGCTTGTATTAACAAGTTCCATCAAAAATTTATGGTGTTATGATTTTCTAAAGAAACTTCAATTAACCTAAAACGACATTTTTCGAACAGTTTCGCAGATTCAAGTCATCTTTTTTCGTTTGTACCCGTTTGTACCTTTAAGATTTGCTTTAATTATGTTAGGTTAATCAAGGTCTATCATAATCATTGCCTTTCAAGAACCTCACTTTAGATTTTCTCAAGAAACTTTGTCAATTAACCTAAAACGGCATTTTTCGAACAATTTCAAAGATTCAAGTCAATGTTCTTCGTTTGTACCCGTTTGTACCTTCAAGATTTGGCTTTAATTATGTTAGTATACTCAAGTTTTTTTTTCTTTTTTCGCTCGCTGGCAACACCGGCGCTACGTTGTGTTGGTTATTACGGCTATTGATTTCGCTTATAAATTCAACTTTAAAGAGTGCTAATATTACCTTCGGGAACTATTTCTATTGCTATATCATATATAATCAATAATTACAGTGAAAAAACCATACAAAAACAGTTTTTTATCAGTATTATAGTGATTCTTTGTTACTGCGCGCTCCTGCGGTCCGCCATTTTGGTGAACTTATAGACGCAATAAAACTTATTCGACGCGCACCTGTTTGTGTTCTGCTAAAAAAGACAAACCAACCAATCCCTATTCCTATGAACAACCTCGGCACCATGTTTTCGACACCGCTTGGCGGCGGCTCAAACCCTGATCTAACCACACTAAATACAGAAGATAGCCCCGCTGCCGCATTTCTACGAAAACGTAAACAACCTAATCTCGAGATGATGGATATGTTCAGTGCCCTTCAGGCCGACCTGAACGCATCGTTTCTACGGCTCCAAGCTGATCTGGACTCTAAATTCGGGATAATACACGATAACATTGGAAACATAAAGTGTGATTTGGCGAACTACAATACATCAATCAAAGAAGAATTGAGCTTGTTGCGAAACGAAAATAAGGTTATAAAGCAAGAGGTTAGTGACCTATCCCAAGAAGTGAGCTCTCTTCGTATATCTGTACAATTCACAGCTGATCAACAAGACAGTCTAAAGATTCAAGTAAATGATTTAACTAATAATGTGAGCAAGGTGAACCAACTCGAGCCTTCCATTACGGACTTACAGGCTAAACTGGATTCGCTTGAACAACAAGCCAGAAATTGCAACTTGGAGATCACAAATTTACCGGAAAGAAGAAATGAAAACTTACAAACAGTGTTAGAATCCATCGGTAACAACATAGGATGCACTATCTTGGGAAAAGAAGTTACATCTATCCACAGAGTTCCACATGCTCAGCCCCATAGCAATAAGCCCAAGAATGTCATTGTCAAGCTGACCTTGCGTGTGCTCCGTGACAACATCCTAAGTGCGTTCCGCCTAAAGAAAGGACTGAAGACTGATAAACTAGGCTTGAGTGGCACACCTCAAACCATTTACCTCAATGAACATTTAACCCTTAGAAACAAGGGCCTTTTTCGTTATACTAGAGAGGCTGCTAAGGAATTTGGCCATAAACATGTTTGGGTCAAACATGCCACAATACTTGTACGCGAGACGGATAATTCGCCCGTATTGGCTATACGAACCCATAAAGACATTGAAAAGATGGCCACATCTTCTAGCAAGAGAAATATTGGCCAGAACAAGTCTCTACCCATACCCCGGGGATCTCACATCCAGCTTGGTTCCGGCCCGCTCGCATGGCCCTCAGAGGAGTCCGCTGCAACATCTAGGCCCCAAGGACCGCTACCCCTCCCCTCTTCTACCAATACTTGAAACAACCATGATTTATTTTTATGGGATGCTCAAGTTAGTTTGTAAACGGTGTTTCAATTCACTTTATTACATTTATAAGTTACTAATTAACAGGTTCATATCAGTATTCTCAAACTCCTATCTAAGAAAACAAAAGTTGAGGCTATGTTATGTTACGGATGCGGGCTACATAATGTATTCTAAGTATGACAAATGCAAATTCCTTTTGCAAAATAAGACAACACTTTATAGTAAAATTTATTTAGAAAAATTCTGTCACAATGATTTATAAAAATGGTAATATTACATTATACTATCAAAATTGTAGAGGAATTCGTACCAAACTGGACACATTGTATAGGCAAATATTATCTAACTGTTATGATGTTATCATACTTACTGAAACCTGGCTGATACCTGAAATAGGGGACAGTGAGTTCATTGATCAGCGCTATGTGGTTTTTCGTTGTGATCGTAACCGCTCAGCAACTTGTAAGAAAGATGGGGGTGGAACTCTTATTGCGGCTCTGCGAAATCTTCAACCAATATGTTTATCCTTACCCCCTAGTTATACTTTAAATATTATTGAGCATGTTATTGTTGAACTAAATAGCGCTGTTCAAGGGAAGAAGCATGTTATTAGTGCTGCCTACATCCCTCCGAATACACACAGTAGTATGTATCTCACTCATTTCAATCTACTTCAGGATATTTTAAGTTATGATTATATTGATAACTACTTTGTTTATGGTGACTATAATATAAGTAAGGCAGACTGGATCTCAGATAGCATGGGTCCTGCTTTGATATTTAGCGATAACTCTGTAACCTGTAATTATTTGCGGTGCTTCATGTCAATAGTAAATGGAAAACAGTATAATAACATATATAACTGTCATAATAAAATTCTAGATCTATTAATCACTAATTCTACTTGCAAAATATCTAGCCCAGGCAATGTACTCATTAAACCAGACACCATTCACCCACCATTTCTTACACTTACTTCCTTCTCTTCCGGGCCAACACTGAAACGTAAACAAGTAACTAAATATAACTTTTTCAAAGCCAATTACATTTCCATAAACAAAGCCATTGAAGAAGTGAATTGGGAGCCTTTGCTTAGTGAATCAACCATAGATAATTCATTAGAGAACTTTTATAGCACTATTTTTAGCATTATTAAAGAACATACGCCCCTATCTCAGTCAAAAAATTCCTCTTTTCCCACATGGTTCCCACGCTCACTCATTCATATTTTCAAAGACAAAAATAAAACTTGGTGTAAATGGAAAAAATATAAAAATGATTCAGACTATGAAATATTTTCACTTTATAGATCAAGATTTAAATGTGAGTGTAAAAAAGCTTACAAAAATTATAAAAATAGCGTGGAAGAGGCAATTCCCTCTAATATCAAATACTTCTGGGCCTATGTTTCCAATCGTAAGAATAAATCAGGCTCACCCTCATGTATGCAACACGGGAACCAGTCCTCGAGCAATCCTGAGCAAATTTCCAACCTCTTTGCTAATTTCTTCGAATCTGTCTATGAGCCCTGTACACTTGAAGTAGATTCTTGGTCCTCATCAAATAATTGCTCAGAAAATTGCAATATTATTGACAACATTTATTTCTGTAAGCATAAAATTAAAAAAGAGCTACAGATGTTAGACCCTACCAAGGGTCCTGGTCCTGATCACCTACCAGCAATTTTCCTTAAGCATACTGCTGACTCAATTTATAAACCTATCCACTTATTGTTTAATAGATTCATATCAGCAGGCACTTTCCCCGCTCGCTGGAAGCAAGCAAACTTGATACCTGTACATAAAGGTGGCTCCAAACAAGACATACTAAACTATCGACCAATATCAATTCTCTGCGCCCTGTCGAAGCTTTTTGAAAGACTTATACATGGTGAAATCTTCCCAGTTGTCAGTAGGATCCTCATACCAGAACAACATGGTTTCGTCAAACGTAAATCAACAGTAACTAATCTTATGATCTATGTGGGGAACTTATTTGACAACATGGATAATAGAACACAAACAGATGCAGTATATACTGACTTTCAAAAGGCTTTCGACAGGGTGGATCATGAGATATTACTAGCGAAGCTAGCCTATAATGGAATAAGAGGAAATCTCTTGAGATGGTTTTCGTCTTACATAACTAACAGAACGCAGCAGGTTGTTGTCAATGGTTATCATTCCAGGTACATTCTAGCTACTTCAGGCGTCCCGCAGGGGAGTATACTTGGCCCCTTATTGTTTGTTCTCTACATTAATGATATATATAATTGCTTTCGTAATGCTAAGTTTCTGCTCTACGCTGATGACCTTAAGGTATATATGCCTATACGCTCCATTAACGACTGTGTACTCCTTCAGGAAGCTGAAGCCCATGTGGATGACTTTCACGCCATCATCCGGAAGAAAACCGCCTCGCTGCTGCACAGAACTTGGGGTAGTACTAACACCATCCTGCAGGTTGTAGGCAGCAAGTTTGCCTCGCCCATCATGCAGTCCTTCAACAGAGTCCTCACTCTTTAGACTTGTGGGTTGGGTGGGAGTCTGTTGAATGACTGCTACAAGTAATAGTAATAGTAATAGTTATAAATAAATATAAGTTTAATTTAAGGTCTTTTGCTTTCTTTCTTTTATTGTATTTTATTTTTGTAATTTTTATTTAGGTATGTGGTATGTATGTAAGTGTGGACAAATATGTCTGAATAAAGAAACTTTTTATTTTATTTATTTATTTATTAACAGCAGTCCCCTCTTCAAACGCAACATTGATATTGCGAGCTGTTTCTGCCGCGTTAGTTCCGCGTCGGAACTCGTATTCAAAAATCACTAGAATTTGTGAAGTATTCAAGCTGAATAAAAAAAACAACTGAAAGTCGATAATCGAATGTTGCACACTTTGTAAAAGAAGAACCTCATAGGTATCATATAAAAAAATAGTTTCACTCATAAATCTTAAACCATGAAGGTTATATGTCAATTCGAAGTAGCTATTACAATAAAACGGCAATTTTATACTTTAACCCTTATTATTTTCGTACACCTACCAAGTAACAAATTCGAGGATTTTCTTCCTGCTAGCAACATTTCCACAAAAATGGTAGACAAACATTTTGAGTTTTGATGACTGTTTTACGCATATTTAATTACTAGTACCAGTAAAATGAGACTTGCAGTGTTGTTTTTCTTACCTGTTATCCTAGGATTACTTTCCCCGCTCGAAGCATCAATGGTAGAAAAAAATATATACTCTGCCTCTACATGTTTTAAGTTTTAAATAAACCGCCTATACTTATCCTAAAATTCACTTTGTAATCAAAACCAGTCCAAAAAAACTTAAATTCACATGCTTATTATTGAATTTCAGACATAGTTTTTAGTATTATTTACTGAACTATAGATCTAAAATCGACCATGAATGTCCATTCCGCTAGTGGCATAAGGCGTGTAGGATTTTTGAGGAAAACAATCTAATTCATCAAACCAGTTTTGTATTCAAAGTTATAAGTAAATTCAAAGTTCTTCTTCTTCGTAACACTCAGTCAGAGCGGTAGTGGTCATCATGTTCAATCTTATTGGGTGGCGGTTGTGATTCGCCTCACGATGTCTCGCCATCTTTCTCTATTTTTGCTCTTTCTACTGCACTCATGTAAAGGATCGCCCTCTGCGGATCTAATCTGGTCGGTCCATCGCATGGGTGATCTTCAGCGCGGTCTAGTGCCTTCCACTCTGCCCTGCACGACAAGTGCCACCGTCTAGCCTTGAGACGTGTCCGGAGTATTTGAGGATACGAGTCTGGACCAAGATGGATAGACGCTGTTTGATGTCGAGGTCTTGAAGTATAGAGACATTTGTGCGAAACTCAGTCCATGATACCCCAAGCAGTCCATGATATCCAGCACCACATCTCCAGAGTGTAATTATTTTTCTTCTCTTAGGGTCCACGTCTTACCATCGTACAAAAATATGCAGAAAACAAGAGTCTGAACCAGCTGGATTCTAGTGGTTTTGGTGAGATTTATATTCTGCCAGACTTTTCTTAACTTGTCCATCGCTGATCTAGTTATTGCCATGCGTCTCTTTCCTTCACCTATACATCCCCCCTGTTCGAAATCAACGCTCCAAGATAGATGTAGGATCGGATTATGTCGCAGTCCGCAATTCGAGTGAGTGCGAGCGGGTTGATGTTGGCGCGGTCCACTATCATCATTTTGGTTTTGCTGCGGTTGATCTTCAGCCCGAAACACAATTCGCACAATACTACGTGTGTATGCGACGTAGTAGCCTTATGATAACGTTTTAGTAACGTACGTTATCACATTATCCTTCGAGAGACAGTGGTGAGCGCGACCGCGGAATTAGACTGTGAATCCGGCTCGAAGAATGTTAGAGGTACCGTGAAATGATACTCCAACGATGATAATTCGCAACTAGTTTATTTGTTAGATTTAAGTTAACATGAAGACATTATGCGGAAGATAAGAAATGACGTTGATACATAACCTCACGTAGATGATGCTAAGCTATAATAACTAGGAAGTTAGGTAACCTTGATATCACACGCATAGACTGAATAACACATTGTACCTTGTACAATTGGATTTATTTTACTATGGCATTAATTTTGAATAGAAATCGTATTGGAATGGCACTTAACCCGAACAGATTAGACAACTGCAGGTACAACATCCCTACAATTGTAGGTACTTACCTAATTTGTGAGCTAAAAATGAACGTAATACTTTGTGTAATAATTAGAAATGTATAAATTAAAGCAGCAAGAAAGAACAGATACAAAATAACTTTTGTTCTGCTGCTTTTAGATAAACATTGCAGGCTGCATGCTGGATTCGCCCTTGGGCTCTTATCTATTTTTATAGATAAGAGCCCAAGGGCGAATCCAGCTTTCAAGTCAGGTGGGGTCATAATATTGTAAAGGTCTGGTTAGGACCGGCTTCGATTGCAAGGGCTATCATACCAGGGTTGTCTTAATTAGATTGGACGACGAGGCGGGACAAGGTAACAGACAGAGTTCTTTCGAATTTATAATGTTAGATTATAAATTGTTCGTACACTACAGTGTGCGAGGGGGACACTACAGTGTGCGAGGGGGACAGATGGCCATGTATGAAATCGCAATCATTCATAAAATAGCGCGGGGCGGGCGCGCGCCTCGCGCTTGAGCAGGTTAAAATCAGCACATTTCTGTTGTTAGACGAGGATCACCTTGCGAGCCGTCGCGCCTCCCCTCACTCGTGGTACCACGAGTAGGAAAAGTTACTACTGACCTATATATTTAACTACCAAATGACATCGAATGTAGAGATCTGTGTCGACCGATATGCAACGTGTCCGGTGCTCGCTCTCCTGCTGTAGCGTAGATCGTATCGTACTGATCGTAACGGCTATTAGAGCCGGCTGATGACCGTGCAGCCGCGCCCGCGCCCGCGCCCGCGCCGTGCTACTGCTGGCTCGTTCCGGTATGCGCAGGTTTATTACTCTTTAAATAGGTTCCATTGATAGCGTTCGATGACGAGTTATAATAATATGCCGATATCAAATTTTTGTTTCTGTTTTTCAGGTAACCCTTGCGTGCGTGTGTGTGTAGTGAGACGTGGGGGTGTGTGAGTGCAGTGCGGTAGCAGCGGGCGGGGTGATGCGGGGCGAGGCGGGGCACGCGGGGGCGTAGCAGCATGCAAGACGACAGCACTATTATCGAGGGCAGCGTCAAGTTCCGCGACGGCAAGAAGGTAACCAACATTAGCACTTACCATGACAACAAAGCTGCAGCGGGGCAGGGGCAGAGGGGGGTGGGGGAGGGGGGAGGCGCGACCACTGGGGCCTCTACCTACTAGGTACAACGGCCACTGCCCACTCGACCCACCTCACTATACGAGAACCTACGTCCGCATGTGAATGAATGGTTCACTAACAATGATGATGATGCCGAATGTTCGGGCATGGCGGCGCCACTGCGGCCAGTGCACCGAGACACGGCGCCACTGCGGCCAGTGCACCGAGACACGGCGCCACTGCAGCCAGTGCACCGAGACACGGCGCCACTGCACAGGACATTATTATAACGATATGAGTAATATTGTTAATATTACTTCTATATTGACACAAGGAGATACACTGCAGACATGAGAAATTATAACACAGGTACCATCAAAGCAGAGAGATGTGTAGGTACCTAACAAACAAAAACTTATTCCATCATCCGTTTGGGAGCTGCGGTAAAACCGACAGACAAACAGACACACAGACAGACAGACTGACACGTTCAACTTTATACCACCCATTTTTCCGCTTCGGGGGCTCAAAACCATCGATGGAATCTCAAATGCAATGAGAGGGCAATGCTCAAATAGTTTTAACATTGCATTATATACCTTCATACATGTAATATCTCCGCTATTGTGTAAACTTTTAGAGATCTGTCTTACCAATATAACTTTAAATAGAGGTAACTGTTTAATAAATAATGATGTTATTTGCAGTGGAAGTCACGATGGTGTGTGATGCGGAAGCTGTCGCCCGTGGCAGGTGAGCAATCACGCACGCGTAGATACACACACACACACCCTCACACACACGGCCCTGTACTACAAGGAAATGCTGCCTTAATAATTAATTAAAACCTGAACTTAATAAAGTTTCTCCTAGGTTATTTTGTGTATCTATTTGATCTATTTTGATTATTTTTCTGTAATTATTGTTTTTATTTTAAATTGTACACTTGGCATAATGTTGTTAACCTAGCTATAATATGACATGTAGGTACTGCACTTCTGTCGCGGAGTGGGAGCCTGGGGACCTGTAACAGGTAGATAATATTTTATTCTCATCAACTTACAGGTAAAACAGTATAGTACAGAAGGTAACAGAATTGGCGGCCTTATCGATTAAAGCGATTTCTTCCAGCAACAGGTTCTTTACAAACCTAACGCAAGCACCGCAGTCTTGTGCAATGTTGCTTTTATAGTTATATTATTCTAGTTTTAAATGTAAGCTCATTATGTGAATGAATGATTTATTATTATTATTGTTTTGTACGTCGTCGTCTCTGAGGAGTCTCGCGCCTGGCAGAGGACTGCGTCGTTAATGACGGCTTTCTCGTCTTGTGTACGTAAAAGCTAGCCAATCTCCATATCACCACTGCTTTGTACACAGAAGCAGTAACAGTCACTGAATGTTGTTCAAAAATTTAAAGCAATTGGATGAAGGGGGAAAACCATATAAAGTAAGAAAAATCTGAAAAATCTAGATATGGTACGTTCTCCCAGCGCAGGGCGTACTCAGCAACTGGCCTGTGTTAAAACTACACGCAAACACTCGCTCAGAGTTGCATTTCCAATCTTGTGCAACAATTATAATATAATTAACAAACACGAGGGAATTGCTGTACCTAGTCTTTTAGTTATTAAATCACACTAAAGTAAGTCGTAGCAAGCAAAACCAAAACACGAACGCTGCTCGCGAGTTTATTCTTATATCTAGTACTTACCTATTTAAATGAATTAGAGATCCTCTGCTGACATTATGATTTAATTGAATTAGAGATCCTCTGCTGCCATTATGATTTAAATGAATTAGAGATCCTCTGCTGCCATTATGATTTAATTGAATTAGAGATCCTCTGCTGCCATTATGATTTAAATGAATTAGAGATCCTCTGCTGCCATTATGATTTAAATGAATTAGAGATCCTCTGCTGCCATTATGATTTAAATGAATTAGAGATCCTCTGCTGCCATTATGATTTAAATGAATTAGAGATCCTCTGCTGCCATTATGATTTAAATGAATTAGAGATCCTCTGCTGCCATTATGGTTTTGCTACGGAAGGAACGGAACGCATCATGTACGAGTAAATGCGTGAAACGAACTCAGTGGCTTTCTACTCTCGATTCGCAGACTCTTGTTAAGCTACCTTCTCAGTGGGCCGAGTACCTACTCGTACCTGTGCGATTACGTTCCCTTTTCCATTGAATGGACCATCCGGGGAGACGGGCAGGGGTAGGATTCGGGGTCCTTACCTGTAGGTACACGACTTCGGTTTCAAAATGGTACTTAAAAAAATATATACAACTTTCTTGCGCGATGAAGCCAATTGACGACGGAAATTTTAACTTCAACGTCAGGAGCCTAAGTCAAAGTCAATGGTCATGTTATTACTCACACCGGACCTGTTTTCCTTTTTCGAGTACAGCTATTCTGATTCAGAGTAACAAACAGTAAATACATTACAGTAATTAAACGTAGTCGAGCAAAACACGGTCAAGTGAGTAACATATGTATTATGAAATAAATAAAAATACAACATTTATATTTGAGTTTTACTTTTTGTGATATTTTGACGTTGTCGGTCGGCTCCGCCCAGCCAGAAAGTTGTACATATATATTTGAATCAGAATCAGAATCAGATTTACGTTTATTGTTAACCTATACCTATACCTACCTAGCGGTATACAATCAGATATACGTTTATTGTTAACCTATACCTATACCTACCTAGCGGTATACAATCAGATATACGTTTATTGTTAACCTATACCTATACCTACCTATCGGTATACAATCAGATATACGTTTATTGTTAACCTATACCTATACCTACCTAGCGGTATACAATCAGATATACGTTTATTGTTAACCTATACCTATACCTACCTAGCGGTATACAATCAGATATACGTTTATTGTTAACCTATACCTATACCTACCTAGCGGTATACAATCAGATATACGTTTATTGTTAACCTATACCTATACCTACCTAGCGGTATACAATCAGATACTACGTTTATTGTTAACCTAGAGGTATACCTACCTAGCGGTATACAATCAGATATACGTTTATTGTTAACCTATACCTATACCTACCTAGCGGTATACAATCAGATATACGTTTATTGTTAACCTATACCTATACCTACCTAGCGGTATACAATCAGATATACGTTTATTGTTAACCTATACCTATACCTACCTAGCGGTATACAATCAGATATACGTTTATTGTTAACCTATACCTATACCTACCTAGCGGTATACAATCAGATATACGTTTATTGTTAACCTATACCTATACCTACCTAGCGGTATACTACAATCAGATATACGTTTATTGTTAATCTATACCTATACCTACCTAGCGGTATACAATTTTTCTCTTTTATCAAAGAATTATTTCAGTGAATAGAAAACATTTGATTCTAAACATCTTTTTAATTTATTTCTAAGTATAATGTTTTCTATCTAATGTTTTAAGTTCTATGGGACATATTTATAACTGTGATGAAAGTGCTTGTGTGATACATATTGTTATTGTTATTGACTTGAGAGATACAAATATTAAATTTATGCTTGGACCTTAGAGAGGATGCACGAACAGATTTCTTTTTAAAAAATATTGCTTATTGCTTTTTACAAAAATACACATTTCTAGGAAATAAGATGGAAGTGATAGTCAGTATTATTTCCTTTTGAAAAAGAATTCGGAGCGAATCAGTGCTCCTTAAGTTATTAATTATTTAATTAATGATTTCTTTGATTTCTTAATTATTCTTAATGATTTCTTTTGCATTACAAAGGTCATTTAGATATCAACAGATTTTCTGAAAAGTACTGAATTTTCCAATGATATTGTTTTTGACTACACAAGAGTCCGAAATAAAAAGCTCGCACTTTGAAAATTTACTTCCGAACCGATTTTAAAGGATATATTAAAGATTTTAAAGGATATATTAAAGATTTTTCTTGAAATTATAAATGTTACTGTAACTTTCGTTGTACGAAATAATATGGCTTACAATTTCTTTCTATTACATGTGTCAAGTTAGGCCTTACTAATAATATCAAATTTTATGTTATATCTAGGTAAATAAAGCAGCTATGGGCATGCAATGTGTTGAAAAGTGAAAATTAAAAAATGAGAGTTTGGATTGAATTAAATAAAAAAACTAAGCGTGACTGATCTTCACTTTACTAAAAACTTTTCTAGTTCATGGACATTCCAACAGTATGCCACATATTGTGTCAAAAGCACATTAAAAGCATAACAAAATAGGCACTTATTAAAAAAAACTGCCATTTTGAAACTCTGAAAATAAATTATCTAGGTACCTACCAATCTTTTGTCTTGTGATCGTGATGTAAGCATGTGTAGTTCGGTACAACTTATGCGAAAGGGAACGTGCGGGTAGGTAGAACCAGTTGCAATTAGTATGGTGGCCTTTTTAACCCTCAACCAGCATAAATGTGTTTTTTTATATGATGGCTTTTAAATCATCCAGTACATCAATTTTTCGTTGTTTTTCCGATATTTGAATTATATTAATTTTATTTACACAAATTTACGTAAGACAAAAAAGTCAATAAAGAAAGAATGAAAGAAGAAAGAGAGAACATCAATTTATTTGGACCATACACATAACACAACATTACAATAATAGACAAGTACAAAAAACACATAAGATATAGATAAAAAATGAAAAAAAAAACAGATACAGTGTGTACATAAGGGGCCAAAAAGGTCCCCGTCTCAGCATTATGTGCATAATTATGAGAATTGTACATACCATAGTACCGTAGTACCCTGCAGTCCGAGTGTAAATGCACATACCATAGTATGTACCGTAGTACCCTGCAGTCCGAGTGTAAATGCACATACTATAATATGTACCGTAGTACCCTGCAGTCCGAGTGTAAATGCACATACTATAATATGTACCGTAGTACCCTGCAGTCCGAGTGTAAATGCACATACTATAATATGTACCGTAGTACCCTGCAGTCCGAGTGTAAATGCACATACTATAGTATGTACCGTAGTACCCTGCAGTCCGAGTGTAAATGCACATACTATAATATGTACCGTAGTACCCTGCAGTCCGAGTGTAAATGCACATACCATAGTATGTACCGTAGTACCCTGCAGTCCGAGTGTAAATGCACATACTATAATATGTACCGTAGTACCCTGCAGTCCGAGTGTAAATGCACATACCATAGTATGTACCGTAGTACCCTGCAGTCCGAGTGTAAATGCACATACTATAATATGTACCGTAGTACCCTGCAGTCCGAGTGTAAATGCACATACCATAGTATGTACCGTAGTACCCTGCAGTCCGAGTGTAAATGCACATACTATAATATGTACCGTAGTACCCTGCAGTCCGAGTGTAAATGCACATACTATAATATGTACCGTAGTACCCTGCAGTCCGAGTGTAAATGCACATACTATAATATGTACCGTAGTACCCTGCAGTCCGAGTGTAAATGCACATACTATAGTATGTACCGTAGTACCCTGCAGTCCGAGTGTAAATGCACATACTATAGTATGTACCGTAGTACCCTGCAGTCCGAGTGTAAATGCACATACTATAGTATGTACCGTAGTACCCTGCAGTCCGAGTGTAAATGCACATACTATAATATGTACCGTAGTACCCTGCAGTCCGAGTGTAAATGCACATACTATAGTATGTACCGTAGTACCCTGCAGTCCGAGTGTAAATGCACATACATACTATAGTATGTACCGTAGTACCCTGCAGTCCGAGTGTAAATGCACATACTATAGTATGTACCGTAGTACCCTGCAGTCCGAGTGTAAATAAAAAAGAGCTCGTGCCTATAGGCACGCGCCGGAATAATATCTCGTTCTCCATCTATTTCAAATTTCGTAATGGCTTGAAAACTTTGCTATAGCAGAAAGATAGTTCACAGGCCTATCTAACGATTATTCATTACGACAAAGCACAGTGAAGTTGAAGTGATCTTCTATCAAAAAAACAAAATGTTAATTATTTCGATACAGTTCAGTGGTCTTTTGTGCACGTGTAGACAAATCAAGATCACAGCGCAAGGGCCCTCAGTGAGGCGACAGCCCGCGCCACGAAGACCGGTTCGGAGGGCCCGCGGCCCCCAGGGACCGGCTCGCAGGGTACGCAGTCGCTTGCGCGCACAGAACTAATAAATCTCGTTATGTATAGACTCCGGTTCAAGTTGAAGTAGTAATTGACTGTTTCATTTACAATTCCGAAATTGCAGACGTGCTGCTGGGGAATCTCAATGTTTATTTTTATTTTAAGCTTGGTTGTCTTGCCAATGTATCAGAAAATATTCATTGATTTATATTATTATAGTGCCATTCATATGGAAAAAAGGAAGTACCTACCTAGGTAGACACGTTCTAGATCAATTCTGATAGTAATAGTAAAAAGAAATGATTTAGGTAGTAATCAGCAGAATTCTGTGAATGTGCATCCATGTAGCGTATGTAATGTAATGACTGGGTCGCGGTGTGGCGTCCTCGCTGATAGGCAGGCTTTGGACCGTACTGGCGCGGGCCGCGACTAGTCGCGCGACTGCGTAGGTCGCGCTGCGTGTGGTCGTCGTCGGCAGACGTGACGTCGCGTGGGGTCGCCGTTTACGAGCGCGACTGAAGATGCGTCAGGCTCGCCACTAAACTAATACTTAAATCCTGGCGATGACGGCGTAACACTTCTCTGCATATTAATTTGTGATTGAAGTAAAATAAATATTTACAGAAAGAAACAAATTTTTTGCCCACTAGTGGGAGAAGCAACCCATTAGAGGGCAAAGTCAGGTGGGGCGTGCGTGAGTCACGCGCCAAGTGAGTCGTCGGGTTCGGACGTAAAAATCCAACAGAAATGATAATGTACCTACATTGTGAAGCCAAGCACGCGCCGGGGCGGCCGGGCGGCCGGGCGGGCGCAGGCCTGTGACCCTAATCGGAACAGGCTATTATTTTAAATCGTTTAAGGTGTACGTAGGTATGCCTTTCCGTTTCAACCGGAGCGGCGGCGAAGTAAGTCGCCCAGCGCACAGGGCCAGTGTCCTCCTGCACGGGATCCTACCTCTTTGAATATACTGTACAGGTGTGGCTGGTGGAAGAATGGGGAGCGAGAAACAGGCTCACTTTCGCCGCCGCTAAGTCCCATACCATGACCCTGAAAGGGCGGTTGCAACGGCCACCCCTGCTCAAGACCAACGCGTCTGGCACGTCGATCCGGTCGGTCACTGAGGCCAAGGTGTTGGGGGTCATTATTGACTCCACCCAATCTTTCGCGCCCCACGCGGCATCAATAGGCGAAAGAGCAAGTAGGTCTTCGGGAAAATGTCACGCGGTCCTGTAGTTGCAGACTCTGGACGCGTTGTATGGATGGAGCTTCTCTCGTTTCAAAATTACATCCACCGTCCTTGTTGATGTTCCAGTGTTTCTTGCTATTACTCGCACCGAAGTTGTTGGATCGGCTTCAATTTCATCGAGCACAACGCGCGAGGGCAGGTGTTCCGAGCGACGACGTCTCATGCAAGGAGCCGTTCAAGGAGTACAACATACTCTCACAGGTGAACTTATCTACAAAGTAGCTCTGTTCACCCACAACAAGGTGGACCTGTTCCAGCGCCGCGGGATCAACGCCGCTCGCGTCCTGCGTAGTAACAACCACCTCTACCGGCTGGTCACACCTCAACATAAGCTACAATAATCAGAGAGGTCCGTTTATATAATGGGTCCTTCGGTTTACAATCGGCAGCGCGACTGGATCCGTGATGCAGCTTCCACAACTATTTTAAGATAAGAAAGTGGCTCACTGAATCGGTATTAAAAAATGAAAAAAAAAAATGAAAAAAAATATCTATTGATGTATAGAGACTCCAGGTTACAAATTTACCAACGGCCTCCGCACTAGGCAAAGCCTGTATCGCGGAGACCAGTAAGGTGAGTTTAACATGACTTGAGTATTATTATGGACTATTACAACACACATTAGAAAATTAAAATCTAGGAAACAATGTAATGTACTCGTAACATAAAATGTGATGCTTTGTAGGGGGTTTACTGGGCACACTGAGAATAACAAAACATTCACCACTACCAACTACTACACAACTACTACAACACGGCTTATTATTCTAGCTACAATTACAATACATAAACTAGCTAAGTACTTTATTATCTTATTATTAGATAGGTACCTACATGGATGAGTTAAGAGAATAATATCAACAACAAGAAAAAATAAATAAAAAAGAATACAATAATAGAATAATGAAACAATCATCAGCAAACTATTCGAAGAAAATCTTCGGTAGAGTTCGGTAGAGAGGCTAAGTAACCATTTGTTAAAAGCGTTTAGCTTCAAGACGAGATTTATTTTTAATGTCACAGTGTTTTGCAACAATATTATAGACAAAAGCTTGTACAGATTCGCCAAAACGAAGAGCAAAACTGGTTTTTACTGACGGGACAGGAATTTTATAAACTCTTCTGATAAACAGGTGTAAGTAATTATTAGAAACAGAAGTCATGATGGTACGGTGAACATAGGTACAGATTCTAGAGATGAAGAGCTGACGGACATTCAGGACACAAAAATCACTTGTGGAGAATCTGTAAGGTTTATGTAGCATACCTGATATATTCGTGTGCGTTTGTAACGTAACAAGTTACGCTCGATTACTCCTTTACATTTTGATAAATTGTTTGTATAAAATTACCAATTACCTGCTGTAAACCCATGGAAACGGGAGATCATACATAGCTGCTAATCTGGAAAATCACCGATTACCTCGGCAAGTCCTCATTTTAGACAAAATAACTCAAGTCTTGTGGATGACTTACACATAGACACTCAAAATTTACTGGAATTTCTTGGAGAACCATTAGCGTGGACCCATTATTTTAGATAATTTTGGATTTACCTCCCATTTTACAAATTATTTCTTGCTACATTGTGGTGGACTGTATTTACTTTCTTCCAAATAAAACTTCTTTTTTTCCTTTATTTCCCACTTTGCACTCTTATTACTGCTATTGGAACCAATGTGTGTTCGCTTAGATCTGAACTTAACTAAACTTCGAAAAGGCTCGGCTTTTATACCCAATTTAATCCTTCAAAACCTACGAGAAAATTCGCCAGAGACCTAGCTCCGTCTCGCTTATTTACCCTACATATTGTTAGCCGTCCTTATCTTACATTTCTGTGTTTTTCTGTGGGCTATACCTATCTCTTTCTTTATTCTAGAACATTTTTATAGTCCTTGTCTTTTGTTTCAATTCGTTCGAGAAATCAATCTATAAATAGGCAGGTACCTGCGAGTCGGTCGCCCACAACTATTACACAATCTATGCCCTATAAACACTATATATTATCTATTCTGTAGCTATGTAGAGTTTTGTCGCATAATTTTGAGCCTTATTTAGTCCGCACAAAGTCATCGTTCCTACAAACTATGAAGGCTCGTCGTGTCCAGGACACATGTCAATTCGGCAATTTGCGAAATCAACAAACACTAAATCGGTCACCTTTCGGCTTGAGCAGCTGTTGTGAAGGCAAATGTCACTTTGACATCGACTGATAAACCTACAGATAAGTAATGTGAGTGATGGCAGGGCAGGCTATTGGACTTTTAGACGCTGTATGTACATTCCTCCATTCTCCACATTTATTTGGAGTTATTATCGAATTCGAAAAAGTACGGTAAGAAGTTTTTTACTTTTACAAATTGTACACTTCGGATCAAACATGAGTGAATTCAGCTGCTGCGCGTCGAATGAGGGTGATAAATCAAATGCCCTGTTCTGCAAATCATGCAAATCCCTTCACCACATCCAATGCATTCAGCCTGATAAGGAAAAGGTCACTAAGGAATACAGAGCCGTGTTTCTCTGTCCGGGGTGCCAATCAAAGTCAAGACGGCTTAAGTCTGATAGTAGATCTGTGCGTGCCGTGAGGTTAAGAATAGTACCAAGGGTAGGCTAACTCCCGAATCCCAACTTATTGGCATAAGCTCAGACAGAGCCAACTCCCTTCACCTCACCAGGTACTGCTATCGATATTGTCGAAATTATTAAGACTGAAGTCGGCAAGATGAAAGATAAGCTAGCCTCTAATCTTATTTCTACTTTTAAATCGCTGCTTTCAAATAAGCTGTCCAAGGTTAAGGAAGAACTTAATATAAAGACTTCAATAGAGTTTTTGAGTCGGGAGTATAGTGCTATTACCTCGAAAGTTACTGACATAGAGGTGACTGTCAAGAGATGTGATGCTGCAGTGTCTGAAGTAGAGTCCTTGAAAACCACTTTGAGACAGCTCCAAGGTGAAATCAACATGAAGAACCAGTGGGCTCGACGCTCTAACATTGAGATTATTGGGATCCCTGAAACTCGCAATGAGAACCTGATGAACCTGGTACGAGATGTCGCCAAGCGTGCCAATTTTGCACTGATGCCTTATGATGTTGATTTTATCACTCGCGTTGCCCCCTCCAAAACCGATGCCAATAAATTCAAGCCTATAGTTCTGCGGATGATGGGTAGATCTAGGAAGGATGAGTTTATGCATGCCTTGAAGAGCCTTCGTGGACTGAAGGCTTCTGGTCTTGGGATTAACGGCAAGGACTCCTCCATTTTCTTCAATGATCATCTCACCAAATACAATAAAATGCTTCTTCAGCAGGCCAAGACTCTGGCAAGGAAAATCTTGCTGCGAGGAGGATTTAAAGAAAATTGTTTAAGTACCATCCCTAATGTTTGTGGTTTATATTTATTGCTTAACTTAAATAACTTGTGTCAGTTTGTAGCTTCATCCCCTAAATTTTGCAGTTATGGCGGTGTAGGCTGGGCTTTCCTCTCATTCTTATATAATGCTCTTTTGTGTCATTCCATTGTTGGGATGTGGAATATCTACGTTTTACGGTGTTTAACATCATCATTGAATGTGTTCTTTATGTTCCTGGTTCCTGGATTAACATTTCTGTGATAAGTAACGAATTACAATGTATTCTATAAATAAACTTTACATATATTATCAGAATGTCCGTGAACTCCGGACCAAGACGAATAGGTTTTACAAGAACCTCCTCCACTCTATTTATGATATTATTTGTCTGAGTGAGACCTGGCTCCTTGATGGCATTTTTAGCAGTCAATTTTTTGACGACCGCTACATCGTTTATAGGTGTGATCGAAACTATCAATCTAGAGGTGACTCGCTTGGAGGTGGGGTTCTACTGGCTGTTTGTCGTAATATCTGCGTAATCGGCTCTCGAATCATTCTTTTCACCAATAATTACGCTGAATCAGTAGAAATTATAATTGAGATCAATCCTGGGTTAAAGCTAAGAGTTTACTGTTGTTATTTCCCTCATAGTTTTGGCTCCGGTCAACGTGATGCTCTTTTGGAATTCTATGAAATTGTGTCTCAGGGCATTATTGATAACCCCGACGACTTGTACCTGATTACAGGTGACTTTAATTTGACAAACGGACGCTGGGATTGCTGCTCCGGTCTGTCTATGCTTATGGACTGTAATTTAGATCACCTTGTTTCCGACCTTGATGAGTTTTATCACTTGCTGGACTACAACAGTAAAATCATGTTTTTAATGATAATGATAGAATGCTCGACCTTGTTATCAGTAATCTACAGTGCAAAGTTGTTAAATGCTCATTACCACTCTCTCTCCCTGTTGATAGTCATCACCCATCCCTAGAATTGGAGACGCCAGATATCAATCGTAAGATCATGCGGCCGGCTACGCGAACGGTTAATCTATTTCGTAATACTGATCATGATGCTGTCCTTAAAGCTCTCTCAAGTATTGCCTGGTATCTTCATTTGAGTGACAATGATCTCGAAGTAGCTACTGAGACATTCTATAAACTCATAAGCCAAGTCATTGATGATTATGTACCGAAAAAGGTAGTCAAGTCTACCATTCACTACCCCATCTGGTACTTAAATCCCTTAATAAAAATAGTAAAAGAAAAACGTAAATATCATACCAAATGGATGACTTACAAAAATTCAGCTGATTATGAGATTTTCAGTATGCTAAGAAAGAGACAAAAGAAGGTGCAGGCAGATTGCTATAAACTGTTCATCTCAAAATCCGAATATAATATTAACATAGACAGCAAAATTCAATAATTTTCACTCTTCTGATTGCTTAATTTATGCGGATGATACTAAAATATAAAAAAAAATTGAAATCGTGTCCGACTGTTATGCCCTTCAGGATGATTTAAATAGACTTTTTTCGTATTGCAACCGTAGTTCCGTTGTATTAAATACTAAAAAATGTAATGTTATATCTTTTTCTACAAAAACTAATCTAATAAATTTTAGATACAATTTTAATCAAAATATCATATCAAGAGTCACGGAGGTAAGAGAGCTGGGAGTATATCTCGATAGTAAACTTTCTTATTTTTCTCATTATAATAACATTTTGTCGAAAGCTTTAAAGATGCTCGGTTTTGTCTTGAGAGTTGGAAGGGAATTTAATAATCCTAATACATTAATTACTCTTTATAACAGTTTTCTAAGATCCATACTTGAATACCTATGCCTCCGCGGTCTGGAATCTTCGATACAAAGTGCATATACTCAAACTAGAGAAAATTCAAAAAAGTTCTTGAAACATTTTTATCACCGTTTTCCGCTGGCCGCTTCTGATACCATTTACAACCTCCAAGATCGTCGTGTAATTAAAGACCTTTTGACCGGACAAGTAACAAACTGAACATCTACGTCTAATGACCGAAATACTGCTCATAGGAATGTCGTTATCACTCAAAATGAGATTTTGCGTAGGATCGCTCGTCTTGATCTTCCAATACATCTTTTCATGCTGGGATTTTCCCATGCGTGCGGAAAACAGCGCATGTTACTCCAATATTTAAAACAGGAGATAAATCTTGCTGCGAAAATTACAGACCTATCAGCCTATCATATAGAGGTACTTCCATGCTTTGGTAAACTATTTGAGTCATTGGTATACGACTCTCTTTACTATCACAAGGCGCCACATCTGTTGCCTCGTCAGCATGGATATATTAAAAAAAATCCACGACCCCCTTCCCCTTTCCACGAATCCCTTTTGGAGTACAAACAATACCTATGTGGCGCATTTGCCAAAACTGAACAGGACGATGCTGTCTACACGGATTTTTTCAAGGCGTTTGATAAGGTGAATCACTCGGCATTGAGTTTCAAACTTTGCTCATACGGAATCAATGGTAGCCTTTTGCGTTGGGTAGAGTCATACCTCTACTGAATAAACCAAGCTATCAAAGGGTTTACTTCATCACTTGTGGTGGTAACGTCTGGGGTTCCCCAAGGTTCCCACCTGGGACCATTGTTTTTCATTGTTTTTATTAATGATCTCATTTACAGAATGAGGTATCCCTGCTTGACGCCGATAATTTAAAAGTGTATCTCTTGTTCAGATACCATCTCATGTTCATATATTTGTTAACACAGAACTGCTCTTTAAAATTCATGATGTGTGCACATACTTAGGGATACAATCTAGATCATAATATTGTGTCTTTCTATTTTTTTTATATTTGATTGTGTTTTGTTTTGTGTGCCAAATAAATTATAAAAAAAAAATTACAAATAAATTAATAGTTTAAATGGCGTCAACTTGACTTCCTTATTACATGCCAGATGATAGCGCATCGGTAAAATAAACTAAATGACTAACCGCACACCTGCCTCTCAAGCAGCCATGCTGTTGTTCCAATAAGGTTTGTTTAAGGGTTTTGTGGATTTGTTCACTTTAAATTTTTTTAAGAGTTTTGCTAGAATGCAAGCTTCGATATAGATATTTGATTTTTATGATATAAAGGCCCATCAAAAGCCACATTTAAACATGATTTTAAAATATTATATCGTGCGAGAGCTATTTTTCTCCTAAAGATGATAGAAAACCTGCCACAAAACCAGTTCCCGATTTAGCCGCTTGCTTACCTATTCGCTTAGGAGAGGAGACTAGCCGGGTGCTAGAAGTATAGTGTGTATGCCGGCATGTGTGCGTATGTTGTAGTGGTGACGTGTTGTTGCAGACTGCGTGCACCTGCAGCTGTACCGAGACTCGCGTGCGCGCGCGGGGGATGCGGTTGGCGGCGGGGGGTGCAAGGCGTCGCTCTCGCTGCAGCAGTATCTGGGCTGCGAGGTGGGCTTCACGCTGGACAAGCACTCCAACACGCTGGCACTGCTCTGTACTGACCTCGTGGCCATACTTGCCTTTGAAACGCGCGAGCGACTCATTCAGTGGCAGGTCAGTACTGTTTGAGTAAACTCAAACATAGGCTACTTTTTATCCCATAAATCAGTTCCCATAAGATAGAAATAACCTTTAAACGTTTCCATAGGAACAATGCGTGCGAAGCCGCGGGCAGTAACTAGTAATACGTATAATCACCGCCGTTGTATTTGTACAGGTGAAGGTAAGTGCACACCTGGGCGAGGCGCGCAACTACCTGGTGCTGGTGGGCAGCGGGGAGGGTGGCAAGGCGCGCGGGGCAAGGCTGGCTGCGGGCCCAGCCCGGCTGCACCTGCACGCGCGCCGACTCGCGCTGACGGCTGGCGTGCCGCCACGCCTTCTCGGCGTCTGGGACCTCGCGCACCTCAGGTACCTACACTCCTCATTCCTCTCGACTCCTTCATTAATGCTGTTGGCGATCAACTGAACGCTGGCTTCTTGTGTAATCTAGGCGATACGGCGTCGTCGAAGGGAGGTTCTGCTTCGAGGGCGGCTCGCTCTGTGGCAAGGGGGAGGGCCTGCACGTGCTGATAACCGACCAGGCCAAGGAGATCTCCCGCGACTTCGACCTGGCCTCGCAGGGACGGCTCTCGCCCCGGAGAAGGCCCATTCACGCTAAGAGGATCGATGGTACGTTGCATTCTCCGTCTTCCGATTACTCACCTCGTCGATGTGAACACCTAAGTTTTATGAGTATCGTTCGTCAACAGGGTCGGAGAGTCCTAAGTCTCACGCGGCCTACCGTCCGGACACTCGGCTCTCGGAGCTGAACTCGATAGAGCAGTCCCTGCCGCCGCTGGAGTTACGGCCGTACGAGGAGGGGCACGGGAGGGAGGGAGGTGCGGCGTCGCCGTGCTGGCCCGCCGCCCACCGGGACCTGGGGCTTGCGGACACGGCGTCCGTGCACGAGGGGGAGTGGGGCAGCGGGGCGGTCGCTCTCGAGCGCTGCATGAGCTGCATGTCCAAGCTGGGCGCTATGTCGCGTTCCTCCACGGCCGCTCTGACGCCGGGCGCGCGCCATTTCAGCCCCGCCTGGACCATGGACGCGCTGGCCGAGGCGTGCGCCGAGCCTCCCGCGCCATCCTTCCCCGCTGCTGAGACTGAAGCGACGTGCCCCTCCACCCCCGCCCGCGCGCCCGGCAGGCCACCGAAGCCGACCAGGCTGGACCTGAACTTGAGCTGCAAGGCCCCGCTGCCGCTACCCACTCAAGTCTGCAGTTGCTCCTGCTCCTCCGAGGAGAACAGGTCGAGAGTGGGTCCTTACGAAAATTACGACGTACCCAAGTTATCCTCGATGGAGGTGCGTGTTTAGAATTTGTTGGAAGCAATTTTTTATTATTGTGGTCGATAATACTACTAGTGAAAACTGTCTTTAGCTTAATTTGCTCTAGTTTAACATTCTATGGTTATTTATCCATAAGCTTTTTGTTTCCCAAATAAATATAAATTCCAACGAGGCAATCTGTTCCAGATCGACGGTGAATACTACGATACTCCGAAGCGTCTCAAGGAATGTTTGAACGACGAGCTTTTTAAGATCACGAGAAGTTCGACCGCCGATGCGGTGATTTTGAAAAAACCGTGCGGGTGTCTACTGAAGGTCGGCCGGAGACGACGCGAGCCGACGGTCGTCCCGACGGACGAGGCGACGCTTGCGCCCTGCGCCTGCCGCCGCGTCACCGACTGGGCCAACAGCTGGATCAAACTGCCTTACTGCAGGAAAACTACCGTCTCCACCGACAACCTCGTCCAAGATAAAGAGAACGCCTGGCCGGACGCGCACACCGCTCTCTACGCGACCATAGATCTGTCGCGGAAAACGAGGAGAAAAACTCACCCCATCGAGCCGGATCAACTCGGCCGGCTCGACCCGCGCGCCGTGCAGGTGGACGAGGGGCCACTTGCCAACTACGAGAACCTGAACTTCGCGCTGTCCCTGGAGTACTACGAGAACGCGAAGGATCTGCTACGGCGCGCCGGCCTCACGCGCGCCGAGCTTGACGCCATCGGCGCCAACCTCACCGCGCCCGCCGCGCTTGGGGCGGGTCGCTGCGGCAGGTGCGGGCACCCGCCCGCCAACGGACACGCCGAGCCCGATGCTAGCTTCGGGGACGACTACCTGATGATGGAGCCTAAATCTCTCGACAGTGGGAAGCTGGAGCAAAGCCGCGCGCCCGCTGGCTACACGCCCATGTCGCCCATCGGCGGGTTTGCGTTCGAGGCACCCGCGCGCAGCCCCGGGGCCGGCGGGGGCGCGCTCGGAGAGAAGTCCGCCAGCAACCCCGCGCTCTGTGGGGAGGCCGGTGCTGGGGACGAGGGGGAGCGCCGCAAGCGGTCCAGCTCCGCCGACTCATCGCGCTTCCTAGACGACGTGCAGGAGTTCGACGGGTCGCTGGGCTCGCGTGCCTCCTGCTGCTCTATCGAGACGCTGCGCAACCCACCGCCCGCCACTGCCGCGCGCTGCCACTGCCGAGTCGACGGAAAGCACTCGGACGCGGACAGTTCGGAGGGGGGACGCAACGCGGGGGGCGGCGGGGGAGCGGCGGCGGGCGCCGGCAACCGGGACTCGTCCAGCTCCAACGACTCCGGCGTGTCGAGCTGCTCGCTGCGGCGCGCGCGCAAGGACTTCGAGCTGCCTCCGACGACGGCGGCGGCGCGGCGCCACTACCGCACGGCGCGACGTGCCGCCGCAACACCGCACGCCGCCGCCCCACGCCGCTCGCGCTCTTCGGACGCGGTACCCCCCGCCCCCCTCTTTGCGCCGCACAAGTCCTCCTCAGCGGAGGCCGAGGTGCCCGTGCTCTGCGCGCCGCTACGAGGTAGGCTCTCCACTTCCACACTCCACTTTGTACTGTTAGGTGTCGTGTCGTGCTACGTCGTTCACCGCATGTGTTCCCGCAGGTGTGGCGGACGCACACAGCACATCCAGCGGCACGTCGGACATGTCGGACTACATCGAGACGCTGTCCATCTGCTCTTCGCACTCGTCCACCGACACGCCCGTCACCATGCGGTAATTCCCCACCCACAGCACGTGTCCCCACTATGAATGTGTACTACACGTCCCTCTCCCCCCGCAGGGTGGTCCGTCCGGTGACGACGAGCACGCTGCGGCCACGCTCGGGCAAGGAGTACGGGCGGCTGCCACCCCCGCGCCGCGCGCCGCGCGCCCCGCCCGCACAGCTCCTCGCCAATAGGCCCGACTAGAGTCTGAGAGGGCTACGAACGCAGTGCAGTGAGCCAAGTGAGGCGGTGTTGTGTTATTCGGTCCTTCTTAGCCTTCTGAAGTTTACGGGACTGCGGGCTGCGGGGTGACCTAGTTGTGTATAAGTAGTATGATTTGGAGTAAATCGTTAATGAACCTATATATACCTGTTTGTTTGGGTGTGTTCCGTCCATGGCCCGAGTTTATGACGATCTACGTCTATTGAGTTTTTATATAGCTGCTAGTTTTATTGTAACATCTTACAAATTATTTCTCGCAGAGCAACTTTCTTGAAAGAAATAAAATATTTATAAGATGACGATTGTCAGGATTGTAATAATACCCTGTACGACCTAAGTAAGTACATAATGATACGCTTCGGCATGGGCGTTAGCCTGAAGATATTGACTTTGATCATAATGAAATAGAACTTTCTCTTACTTATTCTATTCGTGATTATGAAATTTTACTGTAAAAGTAAGTCCCCTCAAAGCAGGCCAGCCCCTGTGCCGTCGCCTGGTGCAGTCTCTGCATCATGGGTAATTGAACGAATTATAACACCACCGGTGAAATAAAGTACCTACTCAAAAATGTTTATCACATTAACTGAGCAATACTAGCCAAATAGATATTCTAGTCATTTTGTAATTGTTAGGCCCGCTGCCCACTGCGGTGCCACGTCCACAGTCGACACCACCGCGCCGCCAACCCGGCGGCAGCGCGCGGGCAGCAAGCCGCGCCGCAGCGGGCAGCGGGCCCACGTAGGGAAACGTGTAAATATTGTATCGCGATCGTTAGCCAAGTTTGTAAATTATTATCTAGATTCTCTACAACGACTATCTTGTCTCTACTTTGTTACGACGATGTATTTTGATATTTGGAGTTTATCTCGAGGGGATGAAGGAGAAGGCGGAGGGTAGCGGTAAAAATCTCACGATAGCAATAAACCAAAGGTGATCTGTATTATATACATTTGATTAAACCGTATTATACCTATTTACTACATAGTTTATTAGTAAATACTTTTCGGAATGTAAATTTTCATCTGTAATCTCTGTCGACAAATGTTTAGTGAGGGCGGGTCCTCTGGACCCCGGGGTAGGAGCCCTCATGCGGCGGCGTGGCGACGGCACTCGGCGGCAGGCGAGGCGTGCCGCACGCAGTGGACGCCGGCCCCGAGCGTAGCCGCCACCCGCCGCCGCCGGCCGCGAGACTGTGAGCAGGTTGTTTAGACATTACGCTAGCAATGAATTTATAAATTAACGTTAATTGGGATTCCTGAATAAAATTGTGCAGAGAAAATAAGTGTCTGAAGTTTCCATTTCCCTAATGAATAATGACGAAGAGGTTCCTAAGCACGGCGACGGCGGCGGCTGACGGTCGAGGAGTTACATCGCAGTTCGGGAACACACGGCGCGCGCCGACCGAGACCTCCCGTTAGCGGAGCGGAGGCGGCTCGGACGGGCGCCGTTTTAGTTCATACCATCACAAAGGAATAGGCTGTTTTTTAGAGTGAATAAATGAACGGAGTGCCTACGCGCACCTACCTACTAGTACTTATCTACGTAACTATTTATGGATGTGACAAAACACTAGGAAGTTGAATCATATTTACAAGTTTTTTGTGGAATCATTCAGTATACAGAATTTCCCAGCCCTCGCTTTATCGAAGAACGAGGGAGAGTCAGCAATACAATGTATTGTATGTCGTAAAGACGGTATTGGAGTAGTAATCCTCAACAAGCAAACAACTAGAGATACTTAACTACAATAATAGTAAGTGTCCCTGCCTAACTCTATTCAGTGGGGGCTGGTGGCTGAATTGAATAGATGCTTGCAATCTTACAGGTTTTTAATACTTTTAGTAATATTTAACAATTATTCAACATACATTTTATTGAACAAACTGAGCCGTCCAGGCATTGAGAAAAGTCAAGAGTGAGTACTAATTTTGAGGTTATATGCAGTGACAGTTCATTAACTGTCATTGTAACTGTCAACGTCAGGCGGCCTGGCTGCTAGCCTGCGCCGAGACATCCTGGGGAGGCCTTGAAAGCTTCTTCCAATGTGTCGTCGCCTTTAGGATCCAGAAGAGGGCAAAGGTACTTAATTCCTCTTCGATACTTATCGAAGAGGAATTAAGTACCTTAAAAAAACCAACCAATACCTGAAGTCAAAACAAGCACAGGTATTTACCCGTGCTTGTTTTGACTTCAGCTACACGCACCACACCGTCCTTTCCCGGAAAAATGGAAGTAATACGCCCTAGCCTCCACTGCATCGGGGTATGTTTTCTTCCTTTAGCAGCACCAAGTTTCCTTCTTGCATTGGCTTACTCTGTGATCGCCATTTGTGCTTCTCCTGAAGCTCAGCCAAGTATAAGATTTGCCAGCGTTTCCAAAAGTGCTGTATTAGCTTCTCTAACCGCTGAAACCGGTTCAGTCTCTTGCTGTATACATCATGAAGATCTGGTGAGGGAAGAGACATTAGTGCCCTACCTATGAGAACGTGACCGGATGTTAAGGGATTAAGGTCGGTAGGTGAGGAAGATAAAGGAATAATATTATTTTACTGAAAAGGTTGCCAATTCTTCGAAAGTTACATGAGTATTACTAAAAATACGTTTTGCCAGACTTTTATTGGATTTTACTGCCGATTTCTATAGACCCCCGAAGTGTGAAACATAAGCCGGCTAAAAATTAAATTTTATACCCTCGCCAGAAGAGTAGCTTGTAATGTCATCAGCATGAGAGGAGAGGAATTCACCAAAAACTTTTGAAGCGGCAACAAAATTGCGTCCATTGTCGCAGAAGATTTCAGATGGGCGTCCTCTGCGAGAAATGAAACAACGAAAAGACAAAATAAAGGCACCTTTGGACAATTCACTGACTGCCTCCAGATGGTCACATTTATATACAAATAACATTTGCTTATCCTGCAGCCTCTACCTTTCCTATCTGTGATAAGATATGGACCTGCCATGTCCACGCCTGTAGTATCGAATGCGAATCCAGGATTTACTCTTTGCTTTGGTAACATTCCCATTACGGGAGAAGACATATTTCCGTTAACTTTCCTACACACGACACACTGCCTAGCTGCAGTGCAAGCAAGATTTGCCAAATTTGATTTGTTTTTGGGCCAAAATGACTCTCTATCGAGGATAACAGAAGCTCAGGACCAGCGTGAAGAAGTCGGAGATGTTCTTGGCGAAATAATAATTTAGCAAATTTATGTTTAGCATAAATAAGAATGGGATGTCGTTTGTTATATGAATAGATAGAGTTCTCCAATCGCCCACCTACTCTTATTACATTAGTATTATTTTCTAAGAATGGGCTGGATGACACAATATATACTAACTCTTTGAATTGAGTGCTTTGTTAGAGCGAAGAATTTTCAACTTCTTTGGAAAAGATTCCTCTTGTGACAGTTTTACTTGAAATAATTGTTGAGTTCTTCAGGCTGTAATATACCAGTGTGGTTGCAAATTTTATTTCTACAATTATTTATAAATCAAAGTATGTATGCAAAGGTTCGTTGCAAGAAACGAAGCTTAGAATATTTCAAAATCGTTTAAAGTTTGCTTGTACCTTCCCCGTTGCAAGTACTAATATATACTCTTATTTCTGGTAGATGATCTACTGTCAAGGAACTTTTACTTATGAATGCTGATGGCCATGTGGGTTCAGGCTCTCGCAAAAATGCTGGTCCGTTCCACCATAAATTACAATATTTGATTTTACTTTACTAGCATCTAGACCTCGTGTAGCCAGATCTGCTGGGTTCTGTTCAATTGGAACATGACGCTATTCACTTTGTTCTGTAGGTTCTATATAATAATAATAATAATATGCTTTTATTTCAGACACATGATCCATATACCTACAGAGTTACATTTAAAATAAAAATAGTCAGGTACACAATCAAATTAACATAAGTAAAATTACTCAATACTTAATGTACCTAAGAACTCAGAATGCTAGTTCCATCCATCGTTTGTATGTATCTGTCTGGACCAACCGATCTGCCAGACTAGATATAACACTATTTTTACTCTGGTCAACCCTGGACAAGAATTTCGCGACACGGGTTCTTTGGATGGCCTCAAAGGAGCTTACTCTTGCCTCAAAGAACATCCCGGAGGCGCTACAGCACCATGCTAGTCCAAAAAACTGTCTGAAGATATTATTGTAAGCAACCCTGATGCCTCCAAGCGTTTTTTTGGTGTAGTGTGTCCAGAGTTGGCAAGTGTAAAAAGACTGACAGAACGATCTGAATAGCGTCAGTTTGACATCTTTTGCTGACCGAGCAAATTTTCTTATAATCATATTTCCGACTGTACAGAGCGCTCTACGCTGTCGCTCGATATCCTCGTCGTCTTTAAGGCTCGACGTCACAATATGACCAAGCTACTTAAAGATCTCTACGATCTTAATCGGCTGTCCATTGAGATAGACACTCGGAATACAGTCAGGTCCCTTGCCCGACCTAAACACTACCACAGATGGCACGGTGGTCTTCATGGTGTTGTACACTAAAGAATGGTGTTTCGCATAGCGTTCACAGATGCCAACTAACTTTGCTAGACCTTTAATAGAGGGGCTGAGCAACACCATATCATCTGCATAACTCAGATTATTGACATAACTGTCGTCTAATCTGAGACAGACCGGTGTGTTGCTCAACTCCACTATAAGATCATTAACATAGGCATTGAATAGGTCGGGAGAAGTGATACCCCCCTGTCTCACACCACAAGGTAATCTGAAACTATCAGATAGTTCGCGGTCCCATCTGACATTATTATTTGGTTCTGATACCAGAACCGGAGCAGTCCATTAACATCGTTCGGTATACACGTCCTATTGAGCTTCTCCCACAGTACTCGTGACTAAGAGTATTGAACGCGTGCTTTCTGAATCTAAGCCCGGCTTAGATCCAGAAAGCACGCGTAAACGCTGGTGTTACCTGCTCTATAGTAATTGACTACTTGTTTCAAAGAAAATATAGCCATATCCGTTGAAACATGCGATCTGAATCCAAACTGGGCATCATCAATCTCTAGATTCGGTGAAATTCTCTCATGCATAATCATCTCAAGTACCTTGGCCATAATTGTGGCGAGAGAAATGGGCCTATAGTTAGCCATGCTCGAAACGTCACCCGTCTTGTTTTTGAGAATAGGTACAACCAGAGTGGTTAACATTTCACTCGGTAAGTGTGTAGCAAAGTCTTATACAAATGTTAAAAAAACGCGCAAGAATAATGCAGATGTCCTGGTCCGCAAACAACAAGTGCTCAATACTCAGGCTGTCGTGACCCGGAGACTTACCACGTTTTATGTTCTTAAGTATTCTCTCAACATCATTAGCTGTTACAATTATGTGGGAAGTCTCCGTGTCACCACGGTCCGAGCGACAATTATTCATTATATTTCTATTATTAACTAAATTCACACTATTGTCTACATTAAAATGATTCCTAAATAGATTTGCAATCGTTTTCTTGTCATCTTCACCTTCAATATTCGAGGGAATCTAAAATAGCGCTGACTCTATTTGCTAAAAATGTTTTTAATTTGTCATATCTCATGCCCAGCCAAGATAAAGCGATAGCAAGCCTAAGCCTGTACCCAGATCATTATCTTTTCGTCCTTTTTATAATATTAATCTTGACGCGTTTAATGAAGAGTTATACGCTACTGACTGGGATTCCATCTCTTTTTTGCCTACTGTAGATATTATGATGGTTGATAAATTTAATTCCTTGATTATGTCCCTTTTTGATAAAAATGTTCCTGTTAAAATGATAACTATCAGAAATAATCATTCACTACCCTGGGTGACTGATGTCTGTAAGAATATGATTGATGAACGCAACAAAGCTCACGAGGCGTACCGTAAATCAGGAACAGACCAAGACGGAACTTATTATAAGGAATTAAAAAAATTGGTTGTATCCAGTATAGCTGCTGAAAAACGTGCATACTACCTCTACAATGATTTAGTAAGTTCGCTAATAAGAAATAGTAAAACTTTTTGGAAAAACCTAAAGAATACAATTTTGATTGATTCTACTGAAGAAATATCGTTTTGATGACCCTAATAAAATTAATGCACATTTTTTAAAATCTGGAGATAACGCTATATTACTTTCAGATCTTAATTTTTTTAGAGATAATAACTTTACAGCCGAGGCATTGCAACTAGAACCCATCACGTCTACTGAATTATCTAAAATTATAATGTCAATAAAGTCCAACGCCCTAGGCAATAATGGCATCAGTAGAGAAGTTAATCATGTTCTCGCTTCCTTGTACCTTGGACGCAATTACGGCCCCCAAGTCAATGGAAGACGTTGATTGTAACATCTATTTATACCTATCTATATATCTATACATATATATGTATCTATAAAATTAATACCGCGGTTGAGCTTAAGGATCTTCGGTCAATAAGTTTTTTGCCTTTTCTGTCGAAGCTCCTTAAGAGAATTATCAGTGACCAACTTACTAGGTATGTGGAAGCCAATGGCATTTTACCTTCGCTTCAGTCTGGATTCCGTAAGGGTCGTGGAACTGTGACAGCGAGGATAGAGGACGCTGTACATTACTGACTCTACTTGATTACTCGCGTGCATTTGGCTGCCTCAACATACCACTTCTTCTTGCCAAGCTTTCTTATTATGGTTTAAGTACATTGTCGATTAAGTGGTTCGATAGTTATCTAAATAATCGATCACAAGCCGTGAAATTGGTAAAGGGCAATGGATCAACTTTACTGTCAAAACCGATGCCTATTGTTCGTGGTGTCCCGCAAGGCTCTATACTCGGACCTCTGCTTTTTATAATTTATTTTGCGGATTTATCTAAGGTTATTACTTATTCTAATCACCAATGCTATGCAGATGATGTAAAGATATATGTATCAGAGACACCTGATCAATTAGCACATGCAGGCTAAACACAGATCTGAACGCCATTGCAGAATGGTCTTCACATAATGCTCTCATGTTAAACCCAACCACTAACTATGACTAGTACTTTTAATAATAATATGACTCACACAATATTTTCAGCCTGCATGCAGGCTGAATACAGTTACTAATATAGTTATAAGACCAGACATTGTAAAATAATTATGTATTCTTCAAATAAATGATTAATTGAACAAAATCACAGTATATGATCTTGGGTACCAAATCCCAAATTTACAAGCTTAACCCGTCGTCATGGGGGCTGGGTCATAATGACCCGGGACTTTTTTGCTAGCTTGCAGATTGGTAACTATGCACGTGACGTTGCCGTTGTTCTCAGTAGCTGGAGTCAGCAAATCGCTCTGAGCATTGTTTATAAAGTATCAGTTGGACGGCGACCGTGCTTGGAGTTAAGAGCGCCCAAAGTTGAAAAAGGTAAGTTTGACCCAACCCCGTACTCGGTGTAACAATTTCGCGCCATTTTTCAATGTGTGGTTTTTACGTTTTGTCATTGCTTTTGGTGTTGTTTTTATGTTTTATGGTTCAAATATGATGTTTTTGTTTATTTGTTTACTTTTTGTCGGTAGATAATAAAAAATGGTCAAGAGGAAAGAGAACGACGGCGTATCGTTTCAATTCTTGAAGAATCGGACTCGGATGTCATGTCATCTGATCAGGAGTCCGCTAATGAAGAGGACTGTGTTAGTATGCGAAGTCATCCCAGCGACACAGAGCAAGACATCTCGGAAGATGATGAGTACAATGACCCACTATCTGTTGTTCAAACCCAAGAACTATCAGACAGTGATAATTATTCAATTTTTTATGCCATTTTGAACATGTCTGCCGTTAACGGTCTCATTATACATAGAATCAATAATGAGTCGAACCAAAAACGACGTCATTATTTGAAGAAACTAGGCCTTGCCCTTGTGGGTGAACATTTGAAAGCTCGCCAGAATGTGACATGTTTGCCTCGCGAAATGCGAAAAAAAATTCACAAATTTGTTGGCGAAAGTTCAGAGGAGCCACCAGCTAAAAGAACCAGTACTCGTAAAAGATGTCAAGTATGTCCTGCGAAGAAAGACCGCAAAACAACCCACACATGTCATGGTTGCAACAAATATATTTGCCCTGAACATGTTGTACCTTTCTGCGGTGATTGCATTTACAACGATGATTTCAATTAGTTTTTAGTCAGTTTTTTCCAAAGATGTCTTAGATATGTTTATAAAAGTGCCATAAAAAGTTAAAGAATGTTCATTATTGATAAGAAAACTTAGATAATGCTAAGAAATGCCAATTTTGTTGATTTTTAACGTGTTTTTTTTAAAGAGGTTTAAATAAACAATAAAATTTTCTGGTAACACAAATTCTAGTTTAATTTACAAAACCATGAAATTATAAAGCTGTGATCTTAAAAAAAATACATAATTTCTTTTTAAAATGTAGAAATATCGTAGGTCAAAGTATCGGGTCATGATGACCCACCCCCACGTCCGTGTGGTCATTTTCCACCCCCATGACGCCGGGTTAATGGTGACCTGTTGTAACGATCAGAATTCTAAAGTGATTAGGGTAGAAGAAACAAGGAATCTTGGAATCATCATCGACAGCCATCTTAGATTTGAGAATCATGTTCTTAATTTAGTAAAAACTTGTTTCTATCGTCTAAAGTGATTTTTAGTAGCCTCAATAAGCCAAATGGATCAAAAATTTTACATGAATCTGATGGTATAGTACGTTTGGTCGGAACTTCTGTTCTATTTTCGTAGTTGCATGGAAAAAGGAGTACATCTGTATTTGGATTCCATCCAACACCTAATGTATGAGAAGATACATTTATAGTTAGATAGCTTTGCTTGTCTTTATTGTTATCTACTAGGACAGAAAGTAATTTAAGGCGGTATTCGCGCATATTAAAACAACCTACCTGTACTTAATGCAGTTTCTACTCTTTGCTTGATATGCAATAATTCGTTAGGATCATCGCTTCCAGACAAAGAAAGAAGTCATCGACCAGGAAGTCCTTTTGAATAATTTCTTTTATTTTAGGATCAAGACATTTTTTCCCTAGCTGCCACAAGCATCTTGTGCTCAAAAAACTAGAGCTAGCATACCCATAGGTAATTGTGTTCAGTCTCAAAAACTTAAGGGGTTTTGTAGTGTTTTCTCGCCATAAAATTATCTGAAGGTTACGTCGATCTTCCTGCATTTCTACCTGTCGATACATTTTCTCTATATCTCCTGTTAGGACATATTATGTGTAGGTACTGCCTGAATCTTAGTAAAATGTTGGTCAAGTTGTCTTGTACATATATGTGGCCCCACCATCTACAAATCATTAACGGAATAAGATGAAGTGGATTTTGCATTGCCATTGAAAACAACTCTCAAGGTTGTCGATTCACTGTTGGGCTTCAGTACAGCATGATGTGGAATGAAGTACGACGGTTTTGGTACAGAATCTATCTCTGTCAGGTGACCTACATAAGTCTGAATACTCATTGATGAATTTGGCAAACAATTGTTTAAGCTCTGCATATTTGTTTAAACGCTTTTCTGTTGCTAAAAATTGTCTCTTGGCTAACCTCATAAAACCTTCTAAACAATCTGGCTCTGTAATTAGAGGTAATCTAACTGAAAACCTACCTAGTTCATTTCTGGTTGTGGTTTTACAAAATGTGTTTCACAAATGATATCTTTATCTGTCAGTGTTTAATTATTAAGAATTTGACCTTTTCTAACTATACATTTATTGTATTTATGGAAATAAAGAGGTTTTGACTTTGACTTTGTTTGAAATTGATTGTGTTCAGGAATTTTCTCTAATTCCCAAAACTTAATAATATTTTGTTCGAATGTTTTATTGGACTGTGTGGTCTTGAAATGATGGCATTTTATGGATTTGCATGATTTGTTATCGAGAAGAATTGTGCCCGCCAATACAGCGATAGTAGTCTAGTTTGGATTTGCGTAGTGCAGGTTGATTGTGGCCAAGATGAATTTGATAATTATCAAGGAAATGCCATAAAATGTCTCCACCTAGCAGCAGATCTACTGATGCAGCTTGATTGAATGAAGGGACTGCCAGTTTAATGCTCTGAGGTAATTTCATCTGCGAGATATCAAATCTTTTACTAAGTAAGTTACCTGAAATTTACGGCAGTACCAGACATGATAGACATGACCTAAAGTTACTGGTCTTAGATTTTATTTGTACAATGCATCGCTTCATGACATTGGAGACGATGTTGCCTACTTCTACAATGTCGACGTGTGTCGCTTGAGGATCTAATTGCAATTTGGATTTTAATCTATTGGTTATAAGCGAACATTGGCTCGCACTATCAAGCAATGCTCTAACAGTTAGGTGCTTGTTTGTTGCTGGGTTGTATAAATCAACCAAGACAGTTGAGAGTAGTACACTACTGTTGTTAGAGATTGACATACTGACTATGTTGTCTTAGTCATCATCATCTTCTATCTGTTTGGTTTGTGTTACGGTGTCATCGGTATCATCATATTGCACACTTGATACATTTACAGCCTGAGAAGATTCCCTATGCAATAGAGTGTTGTGCTTCCTTTTGCATTTACTACATGGACCCAACCTGCACTGTGACGAAGAGTGTTTCTTGCGTAGGCAATTGAGGCAAAGCAGGAGCTTGACGACTTCTGCAATCCTTTCTTCAACATCCTTTCCCAATAACTCAGCGCAGTCATACAGCCAATTACTTGAAACTGCAAGTGATCTGGCATTAGCCTTTTGTGATTGCATTTCAGAATTTTGTCTGTCAAGTCTATTTGATCTATCAAAGCAATAAGATTTTTAGCTGAATCTCGAGGTATAAACAGTAAGTTCAGCAAAGAATTTAAATGGTTATTAATCAATTGCTTTTCATTATTGTACCTCTTACACAGAAAACGCCAAGCCTCCTCATAATTTTTGGCACTGACTTCCAAATTGCTGATGACATTAGAAGCCTTTTTCTCAAGATAAGAGTTGAGGTAGTGAAATTTGTGTATTGGCTCTATTTTATTATTGTGAACAAGAGATGTGAATGTGTCTCTAAATTCAATCCATTTAAAATTATATTCCATCAAAAGGGTAAATTTGAATAACAGGTAGCTTAAAATTGTTTTGATTCTTACATGCATGGCTACATTCTGGTTTTTCATTTTGACATTGGTTCTTTTCCATAAAAAGTTTACATTGGGCAACTAGCGTTGAGAAATCTGTTTTAAATGTTTCACGATTGTATAATTCTGTTTCTAAGCTTGAAGCGCTTTGTACTTCTATTTGAGACTGAATATCTTCAAAAATGGAAGACAATTCTCTGAAATTTTCATAGCGTTGACCTAAAGTATACATGTCAGTTTCTGTTAACGCTTCAGCAGTAAGAATTGAATTTAGAAAGTTTTTAAATTTGGTGATGCGGCCTTTGATTAAGCTACGCTGTGTTACGAGGTCTGGCAAAGCTGTTGTCGGTCCTGTAGTTGGTATATTTACTGTAAGGCCTGGTGACAAATTTGATTTATCCATGATTGAATATGAAAACAAAAATAAAAACAGTTAACAAAGTTGGCAACAATTGTAACGTAAAAAAACTGAAGGTTCCTACGCACAAGTTAATTTAGATCCTAATAGTTTAAGAAAAGAGGGCCATTTCTCAGCCAGTGAAGCTCAGCCAAACATGCTCAGCCAGGGAGATGTACCAACTTACTTTTCAAGAACCAGGAGTAGACTGAATCAAAGTCCTCGATTCAGCTCTATTTATATTAATTTGCTTTCAAACTAAGAAATTATTTTTTTGACATTCGAAAACATTAGCGGCCAGAGATTTTTACAAATGTTTTAGTTAGATTCCATAGAAAATGTAGAGTCAATCACTATTGAGGTAGAGTTTTCATGCGTTTTATATGGAACCTATCACATTTTGAGCGATAAGAATTAGAGTCTGACAGACAACTCTTCGACAGGTAAATAAAAATTGCTTATGTTTTTCTATAAAACATTGCTTTAGAATCAAAATATATACCTCTATTATGTTGTTTGTGATTTGGAATCAGAAAATTTGGCTCTATCAAGACGTGGATAAATAGTTTTAGAGAAAAATATAACAAAACGTCGGATTTCTCAACGAAATAGCAAGAAATCTGTATAAATAAGATATTTATAAGGGACAGACTCATATCTTCGATTCCAAGTAAGTATTTACACAAATAATCATAAAAACGTAGACAGATCAATGTATTACATTACAAGTGAATATTTACATGAATATTCCTATAAGGTACGAAGATCAAATGATCAACATTACACAATACGTAAATTTATCCAGCTTATGCTCCCCAGGATGCAGCTACTAGGCAACTTAGTAGTGGTCTCCACAGATAGCAATGGATGGCTGGGCGTGTGCAATGATCCTGCGCTTGAGCAAGAAGCTGCAATGCAAAGAGAGGCGATGTGTTCATAAAAATAGAAATTGGATTGTTAAAGCAGGGTACTTCAGCTGGCACTGTGCGGTGCCGATGCTGGATGGCTTAGTATATAGAAGACAAACGATGCTGAAGGAAAAGTAAGGTTATGAATGTTAAACATGTGGTATATTCATGTCTCTATTTTTTATATTAAGTTTGGCAGGACTTTCCTGGAAAAATGGGGTAAAAAAATTATTGCACGAATGCAGTGCACGATGAATTGGCAGCCTACAACAGTCAAAAGAAGGATATAAGTATATAGAGGTAGGTAAGGAGTGCACATTTCTCTAGGGCACAATCTGGCTGTGGTCCGGTTGGCTTCGCACAAGATTTTCGTAGTGGTGCAGTGGTTGAGCAGCTCCCTTTTTATGAAAGCCCTTTGAGAAAAAAAATCCTTTGTTCTCGAAGCTTGATCTCCAAAATGGCGTTGTATAGGCGTTGTTTATTTATTTATTTATTTATTTATTTTATTTATTTATATTAGGGGATCTTTCAGCACAATATACATAATTGCCATGTGTGAAGAAACAGGTGGCTATTAACAAGTTGTCCAATTTTGATCACGTAGGGGTCACCATGTTCCTGCCTGACCATAATCCAATGGGGACTGGTGGCTGAATTGAATAGATGCTTGCAATCTTACAGGTTTTTAACACTTTTAGTAATATTTTACAATAATTCAACATAAATTTTATTGAACAAACTGAGCCGTCCAGGCATTGAGAAAAGTCAAGAGTGAGTATTACTTCAACTTCAATTTCTTTTTATTTTGGCGCCGCTTGCTTTTCGCCACGACTCTGCCAGTGTCTGTGTCGGAGTGTCATAAACTTCGATTTTGAGGTTATCTGCATTGACAGTTCGTTAACTGTCATTGTAACTGTCAACGTCAGGTGGCCTGGCTTCTAGCCTGCGCCGGAACAGTAAGTACCTATTCATTATATTATCAGAATCAGATATATGTTTATTGTTAACTGTTATACAAAAAAGATGTTATGTATAAAATAGTGTACAGTTTCAACTGCTTATATATAATTTAAATACAATAACAGTTTTAAACAAGTACCTTTATGTCTAGTTAGGTCAGTATACATTTTTCCATCATTTATCAAAGAATTGTTTGAGCGACATGGCAACATGAGCCACAATGACCGTACATTTGGTGTTTTGGTCGTGTTGTACATGCGATTGGCATCTCTTGTTGTCTGATATCAGTTACAAGTACCTAGTGACCGAGTGGTTTAGGTACCTACCGCTCGTTGTTATCTGTGAACCGATAACTTTACATCGATAAAGTTGTTTGGGTGCTTATCGAGTGGGATTATAGAGGTACAGATAAGGAGTCAGTTTTTGGTCACAATGCTGCCCGGAAACGAATTTTAGGTACATATAATGTTTTTCTATGGGATTTAATTTGAGGGATTTTGGTGGAAAGTTTGATCCAAACTATGTATGTCTGCAAGCAAGTGCTCTTATTACTGGCAGTCCGTTCTGATGATGAGTGTCGCAGGATTCCTGCGACACTCATCATCAGAAACTCTTGCAATTTCCTCACAATTCAAATGCGCATACGGACCCAAGAACTTCTGGACATACTCGTAGGTATGAAACTGTGCAATATATTTTAATTTACCGACGTGGAACAAAACAATACAATAGCTATCTTAGTACTTTCATTCACCCGATACTTATCATCTTTAATCACAATAAATGCAATCTTTAAAAGAATAAGCGATTTTCTGGGGACAAAGCCTAGCCCAAACCGCTGAAGCTAGAAAGCTGAAATTTGAAAAACAAGTACCTGTTACTACACAACCTTTCTTGATTTTTCATAAAAATCTCTTGGTAAGGGTTAAAAGGGAGGTTAAATTTGGGTTTTTCATGCAACTTTCTATAAAATTTAATGCTAAAATCAAACTAATATTAATGATAATCTCTTTTTTTTTAACAAAGAAAATTACAATCGAACAAGAAGATACAAATTAGACTGGATGGATGGATAAGGTTATAAGGTTATAAATTATATATAAGTTTAAGGTTATAAGTTTATAAGTTTATAAACAAATTCAGTAAGTAGGTATGTAACTGCATTGATAGTTAATAATAATTATAATAATAATTTATTCAAAAATTACTCAAGACAAATGTTTAACATAAAATATGAATAATAATAACTTAAATTCTAAAGATTACGTTTGCCTGAACTAGGTAAAACCTGTATCTCAGGCAAAATAGCTTACAACGAATACATGTAGGTATAATCACATAAATAAAGTAAAACAAAGCGACTGTAGATTTTTAAAATAACTTATGCTAACTACGCTAAACTAGGTTACATTTAAAGGGTACCTGTGATACCAGTAAAAACAGATTCTGCTTATCATAAACCTCTATAAAGAAATACCTACTATTATGTTTACTGTATCGGCACTTTTAGGCGCCTCCGTAGTCTATCGAGTTTATGTACATAGGTACATAAACTATATTGTATATCTGCGATTGTTTTTGCCGGACAGTCAGCAGAACCTGTAATGTGCTTACTCGGCTTCTTGAAATGTAGGCAAGTAGCACATTTGGGTTCTTCCGCCTTCTTAGTGCACTCCTGTACTGAGTGACCTTGACCTCCACAGTGGCTGCAGATGTGGGTCATCTCTCGACAGGACTTGGCAGCGTGTCCATATTGCTGGCACTTGAAGCATCGTGTGACCAAAGTGAAGTCCCTCACAGGACACGAGGACCAATTTACAAAAACCCTCTCCTTTGTCATTAGGGCCCTACGAATAGCTGCTGGTACTTCGATCACAAAGTTGCAGGTATCAGCGTCCTTCTTGCCAGACTTATGACTCAATCTTATTGAGGAAAGGAATTTTTCCAGACTGAAATCCAGCAGCAGTTCGGCTATATTTTGTTTATAAAGGCAAGTAAACACATCTTTTTCCTGCATTGATGAGGGCACTTCGATAACTACGACTCTGGGTTTGCGTTTGAGAGGCTCGTCTACCAGCAGGCCAGAGTTTGTAAGCTGCATCGACTGCTTGAGCTTTTCAATATCTCCCCTCGTTTCGGTGCTAATTATAACCCCACCGTTCCTTGTCTTACGCAAGCCTCTGACTTGCAGTTTCATCTCTTCGGGGCAAATTATTTTTTGGACAAGGGTTTTAGTTTCTTCGCTGGACTTAAGCTTGTCGTGTGGGTATATAGCCACAGAGCTGACGAAAGCCGGTGAATACCGGCTTTATGTAGGTGCTGCCCTTTTTCACCATTTCGGCAAAGGAATTTCCGGAGGGAGTTTTAGCTTTAGAGGTCTCATCAATGCTTATTTTGAGGTCTTGGAGTCGCTGCGACAGATCTATTTTCTCCTTGAGAGCTTGAGTTTCTAGGTTCAATGCTACTGCTCTGGATTTTACGGACTGGTAGAGCACTGCCATCTGCGATGTGCCATGTGCTATTTTACGGCACAGATTATTAACTTTTAGTTTGTGTTCAGAGTTTAACTTGCCAGATTCTGCGATTGAGCACACGTCGTTGAGGCACTGCTCGATGTCTGACATCCATTTCTGGATCTCTGGTGTAGGGATCAGTTCTAGGGCTTTGTCGTCTCTCTGGGACGGAGGTGCTGGGCGAGGCTGGGGTTCCGGTGCGGGAGAGGGCGTGGCGGGCGTCCGAGGTGGGCTGCGGGCTGTCCTGCCGCTCCGGCTAAAGGGGCTGAGTCCGTCCATATTATTAATATATATTAATAATAATATATTATTTATAGTCCATTTTCACAATTTCGAGATAAGCGTAAGTATGACACAGTTACTTTTACTGCTAGTAAACAAGGTCGCGAGTCAGCAAGTGATTATTTAATTTTACTAATTTTGAGCACGTCTGCTCTAACCAACGGCAAATACTATCCTATATACGGATATATGGATGTTTGCTATTTCTTCACACAAAACTAGAGGTAGTGAACCGATTGAGCTAAAATTTTGAATAGGTGTAACTGGAATAACCCATAGGTACGCTAGGTATTTTTTAACCTATAAATCACATGGGACCATGAGATATGAATAACACACAACTAACGTTTCATATGTTAAGCTAGTAATGATGAATTAATGAGTCATAAAAAAATTCGGCTACCGCAGCGCCTATCAGTCCTTTATTTTGTAAGTATGATAAGTTTGCAATGGTCCCCTTCCTTTTTAAGTAGTGTCGGCGACCGATGAGCCTTCATAGTTTGTAGGAACGATAACTTTGTGCGGACTGAATAAGGCTCGAAATTATGCGACAAACTCTACATAGCTATAGAATAGATAATAGTGTTTGTGGGGCATAGATTGTGTAATAGTTGTCGGCACCCGACTCGCAGGTACCTGCCTATTTATAGATTGATTTCTCGAATGAATGGAAACAAAAGACGAGGACAATAAAAATGTTCTAGAATAAAGAAAGAGATAGGTAGGTCAGGATGTTAGGCGAATATTCTAGTAAGTTTTGAAAGGACCGACGGAGGTATAAAAACCTGAGCTTGTCCGTCGGTCAGTGAGTTCTATTTTAGCAGTCAATGTGAAGTGATCTAATACGGAAAAGTGAACAAGTTCTGATCTGCTCTCAAGGCCCGAGCCTGAAGAAAAGTATTCTTAGTCTTGTGTGAATTCCTGAAAGTTTCAGTAGTGCTTTAGTGTTTGTGTGTGCGGAAATAAACACATATAATTGGAAGGTTGGACTTTCACTGCATCTTCAGGGATTTCTTCTAGTATACGCCGGTAGCTAGGTCCAATTCCACAACAGCGCTGGGTGGCTGGTAAAACAGCTGCTTGTAAGTCATCTACTTCACGCCCCTCGACTACGTCACCGGACAGCAGACGCAGACCGGGTTTGCCGAGTGCCACGTGTAGAGCACCGAGTTGAAGCTTTGAGCTCACAACCCGCGAAGCTTGGCATTGCCTGCACTGACCCTTGGCCTGGCGATTGAGTGCAGAAGCTGGTATCTTGATCCGATTGCACTCGCCGCAACAGCTGGTCCTTCGAGCCGGATCTGCATCACTGGATACTAGTGACGAGAAGAAGTGGTTGCTGTTAGTAACTACCAGTACTAGAAGATACGAGAAAGTGCGTAACTGCATACAAGAGCAGTGAGTGATTGGTGGACAGTGGAAATATGCCTGTGACGAGAAGTGAACCGTCAGATTATCTACTTGAGGAGGAGCTCTCTAGCGCGGAAGCCACGAGAAAGCCGGCGACAACTGGTAAGTCGTCGGGTCCCACAAGTATGACAAGGGGCAGTATGGATACCACCACAACGCACACGAAAGGAACAACGCTGAAGGAGCGGGATGTTGCCCGTGCTTCATCAGAGTGCTTGTCGAGGTCAAGAGCAGAACGAAAGAGAGCACTGCGTGAGTTGGATCTCCGCATGGTTATCAGTCAAGAAAAAATGGCTTATCACCAAGAAAAAATCACTCAAGCTGAACTTCAGAATGAAATCCTCCAATTGAAGAAAATGGAGGAAGAAGAGGAAGCTGAAAGCTCTGCAGAAGAAGAGCCTGAAGGTAGAGAGGATGATGTCAGATATAGGGTTGAATCTCAGATGAGCAGGGTGTCCAGCGAAGGGCATTCAGGGCTAGAGGGGCTGTCCACGAAGGGGCGACTACGGGAAGAACTTTCCTCGGGAAAACACTTCAATGAACGTCTAGACCCGTGTGCAGAGATTAAGAATGACATCAACTCCAGGGAAGAGACAAAGGATAGTGGCATGGATGCCCTAGCCATCGCAATCCTGAAGGCAATTAGCTCAGTACAGAGACCAAGCGTAACACTTCCGCCGCCGGCATTCATGTATGAACTTCCAGAATTCGACGGCGGTTGTGAGAAATGGCTGGCGTTCAAGACAGTGTACGAAGATACGCAGGCGCTATTCAGTAACGTCCAGAACATGGCGCGGCTGCGGAAGGCGATTAAGGGAACGGCAGAAGAGGCTGTGAAGAGCGTCCTGTATTCAGACTGTCAGCCAAAAGAAGTGATGGAATCGCTTCGCCGAAGATTCGGAAGACCAGAGATCTTGGTTTTGGCCGAATTGGAAAAACTGAAGAGCCTACCAAAGACTACAGACAATCCTCAAGACGTGTGTGTATTTGCTAGTACGATCAACAACACCGTCGCAGCGATAAGAGGATTGAAGAAGGCGCACTATCTAAATTCACCAGAGATGATACGAGTGATCATTGAGAAATTGCCTATGATCATTCGGTATCGCTGGTTTGACTTTGCCGCAGACTACGAAGATCCAGACCTGGCACTCATGGCTATGTTTCTGAACCGAGAAGCGGATCGATGTGGGCCTTACGTGACGCTGGAAACTACAGACGCTGGCAAGAAGGCAAACTGCCAAGCCACGCACGCTACTGTAGAAGCGGAAGAACAAGGGCAACGTACCTGCCCGCATTGTGAAAAGAACCACCACATCGAAGATTGCAGGAAGTTCCAAGAAGCATCAGTGTCAGAGAGGTGGGACATCGCTAAGAAGACGAAACTCTGTTTCAATTGTCTTCGAGGTAGACACAGGAAGGAGTCCTGTCGCAAGCCATCGTGTAAGAAGTGCCACAATGGGCATCATCGGCTTTTGCACGAGGAAAGAGAACCTAAGTCTCAGCAACCGAAAGGCAGTTCAGAGAAAAAAGAAGTAGCCAACAATTGTCACTTGAAGAACCAAAGGAGAGCGTACTTGAAGATGGTGCCCGTAGAGATCTACGGTCCTAAAGGAAAAGTGCAGATCTTAGCTCTTCTAGATGAAGGTTCGACGGTCACCCTGTTAGACCAAAAGGTGGCAGAAAAGGTAGGACTCAGAGGACCAAAGGAACCGCTGTCCCTTGAGACTGTAGGCGGAAGAGTGATCAAGAACGACAACTCTATGAAGATCAATATGAAGTTGAAAGGCCTACATGCAAGTCAAAAACGACAGATCAGTGGGGTACGAACAATTGATACCTTACGACTAACGCCTCAGAAGATCGAAAAAGCAAGGTTAAAGGAGTGCAAACACTTGCAGAAGATAGTCGATAAGCTGCTGTACGAGGAAGAGTCACCGAAGTTACTCATCGGACAAGATAATTGGGAGCTGATAGTTTCGAGGACGACGCGCAAAGGCAAGAGAGGCCAGCCGGCCGCCTCCCTGACTCACTTGGGTTGGGTACTTCATGGAACGGATGGCGAGGAAACTCTTCATGTGAGCTACGTCACATGCGCACACGTCAACGTCAGCGACCAAGTGATGAGTAATATCAAGAAGGAGCGCTTCGTCAATGACTCACCAGGCAGAAAACCTTGCCGATCGATGACTGACGTGGTAGAACGTACCGCAAAGCTCTTGGAGAAGGATACTCGAAGAGGGGAAAATGAACGCTTCATGAAAGAAATAGAAGCACTTCGGATATCCAGGGAAAATGATACCGTCAACAAAGAAACGAAGCGGGCACCCAAGAGAAAGAAAGTCCAGAATAGAGTCAGCCAGAACGAGACGTGTCCACAAGGAGCAAAGAACATCACCACGCAAAATGGAGTACCAGGGTGCATCTGGTCTGCCACCAAGGGGGAGATGCACGTGCACATATCCACAGCACTAGGGGGAGAGTGCACAAAGAATTTCGATTCGGTACCTGCACGGACGTTGTTCATGGCACGTAGACGAGCAAAGAGAGCGAACATGTTGAAGCACAAACAGTTGCGCTGGATAACGGAGAAAAATCCAGCGGACGACGGCACTTGGGAACGAGACTTGGACAAAGGCCATCAGAGGAAAAAGAGACTGAAATGTCCTAATGGAAAAGAAGATACGTGGCTTAAGGCGCGCTCAGCGAGATACAGAATGACTGGAGAAGAACAGCAGGCAGCTGCAACCGCCTATGTGAATCTGGAAAGGGCAAGAAGAAAAGGTCTCCAGAGCATCGACTTATGCAGTAGTAAGCTGAACTTTGATCGCCGCCGCCGAGATCCCGGGCGGAGAACATTTATAAGCATCCTTAGAGCCCCATGCTCCAAGGCGGGACCCCTAGATCCTGGTAACAGCAGAGGAGGAACAGAACGTCGTGTCGACAGAAAGAGACTCAACGAGGTTCGCGTACCTAAAGCCGGCAGAACTACGTTTCTCACCGAGGATGAGCGACAGAGCGGCGGGATACGAGTCAATGAAACTCGACGAGTCATCTACGATACAGGAGTCGCCGAAACGAGAGAGTGTGTTAGAACACAAGGGGGAGGATGTCGGCGACCGATGAGCCTTCATAGTTTGTAGGAACGATAACTTTGTGCGGACTGAATAAGGCTCGAAATTATGCGACAAACTCTACATAGCTATAGAATAGATAATAGTGTTTGTGGGGCATAGATTGTGTAATAGTTGTCGGCACCCGACTCGCAGGTACCTGCCTATTTATAGATTGATTTCTCGAATGAATGGAAACAAAAGACGAGGACAATAAAAATGTTCTAGAATAAAGAAAGAGATAGGTAGGTCAGGATGTTAGGCGAATATTCTAGTAAGTTTTGAAAGGATCGACGGAGGTATAAAAACCTGAGCTTGTCCGTCGGTCAGTGAGTTCTATTTTAGCAGTCAATGTGAAGTGATCTAATACGGAAAAGTGAACAAGTTCTGATCTGCTCTCAAGGCCCGAGCCTGAAGAAAAGTATTCTTAGTCTTGTGTGAATTCCTGAAAGTTTCAGTAGTGCTTTAGTGTTTGTGTGTGCGGAAATAAACACATATAATTGGAAGGTTGGACTTTCACTGCATCTTCAGGGATTTCTTCTAGTATACGCCGGTAGCTAGGTCCAATTCCACAACAGCGCTGGGTGGCTGGTAAAACAGCTGCTTGTAAGTCATCTACTTCACGCCCCTCGACTACGTCACCGGACAGCAGACGCAGACCGGGTTTGCCGAGTGCCACGTGTAGAGCACCGAGTTGAAGCTTTGAGCTCGCAACCCGCGAAGCTTGGCATTGCCTGCACTGACCCTTGGCCTGGCGATTGAGTGCAGAAGCTGGTATCTTGATCCGATTGCACTCGCCGCAACAAGTAGGTATGTTAAGTTTACATACAATGATGAGTCTAGATTTTTTTTTGCCAAATATCGTCTATCACCCCTTCCTTTTAAGTAAGCAAAGGTGAGTTACATATTTTTTTGCTATGGCAGGGTCTGGAAAAGGTAGGGCTACCTTTTTATACCTTTTTAGGTACCTAGGTTGTGTTTTTATTGATGAGCCGTTAAATTTACGCGGGCGATACAACGTGTAAACAATTGCTCCAAATATTGTACAGAATAATAAAATACTTAATTCAGGCTTTTTAAACTGGGCTAAGGCAAGGTGTTCAAATTTGAAATTCTTAGTGTGGCCTTCGTACTGCCGAATGATACGATTTTTTCAATTTAAATGGCTTTCAAACTAAAAAAACAATGTCGACGCGGCGTCACACATTTCAGGAATTTTCAAAAAAGCCCTTACATTAAGGGTAAAATGAGGTTTGAAGTTATTAAGTTTTGTTTGTAGCACTTTAACCAGTCAATTAGCATGAAACTTGCAGAGAATACTAAGAATACATACATAACTATTGAATACGTATTTCAGGATTTAACAAAATTTTCTTGAAAATAAGGTAAATCGGGTTATTGAAGTTTGTGATTCGTAATAAACTATATAAAGTAAATAATGATTCTTACACGTGTTTTTTATTTTACAAAACTACCCCTAGGATGTGCAATCTATTTCCACGCGGGCGAAGCCGCAGGGTGCAGTTAGTTAAGATAATAAATGAATAAGCCAGCTCCCCACGTCACAGAGCCACACGGAGCCAGAAGAGAGCGTACTTGACTACAAAGAACAATAATTCAGAGCCAGGTAAGTACATGAAGCTCTGTGATTCTTCGAGTGGCGCTGCCACAGCGCGAGGCAGCGGGGACCCATGACTACTGACCATTATAAAATATCAAAATCATTTCAGTCCTGTCCTCTGCTTTGTAAATTTATGACCCTCCAATAATGATACGATGAAACTTCACAATGCCGTTAACAGAGTTTTCAGGAGTAGCAAAATAATTTTCTTTGAGAGTCTCCCTCGCCTTAGCGCGGGAAACGCCTGTTCGACGGTGGAGTGAATGCCGTCCGGTATCCCGAGGCAGAGCCATCAGCCGCAGCAGACGGCAGTCACAGTGCGGCAGCGGCTGTGGCGGTGGTGCTCCGTGTGCAAGGACTCACCGTCACACGCCATCGTCATAGTTCTACCTTAGAGGATAGTTGGTTTCCTCTCACCAAATAAAGTTCTTTAAACGGTCTCGGCGAGGGTGGTTCGCTGCGGAGTGCGACTGGCACTCCGCAGCGAACCACCCTCGCCGAGGATGACCCGTGATGATGATTATGATCGCCGCATAGACCATGTAACTAAATATGCACTAGACGTTAAATATACTACAGAACAAAATAACCTTGTACGATAATACGCCAATCGGAAATACCAAATAATTCCAAAAAAACAATTATGGAAGCAACTAAGGAACAACCAAGACAAAGAAGACCTAAATTTAGAGTATAAAAACACAAAAGATAGAGTAGGAAAATTAATTCAGGATACAAAAAACAACTATTTCTACAAGGAATTTCAGAAGTGCAGTCAGAAGCCAAAGAAGATGTGAAAGCTATTAAATCACCTTGCCAAAAATAAAATACAAGAAAGCTGTGTTCCTACAAAACTTATAGCTGATGGCAGACAAATAACAGACTAGCGAAATTTGCGAAGTTTTCAATCAATACTTCTCGACAGTAGGGTCCGTACTAGCAAATCAAATTCCTAAACACTTTCATGACAACACAAAACTAGCACTACCCAAACCTAGTACTACCGATGACCTCAACACTAGCGATGCCGGGCTAGTAAATTTCCAGCCGTGTAGTTCAGACAAAACAAAATTTTAATTAAAAATCTAGACTCCAATTCCAGTGCAGGCCTAGACGAAATAAGCACAAAATCATTAAAATGTATCAAGGAACACATGTTGGACAGTCTGACTGATTGTTGTAATCAACTATTTTTAAAAGGAGAATTCCCAAACTCATTAAAAATAGTTAAGGTATCTCCCATCTACAAATCGGGTCCTAAAAATGATCCAGGTAATTATAAACCAATATCAGTCCTTCCTATCTAATCCAAACTTCTGAAAAATTGATTCATAGCCGACTAGAAAACAACTTAAATTCTATACACATTTTATCTATAAAAATTAATTTTATTATCGACCAAAGAGTAGTACCTTAACTGCTACAATTGAGCTAGTAACTAAGATTAAATCAAATAATGATTCCAAAAATATTGTTTTGGGTTGAAAAAAGCTTTTGATACCTTAAGTTATAAACTGCTGTTAAAGAAGCTTGAAGTTATAGGTGCCAAAGGCACAGCATTATAAACACTTGAGTCTTACTTGTCTCTATTGAAATTATTGTTGAAATCTATTGATTTCAAGTGGTAAAAATTTGAAAACACCAAAGTGCTAAACAACCTATCACATAATGGTGTTCCACAAGGATCCATCTTAGGCGCTCTCCTGTTTCTCGTATATATTAACAACTTAAGTGCAATAGGATAACATGGTCAAACATATAGCATATAGAGTATGCTAATGATACGTGTTTATTTTACTTTGGTCCATCAATACATGAAATCATCAAAAAAGCTCAAGACGATTTAAACTCCCTTTGTGATTGGTTTCAGTACAACCTCCTAACAATTAACACAACCAAGACTTGCTACACAATTTTAAAAGTTAAAAATATAATAATCCCGCCGCACCAACTTCTAACAGAAAAAAACATGCGAAAAGTACCTAGGGCTACAATTGGACAGTGGTTTAAAATGGGGAACTCACTCACAATATACAATATACGAACCAAACTTTGGAATCTTGATGGGTCACTACGTAACTAACTTGCTACAAAATATACACCTCCGTTGTTAAACCACATCATCCCCTATTTTTAACTTTATTTTATTTTTAGTATTTTTATTATAACAGTTAAAGTGTTACTTAATTATACAAAGTTCCATGTGTCTACCTATTGTAGTTCAAGAGATACAGCCCTGAGAAATTAAGAGCAAAAATAGACAAAAAAAAAATCACATTCGTTATATCGGAGCCTACTTTAATTTTGATATTTATTATATTTTTATTATTTGTTGTCATAGCGGCAAGATAATTGTACATTGTCTGAAAATGTCAACTGTCTACCTCTTACGGTTCATGAGATGACAGACGGACGGTACACAAACTTAGTTGCTATCAACATGTATACTTAAGAATAAAAATAAAAACTAAACTAATGAACATTAAACAACTATATATCTATACTACCTGTTTACTTATACGTAGAATCCTAAACAAATATAAGATTCATGAAAAAGAGCTAACTACACAGTAAATACAGTAGGCGGAGAGGTGACCATCTTGTTTTGCCTACGATTAGAACTCAGCAGGGTAAAAAGACGATTACTTTTGAATGGGCCCAGTTCTGTTATTACAGAACTGGGCCCATTCAAAAGTAATACCTAGCCTATTGGCTACCAAAAGACATTAAAGATGCTGGAACGTTTGGCGTGTTTAAAAGCAAATTACATAGATATATCTGAGGATGTAACACTACTAGACTAAACATAGAAAGACGAAAAATAACATAATATGAATATTTAGCTTAAGTTTCTCATGTAAGTAACATGTTTGTTGAAAATGAGAAATAAAAATCTTTGAACTGATACGTGTCAATTAGCTAAACATTAATATACGGTAAGCAGCATCATGTACGGAGAGCAGCATCATGTACGAAGAGCAACATCATGTACGGAGAGCGGCATCATGTACGGAGAGCAACATCATGTACGGAGAGCAGCATCATGTAGGGAGAGCAGCATCATGTACGGAGAGCAACATCATATACGGAGAGCAGCATCATGTACGGAGAGCAGCATCATGTACGGAGAGCAGCATCATGTACGGAGAGCCACATCATGTACGGAGAGCAGCATCATGTACGGAGAGCAACATCATGTACGGAGAGCAACATCATGTACGGAGAGCAGCATCATGTACGGAGAGCAACATCATGTACGGAGAGCAGCATCATGTACGGAGAGCAACATCATGCACGGAGAGCTGCATCATTTACGGAGAGGAACATCATGTACGGAGAGCAGTATCATGTACGGAGAGCGGCATCATGTACGGAGAGCAACATCATGCACGGAGAGCTGCATCATTTACGGAGAGGAACATCATGCACGGAGAGCAGCATCATGTACGGAGAGCGGCATCATGTACGGAGAGCAGCATCATATAGCTATTTCACTTATCTCATCCTACGAGGTGAAACTGGATAGCTACGCTCAGCAAGTCGTTACTCTTAATGCGAAACTGGTGGACTATGAAAATAGAATCTCTCGGGAGCGCCAGGAGCTGACATACACCGCTCCCTCTGGATCTGCGCAAGCGGCGCAGGCAGGACGAACTTCGCTAGAGCGAGAAACCTACAAGATTGGTAAACTGCTTAGCGCTGCGCCACTGACAACTCAATCGGAGTCGCTTAAAGCCTCTATCACAGTAGAGAAAAAGCCTGAGGATACTTACATCGGCCGCGCTACACGCGATGCGGAACGAGGCTATCACAATCTTGAAGCTAGCCAGCAATGGACCGAGGTCAAAAAGCGCAAAAGTAGAGGACCAACTTCTCTCTGCGGAACCGCTGGTCCAGCGACCACAACGCTGAAGGCGGTTGAATTCATAAGATATCTCCATCTGTGGAACATGGCATCGAGCGCCAGTGAGGTTCACGAGTACCTAAAACAATTGTGCCCGACAGGATCCTGCTCTGTTGATGAGTTAACGCCCAAAGGAAGTTACAAGCCTTATAAAATAGGCGTGCCGGAAGTTTACCATAAGACGTGTTATTCTATCGATGTGTGGCCGATTAATGCCCGGATAAAATCATGGATTAACTATAGAAGACCAGCTAGTCTGAATAGAGCGGTTAGTGAAACCGGTCCGAACACTACTTCAGGAACGGGGCCGCAGTCCTTTCGTGGCCAGACCAGACAGAAATAAAATGCTTATTTGTGTGCGCGAGTCGCCATGCACACAAATAAGCAAATATATCCCTTGGTAGCTTGATGTCCACGTCCTTTCGAAGTTCTTATCATCACTGGGCCAGCATAGTCACATCCACTGTTCAAGAACGCCTTGGTACTTGGATTTACTCTCATGGCGGGTAGTTGGCCCATTAGTTGATTTTTTGTCTTTGCTCTATTAATATTTTATTTATTTATTTATTTATTTATTTATTTACCATTTATAACATAGGTCGTTATACAAGGCAAGTCACAAATTGTACAATTTGAAAAGATAAAATACACATGTCATTTAATTTCAGATCATAAAGTTCAATGTCATGTTTTCACATTATGTAAAGAAAGGGATTGCAATAGATTAGTACTCATAAATTCACTGATGCTGTAGAATGCATGGCTTTCAAAGAAATGCTTGATTATGTTTTTAAAATGTTCAAAGTTGTCAATGTTCGTAATGTTAATTGGTAGTTTATTAAATACTTGTATTTTAATATATTCTCCCTGCTTTTGTACCTTTGCAAGGCGTACGATTGGTTTGACTAGTTTTTCCTTATTTCTTAAATTATAGTTATGAGTATATTTTTTTTGTAGATAGTTTTCTTTGTTACTATGTATTTCTAAGAGACTTTTATAAATATAGAGTGATATCACAGTCATTATTTTATATTTCTCAAAATATTTCTTAGCTGACGTTCTTCTATGTAATCCGCAAATTATTCTTATGGCCCGTTTTTGACAAATCAAGACCTTGTTTACAACAGCACTGTTTCCCCATACTGTTATGGCATAGCTTATTATGGAATGGACATAAGCGTAATACACTGTGACCAATGTCCTTTTAGTAACCACAGATTTTAATTTTAAAAGAGCGTAGTTGGCACTTGCTAGTCTTTTGCACATTGTTTCAATGTGTGATGTAAATAACACATGTCTTACAGTTTCAAATACATTTCTTAACAGCTGACTTCAACTTCATCACCCAATATTTGGTTCTAACGTAGTTCGTCATGAGCATAATTCCACCATGTAATGTTTTCTTGTGCGCTTCGTTTATTAGTAATTTGGTTATATGTTGGTTCTGAGGTATTATCAAGGGATGTTTTGTCGTTTCTGGTATTAAAGCATTCTGCAGACTTCCTTGCACTCTTAACATCCCTTTCTTGTACAAGTAAGGTAAAAGTGTGATTAGGGAACTTTTGCTCTTCACTTTTCTGTTTTTCTTCAAATCTTCTATCTCTTTTCCATATACTAAGTTTTGATAGTATCTTATGCATTCTTCTAATGTTTTCTCTAACTCTTTAGTGGTTAAGTTTAACGATCTTGTTCCTTTTTTATCTTTCTTAATAAATCTTCGGCAATAAGATAGAACTCTCTCCATTCTGGTAATGTCTGAAAATCTTTCCCAAACTGATTCATCATCTTGTAAATTTGTGTGAAATGTTTTTTAATTCCAATTCTGTCTTAGGAATATCGCCGCTCGTAAATTCTAGTGTCACTTCTTTTAACCATTTCGGTCCAGTCCACCATATGTCCAAATCGCGTAGATCGCTGGCGTTAATGCCTCTAGTAGCGATATCAGCGGCGTTGTCGGCAGACTGAACGTGTCTCCATCGGTCGTTGTTCAGGACTCGGGTGATATCAGCAACTCTAGTTGCGACAAAGGTTCGCCAACGGCTAGGTTGAGATTGAAGCCACGACAAAACTACCTTTGAGTCCGTCCACAAGAAAATACTGTTTATTGGAATGTTCAAAATATCCTTAAGATACTATATAAGATCTGCTAGTAGTTTCGCCGCACAAAGCTCCAGTTTTGGGATCGTCAGCTGCTTCAACGGGGCAACCTTTGTTCGGCATGGTGATGGAATCATTGTAACATGAACTTCGCCTTCTTCAATTACTCTGAGGTAAGTAACTGCAGCATATGCAATTACATGGCTTTGCAGATGTAGAGACATCTGCAAAGCCATGTAATTGGATATTGTTATAGGGCCAGTCTTCAACCAGCGCGGTATTTTTATGTCTTTTAGATGAATTAATTCTTCTCTATATGTAAGCCATTCTTCTCTCAAATCGACCGGCAGTTCCTCATCCCACCCCATACTGCAAAGCCATAACTTCTGAGTTAATACTTTAGCAGTTATTACAACAGGCGCCAGCCATCCAAACGGATCAAACAACCGGGCAACGTCTGGACCTCTTCTTCTTCTTCTTGAATGGACCTCTTCGTAATAGGATAGATTACATCTGGTAAGCTAACTGTGATATTGAATTCATCCTCTTTTCATCCCATGTTAACCCTAAAATCTTTATTACTTTATCTAATTTTATCTCTATGTGATCCTTGTCATTATTTTCTTGTTGTAAGTATTGTAGAATTTCTTTTCATTTCGAATCCTCCCTTTTTTAACATAATGTTTATTTCTTTACACATCTTCTTAGCTTTGTCTATATTGTCATGTCCTGCCATCAAATCATCCATGTAAAATGATTTTCTTATTACAGGTACTGTTTCTGGATAATTTGGTTCTTCTTAGATAAGATAAGATAAGATAAGATAATTTTTTATTGGTTCACAACTTACAACACACAAGAAAATACAATTTTAAAAGAATTAAAGAAAAAAACAATGTGAGACCAAAAGGCTGCCGCTCAGCGTGTGCTGCAGGAGCTTGGGGAGCAGCTGCAGCGCTGGTCTTCCGTGGCACCTTAGCGTAGAGCGCGTTACTGGCTATGGACACGCTCTTTACAATATAAGTTTGTATGAAACTAACATAAATTACGTATTTAGTAAAATTTTATAAAAATATAACAAAACATTTGCGAGTTAAAGACACAGGTGACGAATTAAATACATTTTTGACATGACACATAAATTGAAATAGAAAAGTAAAAGAAACAAACACAGAAAACAATAAATAAGCGCACAAAATAAACTAAACAGAAACCATGATCGACCACATTAATACGAATCACATTGAAGATCTTCATCAGCTAGTTGGTGCAGAGTTCGAAAGAAATGGTTGTTAAATTGTAATTGTTTCGATTTCGTCATTTATATTGTCTCTCCATACAATACGTTGTAGATTGGTATGTTTTTCGGTCAAGTTAATCATTCGATACATTTTTATAATATCCCCAACTATACATATCTTATGTTTTCTCCATGTTATTATTAAACTTCTAAGATCAGATTGTATGACCGGTCCTACCATCATGGCATCGTTTAAGGAGTGTCCGTTTGAGCCCTTTGCGGAAGCATCAAAAACTACTCGAACTTTGGTTGTCTCCTGGTCTGCGCGTACGACTGCGTGGTGTGGTAGGTAGATTGCAACTTCATTATTTGGTGTCTCCGATTTTCTTATATGACCCATCTCCTTATATTCATTGATCACTTTACTATATTCTGATTTAGTTTTGAGTCTCTTGTGAATTTTCTTTCTAATTGTTTGAATCTATTTATAGCTATATATATATAATAAAAAAAAATTTATAGCTTGTTGTTTAGTTTCACCGCATTGGTGTACTGTTTCTTCTATAGGTTGTTTCAAAGGTAAGTGCACCACATATCTCCCATTTTCGTCTCTTTTGGTTGTTTCCTTTATATTTTTTCACAATTTTCTTCTTTTTTAGTAAGTATCCTTTTCCCTTTGTATGATTCTGTTTCTATTTCCCAAAATTTTTTTAGCATGTCATTGTCTTCAGCGATCATTCTTGTTACATGTAGTGTTATGATATGATGTTGTTTGTTGTATGATTTGTCTTCTCTTTGTCCAGAAAGTATCCATCCCAATATTGTTTTTTGAGCCACTACGCCTTCAGGCATCTTTACCAGTCCGTCTTCTATTTTTTTTGGTTGTTTTGATTCGGTTGCTTTATGAAGAAGGGAATGGTGTCTTCTTCCACAGACTCGGCATGTTGTTCTATGTTTGCATCTGTATACGCTATGATTTGGTATCAGGCAGTTGAAGCAAAGGTTACTGTTTCTTGCAAAGGCTTGTCTTTGATCCACTGATTGATTCGCAAATTCCTTGCAGTTGTGAATGTCCTTTATTTTTACAAAATGTACAGGTTGGTGGTGATTGTGAAGCAGTGGCTACAGCGGCGTGCGCTGACTGAAAAATGTCATCCCCGGTTTCTTCTACAGTTTCGTCCGTGCTCATGTGAAAAGATTTGTGTGATGGTTGTCTCTCTCTTGGAGTGGGAGTAGATATTGGTGCGATCAGTTCAAGTGTCCGAAACTTGTATTCAAGGAATTTTCTTAACTCATCCTAAGTCGGCATCGTGATACCTTCATTATCTCTCTGTGCATATTCCTCCCAGTCTTTCAATGACTCCGAGTCCAACTTCTGTCCAACCAGAAATACTATAAAGGGATCCCACGAATCGGTTTTATTATCCAAATTATTTAAGCTTGTAATACACTCTGACGTAGTATCCAGCACAGTTTTAATTTGAGTGGCTGACTGGCTGGTGACCTTCTTCTGACCAAATAGTCTCTTAAGAAGAGAATTCACAATCATTCTTTTGTTTCCAAATCTTCCCTTTAATAACTGCCATGCTTGGGAATAGTTACTTCCAGTTATAGATATAGTTCTAAGTAACGATTCTGCTTCACCAGATACTGTTGTTTTTAAATAGTGTAACTTCTGTACCCCACTAATTGTAGTGTCGTGTACCAGTGCAGTAAACAAATCTTGATAGGAAGGCAAATCTTCATATTTGCCTGAAAAGTAAGACAGTGTAGTTTTGCAAATGATGATGCTTGTGTGGGACAGTGATATATTATGGGATTCATTTGTCTCTTTTTTCTTTCTTCCGCGCTCAGTTTTAGAAGTAGGTCAGTTAAATCCGCTTGTAGACATATGTATAGTTCTTCAAATGTATAAAATTTTTCATTAAGAAAATAAGGAAGAATTCCTCTTGATTCTTGCGGTGTGCATTTCGTTAGGTTATTATGAGCCATTTTAAATGTATCCCAATAATCTTCTATAGACTTAATTTTCGCCTTTGTGTACCCTTCAGTAAGCCTGACTTTAGGGCATTTTTTCATATTACTTTGGGTCCTCTTCAGTGTGTTTGCCACATCCTCCAACACGGACAAGTATTGGTTTTGTTCTGCAATCGGCGGAGACATAGTTTATAATCACTTCTCACAATAATTCTCAAATTCCTAACCACAATACTGCAAATCCAAGGTTGATCTTTGTCCTTCACTTTTTGTAGGTTATGACTGTACACAATGTCTAAATCGTCTCTAAATGTTCTCACCACAATATTGAAGTAATGTCTTTATAAACAAACGTATTACAAACGGATAAATCCTAAATTAAAAAAAAAAACTAAATTGTTCACGGTTCACCAATCACTAAACTCAAGTTCTCTAAAATTTCACAGATGCACAAAGACGCATTATTGGAATGTTCGTTTTCGAGCCTTCGCCGGTCAAGTCCGCGTGCCTATCTTCAATTTTTGTTTATCCGGTTAGATTAGGCCAATTTATGTACTATGATTTATGGTCCTAATTAGATTTGGAAAGGCAAATTGGTTTTCTTGTAAAACAAACAAGTGTTCACGACGACATTTTTACTTTGACAGACTAGGGTTGCCAACATGGCGCAATACGAATTGGACACTTGCCTTGCTGGAACATAACCTGGTGGCCGTGACTGAGTCATTCCTGGACAACTCTGTAGAAGACTCCGAATTGGTATGCGGCGATTGGTGCATACTACGCCACGACAGGGGAACACCGTGCGGGGGAGTCCTGCTGGCCGCGCGCGCGCCCATCGTGCTGCGCCGCCGGCCGGACCTCGAGACCGATGGCGGGGACGACCTGTGGGCGAGCTTCACTTGGTGCGGTCGACCGTTTCACGTATGTGTCGTCTATTTAAAACCTAGCTCTACCGATCAGGATTTGGTGGTTTTGTAAAACTGAAAGTTTCATTAATAATTTGAAGGGCTATGTCATAATCTTTGGTGACATAAATTTAATATCTTTGAATATTAAAAATTATTATTGTTATTTCTTATCATTTTCAAACATTGTCGAACATAACGAAGTCGTGAATTTACATGGTAGTGTTCTGGATATTGTTCTGGCTAAGGAGAGTGAAGGGTTGAGGGATGTAGTAGTCTCACGCACGGAGGGTATAGTTCCTATGGACGCATACCATCCTGCCCTGGATGTTGAGGTGCTGGTATAGATGGCGCGAAGTTCGGATTGCATAGAACCGAGCAATATAAAGTCAACCAAAGACTGGAATTTTGACCGTTGCGATGCTGAGCTTTTGCAACTCTCTCTTTCGAACGCTTCCCGGGATCGTGTGTTACTCTCTAATAATGTAGGTTTCGCGACTGAAGCTTTCTATGCCACTATCTATGAAATATTTGATGATTGTTTACCTAAAAAGCGTCACAATAAAACGAACAGTAGGCGTTATCCCTTTTAGTTCACTTCAGAAATTATCAACTATACAAAGCGAAAGATATAACTCATGTACTTATATCTTTCGCTTTGTATCGCAATTGGAAAAAAATCAAGTCTGACGAAACGTACAGATTTTTCTCAGAAATGAGAGCTTCCTTAAAATCACGTGTATCTAGTGCTTATAATTTATATCTGAGGAATATTGAAAATAACTTAGCATTGAACCCCCGCGCGTTTTGGAGCCACGTCTCTAGTTTGAGAGCTAAGGGTGTGTTTGAAGCAAATGTTACCTTTAAGGGAGAGTCGTGTTCAGGTGTCGCAGCGGCCGAAGCTTTTGCCATTTTTTTCGGAAGTATGTTTCTGCCCGATATCCCAATACTTGACGCTGAAAATATAAATCGTCGCGATAAGAGCTATGTCAGTGTTCTTGAATTTACGCCTGAGGATGAGATCCACGCAATTAAAAAATTAAAACCTAAAAGCTCTATCGGACCTGATGGCGTACCGCCAGCTATACTTAAGTCAGTCTATAAAAGCTTTATGCCTCCACTTTGTCACATTTTTAATTTGGCTCTACGGACAGGTAGCTACCCAGCGCAATGGAAGGTATCAAGGGTAACACCGATTCCAAAAACATCAAATAAGTTAGTTGTCGAGGAGCATCGACCCATCGCCATACTATCCTCTCCTGCCAAGGTTTTTGAAAATGTCTTGCACAAGATCATCTACTCGCAAGTTAAAGCCTTCTTAAGTAATGCTCAGCATGGTTTCAGGGATAAACGGTCAGTCAACACCAACTTTTTGAGTATACCTCAGGCCAGGAGTATATCTCAACCAACTTAGACCTCGGCAGTCAAGTAGAAGTACTCTACTTTGACTTTCAAAAAGCGTTCGATATAGTCAATAATGACATACTCCTGGCCAATCTGAGCGTCATTGGATTTGCGCCGGATCTCCTTAGGTTACTCGCTGACTATCTGCGTGATCGCCAGCAGTATGTCAGACACGGAATATATGAATCTGCACCATATCACACCCGGTCTGGTATAAGTCAGGGCTCTATCTTAGGACCTTTGCTTTTTATTTTAATGGTAAATGATCTACCAGCTATTGTAGAGCACACGGAGTGCCTATTATACGCGGATGATCTAAAGCTCTACACTTTCATACACTCTGTGGCAGACTGTGCGGTGCTTCAAGGTGATGTCAACGCGGTCTGTCGATGGAGCCTAGATAACAAGATGGAGTTTAATCCCTCCAAATGCTCCGTGGTGAGTTTCGGTCGAAAGAAAAATCCGGTATCCTTCGATTATACTATCCGTGGTAACGTGATTCCTAGAGCTACGCTAATTAAGGATTTGGGAGTAACTTTTGACCGTAAGCTCACTTTTCACGACCACGTCACCACAGTCGCCAAGCAGTCTTATCAAAGACTTGGCTTTGTCCTGAGAAACTCCCGGGACTTTCGCAGTGACAGTGTGGTGCGGCTGTTGTTCGGGGCTCTTGTACGGAGCAAGCTGGAGTCAAGCTGTTGCGTATGGAACCCCCATGAAAGTACGTATGCACTGTCACTGGAGAAAGTTCAGAAGGCGTTTCTAAGGTTTTTGAACAAGCGACTTTTTGGGTACTACCCATTTACGTACCCAACCAAGTTTCTCCAGGGATGTCTTGGGTGTTGTACCCTACAAACCAGGAGAGCGTACGATCAGACGGCAATTATGTGCAAGATACTTCGCGGTATGATCGACGCCCCAGATCTGCACAACCTTCTCTTTCGTCTTAACCTACCCAATAACTACCTTCGCCACAGAAACATTAGGCTTTTTTCATAGCCTTCCTGCAGAACCGTGGCTCACGCCAACTTTCCACTGCCTCGCACTCTCGCCGCCCTCAACAGACTTCTTGAACAGAACCCGGACTGTGATATATTTGCGGACGAATGGAAGGATATTATGTTGGTGTGCATAAGGTTTTGTGAGAGAGATGAAAGATAGGAGTAATATTTTGAGTTTGTATTAATTTATTTTTAGTTTTAAAATACATAATGTTTTTATAGATTTTTTTTTGTCTGGAATCTTTATAAATGATCAATCATTATTAGTTTTGCTTATTGTGTAATTTTATGTATAATTTTTTATGTTTCATTTGTTCTAATGTATAGGTAATAACTAGTGTAATTGGTTGTAATATAGGTAATCGTGCTAGTTAATAATTAAATAAATAAATAAAATAAATAAATGTACGGAGAGCAACATCATGTACGGAGAGCGGCATCATTTGGTAACCCCTTTAACGTGTACTCTTCTCCCGCTTGGCTAGAGGGTTACCAGTTGATGATGCTGTACATACGGCCGGCGAAATATTGGATTATTGTAGGTACCTCCCTGCTTCTATGATCTTAGCACAGAAGTGTGTATTTGGTAGAGTTGCATAAGTTTCCTATAATTAATTCTTGACCTGAGAACCATTGGGTCATAGACCCAAATCTACTTTTTGCGAAAATCACTTTTTCACAGATTTGTGTTAAGCGTTTTGTCCTCTTTCTTTCTACGTAGGTGACATTTAATCCTTATCTTCTTTTGTTAAAAAATCGTTTGACTCAATTTGGGTCCTTTGTCCACATTGCATTACGACCATGTAGACTATTGGTAAAAACTACGTTATTCCTTCAATTTTAAAATAAAAATGTTTTATGCGGGTCGTGTGTTAATACGAGTATCAAAACTAAACAGAGAGTGAGACAAAACATAAACATGCATCCGAACCAGTAACCGCGCAGCGCGCGCGCCCTCTTCTAATTTTTTCTTACAGGCCGGCTTTCGTTTGTGGTTATGTTGGGAGCGGTTTTTATTTTGTTTTGTGTGAATAAAAGAGTATTCAATCCTATGAATACTGTGTACAATATTTATAATGAAAAACCGCACCAGAAAAATATTTGCAAGTTTGGATAAAAGTAATAAAGAACATAAATTTGTATACCGGCTCATTATGTTTTATGTATCTTTTCATATTTACTTACATATATATCACTTACATATATATTCGTCAAAGTCATCATCAATTAACTCTATTTTTGTCAAAAAGTGAACCAGGGCTTTCTTTGCGAAACTGGCCACCAAACATTGTTAGACATTTTAAAATCTTGTCCTTTCACGTCTTTCTTTCGCTGAACAAATACACCAGATCGTTTATACAGATGTGTGAAGTCTTTGAAATTATTGATATTTTTCTGTGACGTACATAGAATGGATTGCGGCTCGCGCATGTTTTAATAAACTGGACCCATGAGGCCACGAGGTATCGCAATATCCATTGAGGACAGACACAGAAATGACTGATGTGTGATGAATTTGACGAACTGAATATGAAATGATACAAAAAACATAATGGGCCAGTACCTACAAACTTACCAAACGTGCGAAACGCAGATAAACTTATTTCAACGGCATAATACAGAGACCTGCAAACACTGACTACTTGGATAACTCACGTCTGCCGCTGTATACCTTTATGAAGTCCTTAAACATGCGAGGCCAGTTCAAATTAGGAGGAACTGAAAATAAATGTAGTAAACGACATCAAATGAATTTAAACCCTAATTAAATCACAAACTACATTTCTCAAAAAAAAACTTCCAACTATTACACACCACAAAATTATTTAACAAATTGCCATTTGCATTAGATTGAAGGAAAATAATAATTCATATTTAAATAAAGTAAAGACTCTACTACTGGAAAAAAACCATTTACAATGTTAGCCAATTTTTAAATAACGACTACAGCCATTTCATTGACAAATTTGATAATACATGACCATGCTAGCAGCTTGTCTTTTAATTTTAACTTTAGACAGGTATTTATTATGACTTTAACTATAATTATTTCTGTGAAATTTATGTACATTTATTATCTCTTATCTATACCTAAGTATTTGACAAAAGATCGATTTCTTGTCAAATATGGCATTGTACCAACAAGGTAACAATTGTTCTTGTTATAATGCCGTTCTTTTTTAATAAAGCATTTCATTTTCATTTCATAACTGAACTGTTCCATAACATTTATTGAAACTTAATTCATCAAGAAGGCGTATTACTATGTGATTTATTTATTTATCTTAGGGAAACAAAAAGCTCTAGAACTATAAAATTAAACACTTAACATTAGAAAAAATAAGCTAAGCAGTTTTCACAAATAGAAAGAGAATAAATTATCCAAAAATATTATAAAAAAATACAAGTTTCAAAAAATTCAAGATGAGAAAGTTTTAAAGAGCCATATCAATCGTTCAAGTAGGAAATAATAGGATTGTAGTTTTTTTTATATACCTGCGCAATATTACAATTAATATATTTCTTTTATTGTACCTACCATGTCCATGTAGTTAGTAAGATATTATGTTTATATTATACATAGTATATGTGATTTATAAATTAAAAAATAATAATAACGAAGTAATAAATTATAGCAATACCTACCTCTAGAGGTATATAGGTTAAGATTAGGAAGGTGGTCGTGTGTGCCGAAGAAATTAGTGTTAATTATTTTTTTTAATATAATATTATTCCTGAATGTAAAGACATCGATGTCAGCCGTGCTGTAAGTGCTGTTAAAGAGAGCAGCTGTTCCAGAAATGAATGAGTTTTTACGATAATTTGTCGCACAGGTAGGAACATGAAGCTTTAGGTAGTTGCGTCTCGTGGAAGCACGGGTTGGGCCAATAATCTTAATCTTAGAAAGAAGATTTGAACAATCCAGCCTATTATGAAGAATATTATGGAGGAATGTTAGGTTGGCGGCATCTCTACGAAGTTTCAAAGTTAGCAGATGGTGGCGCTTGCAGTTTTCAGTATAGTCGTGATCGGGAATATATTATTTTATGTTTAAAATTAACATGTCTTAAAAATTTTCTTTGTACTTTATCTATAGGGTCAATGTGTTTGTTAAACCGCGGATTCCAAACTTGCGAAGCGTAATCAAGTTTACTCCTCACTAACGAGCAGTAGATAATTTTGAGCGACTTTGTAGTCTTAAAATCTTTGGTGATCAGCAGTATAAAACCGAGCGTCTTCATGCTGTTTTTAATTATGTGTTCAATATGCTTGTCGAACAAAAGCTTAGAGTCAAGTATCACGCCTAGGTCGACGCCCTGGTTGGTTCATTAGAACCAACCAGGGCGTCGACCTGAATGATTTCGGGATTTGCTCCAACTCGAAAAATAACAACTAACTAACAGGTTAAAGGTTTCTTCGTCGCTTCTTTACTTTTCTTTACTTTACTTTAGTCTACATACCGAAGCGACTGCAATCAAAAATATCACTTTATTTCCGTATCAGTGTTTAATAATTAAGAATTTGACTTTTTCTAATTGTTCATTTATTGTACTTATGAAAATAAAGAGTTTTTGACTTTGTAGATTTTCATGCCATCAGTGAAAAGTAAAAAGTTGGAGTTAGCAAAGCATTTGTCGATGTCATTTATAAATAAGACTAATAGGAGAGGGCCCAAGATAGAGCCTTGTGGCACTCCCGACGTGCAAATCCGTTCAGGACAACAGTCTGACCTCTCCCTATTAGAAGCAAACCACCTATGGAGATCTCCCCGGATACCTGCTGCCAGTAACTTTCTGAGATGTATAACATGGTTAATTCTGTCGAAGGCCTTGCTATAATAAAAATAAATGGCATCAACTTGACCACCTGATTCCATGCCAGGTGATAGCGCATCGGTAAATAAAACTAGATTACTGACCGTAGACCTGCCTCTTAGGAAGCCATGCTGCTGTTTTAAGAAGGTTTGCTTTAGTGCGTTGTGGATTTGTTACTATTTTTTTAAGACTTGGTATGACTTGGACTAGGTATGTTCCATAACATTTATCGAAACTAAGACTTGGTATGACTTGGACTAGGTATGTGATGCTCCAGAAGCAATGGACGAGACGTTAGTAAAATAAACGGAACAGCATAACGTACCTATCCAGTGAGAACGTGTTTGCTAAGTTTAGTTTTTTTTAATGTATAAGTAAATACTTTTATAGTGTTGATTATTTTTAAAAGTTAAATAATTTCTTATAAGTAAATAGTGCAAAGAGCTCTCAGATAAATGTTAAAGTCTGATTTAAGTTTAATATAGTGCAATAAAACAAAACCATAATGTACCTATTCTTTTCTTTCATTTAACGTTTGGATAAGACTGATAAATCTAGTAGGTATACTCAACTAATAATCTATAAAGTAGGAGAATTTTAGGACGTATCTAACAAAATCCCATAAGTCAAGCAAATTAATCTAGTACCATAAAGTCTGATATGATGTCTGAATACGGCGTATTTTCGATTGACTATGCACAATATGTTTTAAATTTTTAGGAGCCGAATAGTAAAATTAATATAAAACCTACATAGTATTTATTTTTTAGTGATGTATAGTCTTATAATAACATAAAACATGATTATTTTTACAAATTTTAGAAATATCGGGACCAAAAGAGAGGCCTAAGTTCCTTTATTTACATGCAATATTTTAATTGTATTTAGGCTCTTAATTTTGTGTCTGATGTCACTACCCTGCATAGAAAATATAACATTGCTGCGGTTAAATCAAATAAATCGGGTTCAAAATTATCGTACTCGAACCATGTTGAACCAAGCCACAATACACAGTAGTTTTTTTTCCAATGTCATGAAACTAATAAACAGTGAACTCATTTGAAAGTTTGTTTTTCCTCTCCTGAAAAGTTGCAAAAATGGACATCAGACTCAATGGTTGTAATGTCGAGAATTATTCCGTCCATTTTCACCCAATGAGATTAAAGAGAAGTAGTGCTAATAAATGCGATAGATGCGAACACTCGCAGGGACGGACACGCGCTCTGAGTCTCGCATTCAGAAACAACACTTCGCTTGCTAATTCACTTCTCTTCATTATTAGTCACCGTTACTTCGCCTCCAAATAGCTCTGCGATTTCGTGAAATTCATTGTTTTGTCAAGACTCGCGGCTTCATGTGATGTGGATGACACACTCGGAAAGGCTGTTCTTCGAACTTTCCCTGTGAAGCTCCCAGCTGTGGTCGCGAGCTGAGCTACGAAACAGCAATCATTGCAAATGAAAAGCAACAATTCATGAAACTTTGAGAGCGCTTTTGAATGTGAGTCGCAAACAATTGCAGAAAAATATAGCTTCGTAATCGGCAACGTTAATTGGAAAACTTAACACAAAAACCCAAGCATGAATGTAAAGCAGTTGCAATAAACTGGGCGCGCGGGCGGCGGACCCGGGAGGCGTGCGGACGCAGACCTAATGTGTTTATCTCACAAAAGGGAAACTCATTAAAAGCTCCAAATTCGTGCTCCGCAGGATTATTCTTTTAATATGCGCGCTGCAGCGGGGCGCGGGCGGGGCGCGGGCGGAAGCAATATGTCGCGGGACAAAGCCGAGACGCGATGCAAACACGCTTTGTCGCGCGAGCCGAAATGTGAGCCAGGCCCCGCCCCCCTCGCACCCGCCGCCGCCTTCAAACAAAACGGAGGCTGTTTATTAGGTCGCGGAGAGAGCCGCTGCACTGCACCCACCGCACACCGCCTCCAGGAGGCACGCTGCGCGCGGCCTGGCACCGGGTACACTCTGCCGGAGACGAGGCGGAAGAAGTCGATCCTCATCGTCGCTAGAGCATCACATCTCACAATAACATTTTGTATTCTGCGAGAGAGCTGCGCGTTCGTTCCTAAACAAGGTACATTCTAACTCTAATCCCCGAAAAGCTTGGAAGAGGTAGCGACCGACACCCGTTTTATGGATTTGCTGTTTTATCCAGAGTTTGCGTGCGAATTCGAATTTTATTTATATTTGTAGGGTTTCGAAGATCGGAGATAGGTTTCGAAACCCCTATCAAACGCTTTTCTGTCCTTTTTCGGTCTTCAATATCTCAGCAACTACAACAGGAAATAACTTGAAATTTAAAATATTAATGCATTTCGTGCGCCTATAAAAAGAAAAAAACAACAATAAAAATATTGAGTACAAATTGTGATGTCGAAATTTTAAAAAAGACCTGCAAGATGAAATGGGGTATCAAATGAAAGGTATCAATTTGTACATCTCAAAACAGTTTTTTTTAATTTCTATAGGTTTAAAACTTTTTGAAATATTTTGCAAAAACACGAAAAAATATCCATACTTTGACGGATCTTGTTTTATTTGTGGTTTAATGGTGCAACATTGATAAACACATACAGCCTTACCACAAAAAACATAGACACGTCTTAGACACGTGTTTAACAGTTGTTTAGCAAAAGTGATACCACTAAACCGTGTTTAGCCGTTGTTTAGAGTTAGACAAGGTGTAGACAGTGTTTAAATTTAAACAACAACAACCCCCTGTTTAACACGTGTTTAACCTTCGGCATATTGCTTTCTCTCCGTGCGTAAATAGCAATGGATATCTTCGATTATGCTGATTATAATGATTTGGACGACATGGAACTTATGGATAACTATCGTGATCAAGTGTACCGAGTGCGAGTGAATCCTTTCGAACATTACAATGAATATAACTTCAGAAAACGCTTAGATCCTCAAATTCAAATTGCCTGTGCCTTACGAAACTGGGCCAAACTGAGGAAGTGGACACGATTCCCGTATTTTTAATGAAAGTGCTATCAAAGAACGGTTTGAAAGTGGAGAGTTCCATGGAAGGCTCTTGGGGGATAGTGGTTATGGATGCACTCCATACCTTTTTACCCCACTGCTCAACCTACAAGGCCCAAAGGAGAAAGCCTACACACAGGCACACATCGCACCAGAAATACTGTAGAAACACGAGATTCAGATGCCTTTTAAGAGGCATGTATACACAGCTTGATACCGCTAGCGCCACAGTTGTGGCGTTAGCGGTTCTGAATAACATAGCGATTGACATGAATGAGCGCATGGACATTGTTCGCTATGTGCGCAGACGGAGGGCAAGACCCCTAAACCCTCCTGAAACATTGAGAGGAAATGTCGTAAGACAGAACTTTATACAAACAATTTTTGATTGAATTAAACTTTTTATTAAGGTTGAAAGATACACTTGTAATTTTGATATAAACAAATGTAAAATAGAATTGAATTAAATGATATTTTTATTTTTCTTTCTGATATTTAGTTCCATTCCATGGCCTTCTTTTCTTTTTCTAGCATTAAAATATCTTTTTAAAATTCTATTTCAAATTTATGTCTTAGCTCCTAGTGACCTAATTCTTGTTTCTGATATGCTATCTTGAGAGCATATGCTCTCAAGATAGCATATCAGAAACAAAAACAGAAGAAACAGAAACAGAAACAAAATCAGAAGGAAAAACATTTAAACTGATGGAAGAGGAATATTCCTCTTCCATCAGTTTAAATGTTTTTCCTGAAATTCCAAATTGTTTTCCAAAATCATATTTTTATAACTGGCTCTGAAAAGGAAAGACAATGCATATAATAATATACTTATCGGTTATGTCACCGATTTCTGCCTTTCTTTCTGCCATTCTGCTACCTTTCGTTTGTTGCTATTTGTGTCTGTCCTTTTATCTTCTATTATGTTATGACCGTAGATTCTTTCATTATTTTCATGAGGATCTCCTAAAATCCCAGATAATATGTAAATTACATTTCAATGAAGTGCATGGCCTTTTTTACTCCAGCCAGTACATACATGGTGATTTTAAATTAAGTATACAAACCTTTTAATCCAATTGTCCCCACATTCACGATGTTTTTTTATCCATTTTTACGTATATCTGCCGTTAGATTGCTTGGTAAAAATGTTTTAGAACTATTTTCTCGCTCAACTTCAATTCAAACAAACCTCGCCACAACACAACACAAACAGCACCCACTGTCAGAAGCAAGAGCTGTCATTGAAAAGTACGTTCCGTTCCGTTGGTAATGTACAAAAATATATTTAAGTCTAGGTAAACCAGCCGATAAAAATGGCGGACTTATCAAGTTAATTATAAAGTACTTATTTTGAATTTTCCAACTTAGTTATTCCGTATTATCAACTAAAACAAAAAGAAATCGGTACGAAACACAAAGGCTCAACAAATGAAATATGCTTAAAACGAAACGTTGCTCAGGGTTGCTAAGATAAAATCAGCATAAGTCAATTTAGGCAGTGTTTAGCTAAATAAACGTTAAAAATGTATTTGTGGTAAGAAATTTTAAACAGTTGTATATGCACTGTTTATCTCTTAGACACTGTTTAACTAAACACGTGTTGATACATTGTTTTATTAATCTTTTGTGGTAAGACTGTTAATGTCTACTTTATAAATAAATAAATATTCTATTCTATTCTATTAAAAGGTAGGTACACAAAACACATAACAAGAATTGAACCGAGTTTACTTTCTGTCAACATCGCTGCCCCTCAATGCCCCGCGAGTCCTCGGGTTCAGGGTCTGTCGCAGCTGCAGCTGCAGCGCCACCGCCTTGCCGGTGTTTCTATTATTCCTTGTCTTTTAAAGCTCTAGTAGATAAGAACTGACTCCCAGTTCGTAACATTAGTGCGATAGCGCGCGGCAGGCGCTCTGGCACCCGAGCCACGCTGCAGTGTTGGCAGCGCTCCGCCTCCTCCGGCACATAATCATAACCGTTCCGCGGATAACCGCCGCCGCCCGCCGTTATCTCGCGCCCTCTCCGCGCTACCTTATGAGCGCACATTATTGTTAATGTTGAGTACCGACTCCTACTCGTATCTGTTGCGATCGTAACAGAGGCCGGTGAGCTGACGTCGGCGCTGGCACAGCCTACAGATGATGATGCTAATTACCGAACTATAAATTAAGAGAAACTTTGCTGAGCTTTTTTATGTAATTGCTCGCAAAGTAAGTCACCTCGCGTCACGAAGTTGTGAGCGTGATTAGAGCCCCTGCGATACTTCACGCGAATTCAATAACGAGGAGAAAATACCAGAGTGATATCACCTTCACGTGCGGCACGTGTCGGCCCAGCACGCGCGTCTCTCCGCAAGGGATGCCACCTCCACGTGCGGCGCGCGTCGGCCCAGCACGCGCATTTCTCCGCAAGTGATGCCACCTCCACGTGCGGCGCGCGTCGGCCCAGCACGCGCGTCTCTCCGCAAGTGATGCCAACTCCACGTGCGGCGCGCGTCGGCCCAGCACGCGCGTCTCTCCGCAAGTGATGCTACTTCTACGTGCGGCGCGCGTCGGCCCAGCACACTCAAAGTGAAAAACAAATTTGGACATTTGCAAAACTTGTGCGTAAATCATTCGATTGCATGAACAATACGTGGTAAAAATGGCGCCTACGTTGGTGTTAGAGGTACCGGGAAAAGATAACTCCAACGCTGATAATTCGCAACTGATTTATTTAATAGATATAAGTTACAGGAAGGTTGAATGCGGAACAACACAGATCACAAGCAAGTACTCACTATACCTCTAATGTAGGACTTTAGGTGAACTACATTTTCGGCCTGACCTAAAACATTGTACTTTGTACATCTTGGCTAAAAATTACAAATTTACAAATTACAAATTTACAGATTAAGATTATGAACTGCTATGAAACTTGGCACCTAATCTCAGCTCTTTTATCGGTGAAGCCATTATCTGAACGAACTTGGTTAGTTTCACATTTATGTTTTTGATTAGATTTCATTACTTTTTCATAAGGTTAAATATAGGTAATTAGTAATCCGCAACCCAGGACCATATAGACCTGTAGATTGGATAATGTCTGAGATACAGAAGGGACTAAAAGCGTGCCCAATGGTTCATGTAAATATTATATCCTCTCTGCTATTGCGTCGCCTGTTTCATTCGAACGTTAATCATCTGATTGAAGCTGTTGGCGTTTTGGGTTGGTGTTTATGTGCGAAGGTATCAATGCACGTAAATGAAACCACCCGGTTGTGTCATCGGTGGAACAGATGTGGTGAAACTATCATTATTGGTACTGCTTACCGGGCGGCGCCCTGGCAGGATGTTGTCTCATTTCTAGATCACAGACTCTATTTCATCATTCTCTAAATATGACAATATTATATCCTGATGGGTGATTTTAATATAGAGGTAGATATGCATGGTCCTAAAACAAATTAAGCTTTGTTACTCCAGTAATTCCTATATAGTCTCAATCTTTTTCAGGCAATAAGTGAGCCCACGCACTTCACTGAGCATAGTCAAACTCTGATCGACCTTAAACACACACCAGATCTCGGGCACCATGCCATGCTAGTCATAGAATTCGGAATTAAAAAGGATACAATTCAACCTTATTAATTATTATGTAACATATAGACCGATGATGGATATACTTCTTGACATATATTATATTCTGAAGATTTGGACTCCATTAACTGGGCTTCGTTTGCGTGTATAGATGATGTGAATGAGCTGGTTGAAATATTCACTAGTACAGTGGTTACTCTATTTGACCTGCATGCACCAGTTACAACCACATTATTTAGGGCCGCACCTCATCCAGTTAGAACCACATTATTTAGGGCCGCACCTCATCCAGTTAGAACCACATTATTTAGGGCCGCACCTCATCCAGTTAGAACCACATTATTTAGGGCCGCACCTCGTCCAGTTAGAACCACATTATTTAGGGCCGCACCTCATCCAGTTAGAACCACATTATTTAGGGCCGCACCTCATCCAGTTAGAACCACATTATTTAGGGCCGCACCTCATCCAGTTAGAACCACATTATTTAGGGCCGCACCTCATCCAGTTAGAACCACATTATTTAGGGCCGCACCTCATCCATGGGTCACAGAGACTGTGGAAAAGATGATTAAAATTAGGGACAGGTACCATAATAATAGATATAAAATGAGTAAAAGTGAGACACTTAAAATATCATAGAAGGATATGAAAAACATAGTTATTGCTGCAATATAAAACATTAAACACTTTTAGACTCAAGCTTCGGAGACATTTAATAGCGACACAACTCCTCAACTCATAGTTGCCTAAATTGTAATCTTACCGATAATTATTGCATAATTATGTTATACTTAGCTCCGTTTCGTGCAGTAGCATCTTTGCGAAATCTGTTTCAAGCGGCGCGCGGCGCACAATAACACACGGGGCACATGGTCGAAACGATTGAAATTTTGAGCAATTCCCATTGTAAACTCAATCCTTTCAGTCACTCTTCCCTATTTATTGAACCCAGTAGAGAAAATAAGAATGCAGGCAGCTAGAGAAGCTTTATAGTATTTTTGGTCGCGTTTTATTATTCGTTCTGAAACGAATCATCGCTTAATAGAGTTTCATAGTCTGTTTTTACACCATATTTTGCCGACTTATCGCCACAGTTTGTGTTATAATATTGTTATTTGTGTATAGTTTACACTGTTATTCGTACCTTCTTTAATGATACTTACCGGCCGGCATCGTACAGCTTGCTGACAGTTTTTGCAATATTTTTCATTTAAGTAGATCATTCATTATACATATATCGGCGTGACCGACTTGGGTTGGTAACCCCGAGGGCATACTATTGCAGTATCCGGTGTTGCCACCCTAATGACATAGATAGTTTCCTGGACGTTTATACTTGTCTGCACTTTGTCTGAGCTCGTGGCTGTCACTTATCCTACTGGGTTTGGCTGAAAACCAGCGCCATATCACAATAGTTCGGCTATTTGTGTTAGAGCACCTCGCTGAGCCAAGACACGTAAGACATACCTACGTACACACGCTCTGTCTACCTGCCCACTGATGAGCTGCTTAGTACCCACTGTTTACCTGTATTTTGTGTTATTTTATGTAGACCGTACTCAAGTAGTCTCTCTTTTTTATCTACCTATTGTATGTGTTATTGTAAATTTAGTTATAGTTATTGTACGTGTCTAACTTTGTATGTGTGTGCCTTGTATTGTCTAATAAATTATTTCATTTCATTTCATTTAACTTGGCTGAACGCTCTAGCGCACATCTCAATCGATAGATAGAACAGAGAGAACGAATGTGATAAGCTATGTAGCTATGAGTCAGGTGCTCAAAGCACTTGTCTTATCTAAACACATAGTTGCGAGCCCTTCAAAGTATGTTCTTTGAGAGAGAGATACGACAGCAGAGTATGCAACAGCAGCGGGTGATGATTCAATTACTACCGAAATTAGTTAAATGCGCTAATTATTCAATAACTTGATTTCGGCATTAATCAGCCTGTTTGTGTTTATTAAATTGGATTCGATTTTCACTGATTCCAATAAAATAATAAAATAACAATAGGAGGTCGTGATTATTATTATAAACTAAGAGCTGGCGATGGTTTGCGAAGTACAAACAACGAGCACGCGGATGACGGCTCGAGCCAATCAGCGTTGGTTGTACTCCTATGCATACAGCCAATAATGTACATGCCAATGAGGGCTTTGTAATGCAATCTTTAAAAATAAATCAATCATGCTTTTTATTTTGACACTCGATGGCGCTGCACAGTAGTCAAGTGTCAATGTCAAGTGTCAAAATAAACAACTAAAAATATTCTGTTTCCACCGTTTCCACTGGGATAAAAATAAAATTACGCTTGAAATACTTCCTAATGCCCGTGATAGTGTGTAATGTGCAGACAAAAACTCGTCTTTAAAAGACGATATAATAGACTGCTAATTCTGTGATAATCGTCAACATGGTTAGCCCATGCAATGTGCATCTTTGCCCAAATATAAGCACACATCGTTTTCTCAAAAATGAAGTAAGAAGAGCACAATGGATACAAACAACAAAGTTTTTTTTTGGCAGAATTTTGACACTTGAGTTCCATACAGCGCTATCTATCTTAGTCTATGGTAACCACTTTTTTTTAAAGGTCGCATTGAAAAGTGTTCAAGAAGTACAACATACTCACTCTCACGGGTGAACTTATCTACAAAGTAGCTCTGTTCACCCACAACAAGGTGGACCTGTTCCAGCGCCGCGGGATCAACGCCGCTCGCGTCCTGCGTAGTAACAACCACCTCTACCGGCTGGTCACACCTCAACATAAGCTACAATAATCAGAAAGGTCCGTTTATATAATGGGTCCTTCGGTTTACAATCGGCTGCGCGACTGGATCCGTGATGCAGCTTCCACAACTATTTTAAGATAAAACTAAGAAAGTGGCTCATTGAACTAGTATTATATGACATCAATGAATTTTTTATGTTGACTTTATTATAATTTTGTATTAAGTGAACGACATGTAATAATGGTATTACGAATAAATTATTTTCCTTCTTTTCCTTTTTCCTTGCTCTCATTGTACAGGCACGAATACTGTTCTTGCCAAGACTTACCAATCCTTACCTCATCAAAGTGGAAAAATGTATAATAGCTCTTGGAATTAATTCTAGAATCTATCTAAGGTTAGTACCGAATAATGTAGGGTCGCGAAACACTAGGCCGGTGTTAGAGTTAATGAACGCTTGCTCGCTACAAGCGGGCGCGGGCGCGGGCGCGGTAGCGGGTATGAACTAGTCTAGAAGAGCACAGAGACGCTGTAGAGACTTCCGTTTGAATATGAATGTAGTCTTGGCACATACCTATAATCCTGGGATATTTTTAACGGGTTATCTTGGTGCAAGAATGGGTTTTTCACCAGAAAGTTTAGATTCAGACTCATTTATTAATTTAAAATAAATGTAGATAGGTAGGTAGAACTTAAGTGCTAATTATAGCTAAAGTTAGTACATACACCCTGTTGGGTATAGAGGCGAGTGTAAAGTCGGTACATACACCTTGTTGGTTATAGAGGCGAGTGCAAAGTCAGTACATACACCCTGTTGGTTATAGAGGCGAGTGTAAAGTTAGTACATACACCCTGTTGGGTATAGAGGCGAGTGTAAAGTTAGTACATACACCCTGTTGGGTATAGAGGCGAGTGTAAAGTTAGTACATACACCCTGTTTGGTATAGAGGTGAGTGCAAAGTCAGTACATACACCCTGTTGGTTATAGAGGCGAGTGTAAAGTTAGTACATACACCCTGTTGGGTATAGAGGCGAGTGTAAAGTTAGTACTTAAACCCTGTTGGGTATAGAGGCGAGTGTAAAGTCAGTACATACACCCTATTGGTTATAGAGGCGAGTGTAAAGTTAGTACATACACCCTGTTGGGTATAGAGGCGAGTGTAAAGTTAGTACATACACCCTGTTTGGTATAGAGGTGAGTGTAAAGTCAGTACATACACCCTGTTGGGTATAGAGGCGAGTGTAAAGTTAGTACATACACCCTGTTGGGTATAGAGGCGAGTGTAGAGTTAGTACATACACCCTGTTTGGTATAGAGGTGAGTGTAAAGTCAGTACATTCACCCTGTTGGGTATAGATGCGAGTGTAAAGTTAGTACATACACCCTGTTTGGTATAGAGGCGAGTGTAAAGTTAGTACATACACCTTGTTTGGTATAGAGGTGAGTGTAAAGTCAGTACATACACCCTGTTGGGTATAGAGGCGAGTGTAAAGTTAGTACATACACCCTGTTGGGTATAGAGGCGAGAGTAAAGTTAGTACATACACCCTGTTTGGTATAGAGGTGAGTGTAAAGTCAGTACATACACCCTGTTGGGTATAGAGGCGAGTGTAAAGTTAGTACATACACCCTGTTGGGTATAGAGGCGAGTGTAAAGTTAGTACATACACCCTGTTTGGTATAGAGGTGAGTGTAAAGCTGGGACGCAAAGCATTAGGATTCAATAAACGCCGCGCTGACTCAATATTGAATAGCAACCGCGAGGCGACTGCCGCAGCCCGCGGAGAGCGGCTGGGTGGATATATGTGATAGTTTGGAATGCCGCAACTTTAACAAAACTACCTCGTAAACGTAGGTCTTCTGCGACGACCCCTCTACGAAGTAGCGTCTGCAGCGTAGAGGTTGTATTAACAACAGACTACGATGTTGCTTAGCATTTTAAAATACCTCTATGACAAAGTTGGATCAAATTTGTGTTGTCTATGAGCATATTTTGTAAGGCTAAATAAATACGTTATTGATGTTGATCGTCACTATGATTGTATAGTAGCCGCCGAACATCATGTCCGACGGGCAGTGCAGCGAGAGTGGAAAGTTTGCCCAGGTACCCTCACGCATATAATTCATATGCCGCCGACAACACAGCAGGCGCAAGAGATAGGTACATCTTCGTATAGCTCAGTCTCGCTCATTCATTGTTTGAAACAAAAACTCAGTGAATAATCGACGCGACTGTCCAGAAGGTAGCCGCCCACGGAGCAGATGTAGCCGCTCATCAATTTGGCCTAAGAATTGCGTTTGCGCATTGAACAGTTCTACTTGTTTTTCTGATGATAGGTTTGAAGAAAACAAGATGAACAATTTACAGTATTTTATTAATTTAACTAGAAGAAGAATTTAAGTACAAGGTCGTGAATTAAGTCTAGAGTCGTATCCGAATCGCGTTGCGAAACTATAAGGTATACCACTGGCCTTAGCAAGAACGGGAGTCGGCCCGGAACAGCAAACAAGATGGGCTCTGACTCGCGCACTATGGGCGCCGACTCGAGTTTGGAGCTCGGCAGATGATGATGACGTGCGTCTTCAGTAAGTGCAACTGCCCGTAAGGTGGAATTAATTTCCAGATCATTAAGGAATGTTCCACTTCCCAAGTTTGACTGCGACATCCCGTGATCATAGTGAACGCAATAGCAACTAGCACATAATAGTAATCAGTGATGAGGCAGTCAAACAAGTGAATTATAAGGTTAAAATAAGCAATGGAAGTACAGTGAGAAATTATGACAAAAAATGATGGTGCAATTTTGAACAAGGCTGACAGAATGAATATGCACTTTTTTTGAAGACGTAGCATGGAACAAAGCAATGTTTGCGAGTGTGCAAGGTGGCTACGTATGACAATGAGTGAATACAGAAATGATTACTTACGACTACAAGAATAAATACAAGAAAAATGTGAAATGAAAATCGTGAGCCGTTGAACCGTCTTACATTTAACTTATGTTAAAAATCACAACTCTTACCCAATTTGGGGTTTCACAAGTTCCGGTAGCACAAAACTAAGCGAGAAGTGTCTAAGTATATACCTCTATTATAATTATAATATAATAAAACTTTTGCGATCAGCAAGTCGGCGTTCAGTCCAGCCCGTGATAATCGAAAAGCTGATTCCTTGTTCTTGTTCTTGTTGGTCGTTCGCTTCACTCAGAACTGTCAGGTGACGCTGTCAGTGTCGTTAGGCGTGAGAGCGCGGCAAATTTAAAAAGTAAATTTATAAAAGTGTTGCAGCATCTTTGTCACGTGGTTCGCCAGAGGACAAGAAGTTTGTCGATTATGCTTGTCCCAGCCGTGCGCCGCGTGGGCTGCGCCGCACACGGGGCACGCGCCACGCACAATCCAAGCCTTTCTTATTCAATCCAATCGGAATATGCGAAACTGCCGAGAAATTATTGAATTCTCTCTATATTATTATTCCCATCTTGTCACGCCCATCGAGGCCTAACGGCGCTGTCAAATAAATCATTCAAAAAAATACGGCTGTTTCATAAATAAATAGTAATGTTAGAGTTACTAAGAAATAGATAACTTCAACGCTCGGAGTGGCGCATGGCGTTGGAATAGAGAAATCTGAATTTCAGGGTATAGATTTGCAACAGATGAATTATATCATGAAAGTGGGGAACTGACTGTTCGCAAGCTGTACATCATTAATGTGGTTCTGAAACGGCATGCATGTGTGTGTAGATGTAAATGAAAACTTATCAACTGGGAAGCGAACAAAGGACAGAATCCTGGCAAAACCTAAAACTAATACCGTGTTTGCTGAACGCAACCAACTTCACCTCTGGCTCCTCTGACCTACAACAAAGGTAGTAAAGGCATTGCACACTTAGTGCACGTCGGTAAAACAGAATCTAAAAGAAGGCTACTTACATGACATTCCTCATACAACTTATGAGGAAAAAGAACAACTGCTCCAAATTATAAATTGAGTTATTACAGCACGGTGAATAATTAATCTTTGGTCTAAAATACTTGCTTATAATTTAGTACCAATCAGATCACCATTCCGAAACTTTCATATTCATACACATAATTTAATTTTATTCTAATTTATAAACTATTGCTTTGCCTGCCTTTTATGTAATGACTAATGTTACCAACTTGAAATGTTGATAAAGTTAATATTTATGTAATTATTAACAAAATCAGTTTTTCTAATGTAATCAAGCTCTTTAGACAGAAAGACCATGGATAACTTTCAATTTAAAATTAAAGGAAAACTGGAATAAATTAATATACATAGAAAAGGTAAATAAAATTTCATGTAATTATAATTTAATATAGCATAATAATATCACAATTTTACCAATAAATACCCCTACCTAGGAACCTAATCACAATGTAAGATTAATTCAATTATATAACTATGTATGTATTTAAATTACCTACGGGTTTACTTTACTCCTATTGACTGCTGAAATATGATGTAAAACTTACCTGAAAGGGACGGTGCGGGCGTGGTATCTACAGCACAAGACTCTGACTTAGTGTAGATCAGCGGTTCTCAAACTTTTTTAGCCAATGAACCCTTTTGGGAATCTAAATATTTGACGGAGCCCCAGTGACGAAATTGACACATTTCCTAAATGTAGGCTGGAATATTTTGCCGCCTTAATACATCATTTTACAATCCAACAATCTCGCAGAACGGAACCAACACCCAGTTATTGACGAGCAAAGCGAGCGTTTCTTTGTGTATTTGTTTGTGCGTTTGGCAAAGTGACGTTATAAGTACATATGTTAGCATGAGTCTCCTGATAGACTCATGCTAACATACTCATAACGTCAACAGTTTGTAAACACAAACGGATTGCAGCAGTCAGAAGTAGTCAAAATAGCAATGTTTTTCTCTAATACGAAACAGTAGCAAGAACGTAATAACGGTAAGCGGAGCTATCTGCGTATTTTTATTATTTCATAAACACATTAAAACTTTCTTGCTTTGCAAGTACACACTACACACTGTCCAAACAAAGCAGTAGATAATACCGACCAGCGGAGCAAGCGGCCATTGTTTGGATTGCAGCAAAATATATATTAGCTTTTTTTACAGAGGTTGGAAGATATAAATATTGTCAGAACTTGAGGGGAGAAATATCAGAGCACATTTTTTTGGGTCGGTAGATGGTGTCAGTGTATTGTGTTGTATTGAGGGGAATTTATAGGCTGTTTGAGTGGATTTGATGCTATTGTGGAAAACAGTAGCTTAGACTCCGTGTACATATTAGGGCTTGCATTCGAATATTCGAATAATTCGAATATTAGATTAGTTCGAATATTCGAATACTGAAATTGCAATATTCGAATATTCGATTTAACTCAATAACACCAAACTCCGAATTCTGATATGCTTAAAATGCCAAACAAAAGTTTGCGCGATATATCCATACAAGACAATACAAGTTTACGTCGTTCGGGTTAACACACATGACAAAGTTATAGGGTTCGGAAACACTCGGGAGTGCCGCGCGTGACTGCGTAGTGATTTCGCGTATTTGACGAGACTCTTCTGTCTATCTGTCTCTGTCGCTCACGTTAATGGCATTGTGTTAAGAGGGCGTAATGGCATATGACTAGACAGTTAACTACTGTGGGGCAAACAACTAGATCATGTTATATTAAAAGCTACAAACGTCGTATGGAAATGCACGCGGGCGGTGCGCAAGGACTGGGGCCTCAAGCCTATGCTGTGCCTAGGGCTGTATACAGTCATGGTCCGTTCAGTTCTAACCTACGGTGCTATAGTATGGTGGCCTAGAACAAACTTAGTCACCACCATAAATAAATTACAGCAAGCTCAAAGACTGGCTTGTACACTCATATGCGGATGCAGGAAATCAAACCCATCAGCAACACTGGACATAATACTAGTATTAACGCCTTTGCATGTTTACATACAGGAGGAAGCAATGGCAGCGTCCCTTAGAATAAAATCAACAAACCAAAAAAATCTAAAGTGGAAAGGAGAATCAGGCCTAACAAACCACTGCAGAATGAATAAATATTCTGCAAGCCATTGCTGCAGTTCCAGAGGCGGCGAATGGCACCGACAGAGTAGCGTCTACATACTTAACCGGGAAGACCTTCGTAATAACGCATGAAGAGAACGCAGACGCGATCACCTCACATGACGTCACCACATATCACATCTACACAGATGGGGCCAAAAACAAAACAGGAGCTGGCTGTGGCAACTCTTGTCCCGAAATCGGGCTCTCAAGAGTTCAACCAATTAACTCAGCTACCACAGCCTTTCAGGCGGAAAAACTGGGACTCAAACTGGCGGCATATGATATGCTTCGGGAAACAACCAGACGAATGCAGCTGGTCTTTAAAACAGACAGTGCTGCGCTAATAAACGCACTCAAAAGGGCAGACACAAGATCAAAAGCAAATGTTGAATGCCACTACGCTCTACAAGATCTTTCTTAACACAGCAAAGTCTACATAGAATGGACAGAGAGTCGATCCTGCCCAGGCAACATAAATGCAGACAGACTAGCAAAGAAAGGAGCGAGATAAACTCCAACACAACCAGATATGGGTCTTTCGAACTCGCCCACAGCAGAAGTCAAAAATAGACTAAAACTTAACTCAGAAAAAGAACACCAAAAACTATGGGAGCATCGAACGGACTGAAGCATACTAAATCAATATCACACAAACACGATGCTCAAGATGAGCCGGGAGGACCTAAGATAAGAACGATGGTGGGTATCATTACAGGTCACTGCAAACCGAACCTTCATCTTTTCAAGACTGCAGCCACAGACAGCAGCATGTGTTGTGGCTGTTTCCAAGAAGAAGAGACTGTGGAACACGTTGTGGTACACTGCAAGGCCATAAAGGAGGCCAGACACAAGACGGGGCTGAAGAGTCTCATTGAGGCATCAACCCCACACACACAGAAAAGCTGAAACGAAGCTGTCAGTCACCAAAAGTCCTGCTCCGGTACCTCAAGGAGCTGTGCTGGTTAGGACCTGCTTAGGCAGGGGGACAATGCAATACACTCCCATGCGAGATGTCAATGCAGATCCCCGTTCCCCCACTTACTGCGTAAAGCAGGTTTATTTTTATTATATTTTTATTATTATGTAATTTAACTACTGTTACTATTATTATGTTTTTCTGATTTTTGTACAATTATGTTAAACATCGCGCGGCGACACACGCGCTTCGTTCTGGCTTGCACGGAAGACCAGCGCTACGGCAGGTTCTCCCTTCCATAGCATTCGCTGAGTGTTGGCCATTTTTGTTGTTATCGTAATTGATTGTTTCCTTTTTACTGTCTGAATTGTGCAACAAAATAAACACATTTTTACTTTTACTTTACTTTACTTTACTTAGAATTAGGGCGTAATGCGCGCCATTTAGTGAAAAGGATATAATAGGCATACGATTTCGCGTTCATGGGAGCGGGACAGAGCATACATTTTTGGAACGGCGTAAGCGCAAAAATCAAAGTTTGCTTATTTACAAGAAAACTACACAACTTATAAAGAAACTGATTCAAGGAACCAAATAATTAGTACCTATATTTTTAAAGTATTAAGAAGTATAAATTTTATAAAATGCCAATCTACTTACTACCGTGTCTCAGTTACTTACCGTGCCTATTTATCTACTTGTTACTGTGTTAATTTGTGGTTGATTGTGCGTGTAAATCGCCTATGTCGACACAACATTTTGTTAATTTTAATTCTTTTATGTGTTATTCTGTTAAATAACTCATAAAATAATTAAAGAAGACGTCATTACAAAAAATTTCAATTATTCGAATTATTCGAATAGTACCCGAAAAAAATCGAATATTCGAATATCAAAATTTTAGAATATTTGCGAGCCTTAGTAAATATTAGGCGACTTTAATGCGGATCCGAAGGAACCTTTGGTAAGGAAGTTAAATATTTTTGTCATGAAAGTACTGGATATATGCGGACATTGATATTTTAGGGTTGACATTGGGTACGTACACTTTTATTAGTGATGCGCACGGTACCTCGTCGTGGTTAGACCATGTTGTAACTACTGAGGCTGCGCTGGAAGATAAATAGCTTCTCATGGTCGGATCACTCTGCCTTGGAAATAATCTGTGACCTAAGTATTATAAGGTAAACAGTTAAAAAGACTAAATCTGTACCGAATTTTGTTATTTAAAGTGAGTTCTTCTTCTGTAATTAGTCCCTAATCACAGAAGAAGAAAAAAAAATTAAAGAATTGTGTACATCTAAGCTTCGAAATGTGAACTCCAACCCCCCGAATTTAGATGTTGAGTAGATTATAGCTGTGATAAAATGGAACACAAACTTATTTGAAACAACCTGTATAGTGAAATTATTACTATTTTTTGTGAGTCTGCCAGTAACTGTTGTGGGTTAGTTGCCAGTAATAGGAAAATTAAAAGAAAGTCTCATGTTACAGGATGGAATAAGTATGTAGCTGGTGCTCATAGGGAGGTTCGGTTTTGGTTTCTTGAGTGGAGATCAGTTGGAAAAACTCTATCTAGGTCAACTACTAAAAAAAATGCGGGAAAAGCGTAGTAACTTTAAATCGAAACTAAAATGGTGTCAAAATAATGAGACCGAAATAACAAATTTACATTATTGTGACTTAAGGCCAAACATTTTACAAAGTTCTGGAAAGAGACCAACAAGCTGAACTGAAAACCGAGTGTTCCGGTGAGCGTGGAAGGCATTAATAGTGATCCCATCCAGATTGCCAATATGTTCAAGGAGCACTATAGGATACAATCTCTACTGGGGCCTGCAATAGCGGAGCTGGGAGGGGAGGGGGGGAGCGGGGGGGAGGACCATGCTTATAACAGCGAAGGAGGTGGAGCAAGTGGTGAAGGACATCAATCGAGGAAAATCTCCAGGCCATGACTCACTGAGCATTGAGCACCTGCAAATGCAAGTGTACATCTGTCAGGGGTGATTACCATGTTTTTCACCCTCTGCGTCAGCTATTCTTATTTACCAAGGGATATGTTAAGGACTGTAGTTGTACCTAATATTAAAAACAAGACTGAAGACGCTTCCAGCATCGGCAACTACAGCCATTTATCCCTGGCTACTATGACGACAAAGGTAGTAAAGGTATTGGACGGTGTGATTGATGTGCATCTAACTAAACATATAAACCTGTATGACGCCCAGTTCTGATTTAGAGCTGGGTTGTCCACTGAAACTGCAGTACTTTGTCTCAAACACACCGTCCAGTACTACACCAGCAGAAGCACGTCTATCTACGCCTGCTTCCTCGACTTGTCGAAAGCTTTCGATCTAGTGGCGTATGATCGGTTGTGGCAGAAGCTCAACCACTCGTATGGCAACCAGAGCATGTGAATGTGGGGTGCGGCAGGCCGGGATGAGCTAGCCCCGACTTTTCAACCTGTACACGGACCGTCTGATTCGTGTGCTCAGCTGCACTGAGATCGGCTGCTCTATTGATGGTGTTTTGGTCAATAACATTAGCTATGCCGAAGATATGGTGTTGCTGAGCCCATCGATCATTGCTCACAGAAAACTGATCGGGATCTGTGAGAGATATGCGGGGGCTCACAGGATCAGATAAAATACAAGCAAAAGCGAATTCATGGTCATCAAATCAGGCACTAAGACGTACAACATCATTCCGCCGGCTTTTTAACAACAATTTTTAGAGCTTATTGCCAGTCGTTTTATACGTACAGCCTTTGGGTCAAGCACATCAAAAAGTCATGGGATGCCCTGCGGATCCAGTAAAACAACTCGTTCAGGGTGTTAAAGGGGCTGCCGCGCTTCTGCAGCGCATCAGGAATGTTGACTGACGCACGAGTAGACGGATTCGGGGTGATAATGCGCAAAAGATCTGCGTCCCTGGTACACCGGATGCGCGACAGCTCCAACAGCTACCTACAGCTCCTCGCACAGAGGCTGGACACTGACTGTATTTTTATGGAACACTGGACAAGTGCGTATATTGTGCTCTCTTGAACAGTGAACGATGATTCTAGTTGTGATATTAATTGTAACTAATTGTTATTGATTTTGATTTTGATTTTGTGTTTAATTTTAATTTTGTATATAACTCGAATATGGACAAATTAATTATTTTTGTATTATAATTTATTAGTTTTCTGAAATTAACGCATTGAATTAAATTGAGTGTCAGCAACTGAGCGGGCAAATATCAGTAAGAGGTGAGCGAAGCGAGCCGTGGTTTATTGTAAAGTAAATCTATATTTTTTTACCGAGCAGGTAAATAGTGACAGAAACTGATTGGGTAAAAAGTAGAGCTCGCTCCAATCGCTGCGCCTCACTACCCTCTACATCTAAGTTGCGCAGCCGTCTGGGATCACAGTCTGCCACGGCACCAAAAATCTATAATGGCTTTTTGTAGCGGTTTCAAGCACTGTGATAGGATTTAAACTCCGCCTTTATACCGAAATAATAAAAACTTCAAGCCCCAAGTTTCCCGCCCTAGGCTGAAGCATACTCAGCTGCAGGTAAATACCTAAGGCCTTAAATAAGTTGCCCCTACAGAGACTACGCACGACGAGACGAAGCACACTTTGAGTATGGCTGGTATAGATACTACAGAACAAAACTTGAATATACCAAGCTAGTGTGTAACTAATTGTAATTTCTTAATGTATCTCCATTGTGATTATGCTTGTTTTTTGTCCAATAAATTATAATTATTGCTAACATAAACTACTTAGCAGACCAGTACAACTAACTATTGACTCACTTCAATCCACCAAATAAATAAATTGCTCATGGCGCGGACCTTTAGTGCTTACCGGAGCGGCTCCAGTGCGCCACGCTGCATGCCGCGAGCGTAGCGTCGCGTCGCGTCGTCCCAACGAGATACACTCGTTTAATGTTTACAGTTTATCTTTGCTTTATCATCATCATCATCAGCCCTCATTAGTCCCCAGCCGGACATAGGACTCCCCGATGAGCGCCTTAACAGCGTGCTCTACTTTATAAAATGTTGCAAATATGCATAATGCCCTCTACCCGAAGCCATGCTTGATATGGAACCAAGTGATACTGATAATAAATCAAAGTATAAGTGACTGATATTACTTTGATATGTAAACCTGTGTAATTCGGTAAGCAGGGCGTAATGAGGGTCGATCGAATCAGCCGCCGCCGGCATCAATCAAACGGACTGTCTCATTGGTATTCCACGCGCGCCGCGCCGACTGCCTACGGCGGCGCTGCGCCGCTACGTAACTACGTAACTACGCCGCTACGGAGGCTTAACGACGCACGTAGCTACTAGATTTTTGTCTCAATAGCGGGTTATAAAGCAAACGGCCACGTATACTGAGGAGCAGCTCGCTTAAATCCGCTGTTTAATGAGTATTTAGAAGGAATGGCTCCCCGACGGCGCCCGGGGGGCCCCCTGCACGAGGCCAGCTGAAGCCTCGCCCGACCTCGTCGGTACAGCGCGGCACAACGCCTTCCAGAGGAACGTGTGATGCAAGTTAATGCGTGAAGGAGGGCGTCTCTACGTCTATACCGGCGGCCGTTGTCTCTCGCGACGAATTGAATAAATCAAGTGGCTGTCGTGCGTGCCTGCTATTCCTGCGACGCTGCGACGTGGCGACGTGGCGACGTGGCGACGTGGCCCGTCGCGCCGCGCCCCGCCACCACACGCTGCCAACTTACGAACGGGCGCCGGAATAAGGCGTGGGGTTGCCGTTTTGTTCGTGCCGTTTTATTATTATGTTTCGCGATTAACAAGTTTAACAAATTTACTTCACGCGTCTTTGCTCGGGACGGGAGATAAAAAGATAAAATCGAGACTATCTAGTTTCTCGTATGCTCTGACGGAATTACGTAAGGTCACTGACCTCAGAACAAGTATACCTGCGTACTACGCATGTGCCTTTGCATGGCTCCGGTACGGGATTATACTTTGCATGGCTCCGGTACGGGATTATACTTTGCATGGATCCGGTACGGGATTATACTTTGCATGGCTCCGGTACGGGATTATACTTTGCATGGCTCCGGTACGGGATTATACTTTGCATGGCTCCGGTACGGGATTATACTTTGCATGGCTCCGGTATGGGATTATACTTTGCATGGCTCCGGTACGGGATTATACTTTGGGGGGCCAGCGTAGACGCACAAAACCTGTTCATCAGTCAGAAAAAGTTAATTCGTATCCTAGTAAATATAAGAATACCAGACTCTTGTAAACCACACTCCGCGAGCTTCGAATCTTGACATTAACTTCTATTTACATCCTAGAAATAAGTAAATTTGTAAGAAAGTATCCACATTTCTTTCAAAAAATAAATGAACAGCCGCGTCGTTATCAAAGTAGGTACAAACATAATTTTGTGATACCTAGGCTGCATCAGAATTAAAATTAATCAATCTAGTCCACACTCAATGGCGGTAAAAATATATGTATATAATAAAATTCCAGACAAGATTAAAAGCCAAGACAATAATAATATTTTTGAAATTAGATTAAAAGACATCGCTTCCTTGGAAAAATGCTACTACAAACTAAATGATTTTTTAAGTGACACTTTTAGTGACTTGTCATTGAAATCTTGCATTAATTTTGTTTGACATACTTACCTTGCATACTTAAGAACACTTTCTGTGGTTTGTTTGAGCCTTTTCTATCAATTCGGCAAAGTCCTCAAGTTCACTAATATATTTTTCCACCATTGCTCGTAGATTCGGTGCAACGCAATAAGTTCACACAACTTTGTAGTTTCGTTAAGATTGTCACTGCAGTTCGTGAGCTCACTCGAAATCACCATAAAATATAGGCAAATTGTTCTAATGTTCATATTCACATGGTTTGTTGCGCACTCAGATTTTCGAAATTCTTTTCACCATGCAGGATGTTCTTCGATATTTATTCGCAGGTACTGCCGTAAGGCAAATATGGCTCGATTAAAAAAAAGTAAAAAAGTAAAAGACATTTATACCACCTTGGACCACTATGTTGATTGGACCACTATGTTGGGGTTGTTCGGTATATTTTTGTATTTGCCTTGGGAGCTGAATAAAACATGTCCACCTTAGATTGCAAAACTGAGTTAATTGCTTCTTCTTTTTTATCACACTAAATTTTGACAAAACGATTCGAATGACAATAATATTTCAGTATGAATTGGCGTGCCATTACAAGAAGTCATGTCAACCTAGGAAATAGCTCTAACACTATTTTATTAAATTACTATTAAATAACGTATCTGGCCGTCTCCCATTGCAACACCCTAAGTGGGTACATATTATGTGTATTCCTTAATATAGTTAATAAGTCCTGACAAATGTATGTACCTTATTATGATATCATTACTTTACATTCTTTTTTAACAGATTATGTTAATCCAAATCTGGAGAAACTCTTATAAAACTTCAGCTAGATCCTTCCAGTTCACTCTTGGTGTTATTTCGATGAAATATTTCACAATTTCACAAAATGTTGCCCTAAGTAATAGTATTTTTGAAGATTTAGATAACAGTACTTAAGTTCTTTTGGAGAGTACCACGCGACAACAATTAAAGCAGTCTCCATAACACGCACGTCAAAGAAGCCTCTCAGTAAACAAGGCTCTCTCGAGCCAACGTTCATTAACCCGACAGCGGTTCTTAGCGAGTTACTTACTTATCTCTAATACTTTGTGGATCTTCGAGTCCTTTAGTCGGCACTTGTAGCAGGACAGGTGGCAGGACAGGTGGCAGGGTGGCAGGCAGTGAATGGGCCGGGCAGCCGCTCCTCTCCGGATCTAATTAATATAATTCGGTTCGCTTTGATCCCGGATCCTGTATAGCCATCTTAAAGACCCTTCCCCGTTATATTATGTTGTAAACCTTAACGTTATCGGTGAATACCATCATTACACTCTCTTTCATTTTATAATATTATCTGAATATTACATCAGTAGGTATCAAAAGAAGGTCCCTATAGGTATAAGTGCATTGATACAAGAGCTACTTCACCTATAGATGTAATAATAATAATAAGCACAATATTATTTGCATGTCGTATTATTTCGTAAACAATCGTCATCAATTACAATAAATAATCAGAATCAGTGCACTGCACATGTAGTTTCCGCGCGATAAAGTCAGGACGTCATTTAACTGTCTCGCAACAGCGCAGCGGGGTGAGTCGACCACGCACGGGGACGCGCCCACCCCTAGCGCAGCGCTGCCGCGGCCCCTGGGGTACTCGACAGCGGTTATCGGCGACTTGTGGCCCCTTCTGCAAGCTGCGACACTACCTAATAGATAGACGAATATCTTCGGCTGCCAGGCCATGAGATCTATTCAAAATATTATTCAATCTAAATGCTCATCAATATAGTTTGTTTAAGCCTGTTTAATGTGATCTGAGAGCAGACGTGGTTCTGGCGAGTGGGCGTTAGCAGCCGAAGTGACGCCAAGGTCACGTCACGTCACGTCAGGACGGTCTACCCGCATGAGTGGTTGCTAATTAATTGAAACCCACCCGGGGATGTGTAAGTATGTATGTGGTGAGCGGCCTCAGCGTGACGTCACTGTACGGAACGGCGGCGACCCCACCAGCAGTCGGCGGGCGGCGGCTAACGACTTCCGGTTCCGGCGGCCGCAGCGCGCTCGGCCGGCGCGGGCGGCGAGTGCGCTGACGAATGATGACTTTATTCACTGAAATACGAGTGTTTTTATTACATTTCGAGCTTTACATCGCACAATCACCGCGGTCGGAAGGGCTCGATGCGTACGCAGCGAGTGTGGCGAAGTAGTACCTAGCTACCATTCATTCAGTAAAGGAATTGATTGCGTCCATCCTGTTAGTAATAAATAAAGACTTGGATAATCCAGACAAATAGACGGCAGTAATACCTATAGTATAGTACCCGCCTAAATCAAATCATTGCTTTAAAAATGTTAAACGTTGTTTTTCTATAAGTATTATTTTATCGAAAGCGGCCTGCTCTGGAGGGTATCACGAACCGGCGGCATCTTCCCCTTTGTTTAAATTTGCAATATTTTTGTTTAATTGAAACGTTCACCCTCTGGCCCATAAAGAGCGTCCCCGAATCTAGGCCACCCCACGCTTGTTGGATTACTGATCTGCATCTCGTAGGGAGATCATTGCGTGATCCGGTGTGACGTCGCGTCGCTGGGCACAGTCCTACGACGCCACTCGGCTCTATGCGTCCGTCCATCCGGTGTGACGTCGCTGCATGGGCACAGTCCTACGACGCCACTCGGCTCTATGCGTCCGTCGTGCAACAACAATCAGTAATTGAACACAAATACAATATAATATTATCTCAAGTCGATGATAAGCGCACAATTCTGTCCGGCAAAGCGACTGAAAAGAGATATTTAAATAAATTCCATAGAGTATGCTTAAGGACGCAGCTTTTCCTGGCCTCTTTTTCGTTTTACTATAATTTTTTTATAATTTTAGTTTTATTCAGAATTTAAATGAATCTCCTGTATCAAAGTATCGTGCAAAGTATGTCAATATGATACGATGACACAGAATAGACATTGGCCTTGTCAAAGTAGGCTAATCATTTTAGTACCAAAGCACCATTATTACATATTACTAGTTTAGCGTAGCTAGCATAATTAAGTTACAAGGTTCATCTAATATAGGTATACAATAATACATTGTATAACTATATTAGATATTATTGACTCTTTTGTAATCCATTTAGCCCTAAGTTGTTTTGAATATCTGAATCCGAATCTATTCTAGAATTAGACAAATACATAATATAGTGTGATATACATAATTATGTATTTAAGTTATATGTAGGTATATTACGTTTAGTAAAATTTAATTTATTAAGTTACAAAATTTTACTTACAAGACTTGCATACCATACACTTACACCTAAACATTAACAAACATACACATGCATTACACAAACACACAGCACTCACACACTAAGTAGGTAGATTTGTTGCCCGGACTCTTATGAGACCGGTGCCCTCAGAAACACCCAACAAAACACACACACTCACTACACAAACATTCACTACACCCACTACGCATATTGCACTAACTTGCACTCGCACCACACAACATTCTTGGACTTACAATAGAATAAAGTTTACAGAAACCTAACCCTCAACAAATTCTGTAAAAATTGTTGTTCGTGTTTCTAATAGGATAAGAATAAGAATAAGAATGTTTTTATTTCATAATTTACAATGTAGCCTTAAAGTTAAGTTAAAGTTAAGGATTATTATTGTGAAATGTTTTGAAATAACCTATTATTGTAACTCACTCAAGACGACTGATGTGGCGCGGCGGGCGAAGGTCCGCCTGCGACGCAGAAGGTTGCGGGTTCGATTCCCGCCTTGGGACAAATGTTTGTACGATCTGCAAATATTTGTTCAGGGTGTTCTGGGTATTTTCTATTTATAATAAAAAATATCTATCTATGTTGTGTATTGTATTAAGTTTATCAGTCATCTAGTACCCATTACACAAGCTCTGTTTACTTTGGGGCTAGATGATGCTGTGTGGATTGTCAAGCATTATTTATTTATTTATTTATCATAAATACTCATAATGTATGATAAGGAAGAGCGTTACCTCCTAATACAGGTATTTATATACATAAAAGGAGGTCTCGAACACTGAGCAATGTACAATGTAACTTAAGAGAATGATTAATAAACATTTTGTACTTTGTATTTGTATTTTGAATAAATGATGATGATTATTATTAATTACACATTCTGTTCCCAACGTGCAACATGACGGATCAAACTGAAAAGGAAACAGTTTATACCTCTACAGACTGGAACTCAACCCGCCATAGCGAATTTGCAAATAGAGGAGGTCATTTGCTAATTATTGAATTTTACTTTCCCTAACCAAAGTTTTATATGTATATACTTTATTGAGATTTTTCCAAAGTTTGACCTTCAAGCATTCGTTACTTTTTTTTCATTATTTCAGTATTTTTTTATTATTTTCTGATAGTCATAAACATTTGTGATTAAAATACGTCGGAACTTCCCTGAAACTAGGATTAAAAAGATATTACGCTTTAAAAAAACTTACTCAAAAAAAAACTTTACGATCAAATTTATCCTAAATTAATTTTAAAACTACGGTGTTCGAATAATTTATTCTACTGTAACTAAATTATCTGGTTCGTCGCATTGGTATAGTGCTTGCCCCAGTGCTGCTCCAAAATCTATTTTGTCCCAACGGCAATGGGACGGGCCTCTGTGTGAGTTGACACGGAATAGTTTGTAGCAAACGTGCTCCAGCTCTGCGGATCGTGCCCGTCTCCTGGCCGTTTCTAAATGGGAGTCAGGACATTGGTTGCAAGCATTTCCTTCATTTAACACTGGCACTTTATTGGATCCCGTAACTTTCCGTATCGCAACATGTCTTCGGCTGGGTGCAATGTGTTGCACGCCTCACCAATGCCAGTGCGGTACTGCTGTCGAACAGCTTGGTCATCACGGATTATAGTGGTAGTACTAGGGCCGCCGGTCGCATATCTCGTCATGCGATATCATCCGGCGGGCTTTTGTCGCCGCTAACGTACCAGCTATTCTCGAACCGAATGGTCTGTTGCGTGACGATGGTAAGAGGCCCGACGGCATGACACTAGTCTCATGGGAGTTGGGGAGGCCCATTGCGTGGGACGTTACATGCGTCGACGCACTTGCGCCTTCCCATCTTCCGAGGACATCCGTAAGGGCTGGTGCGGCGGCAAATTTGACCGAGGATCTCAAGAGACGCAAATATGCAGGTCTCGCCAGAGCCTACACATTTGCTCCCTTTGGGGTCGAGACCCGAGGTCCGTAGGGTACTGAGGCTCTCCTGGTTTTTAAAAAGTTATCTGAGCGTCTGGTCGACGCGACGCGTGACGTCCCCAAGACGCTGGCGTCTTGGGGACGCTTCCGACTGGTATTGATATGGATCAGTTGAGCTACCTGTAGATTGTTTGCAACAGTCTGCAGTTAGCTTAATTGTTTTAATTGTAAATACTAGTTCTAATTTATTTTTATTATTGAATTGTAATTTTCTTTGTCAATAAAAATAATCAAAAAAGTTTGATTCGGTAGGATTTTCAGGTCAACCAGTCATTTTGATCAAAAATAGTGAAAGTGCTAACGAAAGGATAAAGCGAATTTCGCAGAGTATTTTTTGGAAACTTATGAGTAGGTATTATATGTATAAAAGAAATTATGCCCGAAATCTTTTCCTTATATCCGATTTCCCATTGTAAAAGTATTTTTTTAAATAAATCATTTAAGTACACGAAGCACTTAATTTCTTTTATTTATTAACTACTCATAAATTTGCGAAAAATAATCTGCGAAATTCACTTCAACCTGTCAGTGGCACTTTCACTATTGTTGATCAGAATGTCTGGTTGATCTGAAAATCGTACCAATGTCTAGCGAATACATTTTTTTGTATACTTTAGTAATGTTAGAAAGGTGAGAAACCAGAGAATTAACTAAGAGTAGAATAAATTATTCAAAGACGTAGACTTTTAATTATTTTTGGATAAATTTGATCGTAAAGTTTTTTTTAGTAAGTTTTTTGTAAAGCGTAATATGGTATTTTTTAATTCTAGATTGAGGGAAGTTTTAACATATTTTTATCAAAAATGTTTATTACTACCAACAACAACCAACCAATAAATAATAAAAAAATACTAAATTATTGAAAAAAGAAAGTTATGAATGCTTCAAGGTCAAGTTTTGGAAAAATCACAATAAATTATAAAAATTTACATACCACCAAAACTTTAAAACTGGGAAAGTAAGGTCCAATAATAAGTACATATATGATCTCCTCTGTTCGTGAATTCGCATTGGCGGGTTGAGTTCCAGGCACCCAGCTGTATAATTTTATGTCATACATACCTACCACAATATTATTTTGTAATAATAAAAGTACGAAAGTATGAAGTCTAGTTTCGTTTATAGTTCTGTTATAGTGAAAGAAGCTTATTGTTGCGCTGAATCGGTCGTAATGATCGTTCAGAAACTATTATTCTGGTTAAGGACAAAAATAGCCTTACTAGTCATTTTTAACCGACTTTAAAAAGGAGGAGGTTCTCAGTTCGTCTATATATATTTATTTATTTTTATTTTTATTGACCTATGTATGTTACTTGATATCTCCGCCTATCTGGGTAACCGATTTAACTGAATCTTTCACTGGAGGTGGTCCCATAAAAATTTTATTCCCAAGGGATTAGGTAGTATTTATCCCATTAAACTTAAAAAGCAACATAAGATTTTTGGAGAATCACGAGTTAGCTACAACAGTTTTGGTGATGTCTGCGCCAATCGTTAATAGATTTGATGGTTCTTTCGTTGTTGTATAAAAATTGATTTTGGGGGTGGTCTCTTAAAAGTTTGATTCTCGAGGAATTGCGTAAAACGTAGGTTTGTAAAAATTTTTCAGAATAATGATAATTTCATTATCACCCAACTAATGGTTTCCATGGCAACGGGCGTCAATCAACAGTTTCATCCATGAAGCTTATATCTTGTTTGGTTTCATCCATGTGTCATCAAACTAAATTAGACTTGAATAATAACTAGAGGTAGATGTCGTCAGTGACTAAATATTTTGCACGTGAACTTAGACCTTCGGTCAGGGAAAGTAAGGTAGGGGTGATTTCGTTCATCCGAGACATAGGAATATTATCTATGAACCGGAATTTGAAGTCGGTTTATCGTTTTTTAAAACACGCCAAAATATTAAAAGATCATCATGACGACATAAGATCCAAGATAGCTAATTTGCTTCTCTATTTCACTCAATCTGTCCTCATAACGCAGAGTAATTCTATTATTGCAACAGCCCAAAAGCGAGTCGAGTCTAATTAGCGCGCGACACGTGGCCTAGTCGCGCGACCCGCCGCGGGGCGCCCGTGTCGCGCGACCCGGTCTGTGGTGGGCTTTGGAAAGATACTAATCGCATACAGCAGTTTACAGAGTGAGCGTGTTTAGCGTAAGGTTGGTTATTTAGCACTACATAAGTTAGTTTGCGTTTCGACTGCGCGGAATGTAATGAAGGAAGTTTATTGATTAACTTAGCGGCGGATTAGCGGCGGCGGCGGTGGCGACCGGCGGCTGACTTTTATTGGACCAACTGTGGAGTCGGCCGCATAGCGCAGAATGCGCGGGTCACTCTCGTTAGATCAAACGCAGCGAATTGAGTTAGCAGCTTTAACAATTTTTATGGCTATTTAAGTGAGTCGTTTAATATAATGACAGTGGATTCATAAGAACTTCAAATATTAGGGGAAAATTTAGTCCACGTGCATTAAAACTTTATGCTGAGACGAAACGAAAACTTTTAACTTACCTTACTACGTTCTTAACTTGTTTTAACGATGCTTTATGAAATTTATTTGCATAACGGAAATAAATTTTATCGCTAAATTATGTACCCACCTTCGACGTAATAAACATTACGTCGAAGGTCTGTAATGGGTGGGTTGCTGGCCGCGGCTGAAGATGGCTGAAAGCGAAGCGTAGCGCAGGTCCAGGCCATCACAGCGCGGTCAGCATTGCAGCCCTTGATGGCCAAGCTGAAATGAAGGCTGTGCGTGACCGAAGGTCGAGGCCTTTATAGCGAGGATAGCAAGGGCTGCAATGATGACTAAGCTTGAAGGCCGACACCATAAATAGCTTAGCTTTCGGCCAGCTTATCGTGGCCAGCAGGGCAGTCACTGCGGACCGAGGCTTATATAGTGCTTTACTCAAACAATGCGAGTAATTTAAAAGTCATTAAATTGGAGGATTCGTCGCTTAAAGAGTTCATTTTCACAGTTTATTCACGAAAATTGATTAAAACGTATCATGCAAAACCCTGGCATGCTATCGGCGCAGGCAGAGTCACGGGCGCACACAGACACACTCGCACGAGGTGCACGAACTTACAGAGAAGAATTGAACAGCATCTTAGCGGCGCCCTGTCTAACTGTTACAGTAGGCATCGTATTATACGATCTGTGCTTAACACTCGCCGCGCCGCGCCTCCTACACTAGACACCCTATGAAACAAGGGCTAACCTGTTAAGGAACCAGGAGCTCCTTGGAGTAGGCCTTTAGTCTTAACCGTCACATGATGTAACTAAATCAATATTATCTTATCCTCTAATTACCAGAGAGTCAAGCAGAATAATTAATAAAGTATCGCCGGGTCCAAGTACTGCGAGATTAGTGTACACCAGTGACGACACGGCGACGGCGGCCATCCTCAGCGAGCCACTGCGGAGAGCAAACATGTTATCTGCATGTTGCAAGCGATGAGCCTGCAACATTACATTACATTATACTGATCGTGATCACATTATACACCTACCTACTTGATTAGTTTCCAAGTTTGCAGTCCTGCTACGCATCACCCCCAACAGAGATTTGTCTAGGGTAGAATAGACGTAACATATTTGGGATGTTTACCGGGTCCAGTGTTATATGGAAAGGTATAAAACTTATGAAACAGAAACAGGTTGACATCCTGCCTGCGTCGTTCCGGGATTCATGTCGCTGTCAGCATGGCTATAAACCTACTAGTCAATGCCACGTATCATAGACAGTACGTGGCATTACTACTCGAACGAAAAAAGCAGTAGGCACAATAAGTGCAGTTGCGGTCAGCTGTTACAGCATTACATGAACCACTTCATCACAATGTGCGAAGCCCTGTCATTATGATGGAAGAGGGAATAATTTGGCACAAATCTTTTATTAGGTGGCATTGTGCGGAGCATCGGTATTGGGTATGATTGATTGATCGGCCCGCGGGACTGGCCCGTTACTATGAGGAATAAAGTACATTTCACAATCAAAAGCGAGGTCCTTACTTCCTGTCGCAGCTCAACGAAGAATCGCCTTCCCACGCGCTTCAAGCTCTGAGGTATTGTTGTCAAGCTCATGTATCATCTTGTTATAACTTAAATAATAACGGAGTTGAATCATTCGAAACATTACAATTTACAACTCCAGCCGTAATCACCGCTAGGCTTTCTAAACCAAACAGAATCCAAACTTTTGGTCATAGACCTACGTTTACGAATAAGTCATATCATTAAAAGGGTTTAGCTGGGCTGAATAAATAATGGAACTTTTAACGAACACAAAAGTCAAAAGTTAAGAAAATTTGGCGCGCATCTTAGCGTTTGACGAGAAAGGTTACCAAAGATAAGATATACATTCACTAAAATCGTTCACGTGATGAGACGTGACGACTATTGGTGCAGCATGCTATTCTCAAGTTATCACTTATTCTCTACTCGTGGCGCGCAATCTAGCCCTGCTGGTCGACTATCTGCTTATACGACTCTTTATTAGGTCCCGTAAGGAAAATGTGAACAAGTATTATTTTGCTGTGACATGGTCTTGACGTAGTAAGATTGATTTTAACGTATTAAAAGGTAGCAAGGGATGAGTAACGTCTGAACGATGAATAGCGTCTCCTGGTGAGGATGTATGGCTCACCTCTCATGCCGTTATCTCGTTCGTCAGCTGTTAGCTCTGCTCGTCGGCGTGCTTGTCGCACGGCATCAGTCACGGGTCCCCCCCCCCGCGCCCCGCGTCCCAGCCCGGTACCATCCACCTGCTTCATTATTTACTTCGTAAGCGAGATTACGTGTAAGTGGGGAGTTTCTAACCAATAAATTGGATTTCAAATTCAAATTGTACAAAGGGAATAACTTTTGCTTTAAGTAATTTTAAATTTCCATTAGCTACGAGAGGAGGTCTATCTACAAATAAACAAATACCTACCTAAGGTTTATTTGTGTTTAACAATTAATCCAATGAATTATCGAAGAACTGAACACTACTCAAGTAGGCACAAAATCTCGATATCCTCAGCTTACAATGTGCGTGCGCTCGAAGGCGTGGAGCCGATCCGATTCCGGTGTTCATCTCAAAGGAAACCAAAAAGAAAACGTTTATTCTCGCGCTTCAATTAAACCGTCCTCGAAAACGTTTGCAAAAATCGACGGAAGTGTGCCGCTTCCGAGGGGGCAGAATAAAATAACAGTTATAGAGCCGCACTCATCACTCGAGGGTTCCAATCACATCTCAGGATGTGAAATAACAGATATAGAGCCGCACTCATCACTCGAGGGTTCCGATCACATCTCAGGATGTGAAATAACAGATATAGAGCCGCACTCATCACACGAGGGTTCCGAGCACATCTCAGGATGTGAAATAACAGATATAGAGCCGCACTCATCACTCGAGGGTTCCGATCACATCTCAGGATGTGAAATAACAGATATAGAGCCGCACTCATCACTCGAGGGTTCCGATCACATCTCAGGATGTGAAATAACAGATATAGAGCCGCACTCATCACTCGAGGGTTCCGAGCACATCTCAGGATGTGAAATAACAGATATAGAGCCGCACTCATCACTCGAGGATTCCGAGCACATCTCAGGATGTGAAATAACAGATATAGAGGTAGAGCCGCACTCATCACTCGAGGGTTCCAAGCACAGCGCAGGATCTAAAATAACTGATATAGAGCCGCACTCATCACTCGAGGGTTCCGAGCACAGCGCAGGATCTAAAATAACTGATATAGAGCCGCACTCATCACTCGAGGGTTCCGAGCACAGCGCAGGATCTAAAATAACTGATATAGAGCCGCACTCATCACTCGAAGGTTCCGAGCACATCTCACAATGTAAAATCACAGAAAATAGTGAACTTACATGTTACGAGCATAATACTGAGCAATTGTGGGAGCCGCCCACGAACAAACAATAGGTAATTTACAGTGTAACTGGTGGTGTAGCCACGACCAAGACTAGAACATTTCCGGTCTCCGGGAACACTACTTAAGCAGAATTCACTTGTGGTTTTGTATATTATTATTTTGTGTCGTACTCTTTGTCGCTGATATGTGCATTAAATATGTAAGGTATCTCGCACTTCTGTGGGAAAACTCCAGTTCGTTCGGCAACGCAGTGATTATGATGAACGGTCCTGATGAACGGCTGCTCGTGCAGTGCGCCGCCATTGTTGGTTGCGGTTTTGTAGCAGTCGGTCAAGATGGTGTATGTTAGGGAGGTGATGAGATTCGACCATTAGCTGGCCCTCCAGTCTGCTCTGGGCTACGAGGCGTTCCATTGAGTTTTCATTCTGTGCCGCGTGCACAAAGAACTTCAGTAAAAGGGAATGTTCTTAATAATCATATAAGCAGAGAAAAGAATAAAATAGAATAAGAATTTATTTAGCACACACGCACACACAAAACTGAGGGAAAGTTAAAACAAAAAAACTTACACTAAAACACAACATTAAAGGCACACCCAACTGCCCCGACTTCAACTTAAAAGAGGTTGCTGAGAGTGAAATTTTTAAATTTTAAACTGTATCTCTATCAAAGCTATTGGCTTTGACGGTATTAGTGCTCTGGAAAAAGCTTTTATTATAATAAAAGCTTTCAGGAAGGGGTATACCCCTTCCTGAAATTCCTAATCCTTTAGCTGTATCACACTTTAGACCATTCTATCCAAAATCCTAGAGCATGCGGTTCATAACCAATTATCGCTCTTTCTGCACCAAAAAGAGCTTTTAAGTCCGTACCAGTCTGACTTTCGACCCGGCCACAGCACTGTGAGCGCACTTATTAAGGTCTCGGACGACATTCTGAGTCTGGGCCATCGACAACCGACTCCTCACTATCCTTGTACTGCTGGATTTCAGTAGTGCATTCAACACCGTCGATTATGACATTCTTCTCCCTGTTCTTTCCTCTCTCAACGTCTCACCCACAGCAATATCCTGGTTCAATTCATAACTCTCGGACCGGTCGCAGTGTGTCCACTTTGACGAGTCGTGCTCGGAATGCCGTGCACTCCTCTCCTCCATCTTCATTAACGCTATCACTCTTGTCATTTCCTCTAAGTATCATCTGTATGCTGACGACCTGCAAATTTATTATCATTTCAAGGCCGACGAAATACTCTTTGGTGTTGACCAGATTAAGTCTGTCCTGAAAAATATTTACGCAAAGGCAAAGGCCTTTGGCCTTCTGGTCAACCCATCGAAGTCTCAAGCTATAATCTGCGGCAGCCTTTTCATGTTGAACAAAGATCGACAATCACCAGTTCCCCGTCTATTCTACAGAGACTCTCCTATCAGCTACTCAAAATTTGAAATACTTGAATTTGGCTGCCATCTTTGACCCGCTGTTATCCTGGCAAAAATCACGTGAACGGAACCAGCCAGCGAGTTCACTATTCGTTTCATTCCCTCAAGAGATTTCAGAATTTTCTTCCACTGCAAACCAAAATCACTTTAGCTCTATCACTCCTTCTTCCCATATTAGATTATGCTGACCCTTGTTTCTTTGACGCCACGGAGGTAATCCGTTACAAATTAGAACGTCTTCAAAATCTGTGCATCAGGTTTATTTTCGGTTTGCTTATAATGCAATGTCTCAATGTTCAGAGCTCAGTTAAAATAGCTTCCAATTCGTCGCCAGCGTGATGTGCACGTTCTCTCGCTTCTTTATAACATTCTGAACAATCGCCTCTCTCCTTCTTACCTTCGTGAGCGTTTTGAGTTCCTTTACCCTCGTGATAGACCCTGCAGAACATCTTTGTCCCTTATTCTTATATTCCCTGCTCACTCGTCCAGCCGTTACGGTGGCTCCTTTACTCTGGTTGTATTTTATGTATTTATTATATTATTACATAATGTATATAATTATTGTATGATATTAGGATCATAGGTATTGTATTTTATATATTGAAATTGGTATTATAGACATATTGTAGTAATAATATGTAGTAGTCTATTAATTATATACTTAAGTAGTTAAGGATTAAACCACTATCTTTTTCTGTACGAAAATTGTGCAGACGCAGATACCCACATAACCTTGTTTTATGTTTGTTTTATTTAGTGCAATAAAGAATTAAGAATTGTGGCGTACGTGCCCACGCGCCTTTCGACACTGATCCTAAATGTGCGTTCCAAATTTGTAAAGATACAATAATCATCTCGCATAATTCTTTGAACTTGGACCGTACCCCGAGTGAACTGAACCTACAATGCGGACCGGTCTCGCTCGGTCACTCACGCGCGGCTGATCATTCATTCGTTTCGGCATTCCGCGACTGACCAGCTTGCTAACTTCACGCGCTCACTGATAGCTTTGCTCTGTAATTTCTTTCGTAATATTAATTTGCTTTCTGCTTGTACACCTAGCTATCTAGTTGAATCATTTATTAAAATCAATCGATCACCCTAGGTCCGTGGGGTCCCGAGGCTCTCCGGGTTTTTAAAAAGTTATCTGAGCGTCTGGTCGACGCGACGCGTGACCCGAGAGCTGGCGGATATCTGGCGCAGCGCATCAGCATTGCCATACAGCGGGGCAATGCAGCCATGTCATGGGGAGTCATGGGGACGCTTCCGACTGGTATTGATATGGATCAGTTGAGCTACCTGTAGATTGTTTGCAACAGTCTGCAGTTAGCTTAATTGTTTCAATTGTAAGTACTAGTTCTAATTTGTTTTTAATATTGAATTGTAATTTTCTTTGTAAATAAAGACTTTTGTATTTACTATCATTCTATCATAAATAATACTCTTCATTTCCTCCGTCTCGCTGTACTTCTTCTACAACCAACCTTCCAACCTATCCGGAATACCAAGGATACTTTACAAACAGGTACGGGCTTAGGAACACCTAGTGAGAAACACCCATACCTACAGAATTAAAGGCTGCATAAAACAAACAGACGTATTAAAACAAATGCTTTAAAACTAAATGAATCAAAAAAACGCTACGTGTAGAGTCTGATGAATGAAATTGGTATTTCCCTAGTGCGCGGCTAAACAGGTTCAGCCTCAGCTTAATGCCGCTACCGCCGCGCCGGAGGACGGTAACTACGCTGGTTTTCAGTTTGAAGCTCTGGGTGACGTCACTTTACGAGTCTATAGTTTACAAAAATCAAAGAGCAACAAAGTTAAACAAGTTTTTAGGTAGGTAATTAAATATAAAGTAAAGTTAGTAAAGTAGTTATTGCAAGAAAATGAATGTTACATAATTAATTTTCTTGCAATATATAACTACTAACAGTATATTATGTAAAAACGTGGTTAAAGAAATTTCAAAAAAAAAATAGAATATGCTATTAACAAAGAAAAAAAATATTACGGTCTCACATATTAGCAAATAAATAAAAGCGTTCAGAGTACGTATAGTTATAAGGTTTTCTAGGAACTGTTTTGGGTTCAAATTAGTTGATTTTTTAAACTTAGATTTGAACGTACTTTATGTAATGGTTTAGTGGTGCACAGTAGGCGAGGTATAACATTCCAACAGCGAGAAGCTGCAAAATGGAATGAACCTCGAAAAGCCACCGTTCTCAGTTTTTGTATCTGTAAAATGAGAAGAGAGCAAGCTCTACGTGGATATCTAGAGTTAGTCTCAGACGCTCATCCTAGTTTTTTGTATAATTAAGAGGGTGATTTAAAGGAGACTGGCGGTGTTCTTTGAATCTCAGCCCCAACTGTTATCAGCCTCGTTCATGCAAGAAATCAACCAACATTCGTACAACTTAGCAAGACAAACAAAATTATACTAGAACTTACTCCAAAAGTTAGGATTAAAGATATATAATAAGAACAAATAATAAAGTTAGGTTATTTCAATTAACGAATTATTGTTCCTACAATCAACATCAAAAACAACAATTTATGACTTTCAGGACTTTTTTTACTAAAACATGACTCTACAGTAGATAATCTAATTTAATGAAATCGAATACCTCTATTTATTCATTAAAACTTGCACCAACGCTGCGACACTTACATATAAATTCCTACATATAAAACTTCTGAGTGCCACCTCAATTACAGGTACAATTCGATTTTCATTTACAACAGTACTGAAAAAAATTAAAAATTAAATACAAAAAAAAAATTAATTAAAACAAGTACCATCAAAATAAGAATATAAAACAATTACAAATTCATTGCAATATGTTGTGTATAATTTTACAAAAGTTCTATCAAAAGAGTCAAACAAATTTGTTTTAGAGAGTCAATAAATAATAAATTGTTAAGCTTTATTTAGGTTTTTTATTCAAGAAGTGTAAAGAAACACATTTTTAAAGTACCTATTTATTTATTCATGTAATTAATAAATTATCTAATAATGCGGCAGGAGGTTCAAAATGCCCTTGATGACGAGCATAGCCCATGTACTATATGTATGTTTATAATGTACTCATTGTGTGTGAGCAACATCAGACAGTATGTTTTCCTGCAGCACAATGTAGCAGTAGTAGCTACAGCTTCGCGTCCCTGTTCAAGAACACAAGAACGAACCGAAGTGAACACCTTTAGTAGTATTCATCAACTTTAACTTCTTTTTTTTTATGGCGTATAATAATAGGGATTAAAGTATGAAATTGCCTTTTTGTTGTAATAGGTAAGTACTTCGAATTGACATATAACCTTCATGGTTTGAGATTTTTTGAAACATAAAGAAATAGAAGATATACAGCCTTACCACAAAAAAACATAGACACGACTTAGACACGTGTATAGCAGTTGTTTAGCAAAAGTGATACCACTAAACCGTGTTTAGCCGTTGTTTAGAATTAGACAAGGTGTAGACAGTGTTTAAATTTAAACAACAACAACCCCCTGTTTAACACGTGTTTAACCTTCGCCATATTGCTTTCTCTCAGTGCGTAAATAGCAATGGATATCTTCGATTATGCTGATTATAATGATTTGGACGACATGGAACTTATGGATAACTATCGTGATCAAGTGTACCGAGTGCGAGTGAATCCTTTCGAACATTACAATGAATATAACTTCAGAAAACGGTACAGGTTCAGAAAGAAAAAAATTGTTGACCTAGTTAAGACGATGTTCCACATGTTCTTATTTTGAATTTTCCTACTTATTTATTCCGTATTATCAACTAAAACAAAAAGAAATCGGTACGAAAAGGCTCAACAAATGAAATATGCTTAAAACGAAACGTTTTCAGGGTTGCCAAGTTAAAATCAGCATAAGTCAATTTAGTTAGGCAGTGTTTAGCAAACTAAACGTTAAACATGTATTTGTGGTAAGAAATTTTAAACAGTTGTTTATCTCTTAGACACTGTTTAACTAAACACGTGTTTAAACATTGTTTTATTAATTTTTTGTGGTAAGACTGCTAGTGTCTGAGCCGAACATAATAGGAGAAACCAAATCTTCGAGACTCCGATGGCTCGGGCATGTAATCCGAATGGAGTAGGATCGGGCAGCCAGCAGAGCGAACATGGGTCGTCCAAGTGGCCGAAGGCCTATTGGTCGTCCGAGGTACCGCTGGAGCGACGAAGTCGAAAGACCTGCATGAACTTCGTGCTTTCGACTGGACTGAAACGGCAAGGGACTGGGACAGCTGGCGATCTCTGGTGTCGGAGGCCAAGATCCACTTCGGGTCATTGCACTACGCCAGTAAGTAAGTAAGTAATTAAATATGTTCCTGTTAGCCTGATGTTTGGTTTAAAATGTTAAATTGGTTTTTGTTTTGTTCGCCGACTACTGCACAGTGCACAGCGATCAGTAATGCGCTGTCGATGCAACGCTGCGCTAGGAAAGCTCCCTGCAACAACCTCTCGGAGCTAATTTATGTAAAAACTTCACTCGACTGTTTGCACAGCCGCTGCTGCTTCATACTATTCAAATATAAAACTTTGATACCGACCCCTTTCAATCAGGAAAATTTAGTTATGATGTCATTTTGATGTCAATTTATGATGTCGCGCTCGCTACCCGGAAACGAATGTCGTGAAATTTCTTAGACTACTTTGTTCGGTTTTATGATCTTGCAACACTGAAGCAGAATGTTCAAGTCGTCGCATTCAGCAAATCTGAGCGCTACGTCCGGCATGTGTTGGCAATTCTCTCAACGTTGCAATATGCGCTTGGTGCCAGACAATGCAAAATTGTCTGGCACCAAGCGACTTTCTAGACGTGACTCTGTACCAAGTTCATGTTCAGATGTCATTCTGACACCATGTTGATCGTGATCAGTCAACACCTTCAGAGGAAGATCCTCAATCAATATTTTTAATCTTACGCGATCTGAACACATTATTATTAGTATTATTTGACGGGTATTTATCGCGTTTATTTACCTATTTTTCCCGACGTTTCAACAAGTTTACACACTGTCGTGGTCACTATACGAATAATAAGATCCTCGATGTTCCACAATTAAGTGGAATGGAAGGCAGGTGGGTACTTCCATTCATTACTTGTAGTCTAAGCTGCACAAGGAGTTCTGCACTAGAGCGAGATATTGCTCGTAATAATTATTTCAATATTTACGAGATAAGTACAACTGATTATCTTCATTTATAGATAACAGATAGTACCTACCAATAATAACTTACACAAGCCGCTAATGTATAGACAATGGAAATAAATGAGTGTTTGATCCGTGCTGGTTCTGTGATGTCTCAGATCGCGTGTTTTGTGGAGGGTCGGAATGGTGCTGCCTCTTGGCTGACGGTGTTGTACAGTCACCGCCAAAAAGCGTTTAACAAATGAGGACTACAAAACCCCGTGTACACACAAAAAAACAGAAATCGCTTAACCACACACAACAGAAATCGCTCAACAAATATGACGTAAATAAACGCAAAATTATTGTATAATATGTATCCAAATTGAGATTTAAGCCCATGGATGTCTACCTGAAAATCAGGCGCACTCCCGACTCGACCATTCGCAGCACAAGTTATTACTCACCAAAATACCGCTATTACTCATCAAAATAATTCAATAGTTCAGCGGCTTTTGAAGTTTTGCGCGTGGAGCAGCTTCAGAAATGGTGTGCTTTAGCGGGTTCTGTGGCGTTGTGTATACACAAGGCTTTGGAGCGCGCACCTGACGGGAACCAGCACGCTCATGCGATGGATACTTACACGTTTTATTTATACTGTGCTAACACTACGATTCCTTTTTGTCTTGACAAATATAAATCTTTTATATAACTGGCTAACGTCGAACACGAAACGAAACGAAAAATAGTCATGACCGCCATCAGTCAGTCGAAACGAAAACTATAACAGGTCCAATTCTGTACATTGAAGACATGTTTTTTTTATTTTCAAATATGGATACTAAAGCCAAAACTGTCTCTCTGTCTGTCTGACTGTATCTTGGGCGCGCATAAAAACGAAACTACAATAATGAATTCAAATTAAACTTTGCACGATTCGAGTTCATACTACGAGGAAGGACATAGAATACTTTTTATCCCGGAATTCAGTAGGGTTCCCCTGTGAGAGGGGATGAAATTCAAATTCATTGACATCACGCCGAAACTATTGATTGATTTAATATGAAACTGGCCACGATTTAAGTTCATACTTCGAGGAAGGATACTTTTAGGATACTTTTTGTCCCGTAATTCAGTAGTTACGGTTCCCTTGGGAGAAGGGATGAAAGTCAAAATGTGTAGGTACCATCTTAGTTGTAATTCATTAACGCGTCGTCCGATTTCATTTAATATTTTTTTTGTTAGAAACTTAATTGACTAAATCAGTAGAAAGTCGAATAGAAAATAGATTGAAAAAAAATCGGTATGTTTTTAATAAAGCCGTTTGCTTACTTTTTAAAGATTTTTTAATAACGTTTATAAAAAAAATATAAGTAAGTTTCTATATCTATGATAATATTTTTTCTTCCGAGACACACCCAATAGTTAGGTACTGGATTTGAAGGTTATCATGTCCAGGTTAGTCAAGGACTGTTTGTCACGCCTAAACGCGCTCGGCTCGAACAACAGAGTCGTCCTAAGATGGGTACCGAGAGACGCGGGAATCAACGGCAATGAGTGTGCCGAGGAACGCGCGCGTCCGGGGGCCAAGGGGACTCAGCTGGCCCCGAGCCGTTCTGTTTCATACCTAAAATCCAGGCTCACAGAACCCTCCTGAGTTCCTGCTATGCGGAATAGAATAGAATAGAATAGAAAGACATTTATTTCTAACAACAATACGAACAATTAAAAATACAAGACACATTTATAGGATAGCGTACATACATGAATTTGTTATAAAAAGCCCTTAAAACTCAGCATAATGATGGCTAAGCTGCCGTAAGAGGCCTAGCGAGCGCTGGCCTTCCGCTAGAACCCATACAAATGACGACTTCATGAACAGACCTACGCTATGTAAAGTACAAAAAAATTACGAAATAATATGAAAAGGACTAATTTAAAACAACAGCACTGCAACGGTCGAGCTTTGGAAGAATTCCTCGGGCATGAATCACTCAAGGTCATTGATAAAAGCCTTCAATAAACACCAAATCCTAGCGCTAAGCAGAAGCAACCTTCATCATGACTAGAGTCCTAACTGGACATTGTCGCCTTAACAAGTAAATGTTCAAACTGAGGCTTAGCGACACACTATCTTGCAGATTCTGCGAGAAAGCGGAGGAAACGCCTCTCAGCCTGCTAGGAGAGTGTGAAGCACTGATACAAAACGTAGCATCTACCTGGGCAAGCACCTGATGCTCAGCGCAGACGAGCTAAGAGACATCACCCTGAAAAAAATATTACAGTTCCTAGCAGCTGCAAGGGTTAGTGGCGAATTTTGAACGCCGCAGCTTTAAGGCTGAACACACAAAATGGCAATCACAATAGGCTTATCATGGCCGCAGTGACACGAAAGCCAGCTATACAAAAAAAAGTATACCTACCTGCGATCCAATACCTTTATAAGGCAAAGTAAAATTTTTCGAAAACGGTCCATGCTATCTTTATGAACCTGATGTTTGAAGGTTCCGTTCTCCAGTTGTCCACTGCCATAGTGAAGCGATTAGTTTAGCAGAATAATAGCCTAAATACAGGTACCTACTTTATATTATAAATGTAAGTGTCCAATTCTGCACATTGAAGTTTTTTGCACAGCGTTTCTAAAAATGAGAGAAACTGTTCTAAAAATGAGAGAAACTGGGGTCAAATGTGAATCCCTAATTAATCGGCAATCGCGAGCGAAGCCGCGGGTAGAGCTACTAGCTAATACAAAATCATCTTGTGAACGCCAAAACTTTTCAATCATAATTTTCCACACAAACAACCTCGTGAACATTGGTTGCGAACATTTGGTGGATATAAAATCAACTGCTGAGCTATCGAAGAGCCAGGTATACCAATCGGTGCGAACACAACCAACTCTGGAACAGAGTGACCGCGTAACCGCATGGTTACCACCATTCTTGTGAGTCTAAGATATTCTCCAAAGACTGATCCATTTTCATTAAAAATCTAACAATATTTTCGGCAACCACAACTACCCACCTACGGCGGAACGACTCAAAAAAACGCTATCAATCATTCGGCACTCAATTCTTTTACTCATCATAACTAATTTGGTATTTGTCTGGTTTTTTAAAATAAGCGATGAAACAAATTATTCGGGTATGTATGTACCCTAAGTAACTACGCTGTACACATTTCAGGGGGTAGGTGTAACGTATAAAGTAGGAGTGACGTTCACTGTTGTTCTAAGGGTGGTTACTGACTGGCGGCGTAACGGGGCGTAATGTAACGTGTTACACAGCGAGCATTCGTGCAATCAGTAAGGGGAAAGAAGGCGCTCGCAACGAACAACGCATCATGCTCGCCGCGAGTGGTACCACGTCAGTAACTACGCACCTTTTACCGAAAATGATTATTCAGCGTCTCCATATTAAGTTTAGTGAAAATGATTATTCAGCGTCCCCATATCCAGTTTAGTGAATCACCGAGAACGGGCTGTGACGACTTGAGACTTGAACCCTCGTATCAAATATTCACGCGCAGGCTTGTACGACGATACAGCGAGCACGGCGTGACCTAACGCGGCCCCGGTAACAGCTTTAGTATAAACTAAGGCTTAAATTGTGATATCTCTCTGAGTTATGCTGGAATAATATTTACTTACCTACGTGTAATTTAACCTACGGTAATTATGAAACCGCACATTAAACTGAATATTTCACAATTAATTATGATTTACTTATAATCACTATGTTACCTATGTGGTAAGATGTCAATGATCAGAGCCTCTCGCGTTTATACGAGGAGGCTTCATTAAACAGCCTATAATGGTCCACTGATGGACTCAGGCAGAGTCTTATTGGCTTTCATCATATGGGGGAAATCCCATAACCCCCCACACTGGACGTGCGGTTTGGGGATCGTAGTTCAGTGTTAGAATTGTTCTACGGTAGGTGCTGCTGCCCGGCTCCGGTGAATATACCTTAGTTACCCGCGACTACACCCGCGGGAAGTGTTGGAGTGGTACAAATACTAAGCCGGCAAAACACGGCCAACCACATAGCCAAGATGAATAACGATTCAAAAATGAGGTACAGGTTGTGAGGTGAGAGCCGGCAACATTGCCACTGTGGACAGTGCTCCCTTGCAACAAAATTGTTTTATTAATAATCATAAAATAATACTCGTTTCCAATGTTGCAAAAGTGAAGTTCAGCAAGAAAGAAGCCTGTGGTAACGTTTACCTTGAATATCTCCAGCTAACACTGCATAAAAACCAAAGTGAATATTCCTATTTTTGTACCATTATTTTCGGAGCCGGCGGTACTTGTAAGCAAAATACCCTAAAATTCCTATCATTATCGGGTGTCAGTCTTCATAGTGTCAAAATTTCGCTAACTCACCTGTCAAAGACAACTGACAGCGTCAAACTATGAAGTAAACTTGACAAACTCAAGCTGACAGGACTAATTTCCACTTTGGCAAGTCAACGAGTGTTGCCACAAATAATAAATTTACCCACAAACCGGGTAACTATAGGCAGCAGACGAAAAGCATCAATCCGTGCATTCAAACAGTCTACAGGTCTTCTGTTAATTCTTATCATCAAAATCAAAATGGTAAATAACTGTACAGCCTGTACGAAGCTAATCAGAGGTTCGCAGCAGATGCAATGCAGCAAATGCTCTAGTATTTTTCACCCGGTTTGTGTTAACATAGCGGATTTAAGAAAATTAACAGAGGAGGTTAAAATAAATTGGCTCTGCCCTATCTGCATATCAAAACGGCCTAAGTCTGATAATTCAAACACTCCAGTGCGAGAGGCGCCCACCGCCCACAAGGACGAAGGTAGCATTAGCTCTCTTCGCGACACTTTGCTCACGCCATCGTTTCACTCCCCGTTATTGACAAATGACTCGGAGTTGCTAAGTGCATTAGCTTCAGAGATTCGCCTCCTCCGGGCAGACGTGGGTGAAATGAAATTTCAAATGAACTCTCTTACCGACCACATCACCAAATGCAACGCGCGCCAAGATGAATACGAAAAGATCTTGGCTCTTACTGAAGAAAGGCTACGCGGACTTGAGGACCGTTCCACAGCTATCATGTCTCTGGAGAACACCTTAGCTCACCTACGCAGCCAAGAAAATTTTAGGGCTCAAAGTTTCTTGAAAAATGAGATCGAGATTGCAGGGATCAATGAATCAAAAAATGAAAACCCGTTACATATCGTTAAGATAATAGCCCATAAAATAGGCATGTAACTGGATGAAAAAGACCTAGACTATGTTACTCGTGTTGGGCCTCAGCAGCGACCTGAGGAAAGCCGCACACTTACAAATGATTCAAGTAAAACACTTCCCCGACCTTTAGTCGTCAGATTCCTCCGTCGTTTTCAGCGTGATGAATTCCTTAAAGTAGGGAAAAGCAAGCGTAACCTTAACTGTGCCGATATTGAAATACCCGGCTCTCAGCGCACTCTCTACTTCAACGAACGCCTAACACAGGAAAACCGCCAGTTATTTCGCGCTGCCCGACTGCGCTGCAAGGAACACGGATATAAATACTGCTGGGTCAAAAACGGATCTATTCACGTGCGCAAACAGGACGGCCATCGCGCTATCACGATCAAAACCATGGAAGATCTCCTCCATTACGTCAACACCGCTGAAAAGCTACCCTCCTCTGCGAGCGTGCAACATTTTGGAGATACTACATAAACTACGGAAAATGTTTGTTTTTATCCCATATCTTATTGTTTATTTTTGTTTAATGTCTTTTCTAGTTTTTAATATTGGACAGCGACGCTCAAATTACTTCCCATTCCCTTTATACAATCCTACTCCTGATCACGTTATAAACATAACCACTAACTTCAATTTACACAAATTTAAAAGAATGACAAGCACGGCCCTTAAAATATGTTTCTATCAATTTCTAAACTATCAATATGGTTTTAGTTGATATATTTAAAGATATTGACGAATGCGTAGCTATTAATTGTCATTCTTTTATAACTCTAGAATCCTGCCGAAAGTTCTTCGAAAATGAATCACTTAACTTTAAAATCATGTCATTAAATATACGGTCTTTTCAAAAAAACTTTGATAATTTTGCAGTTGCTTTACAAAGACTCGACTCAGACATAGATGTTATTGTGCTTACGGAATGCTGGCTTACTGATGGAACGATCATTGACTCTCTTCCAGGTTATATTGCATATCGCTCCACAACGCAGTTGAACAAAAACGGTGGGGTCATCATCTTCGTAAAAAGCGCACATGATTCAATTGCAATTGAACCAACAATTCACGATACCGATCGCCTTTTAGTAACAATAAACAACAATGTGACGGTTCTTGGCATCTACAGGTCACCATCAATAATAGCATTAGATCCATTTCTAAGTTCTTTGGACTTTGTCCTATCAGAAAATAAAAACAAGCCCTTTTTTGTTATGGCCGGTGACCTCAACATAGACTTATGTAACGACTCCCATAACCAACTTTCTGAATACCTATGTCTAATGGCCTCCCACAGCTTTTTGCCTGCTATCACGAATCCCACTAGACTCAACCCCTGTTTAGACCACATATTTATCAAAAGTCCACACAGGGCTACCGGACTGGTCTGCACGTCTAGTATTACTGACCACTCTATAATTATGGCTGGTCTCTGCTTACGACAACCCTTTAAGAAAAACACAACTCGGTGGCGTTCCAAAACAGACATTGATTCTGTTGCTGCTGAGTTGTCAGAGACAGACTGGGGTGATGTTACCAATGAGCCGGACATTGACAAAGCTGTGTCAATTTTTTACGCTCTGGTTGATAAAATTATAAAAGAACATACAAAAACAGTTAAAATAAGTCGTAAAATGATGGCCATTAAACCGTGGATTACGCCAGGTTTGATGCGCTGTATGAGGCACCGCGACAAATTACACCAGGATTGCAAAAACGACCCCAAAAACTTAGAGAAGCTAAAAATATACTCTAGATACAGGAACTTTTGTAGTAAGCTTCTTCGTGATATTAAAATCGAGTACAATAGCCGACTGATAGATAAAAGTAAACAAGACCCTAAGAAACTATGGAAAGCTATCAAAACTATTTGCCAAAATTCTAACAAAAGCAACGACTCTTCAGCGTTGTTAAACTCATGTCACGATAGGGTCCTTTCACTCAACCACTGCAATGAATACTTTGTCTCGGTGGGCAAAAATCTCGCTGACAAGATTTTAGACAACATGCAAGTTACGGAAGAATCTCTGCTGCAATCTTATCATCCTCGTAGATCTATACCACAGTCCATGTTTCTTTACCCCACTGACCACAACGAAATCTATAATATCATCTCTAAACTTAAAGTGGATAGCTCTCCCGGTTTGGACAACTTCACTGTACCCCTATTAAGGAAGTCTTTTTCTTCTATCGTTACTCCGCTCCTGTATTTGTTTAATCTTAGCCTCAGCTCTGGAATATTCCCTGATTATTGGAAAATAGCAACCGTTTCACCAATTTTTAAAAGTGGTTCTAAAACTCTCCCAGACAACTACAGACCGATCTCCCTACTGAGCATCCTTTCCAAAATTTTGGAAAAGGTTGTAAATAATCGTCTTGTTCCTTTCCTAGAAAAACACAACCTGATATCAGACAAACAATTCGGCTTCAGGAAGGGCAAATCGACTGAAGACGCAGTCACGCTGCTTGCCAATCTAGTGTCCTCCCATGTTGACAGTGGAAAGTGTTGCATTGGTGTGTTTCTGGATTTGGCGAAGGCATTTGACACTGTTTCAGTCGATTTGCTCCTCAAGAAACTTGAATCCGCTGGTATTCGTGGTATAACACACGATTGGTTCAGAAGTTACCTATCCAATCGGAAACAATGTGTGAAAATAAGTAGTGAACAAAGTGGACACCTTCCCATCAACTGTGGAGTACCTCAAGGTAGTGTATTGGGTCCAACCTTATTCTTGCTATATATAAATGACATCTTGCAACTAGAGTTGAACAGTGCTGATGTAATAGCATACGCAGATGACACTGCAATCATATTTTATGGAAATAGCTGGGAAGAAACCTACGCATGCGCCGAAGAAAGTCTAGTAGTCATAAGGAAAGCTCTTGACAGAAATCTACTGACTTTGAACGTCACCAAAACTAAACATCTTGCTTTCTCAAAGACCTCAGTTGCTAGCCCCCCACTCACGTGTACCCTACGGTTGCATTCTTGCTCTATGGATAGGCCCTGCTTTTGTAACTCCATCGAATAAAATACCTCGGAATAACTCTTGACGAAAATCTATCGTACAAAAAACACCTCTCAAACATATCAGGGCGAGTAAAGAAGTTGATCTATGTTATGAAAAGGCTTCGAGATTGTAGTTCTCCAAAGGTACTGAAAACGGTGTATGTTTCCTTATGCCAATCGATAATTCAGTACTGCATCTCTGTATGGGGAAGCGCTGGAAAAAGCTCATTTATTCAGCTAGAAAGAGTTCAACGCGCACTCATTAAAGTCTCCTTAAATAAACCTTTTCGGTTTCCCACTGACACCTTATATCAAGAATTTAAGGTCCTTCGCGTCCGACAGCTCTTTGTCTTAACCGCAGGTCTTAAGACCCATCGAAGCATTAGGTCGCGCTCGGATTATGACAAAATCAGGAACAGACGTGTTTATAGGATTCCCTTAGTTCCAACCAACTCTCTCATAGCAAGACGTAGCCCCGCCTTTTCACTACCTAACACCTATAACAAAATCTGTAACAAGATCAGTGACATAATTGAAAGCAACTTATATAAATGTAAAAAACTAATTCAGAAATGGCTACTCCATCTGTCGTACGAAGAAACTGAAGAACTTATTTAATTTAACCTAATTATTTGTAGAGTCCTTCTAATCCTGTCCTCAATCCATAACATACCTACTGTCTCTCCAGTCACCACCTTCTATGCGTCCAAGTCAATTTTTATTTCACTTAATTTTATGTTAACATTTAAACACAATAGTGTACCTACTTACGTCCATAAAACTTGTTTATTCGCAACTAGTGCTCTCCTGACACCCAAGAGTCAAGCCTAGTGCTTAGTTTGGGTCTCACTAGAAATCCATATGTAAGTATATTTGGTTAATAAATGAATTATGAATTATGAATTATTATGAGGTTGCTTGGAATATTGTAAGATGTGAGCAGCAGTACCACAGATTACGTCGGTCGTGGAGCCGTCGAGTGCGCTCCACTAACCGGCGCGGCGCGGCGTGTTGTGTTATATGAAAAGATAAATTCATTTATTTGACCCAAAAACACAAAAATATATTCAAGAAAATAGTGCAAACAGTAATATGAAGAAGTAAGACTTATAACACTTATATCCCTCGTACCTGCTATCACCTCACCAGAGAACTAGCCCTTTCGGTAGTGCATGTCAGTAGGGAGGTGCCTGATATCACCTCACCAGAGAACTAGCCCTATCGGTAGTGCATGTCAGTAGGGAGGTGCCTGCTATCACCTCACCAGAGAAGTAGCCCTTTCGGTAGTGCATGTCAGTAGGGAGGTGCCTGATATCACCTCACCAGAGAACTAGCCCTATCGGTAGTGCATGTCAGTAGGGAGGTACCTGCTTACAGCCTGCATTGTCACCTGCACAAGCGACATCTGCGTGCGGGCCTAAGGAACACGCTGCGCTAGCCAACTTGGAAGTCCCTCGATGTGATATTCACAATTACCCAAACTGCCTGAGCAATACCATAACTAAAATAAATAAAAAAAATGATTTTATTTGTAAATGAGGCACAAATTAAAAATAGCCTATTACTTGCACTGACTGAGTAGCGGGCGGGAGCGGCGCGGGCGGCCCAGTTGCACTGACTGAGTAGCGGGCGGGAGCGGCGCGGGCGGCCCAGTTGCACTGACTGAGTAGCGGGCGGGAGCGGCGCGGGCGGCGCCAGTTGCACTGAATGAGCAGCGGGCGGGAACGGCGTGGGCGGCGCCAGTTGTACTGACTGTGCAGCGGGCGGGAAGCGGCGCGGCGTGGGCGGTGCGAGTTGCACTGACTGAGCAGCGGGCGGGAGCGGCGCGTGGGCGGCGCCAGTTACACTGACTGTGCAGCGGGCGGGAAGCGGCGTGGGCGGCGCGAGTTGCACTGACGGAGCAGCGGGCGGGAGCGACGCGGGCGGCGCCAGTTGCACTGACTGAGCAGCGGGCGGGAGCGGCGTGAGCGGCGCCAGTTGTACTGACTGTGCAGCGGGCGGGATGCGGCGTGGGCGGCGCGAGTTACACTGACTGTGCAGGGGGCGGGAAGTGGCGTGGGCGGCGCGAGTTGCACTGACTGTGCAGCGGGCGGGAAGCGGCGTGGGTGGTGCGAGTTGCACTGACTGTGCAGCGGGCGGAAGAGGCGTGGGCGGTGCGAGTTGCACTGACTGTGCAGTGGGCGGGAGAAGCGTGGGCGGTGCGAGTTGCACTGACTGTGCAGCGGGCGGGAGCGGCGTAGGCGGCGCGAGTTGCACTGACTGTGCAGCGGGCGGGAGAGGCGTGGGCGATGCGAGTTGCACTGACTGTGCAGCGGGCGGGAGCGGCGTGGGCGGCGCGACTTGCACTGACTGTGCAGCGGGCGGGAAGCGGCGTGGGTGGCGCCAGTAGACTTGGTATGTAGGGCCAGCAAGGAATTTACTGAGGATCTCTCTCATCGTATTTATTTCTCAAAACTGTCGTTACCGCCTGTAACGTTCTACCAATTCTCTCTGCAATACAAATAACCGCGTGGGTCCCACTTGCCCCCATAACCGCGTGGGTCCCACTTGCCCTTATTCCCGCCTGCCTCGCTCGCGAGTTGTCGCTCGGAGTGTATAAAACTGTATAATTGCTTGCTTGCGAGTGTATTCAGAAGTTCGCCGCCCCCTTCACGCAGTTGTCCGCTGAATCGCTCCCCGCCCCACTCGCGCTGTTTGGCCGCTATTACGGTTAAATGCTTGAACTGTGAATGTTCGCCCACTACAAAGTACCTGAAAGGCATTCAAAGTTTGCTTGCATGTTGCTGGTTATTTCTTCCGACAACTTCTCTTGAGTTCATAACGATGTTCTTATCTTACTACTGTACATTAATGTAACGTAGATAATGAAATTAATCAGTAAACGAATATGTTAAGCCGCTTTCGATATCGGGACGATTCTACCTGCTTAGCGTAATACTCATGTAAAGAATCAGTAGACACGTGACATGGGCAGGCTCCGCGCCCAGCAGAAGGCAGCAGGTCGCACTATGGAAATGGTTTGTCAGTACTATAATATTATTTTAGGTTAATATCTAAAATAATATTATTTTTGATAGTCAGACTTCTGACCGTCTTTAACGTACGTACGTTAAAAACGGCGCACTATGGAAAATGAGGTCAGTTTCGGATCAAAAATCTGGAACTTCATGAATTTTAATCATACCGTTTGGTACAGAAGATATGCAGTAATGTATACGGATTCAAATGGTATATAAGTTTATAAAAGTGATTTCTCGTATAATGTTAATATGCAGATGCAATACAGTAAAAAAGAAAAAAAAACACAAAAACACGTAATTTATATAAAGTGAAATACAATGTTTTAATTAACAAAAAAGTTAAAACTTAGGTTAATTATAATCAGTCAGTACAATTGTCTGACATGACAATAGAGTTTTAAAGACATCTTAATTTGTAGCTGTTCGGGAATATTTTCTGGCATGATGTAGTCACATGTTTCTGTAGTCTTTGTTTCGCGACTCTTGTGCATCTTCCGATAACTGTCCGATAGAAGAACTGCGAAATATTTGATAATATTTTCTCCGTGTAAAAGTTTCTCGTGGACTGAAGATGGCATATAATTCTTCTGTAACAAATCTTATTTTTTGCGAGATGCCATGGCCCAGCGCTTGTTAAACGTACGAAGTGCCTTTGTATGTCACTTATTATAAAACACAGGTTGTTTTCACAAACATCAAATGTTTCCATTAAAACTTTGGACAATGATTCTAGGATTCTGCCACCCTCGATGTAGGGAGTATGAAATCTCATTTAGTACAGCGAATGAAGACATTTTATAACTTCAATCTGTGGAAATTTACAAGCGTAGACATTACTTGAAATAACATTAATGAGAATGGCTAGAACAATTTTTTCCTCCCTTTATATACTATTTTGCAATACTGAATGGGTACCTACATCATTATTATCACTTACATTCTCACGCAAAATGAATGAATGATAAAAAAAATACAAATAAAATGTCCATACTGTTCAAACGATCAGTCTCTGTGGTAAACCACATAAGTTAACAAATATCCAGCTCCGACTTTTATCACATTTTCTCTCATAACTTCTATATCCGCAAACTTCCGCAGCTGATTTTCTTTGCAAAAGGTGTATGAATAGTTAAACTATTAATTAACACAAAAAATAGCGCTTGAAATACGTAGGCGACAGTGAAACCTGGAACCTGGAAGGTTATTGGCGTTTTTAGCACTTACTCAAAAAAATAAAATAATATGAAACTAAATAGCTGTTTCGTAAAATACATAAAACAACCTTTCTAAAAATGTAATAAACTGCATATCGCTCCTGAATATTTATTTCACAATATTGCATTGAAACATGTACATGCAAAGGCCTTAGTTTGGCACCGGTCGCGGCGGCGTCGCGTCGTGCGATATCGCGCGCCTATCGCCTGATGTAAAGCTGCTCTTTTGCCTTTCAAATGTACATGAAAAATACATTTGATTGAGCATGGTGTCCCGGCTGAGCCGGGCGCAGCGCTCAGTTTTTTCGTCGTTGAATTATTTACGTTTCGCTAAATTGATTTCGCGCGGATTTGCGAGTGTTCGCCGCAACACAATTGCGCGTTAAAATTTTATAGGCTAATTAATTGATAGCGTTTCCTCTATTGTTTTCATTTACAAAATGGGTGTATATTTTGTTGCGTGAGCTCATTAATAACGCTGTTCATATCGAAATTAGGAAAACTTAATTAAAATATTAGCAATCAAATCGCCGTTTCGTGTTAAATTGATATTAAAATGGCAGCTGGTTATTTTTGAGCGAGCATTGCGTTGGATTGACATGTTAGCGGTCGGGGCGCGGGCGGGCGGCGCGGGGCGCGCGCGGGCCGTCGCCGCCGCGCCGCCTCGGTAAATAAGTTCATTATCGGGTTGCCCGGACAATTAAATAAACGTAAAAATTTATTATATAAGTTACACAAATTACACCAAACGTCAAAACTGACACCGAAAATCGAAAGTCATTGACAAAAATATATAGAATAAAGAAATGCCAAGAATGACATTTAATCGTAAAAAATGTTATATTACAATATAACATTTTATATGTAAAAATATATTATAATATAATATAATATAATATAATATAATATAATATAATATAATATAATATAATATAATATAATATAATATAATATAATATAATATAATACAGTACAATATAATATCAGGTAACTAACACACGTTACATAGTCAAAGTCAAAGTCAAAAACTCTTTATTTCCATAAATACTAGAATTTCACCTTTTCTAAGTATACATTTATTATGTATACTTAGAAAAGGTGAAATTCTTAATAATTAAACGCTGACACGGAAATAAAGTGATATTTTTGATTTCAGTCGCTTCGGTACGTAGACTAAATTAAAAAAGCGACGAAGAAACCTTTAGCCTGTTAGTTAGTTGTTATTTTTCGAGTTGGAGCAAATTCCGTCCCACGCTTTTTTATCCTCTAGATAATCTGATATTTTATAGTAGGTCTTTTTACACAGCAAGGTTTTGACAATTTGTTTGAATTTATTTACTGATAATTTTTGCAACTCACTAGGAGTTTTGTTGTAGAAGCGTATACATTGCCCTTTAAAAGATACATTAATTTTGTGTAGTCTAGTTGAGGGCACAGCGAGTTTATGTTTATTTCTTGTATTCAAATTATGTACATCGCTATTTTTAGGGAACCGATTGATATTTCTATATGTGTACAATAGGTTTTCATAAATATATTGACATGGTGCTGTCATTATGTTTATTTCTTTGAATTTATCACGCAGGGATTCTCTGGGACCCATACTATAGAGGTAGATAGCACGAACAGCCCTCTTCTGCAACACAAATACGGTGTTAAAATCTGCAGCGTTCCCCCACAGTAGTATACCATAAGACATAATACTATGGAAGTAGCTGAAATAAACAAGTCTAGATGTATCCACGTCTGTAAGATGACGGATTTTTTATAAATGCTGCAGAACTAAGTATCTTCGATAGCTTATCTATATCTCTTCGATAGCTTATCTATAACATAGTTAAGGAAATAATTTTTGTATATTTTTATTTCTATTAATCAAAGTAATCATCGATGCACCTTTGCCAACGCAGTGGCAGTTTATTGATGACTTTCTTGAAGAAATCAGCTGGACGGGAGGCAACAAATTCTTCAAAGGCATTTTTCACTGATTCTTGGGTATTGAATTTTTATCCTGCCAAAAAGTTATCCAAATTGTGGAAAAAGTAGAAGTCTGTAGGCGCAAGGTCTGGTGAGTACGGCGGATGACGGAGAGCCTCCAGCCCCAGCTCTTGTAACTTGGAGACCGTCTGTTGTGCAGTATTTTACATTAGTTTTGCTTAGGTATCCCCCAAAGCTTTTAGCTTTTAATTTTGCGCTTATAATAAATCACCTTACATATACCTCTATACTACCTCTACATACTACGCATACATTGAATTAGTATTTGTAGATATGAATCTATATTTTACAGGAAAAATATAGAAAAGTCTGTAAGTAAAACACTTTTTCGACAAATGGGCAAAAAGGGGGGGGGGGGGGGTTAATTTTAAAAAGTGTGGCTACCTCACTGAGTGGGGTATCAAATGGAAGGTATTGGTTTGTACATCTCAAAACAGTTTTAAAATTTATGTACGTATCATACTTTTTGAAATATTTTGAAAAAAACTTGAAATAATACCCATTCCGCCCCCCTATCTCCGAAGTTTGCAGAGCGATCCATCTGAAATGTATGTAGCGTTCCTAGATATGTATCTATATTTTACAGGAAAAATATAGAACAGTCTGTAAGTAGAACACTTATTAAAAGATTTACAAAAAGGGGATTATTTACAAAGGGGGTGCTACCTCACCGAGTGGGGTATCAAGTATAAGGTATCGGTTTGTACATCTCACAACAGTTTTTGAAATTTCTGTACGTTTTGTACTATTTAAAATCTTTAATAAAAGTCGAAAATTTTACGCCTATACCTACTCCGAAGTTTGCAAACCGATACATCTGAAATGTAGGTGCCTCTAATTTTTTGGTATCCATCAAATAGCAAATCTCTAACCGGTACCTATACTACATAATTGATATACTTGACAACCGTTCGAAACCCCCGGCGCGCGAGTCACGCTCGCACTTGACGGATCTTGTTTCTGTTTGATGAAATTTTTGTTTTTGATGTACCAACCCAATAACAAATAATACACTGCAGGCAGTGTATTATTTGTTATTGGGGGCTACCGAGGTAGAGCCAGCCCTCGCGTCTTATCACAGGTTTCTTACTTAGCTAGAGCGAGGAGACGATGCATTGACAGCACTAGGTTTTCGGACAGAGTATTATGTACTTACTGGTAATTTTATCTTAAACAATAAAGAACCTAATTAGATATTTAAACAGCTACTCTGTAAACCATCAACCTTCTTTTGGAAATAAATATTGTATTATTATTATTATATTATAGTATGAGGTCGCGCGTTCTCGTGCAGGAGCAGTGGGGAGGAGCGACTGACCAAAGCTGGTTGCAGACGTGCGAGCTTCTTCGAGGGTCTTCAGTTCTTCACAGTACACATCTGCAGTAATGCTCATCCCGTTTAGTAAGAAGCTGTGATGAGTCACGCCGGCGCTAGACCACCAAACAATGACCATCACTTTTCTAGGGATATGATTTCGTATAGGGCATTGTTTAGTGCTGAACCAGGATCCAACCAACTTGCTGAGCGCTTGCAATTGTCAAACATAATAAATTTTTCGTCGCAGGTAACAATGCTTTTAAAAATTCGTTCGTTTGTGTGCCTGTAGAGCAGTGCAAGGCACGTCTCGACGCGTACTTCGCGCTGACGATCATTGAGTTCGTGGGGAACCTATGTATTTGTAAATGTTTTTATACTTTGCCAGTTTGACGCAAATATACTATGTACTATGTACTATGTATTGTTTTGATGCTAACGTCGAAAGCTGCTGCTAATTCAGCCGTAGACTAAGTATCATCAGCTTCCACAATCGCCTTTAATTTGTCTGTCGACCGAACTTTTCGGACGACCACGGGGTTCATTTTTCAGGTCAAAATTTCCAGAAAAAAGCGGGCGAACCAATAACAGGTGGTGCGTTCGTTTGTAAGTAGTATTCACTCCGTAAACGCTGTTGATGTTGCGTGCCGCTTGTGTCGCGTTGCCCACGACGGTACTCATATTCCATAATTACTCAAATTATTAACGTATCCATGATGACGAAAAATATTCAAATGTAATGAAAACATAATCAATAAACACATGACTAATTTAAAAAAAAATAGTTCTATGTTTTAATAATAAAATTTATTTCAAATTAGAATTAGCCAAACAAAACCTTTTTGATTTGTAATGGCCAGTATTGCAAAACAGCAATTTCATAGGTAAGTAAAGACCTATTATAAAAATTATATATTTACACAATAACCCACAACATTATGTCTCAGGCAATGACAACTGGTTTCATTTGTTTGTTCTTTGTTATTTTGACAGAATCATAGCCTACCCACATCATAACAAAAATAATTAGCATTAAACTACCAGAGCTAAGGGTTATGTTGTAGGTACGCTACTGGCTTAACAATTCGATGCATGTCTCAACAGACTAGATAGCCGATTCGAATGCACGGTCGACTGCGATGCGGAATACCGGCCTTCGAATCCTAGCTTAGAATATACTTTTTGCATTTAGTTTATGACAGCTTGAAGTCACTTTAACTTACTTCCTTCTACTTTACTTTACTTCATGCTGGCGTACATTTTAAATTTTAGGGGCATAGCTAACCATAAACAGCACTGTGCCTATAGGTGTATGAACCCTATCGTCATTATTCCCAGATAATGGATTACATCTGAGAATGGAGTTGTACCCATCGGGTGCTCCGCGTAAATCACTCGTGAAAAATAGACTGAGTGTCGTCGGTCCCTCTCGACCGCCGCCGTCATCAATATCAATCAGTCAGCGAGCAGCCCAACCGCAGGTAGGGGGAAGGGGATTTACATATCCTAAAAAATATACGTTCTGTGCTTACATAAGGTATTATAAATCCCGGAAAGTAAAGTGTTCGCTGTGAACAAAAGTTAAGTTGCGGAGTATCCGGTTCCCCCCCGCTGCGCTGTCTGAGAATTAACAACTCCTTGTACAAATTATTATTTTGGACAATTATCGCGAACACGGTGCCTCGTGAACCGGAGTAGGTATCCGGTATCAATGATGAATATTTGATTAGGCATGCGCGACAAGATACTAAATGAATTACTGATAGATCGTATCTGACATTCGAGCACGCTTCTCATGTGGGCAAGATAGTGCCTACCGTTAGCAGAGAGCCTGCCGGTAGTCGGGAGCGCGCGCCCGGCCGGTCGCGCGGCGCGGAGAGCCCGACGAGGCGTCTCTCGTTGGAGCCCGGGCAGGACCGAACCCCATTGTTGCACGTGTAACTAGACAGGCACTACTGCAGGGTTTCCGTGGGGTAATGAACTAAGAAGATAGGTCAATATTACGTTTTTCAGGACACTTAATGAATTTTTCAGCATAAAAATCAGGTTAAAAATCATTAACCACAATAAATAATGTCCAGAACCTATTTTACTATACAAACTACCGTAGTTGAACAATTCATTTCACCCTGAAGGAGTCCCTCGGTAGGGGATGAAACTTTGATGTTCTTCCCAAATAAGGTTCGTAGTGAACCCACTTACATCCGTAAGTACCCGTAATGAATGTCCAAAAGCTTTGTTCTTGCCTAAATGTATATTTCTTCATTTCTATCATTTTAGCTAGATTTGCAATAGATCCCAAATAGAGCCTGCCTCGCTACATGTGACATTTCCACAATAACCCCTGTAACGCTATCACTCATCGCGCGACAGGAACATCGCCTCAGTACATTAGTCGGCAACTAATAGTCGCCGCCGTGCCGATTCAATCGCCCAACTTTTACAATTACCTGGTTAAATATTGACCCGCTCTAATCTATCCACTGACTTCCACACCGCGCCGCCGCTCCGGCCCGCCGCGCCCCGCCTGCATCGCGCCCCGCCCGTGACGCGTTGGATTATTTTGAGATACATCCGTTGGAGGTTCGTTATGCTACGTGATGTAAGAATGTTTGTAAACTGTTGCAACTAGATAGATATGTGTTTTTATTGATATAGAGCTCAGTTTATGACGTGAACTGATTTACATATGTTCTGAGTGATTTCTATCAATCTAAAGGGACTCTGCTTATGTAGTCTAGAGTGTAGCACATTGTGGGTTCCATCTTGACGGCTTATTTCATATTGTCCTCATTGAACCATCACTTTCCAAATGTAATAACATATAGCATGCTCCCTGTGTATATGTTTGTTTGTGCTTGTCTCGTTGGCTCGTTGCCTCGTTGCCTCGATGTCCTTCATCGGTTCACGAGACTTCATAACAAATGGCTCGCGACGAAAGACAAATATACAAAAAATGCACAAAGTGAGCGGCACGCGGGGCTCAGAGTAAGAGCATCCATCGATTAGCCCTTTCAACGGACAAACTTGGAGTTGTTTGGAGAACAAAGTAACCGGTGGGGGGGGGGGGGGGGGGGGGTTATTTTTAGGCCAGAATTGATTGTAGAATTTACAATTTAAAGATATTGATGAAGTTCGGAGTTGTTCCGAGTTTGATTGGATATCGTCGTTGTGGTGCGAGAAGTCATTAAGTGCAAAAAGCTAGTTGCGAGATAATAGCGATCAAAGTTTTTTTGATCTTCAAATCGGTGTAACTCATTAAAGCTTATAGTTACCACAATGATTTCTAGAAACAAAATATAGATAATTTTACCATAAACCTTATTATTCATTAAATTTTGTAAATATTTTTATGGTTACTGAGATACTTAGTGAAATGTAAGTTAGATAATTCTAGCAAACTCAATAAGATGTTATTATGTTAGTTAATTAACTTTTCGTGTTACTTAAGTAATTATTCTTGGTATAGCTTTGTTCCAGATAGCATTTAGTGACTAATGTTAAAGGTGAGTTTAAAAGATAAAATACAATTTCAATGTGAAAAAGAGAAAAGATATTTATTTAATAAACAGCATGCGCATAGTACAAAATCAAAATATTTTTTTAAAATATCACTAGAAAGCAGCATAATACCCACTTAGACTAATGTTAAAGATGAGTTAAAAAGATAACATACAATTTCAACGTGAAAAGAGTTAGGTAGGTAATTATTAAAAAAAAACAGCAAGGTCATACAAAAATAGAAACATAAATAGTTTAAAAAAAATCACCAGAAAACAGCATAATACTTTTTAGTAAAACACTCATACAAAAACAGTTGCGAAAAAAAAATCTGTCATCTACTCAGATTTTATTTATATTTGACGACCTCCGTGGCGCGGTGGGCCACCTGCGGCGCAGGAGGTTGCGGGCTAGATTCTCGCCTCGGGACAAATATTTGTACGATCTGCAGATATTTGTTCTGGGTGTACCTACTGGTCGTTTTCTATCTATCATAAAAAATATCTATCTATTTACTCGTATTGTATAATTTATATCAGTTATCTAGTACCCACAACACATGCTCTGCTTAGCTTGGGGCTAGATTGTGCAGCATTATTTTTTTTGGTATTCGTACTAACGAACAAACGCTTGACTATCATCTTCTCCATCAGTATCTTCCAATGTGTCTGGCTCAGGCAGCCTATCTGGTTGGTTGACTACTGGTAGGGATTGAAACCATGAATGGAATTCAATTGGAATAATGTCCGTTCGGCAAAGGTTTATTAGGTCTTTCTTCTTTGACAGTGTTATTGGTAGAATTGACGTATACGCCTTTCTCATTATCATTGGACCATTCGCTGCTTTAGCTTTCTTACTTCTTGTCCTTTTTATTGTGTCCAGTATCGAGTACTCGCCACTATGGCCGTATCTGAACTTTATGATGCCAGGATTAGCTTTTTCATATCGCAGACATTTAACTTTAAGCCATTGTACCTTCTGACCATCTTGAGCAAAGGTTTTGTTCGAAATCAATCTCGCAGCTAAGTCTTTGGTATCGATGATGTCGCTATATTTTAACTCATGAACTTCATAGGGTGGTGCGTCCTTTCTATGTCTAGTAGATCGGGCTCGCTTTGCCACATTCTTCCAATCGTTCATGGAGAAAATAGATGTTCTCTTTCTTTCAGATTCTATAGCAGAATGCATCGAGTCTACCTCCATCATTGTATGTCCAGACTCCAAATACTTCTGTTCTATAACATCTAAATGCGAGGTCTGAATTATGCTCACGAAAAACGCTGCAACATATTGATTTCTATTTTGACCCGAACACGTGTCTGAAAAAATAGAAACCTCTTTGACATCTTGTGGGATCAAGTTTATCCAGTTCATTAGACATGTAGCTATCTCTGAACTACCTCGTTTTCCATTGAGTTCATTCCACATGTAACAGAAAGCTTTATTCGGCGGTTTTGCTTCATAAATAGTAAAGTTATACACACATAACTTTCTTGTGTAGTATAACTCCCCTACATCCCCGCTGGGTATTTGCAAAACACTTTGAAGGTCTGCAGTAACTGATAAAAACGTGGCATCGTTTTGTGACCTATCTTTATCACGCCGTTTGGCTTCTTCGGCTGATGTTTTTCTTTCTTGATGTTCTCTAAACAAAGTTTCGTATTTTACAGGATCTTTTTGATATTTGTGGCATATTGAACACTGATCTTTTTTTGGAACAAAGAACGAATAGTTGTATTCCGTCCCAAAAACTCGTCTGTATTTACTATGTGACAGCGGGGTTTTGTTCTGGTTGCTGCATGCTTTCTGGTACATCTGATACATTTTGGCGATGGAAAGTTTTTGGTCCAAGTACAAACGTTTCGATGATTTCCGGCAATAATGCGATTCCATTTTAGGAAAACTTTCGATATGGTCGCGCAAGAACTTCAGGTCTTCAGGTTTACTTTTATTGGCGGGTACCCTTTTCCCACGATTATCAGTTCCATCAAATATGCCATACTCGTTCACATTTAAGTTAGTTAATATCTGTTAATGAATCTTACCGGACAACAGAATTTCATTTCATTTCTATTTTTTTATCTGCAAATAATAACTAAGAGCCATTATGGTAGATCGTGTCAAATATAATTGTACGCAAAAAGTCACTAAGTGACTTTAATGATTAGTGCAGCCCCAGTAATTGAAAAAAATGTTAGTAAACGATTTAAATAAATTACTTAAGTACCCTTAGTACTTTTTCGTAGACAGATTTTTGGCTCAACAAGCAGATAAGTAGTTCTGACATTCTTGTATTTCCCGAAATTAAAATAAAAACAGCTCTTTTACCTTCTTATAAGGTACATAATGGGTTTAAAAATGCTTTGGCATCATTAAGTCATTTTGGCCAAAATTGTTACTTAGTGACTTCTCGCACGACAACGACGATATCGGCGGCGATGGAAATAACTACTAAAATTTCAACGCGCAATTATCAGTTGTTTCAATTTATTTAAACTTCATCATTTTCAAATGCGATGTAGAAATATTATTTGTTGTGGTGATATTTTTTACAACATGTATTTACCTATCACGAGAAGTAAACTTCCCGTTGGTCCCCACTGGGGACGAAACGTAGGACGAGCGGGAATAACCCTATATTAATATGTTGTTTACCTACATATATACACAATATGTATACCAACAGCTATCGATCAAGTAACGTACCGTTCAGAGTGGACGCATACGGGCTGATGATGAACGCAGACGTTGCTTTTAGAGATCTATAGGATTGAGAGAGATTGCCTCTCTATAGGATAAGTTCAGATTATGTACCGACTGTTATTAAATATATGAAATAAATAATAAATATATCAAGAGATGACAAGAAAGAGATTCCTTTAACATGCCCGCAACGTGTGTTCAGCTACTAAATAACTTGCTATCTGCTAAATAAAAGGGTACTTCCCGGTCGACACTCGTACCTGGGCCCCCAACTCGAGGCCCCTCTGGCGGGCCCCCGGGGGACGTTAGCGGAGGAGATGATTTGCATCGCCTTGTGATGGAAATGCCGCGCGACCGTCACTACTTACATCGCCGGGATCGCGGAGTGGCGCTGCTGGCTACGAGTGTGGGATGCGAGGGCGCACTGAGCCCGGATGGACAGGTTCACTTCGTAATGGTGCTGTATAACTGCTGCTGGCGACGAGTATGGGATGCGAGGGCGCACTGAGCCCGGATGGACAGGTTCACTTCGTAATGGTGCTGTATAACTGCTGCTGGCGACGAGTATGGGATGCGAGGGCGCACTGAGCCCGGATGGACAGGTTCACTTCGTAATGGTGCTGTATAACTGCTGCTGGCGACGAGTATGGGATGCGAGGGCGCACTGAGCCCGGATGGACAGGTTCACTTCGTAATGGTGCTGTATAACTGCTGCTGGCTACGAGTATGGGATGCGAGGGCGCACTGAGCCCGGATGGACAGGTTCACTTCGTAATGGTGCTGTATAACTGCTGCTGGCGACGAGTATGGGATGCGAGGGCGCACTGAGCCCGGATGGACAGGTTCACTTCGTAATGGTGCTGTATAACTGCTGCTGGCGACGAGTATGGGATGCGAGGGCGCACTGAGCCCGGATGGACAGGTTCACTTCGTAATGGTGCTGTATAACACCATTACGAACCATACCATTTATTATTCGTATGTTAATCATTTGTCTTGAGTAATTTTTGAATAAATTATTATTATTATTATTCACTTCATTTATTTTAAATCTCGTTATAAAACACATTTTTTACTATAGAAAATAAAATATTATAAAACTATTCTACAGTAAAAAATATATCAAAACGGTGAATCACCGGCCGCGGAGCTAGCCTTAAGCGGCCGATGACTAGGGCTGCAGAGAGAGGAACTTCCTGACGATGCGCGCCGAGTCCAGGAGTACCGCCTTTTGAATCTGACCCTTGATCCAACTTCCTAGCGAGAGTCTCTTGAGATGTTGATCGAGGCTCTTCGCTATTACGCCGTTAACTGAAACGACTATCGGGACGACGGTCGCTGAATCAACATCCCACATGCTGACAACCTCGTTGGCCAAGTCAAGATATTTGCTAAGTTTATCTTTCTCAGCTTTAACGAGGTTAACATCATGTGGTATGGTGACATCAGCGAGCACCGCCCTCCGTTCTAACCGATCTATCAGTACAATATCAGGCTTATTATTATTATTATTATTATAACTGCTGCTGTTGGTGATTCTATTTCTTGCACTACTTTATCGATGTAACACATCCATACCAAAACTTAGACGAACTTCCTAGACCTTCCAGCCTCAGATCCGGTACAAATAAATTAGTGCAACCTCAATCTAATCTGGGTATTCACAGTAAAGCGCCCTACAAAATGTTAATTAAAATATATTATAAACTCCTCCATGAATTAAAAGAAAAGACAAAATACAACCTGTTTACAAACAAACTAAAATGTTTTCTAAGTTTACTAACCGTATGATTTGCCTGATTATTAAGAGATGATTTATTTAAATTACTATTAATTTGAATGAATAGTACCTAATTATGTAAATTATAACTAACAATTAAAATTGCAGCCCAACAGGATGTATATTGTACTAACTTTAGTTGTAATTAGATCTTATGCTACCAACTTGTATGTACATATTGGCAATATATTAATGAAATAAAATGATAGCAGTGTCCATTCATTGTAGACTCTCACTCAGAGAGAGCAATCAGGATCCTTTTATGTAATTTCAGAACATTAATATTACCTTTGATTATAAGGGTAGCTGTCGCTGTGAGTGGTAGGTTTAATGTTAACCCTCTGCGGAGTGCAGCATTCAACGGCGCGTCGCGAGCGTTGGGCGGACTCGTCGCGGGCGCAGGGCGAGTATGACGACCGAATGTGTAATTAGGGTGCGTCGTCATTATCGGAGTGGACTTGTTTGATGCAGAATGCTAATGCCCAAATTGGGGTTTGAACCGACCCGACGAGGGCGCGATATTATTTGAATAGTGAGTGCTGCGACGCGACGGGGTGGCGCGACCGGCGCGACGGAGTGGCGCGACCGGCTACATTACCATAACACGTGCTTCGCTAGAGCACGCTTTGTTCAAATGTTGACTATGACAAACAACATTGATCTTTTTCACTGACCTGTAGTTTATTTTCTATAAGAGAATCTTTGAGGAGCCCGTAGTGAAGCGAGGAATATCTGGAAAGTGAGGGCCTAAATACATAAATAAACCGCCAATTGCAAGTCGACTCGCACACGAAGGGTTCCGTTCCGTACCGTCAAAACCAAGCAACTTTTTCAAAGAACATCAAATTTTCACTTTTATGGAGACCCCTTTAAATTTTGAACTTTATTTATTTATAGTATTTGTTATTATTACAGGTGAAATGTTATTTAATTATAAAAAGTTTCATGTGTCTAACTATTGTGGTTCAAGAGAAATTGCCTTGAGAAATTAAGAGCAAAAATAGCAAATAAAACAAGTTTGTTGTATATTGATATTTATTTTGTTTTATTATTTGTTATTAAAGCGGCAAGAGAACACAATTTATCTTAAAATTTCAACTGTCTACCTGTTACGGTTCATGAGATATAGCCACGTGACAGACGGACGGACGGACGGACAGCGGAGGCTTAGTAATAGGGTTCCGTTTTCACCTTTCTGGTACGGAACCCTAAAAAAGCACATCAGAATAAATAAAACCGTTTTTACTTATTAATCATTTAATAAAGCCCAGTCTAGTGAAAATGTGCTCTTAATAAAAAATTAGTCAAAAGTAGTGAATAAATTAGCTGCCTGAGCTCATCAGCGTCGCGTCGGCTCTCAGCTCCAATGTTAGCCAAACGAAAACTCCGCCTAAATGACTGCGATCAAACAATTTCAGAGGAACTTTCCAGAGAACTTAAAAATAGCGTACGTAGTCTTGTACAAAGTGCAGCGAGCACAGCCCGCGTAGGACACCCGGTGCACTGCACTGCACTCAGCCACTCTACAGCAAGCACATCCCGCGTAGGACACCCGGTGCACTGCACTGCACTCAGCCACTCTACAGCAAGCACATCCCGCGTAGGACACCCGGTGCACTGCACTGCACTCAGCCACTCTACAGCAAGCACAGCCCGCGCAGGACTCGCAGTGCACTGCACTTCACTCAGCCATCCTACTTTCTTTTATGTTTGTTCCTTATCGCCAAATAAACGGAAAATAACAGGTTTTGTCAGTCAGCCCACTTTATTCAATGCATCTTGCGCTATCCAATTTCACTTACATTTAAAACATTATCCATTGTGGCAGCATCCACATCACCACACAGGAGTAAAATGGTTAAACAGTTTATAGCTCTTACATAGTCCAGAGTATTTGAATCCCTAGTGGGCGAGGTAAGTTATCTGTGTGGAGGTCGCTGTGGCTGAACAGAAGTTGTTCGTCGCGAGTCGAACTAATTACGAACATAATTAGAGCGGGGACCTAACTCAATACATCTGCTCCATAATTGAACAGCTGTAAGTGCGCTTGCCGAAAAGATTTCGGATTGCACTGCACTACGTACGTCGTCGGCGGAGGGCAGGGGGCGCGAGCGAATTTAAATATAAAAATCCTCTGAATAAATATTAAAAGAAATATTTTGCATTATAACTAACCGTCACCCAATTTTGCCCCTCTACGGGGATGGTTGATCATTTATCGCCCCAGCCGTGTCTCTATCACTTGTAGAATGATGGTGGACAATTTTTTCTTCCGTCACTGCTTTGCTAAAAAGGGGACGGGACAGGATTAGGTCACTTATAATCGTCGTTATAATCCTATTGAATCTCCTCCACAATGGAAACGTCCAGGCGTGTCTTCATGACCTTATGTACTGGAAATAACTTATGGTTAACATTCAATAACTCGTGCTCAGCTCTGCGCCGCTGTAATTGGGCTGACAGATTTATTGAGGAGTTAATCAGAAATAACTCCGCGCATTAGTCGATAGAGCCAGAGCCTGCGATCAGATGAACGTTCCGATAAATTCATAACTAATCTCCTTCTTTTCAATTACAAGATGTTTGCTCGAAAAATTACCCATTCCCATTATCAGTTTATTTTGGAAACAGCTGTTTTCAAAATCTACTGTTTTATTCTTCAATCTACTGATTTTCTACTCGACTTTCTACTGATTTAGTCAATTTCGACCTTAAATACTGTTTCTAACAAAAAAAATGAATGAAATCGGACGACGCGTTAATGAATTACAAGTAAGTACACGATACTTACCTACATACTGAACAAAAAGTATCCCGTGTCCTTCCTCGCAGTAAGAACTCAAATCATGCCAAGTTTCATAAATCATTCAGTAGTTTCGGCGTGATGCACGCCCAAAGTATTTGAACTTCATCCCCGCTCCCAGGGAAATTGCACTTAATTCCGGGATAAAGAGTATTGTTTGTCCTTTATCTTAGTATAAACTCAAATCGAGCCTAGTTTCATTTAAATTCATTTTGTCGTTTCGTCGTGATGCGCGGCCAAAGAATATTACTTTCATCCAATCTCCCAGAGGAACCGTAATGAATTCCGGGATAAAAAGTTTGCTATGTCCTTCCTTGTATGAACTCAAATCGTGGGTGCCAAGTTTAATTTGAATTTAATCAGTAATTTCGACTTATTGCGCGGCCAAGATACAGACAGACAGACAGACAAAAATTTAAAAAAAACTACAGTTTCAGGCTTTAGTGAGATAAAAGAGTGCACTTAAAAAAAACAACATATCTTCAATGTACAGAATTGGGCCTGTTACAGTTTTATTATAAAGATAACATATGAGATACTACGAGAGGAGTACAAATAATATATGTATTGAATATATTTCCCACGATGAAAGGCATGACCTTCCGAGTCAGACGCCTATTAGCGGGCTAATTGATAAGTGAGTACTATCTTCTGCTGAAGGTAGTAACAATTAGCAGCAGTTTTTCGTTAAAAACTGCGGTGTTTAATGAAAAACTGCTAAACATAGTAGGACTCACCTATTCTCAAACAGTATTTTCTTGAGTTGAGGCCCTGAGTGCTTACAAAGGTAATTAATTACCTTTATAAGCACTCAGGGCCGCAACTCTACTAATCGCTTGCGATATATTCGAAGCAAAACGATAAAGGACAAAACAGTGCAATCGCATGGGATCCCATGGATAAATAAGGACTTCTGTAACATCATACATCAGTGCGTGTGTGTTTGTGTGTGTGTGGTCTGTCTCTGGCCAAGTGTACCTAGCGGCGATTAGCAGGACAGTCGCGCCGCCCGCCCCGCGCCCGCCCGCCCGCGACTCGCGCGGCGCGAGGCTCGATGATATCGCAGACATATTGCCACAATGGCCATACTACGAACTCATTTAAATAACAAATCGACAAATTATACTGTTCTATTAAGGATTGCCTCTAAATCCCTATGGTGTCGCCAGAATGTAAAGTTGTTGTTGAGGAACATTGGTGGAATGGTGGGTTTTATTTATTTATTTATTTTATTTTATTTATTTAACTTAATTAACACGGTACACAACCAATTACATTAATTAAATATGATTACAGAAATTAACACATAATATACAAACAGAAACGATAAAATTAAAGAATGTCAGAGAATTAATATTTACGTTCACAAAAATTAAGACACTGTCTCATTGTATTGGTCCAGCTGTCGGCAAAAAGATCAACTTCGGGGCTGTCGTCCAGGAGAGCGTTGATGGCACCGAGTACTCGGGGGATGGGCGACTCAGAGTGAGCTGCCGTACGGGACTGTGGGACAGCAAGCAGTCTATGTTTCCGAGCCCGGCAGTAATTGTTCGGGACATAAAGTCGACACAACTCGTCACTCAAGCCCGAGGCGTCAATTCTGCCGTGGAGGATTTTACACACAGTAATCATTTGGTCGTAGGCGCGCCGCACCTCCAGCGGCTCCTTCGAGGTTACGTACAAGCTGTGCGAGGATCAGGTCGGTCGTGTTGGTGGTCATGTCGTCGTAAGTTTCTGACTTTGTATCATTAAAAGTTATCTTCACGAATCTTTGTTGCAAATTTTTTGTCTCGGTAACTTTTGAATGGTTCAATGCATTTATAAGTTAGCAAGACATCAATTTTTTATAACAAACTGTTTCTTATCAGAAGTTAGCAAGCAACCTACCTACCTATAATGTAAAATGTGGAATACAGAGGTGGTCCGCGTATCGTCATGCAGTGGACAGTGCGCTGAATGGTCAGTTTACGTGACTATTGTCCCGTCGTCGGCGGCGCGGCGGCGGCGGCGGCGCGACGCCGGTAATTGCCACAATTACGGGCGCCACCGTCACGGGCCGCTCCACCCTCGCTGAGATGTATTACTCCCCGGGGACACCTGGTTACCTTTGAATCAGGGAAAGATTCAGCCGAGTTCATTTTGCTCTTGACGTTGGTGACACTTGACGTTGAGAGAAATAACAGACAAGACCTTTTTGTTGAAAATGTTAAAATATTTATTGATGTTGCCATTGCACACTATTTTGTTTTTCGACATAATCAAAATGAAAGAAGTGTCTCGTTTTTCAGTGTGACTGAAAAACGAGGTAAGCCTTTATATATATATATATATATATGTATTATATATATCGGAGCATCCTGACTAATGGGATTTTTAGAAATAGTGACGTCGGCCTGACTACCACCAGCAGAGCTGGCGCCAGTAAGGCCAACGTCACCACTCTCTCTAGGATCACTCATTTCAAACAAAGAACCATTAATTTACACTATACACTTTTATTTTAGATTTAAAACTTTACAATTCTTATGATTAAACTACTAGCTATATCTAGGTTTAAAATTACAAGGGTACTCACAAGATTCAGTATTTGTTCGTTGCACAAGACACAACCTCTCTCGACCGAGGCTCGCAAAGTAATAATGCGTCGACCGAAGCGCGCCACCGCCTTCTTTCAAAAACCACGTGGCGTGCAGTAAATTATTTTCAAAACAATTTTGGCATAATAAATCTTAACGTTATTTATGAAGTTGTTTCTTAGCTATTGTTTTAGTTTACAAATTAGTTTAAACATTAATAGCTGTTGCTTGAACACCGCGCCACCTCCGCTCCGTGGCGCGCAATTCAAACAACAAGTTGTGATTTGTGTTTTATAGCATTGAAAACACTTAAAACCTTATCGCCTTAGTATTATAAATTAACCTCATAATAAATAACTATTTACATATGTGAAAATCAACAGTTAAACAAAAAGCTTGATTAATTGTTCAAATTTGAGAATAATCTGGACTTAGGTTTACATGACCGTAAAAATCTGCGTAATAATTCAATTAAAATCAACAAATTAAACAGCCTATCAGGGCATTAGCCTTAATTAATTAAATTAATAGTTATTTCTAAGGAATGTTTCGTTTTCAAACGGTTTTGCGTCGTCACGGCCATACTGAGGGACGGTGCGCGCTCAGCACCAGTCGCGGTCTCTGGAATAGAAAGAAAGTGTTTCTCTGAGCTAGGTATCCACTCGCACACTAGCTGATAGCTTGGTAATACATAAGTACTCAACGCAATGTTATTATTTAGAATGGTTTTTCTGACTGAGAAGATTATCTTAGTCACCAAGTTATCAGCTCTGTGATATTATAACAAGTTAAACAGACAAACAAAAGTAAGTGTTGAGCCAGTAATAAGAAACAAACAATCTAGAAATAGACAGGTAAGTAGGAGTAGAGGGAAGTGAGCAGTGTTTTATTATGCCCTTAGGGCGGTGCTTATATTGCACTTTTTAATGTTTTTACTTTTAATCATGCTTATGCTTTATGCAATGGCATGTTACCGTTTTTACTTTTAACAATGCTTATGCTTTATGCAATGGCATGTTAATGTTTTTACTTTTAACAATGCTTATGCTTTATGCAATGGCATGTTAATGTTTTTACTTTTAACAATGCTTATGCTTTATGCAATGGCATGTTAATGTTTTTACTTTTAACAATGCTTATGCTTTACGCAATGGCATGTCATTCAAGGGATGATTATGTGGTCTGGGCGGTCCTGTTCGCCGTGGTCCACATGGGCTAAAAGAATGAGGAAGGACGATGCTGAGGTCTGGGCCTTATTATTAAGACCGTGGTCCCCAGGGGCTCTGAAAATAATTTATTATAGCTCAGGGGAGGTGTCGCTGCTGCGGTCATGAGCGGTCTTGTGCGCCGTGGTCCACAGGGGATATTAGGATATATGAAAGGCTGATGCTGTGGTCTGGGTCTTATATTTATAACCGTGGTCCACAGAGGTTCTGAAAATGAACATGACAGGAATGGACAAGGAAATAATTATTAGTAAAATGTTTTACGAATGCAACCTATTGACGGCTTGCAAGTTATTATTATTATTATTGGTATGAGTTTTTAATTTTTTTTTTTTTTTTTTTTTTTTATTTGCTATGCAAGAATTGAATAGGTACTGATTTGAAATACCAAAATAAGAACTGACCTTTTACTATAAGCATCTATCCTTATGTAGTTTGGGTAGACGTGGAGGGCAATGGCTCGTTGCTTGTAGACTGTTGTTGGTTGTCGTCATCTACGGAGTCCGTCGTCACGGTCTGTTGATCTCCTGGCTGGGGCGCTCTACGCAGTTGTTCATGTGCAACTTTTCGTGGACGACCTCTGCCATTAACACGCTTTACCATGTAACGCTCGTTCTCAAGAACTCTGTAGATCTCGTACGGTTCGCTATATTTGAGGTCTAGGGACGTTTGGTTACGAGGGTTGTTCTTTATGAGTACATAGTCACCTCTTTGGAACGGACGTATCTTCGCTTTAGTTTTATCAAACCTTTGTTTGTCGTACTCAGCCGCAGATATCATTTTCTGTCGTACTTGCTGCTCAAGAAGATCAAAATCTATAGATGCTTCGTCGATATTTACCAATCTTAGGAGTTTCGGTGGTACAGCATTCTGGCGGCGTATCAGCAGGGTTAGGGGTGCAACGCCTGTGACTCTATGGGGTGTACAGTTGAACGAGAGCTGCAACACTTCTAGTGCTGTGTGCCAGTTTTCGGTATTATAATTCTTAATCATAGTAAGGGCATTTTTCAGTGTGGCCATGACCCTTTCAACTTGCCCGTTCGCTCGGCTTACTCCTGGCGCTATCGAATGCACGTCTACTCCGTGATGATCACAGTAAGCTTTAAACTCACCGAGAAATTCTCGTCCTCCATCGACGACCACCTGCACTGGCGTTCCAAATAAGTGTATAACACGTTTTAGTGCTGCAAGGCTGCTGCTTTGGCTTTTGTCGTTCGAATAGCTAAGAAAGACATACTTAGTAAATGCATCTATAGTCACGATGACGTACTCGTCTTGTCCCTCAGCGTTCTTTGTACCGAGCTTGCCTGTGATGTCTAAATGGATCACTTGAAAGGCCGCGGTTGGTTTTTCAATTGGATGCAGTTGAGCTTGGACCGCACCCGACGACCCTTTTGATGTTTTGCATATGACACAGTTATCTACAAATTTTCTTACGACTGAATTCATTTTTTCAAACCAGTATGTTTCCTTGACTTTTTGTAGAGTCTTCTCCCATCCAGGGTGCTGCAGCGCCGTATGGAAAGAGTTTATCAAGCTCCACTGGAATGATTTTGGAACAGCAATCAATTTGCATGTACCTTTGATTGGGTCAGCCAGCGTTTTTTTTAGTACTCCATCTTCGAAGACGTATCCTGCGGCTGGACTGTTTCTGGTCATGCTGTCTAATAGCAGGCGAAGCTCACCATCACGTCTCTGCTCTATTTGTAACCATTCTAAGTCCCTGATCATAATATTTACCGACATTTCAGTCGAGGGATTTCTACTAAAGAAATCAGCGTGTTGTAGTCGTTCTCCTTTACGGTACTCCACCTCAAACTCGTAATTCTGCAGAAAGGACCACCACCGATGGATGCGAGGGAGTAGGTCCTTTTTGTGCATAGATGCCTTTAAGGCGTTACAGTCAGTTATTACCTTGAATTTTCGACCGTAAAGATAGTGCCGAAAGTGCTTCACAGCTCTCACCACCGCCAGTGTCTCGAGTTCGTAGGAGTGGTAGCGGCTCTCGGCGTCGGTGGTGCGCTGGCTCATGTAAGCGACTGGATGCTGGCGGCCGTCGATGATCTGTGTCAGCACTGCTCCGTAGCCGAGGCTGCTGGCATCCGTGAATAGCTCAATCGGTGCGTTCTCCTGGAATAGAGTGAGGGTAGGCGCAGTAGACAATTGTTGTACAATATTGTTACGAGCTTCTTCATGTCGATCGTTCCATTCCCACTTTGCATCCTTTTTTGTTAATTCGTATAAAGGCACCATGACACGTGCAAAATTGGGAATGAAACGTCTGAAGTAACCAGCTAAACCGTTAAATTGACGTACTTGTTTAGTAGTCTTCGGGATCGGTGCTTTCGTTAAAGCCTCCACTTTTCTTGGGCTAGGGCTAACATGACCCTCAGTTATAATGTTACCCAAATATTCAATGGAGCCTTTAAAGAATGCTGTTTTCTCTACATTTATTGAAAAGCCTGCCTGTTGGAGAGCGATCAATATCCGTTCGATGTGAGAGAGCCCCTCAGAAAATTCCCTACATTTTGACAGGACATCGTCAACGTACACCTGACAGACTTGTTCGGTTAGCAAATGAGACAGCGCTCGGTTTATACACCGTTGGTACACAGCCACAGCGTTACATAAACCAAACGGGACAGTATTCCATTCATATAAACCATCGGGCGTAACGAAGGCACTTTTCTCAACAGATCCCTCGCCTATTGGGATCTGGTGGAAACCAGCTGCCATGTCAAATGTTGAGAAGTATAAACCACCCGCTAATTGATCTATTTGATCCGATATGATCGGCAACGGATAATGATCCCTGACCGTATTCCTATTGAGCTCACGGTAGTCTACACACATGCGATCTTTACCATTTTTCTTTTTTACTAGGATTATTGGACTGGAGAACGGCGATTTACTCTCCCGAATAATATTGTGATCTAACAACTCACCCACAATATCGCGTACTTTTTCTCGCTCTACGGGGCTCAACCTATATGGTCTGCGCTCGACGCACTTGTTTGGGTCTTTTAATCGTATCTCAAGTTCGCCGGTATTGACTCGAGAGCTGGGATAGCCATGTATGAACAGATGTTCATACTTGTTCAGTAATATTTTCAGTTCGCTGATTTGATCGACATTTGTTAGGTCACAATCTAAATTATCGAATTTTTGGCTTTGTGATTGCATGTGATAGACTGCCGCCGCCGGTTGGCAAACTAATTTTGCGCTTTTTGAGTCAACAACCACGCTCAAATTTGTGCCCTCGATGAGATTCATTCCAATCAAAATGTCTGAACATATTTCGTAATCTGGGACTACATGAAATTGTAGTTCTATGCGTATGTCATCGAGAACACAAGTCGTCACTAAGGATGTTAGTGAGACCACCGTGAACTGTCCAATACCCTTTAGGTATTTAACCACGTGATATCGTTTCCCGGGCAATTTAGCGGCAAGTGATTCGCGCATTACCGAACATTCCGCCCCACTGTCAAAAATCGCGGTTAATTTTAGATCCCCGATAAGAACGGACATTGAATTTAATTTTGGAGATCCTAGACAGTTCACGTTGGAAATAACATCTCTCTGACGCTTGAAGCATGATTCAATAGTATGGCCTACTTTAGAACAATAGGTACATGTTGGTTTGTTGGAATTTTGTGGTTTATTTTCAGTTTTAACATCAGATTTAGCATTTAATTTAGTGTCCGGTTTACCATCTTGGGGACGCGTTTGAGCAGTGACTGTTTTGTCGCGAAAATAACATTCTACCGTATCGTGTCCATGTTTTTTACATGTTTGACAGAATAGCGATGCTCTATCGGCGAACCGTGATCGTTTCGCCGACCCTTGTAGCGGTCTTTGGAGGAACTCGGGTGTAGGCGCTTCACTCGTCGTATAGTTGACGCCACCGAAATCAGCTCGGGCACCGAAAGAGCTTTCGCGTTTAGCAAGTCGATTCTCAACCGTTCGTCACTAATGCAACCAATCACTGCCTCAACCGCGTCCTTATCTGATAACCTTCCTTTAGTAACACGTTTCCAGAATATCCATGCCTGTGACAGGAACTGCGTGATGTCTTTTGTATTATCGTAAACGTGTTCTCTAAACTGCAAAATATCGCGAGAATATCTATTCTCAGGTTCGAAAGTGGTTATCAAAACTTCACGCAATTCCGGTCATGTGGCAGTAGATACCAGCCAACTATCTACCCACAACTTTGCGCGACCTATTAGTAAACTTCCTACTTTCATCCTTACATCATAATCGCTCAAGTTATAGGTCTCCATAGCAGTGGTAACATGTTGACACCACTCCCTAACCCCTACATTAGTGTCAGGGTCATATGATGGCAAATATATGTCATTAATTCTGACCTTGGCATTGGGTTCCTTTACTGTACCCATGCGATCCGACACGTGTTTCATCATTTGCATGAGCTCAGAGAAAAATCCCATTGGCACTCCGCTAACAGAAGCGTTTGAACTTTCGTTATTTTTATCATCAGATGGTCCAGCAGAAGGGGGTGTGAATCCCACTTCTGATATCGGAGCATCCTGCCTAATGGGATTTTTAGAAATAGTGACGTCGGCCGGACTACCACCAGCAGAGCTGGCGCCAGTAAGGCCAACGTCACCACTCTCTCTAGGATCACTCATTTCAAACAAAGAACCATTAATTTACACTATACACTTTTATTTTAGATTTAAAACTTTACAATTCTTATGATTAAACTACTAGCTATATCTAGGTTTAAAATTACAAGGGTACTCACAAGATTCAGTATTTGTTCGTTGCACAAGACACAACCTCTCTCGACCGAGGCTCGCAAAGTAATAATGCGTCGACCGAAGCGCGCCACCGCCTTCTTTCAAAAACCACATGGCGTGCAGTAAATTATTTTCAAAACAATTTTGGCATAATAAATCTTAACGTTATTTATGAAGTTGTTTCTTAGCTATTGTTTTAGTTTACAAATTAGTTTAAACATTAATAGCTGTTGCTTGAACACCGCGCCACCTCCGCTCCGTGGCGCGCAATTCAAACAACAAGTTGTGATTTGTGTTTTATAGCATTGAAAACACTTAAAACCTTATCGCCTTAGTATTATAAATTAACCTCATAATAAATAACTATTTACATATGTGAAAATCAACAGTTAAACAAAAAGCTTGATTAATTGTTCAAATTTGAGAATAATCTGGACTTAGGTTTACATGACCGTAAAAATCTGCGTAATAATTCAATTAAAATCAACAAATTAAACAGCCTATCAGGGCATTAGCCTTAATTAATTAAATTAATAGTTATTTCTAAGGAATGTTTCGTTTTCAAACGGTTTTGCGTCGTCATATATTATATTATATATTATGTAAGAGCTGTCGTGAGCAACCTCACGGTCTGTTTGTTGCCTTCATTATAGTGAATAATAATGTTGTGAGTACTTATGTATAACCCACTGGTTATACATAAGTACTCACAACATTGCCAGAACCTAGTTTCCGACACCTCGAGGGAAATTTAGGTCGCCCTAGCCTTTCTCTCTAGCTCGCTCATCATTATGTAGACCAGATAATCTACCTCCGCTGAAGATATTTCTTGTAAAGTGAAGTTTACATAAATGTAAATTGCAGTTATTAACAATATTGTTGAAACGTCCTCGTTCCACGAACCCATCGAATGTCACGTAATCCTGTTTGTAAATAATATGTTGTGTGAGAACGGAACGTGTTTGCGTATTTAAATTGCGTTCTGTATTTCCGTTTTTAGTATAGTTACTTGATTTCTAACTGCAACAACATGATAATGTTCTTCTTATATTTTGTACAAGTTCCCAAAAGTACAAAGATCTGGGTCCCATCTCATTGAATGTCCCGTTGTACCGTCGTCGTCTGCGTGTAACGTCGACTACTAGTCGGAGTGGCAGTGTAGCAGCCCGCTATTCAATGTTACGTCTTTACATTGCATTGCACCTACCCACTACTATTAGAACTGAACTCTGAATTCATTGACGTCACGTTGTTCGCGATATTAGTTAAGTACCTACCTAGCCTTTTAAACTATCATTTTTATTAACACTAAAATCACATATACATATTATGTATAGATAGACGTATAACCATTTACCATGGTTTGTATTATTGTGTATTATAAGAACACTCGAAACAATACAAATCATGGCAAATATTCCGTTTTAAGTGATTTTAGTAGAGTAGCTATTGTAAAAGTATTTTATAAGGTAGATCAAATATCACCAATAGTACAAGTATATTTTATTTTATTATTGTAATTGTTGTTGTGTGTGTGTATTGTGTGTTGTGTATTGTGTATTGTTCGGGTAAACCGACCACACAGCAGATATGCGTTTAGCTGCGCTTGCAGTTAAATGCGTATTTGCTCGCGGTTACCTAAATTTACTCAGTTCGCGATCGACCGCCATCGTCGTGTGTGTTGTTTAGAAACCCTTGTGGAGTCGCTTTTTCTGTCCTATTTCCCGTCTTTAATATTTACGCAACAACAGCATCAAATAACTTGACTAATAATAATAATACATATTGTACGCTTGTACACATTAAAAAAAAAAATATATAAAAATTCTCAGAAAATTATACGAGGCATTTGTAGATATGGATCTTTAATTTACAGGAAAATTTTAAAATAGTCAAAAAGGGGGGAATCTTTTTTAAAAGGGGAGGCTAGGATATCAAATGAAAGGTATCAGTTTCTACATTACAAAATAGTTTTTGAAATTTCTGTAGGTTTCGTACTATACCTATTATGACATATTTTGAAAAAAGTCGAAAAATTAGCCAATCCCCATTCCCCGTTTTCCAGCGCATTCGTTCAAATCCCTTCGTTTATATATTAAGCTCGCAACTATAGTTTTATTCGGTTTGTGCGCCCCCTGCCCTGTGCGCCCTCGGAGCGACCTTAAAAACAAAGCTTTCTTTATTCGCAGTCGATTATTATCCGCCCTTCCTTTGTGCGCTGCAAGGTGTGGGGGGGGGGGGGGGGTCCTCGATAGGGATATCTTTCAAGGAGCCACATTATACCATCTCTACAAGCAGAGCTACTGTAGTTATACACGAGAAGTCTGGTAAAGGTCGCTTAGTACCGGTGGACACAATAATATTACAATAAAAGTTTTCGAGAACCATTGACGTCTTAGAAGAAGAAGGCGTAGAATGATAGTAGACACAAACGAGCTGTCGCCTAACAAACACACAGATTGTTAGTATGTAATTAGTAGTAGGTAGGCAAACTAAAAAGGCACACAAAAAAAAATATCACTAAAATTTTAGCTATAGGTACTAACGCGTGAAATTTTTTCCCGTGTGTTCCTATAAATAGGATTATCTCTATAAATGTTTTAGTGAGTTTTATTTTGTTATGGATGGTGACGAGTTGTGTCAGAGGCGACGACGACGTCCCGTGCAGTACTGAGAGTAAGTGAGTCTTTGGACTTGGTTCAGTCGGACCAAGCGCTGTTGTTAGTGCTCTATCTATTTACTTTTATAATATCAATGCCGCGAACGTGACTGCTGCTGTAATGTCAAAGTGCAACAAATCACTCAAATTCATTCGAAAACTATCATCGAGTTCGTAGGAAACTATTGCATTGTTGTCATACTACGGAAATTAGTTCCTCTCGATCCAGTATAGGGGCACTGCAAGCTGCTGGCGCTAAATGTATAAGAAGGACTCGAAAAAATGAAGACAGTATTCGTAAAATAATGCCCACCACCGACACCTACTCGGCACTTGTGTCTGTTTCAGATACAGTGAAACATTTATTGACAAGACGCTGATACAACACAACAAAAAAAAATTATATATATATATATATATTCCAGATCGATGGAAGCACATACAAAGCTCACTACAACCGTGTCTTCTGTTCGTGTTGAAGTGTTTCTGTGCAGGAAGGGATTGCAGCAAATTGAGGTAAGCGCGGCTCGAGATGGCGGCGGCGATAAGACGAGCGTGGCAGGCGGGGCCGCGGGCGCGCGCGAGTGCGACTGCTGCTCGTTATAGCGGTGTGGACTGCACTGAACACTGAACCGATTCCTTATCATGCAGCGCCATCATCACTCCTCACACAACGTCAAGTCAGTCACTACACCGCCAAGGTGCACGGTGAGGTGATATTGAGATGATCGGTCCTGCGCCAGTGGCATCCTGCGGTAACCAGTCTTCTCTGGTTGTCGTCCATTTTCAACCACTACCAGGCTAAAGGTTTCTTCCTCGCTTCTTTCGCTTTTTTATTATTGATTAAACAATGATAATAATCAATAATCATTTATTTCGTACATTGCAAGAATTACACGTCACATTCGTCCTCATAAAAAATCACACTATAGTCTACTTAACGAAGCGAGAGAAATCATATAATATATCACTTTATTTCCATGTCTATTTTAATTTCAAAATTTGTTTTTTTCTGAGTGTACATACATGGAGGATAAGTTTTAACATCTAACCACAATATTTACACAATACATTTAACAGGCTATCTACCTAGGCCATCACCAAAAATCTATTGGGTCCAGAATTCAGGCTGCATTGCCACGTTGGATTTCAATGCTAATTCTGATGGAATGTCCTCGCCTGGAGCCGCTGGCACCTCTACTCCGACCAGCATTCGTTCGAGCTACCGAGTCACAGTCCTACTTCAACCTGGCCCAGATAATGATGCATTTCAAGACTTCTGCAGATAGACAAGCGAAGCCGCGAGTCGTGACGCTGCGCCTGGCCGCGCTCTTGGTCACACCATTTAAAGTTGAAACTTGGGAAAGAGAAAGTAAGGAGGCGAGATTTTACGTTGTTTTCGTTCTTTTTGTTACTGGTTTGATAATAGTTTGGTTCATAATCTCAGATTATTATTGTAAGTAGGGGTAAATTACAATAAATAAACTATAAAATTGCAGTTTTTCGACAAGAATTGCCAACCTGTGTGACCCCTTTTAATTTAGGACAGAAGCGTCTTTTTCAGAAAAATTATTAGAATTATTCAATTATAGGCTATCTGACATAATATGCACCTACCTATACCTAATTAGTACAATCAAAAATTTTAGTAGACACAGAAAGCTAATAATAAGCATTCGCTAATAAAATCATAATAAACTACCTAACCCTATCAAACCCTATTTCTAGCAAATTTTTGAAAATTCAAAGCAAAGTTACCTGGCAGTAACCTGTGGATGTGAGCGGGCCTCCACCGCACATTTTTAACGAGAGCCCCGTTACCGCGGACAGAGGGACAGAGAGCGCCGGCGGGGCGGTGGGGCGCGTGGGACAGCGGCCCGCCGCGGTGGGCCACGCGGGACGCCGCCGCTTTGTTGATAACACGTCATGTGGACGAGGCTGAGAGGCTGGATGCAGGCTCCACTATCTCTATACGTCCATATTAATATTGTAAATACGTAAAAGTTTCCGTCTGTCTGTTAACCTCTCGCGCCGAGCGGCTAAAAGGATCTTAGTGAAATTCGTCAAGGAGATATAATAGTATCTCGGGGAAGAACATTATCTGAGGGTACTCGTGGTAATCGTCCAAAAAAATTGCATGTAAAGCCGCGGGCAGAAGCAAGTTGTGGCATAGTGCAGGAGGACTATTGAGATGTAAGCACTGACTCCATCACCCTGACAAGGACGGGGAGGTACCTCCGCCGTCACGATACCTACTGTAACTTAGTGCATGACCTGCTCGTGGCATTCAAATGATGTAGCCACTATGATCACGCAACTAGGAATCAGCTGCACCTATATCTAAACTTCATTACATTAAGACAAGCCTTGCTGGCCCACCAGAAGCCGACAGTCCCCCGGCCGCGTAGAACCCGCTTCACTCGTGTCCCCGCTGTCACAACACAACACACGGCTAATCCTAAACAGACACGAATTCAAATCACTCTTACAGCGGCCATCAGCGATCCTAATAACTTATTCGCGTCGCATCTCAATAAGTGTGTGTGCCCGTCGGCGGCGCGCTGCGGGGCGGGGCGGGGCGGGGTGACGCAATAACGACGCGAGATATACACCCGCCTGAAAAAACATTCAACTTGAGCGCGAGCCGTGGGGTTTAGGCACGAGCGGAGCGGGGCACGGCCGCTTGTCTTATGAATGTGACATGTGCTGAACGAACACAGCAGGCGTTGAACAACGAGACGGCAGTAACTTTTGTAGAGTTTTATGTAAACGTAAACCTGATGTTTTTTTTTTACAATCTTCAAAATAACGAAATACCTAAACGCAGGTCGTTTAGGTATTTCGTTATTTTCAAATTGTTGATATTTTATAATAATTTCAGCGGAAGCACGTTCACTGCCAGACATGTTCCTCTCCCTACGATCGCCACAATAACCGCTCTTGCTGCGCACATCCAGCGTAATACTTAGGTACTCGTACCTACCCTACCTACATGTCTTACATGAACGAAATATTATCACAGTGATCCGGCCGCTCCGCTCCCCGCTTGTCCTCACCCTGTCCTCATGAAATCACAGTGATCCGGCCGCTCCGCTCCCCGCTTGTCCTCACCCTGTCCTCATGAAATCACAGTGATCCGGCCGCTCCGCTCCCCGCTTGTCCTCACCCTGTCCTCATGAAATCACAGTGATCCGGCCGCTCCGCTCCCCGCTTGTCCTCACCCTATCCTCATGAAATCACAGTGATCCGGCCGCTCCGCTCCCCGCTTGTCCTCACCCTGTCCTCATGAAATCAAAGTGATCCGGCCGCTCCGCTCCCCACTTGTCCTCACCCTGTCCTCATGAAATCACAGTGATCCGGCCGCTCCGCTCCCCGCTTGTCCTCACCCTATCCTCATGAAATCGTGCTCAGGGTCGAGGTGCTAGGGTCTACATTTGCATATCAAAGCCATTCGGGCGTCACGTTAACCTAATATATCGCGCGCCTTCGAGTAAGTCGCGAGGTCGTGACGTCGCTACGACGTTGTTGTTGCTCTGATTCGTCCTCACTGGGTCAACTGCTTGCAGCATTGAAGGAACATTGTTACGATGAAACCTTTTTTGACTTCATTATCACTTTCTGTCTCCCTCTGGCACACGGAACACATACGTCGAATCCCGTCAGATGCGTGAATCGGGGCCTGCTTTTATTTCAGATACTCGTAGATTTCTTTTGTTGTTTTCTAAATTCCGACCTGTTAATTAAAGGCCTTCGCCGGCCATGTGCGGGAATCGAACCCGCATCTTGCCATTCGGGGCCCAAATAAAAGACAGCGCAGTGCGGTGCATTGGACTGAACACAAAGGGTCGGATGGTGCCTCCATGGGCGGGGAGGAATGTGTTGCAACAAGAGCAGAGAGGGAGCCGCCGCGCCGCGCTGTCAGATTGTGCGATGTTGTTGTTGGCGCAAATAGTTTAATGGACAGACGGTCATATTGTAGTGGTACCCTGCCACTGCCACATAAATTGTTCTACAAGTTATCTTTGACTTAACTACGCAGTCCATAAAATTAATTCTAAAAGGCAACCCAATTTTTTTAGGGTTTTGAAAGCGATTTCTTCATCTGTTAGGAGTTAAAATTAATCCCACACTGATCCAAAATTCGTAAAACACTTTAAACCTATTAAATATCTCTACAAAACCATTCTTATGAGCTTTGATTTAAATAAGCAGAAATTCGATAACTCCACATGTGCAGTCAAGATAAGACAAAAGGAACCGTAGATGGACGCCTAATGCACTTTAGACGAAAATCAATAAAGAATATCTTTTGTGTGAATTGTCTAGCCGTTTCTTGGAATCCCTTCAGGTCAGAATTCCCGGGTCTCGCTTTGCACGTTTTTGATAGGTATATCAAAAACGACCTCCTATCGACGATAACAAATTCAAATCATACTCGTAGCTCTAGTAAATGATAATTTGACTGAAATGCTCGTATTAAGGCTTAACTAAGAAGTGCATGAAACGCTATTCCTTCTCGTTGGAGATGTCACAGCAAAAATGAATAGATCTCTCATATGTATAGTAAATTCATATGCCATACAATTGGCGAGATTTAAGGTTAATTATCATGAAAGGCATGAAGGTAATGGCCCTCTTTATTGTAATAAGAGCTGACTGTTTTTCTGCCTATTTACTGTATTTTATTGTATTTGTGTGTGTGTTACAAGTATCAAACAATACTAAATTTTGCCAATCAGTTTGTTTACATTTTATATTAATTTGCCCTACAAATTACAGATTTCAAGACGCTTACACTGTCAAAAAAGGTCTAGGCTACTTAAAAGTCTTACTCAAAGGACCGATCACCATAAGTAAATAATAAGTTTTACTCTCACTCAGCTAAATAAAGTCATTCAGAGTTCTAAGTCACAGAAAAATATAAATACATATATCGCATTCGTGTTGATATAAGACTGCCCTTGGTAAAGCCCAAAAACCGAGAAACACAGGGGTCTAAACGATTAAGAATAAATCAATAGGTCTTAAATCCAGACCACAGGTCATTAATCTACCTGAGGCCCGGCTTAACTGACTGGAGGCTTCCACAAGGGTAAGAACTCGATCTTATAACTTAAAACGCACTGCTCTATGCGGTATCCATCCATAAACTGCATTATTCAATAAGGTCACATATTTCTAAGGTCTCAACGAACAGATGAACTGTAGACGATATTAGTTCCTACAAGGCTAGGAAAATAAATAAATTCAACATATTCTCTGAGTGAAAGTTAAGGTTAGTTAGGTTTTCCTATGCAAAAGGCGGTGGTTTGAACCCACGGCTTGCCGGGGTCGGGGGCCAGACCGCCGCTGCGCCGCCGAAGCCCTCGCCGACAAGAGTAATGCCCGCGCGGCGCGCTCTTGGGCACCGCTCTGTACTAATCTACACTTGCTGCTTTTGTTTGCGGCTTGCTCGGACACGGGCGAACTAATTAATAAATATCACTGACTTCGTTCAACATCGTTTGCAACTTTATTAAGCCACTTTCATATATTTTGTTTTAAGTACAATTCAAACAAACTTCATCAAGTTTAGTCGAATTATGCATAATACATTGTGTATTAGTTATATCTGTAATTAATCTATTTAGTAGATTTTCCAATAAATAAATAATAATTGAATATACCTTACGCAATGCCGGATGCCGCCATGGCGTGGTGGTGCGATGGAGCTTGTAGCAAATAGACAACCGTCCCTTGTTATTTGGAAAGAAATGCAGAGAGCTTGCAACGAGCGTCGTCAAGCGAGGCACGGATACAAGAAATGCAGAGAGCTTGCAACGAGCGTCGTCAAGCGAGGCACGGATACAAGAAATGCAGAGAGCTTGCAACGAGCGTCGTCAAGCGAGGCACGGATACAAGAAATGCAGAGAGCTTGCAACGAGCGTCGTCAAGCGAGGCACGGATACAAGAAATGCAGAAAGCTTGTAACGAGCGTCGTCGAGCGAGGCGCAGATACAAGAAATGCAGAGAGCTTGTAACGAGCGTCGTCGAGCGAGGCGCGGATACAAGAAATGCAGAGAGCTTGTAAAGCGAGTCTTTATTATTTACCAAAAGCTTTTTCATACTATTTCGTAATTTGAACATTTTACAGCTAAACTTAGCCATCCAAATATTATCCGTATCATTTGATAAAAACAACGTGTAGTCAAGACAGTTCAGAAGATAGTACCGTAATGCCATCGCGTTGGAAACGTTTATAATATGTACATGCGATATGATCACACATCTCCGTCTCATCTCAGACTATTTAATTATAGGCACAGTTTATACATACATACATCCATTATGCACACAGTCAATCACCGGAATCCGAGCATTCCTCGATACATACGTAATGTGCCTTTGACGAGGTTATATTACAATTTGCAAGTACCTTAGCATAATATGTCGCGTACCTACGAGTAATATAATATTATCTCGCTGGTTTATCACATAGTAGAGGTTAATATATGTAATTCGGAAAGTTTTAATAATAAAGTATAAACAAATTGGCTACTGAGTTCGTTTATATTTATGTGGTTTATTAAATCAATGTTAAATTAATAATAATAAATAATACTGGACAATCCGCACAGCATCAGTCAGCCCCGAGCTAAGCAGAGCTAGTGTTATATAATAATAATAAAACATGAGATTGATTCTTGGAACATTGCTATTTGATGATATAACAAAGTTTTGGATATTTTCAACCTTTGCAATGGTTTCACATTTTAATGAATTCCCTTAGAACTCAGTGTAATGTGTGGACATTTATTTGATGGTGTTCGTTTGTTTTTGCGCTATAAATCTCCGCCAGGGGCGCTGCTGAGCGCCTTCATTGAATGTACGGCCCGGTCCATCCTTTACAATATGTAGCCTAGCAAGAACAGTAAAAAAAAGAATGCAAAATATCTCTAAAAATAATAATTAAACAGACTTATGTATATTGTGTATTCTGGATAAATGTTAATATAAAAAATATAAGTAATCAATGCATAACTGTCAAATAAAATAAAGCGTCATGTTAGTTTAACTTTAATATAACACAAATCTTGATTCCCTATGTACTAAATAGGTTTTAATGTTAATACCTAAGTATAATTAGTCCACTAACATCACCCCTTTCTATTGTAGTAACCTGTGGATAACGGGGCTGGTCACACTTTTAGAACTAAGTTTATTTAAGATTTCCTACAGTTAATATTTAAGAATGATTGTTAGTTATCTTTAAAGATAATAATAAATAAAATAAATAATAAATGTTTTTATTAATCCAGACCAGACTGAAATCTCACAGAAATCTAAATCAGATTTTCTTTTACTCGAGAATATTCCTCTAAATAGTTAAACAAACTACTTCTTGCGCACTCTAGTAAAGAGGCCGAGGCTGGAGAAGCCGCGCGTGATTTCCACCGACACGTAGGTAATTTAAAATCCGTATTGCTCGAACTTGGCTCATTCGACGCGAAATGAGCGAACTAATGGCATTACTCAGTATCGATCGTTTTAATGTGTGCTACGCGGGCTCATGACGCGAGCTACGCCGTAGCATAGCACAGAGCTACGCCGTAGCAGCGAGCTACAGCATGTAATCCAGCGTCGATAAAATATGGGATTAGTTTTATTTTTTAAACATTTACGATGTACTTACATTTATCAATAGTTAACCAAAAATTTAATATTATTTATCTAATCGCGGTGGACCGCAGGCGTCCGTCCAATCTAAGCTAGACCTCGCCAGGGCTCGGTCCGGACCCTTTAGGTATTGCAATCGGTCACCGCGAGTGACCCAGTTGGCCCCAATCTATTCAATACACGCGCGCATTCCCCGCATTATTGAATTACCTACCGGTAAATATCCCGGATCACTCGAGACAGCGGGTAATTTCTAATATGCCGGATAACAGCCGGGTACTTCCGGACGATACACCCGGGTGTACCGGGCGATCGCGGTATAAACAAGCGCCGGAAAACCTTTTCCTCTCGATACGATAAATTCTGCGTCGTGGAAATTAAATATAAATTGGCGTTATATTTTATGTGCTTACACAAAAGATATATTGCAGAGTATTTTTTATGCTAATGGGTTACGTTCGGAGGTCGAGAGCTCACCTCACAGCCGTACAGCGATGCAGATCACATCAGCGGGCACTCTGCCTGTCTCCCTAAAGCTTACTAACTAAAATAGGTTTAAGTTTTCGTTAATTTACTTTTTTGCTGAACTCTTATTAGGAACCGCTTATAGTATTTTAACTTATTTTACGTCTATAAAGTGTATACAATCTGCTAAATAACTTTACTATTCTCATGTAAATGAATGTCTTTGTTGGGAATTAATATATTTACAAAATTTAGGTTTAAAGAATCCTTAATATTGTAACGGACCCGCTTTCATGCGCGTGTATTAACACCAGATTTTAGGAACATTTGTTTCTTGTTGAAATTCTTTCTTCACTTATTATCATGCAATTAATTAGTTCGTTATCGTTGGAAGTTGAATCTATTTTCGGTTAAGGAAAAAAAACAAGAAAGCAATCTTTCAATCGAGCCACTCGTGTTGGTTTGTTTTGGTGGTGCGATCGTCAGAGCTAGCGGCAAACTCGTGAGGAGGGCGCCAAACGCCTCTACTGTAGGTTAACGATGATAACAGCGATAAAGATAGCCACTAATAGATTCGGAGCGGGAAACCCATAGATCTATGAAGACAGAGGGAAGCAGGAGCGAGATGTATCTGGCGGGATGTGGACTAGGGCGCGTGGAAAAACGAGATGATTAATTAGAGCGGCGGCACTTCGCACGCACGACGCGTCGCTAACGATTGTGCGCTGGACGCTGCGGGTCTAAGAGTGTTCTGTGCCGACGCCGGGCTGACTGACACATCAACTAATGGAGAATGCTGACTAGCATCTTTAGTGGTATCTTAGTGACATAACATGAATGTTGTTACTTACTAATAATTTCAGGGATCTCCGTTTGTAAGCTACATACTCTCGCAACTAAAAGTTGTATAAAGTGACCTAATACATATAAAACTTGAATCACTGTAACTGTTGACCCAGTTTATTACGTTCGCTTGCCTATTCATTACGTCTCGGTGGCCATAGCTTTACTCCACTTCAACAAGAAAGAGAACTTGCGGACGACAATATAAAGCAGAAACACTTAGCACATAATAACAACGGAACAACGCCGAGTGAAAAACTGGAGGAGCAAGTTCTGGGAAATAAATAAAATAAGTTTGCGGTGAGTTTGGGCGGTGGCGGGCAAGACGGCCGGGCGGGCGGGCTGTTGGGCGGCTGTTACCGCACAGAGGAATAAAAAAAGGATAAAGCGTGTACATTGTGGATGTCTATGTTTATTTTTAAATGGGAACACATTTAAATAAGATCTTTACAAAAAATCGGTTTTTTGAGAAAGACTCGTGATCTTCCTGAAAACAAATCTCTTTAAAGTAATACAGGCTTTGCAACGAGACAAAACATCATTATCCGAAGACAAGGATTAATTTATGCCGAAATACTCCTAATATTTTGCCTAATAATATGCGAATATACGCCGACACAAAAATCGGCGCGTGATAGCCAGGGAGAGGGGGGGGGGGACAGAGTGCTTGGCCTGGTCACTGTTCACTGTTTGCACTGTTTGCAGATTCAAGTTTTACAGATTTAAGGAACTCCGCTATCTGCTATGGCTATCTACATCCATAAAAAAGGCGATGAAGAAACGCGACAAGGCCAAAAAGCACTGCAACAAGTTTTCAACGGAGGTAAACCTGGCTAGGTTTACCTCCGTTGAAAACTTGTTCAAGATAATGCGTAATCTTGCCACAAAAATGTGTAGAGATGCCAAAAGACAGTTTATCCACCGTCAACTCCAAAATTCTAATCCTTCTATGATGTGTTGTGTTCTTGAACTCCTTGGGAATTGGTAAGGGCTCGGATAATACTCCTATTTCTCTTTACTTAAATTGTATTAACTCCCACTTCTCTAGCTCCCCTCACTCCATGGATAATATAACGAAACGTTTTACCATCGACCATTTATCTCGCTTGCCCAAACCTAACTGCCCCGACTTCAACTTAAAAGAGGTTGCTGAGAGTGAAATTTTTAAATTTTTAAACTCTGTCTCCACCAAAGCCTATGGCGTTGACGGTATCAGCGCTTACATGCTTCAAATAATTTCCTGCGAGCTCGTTTCTGCAACCGTTGACATAATTAATTTTCCACTTGCTACGAGCTCATTCCCGTCCACTTGGAAAAAAGCTTTTATTATACCCTTTCCCAAAAGACCCGTCTCCCCATTCTATCCAAAATCCTAGAGCATGCGGTTCATAAGCAATTATCGCTCTTTCTGCACCAAAAACAGCTTTTAAGTCCGTACCAGTCTGACTTTCGACCCGGCCACAGCACTGTGAGCGCACTTATTAAGGTCTCGGACGACATTCTGAGTCTGGGCCATCGACAACCGACTCCTCACTATCCTTGTACTGCTGGATTCCAGTAGTGCATTCAACACCGTCGATTATGACCTTTTGGTCTTACATTGTTTTTTTTTCTCTTTAGTTCTTTTATATCAAGCATTGTATTTTCATGTGTTTTGTGAACAAATAAAAATTATCTTATCTTATCTTATTGTAAAAACCTGCGAAAGTAATCAACCTACCTTCCTACGTAACAGATGGATTTTCGTCCGCTATGTCACACATGTCGTCCATGAGATATTGATTAAAGCATTCAGTCCTAAGCAAAACAATCTCCTGATCTCCCGCTACCCGTCCACGGGCAGTCCTGCGGCGAACGATCACGGACTTGTAACTTGCGAATGCATCGACGGAGCACGATCCATTGCGGCGGTGCGCGGTGGTGCGGCCGTGTGCCCCTCGCCGCTTACTGATCGATAGATTATCCCGAGGTGATCCCATACTTTTTTTATTCCCGAGCGATTAGTATTTATTTTTACCAGGGGATCTTTTAGCACAATATACATAATAGCGATGTGTGAAGAGACAGGTGGCTTACAATTCTTACAAGTTCCCACTTAAAGAAACAGAAAAGACACAAAAATAATAATAACAGGCCAATATTCGCGTTTATCATAGTAAATGTAAACTAAAGTTATAGGTAGTAGGTACATATTATAGTATCTGGTATAGTTATATACTATGTAGGTAGAATAGTAATAATATCTGATATCGTTCGCTCATTTATTATCGCCAAAATAGCTAATACGCTATGAGCATAAGCGAACGAAATAAATGTCTTGCACTGTGGCTTTATTAGATGAAGTTTTATGGTAAATGCATGGTAAATGCGAAAAAAATAAGCGTTATAATAATAAGTGAAAAATAAGTGATAAATTGTAGACAAAAACGTACGGAGTTTGTTATATATAAGTTACATATTATGCAGGTTGCAACAACAACAAGTAATGAAGTAACGAAAAAAGCATTTTAAATAATAATTAATAAAAGTTGAGTTACATGTTAAGAAAAAGTACAAAACTTAACTAATTTTAGAAAATTACTCATCCAAAATATTACACATATTAAATATTTTTTTTTATATCCACCGACGACTTGATTGTAATCACAGGCCATGTGCAATTTGTTCTAACATGTATTTTTGAGTATTTTACCCAAGTGTGCTGGTAACTTTTATCCTTGGCCAGCTGTTTGGTCTCTGTGAGGAGTTTTTTGTATCCGGGGACAGATGGTCATTGACATACGAGTAAGTCCTTACACAACCGTTTAGACCAATATCCGTTGCTGACAAGGATATCTGCAGGCGGGCCGATGCAACAATATTGTCCTTTACGTAGCGATTCAGGAAGTTCACTGCAGACTATGGACTTATCCTTACCGTTGAGAGATGGAATGCGGTTCACATTATTAATTTGTGGTTTAGCGACATTGATAGTAATGCATGAGCCGAATAAGTGCTCGATTTTTTTTTTTGCGGAACTCCTTTTATTTAGATATTATTTTGACGCGAAATTTGGTCACATTGAAGATCATTGCGTTGGCAGCAATTTAACCTCAACCTTTTCGCATAGTGAGCCATCTAGGCAGGTGGTACGAAGTTTCACGTCGTCGACGCGCCTACCAATCTCCTCAGCCACCCTAACAGCATTCTGGCTGCTATCCTGAAGCTTGTCCAAATTGAGCTTGATCCCCTTGATGTCTTCAGAGAGCTGCGAGAGAATAGTCATCCTCATCTCCATTGAGTTGAGCTTCTTCATAATTTTATCCAGCGAGGCAAGCACCGGTGATGAGGACTGGCAAGACGGGCATTTCCGTTGTGCTTGTTTTTTTGCCAAGCGACGGTAACTAGCTTTGGTTATACATATAGCACAACCAAATCTAAAAAAAAAATTAACTTTTGAACTTCGGATGAAAAAAAATCGATAAAATCCATTGATAAGGAAAATCTGTAGATTATGGTAGGTACGTTCTCTCAACGCTTACTCAACAACTGGCCTGTATTACAACTACACGCAAACACTCGTTCACAGTTTGCTTTCCAATCTTGTGCAATAATTATAATGAATAAACACGATTGCTGTAGTATTTTAGTCAATAAATCACACTAAACTAATTCGTAGCAAGCACGCGAATCACGAACGCCGCCGATCCGACTATGCCTGAGGTGGGGAAACATAATTGGACCTAATTTGAGCCTGCCACTTTCGAGAAGCTAGTGCCCCATCTCCCCGTTTTTACTTTTATCGAAGAAAATGAATTTAGGTTCGTTTACTGTGAAACAAATTAAGCCAATAGTTGAGTTACTGGTAGTGTTGACGTGGTGGATGCGCGCGGGTCATCACACACATGCATGCATGCATGTAATCAGATGCCATCTGCCGGATAAAAGGACGAACCGCAATGTCAGACTACTGACGTAGGTACTTACCTACCTACGACCCACCAGGGCCACGATTTGTGCTCGGTATCATTTTTAAACTAAACAATAGTTCCCGAAAACTAACCATAATTAGATGTCATAGAGCTTTTCAATTTATGCAATCACTCAAAATAAATAAAAGGAAACATCCTGAAAGGGGTCGCTCCGAATGGTTCCATTTCACGCGCGAGGAGGCGGTCAGCCTCGCGGGACGACGCGACGCCGTGTCGTGTCGTGACGTGCGATGACGTCACGCGATGTGCGCGCCACCTCCGGAAATGAAAGCTGGACGAATTGTATCATGTTTCATTGAGTCCCACCGCGCCGGCATTCACCGGCGAGGGAAAATGAAATGGAGCACATTTTCTGAGGACTGACTTGATACAATTTATTTCTGTAACATTACCTACCGGTTCAATCAAAAATGGCGAACCATTTGCCAGCTCAATTGGAAAACGTCTTTTATTATCTCAATTTCTAAATGTTAATTCATCTCAGTAGATACCAGGTCACTTGGACTTTCGTTTCTGAATCATTCCACGATCTGTGAAACTACAAATTATTCCGCACATTTCCATTCCCTGTCACAATTTACCCGCTAAGCGCCATGTTTATAACTCCTCATGTATCTTAAGCATCCGATGTACAAAAACTCTCCAGTCGCGAACCTTTCCGGTAGTGGCGGCCACTGGGCAGCCAGTGGGCAGCCTCTGGATGGCCCGTGGCGGCCATTACATTTGAATAAACGGAGTAAACACTAACTCAACGACCGGCCCGCCGCCGCGCCGCGCGCCATCGCTGTGCTCCTGACGTATCGCCTGCTCATGTTTATTTGCCAATAACATCACTTACATTTATAGAGAGGAGGTTATTGAATACTTATTGAATCGGCTGCTCGAACATTCAATTTCAAGTTGAAATTTTAGGAACAATGTTTTATGAGATGGTAGTTCAACTTAATGCTGAATTTTATAGATGTTTAGTGATATCAAATGTTGTATTCAATATCTGAGAGTCAAATTAATTTTGTTATTAATTTCCTTTGTTTGACTACATCGTATATAAGTGCTAAACAGGTGATACTTGGCAAAACTGAAAGCTCAGGCAAAGTTATGAAAGCCGTGAAACATTTTAACGGAACACGGAGCTCCGAGGGCTTTGACGAGGCTCCATTGAACGCGCCACGCTGCAACAACACGGCGCGGATACTCGCGGCTCGGAGGCGCCGCTTCTTCTTCTTCTTCTTGTCAGATGGCTTCTGCGACTGGGTTGTCGCAATTTCGCCAATGTCCGTCGAGGCGCCGCTGACAAATTGAAATGATACGTGCGTCCGCCCCCAACCTCCGCCCTGGGCGTCACTCCGCTGACAGGCGTGACGGACAAACAGAAACCACCAACTGGAAGAAATAAGGTCCAAATATCCTCGTTGATAAGTCGAATAATTGATGATTAAACAAATTTACCAAGTGACGTTTGTCCATAATTGTATGGGACGTTTACATCCAAAGAGATTTTAATCACTTTGTAGTTCCTCTGCACATTGTACTGGGCATCACATAATTATAAGAGCTGTAGAAATTAAAAAACCATAAAATAAAAAGATTAGAAACATTGTCTCGGCAACATTACTTCCCTCTCGCTCACGCGGCCCAACATTCTCATTATTTCAGAGAGCTATGTAGGTACTCTATATTTCGTTAGTGATTAAACTAAAAGAGCAAAAATAATACAGTACATAGTACCTATTTTAGTACTTGGGTTAGGGTGGGAGTTTAGGATGTAAACGTCTCATACAATTATGGACACGACACTTGGTAAGTTTGTTTAACCATTAATTGCATTACGAGACGTTTACATCCTAAAGATTTTGATCACTTTGTAGATGTTTAGCGATTATAACGGAATATTGATCACATTTAAGCAATAAGTGATAAAAATTTAAACAAGCGTTAAATATTTGTTTAATTTCTCTTGTTTAATTTCTGTGTTTTTTTTTCACATTTCCACTGATATTGAACACAACTTTATAAACACTTTCTACGAAATACACGAATTAAAAATAATTTGATGTCCGCACATTAAAAAGGAATGAGAATGTTGGGCCGTGAGCGAGAGGGAAGTAATGTTGCCGTGACAATGTTTCTAATCTTTTTTTTTGTATTTAATTTCTACAGCTCTTATAATTATGTGATGTCCAGTACAATGTGAAGAGGATACTACAGAGTGATCAAAATCTCGAGGACGTAAACGTCGTAATAAAACACAAGATCACACCTTTAACAAAACCCCAGGTAGGTAGGTACGAAACCTGAAATGTGTTAACTGTAGCAAACTTTAACTGTAGCAAACTTATCATTTTTTCAACCGAACGAGTTTGGCCATCAATAATAGCATTCAATTCAGTGGCTTTCTCACGGCGGCCTTTCATTGTGAATTCCAAAGAGAGCCGCAACCAACGCTACGATCCAAGCCGGGGGCGGGCGCGGGCTGATCAATCTCGCAATATCTAAATAATCCGCGTCTGCCAGCCCCCCGCCGCACAGACTCATTGTAATTCTTCAATTCCAGTGCCCACATACACACACACACACCCTCACACGGCTGCTCAGAGTAGACGAAGGGTTGCCTTTCAAAAGCTCACCTCACGTTTATATTTGAAAATCGCATCTCAGCCGGCGCGGCAGGGCGCGACGCGACGCGACGCGGCGCGAAGCGGCGACCCTTTCGCTTTGTGTTTCCCTTTCGCTTTGCGATTTTGTTATAAGTCTGATTAGATTGGTACAACTGTTAATTAGATCACTCCTACACAATATCTAAGATCTTAGCTCGTACAAATGGCGATACATTACTCCGCTAGTTCCTCAAAAAGGTGCATGATTAAAACCTAGGCCGTAGTCTCCTGTTCTAGCGGTGATTGCGCCTCGAATGCCAAGGTTCAGCTGCGCCATGAATATGATGAATATTCCGATCCAAATCATTATTTTAAACGTGACATTTTTGCCAGAAACATTCTCATAAAATCATTTTGCTTCCGAAATGAAGTAAAGTGTCTTTTTAATGTGAGTTTCATTGTATGAATGACTCAACGCAACATGGGAGTTTTTAGGGAATTTTTATTGAAAACGGTAGGCACAATGTGGAGTCTGTTGTGTGTGATTTTGTCGAATCCAATTTAAAACACAAAACCGACACAACTACGTAGACAGACGTCTGCACATCTAGACTGTACGTACATCCTGACTTTTCGAACCCTAACACGGTAAAGTTAGAATCGAAGCTCCAAACAACAGCAGACAAGCAAAGCCCGATGCGAGTGCATTCCGGCATTCTTTCACGGTTCATTTTGCAATGGGCGCAAACCGGGCTCGCCGGCACTTATCGCCTTCCAACAAACAGTCAAAGCACTTATCGCCGTAACAATAGCCGCGGTTGCCTGCCCGTTGCCTGGCTGGTTGCTGTGGTTGTGTTGCCGTCTCTTCCGCGCGGCTGCCCGCAGATTGCAAGATGCTCCCGGTGGAACAACTATTGCGGAACGAGTTTTGAATTCCATTTTGGGTCCGTCTGTTGTTGTGAACTATTTATAGCCTCGACAATATCGTTATGAGTTCAGCCTGACATTGCATAGAGACTGACTATTAATTTGTTATAATTTCTATAATCGAATTTTTATTTGTTATTCAAGGGTCTCTGCCTAGCTATATTTATAACTATTTTCTGCTATAGCTTGTTCTTGAACCTCGTGTACAATGGCCTACAAACTGCTGTACCTAAGTGTGTGCAACAAACTATCGCCTCCGCACTCGCCGAGCAACGCGGCGGCGCGGCACGGCGCGGGCGTCCGACGCGACGCGCCGCTAGTGCGACGTATGGAGACGTCCCGCTGAGGCGACACAGCATGTAAATCCAGAAGCGCAACACTGCATTATTCATGCTGAACTGCACTTTGTTAAGTGTTTTAAAGATTTATGGTCAGGCTTTAGCACTTGTCTTTCTTTCTGCTCAGCTTGAATAACGTCTTGATTATCATAAGCCAGACAAGTTATGTTTCGTTGTTTTGCAAAGGGTTTCATTTCGTTTCAGCTAAGAACTAATGTTCTTTCAAAACGGTAATCATAATGTTATAGAAGAGCGAGATCCTCTAACACAAGTTTTATACGTACTGAATATATAATAATCAAATATTTCATCTTGCTATATCTTTGTAGCATTACAAATCAAAGCTTCAATGACAAATAAAGCGTTTTTGCAAACATCACCTAAAGCAGCGCTACTGCCGAGTTTCAGTACTCGTGTAGCGGTCTCAGGCGTACGCTTTCAATAAACATCGCGTACCTTAGTGAGTCCCGGCGGCCGGCTCGGCGCGCGGCGTAGGGCGGAGATTTATCACGCGTATCAGTTATTGGAGTGCCGAGCGAGGAGGCTCTCCGCCGCGTCCGAGATTTGATTCATTGTTGAATCGCGGCGGGACAGGCAACACACCGAGCCAATCGGTGTCACAACATGTCGTACGGACCCTAACATGTGTCTCAACATTTAGTATGTTTGGCATCCCAGGGCCCAGGGTGAGAAGCTAAAGAATGACAGCAAACAGTTCCGAAAAGTTGTTTCCTAGTGGAGAACTTGCATCTGCGCCCACCTATGTAGTAAAGTGCTGCCACTTCTCCTACATAATCCTCTCACACGTAGTATTTTCTGATCGGACACAATTGTTTACTCTATTAAGAGGTTGCAGGGCGTGTGCCTCCTCCAATACATCTTTATAACTGGCATGTGACTGAGTTTCCACGCGACGGCCACAACCAAAAGCTTCATTAAATCTGGGATGATGGCAGTAGCGGCACGTTCACCACAGAGCATCTCTGTGTCGCCAAATATTTCACATCAAATAAAACATTCACAGCATCCACGCCACCGCCCCGTCGCCGCCCCGCCGCCGCCGCCGCCATTGCCGGCGCCGGAAGAAAACAACTTATTCTTGGCATTGTCGGAAACTCGAAAATCTGCTTCCAATGAACGAGAACTCTGTCCCCGCATCGTAGTTATGGATGTGTGTAATTATTGTTATTTTTATTTGTCTTGTAATCCTTCAATTCTCTACCTTTTCATTTGAACGTTCTCTAAACTTCTGATTATCCTTCAATACATTCATGAAATGGGAATGTAGCATCATTATTACCAGGCCTACTACCAGGCTAGCTCGGGATTCTGCGGACCCAGTACTATATTGTAAACATTTTATTGTGTCAGAAATAAACGATTTGACCAGAAGATATTTCACCGAGACTGGCACAAGACAGTATGTGTGCCAATCATTTTATTATTTGGAAAGCGAAAGCAATAAATGATTGTACGTCGAGAAGTAATAACGAGGCTAATGGACAGCCAATAACGAATATTGTGCGAGGGACGGGATGGCTGTCACTCAAGAAACTATTTCGAAGAAATCTTATTTGTTCAAACAAAAAGTGTATTCGAGTGAAGTTCAGAAGCTCCTTGGACGTTCTGACCGGAGGAGGCTGCACGGAGGGGACGTTCTGACCGAAGGAGGCTGCACGAAGGGCTCCAGTAATGCAGAGAGAAAGAGCCACTGGCCTGTAATCTAATTACCCCTTTAGTATTATATTATCTCGGTGATTTGCTTGACATTTTTTTTTGTACATTTCAAGTTGTTTATTAAATCATTCTGTTAAAATTTCCTTTTTCTCTGTTTAGTTGTAAAAATAATCTGCACTCACATAAAAATAAACTCACAATTATTGCCACAGTTTTTGCCTGATAACAAGGTTCTAAGAACATAAAAAGCAGATATCATAAAGTCAAAGTGTTCTTCTGCGGAAAACCTTTGTACTCTGTAGTATCGCCTCTGCACTGGAGTGACCTTTGTACTCTGTAGTATCGCCTCTGCACTGGAGTGACCTTTGTACTCTGTAGTATCGCCTCTGCACTGGAGTGACCTTTGTACTCTGTAGTATCGCCTCTGCACTGGAGTGACCTTTGTACTCTGTAGTATCGCCTCAGTACTGGAGTGACCTTTGTAATCTGTAGTATCGCCTCTGCACTGAAGTGATCTTTGCACTCGCGAGCCTCAACAAGCATGTTTATCTGCGCTGGGCGCGGCGCGGCATGCCACGCAAATGTGACACGAATGACGCAGTAAATACTGATCAAAGTATAATGCTGGGAAATATGGCTCCGAGGCTCTCTCGCTCCTTTGAGATGACATGGGTACCTAATATGGAACAGAACGTTTCAAGACTTTAATAAGTATTTATGTTCTCGTACAAGAAACGATAAATATTGAAGTACCTATTTATGTCTGCACCTTTTGCTTTGTTTCAATTCACTTGTGCACAAAGTAATTTTTCTCCGAACCAAGAAATTTAATTCAGAAGGTAAAATTTAAAAGCGTGCGAAGTCTTCCAAGTGTTGCACAACCACAATTCTCCCATTTCGGTTTATCACTTGGCTCGCATGGTTCATTTATCTTGCGATTGCGATTAAAGCAGGACGCGGCATCCATTACGAGTTACGACGCACCCTCGCCAGAGCCACTCGCTCGCTAACTTTGCTACTGACCTGACTACTGGCTCACTTGCCCGACGTCTGTCTGCCAAGATTTGACACAACATTATCTGCCATTACACCACAGAATAAATAACACTTATATACATTGCAGTAGGTACTGTCGCATAGAAGCGAATCTCACTAACTTATTTCCATATCCATTAGAGTTTAGCGCTATTTACATCTTATCGACATCTTGGACGGCAAACCGCAGCGCCCGCACGAGCCCGAAATAACAAGCGACATTGCTTCTACAAGGCTGCGGCTAGTGCCTTCGACAGCTCTAACTGGTACAGACACTGGTGAGGTGAGGTTTCTATTTGCATCTTAACCACGGAGCTTCCATTTCCTGGACCCAGCTTCCAAGATTCTTCTCTAAGTAGGTAGTGAATATTATCATCATTTTAGTCCGGAATCAACTCAGGTATCGGCTTCTTACTTCTGCCAGCCTCCTCGACCCTGTGCTACTCGCATCCAAGTATGCTGCGCGACTTTGACAATGTTATTAACCCATTGCGTTTCGCAAGTTAGGTAAGAACTACAAAATAGGAAAAATGGAGCTGTTTGTGCAGTATCATTTCTGTGACAGTTATTAACACGGACAAGGATGGCATGTATTGGAGCAGCAGTCATAAATATCAGTCAGCTGTGGGCTCGGGGCAGGCGATAATGTGCCTTGCGGATGCGGCGCAAACTGCCGGCGGAGCTCCTTGCGGGTGCGGCGCAGACCCGTCGGAGCTCCTTGCCAACCCTACGCACTCCACACAACTATCGCGATATTATTCAAAAAGGCCGAGGCGACAGCGCATCAACTTGTCTCATTCAAATTTACTAGAGTAGGGCTTCTTTTTCTACAAGGACGCGGTTTCTACAAGGGGGTACGACGTCGATTTTCTCAGTTTATTGGGTGTTTCTTAGTTATCAAACGCTGCCAGTCACTTAAGTTGGTATATTGGACTTACCTACGGAGCTGATACTAATACTCTATTTTCAGTTTCACTTTGTGTAAAAATGCCATGTTAAACTTAATAAGACAACTAGTTTCAGCCCGCGGCTTCGCACGCGTTATTTCTATCAGGACCATTTAATAGTTATTTGTTCAACAAGTGAGCAATACGATTTTATTTGCGCGTGCCGGATATTCCCTCGCTAGCTCTGCAGTCTACTTTAGAGCCACTCGCTACGCTTGTGACTCTACTCTAGACTGATTTGCTAGCTCGGGAATTAAGAGCTACAAAAAAAAACATTTGCTCTCGAGTTCAACGTACAACTTTTCAGCTCTACTAGCAAGAAAATATTTAGTAATTTATAAAAGAGGTCGAATGTCAGGAACTCATTTTGGTCAACGACCATGGAGGGTATGCATGCTATAAATCTCTTTCCAACCATAAACGAACGAAATTATGCATTTTTGTGAAGGTTGAACGCTGTCTAACCTCCTTGCGGATCCTCTTCCTTAAGATAAGCTAAAATGAGTGCAGCTCACAGAGGTGTAAGTCCTATATAAATTCCGAACCTCTTGTTTGGTAGATTGGCGTTGTCCGCCTAGAAGAATGGTCATCACAAGCCCAGTTTGCAAGGTACACATAAAAATGGCGATGCCTTCAGTGAGAAAGCTTACATCCCCTGGTGCAGATCGCGTAGATTATTATTTTTTTTGGTACCGACCATAGAGTATCAATAACATTACACCATAGAAATTCAGTAAAGCATTCTGAATTCAAATTACTTTTTTGAACAAGTTCAATAATATCCTTTTCAACACACTTGCTCATAAAGTGGCTCTACCTCTATGGTCACCGCAATTAGGCACAGAATGACACCCATAATCAAACTGTGACTTTTTCATTGCTATAACTCACTAGTGAGTTATAGATTTTTTTAAAATCTTATTGGTTGAGGTGCTTTGTTCTTAAACAAGTTTTTATTCAAAAAAAGATCGTGTTCAATAGTACACGTAGTAGTGAACAAATAAATTAATGTTCCCATTGCTTGCTCATTTCATGCAACTTCTTATTTATATAGATAATTTTAACTCGTACGTGTTTAATAAATAAAACTTTCACTCAGTATATCTGAGTTTTGTTTAGACTTTTGTTTTCTCTGTAATAAAAGAAAACTAAATTCCCCATTTCGTACGTGGCAGAATAGGCACAAGCTCTATATCTATGTGTGTGGTGTAATGCACAAGTTATGAAACAACATCCCAGGGTAAGCAGTGCTACTGCATCACCCTGAACACTGACTCATAACTCACCGACGATCTGATAATTAATTCGCGAATACAATAAAAATAGCATCGACTGCTCTGCACGCGGGAACCGAGAAACAGCTGTTTCACTGGACCATTTCTACTAGTTCTGTGCGACTAGCCTGTGACTTGTGAATACGTTGAGTGGCCCATTTACACTGATCTCCCTCACAGAAATACTTCTTCTTCTTGGCTCTGTTGTTGTTGTTATGCTCTTATAAAGACAAGGCATTTAACGTGGGGTGCTTATGCCAGTAAAAATATTTAGCAAAGTGTACTCCGCCCGTGCTTCCACCTTGAAGGTCAAGAGTGAGCTGTCGGCGGCACCAGGGTGCGATAATTTAGATTTATATGAAAAGGTCCCGCGGCCCGTAATAGCGGCTTCGGCCCGCAGCCCGCCCCCGCGATCCCAATAATAAAACCCACGCCCGCCTCATTACGATCACCAGTCAATTTCCCGCGACGCTTTCATACGATGCGACGATAATGAATACTGATTTGATAATTTTCCAACTAATTGCTCCCGAAAGCGAACGCCAATTTCAAATGCTCCTGAAATCGAAAAGTTTCCGAGAAGCCGAATATTAATCTGACCGAGAACCGAGTTCATAAAATCGTTTCAATTATAATTATTGAGGATCCGACGAATCCGCCGAGAACAGAACTGTGACGAAAGTTATGCACCACTAATGACTTCCAATCTCACAAACTACTGTCTGCGCTGAATCAAACAGAAACCGACCTTCCTGCGACGGCACAAGCGCGAAACTCAAACGGAGAAGTCGCAACTTGGTTCCCAACTACTGACGTAGACCAGATGAAATAATCGTTAATGCGATAAAATAGAGTTCAAATTCAGTGCAGGTTTGATGAACGAACTCGCGACTCCCAATTCGCTTGGAAGCAGTTTCGAGCAATTTTCACAGTTGATGCATAGTTAGTAGCGCAGAGCCACGGAAGACGACGTAGTTAGTACGCGGAAGATCGAAGCGCGCGCCAACTTTGATGAATTCACCGCAATATGACGTCACCACCTCCAGAACTTGCACTGGCTCAGAGAGGCGAACGAGTAAACGAGAACTCTGCAAGCACTCGCGGAACTTTTAGGGTCGGCGCAGACAGGTGGGACGGGGCCCTTTCAGCAGCGATCATTCGCTTTACGTGTTTTCGTTTTTAGTACGTGGTGACTTTACTGGCACAAAAGTGGTAACCACTGTTGAAGTTTCTCATCTGCGCTGACATTCACTTGTGCGTGACGTTTGTGTATTCAAAAGGGGTTGGTGAGACGAATTATAGCCAGATGGGCTGATTGTTCTCACTCTGTGGGGAGATCTGTGGACAATTTGCGTTGGATGAAGTAAGTTTTCTGATCGGCCGCGAGGGCGGGCGGTGGCGGCGGCGGCGGCGAGGCGGGGCGGGGGCGCTGTTCTGGCTTTAATTAGCGAACTAGTTAGTAACTCATGATTCCTCTGTTCTAGTTGTACTCCGCGACACTACTCTGTTTATCTTCTTGTTTGACTGGATTCTCCCGCGCTTTCGCTCTTTTTTTTTGCGGATGAGATAAAAAGTAGCTCGTTATGTTATTCCAGACCTAAGCAAATGCACGTTTATACAAAATTGGAGCTGAATTCGATGAGTTGTTTTGGCATTGTCTGGTCACAAACAAAATCAGTACCTGCATTATGTTTGTATTTGTAACGTTCGTAGGATGATATTAAATAAGATCATTAATCGTCCATTACCTGCAGTTGACGGCAAGTTCAAACCACATAATATCGTTAGAAACAACTAAATACCGCTAGGTACATACAACACGTTGATAACCAACAGTCGATTGTGTAAAGTTTCCGTGGAATGATCGCTCGCTGCCGATACCAGCATCTGATCCGATGCAACATCCACTCTACCTGTGTACCTACAGTGTGTGTTACATTAGTATGTATGTATGTATGTGTGTACCACGTGCAAGTACACGGAGTGAACAAACTGCAGGTAGAACTCAGTCCGCAGTTTGTAGCCGCGCCGATAGCTGGCTTGTCAGTTTCACTGTCTGATATGTAAGCTGTAACTACAGAACGAGGGGCACTTTTCAGGGAGCCGGTCATTTTACTGCTGTCGTCTTCAAGTTGTAAAGAAAGAAATTATATAATGTTATTGTTTGAGAAATCTATGACATCGTTAGAAATATTAATTACTTAGAGATTGATGTGGTTAATCCAAACATTGTTTGGATTAACCACAACCTCATCTCATCACCAGTGAACCCAGTGAACCCCGTCCTCGCTGAGTGAAGCGAGCGTTGCTTGGCCTCGCATCCTCCGGCGCACGGGGCCGTGTACCGAACGAGGCAAACCTCACGTGGTAAACAATGACCGCGTAGGAAGCCCAGCATTACGATACATCGCGATGGCTGGAAGTCCACGGGCCTTTGCCCAGCGGTAGAACTACATAGGCGATGTAAAAAAGAAACCCTCTATAAGGTCGTCCTCAAGTTGAGTTGGAGAAAAATAACTTCATCTGAGGTATCCTTCCATCTAAGTTGTTCTTTAACCAAATCAAAATTAAACTATGCGAGAAAACATATACGGGTTACTGGTTAACTGTTGTCCTTGAGGGGGTTGTAGTTTCCATCCTGACTGACTGATTTGACTATGAAACACCTTACCCCAAACTTAACCGTCTACGAGATATATAGACGATAATAAAGTTTAAAAAAAATGCCTGTTTATGTACTTTTTTGTAATTTGTGTTTTTCAATACAACATTTGCAGCTAAACTTAGAGCATCAGGTAAATTATCAAATTAGGTCGTAGTATACGATTGACTTGAAAAAAGAAATAAATTTGTACAAAGTGTTTTTTTGAGGAATATAAAAAAACTATGCCAGTTATGTTGCAGATGTACTTACAAACATCTACGTTTTTAAAGCGACGAGGTATAACAGTCTAGAGTTTTGCCAGAATTTATAGGAAAAACTTAGATCTAATGCTCACCGGTAGTAGTAAAAAATAATAGTGCTTACACCTCACAATTTTTGTAACACAAATTTAAAAAAAAAATAAACAAAAATAAATTTCTAAATAATTTTTTCCTAATTATTTTTATAAATTATTTTTTCTTTTTAATTTTTAAATGAGTATTTTTTTTTTAAGATTTAATGGGCAATAGCTCGAAAACAGATAAGTTTGGAGTTTCTTTGTGAAAACAGTCAGTAATGAAGGAAACTACAAAACCCTCATGGATATAAGTCGACTTATCCAGTAACCCTGTACTTCATTATAATCTAAGCAGGCGGTTCTCATCATTAACTTACGTACTTACGTAACTTACGTAGTTCCATAGCCATTCCTCCGGCTCGGTGTGTGCTGCCACCGCCCGCGGGCTCTGAGGAATGCGCCCTCCAGGGACAGACTTCGGTAGTGTACGTGTGTGCAGCACAAAGGAAGTTCGTCTGTTTGTTGCGCCCGCTGATTGGTTGCGGCTTAGCGCCCCTATCGGTTGCGCTGCTCTCATTGATTTATTTTCAAACTATTTCTGGATGTTCGTTCAACTACTTTGGCGTCGGTCTGTACATTAGGTAATCATGACCCCCATCGAATCTAGTAGAATGAATGAATGAATTAATGAATGAACACTTTATTGTACTTAAAAAAAATAACATAATAAAACCTTATATCTACATTTAAAAAATACTCGGTACAATTGAGGGGTAGAATCCACTGTTCCAAAAGCGAGTCCTTTCAAATGACTCAAGCCTTCTTAAAAATGTGTTTACAAGGTTTTTGGTAATTCATAATTTTTATAAGAATAAATAAAATCTGACTTATCTTAATTGTATGCAAGTGGTGCGTCACCAAGGTGGTGAGGTTCAAGTGGTGCGTCACCACGGTGCCACGGCGGTGAGGTTCAAATTAATAAATTAGCTTTTCGCTGCGGTCTAATAACGAGACACGGCGCGGGATTACAGCGAGGAGGCGACGGCGGCGTCGGTTTATGTTTACACAAGCACATAATATGCACCGCTTGATATGTGCTCGCATAGAGCTACAAAATATGTACCTAGGTACATTCTGTTTTAATATTTACGCGGTATTCTACTCACATTGACAATCCAAGTGTTAAAGACAAGCTTAGGCCGTATGCTACCACTTTTGATATCCGATTTGATCTTGATGCTTCTAACACCGCATACCCACGCTTGTGTCTTGGCAAGGACATTTTGTTAATTCGGTTCTCTTTCGTGACTCTTTTTACACCGTACATTCTGGACCAAAAAGTGCGGTAAACATTTGGACAACGAGGCCATTTCTAGTAGAGTGTGTTGTGCATGAACCGCTCGGCTTCTTGACGTCAGGAGCGGATTTACGATGCGCCAGGAGTAATGTCCTCTCGCGGAGCATGCATCCTCCGGCCTGCTTACCTTACACGACCAAATCTTCAACTTTAACTTCAACTTCTTTCTTAATGGCGCAACCAAATCTTTGTACACGACCACATTTTATAACACCTGTCATTGCAATTTGACGTCTAGAATAGAGCGAAGTGCAGGAAACTTATTATGAAAGCTGACCCCACCGCCACAACCACACGCGACATCTAGCTGGGACAAAGAGAGACAGAGATTGCACTTTGATTATGTAAAACATAAACATAAGGTAGGTAATTAAGATACAACATATTTTTATTAAGAATATTTCGCACGGAACAAGGGTGAGCTTCATTAAGTTAGAGTTTTGTTACAATAACCATAACGACATCAGTAAGTAATAGAATTATCCACAGTGAGGGTGCCTCATCAGTCGTCACACAGAAGGTACACTACAGTACATAACGACAATTATGTACTCGGTCACCCCGCGCCCCGCGCCGCCAACAATACAACATTACACCACTCTTTGCGTCACACAACCCACGTTGTTCAGTAAGAACACTCATGCAAAGCAGAGTTACTAACGATGCAATCCTATAAAATTGATTGCAAAGCTTCGACATCGTGCATTCGTGCAATTGACTTATACTCTTTCAAAATGCTATTGAATGCCTGAAGCTGAAGTCTCGGCGGGTGTATTTGCGGGTGGCTTTGTTGCGGTGAAGCCTGAACTTTAATGATAAAGAAATTCACAAATTATAAGTTACTTATTTTTGTTACCAAACCATAAAGTACTAAATGTCTTAACAAATTTACATTCCCGCAAATCGTTGGATACATTAACGAATCAGCCTTACTAACTTTAGCTCTGCAGAATCACAAAGTTGCGGCGTGAATGTGCATCTGTGTCGTGGTGTGATGATGTGCGATTCATGCGAGTCACACCCTCATTATGCAGTTTGTGTGTTATCTGGTAATGAGATTATGACAGTGTGCCGCACGGCGGCGGCGGCGCGGCCGGCGCGCGCTTTGCGCTTGGAATACTGATACCCTGGAGGAGTTAGCTCGGTGTGGGCCGGGAGAGCACTTTTTACGCCAGAGATGTTTATGACTGAAAAAACAGATAACTTTGACGTTTTACTGAATTATTTATATAATTATACCTAGTACCTACGCGCCACTATATAATATTATCTCACTTACGGTGTCGTTTAAATAATGGTTTAATATAAACTGTACACTTTGGCCCGCGCGATTTAAAATATTTCGGTCCGAAGTGAATATTTCAGTTCGACCACGCTAGTCCGCCGCACCGCGGTGGCCTCTACTAATGAGAATGCCCTGTCATCAGCTTGCATCATCCAGCATCTGCCAGCAATTTTTCGCCGATCGTCGTCCCACCTGGCTGGAGGAAACTTTGTGTAGGACACTCAGTTTGCAGAGTCGCTGTCCTGACTAAAGAACACGTTTATCCAGCGGTGGTCGGTACGGGAGATATGAGCGGCCCACTGCAACGGGCAGCTCGTATGGACAACAAAGTAATGCGCCTGTGTTTTGATGTTTCAGTCATATCTATATCTAGTTCAAGATCGGAGTGGGTATATTATGATCATTGATTTGTAAATGTACTCGTACAGGGAGATAATATTACTGGGAGTACTAGAAGAGCTTACTGCACGAGTGGCGTGCGCCTGACACGCGCGTCATTAGCGGATCCGTCACGGCAACCCGCACCCCGCACCCGCACCCCTTACAAGGCACCCCGCGGGACACGCTCCAGCGCGCTGGGCGATCATTGTCTCGTTCTGACACACTGACACTTTGACTCAAAGCGTCCGGGACACGAAGGAATTAACTAAGGTCATCTTTTGTTGCTAGCAATAGCTGTAGCTCTAGCGCGAAGAGTCTACCGACTTTGCAACATTCTCGCAGATAGAGTCGGCCGAGGTATGAACAGTAGGATACATCATGTAGAGTCGACCAACTCAAAAATTAGTCTTTGCACTTGTAGTGACACAGTTTAGCATAAAGTACGCGGCGCAACCACGTTTTGTGAAGTAAGCTTTTTCAGTAGCTAAGCCGAGTTTAACCAGTCACTCCTCAACCCTCTGCAGTATCATACATATCCAAAAATAAGGATTAAAGATATCGTAAACATTAATTTTATGTACTCGTGTCTCGTATATTGAATAGACGCAGTAAAGTGAAAACAAACTCTTTTATTACAACCAACCCACAATAGCATAAAGACTATATCTATAACAAATACAAAAGTGGTGACCCCGACGTGATTTCCCGACGTGATTTTCCGACATGATTTCCCGACGTGATTTTCCGACGTGATTTCCCGACGTGATTATATTATAATATATTTGTGGGTTGTGTCATTTGCAAAAAACAATACGGAGTGACTCCCTCCCGATGAAGTCCACACCTCGGGAGGTTAAAGAAATAGCCAAGCAGCCAACTAACAGGATGATGCAATATCGATGCAGCGACGCCGCGCGGTATGGAATGCACAGCAGGTGACGACGTCAGCAGATCCCTTTCCGGCCATCTACAGAAGCCCTATTGAGAAAACCTATCATCAGTCTATGGATATGGTCTAGCGGCAGATGTAAAGAAGATTTTTGGAGCCAGCAATATCTGAGGTATACTCAATCTTATAGAAAATGGTGTTTATACCTGCAGATTCACTCAAGATTATTGCCCGGTTGGAGTAGGTACGCTCACCGGAGGATCAGTGTTGGAATTGGAGATATGGCTCATTCCCACTGCTACGAGTGACTGGCATGCGATGTTCCTGCGCTACTTGGAGACCAAGACAGAAAATGAAGGCGATTTAGAGAAGGTTCTGATATGCAGGATTGGACAAGGTATATCGTGTCAGTAGTGAGTGCGTAAAGTTTTTCAAAAAGTAAATTCAGTGAGCAAAAATTTTTTTAGAGTCAGTGTTAATTCTTAGAATTTATCGCATAAGAGAGTACCTAAACGGTAACACGGTACGGTAACGTGAGAGCCTTACTCACACATTGTAATGTAGCGAGCTATTTGCAGCGTAAGCGAATTTGCAATTGTGTTTTGTTTGAGATTTTGTACTCTATCTGGACAACTTAAATATTTTATTTGATGATATTTTATATTTTGATTTTCTTTTGTGGTTATTTGATGAAAATATAAAAATAATATTTTTGGTTGATTTTATGTAAATTTATTATAGGTAAAAAAGGTTTAATGTGTACTAAATTCTAATGCTAGGAAATCCAGAATTTTCAAGTTTATATAATGAAACATTTTTAAGTTTACTTTTATATTTTATTGTTCACTTTTTACAGCTTTATTAAAAGATTAAACGTTATGAATGTATAATAATAATATTTTTTCAAAAACATTGTATGTAGATTTACAGGTTGACTGTACTTTTCGTATTCATTCAAATAAACTTTGATATTATTGTAACTACCTACTTAGGAATGCGACTTCGAAACATGAGCGCATTGTTGTTGTCAGCAAATTTGTTCGTGTAGGCATGAACTTGTGTAACTTATTAGAGATTTTGAATTGTAAAGTTTTAAATTGAACCTTTAAGGATGAAAAATTTTTAATGTATAAAATTTTTGAAAAAAGGGGAGGATTGATGTAGTGACACAGTTTAGCATAAAGTACGCGGCGCAACCACGTTTTGTGAAGTAAGCTTTTTCAGTAGCTAAGCCGAGTTTAACCAGTCACTCCTCAACCCTCTGCAGTATCATACATATCCAAAAATAAGGATTAAAGATATCGTAAACATTAATTTTATGTACTCGTGTCTAGTATATTGAATAGACGCAGTAAAGTGAAAACAAACTCTTTTATTACAACCAACCCACAATAGCATAAAGACTATATCTATAACAAATACAAAACACTGCTTGTCCGAAACTGTAAGTAACATGGAATGTCCCACAATTTGAACGCTCGTCACGCAGAACCCACTTGACTATTCATTATGAAGGAAGAAGGTAAACTACGAACCTTGTTTGTGTTGAAAGAACACCATCGTTTCATCCCATAACGAAGGACTTGTTCAGGGTGGTGGAGTTAAGGGATGAAACAAAGGCTTTCACTCATAATGAAATCGTCAAACTACCTACTACTACAAATATTGCTCATACAAAACCCCCCTCATTCATTCTAGCCGTGTGTCCCCCTCAAACAGCTGACTCATGACTCATCGCGCGCCTCACTTACGTTCTTTTTGCGGCCGTCGCGTCAGTAATCACTAATTACTGACGGCTGACGGCGGCGTCGCCTGCCGCTAACTGCTGCACCGCACTCCACTCCATTTAAACGTTACAAGAGTGATCTTAGGGGACCGCAATGTTTTCACCAAAAGTCGCAGAACTTCTAGTTTCTGCTTGATTCACTAATGCTTGATTTTCGTAACTGAAATTAAACATATGTATCTTACCAAAAATTGTCAAGCAAACTGAATAAAGGTTGGCGTTCGTAAGTCCAACGTCACTGCCGCCCAACACAAAGATAAGCATTCAAGTACGGGATTCAATTTATTACTTTGAGATACATTTTACAGTGACGGTATGAACAAGTAGCCAGTGCGCCACTCGCTTGAAACAAGTAGCCAGTGCGCCACTCGCTTGAAACAAGTAGCCAGTGCGCCACTCGCTTGAAACAAGTGGACAGTGCGCCACTCGCTTGAAACAAGTAGCCAGTGCGCCACTCGCTTGAAACAAGTGGCCAGTGCGCCACTCGCTTGAAACAAGTAGCCAGTGCGCCACTCGCTTGAAACAAGTAGCCAGTGCGCCACTCGCTTGAAACAAGTAGCCAGTGCGCCACTCGCTTGAAACAAGTGGCCAGTGCGCCACTCGCTTGAAACAAGTAGCCAGTGCGCCACTCGCTTGAAACAAGTGGCCAGTGCGCCACTCGCTTGAAACAAGTAGCCAGTGCGCCACTCGCTTGAAACAAGTGGCCAGTGCGCCACTCGCTTGAAACAAGTAGCCAGTGCGCCACTCGCTTGAAACAAGTAGCCAGTGCGCCACTCGCTTAAAACAAGTAGCCAGTGCGCCACTCGCTTGAAACAAGTGGCCAGTGCGCCACTCGCTTGAAACAAGTAGCCAGTGCGCCACTCGCTTGAAACAAGTAGCCAGTGCGCCACTCGCTTGAAACAAGTAGCCAGTGCGCCACTCGCTTGAAACAAGTGGCCAGTGCGCCACTCGCTTGAAACAAGTAGCCAGTGCGCCACTCGCTTGAAACAAGTAGCCAGTGCGCCACTCGCTTGAAACAAGTGGCCAGTGCGCCACTCGCTTGAAACAAGTGGCCAGTGCGCCACTCGCTTGAAACAAGTAGCCAGTGCGCCACTCGCTTGAAACAAGTAGCCAGTGCGCCACTCGCTTGAAACAAGTAGCCAGTGCGCCACTCGCTTGAAACAAGTGGCCAGTGCGCCACTCGCTTGAAACAAGTGGCCAGTGCGCCACTCGCTTGAAACAAGTAGCCAGTGCGCCACTCGCTTGAAACAAGTAGCCAGTGCGCCACTCGCTTGAAACAAGTAGCCAGTGCGCCACTCGCTTGAAACAAGTAGCCAGTGCGCCACTCGCTTGAAACAAGTAGCCAGTGCGCCACTCGCTTGAAACAAGTGGCCAGTGCGCCACTCGCTTGAAACAAGTAGCCAGTGCGCCACTCGCTTGAAACAAGTAGCCAGTGCGCCACTCGCTTGAAACAAGTGGCCAGTGCGCCACTCGCTTGAAACAAGTAGCCAGTGCGCCACTCGCTTGAAACAAATAGCCAGTGCGCCACTCGCTTGAAACAAGTAGCCAGTGCGCCACTCGCTTGAAACAAGTAGCCAGTGCGCCACTCGCTTGAAACAAGTGGCCAGTGCGCCACTCGCTTGAAACAAGTAGCCAGTGCGCCACTCGCTTGAAACAAGTAGCCAGTGCGCCACTCGCTTGAAACAAGTAGCCAGTGCGCCACTCGCTTGAAACAAGTAGCCAGTGCGCCACTCGCTTGAAACAAGTAGCCAGTGCGCCACTCGCTTGAAACAAGTAGCCAGTGCGCCACTCGCTTGAAACAAGTGGCCAGTGCGCCACTCGCTTGAAACAAGTAGCCAGTGCGCCACTCGCTTGAAACAAGTAGCCAGTGCGCCACTCGCTTGAAACAAGTGGCCAGTGCGCCACTCGCTTGAAACAAGTGGCCAGTGCGCCACTCGCTTGAAACAAGTAGCCAGTGCGCCACTCGCTTGAAACAAGTAGCCAGTGCGCCACTCGCTTGAAACAAGTAGCCAGTGCGCCACTCGCTTGAAACAAGTAGCCAGTGCGCCACTCGCTTGAAACAAGTGGCCAGTGCGCCACTCGCTTGAAACAAGTAGCCAGTGCGCCACTCGCTTGAAACAAGTAGCCAGTGCGCCACTCGCTTGAAACAAGTAGCCAGTGCGCCACTCGCTTGAAACAAGTAGCCAGTGCGCCACTCGCTTGAAACAAGTAGCCAGTGCGCCACTCGCTTGAAACAAGTAGCCAGTGCGCCACTCGCTTGAAACAAGTAGCCAGTGCGCCACTCGCTTGAAACAAGTAGCCAGTGCGCCACTCGCTTGAAACAAGTGGCCAGTGCGCCACTCGCTTGAAACAAGTAGCCAGTGCGCCACTCGCTTGAAACAAGTAGCCAGTGCGCCACTCGCTTGAAACTTACGGTAAGCAAGTATGTCTATGTGTAATGTATCTAAATATTACGAGGTTAAGTCCATATTTTGAATCATCATCTTCGTGTTGTGCGGCAGCAGGGTTGGACGTGTGAGCGACAAGCTCTGCGCTCATTAATCCAATACCGCTACCACACTGCACAAAAAAAGTGCATTCAAATATGGGCTTAAGAACACGCAGAGCCAGGTGCGACCGCTAGTTAGCCGGTGCTAACTGAAACAATAAACAGAGAGAGAGGAGCTCGCAATTATGCGGCACGATTCAACATCTGAATATTGTATTCCGAGTTAGGCTACCGGCGCTGCTCGTGTTGAGGACAGCGCGCTCGCTGCCCATCTTACTAATAAATAAATAATGTTGGACAATCCACACAACATCATCTAGCTAGCCTCAAGCCAGTATTTTTCTACAGAAAATATTGTCTGCGCAAGTACTAGATAACTGATATACATAATACATACATTACATAGATTAGATAGATATTTTAAATTAACACAAAAAATACACAGAACACCCGGAACTAATATTGCAGATAGCACAAAACATTTGTCTCAAGGCGGGAATCGAACCCACAACCTCATGAGTCGCAGGCAGACCTGCGCTCGCCGCGCCACATCGGTCGTCATTATCGATACTGCTTGTACCTCTAGTGTTTTACAGAGTTCTGTGTACATATATTTATTAAAGTCAGTCCGTCTGGTTGGTTGTCAACTAACAAAAAGCCGAAGCGGAGGCTTCAGTTAGAGCTAACGGGACATAGAATATACCTTACGACACACGACAAGATCAGTGCTCGAGCACTGATTTAATTAATGTATCTGTGTATGTATCAGGTATCAGGGTTGTATCAACAAATGTTTCTCTATCTCTATCTACCTCTATGTATCAATTCGTTGAAACGCTTACTTGAATGTGAATAGACCATCGTTTGACAATTACACCTGATGGCAAAGGTCTATTCTCTTCTGTCTTGTTAAGGATAATTGAAACTTTCAATGCTCCTTTATAAAGTATCGATTCCCAGGTCAATAGCAAGAATGTGTTTCAGTAAGACCTACAAAAGCGCAATTAATCTAAGTCAAATAATTTCTATTAATAAATCATTGTCGATACAAAACGAAACGAAACTCAAGTTATTGCCGGGTTAGTCTTTGTTCGCTGGTTCAGAGGATTTCTCGTTGTCATCGCAATAATAATGTAATTTATTAGGTATCTCTTGTGTTTGTGAAAGGAGTCCTTTTTAGGGTTTCGATGATCGGAGATCGGTTTCGAAACCCTTATGGTTTCGCTTTTTCTGTCCTTTTTTCCGTCTATAATATCTCAGCAACAAACAAATAACTTGACATTTAAAATAATAATACATTTTAAAACAGTTTTTAAATTTTTTGTAGGTTTCATACTTTTTGAAAAAAGTCGAAAAATTACCCATTCCCTCCCCCTATCTCAAATGTATGTAGCGTTGTAGATATGGATCAATATTTTCAAAAGGCTACTACACCAATTGACATATCAAATAAAATGTATCGGTTTATACATCTCAAAACAGTTTTTGAAATTTCTCTAGGTTACTATTTGAAATATTTTATACTTTTTTAAATATTTTCAAAAGACTCGAAAATGTTACTATTACCCTACTATACTCCGAGGTTTATACAATTTTTAGGTATTTATTAAATTACAATGTCTCTAACCGGTACCTATAGTACTTATTGGTATAGGTACTTGGCAAACATTCGAAACCCTCGGCGCGCGAGTCACACTCGCACTTGACGGATCTTGTTTATTACAAATACAATTTTATTATCATAGTTTCTTTCTCGTAAACCTAATTAGGGGAGGCCTATGTCCAGCAGTGGATAAGATAGGTTGATGATGATGATGAAACCTCATCAGATATGTAACTAAAGCAACGTTTTACATTTGAAATGCAAAGAATTGCATTTGGCCAGTCGTCACCGCCGGCCAAATCAATCAAAAGGAAAGTAATTTGCGATGACTTGGCCGACATGGAGACATGGAGACGACAAAATGAATAAGTGTCGCGACGGGCGAAGGTTCGCCTGCAACGCAGGAGGTTGCGGGTTTGATTCCCGCCTTGAGGAAAATGTTAATACGAGCTGCGGGTATTTGGATCGGGTGTTCTGGGTGACTTCTCTGTAAAGTAATGTAATGTTATGTAATGTACACAAGCTCTGCTTGGCCGATTGTCCAGCATTATTGATTTATTTTTATTTATTAATTAAAATCCTGTTTCAACCCGAAAGGTCACGTGTTCAAGGTCACGTGTGAACTAAAAAAATATACAGGTGCTTAATATGGAATAAATAAAAGTAAAATACAAAATAATAATAACGTTTATTGAAAAATATTTGAGACTTAAACTTATTACATCGTTGATCCCCAAACTAGGATACACTGTATCTTGGGGACCACCTTCCATGGGTTCTTTACATAAAATATATCAAGCAACGTTATGTCTAAATAAAAACAATAATTCAAAAAAATAATTAAAATAATTAAAAATGAATGCCAGGTGCGACTTGACTCGCACACGAAGGGTTCCGTACCGTAAAAATCATGCACCTTTTTCAAGGAACATCATTTTCACGTATTCAGAGACCGCTTTAAATTTTTAACTTTATTATATTTTTAGAATTTGTTGTTATTATAATTGAAAGCCCCTTTTAATATTGATATTTATTTTGTTTTTATTACTTGTTGTTATAGCGGCAAGAGCAATACACATTATCTTAAAACTTCAACTGTCTACCTCTTACGGTTCATGAGATAGAGCCCTGTGACCTTAGAGCATTAAACCAGAACGGAGGCGACACTCATAGGCGTACCCCCTCTGCCAAAGGTACGAGAGCGGCGGTCATACCCGTTATATAAAACTAGTTGCCGCGCGTCGGCCGCCAGTTGTCGGATTGCAATGCGCGCAGAATAAGCTCCGGTGAAAATGCCGAGTTGCTGTGTTTTTGGTGCAAAAATAGGTCAGAAACTTCAAACCTGCGAAAGGATAACATTACATTTCATCTGTAAGTATTATTTTGTCCAAATACTATTAAATAATGCACTTATTTAGCAAAAATAGAAAAATATTCGTCTGTACTAAGGTGTTGCCAGTAAGTTATACAGTGTAATATTCTAGAGCAAGTTTCGTAGTTGAGTTAACACTAAAACTGAATATTTTATTTTACAATCATTAATAAAATTTTCCTATTGTAATGAACCAATAATGATTATCATAGATTCGTGTGATTTTTAGGGAAATACTGCAATATCACCGCATTTATATGGGTACATTTCAAAATAGCAAAGATTTTTAGAAAATACTTTTATTAGTTAATTTATTATGCATGTTTTAGATTATTATTATACTTTCTAGTTGAATTATATTTTCAGTCGACATTTTACCAAAAAATATCAGTTTCAACTTAAAGAATCTGGCAGCACCTCAACAAATTTTGTGATGGGACTGCACAATCAGAAATATCGATATTCTTTTTGTTTTAATTTATAATTTTTTATATACGTAAAAAAGTATTAAACCGAAAATAAGTGCTAGGACAGCACAATCGCGAATATCGAAATCATTTTCTTAAACAGGGTGATTTTTAATAGTGGATGATAATTTGAGAAATTAATCTATCCATGAAATTGAAACTTCCCCCAAGAAATTTAGGTTGAAATATGACGAATATTTTATGAAATATGAGAAATATTTTTGGACATACCTGATAAATTAGTCTTGTAAGGGTAGAAGAGATCTAAACACTATCACCTATATTATCAAATTATGACCTATGTCTTTTAGACAAAGTAGTTCAGTTTCGTACAATCGTCCCACAAAATATCAATCACTTATAAAATTTCGTTATTCTTTTTCTTACAGATTTCCAAAGGATATTGGGATTCGATCTGTGTGGGTTAAAGCATGTGGGAACCATGAAACATGGACTCCTAAACGAACGAGCACCATTTGCTCCGCACATTTCATAACTTCCTGTTTCATCACACAGTCAAATAACAAGAGAAGATTGAAACAGGACTCCATCCCAACTTTGAAATTATTATCAGAGTTAATTTACATTTACTTGCTAACGACTATTTCTGCATACAATATACAATGATCTGCTGATTTTAAAGTAGTGCGAGGGTTTACAGGCTATTTTTCTCGTTCGTTTCAGTTTCAACCTTGCGAAAAATCCGAGGATGAACAAGAACCTAAAAGGAAAAATTTAAAATTCTCAACCAGTTCAAACTGAAGAAGGTGAAACTAGCAAGCTAAAGGCACATCCACCGGAACACAACATTTGTATTGCAACCACTTCAACTGTCAATCCGCAATTACAAGATGCGCCAAGAAAAATAAAATTGAAGAAACAGCTACAGATGAAAAATAAGCAAATAAAAAAAAGTTATTTAAAGAAAAAAGTTGCAGGACTGAAAGAAATATTAAACACCCTGTCAGATAAATCTTTGATAGATAAAGAAGAGCGTCAAGTTTTAGACAAGATTGGTGTAGAAGAGAGAGAACTTCGAGACAGCTAATTAAAAGCAAAACAGGAAAAATTCCTACAACCAAATATTCTGCTGAACTTAGATGTTTCGCTTTAACCCTACTTTTCTATTCGCCCAAAGCCTATAGGTACGTGCGAAAAACGTTTGGAACATGTTTACCTGCACCAAGAACCCATACAAGATAGTACAGTTCTATCGACGGGCAGCCAGGTTTTACAAAAGAAGCGTTTGTTGCATTGAAACTAAGAGCTGAGTGTAATCCTGAGAAAAAAATATATTGTACTTTGGTTTTTGACGAAATGAAAATAAAAAAATCTGCGGAGTATATATCAAGCACTCAAAGACATTACGGTTACGTGAACCTTGGATTTGATTTCATTTCAGATAATTCTGAAGAGGTTAATTAGCCCCTGTCAAATAACAATATACGTTAGGAAAACGAAAACCTAACTGTAGAATTTTACTTTGCAATTTGTCTTTTTAAAATTACGTTTAAACATTACATGTTGTGTATTTGTTATTAAAACCCTTTATTCTGACACCCTACTTGATGGGTTGTTTATGACGAAATGAAATTCTACTATACATATATTAGTAAAATATTATGGCTTTCGAGACTCTACAGATAAAGAGCAATCCAATGATTCCTTATATTTAAAGTCTGTCCAGCCGTTAAGACTACAGGTGAAACCAATGAATGATACATAAACACATTCAGAAATTATTACCCTCCGCTCTTTCGGCAATTGGGTAAAAATAATCAAGTGTTCCTGGTAAACTTTAGAATTCATCGATAGTCGAATATCGATAATGTCAAGCACTAGCATATTTAATTATTGCTGCAATTGTGTTGTATACTGACAGACATCATTACGTGTGCGACTGTTGAGTATGCGATTGTGTGCGTGTAGTTTAAGATTGTGTACGATAATAATGTTGTGTGCGCTTATAGCGACGTGATTGAAAAGTCTATGTGTGTTACCTCACCCCCCGCTGAAAGCGGCAGAATTTTTGAATTTTTTGGGTATGTATTGTTGCGCGTGTCTTCTCCGTTCTGGTTTAATGCTCTAAGCCTGTGACAGACGGATGGACGGACGAACGGACGGACAGCGGAGGCTTAGTAATAGGGTTCCGTTTTCACCCTTCGGGTACGGAACCCTAAAAAGTAATTTCTCCTCACTACTTAGTGCAGTGTCTCAGTAGCGCCCACATCTCAGACTGTGCAACCGAGGCCGGTGACTGTGCCGTGCCGTGTCTATTTAACTTGTCGACTTGCTCTGGTTGCTTTGAGCGAAACAAATACAATAACGACATTTTCGTGGTATCTGCGGATTGAGATTCCTACAAATATTCCTTTCAAATCTATGAATCCCTGGTTACGCCAAGCTTGTGTGATGAAAAAGAAAATACCTTTATTTGACTTAATTACTAAGATAAGTCTACAAACTGTCAAGTTTACTAAATCTGTCTTTGTATAACCATCAAGACATCTCACCCTCTCATGTTGTGTTAATAATATTATTTCAGCACTCCCCGTGTTTACCCGACTTGTTTACCGACATGTTTAGTTATGGATGCGGACAAGACGTAAGGCTCCGCACAAACGAGCGTTTGATGCCGCCTCCGTAATTACCACGTCTTTGTGCCGTAATACGGTAATAATGGTAAGTAATTCTTTTCGCGTCGGGACGTAATGCCACGGAGAGGGTTAAGTGGTAGGTTTTTAGGCAGTTTTTATATTGTAATTTTTGGGAACATTGATCTATCCAATAACGACTCAACAGATCATAGTCTATTATCAAAATCGTAGAGATGGAATCATAATCCCAAATTATGAATTTAAAACTGTATTTAATTGTTTACGAAACCAATCATAAATCACTATGACTGGAACTTAAGGTGGTAACATAACAACATGGAAATGGTACCTAACATCTGTTCCGATCATACTCCCCCCCCCACCTCCCATGCCAACTTGGATTTGATTGGACCCCTTCCTCAACCCTGCTAAGCCCATTAGCTATTATAGTGCTCAGTACTAAGCTCAAGTTGAGTAATTTAGCTGGAACTCTTCCAATGGGATGGTAAATACCGTTCAAGAAAGCATCCATCGGTCGAACCTCACTAATTACCGCTGTCGTCGCCGCGTCGCTACATTCGGCTTCACCTCGCGGCGGGACCAGGACGCGCACGCCGCCGCCACCGCTGCACTGAGAGGCAGAATACTAGACTCATGGACCTGAGTGAGATATTCAACTACTTTTGTAACTACCAGTTAGTTACTTAGTAATTAGTTAATTAACTAAATACTGATGTACTACGGTGTACGTACTGATGTACGGTGAAAATATAGTGCCACAAGTAGTTATATTGTTCTGGCTACGTTTCATCAGATACTTGCACCTCGAATGAAGTCAAAAATATTAAGCTACTGTGCTTACTGCTTAAAATTAATAACCGTTATAATAACAGTTTTTTTTTTATAAAAAGAGACAATTGTATTATAACTTTAAGTGAGATAATGATTTAAAAAATAATTGAGTTTATGTTGTCCCTGTCTAATAGGCTCTTGTGCGTTAACTAAGTAGGAAAGGAGAGGCTTTGCAGCGAGTTCCAGGAGCTGGGTAGTAGCGCCGAAGAAACTGAGTCGCGGCGCGAGGGGGGAGGGGACACAAACTCTATTCATGTTTGGAAATTAAATAACGAATTTCCTGATAATAGGTGGATTTTGAAAAAACTTAATACTTCCTACTTAGTATAATTACACTTAGTTTAATCAGCAATGGAGAAGACTATGCTCAGAATCCCTTGAAATTATCGACGAATTTCGTAAGTCTAAAGAAACAAAAATAGTAGGTAATTATAATTTCTGATCGTATAAGAAACGAGAAAATCCGCAGAACAACTAACAATTGGCTGTGGCTTACAGAACTGATGTCCGCTTGATGTATGAGACAGGTGAGTGGCTACCACGTACCTGAAGTGGACAGACTTCCTATAACCCGGTGGACGGCTGATGATAGAGACTGCCTGGTGAAGGTGGTGGCAGACCGCCGCCGGATGCTCTTACAACTGAACTCATGCCTGAATGATTGTTGAATTACTTACAATTTACTCTACATCTAGCAACGTCGCATCTCAGCCGCTTCCAGCGCATCAATCTACTTTAGTTCAGGCACGTTCACACCGCCATCAGCGCGTCCCTAGCGGAAGGGTCCATTACATCACCGCCAACAATGCCACAATGGACTCGCCCGAACAAAGAGCTACCCTCGCTTACAAATTATAAAATGTAAGAGGACTCTCTCCGTTTGTACTTCTGCATCTTCAACTGCAAATAAAACTGTATGATGCTGTTTTGTTTCGTAAAGTGTTCGGTGCACCCGCGCGGAATGCAAATAAACATCTAAACGATAAAAGGCGTACAACAGTGAATTGTAAGGTAGAAAAGACTTTCTAATGCAAATACTTCTGTTCTGAACAAAATAACAAAAACTTCAAGCAAACGGTGAACATTTGAAATGCGAAACTGAAAAGAAAAGTTAGCGAATAAAAACCCGCCGCTTCCGCGCCCCCAGCGACTCTGCCGCAATCTGCGGCGCGGGCTGCATACCAACTGTGCCGCACCCTGTGGCGAAACTTTCCTGCATTTTCACTCCCGAAGTCAAGCTTCATGAATCATTAAAAATGTTCCGGCGAAGTTGGAATTATGAAACAGTGCCTCGACCACTCCACTTTCTTTGAAACTCGCGCAAGAAGCGGTTAGCGCTTTTTAAAAACTTCATTGAGCAAGGTAATAGTTAAGTACTGGAAATGGGATTTGGAGTTTATTTTGGTTGGATAATGAGCTGGAAATAAAATGATATCGAGAAACAACTCATTAATTAAATAGTATTTGAACAGAGAGGTGAAAGATTCACCTCAGAACCAGTTCGACTTTACTTTAGTGTAGTTTTAGCGTTGAACATGAAACTTAATTTACTTACTCGGACCTCGCACAGTGCTGTGTGTCACAGCCCACAGCATCACAGCGTGTTGCTGCAAAACGAACACATAATAAAACATTCTACAGTTACACTCTATTACAAGTTGGCGCGCGTCACATAAAGTTTAAACGGTAAAGTGTGTGTAATTCCGCAGAATATTGCGCCGCACCGCACCGTCCGGCGCGCGATCCGCACAAAGGACCGGAACCGCATCGACGCCGGACCGCGCTCCAACTGGACCGCCCCTAAAATTGATGCTTTTTAACGGGCGCTGCACTCTGCGTAAACTGTATTCTAATGGACATTTTATTTTATCTTCCAGATTTTGCTGAAAACATAATATTTGATTCAAGGCCTATCATTATCTGTGCCTACCTAGAACTTCAGCTATAATTTTCTGAAGAAACCTTGACTGTTTCCGAACATCGGCAACTTTTGATCAATTTAGAATTTTCAAGTCATACATAGCGTTCTATTTGTACCTGGTTGTTTCTTTCAGATTTGTGAAGATTAATCCTTTTATGTAGCTGTACAGCCTAAACATCTGTTCCTATCTGGATGAGGAAAGTCAGGTGTACTTCAATGAATAGTTTTGTATTACGATTTTATAAAATGTTTATTGCTCTTCGATATCTGCATTACATTGCAAAATTTGTAAGGAAGTGAACGAACGAAGTTAGAACGAGTGAAAATATGAATGGAAGAATGAATGGATACACAGGTAACTAATAAAATCGAATTTTTAATCTAGCCTATTGAAGTCATGGTATTTGGTACCACCGTAGTCTGTTAGATGGCGCTGTACGTGACTTCTGAACATGCCGGCCGCCTTGGAAGCTCCAGGACGTAAGCTTCCAACCTGGACTGCTCTTCACTGGCTCGTTAGTTCCGGCAGTAGCGGTACGATTTTCGAGAAGGCTCGCCGAATGATGCCGGTCGCCGTCCGAATCTCCACCACGCGTGTAACGCCGTCGCTGCCGGGGAACAAACGTGTTACCCGACCCATCTTCCACTTCAGGGGAGGTACATGGTCTTCCTTGATGAGGACTAGGATGTCCTTGTCGATGTCTTGGCTATCGACCTTCCATTTCGTGCGCTGTTGCAGCTCCGACACGTACTCCTTTGACCAGCGCTGCCAGAAATGCTGTCGAAGCTGCTCTATAAGGTGATAGCGGGTAAGGCGGGTAGGCGCGACGCTCGTCAGGTCTTCACAGGCTGGCGCTGTCAACGGCCGGCCAATAAGGAAGTGAGCCGGAGTAAGGGGAAGGAAGTCGTGGACATCTGAGGAAAGAGGAGATAAAGGCCGGGAATTCAGGACGGCTTCAATCTGCGTTAATACCGTACTAAACTCCTCGTGCGTTAACCTTGCATTGCCCAATACTCGCCTTAAGTGATATTTACACGATTTGATTCCAGCCTCCCAAAGTCCACCGAAATGAGGACTGTAGGGTGGGATAAACGTTAAACGAATTTTATTATTACTCATGAAATTCGAAACATCATCAGAATGTTCGAAGAACTGATTTATTTCCTTAAGGGCCCCAACAAAGTTTTTCCCATTATCAGAGAAAATTTCTAATGGCTTACCACGTCTTGCTATGAAACGTTTTAATGCTAGTAGATAGTCCTGTGTCGATAAGCTGCCTACCAGCTCAAGATGTACGGCGCGAGTTGTGAAACAAACGAATAAACATATGTATGCCTTGATTAAAATAGCGCCCCTGCCTTTACGATTTAAAATGAAGACAGGTCCGGCGAAATCTGTTCCGCAACGCATGAAGCAAAAACTCCCGAATTCCAATCTTACCTGGGGTAAATTTCCCATTTTTGGGGTAAAAGTTTTCCCTTTCAGGCGCGTGCACGTAACGCAGTTATGTACCACTTGCCGAGCTAAGTTGCGAGCTCCTAGCACCCACCACTGTTCACGCATGGAATATACTAGAAGCTGAGGCCCAGCGTGTAGTAATTTCTTATGTTCGTATTCACACAGCAATCTTGAATATCGATGTTTACCACTCAAAAGCACGGGATGTTTTTTATCGTAATTAAAATCAGTCGAGTTACATATCCTGCCGCCTACACGAATTAGACCGCTGTTGTCTAGAAATATGCTCAAACCCGCGATTTTATATCCGGTTCTACCATTCTCTTTGAACGGTAAATTATTTACAAGCCTATGATACTCATTAGGAAACGATTCTTTTTGCACTGCGCGTGTCAACGTGATAAGCGATCGTTCTATCTCGGCTGCAGTTAGCAAACCGGTTATGTGACTAGGGGTGCACGGCGACGACCGCGCGTTATCAATGAAGCGGAGTAGGTATGCACAAGCGCGCTGTAAGCGAATGAACAAGGAAAAGCGTTCATAATTAAATAACGGACTCGTTTGCGTACAAATTAAATTTATTGTGTTAGATTTAAGTTCCGGTAAATCATCGCTACTCGGTACTTCCCTATTGCTGATCCAGGTGCTGCTGGGTTCACCTAAAAACCTAGGTCCACACCACCAATGATTACTAGTGTCGTACTTTAATAAATCTAAATTCGCACCGCGCGTGATAAGGTCGGCAGGGTTTTCCGTGCCCTTAACGTGCCGCCAAATCGTTTCATCGGTTAGTTCATTAATTTGCACTACCCTATTTTGTACAAACGTTTTGAGAAGATGCGGAGACATACGTAACCATCCCTGCACTATTGTAGAATCCGTCCAAAAAAAGACTTTATCGAAAGTTATACGAAGGGATTGTTTTATTTTTACGAATAATTTCGCTCCTAATAACGCGCCACATAATTCTGCTTTTGGAATCGATACCGATTTTTGATTGGACATAATTTGCTTTTAGCACATAATAGCTTAATTGAGATAGAAGGAGCCTGATCACAGTCGTTGCGACAGGACCGAACGTAGGCACAAGCACCGTAGGCCTTTTGTGACGCGTCTGTAAATACATGTAACTCGGTGTAATGAGAATCTACAGAGGTTACGTAACGAGGAATACGAATTTCCTGTAAACATTGCAGATTAGAGATGAATTCGCGCCATGTACTTGCGATGCTTTCTGGTACCTGTTCGTCCCAGTCTAACTTTTGTAACCACAAACCTTGCAAAAGACATTTTGCTATGATGATCGCCGGAGATAACAAACCTAACGGGTCATAGATCTGTGATATTACAGATAGCATTTTACGCTTGGTTAGGAGTGAGTCATCTTGTGACAATTTCGTGGTGAAATGCAATTCATCACTCTCCGGGGACCAACCTAGACCTAAAGTTTTGGACAAATGATGTTCGCCTATGTTTAGGTCTTTACTACTCTCTGGACAAACTTCGTGATTGAATGTCCATTTATGTAACGGAAAACAACCCGATTTCAATACCTTAGCCGTTTTAGTGCATAATTCTAACAAGGTGTCTGCGTTATTATGTGAGATAATGACATCGTCAACGTAAAAGTCAGAATTTATGATTTCTGCTACACGTTCATCGTCACATTCTTTCGCTAATTGTTTTAGGTACCGTATACTTAAGTAGGGCGAAGACGCATAACCGTATGTGACCGTATTCAAAGAATATATCTGTAACGGTAAGTCCTTATTTTCCCGCCATATTACCAATTGTAAGTCACGTAAGTCCGGCTGTACTAAGATCTGCCTGTACATCTTTTCCACGTCTGCACAAGCTACGTACTTGTGTTGCCTAAAACGGAGAAGAATGGAGAATATGCTATTCTGAAGAGGCGGGCCTATGTGTTGGATGTCATTTAACGATTTGTTAGTGGTTGTTTTGGCACTCGCGTCAAAAACAACTCGTAATTTAGTGGTTTGACTAGATTCGCGGTACACGCCGTGATGCGGCAAGATGTAGTACGGTTTCTTCGGGTCCGTGACATTACCTGGCACCGGGGACATATGCCCTAACGCCTCGTACTCACGCATGAAATCACAATATAATTGTTTATATTGCAATGACGAATCTAGCTTCCTTTCTAGCGATAAAAAACGTTTTTTCGCCATGGTAAAAGAATCTCCTAAAACGTCAGCAGATTCCTTAAACGGAATGCGCACAGAAAACCTACCCTTTTCATCGCGCTGTGTAGTTTCTGTAAATAACGATTCGCAATACCTATCCTCCTTCGTCAACGCAGAAGGTAAGTCAGTCAGTTCCTCTAACTCCCAAAATTTGCGTAATTGAGAATCAATTTGAACAAAATTACAGTGAATATTGTTCATGAGATACGACTGAACATTGTGAATAGGCCCAGAGATGATCCATCCTAACTTCGAGTCGTATAGGTATGGACCAGCATTAAGTTTTATTCTGTTTTCCTTGAGTAGGTCCCAGAATACGTCCGCGCCTAAGAGTATATCTACCTCGGACGGGATACTAAACGTAGGATCGGCGAGCGAGATGTACCTAGGTATACCTATAGAATCGCAGTTGACGTTTATCGAAGGTAGCTTCGATGTTATGCTAGGTAGAACCAAGCATTGGATTTCTTTGATGAAATCACTGTTTTTAGAACGAATATTTAATTTACAAGCGTGATTACTCTGTGATACGGTTTGACCTACGCCTGTAATCTGAACAGTGGACTGTATGATTGGTAACTGTAAACGAGTTACTAACGCTTTGGTAACGAAACAGTTCTGTGACCCGTTATCCAAAAGAACCCTAATAGTGTGATACTGATTATCCGAATCAGGTACATCTACTAGCGCAGTTGACAACAAGACTGGCTGTATAAACGATTGACAGGACAGTGCTGTGCGTTCACCGCGGTCTTTCGGCGCATCAGCTGACTTTTGTGAGTTATCATGAGACAGGGACATTAAACTGGCGGCGACTGTACTTATGGTTTCACCGAGAACGTGAAGTAGCGTATTATGCTTCGCACTGCATAACTTGCAAGGGCCGTAGGTACAGTCATTAACGGAATGCTTGTCTGAACGCAGACAGTTAGAACAAAGTTTTTTAGCAGTGACTAGATTTTGCCTATCTAACACGGACATGTTTAAAAACTTCGCACACGAATAAAGATAGTGATCGTTGCTACAATGACAACATACACGCTTCTGTGTTGTCTTGTCAGCGCTCGGTTTATTGGCTGACACGAATGCATGCGCTTGAGGTTGCGGGTGCGATTTATTTTGTTTTTTATTTTGCTGATAAGAATTTGCCCTGCTACCTTCATTATTTTTAGATTTAGACGAAGTGAAACCTTTTGTGCTGTTAGAGTTCACCATTTCTAGCATGTCGGCCCGGTTTCTAAGAAAAACAAGTAAATCATCTAGCTTGATCTTAGGCTCGGTACCTACCTCATTCCGTTTCGAAACTATGACACCCTTTTGGGATTCCCACTCACGCTCTGTGACCGTATCTAGTTTAGACACAATTAAATAAACGATTAATGTGTCCCAAGAATCCGTGGGTTCACCAAGGGATTTAAGGGCTCGTAGATCCCTTAACGTGGAATCTATAAGGGTTCTAATTTGTGCAGGCGACTCCGAGTGCAAGGCTTGAGTGGCAAACATTGACTTCACATGATTTTGTATGAGTAATCTGTGATTTTGGAACCTTTGTTCAAGCAAATCCCACGCATGAGCATAGTTGGATTCTGTGAACTCCAACGCACTTATGACTTGAGCAGCAGTAGCAGTTAACGATGATTTTAAGTAATGGAACTTCTGGATCGCGCCTAAATCAGTTCTGTTGTGAATCATGGTAACATACGAGTTTCTAAATTCTATCCATTTATCATACGAACCGTCGAAGGCGGGTAAAGTTATTTGTGGCAACTTTATTGACACAGAACTATCTATACCTATCGAACCATCTGGTATTTGTAAGTAATTGTTTAATATGCCTTTCGCAGTAGCCATTAGAGAAAAGTATTGTGACTCAAAGGCTTCCCTAGATTGCATTTGAGTCATAAGATCAGATTCTTCATCTATTAACTGTTCTATTTCACTTTGGATCTCATTAAAACTTTGGAAAATGGCAGCATTTGACTGTACACGTAGATCGAATTCTACCCTTTGACTAGCCGTTTGGTTTGGATTGAGATCATGTTCTAGCTGAATATTAGCGATATGTTTTCCAAACAGAGTTAACCTACATTTAAGATTAGCTCGTTGCTTTTTTAGGGATGTAAGGCGGGTTGATAAAACATTAGGGACCTGCAAACGTGGGGACTTTGGCCTATCAACATTAGTGGGATCAACCTGATCTTGATTCATTATAAATGTAAAAACTTACGGTTTTTCTGCGGTATAGGCGATGCAAGGCACAAGGTAACGCACACACGAAACGCACAAAGAGCTGAAAAACGAAACGAATATTAACGCAGACTGCAGAGAAGTGGGATAGGAAGGATGGGTGCGATAGACCGACCGTTGTAGGCGCTCGCCGCTACTCCAGACCTCCTCCAGGACTCCAGCAGCTTCCAGATCTCGAACCGGAAAAAGTATCCGCGTGGCCGCTCGACTCGGCAAGGGCTAGTTCTTCGTTATTTGGGTCGAAGGATCAATTTTATGTACAGCCTAAACATCTGTTCCTATCTGGATGAGGAAAGTCAGGTGTACTTCAATGAATAGTTTTGTATTACGATTTTATAAAATGTTTATTGCTCTTCGATATCTGCATTACATTGCAAAATTTGTAAGGAAGTGAACGAACGAAGTTAGAACGAGTGAAAATATGAATGGAAGAATGAATGGATACACAGGTAACTAATAAAATCGAATTTTTAATCTAGCCTATTGAAGTCATGGTATTTGGTACCACCGTAGTCTGTTAGATGGCGCTGTACGTGACTTCTGAACAGTAGCTTTCAAGCGCTTTCCATCAAATTTATTTTAAGAACATCTTGTTCTTAAAATACTTTATCGATTTACAAATGATGGTAATTTATGTACCAGGTTTACATCCATGTGTTTGGTTTAATTTCTCCAAAAAGCGTGAGTTTATAATAAATATATATATTTACGTGTAATAAGTTAGCAGCTTTAGGGTGTAACGGTATCTGTGCCCTAGTACCTACTACGAAATATTAAATTCTGAAATCAATTATTTCCTTTTCCTCACTAAATTCAAAATCGACTATTGAAAAACGTCCCCCTTCCTATAACTTTTACCTCTTTAAGGTACAAACGAAAATTTTGCCGGTACGGACCCGGTAATCAAATAGGACCAAAAAAACATGAATATCTGAGAGTCGGCTGTAGGTTCACACAGCTACATTTTATGACATCATTTTGTGGAAGATATTGTTTTCCGTTGATGGGGTTAAACTGTTTTGTAGCGTATGTTTAATTTAAATCTTCTTTACTGAAACAGTACTTACAATTTAATATTCTCTTCATTAAAATAGGAATAGGATTCAGGAATTACCTACATACAAGAGAGAAAAGCATTTAATCCACTTTTAATTCCACAGGTAGACTCCGACAGACAATTGTTCGCTTCTGAATGTTCCAGCCAGCCGCACCGCACGCCGCGCCGCCCCGCCCCGCGCCGCGCTTGCCGCGCGTTTGTAAGAATCCCTCGATACCAGAACCAAGGTGTAACTATCGATAGTTTTATTAGCTTTTTATCGATACTTTTGAGTCTTTTGTTCGCAACTCGCATTAACTAGTTTCGCAAATTACATGACGCACGTACGCTCGACTAACGCTCTACTTATGTACGACAGCTGAAATACCTCTTTTATGTGATTGCTTCGAAACCGTTGGTACCGTTCGCTTTTAATATTTATAAAATTCTTATTGACATTGGCAGAGAGCCTCATCCGCGAGATATCCCGGCTATCAAACTCAGTGTTTGTGTTTACTCGACATCGATATTTATTTGCAGCACTACGCCACGCTACGGATACGTACTACGCTACGCCTCGCTACGTCAGCGCTCTGCGGCCGGAGATTGCACTCAAATACATTTTTCCGTCTCTCCCCCTCAGAGAGGGGTGGGGTGTAGGCCCCGTCAGTGGGTCGCTAACGAGCCTTGTCATAAGTTGTATTGTGTTAGTTGTGTCGTATTGTGTGGGAGGTGGCAGCGAGTACGGGCGGCGGCGCGCGCGTTGCAAGGCGCACTACCGCCCGCCCGCGGCCCCACCCGTTCATCGCTTCCGACTTAGTACTGTCACTTTGTGCGACACCACGTCAATTAGTTAAAGTTGCTTTCAAAGTCAAGCTGTCCCATTTCAAGTGCAGACAGTGCAGACGCGCGTGTAGGGGTCAGCTTAATAATGGGATCCAGGTACTTGAGCTCAGGTTCCTTTGTATATTTTTGTGTGATTGGTGTTTACTGAAGTGTTATAAGTATTACATGAGATAGATCGTCGCACAAACATATATATTTGTATATTCACCAACTAATTAAACCGATTTTCTAATTATTAGAAAATTATGTTTATAGTACCGCGTTGTTTGTAAGTGTTTTTAAGAAAAAGTCGGCTAATAAAATGAAATAAAAATAACGATTTTTAGTGACGTTATATTTGAAAAATCAATAAAAATAACTAGAAAAACACTGTACCTCAACCTCAACCTCAAAAGCCTGTAATATTGGTCCACAGCTGGACCCAGGCGTCCCTTGTTAGGTGCCTTATTGACTTTTATCACATCGGAGGTAATGGGGTAAAGGTTGGGGAACGCACTTCGGTGGTATAATTATTCTGCAGGGGGCGCTGCTGGATATAACTTATTCTCTTACGACACCCGCAGGAAGAGTTGGAGTGGTGTAAATTATATCCCAGCACCACATAGCCCACTGTACGTACGTACATCAGTAGCACTGTACGTACATCAGTAGCTATTTCTAAAATTGATTCGCTTAAACCTCTCATTTAATTAAATGCCCACTCGCGCGTCGACGAGGCAGGGTCGAGCGAGGTCGCGGGCGCGCGCGAGTGTCCCGACAGACGCCTCCATTACAACCGCAATGATCTTATGCAAATCCATTTAGACAGGATCGCTCAGATCGGCTCCTGCAGGTGGAGGTGGCCCGTGACCGCGAGCACTCTGGAACTGCAAAGCATTGCGGTGAGAAGCAGATATACTCGTAGATACGTTAAACTTGCCTTTACTTACAAACTTAAATGCACCCGCGAAGATGTACATTTGACGTGTTTTGTCAGTGGCCTACCGCAGGAGGCCATCACTGTGCACATGTACATGAGTATCAATCACACACTGCGCAAGTGTAGGCACACTTGCGCAGAAAAGTTCCAACTAAAACATATTAATTAAAATACTGACTGTAAAATAAAGAAAAGGATAATGTGCATGTCCTTCATGAACATTTGAAGTCTCAATAAAAAAACTTTTTATTTTTATATTATTTTTATAATGTTCAAGACAAATAAAAAACTGGCACTTGCAGAAAATAGGGCAAACCTCTGCTTAGCCGTAGGACACATAATAAGATAATAAATAAAAATAGGGCAAACCTCTGCTTAGCCGTAGGACACATAATAAGATAGTAAATAAAAATAGGTGAGACATATCATCATCAATCAAAACTTAGATTCAGTTAATGGTGGGTCACGCTCACACTGCCCCCTGATTTAACCCGACAAAGGGTTCCGTGTGCACACTGCACACTACTGCACACTGGACAGCCCTCGCCGCGACTGCAGGGCCATAAGCTGATCGAACACGCGCTTAAGATAAATACTTTAGAAGATAATCGGATGCGATCATATCGATTTTGTTGAGAAACTTGGGGAGGGCTCCCTTTTCTCGGGATTTTACGGTCGGAGCCCTAAACGCGGGGGCCCTTTGAATTCGTTGCAAGAGCAGTTTTAAATTGAAAACAAATTGCATTCTAATATGACAGAATCTTGCATGAAGTCATTAACGCAACGTGTCGCGTTATTACTATCCACCTAAAAATTATGATTATTTAAACTTATTAATTTATTAATTAGATGTATTAAAAACAAACAAATCTTTATTCTTATTAATCATTGATTTTTTTTGTAATGTTTAGTGTACCTATCAAATTGTGTAATACATGAACAACGTCTAAATAAACTTTATTTGTTATTAAATAGCAGGGACACACTTATTGCTTTCATTGTGGTCATAATAAAGAAGCAAATTCTTAAAATGAGTTCAATTAATTCGACATAAAACAATTTGAGTGAAACAAAATCACTCCAGCAAAGCCTGCAACTCATTATGTCTTTCCAAACTTTAATTCGGTGATTAAAGCGGCCCAATAACCAATTTATTTTAATGAGTATCGAAACTCGGGCTCTACCTACCGCGCCGCTAGCAGTGGGGGCGAACTTCAATTGGTTTTTTTCAACCCTTGCCAGGGTCTTCAAATTAATTAATTTGCGGGAACAAGGGCCGAAAAAACGCGATAAGTGTCCCCTGACCCCGGCCCCCGCACGACGAGTCACGAGCTGACGGCTTCGACGAAACAAAATAAAAACAGTTTTCGGTTAACCGGAAATGTTAATTGGATTTTACGGTTAATTGGGCAAGCGATGAAAACGAAATTTATTTACCCTCGGCTTCGTAATTGTAGATATTTGTTAATGTTTTCATTTTTGAAGCCTCCATCCTTCCAGCCTATTTGTTAGCCAAAAGCGCGAGGCTTCCTAACTGCGCGTGCGCACAAACACCCCCGGGGTCTTACCAAGCGTTTGAAACCTGTTTGAATACATAATCGCTTTCAACCATAGTTTTGAACAGTGGTACATATTTCTGAAAGCCCCTTTAATCTGCACTAGGTGAAGGAGCAGTGAGTAGTGATCGAGTCCTCGATCGCGGAACTGTGTCGAGTGCCTCCATCAGGCATCACTCGCGTCCCCTGTTAGGGACTAGGTTAGCGAGCTGAGCTACGAAAATCTAGGTATAGGATATGCCACATTTGTTTGCCAAATAAGCTATGTGTAATCTGTCAGTGGCCGAAACCACTGATTGATATACACGCAGTGAATGTTGCGTCGGCGCGGGTCCCCTGGCCCCTGACTCCGTCCGGCGCCGGTCGGCTGGTGTCGGCGGCTGTCGTGCTTCTCGTAGTGGGGATATAAAGCGGTGGTCTCCGACACTCTGACTGAATGAAATAATGCAATATGTTTTATAGACTCTTCATAGACTAGATAGTTTCTGTTTAAAAAAAGTGATGCAAATCTGTCGACTCGAAATATGTATATCGGGAGTATTAGCGAGAGCTTCGAGCTATTTAACGAACTGACACATTACGGTGCTATGGAATTTGTTAATTTATTTAGGGAAATTTACAGCTAGGTTTAAAAAAACAAACAAAAATGTAGAACATGCCAGGGTAGTCCGGTTCATGCTTGCTGATCGCCAATTACAAGTTTCTAAAGACATGTTTATTTAAAAATAGCATGTGTGTGTGTATTATCCTACTCTTACGAACAAATAATGACAAGGTAAGTTAAAGACTTTTTTAAAAGATTATAAAATAGAAAATAATGCACAAACTAGAAAATAATCGTTAATCACACTTGAAAAAAATTATACCTAAGTAACCGTTTAAGCTTACCTGTACTGGTGTTATTATGTATAATATTGCATTCTGAGTATACCTAATAATAGTCTACACAAGTTTTAAACCCAGGGTCCGACCAAACATAAACGACGACACGATGAACATTTAGTTGATACATATTTGAGATAACAATTTGATTGGTTGGTATACAATACACGTTTCTTCAATATCTATTCATTGATCCACACTATTTTAAGTTGAAGGTAGATACTTGGCTTACATGACCCCCATGACACCTAGCCATCCACAACGATCGCAGCTCCGCGCGACTCGTTTGAAATCGCGCGCTGTTGCGGCGTGGCGCCGCGGACAAAGCGCCCGCACCGCTCTTTGTAATTTTGACTTGTATTTACGAGGACACACAGAAGACGCGGAATTCTCCTCAGAAAGTCATTAAACCAGAAACTTGTGAGAATAAATGTAGTTCTAAATGTAAGGGTGTAGTTACGTGTTGGTCGAATCACAAACTTGATAGCCTGAACCTAGTTACGCGATTCAAAGCTTAATATGACTCATCCAACACGTAAGGGTACGTTCACATAGCAGTCCGTCAGGACCATTTTTAGGCTTTCGTATCCGAAGGGTGAAAACGGAACCCTATTACTAAGCCTCCGCTGTCCGTCCGTCCGTCTGTCGCGTGGATATATCTCATGAAACGTAAGAGGTAGACAGTTAAAATTTTCAGATAAAGTGTATTTCTCTTGCCGCTATAACAACAAATATTAAAAATAAAATAAATATCATAATTAAATTAGGCTCCCATATGTATAACAAACGTGATTTTTTGGCTATTTTTGCTCTTAATTTTTCTTGAACTACAATAGGTAGACACATGAAACTTTCTATAATTAACACTTTAACCGTAATAATAACAAATACTAAAAATAAAATAAAGCAGAAAATTTTAAGGGGTCTCCGAACAAGTGAAAATTTGATGTAAGAAAATATGATGTTATGAAATAGAAGACCGTCATACAATATTCTTTCTCAATAATTCTTCATACAATATCCTATAAAATAATTTTAACACAAACGTTTATGTTAAATAATCCGATCATAATCCGAAAAATACTTCTATTGAATGCTAAAAAAAAACTCAGATTAAAACTCATCGTGGATTCTATAAAATAATAGTCAATATTGAATCCACGATAAATTACTATTAAATTACTCTTTATAACCTTGATACGATCATCGATGCACCTTTCAATGTTCTCTGGTGACCTCACGTAATTGATGAACGCATTTAATACTTCAGAGCGAGCAGGCTTCCATTTTTTTCCTTTGACTTCTACCGGTATGGGGGATATTTGTTTGAGCAGGAACGGAATACACCTCAGGGCAGCGACACTTCCTTGCTCCTCTCCAACTATTTAGAATAAAAAAATAATTGATATATGATATAATCTGATGAAACCGGTATCAATCGACAGTGTAAGTGATTACAAATAAAAAGTATAGTTTTTTAAACTTTCACGATTAGAACACATAATTAATATTCGAGTATTTATCGCGTATTACCTTGTTATTCTCCCGACGTTTCAGCTGGTTTACACTCAGCCGTGGTCACGGGATGACGGAAGGTCATCCCGTGCTCCAATCCAGCTTTTTCTAAAAATAATTCTAGTAGTTTTTTAGAAGATGTCATATTAACACTAACTCGTTTGACTGATTTTGTTTATAAAATAAACCAACGTTTAATTAGGTGGACTTTTAACTTTACTTTTACTTGAAGACATGCAGAAATGTGTACAAAAATACAAAAACGTGGTCGACTCTGCTGACTGGAGACGACCAAGGAGTGAATGCCACGAAATAAAGTGTCGTCGTCTGTCACTGTCCATTGCGTCGCGGTTACGGGAACTTTAACGATTCGACAAAAGGCCTGTGTCGCGTTATTCAATGCTGTTAATCAATTTATACGTAGTCACAACAGTATTTTAAAGCTGCGTTTGTATATAAAATTAAGACAAAGGCTTTTGTGATATATTTTTTTTGTTAGGATCATAGAAAACAGAAAAATGTCAATAAAATGAAATTCAATAAGTGAGCTGTAAATTTAAAATCTAAATAAAATTCCTCATAATATTTTCGCCGCTTGTTTTACGTTTTTAGGGTTTCGTGCTAGAGATAAAGATAGAGAGACATTTATTACAGAATAGAACAAAAAAAAGAACCTAACTGACAGACTGAATACAAAATCTCAGCAACTACCGGCAGCTTATAACTTGAAATTTAAAATAATAATACATTTCATGCAACTGAACAGATTCAAAAAAAAAAATGAATTGAATTGAAAAATTCAAGTTAAAATTTTAACACCGTTAACATCAGGTGGATAGGTACCAATTGGTGGACAACATTGTGCCAGTTTCGCATCTACCTATAACCTGGATACCTACTGGACGTATGTAGGTAGGTGTACAACACCACGTAGGCACGATCGTGGAGGTTACTGCTGCTGGATGGTAGGATTTGTAAAGGTTCGCCTGGCTTACGACCAGGTCAAAATCCGACGCCAAGCTAGCAGTTCGCTGTGTTCCGTGGTGTGCGAGAGTGCCAGTGTATTTAATAGGCAGCTACTGGAAAAGCTCACTCCATCGTAGACCTCATCCTCGCCTAAGTAATGCCCAAGTGAGCTTCAAGGCCAAGACGTTACTGATTTCAAATAAAAAAAAATATATTTTATGTTTTAAAGGTAGGTACTCTGTTTTAACCATTGTTCCTGCGTCAAACAGAAAAAGTGTCGATAAAGATGATTTAAACGGTGCGTTTAGTCCAAACAAACATTACCTCTATAGTCATAAATTGTAATTTTTTTAAGTCATTACTAAAGCAACATATTTTGCCGTACACGCGAAGGAAACCTAACAGACTAACAAAGCACTAAAATATCTTCAGTGTCCCTATTAGTTTGAACTTTTTTCGCTTTTAACGGATTGTTAAGCCTCTGATGTCGTAATGAAAAAAAAAAGATAACTTTACGCTACGTTCAAAATAGAATCAATGCAGTATCAAAAATGCATTCGACAAAAAAAACTTTTTCGTCACGTAAAAGTTTACCTGAACGCACTGTTTAAAAACTAAATCAGAAACACAAAAAAAATTTCACAAAGTAATTTTGTTAGTTGAACAACTTTTCTTGTAGGTATATATTGTTTTGTCGTGAGCACAACGGCAAGTTAACGAAGTGACAAAGCACTAAATATCTTCTGTTTCAGCTTTAATTTGCCTATGTGGCTGCGTTAAACCTAAAAAAAAACATTGACGCTACGTTGAAAAGAAAATTTACGCAGTGACAAAAAGGCGCAAAAATGCGTTCGACAAAAAAAAATTTGATCGTGAAGTTATAGTTTCTACGAACGTACTGTAGAAAAGCCTTGTCAGAAGCACAAAAAAAATCGACAAAGGGATTTTCGAGCTTTGTCGACCGTTTTTTTTGAGTGCAGAACCCAGCTGAACAGAACCACAGGTACCGTTCAGCTGGGGCCCTATTCTGCTAAACTAATCGCTTCACTATGACAGTGGTATTGTCACAGAATGACACGGTTTGGTATTCTACCTTATTAGATGAAAGACATGATGATAAATACAGAGGGAGGGACGCGCGTCAAAGTGTTAAGTTTAAAACGACCTATTAATTTATCTCTCCGTGCAAATAGCATCTCGCACGCACTATCTGGAGTTTAATTCATTTAAGGATTCTTACGACGTTGTTGTTTTTATATTATTATTATTTGTTTAAAATCTCGTTGTAAAATACATTTTTTACTATACTTGTAATTCTATTCATTTATTTCAGATAATTATCCATATTACACATAAAAAGTAAAAAAAAAGTAAAAGTCATTTATTTGCAAAAACATGTTTTTACACATGTTTTTGCAAATAAATGACTTTTACTAAAAAGATGAAGATATTTAAAAAGATGACAAATAGTTTTTTTGAGTCAACTTGTTTGACCAATATACATTGGTGTGCAAAGTAATTGGAGAGTATGGCATGCAGGTCTAAATTTAATTGTACATAACAATAACAGATTTATAAGATTATTAATTTATCATAGCATAAAATTAGATTACATCATTTAGGAATTCATCAATATTATAGTAACATTTATCACATAAAAGTTTTTTAAATTTACTCTTAAATAGGTTTACATTTAAGTCTTTGTAGCTCTTAGGTATTTTATTATAGATTACAGGTGCCATGCACACTACACTCTTTCTCAACATAGTAGTTTTTGATTCGTGTCTGGCTAATCTATTGTTGTCCCTTCTATTCCTAATTACAATGTCACAAATTCGGGGAAACAGATTGGGATTGTTCCTAACAAATAGCGCAATTTCCAGAATGTACAAGCTTGTGAGTGTTAGTATCTTATGTTTTTTAAACAGGGGCTTACAACTGTCTGTGGGTTGGATTTTAAACATAGCTCTTATGCAGCGCTTTTGCATTTTGAAAATTATTTCTTTATCAGTGGAATTACCGTAGAAGATAATTCCGTATCTGATCACTGATTCTACTGTACCATAATAAGCTGTTAACATAGTATATTGACTAACAGTTGGGGCGAGCTTGTATAGCGCATAAGCTAAGCTGCTAACCCTTTTGCTCAGAATCTCTATATGTTTTTTTCAGTTAAGCCTTTCGTCAATTTGTAAACCTAGGAATCGTGTAGAGTCAATTGCTTGAATAGTATTACTTTGAAATGTCATGTTGAAATGTTGTGTATGTATTAGGTATAGTAGTTTTTTCAAAAATCCTTTTTTAAATTATTGTTATTAAGCCAGCAAAAAATTGAGTTTAATGATTCATTTATGTCCGATTCATAGGTTTCCTTGTCTTTACATTTAATAGTCACTGTACAACCAATATTAAATTAAATTCTAAATTACACAGTCAATTAAATAAAAGTAGATACATTAGGTTACAGATTCAAATTATTAGAATAAATATACTATAGAAAATAAAATATTATAAAACTATTCTACAGTAAAAAATATATCAAAACGGTGAATCACCGGTCGCGAAGCTAGCCTCAAGCGGCCGGTGACCAGGGCTGCAGAGAGAGGAACTTCCTGACGATGCGCACCGAGTCCAGGAGTACCGCCTTTTGGATCTGACCCTTGATCCAACTTCCTAGCGAGAGTCTCTTGAGATGTTGATCGAGGCTCTTCGCTATTACGCCGTTAACCAAAACGACTTTCGGGAAGACGACAGTTGCTGAATCAACATCATCATCATTATTATTATTATTTTTATATATAAATTTATATTTTTGAATATTATCGTCATTATCATTTCAAATTCGATCTTGCAACATGGTTTCTACCAAAAAAAAAGAATGAATGAAATCGGACGTCGCGTTAATAAATTACAAATAAGTACACATTTTGACTTTCATCCCCTCCCCAAAGGGAAGGTCACTACTGAATTACGAGACAAAAAGTCCTTCTTCGTAGTATGAACTCAAATTATGCCAAGTTTCATAATTAAATCATACAGTAGTATCGGCGTGATGCCTGGCCAAGATACAGACTACAATATTAAAATAAATAAAAACACACAGACAAAAATGAAAACAATTACAGTTTTGGCTTCAGTATCAATATATATAAGATAAAAATGTTTTTGGACTCTACTCCAAAAACATTTTTCAAAATATGTTCAATGTACAGAATCGGACTTGTAACAGTTTTATTATTAGTATATATAGATGGCGGACTTAGTTATATGTATATGTGGTATTAGTCAGTTTTTATTTATTTTAATATTGTTTATTTGAGAAACATATAGTTATTATAAACTAAACCATTAAAATACCTAACTAACACATACACCAGCGAAGTTTCCACCATTCAATGAAATTTTAATAGAACACACTGTTATGAGTACGAGTATGTATATGTATGCAATAAATAAATCTGAAATCAGAGCTCTATGCTAATAAAAACAATTCAATCAAACAAAGAAGAATCAAACCTAGATAGAGTACATAAATGGGGCAAGAACGAAAACATAACGTATGTTTAAGCATGATGATGATAAGGCAAAACAAATAAAGAGTCACATCAACCGTTGGCAATGCTTAACATTCACACACACAACTTTAGGGAATCTATACAATGAACCATTGAAAATATCAATATCACAGAAGGTGTCATTAAATTGATCACAGGCTCTTGAGAGGAATATATATCTATAAAGGAGTAACTGACTGACTGACAGACAAGGCACAGCCCACACCGCTGTTCCTAGAGACTTGAAATTTGGAGTGTTTGTTCCTTTTAGGGATATTACTTATTCGTAGGGTGTAAGATACGATGTAGATAATTGTTGACTTGTCTGCACCGGAGCTTCGTAGAAAATGCTTTGTCCGCCTCGCCAATACTGCTTCTCAATAATTGTAATTACTTCTATTATTATATTTTCTTTACATTCGTTTAAACTCACTGTTTATATCTATACGTACTTACTTTGTTATTGAACGCGTTTATTAGAATGATGTATTTAGTTAATCTGTATCTGTTATGTTTCACACACGTCGTAGCGTCACTATTTGTGTACTATTTTTTAACGGTGATATTATAAAATGTAAAATTAATACAGAAACCAACAAGTGTTTTACTTGTTGGTTTCTGTATTAATTTTATGTCTCAATTATAATCTTTATTATTATAACTGTTTATTTCCTAAATAAAAACAAAATAAAACAAGGGTGTACCAAAAAAATAATTTTGAAAATCAACTTCCTAAGGAGTCCAAAATAGGGGTTAAATGTGAAACAAAAAAATCAGTATCTCCGGAACCGTTAGTAGTAGACTGTGTAAACTTTCCATGCAGGTTCCCCTTACAACATATCTGTATCTCCGGAACCGTTAGTAGTAGACTGTGTAAACTTTCCATGCAGGTTCCCCTTACAACATATTAGGTCCTTACATATGAAATTGGCGTTTTTCGTACTGGCCACTTTAATCACAAATTTCTCCTCTTTGGTAAGGAATTCCAAATTCAAATTTGTACAGCTATAGACTCATGTATTTGTGCTTCGATGATCGTCATTCATTTGTTTTTTTTCTTCTGTTTTTTTCTGTTTGCGTCACTCATTTTACAAAATGGAAAACTTAAAATATCGCATTATTTACGAGTACGAGTTCCGCCGTGGCACTAGTGCTGCGGAAACAACTCGAAGGGTGAATGATGTGTATGGCGGTCGTGTTGCAAAAGTAAACACAGTTCGTTTTTGGTTCCAACGTTTTCGTTCTGGAAATTTTGACCTGCAGAACAAGCCCCGTGGACGGCCTGAGACTCAAGTTGATAATGAAGAGTTGAAGGCTATTGTGGAAGCGGATCCATCGCAAACCACGTCCGAGTTAGCTGCAGGCTGCGATGTTAGTGATAAAACTGTTTTAATTCACTTGAAGCAAATTGGGAAGATTAAAAAGCTTGAAAGGTGGGTACCTCACGAATTGACTGAAGCAAACCGGCAAACGCGCGTCGACTGCTGCGTTACATTACTAAACCGGCACAATAATGAAGGTATTTTAAACCGAATCATTACCTGTGATGAAAAATGGGTTCTTTACGATAATCGGAAGCGCTCAGCGCAATGGTTGGATCCTGGCCAGCCAGCCAAATCCTGCCCCAAGCGAAAATTAACCCCAAAAAAGTTACTTGTAAGCGTTTGGTGGACTAGTGCCGGTATTGTTCATTACAGTTTTCTCAAATCTGGCCAGACTATTACGGCTGATGTCTATTGTCAGCAATTGCAAACCATGATGGAAAAGCTAGCGGCTAAACAACCTAGGCTGGTCAATCGCTCCACGCCACTGCTGCTTCACGACAACGCTAGACCACACACTGCGCAACAGACGGCTACTAAATTAGAAGAGCTTCAATTGGAAAGTCTAAGACATCCTCCGTACTCCCCGGACCTTGCTCCAACAGATTACCATTTTTTTCGAAATTTGGATAACTTCTTGCAAGGGAAAAAATTCAACTCCGATGGGGCAGTCCAAATCGCCTTCAAAGATTTTATTGATTCCCGTCCGACTGGTTTTTTTAGTAAAGGGATCAATGAACTACCTATAAGATGGCAAAAGTGCATAGAAAATAATGGTTCATACTTTGATTAATTAAATATATTATATTAAAAAATATTCGACTTTTTGTTCCTCCCATACAAAACGCCAATTTCATATGTAAGGACCTAATATCTGTATCTCCGGAACCGTTAGTAGTAGACTGTGTAAACTTTCCATGCAGGTTCCCCTTACAACATATCTGTATCTCCGGAACCGTTAGTAGTAGACTGTGTAAACTTTCCATGCAGGTTCCCCTTACAACATATCTGTATCTCCGGAACCGTTAGTAGTAGACTGTGTAAACTTTCCATGCAGGTTCCCCTTACAACATATCTGTATCTCCGGAACCGTTAGTAGTAGACTGTGTAAACTTTCCATGCAGGTTCCCCTTACAACATATCTGTATCTCCGGAACCGTTAGTAGTAGACTGTGTAAACTTTCAATGCAGGTTCCCCTTACAACATATCTGTATCTCCGGAACCGTTAGTAGTAGACTGTGTAAACTTTCCATGCAGGTTCTCCTTACAACATATCTGTATCTCCGGAACCGTTAGTAGTAGACTGTGTAAAGTTTACGTGCAGGTTCCCCTTACAACATATCTGTATCTCCGGAACCGTTAGTAGTAGACTGTGTAAACTTTCCATGCAGGTTCCCCTTACAACATATCTGTATCTCCGGAACCGTTAGTAGTAGACTGTGTAAACTTTCCATGCAGGTTCTCCTTACAACATATCTGTATCTCCGGAACCGTTAGTAGTAGACTGTGTAAAGTTTACGTGCAGGTTCCCCTTGTATAGTTATAACGTTTCATAATGCGTTCCTATTTATATTAAAGATAACTTAGAAATGCAGAATAACTTTTTAGTATGCTAGCTGTCTGCGGCGGTTGACTGTACCGCTGCTGACAGCTGCGAGCCATGTAGTAGACCGAGTCGCAGGCTGCAGCTAGTAATGGGCAGCGACGTGTTTTGAACTTCTCAACTTCATTCATTGCCTAACCTCTGTTTTGGTTCAACAATGCGTAGTTAAAAACCTTGTTTGCTTAGAACCTTGCTACGCCGTAGTACATTACTACGACATAAAACCTTGCTACATCGTAGAACCTTGCTACGTCGTAGAACCTTCTGTAGTAATTATGACAAATTAGGCTCCATGAAGTAAAACTATTGAAAACGTAAACTGCAATCGGTTTGTGCTCAAAAAGACAGATTCTCAGAAGGACCTCGTAAACAAGAACCTACCAACAACATACATAAACTAGAAGTACCTACAAAATAATCTAATGCCTCCGGACCTAACAAATAAAATCAACTAACTATAGGTGTTAGTAAAATAAGTGAAGCTGGGGCCTTACAGGGAACCATTAACACTGGAAACAAGAAACAAAAATGACTGCGCTCACAGCCGCGCCGGGCACTGCCGGAGATATTGGACACACTTAGGCTTTATCAACCTGCGGCCTCTAATCACTTCAGTACCCACTTCAGTCTAGAGCAGTGCTAGAGAATTGTGTGAGAAGAAAAAGCTGAGATTTATAGTGAAAAGACATTTAAAAGATGGATTAAGATACGCGACACCTGTATAGAAGTTGCGGGGTAGCCCGCTCGGGCCCTGCCAGCAGAGAGGTTAAGGTAATTTATTTATTTATGACACAAAACACATTACAATGCCAACTAAAAAATGAAAATCCAACAAAAATTGTTTTAATCTACATTTTAGCGTAAACTTATGTGTGTACAGCTAAATATGTATATATAATAAGAAACTGGTAATACGTTTGAGTTAAATAATATTATGCATGTACGTGCGCAATGCACACCGCCTAGCTATAAGACCCGGCAGCTCCCTATTTTATTCCATCACTAGGCTGAGTGCTCCAGGAGGACCAGCTATATGAGGATCATTGAAATGGAGGATACTTTTAAGTTATTTAATAAAATGGTTAAATCTAGGATTAAAAATGTCAAGTTCAATATGTTTTATAGGTAGCTCATTGTACTGACGCGCCATTCTAGTGAGTGGATTGTAATAAGAAATATTATTCTTATAAGTACGTAACGCAAAAAGATTGCTCCTATTTGACCTTCTAGCACTAAATTTTAATAATCGTGATATGTGTTATAAGAGGTTTCAAAAAGATATACATTTCTAAAAGTTAGGTTAGGTTAGGTTAGGTTCATGTTTCCTATAGTTCATGTTTTCCTTCATTCGTCCATGTGGACGTGTTTTGATTGAGGTATGATCACAGGCCGCAACCAATTTATTCTATCACTACCAACTTTCAACCCAACATTATTATGAGAGATTCGTGGCATCTACACACAACCTTCGTGCCACACTGTATTCCAAACGCAGAGTGTTAAACTGAAGTGAAGTAAATACATTAAAGCGTGTATTTTAGTGTAGGTGGAGCCACTTCCTCGCCATTAAATCTGGGAGCTCCTTAACTGAAGGTATGTCGTAAAAGCAGGCCATTAGGCGTCCCTTCCTTTGTATTGTATCCCATCAACACATAAATACTGCATCCCTGACAGCAGCGCCACTGGGCCACTGACTCGCATGTTTACCATGCACATCTGTACTCAGGTCATGTCATAATTGTACCTCCATTTACATAGCTCAAATCCATATTCAACGAAGTGGTCAACATCGAACAAAAACCTCTGAGCTCGTACAATTCGAAAGATTAGCTCAAAACAAACTCACATTTCCATAAATCCGTCCAATTACGCTTACCTTCAGCAGACGCCATGTTTCCTTTAAAAAGTAGCAATATAAAGGATGCCTTAATAAGCATGTTGTTCCGTCGGTAAATTATTCGGGAACTCTTCGCGAGGATCTAATGAGGCATTGTCTGGCGCTCTCGTCGCCTTTGAGCGGTCCGCGTTGGTGTTTAGCTCCGCTTAGCATTTTTCAGAAACGCGGCTTTGCCTAGGCTTCATAACGACGAGCGGCGCAGCAAACACACACTTTAATATATGCAGAGAGGGTAAACGAGGGCGCTTTCAAAAAACTCGTAATTATTTTTAAGAGAATAACGTGCTCCTAATATTCAATATATCACAATTGATGCTCTAGTCTACAACTTAAAACAAATGGTACAGTTTTGAATGCAAATCATCTCTCGAAACTACGGGAAATGCGGAACTAGACCAAACGCAGCTCCAACTTTAACAAACGCCACATCTCATATTAGTTTAAATTTAGCAGAAACACACTCGTCCGCTCTGACTCTGCAGGATGCACTAACCGCCCGCCCCCCCGCGCCGCCCGCCCCGGGCCGAGACACCGATTACACGCAACGCTTAATTACTGCCTCACAGGAAACCTTCAAAGGCTTTTTGAATATTTGGGAAGTTTGTTTTGTGACTTGTAAGTAAACAAGACAACATTAATTTGAGTTGATGATTGAGCAATAAAAGGGTTGTGAGCGCGCCCTATTGTTGTGAATGCAATGTCGGCTGTTATGCGCGAACGGCGCTACGTGACATGTGTTCGAGGGGCGAGGGTACATTGTAATATAGCGCAAACGAGGCCTGTTTTTGAGTCGTCTTTGTAATACAGAACATTCAGATTTTATGTCTCCACTAGGAAAACTAAAGACACACTGACCTCAGTGGTGATTTTATCCTTGAAACACGTTCAGGAAGCTTGTTATGACTGCCGTAGTAGACAGTGTACGGCTGCCGGGGGTATCGCGAGTGTCCTAAAGAGCACAGGAGTGCACAGGTCAGTGCACGATGTATCGTCAACATGACAGGTTCAGAGCACTTCACTCAGGCTCGTGTGTCATCCTGGCAGCGTCAGGGCTACTGCGAAGTAGTTTATTCACAGAACATTGTTGACCATTGTAAATTTTTTTCTCTTAATATTTGTTTGTGTGCAGTCATAAAGCTCAAAACAGATGAAAATTAAGTGCGCTGCGTTAAGTGCGATTGACATAAATTAGTTGATTTTTATCACTAACATTAGCTATTCAATAAAATGATATTTTGCAGAAGAAATATATAAAATATTCTACAAAACAGTCGGCCACCGAAGGACATCACCACACAATTTGCGCCTATGAGCACATTCACAGTCACACATCACATCAAAGTCAAAACTGTGGCATTCACAGTTTTGACAGTTCTCTGAATAAAGCATTATCTATCTATCTAACACGAAGAAACTTCTCCATTTTCATAAAAGTTAATAAATACATTTAAGCCCGCCCGAGTTTTTTTTGTGCATATCTTTTCAGTTACATGTTACCCGCAGGTTGGCCGAGTCATGGTGAGCTCGCAGATTACAGAAACACTTACTTGCATACATAGGTTTGTGCAGGCCGTACAATCTGTCAGTCTCTAACTTCTCCACTTTATTCTGTGTAGAAGCTGCGACTACGTTTGTGGTTCAGAATCGTGACAACGTATCCAGAAAAGGTTTTATTAAAATGTAAGCTATAGGTCGGTAAAACAGGTCATGTGCCGAGATGTAGATGTTTCCCGCTGAAGCCGACCTCGACCTGCAGCCGAGGCGTTTCTCCGCCTCACGCACATAACTCAACACGCTCTTAGCAAAGAAAGCAAATGGCAAATTACCTTGATTCATGGGCGCGGGTCAGCGACCTCGCCTCCCAACTCCGACCCAGATACTCGTAATGTCGCGGAGGCTCCTGATGTTTAACTTTAGTTAAATCATTGTTTCTGAGCCCTTTGTTGACATGTGACCTTTACGTTTTGTACAAATTATAGAAGTGTGTCAGAGTAAGAACAGTGTATAAATGCAAAGGTGTACGTTTCGAGCGAGCTTCTTTCATTTAAAATGTATTTCAGCTTTTTTCTTTCTTTTTAACTCTGAGGACTCTATGTAGTAGAGTCCTAAGGGTTAGAAAGGGAACAGCATGTTTGCTGTGTATTATTTTCTTAATTTAAATCCATAGGCCTATGTTTTTGTTTATTACGTGCCTGTTTTTTCTTTTGTATTTCCCTTATTTTTTATATAACATGTGTGTGTGTGGCTATGAATAAATTCTTTATTCTTTTTTTTTTTATTCAGCTCCGTATTTGTGTTACCGTTTAGTTTCAGTTTCACAAAAAGCTTTGACAAAAACTGCTGAAGCTTTTCTAGTCTGAAAAGCTGGAGAGATCTGAGGAAAAGTTATTTAGGAACATTATTTTGTGAATTGTGTGATTGCTCAAAGAGGCGTCTTGACATTAAAGCAAGAGAATTTTGCTGAAATAATTATTAATTAAAAGTGGCGTCTGAATAAATCGTCGAGTGTTTTTACAATCAAAGTGTTAAAATAAGATTTATACTTATTATCTAAATAAGAAAATAATAAGATTTGTAACTACTTACTCATGCGGATAAGCCACAAAAAGTGTGTCTTGGCCTTTGACACAAGGCGTGTCCATGCCCCAAGCAGCCCAGTCCTGAACTGTCTCTCGCTCCTGATTCCTCCTTGGCTGGTACGAGTATAACCTGCGCCCGCGGCTGCACTTCAAGCGACTGAACCAATCACATGAACAGAACACAGTAAACAAGCGACAAGTCGCCGTGTGTGCCCGCGGCCTGGGAACGTCCACGGCCCAGCGCTACTCACAAATTTACTAGTACGAGAGTACAGAAACGAAACTCTATAAAATTAACAGTCAGATGAGAGCGGTTAGATAATTACAACTTTTTGCCATAAGCTTAATTTTTTTAACCAACAATGTATCACAACAGGACTACCAGCATAATTTATCTTTTTTGTTAATTTTCGTATGAGGCAAAATTGAAAGTTAATGCGTTTCAGGAACTACTCCAGTCCGATATTCAAAATTATGTCTGAGTCATTTACAAATAAGGTTCTCATGTTATCCCGTTTACATCTGTAATGAATTCAATCTGAGTGCTTTATGGGCAATTTCGTATCAAGGTACGACTCCCAAGAAGAAACTTAAGTAAAATATTGGAGTTAAGAATCTATACGCGCTAACATTCGGGACCGAGGCGAGCAAACATCCTAAGCAAATCGTTTGATACAGCACCTCAGCGACTCATTGACTTGGAAGCATTACATTGGTTTTATACGTCAAGGCCCTCAGCCGTGCTTGGCTTTTTACCATTCGGGGGACGACGGTTCGTCGTTGCGGGAATAAATGTATGTAGGTCATCGAGATAGGATTCTATCTCGATGATGTAGGTAGGTATTTAAATAATTCTTCGTTAGATATTGTTCTGCGATTATACAACCGCAGAACATAATAAATTGGACAATAGTTGGTTCACTATTAATAAGGTAAGAGTTGTCAGTGGTCAGTATGAAATTATACACTGTTTAGATGTTTGTGATTTCGGTCTTTCGTGGAGATACCTTTCCGATCCGTCCATCTGTGGGAGTGGCTACCGTGCCAGAGGGCACTGTTGTGAGCTAGGCACAGAATAACTTAGTACCTCTATAGTACTGATCTAGGGACATATGCGTGGAACCATCTAGAAGGCTGGCTGCCAACGAAACATCTACATGTTGGTGAACTCAGGTCAGACTTCCAATTCAGTTCACATGTCTCTAACACCTACTTGTTTTATGCAAAATAGCACGCAGCACAAATAAAACATTTCCACATCATGCCCCTGCTTTTATCATAAGCTTGTGAAACCATCCGCGAACCAACAGCTAATAGATCAGCATCCCAACACAAATACCTGCAGTAGTTAATCTCACGCATCAAATGGCAATGTTTCCACGGTCAGTACACACCTACCGAGAGTGAAACATAACAACCAATATCAACCCGCGTCAAGCCGCCGCGAAGCCGTCAAGCATGCGTCAACAGTTTATACACAAACATCTCGATACGAGGGGCCTTGCAGATGTGATTTTTTTACAAGCCCACAGTCTACCTTACTTTCAATCTTATGCAAAGTACGTAAGGATCAGTTTACGTACTATGCAGTTTACGTACTATTAACTTTGTTATCCTTTTAGTCCTAAAATTTTGAATAAATTATTATTATTATTCATTTAGTTTGGAACGCTAAGGGATGTTTGGGAGAGCAGGTCAAGGGTATGTTTGGAAGATATTTACGGCGACATTTTTATAATGCTGAGTGACCTCCTAACTTTTTCACAAACATAATTAACTTGTATTTATCTTACAAAAATGCGGTTTGTAGGTAGGCATCAGTGTTTCATGAAATTGTGTAGGTTCTCTAGTTTGTTCACCCAAGAGATAACAAAACACAATTTTCACACATAACTTTTTTCAAAATGCAGACCCATCCATAGTTATTTGCAAGTTTGTGCTTATTAGCGAATGCCACTGATCGCTGACCAAAATGACTTTAATGAGTGGCACATAAGGCTGCACCCCCACAGACGTCAGGCATTCACGGGCGCGGTGCGTCGCGCTTTTAATGACGAGAGCGCGCCGCGACTCGCCCCACGCCGCGCCCCGCCGCGCCAATTGGAGCGCGATTTTTTAATTAACAGAGACATCGTAGAGCAATGTTATGGGTACGATAGCTTCAAATAACAGACTACTATGGGTACTAGGTACAGCTCAGGACTGGGCTGCTTGGGGAATGGAGACGCCTTGTGTCAAAGGCCAAGATACACTTTGTGTGGCTTAGCCGCATGAGTAAGTAGGTACAAATCTTATTATTTTCTTATTTAGATAATAAGTATAAATCATATTTGAACACTTTGATTGTAAAAACACCCGACAATTTATTCAGACGCCACTAACAATAGGTACTTATAGACAGAAGGAAAGCAAAATATCAGAAACTGCCTTTGATTTGCAAGGATTCATAAAGGCTCTACTTGATTGTTAGAAAAGTGTTTTCAAACACCAAGTTAATGATTATCTGGTCCAAACTGATCTGTATCTATTTTTTCCACAATCTTATTAGTCTTAAACTAATTTTGGGATGAGATTGTTGTCATCACAATGACGACCACGATATCCAACGGCCTGATGAAGAACTCGGAATCCTTTGGATACGGGCAGCGCAGGCAGGTCATTGTGGCAGTCTTTGGGGATGTCCAATGGACGTCTGGTTGGCTAAAATGATGAAGATGATTTTTTTTTTGTCATTTATTTCAATACTGTAAAGGGCAGTGTACTATGTCTTTAACGCCTCGAGACGCTAGGCCTAGGCATCATCGATAACGGCACAGAAATAAACCTTTCATTAATCCTAATAGTTATTAGGATTAATGAAAGGAACGAACCTCTTTCTTCTTCAAAGAGATGGTTAAGGTTAAAACGTTTGAAAAGCCTAAAATTAGGTTTAAAAGATTTGGGTAGGATTCTCCAGAATTAATCAGTGCTTTTATATCAAAAAGGTCGAGTTGAAAGGGTTATAACGAGGTGCGTTTGAATTGCGTAGTTAGGCACATTCTGAAGTCTTGTACCTGTTCGTTCCTAGATAATAACACTTGCCCTGCCCGGGGCTTTGCAACGGATGAGTCATACTAATAATATTATAAATGCGACGTATCTCTACGTGGTAACAAACATTCACACAAACTTTACCTATTTAGATGAAATTGGTATGCGTATTGGTAGTGTAAGTTTTAGAATAACGCATAGGCAAATCTAATTTTCAAAAATTAACCTCCAAGGGGTTAAAAAGGGGATAACACTTACACAATTCACACACACTACTCATACTTTCCTGAAATGCTTATACATAAACTCAGTAGCAACAACCACCTTCATACGTTATCTACACATAAATAATATTACATAAACATTTATTTACTACATCATACATTTCCAACCAGAGCAAGTTCTGGTACGTGTCTATTTTATGAGCAAGAATAATAAAGGAAACGTATCAGCTGGTGTTGCTGTTTGTAGCACTACTGTCACTGACCACTCAATGATATTTCTGAGCTTATCATCTCAACATAGTCAGAACACTAAATACAAAACTAAAAAAGTTACAGATTTCGATAAAGCTCTACTTGACTTGAATAAACTAAGAGTACATTAGTTAAAATAAACTTATTAAATATGTTAACTATTATTATAAAGACACGTTGGTGCTCTTGTTGTTCAGACTCACATGACACCAGTGTCCTCGGTACTACCAAACAGAACATACGGTTTTTTTAACACACATAAATTTATAAATTTTTGTTTTTTTTGTATTTCTTTTATATAATTTCTGTAACTAACGAACGAACATGTTAAGGAAGAGCGGGGTACTCTAACACAAGCATATTATGCACAAAAGAGAACCCCAACCCGTGTTATTGTAACTTACCTATGTACAGAAATAAACATTTTTCATTTTTTATTTTCACGTTAGTATCAAAATTTGATTTATAAAGACTAGTCTATGCCCGTGGCCTGCCTCGCTCACGTGATACCTGGATGAAACATCACAAATAATCTTAGATACGCGCAAAGTTGAATGATTTATGGATGACTTACGCTACACCGTGTCGGATCCGAGCCGAGTGTCGGCCGTAGCACGGTCAACTAATGTTACATATATTTTGTATGGACACACTCACGCTATACCGAGCGGCAACCGAGTGACGGCCGAGCAACGGACAACGGTCGGAAACAACTCGGTTCCGGCTCGGCTCGGAGCATGAATACAGTGCGGCCGACCTGCGCCCGAGCAGTCGTTGTAATGCTATACAAGTGCACTGACCTTTTTTGCTCGGACCGGCTCGGTGACCGTGCTACGGCCGAAACTCGGCTCGGACCCGACACGGTCTAGCGTAAGTCGTCACGGGACCGGCTCGGTGACCGTGCTATGGCCGACACTTGGCTCTGACCCGACACGGTCTAGCGTAAGTCGTCACGGGACCGGCTCGGTGACCGTGCTATGGCCGACACTCGGCTCTGACCCGACACGGTCTAGCGTGAGTCGTCACGGGACCGGCTCGGTGACCGTGCTATGGCTGACACTCGGCTCGGACCCGACACGGTCTAGCGTGAGTCGTCATGGGACCGGCTCGGTGACCGTGCTATGGCCGACACTTGGCTCTGACCCGACACGGTTTAGCGTGAGTCGTCACGGGACCGGCTCGGTGACCGTGCTATGGCTGACACTCGGCTCGGACCCGACACGGTCTAGCGTGAGTCGTCACGGGACCGGCTCGGTGACCGTGTTATGGCCGACTCTCGGCTCGGACCCGACATGGTCTAACGTGAGTCATCCTTTCTTTTCATCCTTTTCGATTAGCCAAACCATTTACAAAGGCCAGAGTGGTCGGAGATTACCTCACACCCGAACTTAGTAACTTACATTTTATACATTTTATAGAATGCAGTTAGTTATAACTGCAACCCACTTTGTAATTATATTTCATTACATTTACTGTAAACTTCTACGAAGTGCTACGGTGCTAAGGCGTAGATAATGCCTCTATGAGGTGCTACGGTGCTACGGTGCTACAGCTTAGATAATGCCTCTACGAGGTGCTACGGTGCTACGACGTAGACAATGACTCTACGAGGTGAAACGGTGCTACGGCGTAGACAATGACTCCACGAGGTGCTACGGTGCTACGGCGCAGATAATGCCTCTACGAGGTGCTACGGTGCTCATGTCGATATTTGGAGAGAGTACAAAGCGCAAGAGGTCTCCATTCCTAAGTAAATATCGTCAGCGCTGAACAAACGACAAGGGAACCTTGTTTATTTTTATTTTATTCCAAAGTCACAGAAGGCTCCATGCCTACTTGTAGATCTACGTACAGATATATACGTAGATGTACGTGTCGCGTTCATGGTAGAATTTACGTAACAGAATGGACTGGAAACTTAAATAGAATCTTTTGATTGGGAAATGACGTGAAAAGATACGAGATATCCGTTCTCGTCAACAACACAGGTGGGGCGGGTTTATTCGTCTTTTGACTGATGTGACCGAATGATGCCATGTTGATCGGCTCTGGAGATTTATAGTCAGTTCATTAGTAGGTTAGTTATTTGAAAATATTCTGGAAATACGGTATAAATTATATAATACATTCCATAATCATTTTGCAGGTACAGTTTAACCATCGTGAAGTTCAATAAAGATAGAGAATTAACATTAGATTTGACTCGTTTTTTATGAAACCCACCGTAGTGTATATCCATACTTATGTATATTATAAATTTGAAAGTGACTGTCTGTCTGTCTGTCTGTATATCTGTCTGTCTGCTACCTTCGTGTGAGTGATGAAAACATTCATGGACTAAATGTAAATGCTCGCGAATGCAAGCAAGCACTCGGCACAGCTTTGCGCTTCTTCTGTATCCTGAAATGTTGAAGTAATCTACGGTTAAAGTTGGAGTAAATGTTTATTTCTATTGTTTCTATGTTATATTGTTTCTATGGTTATGGGTTTATATATGCCCTTGATTAAAATATATAGCGTTGAGTGATATGGTTATTTAGTTTTTTAGCTTATAATTTATTAATAAATTGGGCTGTTTTTACATAATAAAAATTAAAGAATAAGAAAGCGTAATAAGAAAGCGGTTATGTATGACACACACTTAGTTAAAAATAATGAAAATTACAATAAAAGATTATAAACAAATTAGAACTTTACTATTGAAATAATTAAGCTGACGGCAGACTGTTGCAAACAATAGATGTAGCTCAACGAATACACATTAATACCAATCGGAAGCGTCCCCAAGATGCTGGCTGCATTGCCCCGCTGTATTATCTAGTATTTGCCAAATAATACCAATAATATTTTTTTCGTTATATTTGTGAAACATTCTTGTAAAATATCATGTAAGGTAAGTACACACATTAAATTGTTTCCACGTTAAGCCGGATTGAGCTATTTTAATGCCATAAATAAGGATCGCATTTTCGCTTCGAAATATCAATTACGAAAACGCTCGTATCTTATGGATCTATTAATTTTTCGTGCATTTTCCGTTTAGCTACATGTTAATATAGAAATAAAATTGTATAAGGTTAACAAAGGTGTTCGTTGTTCCACACCAAATACCACACCATATCAAATATCAATCTCAAAGAGCAGTTTGGGAATTAACCAGCACCATCAACCACAAACCCTAACCACAACCCTTTTCTAGGTAGGTAGGGAGAAGGTAGTACTCGTAAAATCCAGGAATTCATACTTAACATGATACTGGTTGGAGTTCGTGATCGTGGTAAGTGATAGCGTTAAGGCTTTTACCCAGCACTGGGTCGTCCCTGTAACCTGCTGACCAAAAACAAAGTTTACCATGCCAACGTCGACTCCTTATTAGCTCAGCATTAAAATATGGATCTCTATTATCAAAACCAGTAGTATGATGTCATCATCGCCATAGAACTCGTACTAAATCTAAGCCGTCGTACTAACTACTTCTGAAAGCCTATCCCCACCGCCCTAGCGTTCATATCCATGCGACATACTTTGCTCGAGTTGAGTGCGAATTTAGAAAACATGCCGCCTGCACTCGCATCGATTTGGGCTCTTAGCCTCGACGATTTATTGAAAACTGAAATCCTCACAAATTCCCTTTGAAGAACGGCCTACTTACTTCACAAGGCTTTTATATTGAGATACCTATTAACATTTACAACATCTGCTAGTTTTCCTTTCCGCATTCGGGATTTGAAAGCGGCAAGTATTGCGAATCGCTAATTATTTCACAGCGGATGATTTGCAATAACAGTGAAACAATTAAGCTGTGTTAAAAACATAATAAAAAATTAAGAATAAGAAAGCGTAATAAGAAAGCGGTTATGTAAGACACACTTAGTTAAAAATAAAGAAAATTACCTTCGATAAAATGCGATAGAAGCAGTAAATTATATATAGTCTGGCATTAAACATTTTATATTTATTTCTTGTGTACAGACTAAATATTTTATTTCGTCTGCTTATAATAGTCAGTCTGTAAATACTTAAACATGCGCCCATTTTCCTTGCTCGTATTTTCTTTCCAAAATTGGTTCACAGTCTACCGTGTGTTTTGATTGCAGTTCAAAATGAACAGTGTGTAGTAAAGTTTGTCAAATGTTAACATTAACAAGTGGCAAGCCTGCAGTGTTTCCCACTCTACATTTAACGAGCCATCGCGCGAGTACTTAATAATTTTGATGCAATTACTTTGTCGCGCACACATGATGGTATTTCGTTCGCCATTATAGCGGATGTTGTAATAGAGCGTGCGTGAGTGTGCGGGCGGCGGCGGCGTGCTCCGGAATTGTGGTCTTTGCTCTATACTCGCTGAATAATTATGGTAGGTGTCATTGTGCTAATTAATGAATTACAGAATTATCTTTTCCAATTAGCGTATTAATGTTTGGTTATTTTGGAGAGCCAAACAAGTAATTTTCTGGTCATCGGTGACATGATAGATTCTGTTGTGTAAAGTTCAAGAAAAAAAAGAAAGAGACGAGACCTTACGTTCATCAATACCGTGATATTTATGCCTTCACCGCGTGACACACTTACCCAGCGCCGGACACTTTCAGCCAGAAAGTGACCGACACAAATACAGGAAACATTGGAAAAGACACAATATTACTTTGTCCCGAGTCCTCCTCTCTAGCAATAAATATCTTGTTTCATCGTATGACGGTTGGTTTTCGTTTGCAGGACAGTTAATATAAAAAGACAAATTGGTGTATTTGTTGACATGGTCAAGAGACGTAATCTTTTCCGAGAAAGTATTCATTTTGGAACTTGTGCTCCAAAATCAAGAGTGTAAACACACTAATTCTTACAGTTCTGCAAACTGAATAACACTGGCTCATATTTTATTTTGTCTATTCCTTATCAATAATGTAAATATATTCTGTCTCCGAAACCAGTTTCAAGTTTCAAAAGGTCTCAACTTCCTTTATGAATATTCTTCAAAGATACACATCCAACAAAACACGAAACTGAATAACGAGCCCAAACAAGATAGAAAATTGTATTACGGTAAGAATTTCTTTGATCTGTCACCTTATAGAGGCAGGAGGGCCGCCATTACGGTGGGTCCGAGGGACTGCCGGCTATTCTGTGCGAAGGGCGAACCCCAGATCCCGAGAAGCGCCGACGAGGCTACCGGCTCCGGATAAAGTGCTTACATCCAACATGTGTTTTAAACGGCTCTCGATTTTGGAGGTAATCTTCGAAAGCTTTTGTTTCTGCAAAAATCCTCGGATATTTTGTTGGTAAATGCTTCACGCCAACCTTTCTGAGTTGGGTTCGGCATAGGTTTTATTTTTTTCGTGTCTCACGCGAGTTAACGATATTTTATTTAGTACAGCATCAGAGAAAACCTTTTCTATTTACGGTTAGGTAGTTGTTAGATAAAAGAACCAGCTGACGTTATTTATTTAGGGCGTTTATCCTGGAGTGTCACAACAGCCCTATGTGAAGATGTCTTAAAGTCGCGCCGCGTGCGGCGGCGCGCGGCGGCCTCAGACCCGGGGTTCGCTCGAATGCTCCTCACCTCACGTCCTTTATTTGCATATAAACTCAAAAACAACTGTATCTTTATAATTTAAATTGAAAAAGTTGTATTGCGTTGCCCTTTCTAAAGCCACCTATCTTTTTTGTGTTTACCTTTCTTCTTTTCGATAACATAATCTTTAGAAACTGAAACACAAGTTCTAAGCTTCGTGCAGGCTGTAATATTTGTGCAAATGAGTGTCGACTTAGATGCCGCTCGTTTAAGTCCGTAATCTGAGCAGTTTGAGTGGAGGCACAGGGCGACGCGACGCGACGGGGCGGGCGTGGAAGCGGCGGCGCGAGGCGCTGCCAAACCGTAATCCTTCAATTAGTTTTTGGCTCGGCTCAGGTCTAAACAAACAGTCCCCGTGCTCAGCGGCACACGTAAAGATTATATGAGACCAAACGACTTAGTAATGATTGTGTGGTTGCCAAGTATTGGCAGTTTCTTCAGATAGATAACGCAAGGTATTTCGTACGGACTTCATTCTAATTTGTTCTCACACTCCAAAATCTTGTGTTTAGAAGTTGGTGAAAAGGCACAGTCAAAGAAAGTGTTACCATTAGTAGTAGTAGATAACGTTATCGTATTTTGCCACCTTAAATAAAACGCTATTTACAAATGGATTCCCACAAAAGAGTAATAACTCCGTAATATTTTATTGCGGTCCATAAAGCTTCGACGCGAGGTGACAGCGGGCGCGTCCGTCGCGCTGCAATAAGCACAATAAGTACAAACCGCGGCACCTGCGGCCGCCCAGGGAGGCACATTGTACATACTACTCACAGAAAGTACAAACACTACCCTTTTCATACTTGCTTGTTGAAGGGCGTTTAATCCCTAGACATTCTATTGATCCTTTTGACTGATCTGAATTATATTTTAATTGGGGAGATTGGTCTTAGCAATTATTCATTGGTTTTCTTTCATTAGGAATGGCAGAAAATCTATTAATTGGTTTACAAGTAAACACATTTACACACAACTACCTATACATGGTGCCACGGAAAAGGTGCACTAAGGTGAAAGGGGGTGATTCTGGACATTGAAGGGGTCAATATTTGTTCTCTAACATTTTTTGAGTTTAGATTTGTTTGGTTTTTTTATATAAATCATTAATAGACGTTCTTCTTCATATTCTTGTTATTTTACGTGCATTCTTACATTAATATTATTGTTCTGAAATTTCAAAGGATTTATATATATATTTTTTGTAATAATTTAAAATTTCACGACAAACACTGGTTTTGCTAAAAATTAACAAAAATAATTTGTAAAATATTTTGTAATGTTAAATGCAAGATGAGGTTATTTAAGACGCAAGAGTGCGTGTTAAATAAAACAAAAAGATATAAAAATAAAATTTATTTCTGCAAAAAATAAGTAAAACTAAATAAAAAAAATATTTGTAATTAAAAAAAATCGTTATTCACGTTTTTTATATAGGGTTATACAGTTTTTATACATCAATATAAAAACTTGCAAAGATTTAGTAATTACAATAGTAATTAGTCTTTAGTAGCGGCTATTTCATAAAACCGCTACACGCTTTATTAAAATAACTCAAAAAATATTTTATGCCTACTAATAAATAAATTATCGTATTGAATATATTCAGTCTAGTACGATTACTGAGCCAATGAAGTCAGTCCAGCCAGTTCTAACAAGATTCTAATATTGTGAAACAATATTTACATAATTTAATGTGCTATCTTACTGCGTGTGCCCACACCGGCACCGTGCCACCGTAAACCGACTTTAAGACAAATGAAAACTCAGAATGATCAGAATCCACGAGCGTTGACAGATCGTTCATTTGTAGCTCCCCCCCCCCGCCCGACCCACACCGCCGCGGGCTCTGTTGCAATTTTAATTACTTACACAACAAATACTTTCCGCTTCTCCTCCCCGATTCGGGACCTTCACAAAAGACAGATTAGTTGGTAGGTACCATCCGTAGAGCCGCCGCCGCCACTGAACAAGGTCGTCACTTATCGTGGTGGTACGCCTGTATTCATTTTTGCGCTGCCACTTGTGCTTGTGTATTTTGTACTGATAGCAACTGATTCCGAAATAGTTAGGTACCTCGAAGTTTTCAAAGCAAATTACTAAAGTTATGTGCGTCGGCGGTCGGCAGCTTAAAGTCAGCCCCATTATCTACTTCCCTTAACAAAAATCCCCTCTAAGCCTTCTCACAGCCTCACACACGTAGTATGTACAGCACTCGCCTTAAATACTTACAACTTAAACCGCGCGCCCACTGGAGAAGCCGCTGCACGTTCACACTATGACTGCCTAAGCCTCGACAAGCGACGATCGTCGAATTAGAATTAATAACCTTTTTTAATTTTTAAAACTAGATGTTTATCTATCCTAACTGAATGCGCCGAGAGACTCAATCGATTTGAAACAAATGAATTCGGACAATTCGTCCGATTCGGTGCTGACACTTGATTAACATAGATAATTGCAACATAATCTAAATTATTCCTTCGTCTTCCTCAGCTCGGAAATGTGTGCAACTTTACACTGTTGCATCCAATGAACAGTAATGCAAGCCTTTCCACCCGGTAACAGTTTCAAGCCCACATAGCCAGGGCGTACTAACTGTAGGAAGTTAGTCCTTGGATTGGTGCATGTAACATGAACGGCCCGCGGTCCGTACTTCCCCCGTCGATATGTCGAAGGTGGTCTTTAAGACACTTTGATTAGTTGCCAACTTCCGGAATGCTCCCGAATGTTCGGAAACATTCCGAAAGGGGGCACGCAAATAGGGGGCAAATGGGGGCACATTTACTAAGGACCAAATAATAAGTTCTGCGGAATGGAAAATGATTGGGTAATGTTGTGAAGTGCGCCGCACAACTTGCTTGGAGATTGTTAAAGTTCCAAGGGCCGCAGATTATGGCACGAAGTGAACACTGAAGAGTAGGTACTTTTGCAAGTTAATGTGAACTTATTATGCCTGTTAGGGAATTTATTTGGGCTGCAATCGATTTATAATATTTTGCCTAATTGATTAAAAATAAGCAATAAAATTGTATTTGAAACAAAAGTTAGGATACTTTTAAATTTTGTTTATTTTTCACAGTATCATCTAGCAGTAAGCAGAGCTTGTGTTATTCACTAGATAACTGGTATAGTATGTACTAATACAAATAATACAAGTAATACAATACGATACATAGGTCAATTATCTATGTATCGTAATCAGATTGACAAAACAGTAATTGTTGTGAAATTGCAAAATATTAACCACAATGAAACTGCCGGTGACGTATCTATACCAATAATAACCACAATGAATCTGCCGGTGACGTATCTATACCAATATTAACCACAATGAAACTGCCGGTGACGTATCTATACCAATATTAACCACAATGAAACTGCCGGTGACGTATCTATACCAATATTAACCACAATGAAACTGCCGGTGACGTATCTATACCAATATTAACCACAATGAAACTGTCGGTGACGTATCTTTACCAATATTAACCACAATGAAACTGCCGGTGACGTATCTATACCAATATTAACCACAATGAAACTGCCGGTGACGTATCTATACCAATATTAACCACAATGAAACTGCCGGTGACGTATCTATACCAATATTAACCACAATGAAACTGCCGGTGACGTATCTATACCAATATTAACCACAATGAAACTGCCGGTGACGTATCTATACCAATATTAACCACAATGAAACTGCCGGTGACGTATCTATTCTATACCAATCAATAAACAAAACTATCTGTTAGTAGTCAAAATAAGAGCTTTTTACTAAAAATATAATATACAAGGTAACTATTTATAACAAAACACAATTTTATTGCCTGTCGGTCTGTTGATTGAGCTAATCTCCAAAACGGCTGCACTGATTTTGACAGGACTTTATCTGGCAGATGGATGATGTTACCTCTATATAGGGGATTTATATATTTTTATTTAGTAAAAGCAACCGAGATTTTAATAAATAAAAATAAATAAACCCCCCCATTAAAAAAAAATAAACTTTAGGGTTTTATTATTGAATACTTTAGTTTTACTTTTGTAAGTATTGGTCGTTTAAGCTACCAATAACCGTATAATACTTACTAACTCAAACTAGTGCACTATAAATAAAAAAAATAATGCTGGACATTGTACAATCCACACAGCATCATCTATGGCCCTAAGCTAAGCAGAGCTTGTGTTATGGGTACTACCTCTAGATGACTGATATACCTACTTAATGTAATACTTACATAGATAGATGGATATTTTTTATCATACATAGAAAACACCCAGAACACCCGGAACAAATATTTGCAGATCGTACAAACATTTGTCCCAATGCGGGAATCGAACAGACAACCTCCTGCGGTGCAGGCAGACCTTCGCCCGCCGCGCCACATCGGTTAAATAATAATATCCTGTGCACATGCACATGGCACGCACGGCGCTGGCGCGCGGCACTCGGTCCTCGGCTACGAGGACATCACACATACCACATATTTAGTTAGTCCATTCAATACCGAGAGATATATTGTTTATCGTTATCCGGGGGGTACATGCCCTGTCTTCCGTGAGTAGACCCTTCGAGCCGACCATTATAATCAAGCAATCGGCCCGTGACGACCGGGATCAGGCCCGATACATTGTAATAGAGGCGATATTATAATGTAACACGTGATATGTTCTAGTATAACACGCCCGACGGACTGCGGAGCCATCCAACTAGGTTGTCAGATACAATAAGGTCGGGTCGAACCTGAGATCAACAACCGCAGGAGCGACAGGTCTTGTTGTAAACGTTTGAGAGATTATATTAACATTACTATCTTCTGCCCGCGGCATCGCCTTTTCCAGAACAAAAGTAGCTTATATGTTTTTTATTTGACAGAACTTCATGCTTGTAAAATTTCAGGTTGTTCCGTTCAGTAGATACGTTGTTGTCTAGTGACACTCACATCTCTTTACATCCTTAAATCTTCATAAACGTTCTCCTTTATAAAATTAGTTGGAAACGTCTGCACTAGCCAGAGGCAGTTTTGTATAATGATTTAATACACGTTATATTAGTAAACACCATAATGTGGACTCCAGCTGCGCCATACCCGTGCACCAATAGATAAACGTATTCGACGCAACATTACCCGGCGCCTCGGAGGTCTAACCAGCCGCTAAGCCTTACAAATTCAATAAACACAACAATGAAACCATACGCACCCCTATCACTACCCACATAAGCTTCAAATTATCCTAACTCGTTCGGACAATGTGCGCTTTTGCCCAGTGACGTCACAATGCCTTTTGAGCGTTGTTTGGGCGAAATGAAGCAGTTACTAAATAGAGGCGTCCATGTCGGAACGCTTTACTAATTAAAGTTTCATTTTGAAATTCTGCGAGGTTTTTAAATGCAGGTTGGGTTTCAGCTATAGTTGAAATGGCCCGACAATGTTTTGTTTTCGCTTATCAAAGTAGGCAACTGTTCAGGAAATTGCTTCATTGTACCGACAAGAGTAAAGATCTTTATTTTAAAGGAACTGTTCTTATGAATTTTCTTTGATGAATATGCGTTTCTTTTCTTTTGACGTAATTGGAGCTCAATGCTTTCCCAAAAGTATTCAACCAATGAAATCCATCGGTTAGTTAACTCAGTTATAAACTGGCGCCTGGCCGTTATGTGCCGTCAAACAAAACTTTAAACATTTAACTTGCTGTCGGCAAACACAGCTAAAGGGTCACAAACATCCTGTCAAAGGGTCACGGCGGCGGCGGCGGCGGCGGCGGCGGCCCGCAGCGCCAGGAGGTACTTTTCAACTTGTAGTGTATTCAGTTCAGGTATCCTCGGTCAATACAACTCGGCCATGAATGAATGGACTTCCGGTCCAACACACCAAATTAACCAAAGTCTAGCTAGCCATACCCTGGATCTCTATGTATATGGGTAAAGTAAGTAGCTGTGCTGTGGTGCACAGGCTGGCCAAAGTATTTGACAGTTATGTCCCTCAAAGCTTTTTTCCCGGTATTTCCAACAGAGGGAAATATTGGTGAACTATTTGTGATCGGGCGGCGTAAAGGCGCAGTCACATACGGCCGTAAAAACAAAGCACGTGTGTACAAACTGCGTTGTTTTTACAAAGGCGGCGCTGATTGCGCGCTTGTTGCCGCCGCTGCGACTTTTGGTCGCAGTGGGAAAAACGCAGCGATTTTTGTGAAGTCGAATTTCGGTTGTACGTCAAAGTTGAATACAACATTGACGAACCAAAGTTCGACTATTCGACGTGGGATTTCAAATGTTTAGTCTGGACCCTGTAGGTAATTATACCAACTATCGTAATAGATGACACATTTTTGTGTCACTCTTTTTCAACAACACTAAAATGAAATACAAAACTTAATATGAATGCCATCAGGGTGTGGACATGGTGTGGACAGATCTGTTTTGGATTCTCTTCATGTGAAAGTTTCTCCCCGGTGCGTGAGGGACATGGCTATGGACAGGTGTCGTGGCACAAGTAGCGGCCGCGGGCGCGCCACAACAAACAAGAGGAGCGCACTCGTTTGCTTTGAGCCAATAGCGCGCATTACTGGACTGGAATCAAAAACGCAGCCCGCCAAAAATATCAATCAGCCAGCGCCGGCAGATATTGTACGAATTTTAATAAATGGCGGTCCGAAATCTCTTGCAATCGACGCGGAAAACAATAGATAGATAGATAGATAACTCTTTATTGTACCACACAAACACAAAATATAATACAGAAGAAAATGCTGAGAAACAAGGAAGTACAAAGGGCGGCCTTATCGCTTTGAGCGATCTCTTCCAGGCAACCTTGCCAATACAACAATATTCTAGTACTAAGGCTGCGCTTTTGGTGAAAGTGCTCTCGCTGGGAAAAATCTCAGAGGAAATAACTAACGTAACTTTGGAAACTGACCCCATCACGCGCGACGTGGTGGAGTTAGTTTCCAAAGTTACGTTTTAAAGATTTCAAAAATCCGCTTTACGTTCGCTCCCGCTGTAAACTTATATATAACTAACTTGGTAGGTACCTCACGACGAGCAACAGGCAGCATTACATAATATGAGTGAAAACATCGACCATTTACACATTTACCACTATTCATTTATATTATTATTATTTACTATTAATTCAGGGCTGACACGCTGCCTTGGCCTGTTCATACACCACGTCAATGTAAAAAACAAGTATTAAAATATATATTTTTTTATATTTATAATGTTTATTTCCCTCGGCTTACAAAATAAGCTCATGGACAAGTCAAATAGAAATTGGACTTGTCCATGAGCTTATTTTGTAAGACTGAGAGTTTTTTTGTTTTGTATAAACTTCTATAATCTATAATAAGAAATAAAGTGTAAATTGGTTTTCTCTAGTCATGTGAATCTATTGTAGGTACGTGTAAAGTAACGCTCATACGTCTCAATGATACACACAAACCAATACAAATACAGACAATGATACAGACTAACTTTCAACACTTTTCTGCACTTCGTCACCATCTTAAATCAATTACCAAAGAAACTCAGCAAATTACTTGAAGACTAATTCATTAATCCGCGTCTCACAATTAGCGACCCTCAATAGAGCGAAATGTCTTCAAAGCTTTACTTCTAGTTGTCTACTTATCCCTTCTGACCTTCTGAAGCCGCCCTTTCAGTTAAAAAGTAATTTCGCAAAGATTGTCAGCTCAGCTAGTTAGAGATCCTTCGTTTAAATTAGCGCTAATGAATCCGGCGCGGGCGGGTCAAGGAGTCTATTATAGTCGGAGATTTATAAACAGAATAGTAAAGTGCGAGTTGAAATCACGAAAATTCATATTTTTTTGTTACTCTTAAAAATAAACAGAAAGTAGTGTCGTATGCACTGCGAACAACTGCAGTAACAGAACAAAATCTAAATCATATATATGTATATATATATGTATATATACATGCAACGAACGGAGTATGTCAATATTAACCAGCTCCTGCTTGCTGCCTACCATTTGTGCCCAAAAACCTAAAATCTAAGTATACTATTATTCTGAGTTGCAGTTGCACGATATAAAGTTGGAATTGTGTTACAATTTGAATTGAAAGTTCCGGTCGGCGTAGTGTTCACACTTATTTTAAGCTAGACGGTGAGTGTAGGTGCTGTGAGATAGTCTATTACGGTGATTGTAGACTGGGTTCATTCACTTAAACATTCTGGAGAAGTCAAGTAAGTTAAGATGCCGACTGGATGCACCATCGTTGAATGTAAACTTTATTTACTGAACTTAAAAAAAAATCTATGTATTTTTTTCATAGCTAAGGAAAACCCTCTGCTCACCTCGCAAATATATTTTTTTGCATCTAATACATAAATTAATCGTGCAAAAAATCTTGTCCCATTACAAAATTCAAATTACACGGTTGTTTTCGCAGTCGCAAAAAACTCCCGCCGAAAAACGCGCCATGAATATTAAAGATAAACAAACCTGTCAAAAAATGATTAAAATAATTACAAGGAACACTTTGTAATTCAGCCACGAACAGACGGTTTGTTGATTCTTTATTCCTTACCAAATAATTTGTAAACCTTATTATTCGTGGAATGATTTAAAACAGACCTAGTGACAAGGTCACGATGGAGCGACGGAGGTCAGTCGAAGTGAGGTCACTTCGACTGACCTCCATCTCTTTTCCTTAAATGTTTCTTCCAGACGATTTTGGAATCGCAAATGAAGATTTAAAGTTTGATAATCAATATTTAGCGCAAGGTCCAATAGTTGAACGCCGTTTTGTGCTTTGCAAATTATAAGTTGATAGTAAATGATTGGCGGTGCAGTAATTTGGCTGTCAGTAAAGCACCGGCCGGTACCGGCAAACTACCGGTATTATAGTACCGGTATCATTGTGCGCACAATTAGAAACGCGAGCCGCACGCAGCATCGTTACCTCTACATTATTATCTGACCAATTACTAGGGAGCTACCTCCCCACCGGCCTCCAACTGTTTTAATGAGCTGAAATTGCGATGTACTGCGACTATTTTGTGGGAAAAACTATTTAGTAGTGTTTGGTTGTGGTCCCAGATATAACCTCAATTAAATATTTTAATTATTATATCATTTTTAAACTTATAAATGTGTTCTTAATCTAATCATATAGATATTTATGATTAGATTATTAGTATATATTAGTTAATTATACAGTTCGTTGTCTATTTGTTTATTTTGAAACAGTGAACCACTGTTTCTTGGTATTAAGTCTACGAGAATTAGTCGGTGGTGAAATAGGCCCTTGTAATTAATTTAATTATGAACTTCCAATATTTCAGTTGTTGACGGAGCGATGATGTCTCGACGGCGTGACGTCAGCGTCTCGACCGCCATGACGCTGTGGTTTTATTTAGATTTTAATGAGTTTCGGAGAAAATAGGTCCTTATTTATTATGAAACAGTGGTAGCACCCCTACGAGCTAGAAAGCCGCAACTTTTGATATTTGATTCATTATTTGGATCCTGCCCTTTCACAACGTTACATTTTATAATTACAAATTTCCCATTGTAAAAATAAAATAAAAAATAGTTAAATAGTATAATAGTTTTTTGTTTTAAAATACTAGTCCAAAAGTACCCATTCAAATCATAGTTCATTCTTAATTATTTTTATAACAAGTTCGTAATATAAATGTATTTATAGTTACGATGAAGTAGCTCTTCATCAGGATCTGAAAACAATCCAAATAGCACTAGCAGAACACTAGAGGTCGAGTGAGTGTAGTGTAGGCACACACTGAGCGGAATGGTAACGCAGTTACTGAACAAAACCTACACTTTACTAAATATCCAATATCCATTGTCTGCGTGGCGTGAAATACGCGGATATTAGAGTTAATTCCGGCTAAGAGTGAGTCGTGTAATTAATGTTCAGAAACATTTCAGCCGCTGAAACTCATTTTTGTGGGTTAAAGGGTTTCCACTGACTCTGTAGAAGAACTGTACCTCTATAAGTGTGCGCTGTGGATTCAATACTGTAAGTTGCTTGAGTACAACTTACTAACTCTAAATGCAGGTAAGTCAGTGTATATTAGGTTTTCGATGCGCAAACGGCCGTCAACCGAGATTATCCCCAAATTGTATGCGCATTATTGCGTAGGTACGTGCCCTACAATAAATAATACAAATAAAATAAATAATACAAATAAAAGTTGTGGGAGAACATCATATCCTCTCCTCTCACCACGACAATGGGGGTAGCTCAGGGGTCTGCAGTCTGGCGACAGAAATGCCCATCTGGGCACAGAGGTTCGCAGTTTCAACTGTGTGTGTCCTGTCTGTGCCCCGATCGGGGGGAGGAGACGTGACGGATGAACGGGGTCGGTGAGTGTGGGGAATGGTGAGCTCGCCGGCTATGTATGGGAGGAAGAGAGGACGCCAGTCGGGCCGCGGTAGGTTTAAATGTTCCCGTGGTTCGGCGATAATGACGAGAGAGGTCACCGGAGTGGTTTTAGTGGGGTGTACCTCCTTATCAGGACGTTGAGATATCTTGTTTTCAATGCTGCTTAATGATCGGAGGTATTCATGAATGCGGATGTGGTCGCCGTCGTCTCGTTCGTGCAACAATAGACGCTCTAGAGCTTAAGCTAAACCTTACCGCGTCCAGGCTTGCTGGGCGGTTCGAAGCAAATGGGCGTGTCCTGAACACATCGGAGACATATTTCATGCACGTCTGCCCATCCGGATCTGTTCCACGTGATCTCTCTGTTTTTTTGGAAAACACTCCTGCCACAGCTCCTGTCAACAGAAGCCTCACGTTCCACATTGATAAAGTGTGCAGAAAGCTTGGTGGTGCGTGCTACGCGCTAAGCCGCTTTGCGAGATTCCTGCTAAGACACGTGGTACGCTTCTGTTACTATGCGACTGTCCCCTCACTATTGCAGTACGGGTCTGACATGTGGGGGCGCGCGGCCAGTGCGCCTTCCGCATGCATAAGTGCGCCACACCATACTTTAAAAATCTTAAAACCATACTTTAAAGCGCTCTAAATATTCACCTTTTCTTGAATGGAGCGTGTACGTGACGAGTAACTTAAAATCGTTCAATAAAAATAGCGACAGTCACAAATACAATACTCGGCGAGCGGACAAACTCACCACCCTGCCTAGTACTCTCGCAGAGTCTGGGAAGTTACGCGCATAGAGGATGACTCACGCTAGACCGTGTCGGATCCGAGCTGAGTATCGGCCGTAGCACGGTCACCGAGCCGGTCCCGTGCCTGTAATTACAAAGACGGGCCTCGATCTCCCTACACAAACAACGACTGCTCGGGCACAGCTCGGGCGCAGCTCGGCGGCACTGTATTCATGCAACGGGCCGATAGCCGAGCCAAGCCGGGACCGAATTGTTTCCGACCGTGTTGTCGACCTGTTGTTCTTGGCCTTCGGTTGCAGCTCGGTATAGTGTGAGTGTGTCCATACAAAATATTATGTTATATTAGTTGACCGTGCTACGGCCGACACTTGGCTCGGGTCCGACACGGTGTAGCGTGAGTCATCCTTAATGGGACCAACAGTGTACAACAGTCATCCTGAAATTATGACAAAGGCAACTAGCCTGACGTCATTTAAGAGCAAACTAAAGCAGCTCACTGACAACAGCTTGTACAGCTACGAGGAGTTCCTAGCCTGTAAAAGTGACGCATTACTTATTGGTGTTAGATTACTTAACTAAGTATTTATTGCAATATATTTAATTTCAAATATATATAGGTAATCTATATATATAAAAGAAAGTCGTGTTAGTTACACTATTTATAACTCAAGAACGGCTGAACGGATCTCGGTAAAATATGGCAGCGAGGTAGATGGTATCCCGAGGCAGGACATAGGCTACCTTTTATTCCGGAAAAAAGCGTGCGAAGCCGCGGGCTGCAGCTAGTATATTATAATTTAAAATTTAAATTAGGTTAATCTTGTTTTTACTAACTACTAAAGTTGCTTGTAACACTGTTATTATTTTTATTTTATTACGTACTAACCCATGTATAAAAAGTGACGTGTAGTTCTAGAACGTATGAAATAAATGGTTATTGATAATTGAAGGTTTAATATTAATAGCCTTGCGAGGACAAGAACAATTCGAACCACGAAAGTTCCCGTGTATTCGTCTATGTTACGAATTGCGAGCGAAAGCCTTCAGAATTTAGCCACCTATTCCGCTTGTTTTTAGTTAGGTACTTTAAAGATTTTTAAAACATTTTAAGATTATTGGATGGTCCCTGCCTATGGGCCCAAAGTCCATGAAATAAAATTAATTATTTCATCTCCTATCAGTACTAATATACAACCAGACACACAATCACCGGCCGCGCGCATCCGGCAAAGCCTTTTGATCCCTAAGTACACCGCCAATTGCGAGTCGACTCGCACACGAAGGGTTCCGTACCGTAAAAACAAGGAAACTTTTTCAAAGAACATCCAATTTTACTTGCTTGGACACCCCTTTCAATTTTCAACTATATTATATTTTTAGATTTTTCTGGTATTACAATTGGAATGTTACTTATATATAAAAAGTTTCATGTGTCTACGAATTGTGGTTCAAGAGATAAAGTCATGACAAATGAAGAGCAATAATTGTTTTGGCAATTATTGCTCTTTGTTTGTTAAGACCCGCGTAAATCACGTTTTTTGTATGAAAACTCCCTTCAATTTGGATATTTATTTAATTTTTATTATTTGCTGTTATAGCGGCAAAAGAAATACACTTTCTCTGAAAATTTCACATACCTATCTCTTACGGTTCATGGAATAGAGCCCTGTGACAGACGGGCGGACAGACGGACGGATGGACGGACAGCGGAAACTTAGTAATAGGGTTCCGTTTTCACTCTTCGGGTATGGAACCCTAAAAAGCAAAATGAAACGAGTAAAAAGAAGGTTCTTTTAAAGGTCCAGCAATCAAGTTTTAATTCAATAGCCTAGTGCACGTGTAAGTGAGATTATTCCCGGGCCGGGACTCAGGACTGGCCTAATCCCGGTATCTCCCGGGATTACGAGTCACAAGTTCCACCGCCGCTTACGAATTAATTCAACCATTATGTGTAATTTGCGAACGCCATGTTTGGTTATCTTTTAACTTTGACGGATGTCGGCGGCTCGCCCGGTTATGACGTAATTTGTCAAGTTTGCTGATAGGCTCATGAGTTGGGTTGGGTTATTTATTTATTGAGGAACAACTTACGACTATTAAACTTATTATACATTTGTGTTAATACTTTACTATATAAAGATGAGCGATATGTACTGTACAATACACAGCGCTACACATAATGCGTTATACATATTAATAAACAAAGAGAATAATAAACTCATGCAACTAGAAGGCCCAACTAAACATGAAATAAGTAAGTAGCTAGGCGAGAACTAGGCTCCTCTTAAACAACTATGTTAAGTGATTATTCGCTTAACTAAGTTGTTAATAACATAATTAGTAGCATTTCTAGTTTCTACAAGAAACTCTAATTTTAATTCTATTTTGTATTCTTTACTGAAAACTTGCCATTATTTGTAGTAGAAGTAATAATGACAAAATATGATGAGGAAGAAATAATATTGTTGGGTTATTTTTAAAATTTACTTGACAAATTAGACTGTATAACCATTTTTGGGGTTCCGTAGCCGAAGGCTGAAAACGGAGCCCTATTACTAAGCCCACACAGTCCGTCCGTCCGTCCGTCTGTCACAGGGCTCAATCACATGAAGCGTAAGATGTAGACCGTTGAAATTTTTAAAGAATATGTATTTCTCTTGCCGTTATAACAACAAATAATAAAATATAAATAAATATCTAAATTAAAGAGGGCTCCCATACAAAAATCACGTTTTTGTATGGGAGCCGAACGCTATTTTTGCTCTTAGTTTGTCAAGGCTGTATCTCTTGAACCACAATAGGTAGACACATGAAACATTCTATAAATAAGTAACACTTCAATTGTATTAACAATAAATACTAAAAATAAAATAAAATAAAAAACTTTAAGAGTTCTCCGAACAAGTGAAAATTTGAAGTTCTTTGAAAAGATTGCCTAATTTTTACGATACGGAACCCTTCGTGTGCGAGTCGACTCGTACTTGGTAGTTGGTTTATTTTCTTATTTGACCCTATTGTTATTGTTCAGTCTTTGCTCAAATAAACATAGAGTAGTTTAATCTAGTAAGGCTATCAGCCGATTTCTTCCTACCCTATGTTGGGAAATCGGCGAATGAACTGGATATGACGTCCCATCTTCTGCACTAACGAACGAGTGAAAAATAAACCCTCACCTCTGCCTGTTCGATTTCGACCGCCTTACAAGTTGGACATGTTCCGGTTTAATTTTGGAAATCTGAATACCAAATTACAATAAACTTTATTTGTATTGCCGTGCTATTACTAACTAAAACTAAATTAAACACTCGCGAGTCAATGTCTAGTGCTGTGTTTTGGAAGCTGCATCCTTGCATGGTTTGGAGAATTCAGGTCAGTGGTCAAGCTATTTTATCTACCCTGTGTAACGAGCAAAGATCAGTGCATATCCTTAGGTATTTTCGTTAGGTACCTACCGCATTACATATTTCACTTCAAAATCTTCAGTCCTTCGATTTATATTTATATTTACTACCAGCCCCTATTGTTCAGACTCCACAGTTATTATTATCGTGTTCCTTTGAAATAGTTGTGTAAGTGAGTAGGTGACCTTTATAAGTAGCTCCCAATTATTTATAAAAAGATATCTTCAACATTGTTGCAATACAACCATTTTGAACTAGACCATTCATATTCACGAAGTATGCTGATGACGAGATTTGATCCAAGCAAATTGAACGTTCCTGCAAATAGAAACGTTTAAATAAACATCAAAAAGACAGTCAGGTACCTCCTTAAGCGACATGCCTGACTCCGTCTTAAACCTCGCAATAAAACATGAGCCTTCCATCCTCAAGAAATACCCGCGCCCTTACCTCCACGTCTCTGTAGCCAGCGCGCAACCGTTTGTTACAAGTGTGGACGCTTACGTGCCTCTACTGACACTAACGACCTTAACGCTGATGTAATACAGGCTAAAACTTACTATTCAGACAAAAATATTACATTGCTGGGTCATACGAGAAAAACAACAACGATATACTGATTGTTCATTTTTATGTGTAAAGGAATAAGATTGAAATTCCTTTGCGTGGGTTATAAAGTAAATGTTGTTCGTGTGTTATGAGAGCAACTCTTCGTTAGTGTGAAGCGCCTGAAGGAACGCTTTGGACGAGGAAACTGTTGAATGTGCATTTTGGAGGCTTCGTACCGCTTCTCAAGTGACGTAATCATCTAAATGACAGTGATTACAGAACACGCGTGTATTGTCTTTGTATGAGGCAGCTTTCTTGTATGTTTGTAACATCCATGTCTTGTTCAAGATTAATCAACGGCTAAGCTAAATGTGACGTCACTCAATTTGTCACACTTAACATCAAAAGTACTGAATGACGACCAAGACGGTGATGAAACCAGGCATTCGAGCGGACAGTCCAACCAGAACAGATTTTTGTATGGAATCAAAGTATGTAATCTATCCCCATCTATTGCATCTATCGGCGGAAGGACCCTTCGAGTTGATTCCCCATAAGAACATCATAGTCAGCCTTAGTGGTTAGGTTGGTATGCGTCCCGGTTCCACATACGAGGGCCGATTTGTTTGGTCCCAACCCTAATAAGGCTGACCCTGCCATAAACGTAAAGCCCTGCCTTCACAATCAATTCGATTTGCTTCACAAATTAGAATGAATATGCATCCGTGATCTGATGGCTCCGATTGATTCGCATTTGTATGCTTTTGTTTACTAAAATGTACGACTGCTTTTAATGGTTCAATGTGACCCTTTTTGTAGCTGGCCGGTCACATCGACCCTGCGCGCGACCTTTAGTAATACTAGCTGGCAACTCTAACTGTTAAAATAGTTACAGTTGCCAGCTAGTATTATTACGAAGCTACGCCGCCGTAGCCCTTGACACGAAATAGGTGAACATTCTGAACCATTCGAGATTATTATCTAGAAATGATTACTTAATAAACTTTTTATTTTAGTAACTAAATAAATAATTAATTAATAATTTTTAAATACGAAGTTTATTATGTTCTTAAGTTGATTTAGTAATTATTTCTAGAGAATAATTCGAATGTTTCAGAATGTTCGTGTATTTCGAGTCAAAGTCTACGGCGTAGCTTCGTAGACTTTCGTAGCAAGACGCTATGAACCGTAGCATGTTAATAAGTTTATTAACTTGATTTTACTGATTAAATAAAATTGTATTAATGTATTTAAGAAAATGTCGTGCAAAGATTACCAGAACGTATTAATCTTTGACTTTGCACATGTGTCGTAGCGGCCGGATACCATCACGCCATCTTTATCATGACATATTATTATTGTTATTTGTACATTTTCAAACGATTCCGTCTTGAATTACAAAATTCCGCGTAAAGATAAGGTCTTATATAATCGATATCTCGCTGGAGATGGCGCTAATAGCTTTAGAAGCGAGCCGTAATAGCGCGGACGCCCAGCGCCATCTATCGGCCCCGCTCGGGCGGCTAACGATCTTTCAGCCGATTGCCGATCGAATAGAATCCGCTCACTTGAGGAACTAATTGATCGTTCAAAGATGCGTTCACTTGAGGAACTAATTGATCGTTCAAAGATGCGTTCACTTGGGGAACTAATTGATCGTTCAAAGATGCGTTCACTTGAGGAACTAATTGATCGTTCAAAGATGCGTTCACTTGAGGAACTAATTGATCGTTCAAAGATGCGTTCACTTGGGGAACTAATTGATCGTTCAAAGATGCGTTCACTTGAGGAACTAATTGATCGTTCAAAGATGCGTTCACTTGAGGAACTAATTGATCGTTCAAAGATGCGTTCACTTGAGGAACTAATTGATCGTTCAAAGATGCGTTCACTTGAGGAACTAATTGATCGTTCAAAGATGCGTTCACTTGGGGAACTAATTGATCGTTCAAAGATGCGTTTACTTGGGGAACTAATTGATCGTTCAAAGATGCGTTCACTTGGGGAACTAATTGATCGTTCAAAGATGCGTTCACTTGAGGAACTAATTGATCGTTCAAAGATGCGTTCACTTGAGGAACTAATTGATCGTTCAAAGATGCGTTCACTTGAGGAACTAATTGATCGTTCAAAGATGCGTTCACTTGGGGAACTAATTGATCGTTCAAAGATGCGTTCACTTGGGGAACTAATTGATCGTTCAAAGATGCGTTCACTTGGGGAACTAATTGATCGTTCAAAGATGCGTTCACTTGGGGAACTAATCGGTTGTGCAGAGACGGGGTTGAGAGCGGGAATTTGTTCTTGAACTCTGTAAGATCTCAGAGACTCGTTGAAAAGTAGGTAATTGATGAAAATGGATTTATTAATCTTGGCTAAATAAGTTAATGTAGGATGTACTCGCTCTACATTAGCGTTGTATAATATGTTTTAGACTCCAACACATTCCCACCGAGCACAGATGTCCATGTTACATACCTACCTTTGTAGTTTTATATTCTGCTTTCGTAGGTAGCAAGACTAAATAAAGGCAAATTGTGTCATTTCAATAAAAGCATTTTCATATCTGCTTACAAACGTCACGCCGTACAAAACTCAAGTTCATTTCGTTTCTAGAAACGTCGTAGACAGCTCCCTCGAGACAATGTTTTATTCAGGATGTTTCAATGAAACTCTTGAACTAAACTATATAGAATTATGTTGCCCTCTCAGCAGCTTGAGAAATTAATATTCTTCATAGAGACGTAGAGATATAAAATTAATAACAACATTAAAATATCGTAGTTCTGTCAATATTTCAATAACATCTGCAACAAAATGAATTTCTCTGTATAATTTAGACTTGCCTTGTATAACGGCCCAATGCTCTAAACTAGTATATAAATATGAATAAAATTATATAAATAAGATAATATAAATAAAAGAAAACAATTACTCTGTAGCAGGACGGATGTGTGAGCTGACCTAGGCTCAGCAGAACCCGTCAACCGCAGCTTCTCTCCGTCGGCTCCGGAGCTGCGGCCGCTGTACATTAACAACCTTATTTCTGCAGCTAGTTGTATTTCTTAGGAGTACCTGCGTGTAACACATACATACTCGTACATACATATTCGTACATCGTTATTAAGATGCATAAGCACACGTTTTCGTCGGTTCAAAGCACGTACAATGCCATCTTATCCTAAATAATTATAAATTTCCCTCCTTCCATCGATAATACAAGACGCTTACAAGGAGCACCGCGGAAGCGCAGCGCCCGCAATAATCTCGGGCCGCAAGCGTTTGGCTGCGTCCAGTGTGGGAGCGGAACGGGAGCGGATTATTAACCGACCTTGTAAAAGATTCTATGTTCGGCTGTACATATTTCTGTATTTTTTTTATGTAGGTATGTCTGTCAACTTCTCCGTAAATTATGGACCGATTTCGAAAATTCTTTCGCTATTCAATGAAAAATTATCCAGAGGACCCCTAAAATGTTTAGTTTATTCCCAAAACTTTGAAAACTGTGTAAATATTAAGGAATTATTAGAAGTTAGTTTCTATTTATTTTTTTTTTCAATATAATCTAATTATTGACGTTTATTGTTCGGAGACAAGCGTGCTGAGGGTAGGAGGACTTTGAAACACGAGATACGAAGTTTCGGGAGATGGATCGCACGAAACGAACAACCATACCAACAAATTGCTTCGGACGCGTCACAACACAACCTAACACACTTCAATTCGTATCACTAAGAAATAAATGTCAAAATGACATAAATAATATTAGGGTCATCGAAAGAATGGATCGGTCGTTTCATGCGATCCGTCATCCGTCAACTTCGTTATTCGTTTTTCAGAGTAGTCCTCCTGAAGTGGAGTTTTGACAGTTTTCGATGGAACCCGCTCCCGCTGCCAGCCTCAGCCCACAGGAGAGCAGCCTCAGCTCTCCTGCAGCTCGAATATTAAACCACACGAATTAAATATTCTTCGCTGCACTAAACCTGAGATTACTCACAAAGCTATTTATAGGTATTATTTAACTCTCTTTCTCTCTAGTTTTATTGTTTTTAGTGGTAGGTACGAGTTTCTTCGGAATGTCGTAAATTAAACTTGGGGAATACTAGAATAAGTTACCGAAGTGCGCAACTAAGTTGGTTAGGATTTCCAAAATTATTTTAGGCTAGGTACGTGAGTTGAAAGAAATACAAGAAAGTAACTTACTATTCGGTAAGTTACTTTCTTTCTGAAAATATCAACCTTTAAGTGAAAAAGGGATAATCTTGACTGAAAATTATTACCTACACAATATCTTATTCAAGCAAGATAAGTAGACAAGCCATTACATTCATAAAAAGATTAAAAAAAACAAGTTTTTGTGTTTCGCTCACATTTACATAAGTATTCGAATATCCAGTGAAAGAACATTTATTCTCGGAAATATCTTGTAACTAGATTTGTGTGAGTGTGAGATAAACCAGTGATTTCCATAACAATCATTCGCAGATCGCTGGGCGGGCGGGGGGGGGGGGGGGGGGCGGCGAGGCAGGCGTACACACACCGACATCAACATACACCATTTATCTTGGCAACGCCAAATGCGTCTAATGACACTTGCTCACTTGTAATTTTCCATAATTTAAATCGTGTCTACCAGCTACAACTACGATACCAAAGCTGAATGCAGGCAGTGCAGAGCCGGCCACTCTGCTCTTACGTGCTCTTTGGGGAGGTGTAGGTCCATAGACATCTTTCGGTTGAGATGAAGAAGACCTAAGCGAAGGATAAGGGCTCCATAAGTTTTGTTTACCTCGTGTACAGTCTTAATAGTTCAGTATATGATCAACAGTAACAGGACAGACTTGCCCTTGTTTCAAACCTCCTTTAATACCAGTTTTAGATTGTATTAGTGTGCAGGGTGCCTGCAGCCGCAGGCACGGCGCGTCACTGCCACTCGTGGTCCAGAGAAACAGTGCATGTAAATATCAAGTTTTAATATTTTTTCCCCAAAAATACCGATAGTACCTACCTATGTACTTCTGATTAGTTACAAAACAGGTAGGTAGGTACTGTCGGTATTTTACTAAGACAATTGTTAATAAATTTATTTATTTAAGGAACTACAAATAGAACTAACATTATGATTTAACTAGAATATATAACAACCAAAAATTTCAGACCCACAGCGTACCTAGTCCACGGAGTAAACATTTGCGGTTATGTGTGCCAGTGCGATACAGCACTGTTATGTGTGCCGGTGCGATACAGCACTGTTGAGATAAGTTTACATATTAAATACTAGAAGTACATTTTAAACTTAGAAAATATTGTACTAATCTGTACAGATATATAAGTACCCGGTTATGTTATACATGCAAGCATAGGAATTCAGTTAGAGCAATGGTTAGAACAGAGTAACGGCTCTAGAAATATTATTTATGACATTACAGTTAACATAAATAATGATTGTTTATCGGGTACCTTTTGTTGTTATTTCCCTTACGTTTCTAACGCGTACTCGTACATCCGAACTTTAATCGTGAAGATGTTTTTCGTCTCTCCTTCTCGTGGAATCCTGTGCTTAATATGTGTGTGCGTCGTGATCCAACTGTACTGCAGTCGGACACGGTCAGTGTAGTGTGTCGTAATGTGAACGTGGACATTCCTGATTCTGAAGACGAATGGAGGGTAGTCGTGGGTACTGCCGTCAGTTCTCGGTCAAAACTCGGTTTAAAGAAATTTATTCTCAAAAACATACAATGTCACTAACCTACATAAGTGAAAAAATAAGTTATTCTAAAGTAAGTATTAAGTACCTAGGTAGGTCGTTTTCATAAGTATAATAGATAGGACGTATCCGATGCATCTAAAAATAATTTTCTGTCACATATTCTGTTACTTTTGTTTTAAAAGCATTAAATGAGTTTATTTTTTCTATAATCGAGGGGATGTATTACCCAGACAGCTTGTCTTTTTATACGCGAGGACAAAACTTTTTTATGAAATCCCAAAAACTTCTTGAGATGGTAGAACCATCAAGGAAGGCCGAGCTGAAAGTTTATCAGATAGTTAATCACGCGGTCATCTCCCCCATTCGCAAAAACTCGAGTGCGTGCGTCGACGCGCCGTTTCATAAATCTCGCGCAGATGCCCCATGATGGTAGGTATAATGCCTATCTGAGGTAGGTATACATAGGTAGGTAACCGCTATACATACTAAGAGCGCCCTGAGAAGGTCCTATAGGTTTTCGTGTGGTGCAAGAGTATGGCTGGGGCCAAACGTTTGTAATTTTTTGAGTTGTGATTGTGAGTCGCGTAAACTGTGTACGTTAAACAGAAATGACAATTCATTTTGCATAGCCGTGTGGCACTATAAGACTTTTGTATGGAGTGACTCATAACTCAATATTATAGAGATCATAATAGATAGATAGATAGATAGATAGATTATCACTTTATTGCACCATCAATACACTTATAAAACAAGAACTTAATACTAATTATATATAATGTGGCACAATCGGCGGCCTTATCGCTAACAGCGATCTCTTCCAGGCAACCTTTGGATGGATAATCAATTATCAATAATCATTTCGTACATTACTAGAATAACACGTCATATTCGTATCTATATAAAATAGGTAGGTACTTTAAATTCTAGAAATATTAATAAATTATATTTTATTTAAAAAAATTAAATTATTTAATATTATACAATTTTAACATTATAATAGTTATTCTAAATTTTAATTGATATAAATATTGTCCATAATTAATGGAGAAACTGTTAATTCTAGCTACTTTAATAAGATCTTTTGTACACAGTTTCAACATTCATTTTCATTTCATTTAAAAAAAACTACGCTCGCTTGACTCCAGCCTTAGTAAATATTTGTCTTGCTAAAATGTTGTCAGGTCAAGTCTTTTTCTCCATAAAAACTAGTTTTCAAAGCGATTAAAAAAAAACACTGTCTAGTTATACTATGTTAGTTTTTATAAAAAGCAATCGTGAGTTTTTTCATCTATCGATGTTTGTTAATTTGGTTTAGATCAAAGCTAACACTGATGGTTAAGGGTAGGAGTGTGTAGCGCTACAGACCAGTTACTCATATGTAGTACACACACACACACCTAACAATGATATTAGTAGTTACTAATTCAGTAACTAGAATTCGTTTATAAAATCTGTCTGAACTGTATTTTTAATATGTCTCAAATAAATGACAGTAAATAACAACTAAATTTTCAGAACATTTTACTTAAGTTTCCCGCTCGTCCCTTGCGCCACCCGGCAATGAAAGGATATCGATAGAAAGATTCCCGATAGGCCGAGGACACGTGCTCCCGGTGGCTCCACCATAGCCTCCGTCCACTGCACACTGCCTCTATGACTTCTACCCAACTACCTGGAAAATAGGGGATACAATATTGAGTACCTATCGGGTTTTATTTCTGTTTTAGTTTATTCTTACAACTTTTTTTTGAAGATTCAACGATTGTTCCAATCAATCCGGATCCGCAATACGGACTTGTTTTGCCGGCAATCTGACGCATTACAACGTAACAGACGAGACCAATTAAAAATGTGCTCACTTAACTGTTACAAAAAAAACCTTGCTATGCATATGTTTCCTTGCAATTATTACACCATGCAATAAAAAACCCAAAAAAAATCTCATAAGAGAATTGCCTTCTGCGATGTTTCAGAGAAAGCTAAATACTTACTATCTGATAAAACCTATTATACAGTTAAAGAATAATTTATAAACGATAACAATATTGACAAATAATTATATAATATCTATTTTTAATAATAATTTGATGTACATAATATGTACCTACTTAACTCTATATGTTTACATTAATTCAATCCATACTCGAAATTTTTTAAGTGTTTTTTTTATTAATATAATGCATGTAACTAGACAAATAATTGCATGCCCATAATGGGTAAATTACATTGTTACGCATTTTTTTTGTACCATCCTTTCCACATGTTTTTGCAATAAACATACTTTTACTTTACTTTTAATGAGACTTTATACCATTAATTTGTAGCCCATCGATGGTGTTTAGCAAGTCATGGCAAGCTTTATAAAAATCGGCATTGGTTGGAACAATGAGTATAAAATAAAAAGGTAGGTACATCATTGGGTGGGATAGATTCGCTTCTTATAGTCCGGCGACACACGGATTATGTTTTTAGAGTGTTTCTACTCGTATGTGTGTATGTGGTCATGTGATACTTTTTATTACTTCGAAGCATCCAAAAAGCTGAAGTGATTTTGATAATTGATATTGATATTAAAATACTCGTCTGGACTCCTATATGGTTCTTAACTATATTTTAAAGGCCTTTACCCCCACTTCCCCATTTTACAAAAAAAGTTAAAAGCGACGACCAAGTCGTTGTTATTAATACTTTTCATGGAATATAACAAACGATGTGATGTGATGACTCGGTCAACATTTGGACAAACTAACTAACTACTGAAGAACGTTTCTACAACCAGACATTGCGGATTTGGTTGTAGCTTAGCTAACATGGGCAGACTCGATACAATAGTCTTTTTTTAAACAAAGTGCAAAGGTGTCGCTCAGCGACCACCTATTCGCCTTATCGAGATAACAAACTAACGTATATATTTGTACCTACCTGAACAACTATTTACCTAACAACAAGATGGACCAAAATTTCCTGAATATGAGCTGAATATGAACTGAATATGAACTAAATTAACGACCTCAGCTAGATAAATTTTATTCATTAATTCGCCGGAGCAGCCAACAGTGAAAAAACATAGCCTATTATACCAAAACGAGTTAGCTTTAAATAAACCAACGCACACACACACGCCGCGCGCCGCGCCCCGCGCCGCGCCGCGTTTACGACATTATAAATTGGATAAAAATATCCGCAAACATGTATCGAATCCATCCATACCTGTGTCAATCCGTCCGTATCATGCTCTAAGTATTATCATCATACACGCCAGTAGAAAGTACACCTTTAGGCTGCGCGAATAGAGTTGAGGTTCCTATGTGTAGAATGTGTATTATTAGGCTAGTGACACACCGGCGCGGCCGTCTGTCAGATAAAGCGAGTGTCGCCGTCAGTGAATGTTATTCCGACGTCGATAGTGTAATTGGAGTCGGTTGTTGTTTGATAATAAATTGTTTCAGTAATATTTTAACAAGCTTGCATTTTATGAGAATAAATATTTCGGATGACATATTCCGTCCGAAATATTTTTAAATTGACGTTTCGTTTTGTTATAGCGAGTATGTTTGGTTGAATTGTGATGCAGTTTGCATTACAGATTCTCGTAATGAAAAACATTTCAACTTTTCAAGGAGAACAATAATTGTTAAAAAATTAATTTTAAAATGGAAGAAATAATTCATCGTATTGTATTAGAGTGATTTTTTTGTACTTAATAAAAATATTAACACAACAAATACTTTTGTGACTTGATTTCCTCGACTTCAAGTGAAAGGTGAAGTCGACTGCATTCCTAGTTCAACCTGCCGGAGCTTTTAAGTGAAAGTGCACTAAACGTCCCCACAGCGGCGAGCGCCCAGCCTCTCCCGTCGACAGAGTCGGGGCTCATTTGTCGAGCGGCGATTAGTCGGCGGCGCGGCGGCGGGCGCCTAATTGGACAAACCGTTTGATCGACGCGCGTCAATGTACACTCATCTTTGCAATAAGAACTGTGTACTCAAATTCAACCTAAACTAATTAAAATTGAGATAAATGTCTATGTTGACAACGCGTATCAGATAGATATTAAGATTCCTTATAGAGATACAGCGATATTATGTAAACTTAGATTTAAGTAATGTTTACCCGAATCTAGCTGCTTAATGTTTTTGTTCCTAGAATTGTTTATCTGCCTAACTGTCATTCATTGCTTCGGATCTTTTATGGTGTCTTTGTTTATGCCTAAAATGGCCTGACTATTCACGCGTTTGAGAAAATACTGCAGGAAAGGTAATAAACAAAAGAGGCGGTCACCCTTTGTAACGAGATAGGAAATATAAAGATCTGTTTGGCAGTAAACAATTCTACGAAGGCTCCGTGAGAAACGACGCCACACTGTTATTATTGCCTTGCTTAAATAGCATTGTTTTGAAGATACCGTGTGCATTGTCAGACAGATAGTCGTAGGGTGTAGCCGAAGATAGAAAATTGTAATGTAATTCGCTGAACAATAAATAGTTTAAGATCAACGTTTCTTTCACTTAAGAAACTCCCTTCGTGAAGACAGGAAGGCAAGAACCAGCAGGCTACCTAGCCAGATTATCCCACACAACAGTCTACAAACATATTTTTCGGTAGTATTAATGATTTATGTATAAACGCGTAGACTGTGTAGTTAGTAGATAAGATTTGTTTTCAAGTGGCAGGTGAGAGGAAGCGACGGGAATATTTTGACGGACGAGCTTTGCCAAGCTTGATGCGTGCTTCGAGCAATTAATATTAGGCAATTTAGCAAAACGTTATTAATTAAAGAGAAATGGCCTCGTTCAGTCAAATATTCAACAAACATTTTAAATCATTTCTGCTAGATAAAGCAATCGAATTCGTTTTAGCGACAAGAAATCGATTGATACGCGCAATAACTTATCGACGGGAGGGGTTCACATTCACAACACGTTTAAATAGTGTGAAGTGGAACATTTGGGGGAACTGCGATTGTGATATAAAATAGGGTGGAACGTTCCTTATCGTGCGTGGAATTTCTTATAATAGAGATAGTAATGAGAGTAGAACACTGCTGTGTAATATAATAGAACATGACTTGTTCCGGGGAAGGAGCCAACGGCAGAGGAAAGCTGTTACTGCGTGTTCCCGGAACTAGCTCGTTTGTGATAAGTTGGTTGCCTCCGCGGCGACGGCGCCGAAATACGGATCTACATTAGTACATAGCTTCATTAATATCACCATAAGTAGTACCTATGCTAGCTGAGCTTCAGCCAGCGGCTTCAACTTAAAAGTAACCTATAATTACCTATAAAATGTTAATCCAATTCTAGAACTACATCTACGCAACATTTTAGTCCGATCCGTTCAGTAATTTCGGCGTGAAACGGAAATATATTTATGATATTAGAATGATTGTTTAGTGCGTTGTAGCGTGGGGGTGGGGAGGGGGGGGGGGTTATGACATTAATTTTAGACAAATTAATGTCATAAATTTCTAATGCTGCCAAGATTTTCTACGACGCCATTAAACGGTCTTCATCCGCGTCCGATCTGGCAGAAAAGTGACAAACCAGTCTCACATATTGCATTAACACAGAAGTCAAGTAAAGTCAATTGTTACCTCATATGTCATAATGTAAGGGATAGGTTTCTGTTGAAACGTCGGGAAACAGGTAAATAAACGCGATAAATACCCGTCAAATAATACTAATAATAATAGGTTTATGGCCCATATTCTCTTGACTAAAAGAGAAACTATTTGTACAAGTGTTGCCAGCTCTCCAGCCTTGTAACGGCCGCATTCTCGTACGGAGTTTAAGTTATCATTGCATTGACATCTACTAATTTGGTATATTCAAAGTATCAATCTTTCAATTCATCCAAATATCTAGGAACTGCTGAAAAACGTTTTATAAAAATAATTAGATCCGTACACTATTATCAAACCAGTTTGGGTAAGTTATACCTATACTACGGCCAAACTTAATAAACAATGTTTGTAAACATTGAGCCCATACTTAAACTAAAAATCACATTCTTCTAGTAGTTTTTTTGCTAGAATTTGCACTACTTGTCGATTTTAGCTCTTTCCTACAATGCATCATGCTGACAATTATTTTTCGAACACAACGCCAAAAAGAGAAGTTTGTATTTTTGGGTTTGAGTTGTTTATAAACATTGCACCTCTATACTCTCACTTGAGTATAAGTCCGCTATTCATTGTTAAGAGGCAACATCTATGAAAGAAACGAAAAAATAAGTAAACAAACTAAAGGACAAAGAAGCTGCAACCTGAAATGCACATTTAACTGAACAGTGCGACTTCGCGAACTGCTGCAACATTAATAAACACGAACTCAAAAGAATCTGTAATTAAAATTATATTTAAGCTCGTAACGAACGCAGTCGGAGGTTTTAATTCAGGAAATCCATTTGTATGAGAAAAGCAGCGCGCGCTTAGTGCCGGCCGGGCCGGTTGCACCGCCCGTTTAACTAAATACTATACTCGTTAAGTAAACTATCTTGTTTTTCTCGAACTGCCCAAGCTCTCCAAACGATCAAGCCACAATCATATCACACTAATATTATATTATAAATTTGAAGTGGAGTTATTTGATAATTTTTTACTATAATTTTTAATTTTTTTCTTCATGCCAAAATTATTGAATTTATCGAAGTTATGCAAGCAAGCTATTCTACATCTAGAATAACAAAAAAACTTCTTTTACCTACCCTAGAAAAACGCGTGCGCCATTGCGTGCGAAGGTTAGTGGTTTATAAAGTGCGATGGTTGGACAAAATGACTGGTTGTATGTACATCTTATTTCCATTCGAATGTCTGCAGATAGCTAACAAGCACAAAGCTAAGCACTCAACACCTAGCTCAGATTCCCGGTAAACCGACCAGTAATCTGAGCGTGACACATTAATCGCGAGCCGCGTTAATTTTTGGTTAGCGCGTGGTGTAATTAGCCCAGCAGTAGCGACGCGACGTACAGATAAATTTTAATGTACGCGCACTAATGGCTCCTTGAGAGACAGAGCACTGGAGGAGGATCTAGGGGCAGGGGCGGACTCAGGACTAGTAAGTGGGAGTAAATATTTGCTTTTCAGTTACTTTCAATGTTTCACCGCTAGGAAAAATACTGTGAATGGTCGCAAGCTTCCAGCGTGATCTTTTCAACCAAACAGCACAGTATTTTTAATCTGCAGAATAGTATTTTGTAGTTGTCCATAAATACCTTCCAAAAAGGCGGTAAAATCTTCCCAATGCAAACTATACAAACTAAAAAACAGCACAATTATCAGTCTCACTATAGAACTTAACTTTTTTTTTACTTTAGCTTGATATGACTCTAGGGAATAATTTTATTGTAGAAATTTAGGTACCCTTGTTCAATTTAGTTCATCATTAAGTGTAAGAAGTAAGTCGCGCAAGATTTAGAATAAAGTGTCATTGATTTTGAGATGTTTCTTGTTCTTTGCCACTGCTGCAATCATTGATCTCAGTTCTTTAGTTGTCCATGGGCGCCTTTATCTCTACTCCGTCTCATTGGTTCTTGCAAGCAATAAGCAGTGACTAGTGCTCCACTACAGCCCCTTTTTTCACGTGATATATGAGCTCGCTGCCGCCCCATACCTCACTCCGTCCGTGTGTTCCTGCTAGCAATAAGCAGTGACTAGTGCACTACAGCCTCTTTGTCCGCGCGACATGGGCCGAAACGGCGCTCTGCCAAAACTCGACGCATGCTGATGCTTCTACCGAGTGCGCATCGACCCCTCGAGTGGTTTCCGATTGTATTTGTGTCTTCGAGTGAACGTTATTTATATTGTCAGATTGGTACCTGGTGAAGTATTCATAGTAATAGTTGAACTCATTGGTATCCGGTGGAGGAAGCGTCCTGGAGGCAAGCCACTTGCCAGATAAACTCAACAAGTCTATAACTTTATTTCTTTAGGCTTTCAAAACAAGCTCTTAGACAAGTCTTAAATTATTATCGAATAAGAATAAGGTGTTATAAATTTTATCTTCCTTTATTTTTTTTTGTCCACTCGTGGCAGAAGAAGCTCAGATGATAATGCACAGTATCATTGTGAGACGTGGCTGTTAACGGGCGAGATACTCGTTACCAGGAAATGGTTATAAATTATTGGTGAAACTATTTAATTTCGATTTCAGCCCAGCAAAGTTTTCTTTCATTGTTGCGTTGGGTTGAAGCCCTTATCGTTAGAGCTATAGGAGTACGACTCTGCTTTCTGCGTTTGGAATTCACTACACAGCAATGTTTCACAAATACGAGAACAGTTAAATGTTCATCTTCAATCACGGAGCACGAGAAAAAATAGAGTTCAGTATCTATCCAGTTAAGTTAACTTTATTGGAATTCTCAGAGACAAAGAATTTAATATTCTCCATAACTCGAGTGGAGACAAACGTTGTTCAAGTTAGATAAAACGGCTTATTATACTCTCAGACGAAGCGGACTGAGAGCCCCTTCAGAGTCACTACTTGTTTTTTTTATCCTTTATCCTTAGCTAGAGTTTAAATCAAGTCTTCATCATGATTATTTTCTAGCTCTACTCTACAGTCAATGTCCAGTCCACGTACAATACAAGTCGTCAGTGTCACAGAGCTTGAAGCACAAGTCATCAGTGTCACAGAGTCTTTGAGTATGTATCTGAGTGATCCTAAAAAAGAATCAGCACTTATACATCCATCGCTAAACATGCCATTCCTGAACAAGGACATATTCCCCGTAATCACCACGCTTGGCATTCATTGGCAGGCGGATTGGTGAACGCAGTGCAGGTGTTAAAACTACACCTGCGGGAGCTGTTGCCCTTCTTCTGCTAGGTTCCCTCAGTCGACTCTCACTCTCAGTCCCTCTCACGAAATGCACGGGGTGACTTGTAGGAGTTTCTTACCTGACTGAACTACTTACTTATTAGTTAAACAACGAAAAACAAACTCTCAGTTTACAACCGCTCGTTACTTGTTCCATTTTAATAGCATAAATACCATCGTCCTGTAGATACTTCAGTTCAATAATTCTAATCGGATACCGTTTCCATTTCCGCCCTCGTTATCTGTTCCATTTAGTAATCTATTTATTCAGTGTTTCCATTTATTCTGCTTAATTTCGCTGCAGCAGCTATTACCGTATTTGAGCTAAATAGCTAAACAGCAGCGTTGTGTGCTGCGACTGTCAAACAAGAGTCTGATTATTATTAGTTGAACATCGTTAACAATTTTATAACAATGGACATTAGTCTCCCTGGCGTTTAGAGCATCATTAACAAATCATCAGCAGGACTGTTCGATGCGGAAAGGGCATCTTATTTTACCTACATTATCGAGTGGCATTCACTTGATTGGGATATTCAATTAGTATTATATGTTTATTTTTTTTATTAGTATTATCTGTGCCTAAATGAAGACAATCTCAAAAAGTTACAAATTATGTTAAATATTTTATGTGAAGATGCTATTACGTTTTTTAGTATAATGAAGCGTATTATTTTTCTGTTTGTAATCACCAGGCTTGGCTCGGCTGCTTACTGCCTAGGAGTTTGTTATCACCAGGCTTGGCTCAGCTGCTTACTGCCTAGGAGTTTGTAATCACCAGGCTTGGCTCGGCTGCTTACTGCCTAGGAGTTTGTAATCACCAGGCTTGGCTCGGCTGCTTACTGCCTAGGAGTTTGTAATCACCAGGCTTGGCTCGGCTGCTTACTGCCTAGGAGTTTGTAATCACCAGGCTTGGCTCGGCTGCTTACTGCCTAGGAGTTTGTAATCACCAGGCTTGGCTCGGCTGCTTACTGCCGGAGTTTTTTTAATAAAAGATACCATTGTCTACGTACTTCCAACATATCATGTACCAAACTTGAGCTAGAAAGTAGGTTCGTCATTGCATGCGTACTCGAATGCGGTTCGAAAAACTCTATGGAATATAAAATTTTTCACGCGTTTGCCGGTAGAGAATAATGTTTGGATATTCATTTCTATCGTGTTATTTTTAATTTTCTGAAATTTCAGCGTTTAGCTATGGTTATTTTCATTATATGTTAAACTACAAAAAGTTTTTACTCCGAGTCCGCCATACGATATCCGCCTCTTCCGTTCTCGGAACAGTAATTCAAAAAAAGAACCAACAGACAGCAAACAGTAATCCAAAAGAAGAAGTGCCTGAGGCATTCACGGCAATTTCTTCGAAATTTACATTTGAGTCAGGTAATTTTATTTACTCAACAGAATGTCGTCGAGTGATAATGAAGATTTTATGACACCGCCAGTAATAAAAGAAACTGCTCAAGCAGTGATTGAGAACCCTATCCAAGAAATCCAGAAATAAATACAACAAGACTTATGAAGTTTTCGTGTATTGGAAAAACGAGAAGAGTGCAGCTTCTTTTTCGGAAAATGTTTTATTTCCTCGTATGTGTAGTATAAAGCACTATGTTTCACTCAGGAGAAAATGTGATTCCTATCTCATGTGTTGTAAGGCCTCTCAATGACACACATGATAGGAATCAGTCACTTTCCCACCCCGATGAACAATGTACTATAGCTATTAAAAACAACCTATTCCAAGCATTATAATTAACCTCACTAATTCCACGAGAATAAACTATTCCATTGAACTAAACAAACTAATATCTTACGCCTCGTAGCAGCTAATATTAATATCCCATCGCAGCGATATTAAATTAATTCGTGTGTTCGAGGGCATTGAGGCAAGATAAAACTTGGATCCCCCCGACCTCAATCTTCCACCCCCCCATCGTTTGAGGTGACGCTGCGTTAATAGAAAGGTGTAGTGTGTCAAGGATAATATGGGTTACATCACAGCTGGAGACGATCTATGGAGAAAATCAGGGCGAGTGTTAATAAACAATTTTTTATTTGGTAAATTAATATAAAAATATCATCTTACTTTTCATCATCATCATCATCAACATATCTTAGTCCACTGCTGGACATAGGCCTCCCCAATGAGCGCTATAGCGGCCTGTCTTCAGCTTGCCGCATCCAGTATCTGCCTGCAGTCTTTCGCAGATCGTCATCCCACCTGGCTGGAGGGCGTCCTACACTACAATTGCCGAGTCACGGTATCCACTCGAGAACACGTTTACTCCAGCGGTTGTCGATTCTTCGCAAGATATGGCCAGCCCACTGCCACTTCAGCTTCAGCTCTGAGCTATGTCGACGCACAGTCAGAGAGTGTTACTTTTCATAAGTACCATTTAAAGAAACCTTTGTCGATTGGCATAAATCAATAACCAAAATTAAATCACAGATTGCCTGAGCCTTTTTTCAAACACCAAACTCTCTACTTTTGGTTGGAGCAGACTGGCCATTAACAGTAGCAATGAATTTCTAACAAGGTCATTGTGCTGACAGCAATGCACTACTAGCAATGCACTGCTAGCAATGCACTGCTAGCATTAACAAAAAATTTTAATGACAATAGTCATTAATAGTCATTATCCACTGTTAGGCACGATAAATATATCGTGGTCACGGAACGATCGCTGCAACGCGTTGGAAACGTCGAGAAATAAAACATACGGTACGGGTGGTATAAATACCCGTCCAATTATTTTTCATATTTTCAGGGATCGTGAAATTTCATAAAGTTCTGATCAAAAAGTTCTCAAAATGAGTGTAGTCGGTGGTGAAAGTGGTAAGTCTAACGTGGCTCGTCTACTTCGCAAACAGATCAAACTATCCCTCCTTCCCTCTGTTATCGAAATATTTAATTAAGGCAATTAATTAGAGCGGGATCAAAGCCCGTGATAATTTGAAGGCTGCGCGTCGCGGTCGCGGTCGCGGTTGCGGTCGCGATAGAGTGCCTGCACGCTGGGCTTGTAATTAAACTGATACATAAAAAAAGTATAAATATAATGTTACAATTATGTCAGAAAATAAAGAGATTATTTTAGAAAACAAAACATGAATTAAGAGGGTGAACCACGGCATCTCGACGCACGCTATCACGACTATAAGCAATAAGTGAATGCAATCGCGACGCACGACAAATGTCAAATATTGGTCTTTATGAATAAAATTTGATGATGTGTGGATTGTCCAGCATTATTTATTTATTTGTTATTTATAAAATTATTTTGCATATTTTCGAAAAAAATCAGTTCTCAAAAATTGCAGATAGTGTCAAAAATTGCGGAAAATGGCAGGTTATATCAAAAATTACGGTAGATGCCAAAAATTGCGGAAAAATGGCATATTATGTCAAAAATTACGGCAGATGTTAGAAATAACAGCATTTGTTAAAAATTTCTGAAAAAGAGTGGATTATGTCAAAATGACAGCTAAGGTCAAAAATGAAAGCTATTGTCAAAAATTTCTGAAAAGAGTGGATTGTGTCAAAATGACAGATAATGTCAAAAATGACAATTAATAAAATCGACCGTCACTCAGCATGTGCTCCGACAGAGCAGATCATGTGCAGTGCTCTACATCAGAGTACCTACAAGCTATTAAAGTAAATGACGGAATTGTGAAATTGGGAACGAGCTTCCACTGTTCACTTATCTAGTCAACAGTGGAAGTTCGTGAGCTGAGTATAGAGACAAATAGAAAGTTAGCTAGAGACTTACCTAATTGACAAAGAAAATGACAATTCAATAATAAAAACAAATTAGAACTAGTATTTACAATTGAAACAATTATGCTAACTGGAGACTGTTGCAAACAATGCGTGTCATCTCGTTCATTTAGATATAATAATCTGTTATATCTCCCTAATGTTAGTAAAAATTATCGTCAAAACTCATTCATGTATCGAACTTGCAATAAATTCAATCAGCTCAGCAAAAACTGTGACCTAGATCTTTTTCTCTCAATATCGACCCTCAGATGTGATTTAAATAAGATCTTCTTTAAGCAGTAGGTTAATGGGTAGCAATAAAACATTTTTGGAACTTATTTTGTTTATGAGTGAATTATGTACGGCTGCTAGGGAGGGTACAGTGAAAGTCCGAAGTTGGTGCAAATTAATTATAATGATAAAAAAAGATTAAAAATTAAATTAAAACTAGTGACCTAAATCGAAGTTGGATTTTAAGTGCTTAATATTCTCACAAAAATATAGGTACAAGCATGTCGTAATTTAGGTACAATGAAGCCGCGACACTCAATTTAGTTATAAGTCACATCAGCAGTAATTGATCTGTTCGCGATAAAGATTCCGGTGGACGATTTGGGTGATCGATGGCGCAATGCCTAACAAGTGTGAATGATCCCTAGCGGTAATCAACATAATTATGTATGTATAAACTTAACTTACACGGTGCTAACTTTTGTTTTCTTTTAATTTATAATATGTAGCTATATGTGGGAACCTATTAATGGTCACCTATGTGTCAAACCCTGTGTTTATTTGATAATTATTGAACCGATGTTTCCCCTAAAACGAATAAATAAATAAATAAAAAATCTACAGGTAGACTCAACTGATCCATATCAATCAATACCAGTCGGAAGCGTCTCCCACTGGCTTCAGGACCCGCTGCTGGATTGCTGAATTGTTTCTAACTTCTATAATAATATTATTTCTCACCAATATTTCTCACCAATATTTCTAAGATTTTGGTTTTTAGTATCCGAAGGGACCCTATTACTAGGTCTCGGCTGTCTGTGCGTCTGTCTGTTAGCGGACTGTATGTCATAAATCGTAAAAAGCAGACAGTTTTGACGGGGTGTGTATTATTATTATTATTATTGACGCTATTACAACAAATAAAAACAGATAAAAAAATACCTTATAAAAATAAAATTCATTTAATAATTAAGGGGCCAACGTCCATACCACGTTGAGTGCCGATCATCAAATTTAAGCAACGTCGAGCAAGGCCAGTACTTGAATGCGCGTCAAGTTGGCTTTTCCCGATGCACCAAAAAATCTTTTTTTTAGGATTTGTTTTGTTACTATAAAATAGTTATATACCATGCTACAGAGTTCTCCGTGTGCGAGTCGACTCGCACCTGGCTGGTTTTATTTGTTTTGTTTTGCATCACCCGATCACAAGCTTATCGAAAAATAGTCTCACTAAGCCAAAGTTGTGTACAACCCGCTTGAACTGGTTGACTCGCTAATCCCCGCTTTAATCAATGCTAAGTAGATGGCGCTGCGAACTTCTGGCGGTTTTCGCCAACTAATAGGCTAATTCCAGGGGGATGGTGAGTGGTGAGATTTGACTTTAGTGGCTTCAAGCTGAAGTATATGAGGCTGTGGGACTTTTCGTCTATTTAAAACTTTAAACTAACTATATGTTTAAAACTAATACGTAAATGTCTTAATCAATGTGGCTACCCTCTGATTACTTAAACAAGTGGTTACAGGATCGGTGGATGTGGACGTCGGTAGATTTGCTGATATAGATAGATAGATAGATCATTTATTCAATAAAAATTCGTTACATGCATTGGTTAGCAATGCCTTAAAGCCTATGTTAGGTTTGTCTAAGGACTGGGTTCTTTTTATTTTACGAATTTATTATTACCTACTGTGGTTAAACGCGTCGCGTAGTTATATAAAAAATCCTACATCTTAAACAAAATAATCAAAGATAACATACATAATAAACACACACATTGGTAACTATTTTCTATGCATTTACTTATCTAAGACCGGAATGTTGCAAAGTTCATTCATTCAGCGCTTATCGCCGCTTAGCCTAATGGCTAAGCGTTCAGCATCATCACCATAATTGGTGATGATGCTGAAGTGGTCCTATATTGCTTGCTCGAAACGTGACCAACGCTAAGACTCATGTACTCGTTATTTAGCTCAACCAATTATTATTAAGCTGCGTCAAAAATATGGCTAAGAAAATATGGCTTTATTTGTTTTGTTTTGCATGTTTCCCAAAACAGACTTGTTTGTAAAAAACAATAGCGCTTAAAGTACCTCAGCAACGTGAGCATTAACAAAAACGTGACGCGCGTCAAACCAGCACAATGAAGATTCATCACCGCGCCGACACCCGCGACAAACGCGACATAAATCTGCGCTTTGTCGCCATTACGTCTTTTTGTCGCGCGACATTACCGTAATGTACACGTAAGATATTGTTACGGATTGCTGGGTCATTTCTCAGCGCTTCAGGATATTAAAATAAAATGTTTTTGTGTCTTTTCTTTGTTGAAAGAGTTGGGGTGGGAAGTGGAGCATTACTCACCCCAAGAACAAAAATAACTTGTTTATTTACACAGTGGAAGCGAACATTTTTGGAACATAATACCAGTTTTGTCGAAATATAACTTTGAGCGGAAAAAAATACTAGAATCCTCCGAACTTCTTTATTTGATTTATTTAACCTTTAGTATTTATAAATGTTATATTGATAACTTTTTGCTCAATAGTTAATAATTAATTTCATTTGCGTTTTCTTAAAAAATATATAAAATCAAAAAAATATCACAAATATTTTTCGACTTTGATTTCTTATAAATTAACCCAGTGTAAGGTTTACGCACAATAATAATAAAAATATTATAAAAAATCATATAAAAGTGTTATAAATTCGGAATTTTAATATAGAATCAAACAACTTGCTAACAACCTTTGAGAAGCAAAGCCAAGGTTTCGAGTATTTCTGCCGAATCTCATCAACAGTATAAAATATTTATTTTTAATTTGCTACAGACAGGAGGACTCGAAATTGAAAAAGCTGTTATAAAATTAAAGCCTCGGGATGACAAGAGGGTTAAACTGACACGTGACTCCCTCTGTGATCCAACATAATTACGGAGCTGGTTCATATGATACATAGCAACATTCATTAACTACATTTTTTAATTTAATAATGTATGACGAATTTTAATATCAGTCTTCCTTAAAAGATTATGGTCTTCGCATCGAAAACTACTCATTGCTATTTAATAAGTAGTTTTCTTTCCTAGACTGTTTTATTCAGAAGTCACTGGTACTTACGTAATGTAAGGTACAATACAAGTCAGCGCCATAAAAGCTTCATTTCCCGGATCACTACCCGGAGCCACAGATTAACGAGTTACTTTTGTCCCGGAACTAGGTTACTCGTAGTACTGCTACGGCGTAGTGGCTACGGCGTAGCACTGCTACGAATAGAGACGCAATCGCTCATTGCTTTTACGATCTATTCCGCGCCTTTTATGTGGAACCTTCCACGATTAAGTGCCGTGTCAAGTCATTTATCTCGGCCTCTCAGCCTCTCGGTCCACTGCCAAATGATTAAACCTTCATCTAAAACTCAATTGGATGTAAGGTAGAGAGAAGGATCCCGTCTATCCCGATATATCCCAAGACACAGTTTCACATTTATCAAGTGCCCAGGTGCTGCAGGGCACCTGAAATTAGATATAGGGACCATAAGACAAGACCCTCGTACAATATTTATCGCACGTTTAACCTGTTCTGTGGAAAATTTAACCTTATTGTCGTACCTTTTGGCTTAAAAGTCGTTTGGAAGGATTGTCGTCGTTTTGATGTGTGTGTGTGTTAGAGTCGGTGTGGCTTGTAATTTAGTCGTTGTGCTATAATAGAGCTTTCATTTGAGTTAAACGCTCTTCTCTTGGAATTTAATTATTGGCGGGAAATGAGACTAGTTCTGTCTCCTTTTGCAGAATTAAATTTTTTTTAGGATCAATGAATGAACCGCCCTGTTGTGAATCTGAAATCAGACGGGGATAGAAAGACGATAAAATCACGCTGGAATTAGTTTTTCAAAAGTCAGATAGTCTTAAGTCCAAAATTAAGTTTAACTACACACAAGGGTTTTCTATAATAGCGGTTAAGATAATTTGTACTTAAACTAGCATTGGATAGGAAATAAATTAGGCAGTGCGTAACTGCCTAATTTATTAATAATTGTCCGACGCGAATCACGCGCTTTTGAGAAATCACTGATCCTGATATTTAATTTCTCGCATAAGTTGAGAAAGGCAAACAAGTAACATTACTATTTCAGTTATCGAAATTAATCTACAAATGACCATAAAAATTGTCATCAGTAATAACTCGAAGGAGTGTGCAAATTAAGACGGTCCCTCATTTGATTCCGCGCACATGTCGCGGTCCTCACGGGGGGGGGGGGGGGGCTGCAATCAAGCCTGTGCTCGGTCAACGGAGGCTGTGTTTAAGATTCGAGCGGCACCCGGGAGACTGCTGCCAGCGGCCGATGAGCCAACATAAGAGGTCTAGGGAGGGGACCGGACTGTCACAAGAAACCTTACTGAGTAGAGGAAGTACGGCTACTAAACACGGTGCGTCAACATAACATAGCTAATTAGAAGGTTTTTTTAATGATAACTTCCTAACTAAATTATTTCCTATCCAATGCTAGTTTAAGTACAAATTATCTTAACCGCTATTATAGAAAACCCTTGTGTGTAGTTAAACTTGGCACACATTACACTCTGTACAAAAATTAATCGGTATGCTCTGTTTTGTGACGCTGAATCGTGTACAGTCGGATCCTGTCGGTCGGCTTTAGAAAGTCATATACCTAAGTATTTGGTAAGATGTAGGTCTAGGGGACCGGACGGAATGACGTGATAAAGGCGAGACATGTACTGATTTGTAGACTCAAATTATGATGATGATAATTTTAAAATCTGGCTACAAACTGGGTGAACAACTTCATGTCACCTACATTTGCAACAATAGTAACGACTTAATCTTAACAGAAGCCGAACGTTCGCGCGGAAAAAAGTACACGCTCGCTCTTTCTGCAAATAAACTGAAGTGTTGCAACAAAGTCAACTTAATCTTCTACTTTATTTCATTTTCCTTCGAGAAACGAAATGCATGATCGAGCATCGCGCCAACATCTACTTTATAAACAGAATAGTATGAGCAGAGAATACATCAACTTAAGTGCCATACATCTCTGTTTTCACCCTCATACAACTACATTTCAAATAGATAAATAAAAAAAAATTATATACAAAGAGAAAGAAAGAAAGAGAATATTTTATTTGTAACTCAAATAAACAAAAACAAATTTGATTAAAAAATAAAATACTCATATTACTATGTCTCAGCATGAGCTAGTTGTAAAAACATTACATCCAACGCTGGTCTTCCGACAGAGCCGTACAATTTCAGTCTTATTTGAATTTTTGAAACTACCTTTTTATGGGCACTCGTACGTAGTTATCTCGTTATACCTTAGTATTTTTTGTTTCATGAATGTTCGAAACCCATCCCTAGTTCAAGCCGAGCCAAACTCTCGGCTCGGTTCGATGCCAGCGCCTAATTAGCTCCTGAGCTGATGAGGAGCTGTTCCTTGCATCATCACGGAAGTTTAAAGCTGTTTTAGGAAGTACAATAACCATGTAATGTATCTGGCTAAACCAAACAGTGCAACCTGCAGGATGACTTGCTGCCAAAATGACATGCACGCACAGACGTGACCCTGTACCTATGACATGCACGCACAGACGTGACCCTGTACCTATGACATGCACGCACAGACGTGACCCTGTACCTATGACATGCACGCACAGACGTGACCCTGTACCTATGACATGCACGCACAGACGTGACATTGTACCTTTGACATGTACGCACAGACGTGACACTGTACCTATGACATGCACGCACAGACGTGACCCTGTACCTATGACATGCACGCACAGACGTGACGCTGTACCTATGACATGCACGCACAGACGTGACGCTGTACCTATGACATGCACGCACAGACGTGACGCTGTACCTATGACATGCACGCACAGATGTGACGCTGTACCTATGACATGCACGCACAGACGTGACACTGTACCTATGACATGCACGCACAGACGTGACATTGTACCTATGACATGCACGCACAGACGTGACACTGTACTATGACATACACACACACAGACGTGACACTGTGCTATGACATGCACACACAGACGTGACACTGATGCTCTCAGCTCTAGGCTACTAGATGTAAGGCAATAGGTATCATATGTGTCTCAAAATGGTAGGTACCAACCTGTCTCATTCACGTTCCTATTGAATCTATGTAGTCACTATTTAGGTTAATACGTTAAATTATCAATGCTTAAACATTATTTATCTAGGAAATGAGCGATACCATTGTAGTAATTCCGGCACTAAGCGCGCGACACATAATCCGACACCCTCCAATAACAAAACAAAACACGATTACGACATTATCATCACAAGCTCTATTGAAATTTGAACCATGAAACTTCCACTTGAAAGCTTACTATGCATTGAAATAATGAGCGGGATATTAGGTACACAGTGTGGTAATATAGTTAAGGCGCTTATTTTGTGTACATACAGGCGGTCGCTCAGCGGGAGCTGTCTGTAATGTAACAATCCAAGATTACATTTGAGTAATACGTTACAATGCTGCCTCACTGACTGATGAGCATTCCCCAATTGTCAATAGACGCCAATAGAAACAACCTTACCTGATTCAACTACCTACAGAGTTTGGACCATTTTGTTTTAATAATGAAGAATTACGAAACGTATGCTAGCGGCACACATTTTGTATGACAATTGCTAACTAATCACGGCAATACTACAAATGTTATCAAGATGAGAGACAAAGTAACATTACAGACTGCGCAGTATAATGCTCGGTTCTCATTACTCACTGATTGTATTGTAACAGGTTGCGACCTGCTTCTCCTCACTCACTAATGTTAGGCTCGGATCTATACCGTTACATTATAGATGAATGTTCCCGTTGCTCTCGGTGAGGGACTGCCTTAAGAGGGATTTCCGAAGCGTCTAGGTGGTGTTGGATGTGGAGTATGTGTTGACTAGCTCATTTCCTGAGCAGCAGATAGTTCCTGCTTCTAGTTATTTCCTGACGTCAGTGTCAGACGCGATGAAGTTGTCAGCGGTGCATTTTGATATGTAGGTCAAGAAGAAACCTGTCATCTACCTTCTTGAAGTGTTTCACTCAGAGTAATAAATTTCAATTTCTTGCTTTCGACTTCATGACTAGACTGTTCAAACTGTCTAGTGCATACAATGATGCTTTGATAAAAGATGGCATAAGTATGACGCTTATAAATTATACCTCTACAGTCCATACTGCTAAGTTTAGATTATTTTAGTCTAAGTAGCCATTATAATCAAGGACACTAAGTAGCCATTATAATCAAGGACACTAAGTAGCCATTATAATCAAGGACACTAAAAAGCTTCAAGTCATAACATATGCTCGTATAATAAGAACATCATACAGTTTATGAAGTTGTGAGGAGTTAGAGCGAAGATGACGCCCATACGGAGATAGATGAAATTCGCAAGTATTTCTAATAACACAGGTAAAAAGACTATTTCTTATTTCGTAAAAACGCAAGCGGATCGAGGAAAGGAGCTAGTATATAATAATCCAAAGCTAAGCCAAGCTAAGCTATGCCAGACAGAAGCACTTGTTATCTCGAACGCGGTGTCTTATTAGCAAATGGTTGTAGCGGCGGCGCGCTCGGCTCGGGATGTCACAAAGCGAGGAGCGGCGGCTTAGCGGTCGACTAATGAATTCTGGATACGCTCCGTTTACGAACAAAACCACTTCGTCGCGCCGCGCCGTATTATACTTCGGTGTTAACATAGGATTCTATAACTTAGTGCAGTCTTGTGATTGCTAGCTTCGGTTACACCTTTAAAGCTGAACCTATAATAATGAGATTAATATTCCGCCCTACGCCGGTGGAATGCAGCCAGCCCGTGGCTTGACGTGATACTGACAGGCAGCGTCACTTGTCATTATTTATGTTTGTGTTGCCGAAGTCACACGTATTGTCTTGCAAATAATGTTAAATCAAGTGTTCATTTTTGTTTTTTTGCATTAATAACGTTTGAAAACGCAATAGAAACCAGGTTTAAGTGTAATTACCATGTTCAAATGAGATAGAAAAGTATATGAACAGGTCTGATCTTTCCTCAATCAATTGTTCAACCATCAGCGGTAGTTACTTAGATGATCTACTCTATCTACGAACTGATTATCAGACTAAGAAGAAAATAAACACACACAAAGTTTGAATAAAAACTCGTAGAAGAATCTTTGAGTTTCGTACTTTCTTATATTTATTTATATTTTGCACCTAAATGGTCAATTTATATATTACATTAAAATGATTATCTGAGTGTTCTATAATCACGTACCTATACTATCTAGTATTCGTCGGGAGAGACACGTCCCGTACTACTTTAATACTGTTCGAAGCACGCTGTGGTTAACAGATCAGATTGGAATAGATTCACAGAACGGTTATAAAAACCTATTGAAAAGGTAGACCTACGTTTTTTTTACACTTATTTTGAATGGTAAATTAAATGAACTATTACGTGTAGATCATTGTGATAACAACTTAATGATAATCTCGGATAAATTTACGTCTTTCACCAAAAAGACTGTGTGTTGCGAAGAAACAGCTAATACAAATTTAAATAACTGACATCTCAGATTGTTGTTATTGTAGTGCGTATGCCCTTAGACCTCGCACTCGGGGCTTTTTCTTGGGATATCATTTGATTTCTAAGAAGTCACCCGAGTGGTTGAGAGGCCGAAAGGCTTACGCACTATCATAACAACACCCTTAGAATTGAGCAACGCGACACCCCTCTTCAGACGAACTTAATGTAACTTTAGTCTTTGAACAGGATTGCTTAAACTCTAATTATTCCCCTGTACGAGTAGGTAGAGCTAACGGCGGCGCTAGAGTCCGAAGGAACTACCAAAGTTTTTCGACTCCTACGGCACTTGACCTCGTGGCGCAATTCGTTAGCACATTCTCGTACTGAGGGACGGATGCGGGTTCAAGTGCCGTCAAAGTCGATTTTTTTTGGGATATTATTAAGTTTTAAGAAATTGAATAATATTTAAAAAAACAACTTTAACTTTAATGGAATAACACAACTTAAATAAATATACTTCTACTTCTACAATTTGAATATTTTCACAACAAGAACGCTGTTCATTTAACTTAGAATTTTAATCATGAAACCTTACCGTTTAACCATCAAACCAAACCAGTTGCTATGCCTCTTCTCAAAGACTTCAATCAAGAAGCATGCTCAAAGCAACGTATAAATCAAGAAATTTTTGTTGCACAAGAACTCGATAAAATTTTGTTTGAATTATGAAGTTATGTTATATGATATTTTGGACGACCTAGAACCTTCTTTTCATTCATGGGCTTGCTTGTGTTGCAGTTGCAATTAAAATCTACTTCGACAAAACAAAACAATCCGTCAATGAATTCTAAGACAACAAAGAGTAATTATGAAGTTATGTTATATGATATTTTGGACGACCTAGAACCTTCTTTTCATTCATGGGCTTGCCTGTGTTGCAGTTGCAATTAAAATCTACTTCGACAAAACAAAACAATCCGTCAATGAATTCTAAGACAACAAAGAGTATTTGACATTTGTACATTTGTTATTACAATACTCTAAACATCTGCACTAAGTTATAGAATTGTTCGTTAACGCCGAAGTATAAGTTCTGTGCCTCCTGTGGTATAAGAAACAAGTGAAACAGCAACACTTTACAGGAGAGCGAAAACAAGATTTAAAAAGTTCTAGTTCGTGAACTACGTGGGTTAGGTTACACTTAAGTACCTTCTTTCGTAGATAAAAACATTCACTTTCACTGTGCATTTTAATTTTTATGTTAAATGTTAAAGTTTTAAAGTAACTCTCTAAAACCTATGAGTTGTACCTTTTTCGTATCTAACATGTGTTAAAATTATGTGATAAATGATACAAGAATAGTTAAATTATGTTGCACCTATAAGTTGTCTTTATGCATACCTATACAAGAACTGAAAAAATCTAATAACTATGAATATGTTCCTGACACAATGTTGCTCAAACACACACATAACAAACGATAAAAATACTACCTCAAAGATTAGACTATTTTCTATTGAATTGTACCCTAATTAGTATTAAGAAAGATTGGTTAAAAGTGATATAACTCTAATCACATCAATATTCACGATAAATGCACTGAAAATAGAACGTGAAAAGTAATATAATCGCTGTTATACCACGAAGCACGAAAACCAGTGCGTGGAGCAATTACTTAAAGGGGTTACAACTTGACATACTATATCTACATAGTATATTCACGATTTTTTTGCTAATATCCTGGTAGTTATATCAGTTTGTACCAAATTATCTCCGAAACTATAGCAGATAGAAGAACGTGAGTTAGACCCAAAAAATCGTAATTTTTTTGTGATAATTTCTATGTAAAAATCACAAAAACGGTACAACTCGATTTATATCACCCATCGCAGGAGGCATAGAATTGAAAATTAAACGCTAATTAAAATTAAACTCACCTGTAACGTTTGATTACAATTATACGAGACGTTAACGAGACGTTAACGAAGTATCCTATAATGTTCCACCCAACCCAATAATTGAGTCCCAAACTAAAATAAAACAAATCTCAAATCTGGATGGTTACTTTAATATAATGACAAGTGACGCTGCCTGTCAGTATCACGTCAGACCACGGGCTGGTTGTACTTTACCGGGGCGTAGCGAGGAATATTATCTCATTCCTTCAGGTTCATCTTTAAATGTATGACTGAAGCTAGCAATCACAAGACTGCACTAAGTTATACAATCCTACGTTAACGCTTCGTATAAGTAATCGAACGTCACAGGTGAGTTTGTTTAATTTTCAATTATGTTTGTAGGGTCTATGTGAAAAATGCTAGGCTTTTCTGTTGTTTTTGAGGGATTCCTCTATCGAGTAACCTATTGACGGAACTAAATACTTCTGAAACTTAAGGAAAATCTACAGAAATTAATGGAAGTTCAATAAATTTTCCATAATACCTGGACAATCTCGAACTTGGTTGTTACAGGTTGGCCATGCTCGCCGACTCAAAGAACAGCGAACGGCAGTACATTGAATAAGCTGTCAAATTTGTCAAAAACATCGTTTCTGATAACCCTCACCCTCTGTGAAGGACCGTCAAATCAAAACCCACCGAATTCTAGCTCTTACCAACTGACAGTACTCTTGTGTTGTTTTACTAGATAGTAAATACACAGAGCCGTGTAGGTACGACGAGTGGAGGCTGCAGGACTCGGCAGATGCACACGCGCCCGCGGGCAGCGGCTGATTGCTTCTCTCCGAGCTGTGCCAGATTATTGACATTACACAGTCTCTCCCTCAGCTTTGATACTTCGGATTGATGCGGACATTGGTAAACATTAAATAGATTTAAATAGAAATTAAAATATTCATGAGTAAAATTTTGTAAAGATTTAATAGTAAATCATGAGCACATTTGTTTTAAATTCCTACCTTTGACCATAATTAAATGGCACCAAAATCTACGAATGATTTAAATAAAACTGATCAGAAATTGCCTCAGTTACTAATTGAAATGTTGCTTGTTAATTTAAAGTACCAAACCGCTCTCCGGTATATTTATGATCAAATTCCGCTCCGATGCAGCGTGGAGCCAACCTGGCTAAATTCTCCTCACAGCACATTCAGTAACCTGCATGTAATTTATAAGTAATTTGCAGTGGGGTCTGTTCAACCCGGGGGTCTAAAAATGAATTTTAATGGTCACTTTGGCCGGGATAATGAAGACAGCGCGCCGTGCGCCCGCGGGCACAGACGCCCCTGTGCTGTGTTATGTAGTGTGTGGGGAACAACAACACGCCACGCCGCGCCGCGCCGCGCCGCACGTTTGTGAGGCGCCCGTGTAAGACAAACATCGTCTGTGCGGCAATCAGCTGTTTGTTTGCATTCCCTTCTGCTATGAATATCTTATGGGTTGAAAAGAAATTGCTATTCTTTCCAATATTTATTTTATGGGCTATTTAAAACCCATAGTAAATATTCTATATTTATAAGGGGATGGATATCACATGTCAAAACAGTGAGTAGTCCCAGCAAACTATCGCAGAAATAACGATGCGATATGATAGATGCGGTATGACAAGAGCTAGTCGACAAAAAGCCGCGTCACGGCTCGTCACGCGTCGAGTGTCAGCTGTCAATAACAAGGCACGGTGATAAATTCGCGCGTCATCGCGACCCACGTCATGTGACAGTGGTCCGCGGGGCCCACGCCGCCACTGAAGGGTTATTTCGGGATTTACCATTTTTGACACTGAGAAATTGAAAGGAGCATTGTGTTTTAGGGTGCTGACTGGGGTGGAAAGTTTTGATAATATTTTATGGTGAAGATGTTTACTAACACTGTCCCATACCGGCTTCAGATATATTCAAGTTTCAATCCAATTTACTTGGAAAATATTTCAAATGCCATTTCACAGCAACAAAAATCAAGTAACCACTTTGATAGTATATTATTATGTTAGAAAGTCGGAATACTCCAGAAAGCGAGGCAAGAAAAACTCTGAACTGAACTTTTTGTTGTAATTTCTTTGACTGTCAGAAACCTCCATTAGCATAATTAAAGCAAGAAATTAATAATATCGTAACGTTATAAATCTTTGTGAAAATTTGCAAAAGCGAGGTTCAAGTTTTCTTTATCTTTTCTTTCTTTCTTTATTTTTCTTGCAAATTAGTGATTGTTGTTTAATGTTAGATCAGATTAGTGCAAATAAAGCTGTTATCGGAGGTCCAGATAGCGGCCCTCCGCTTGGAGCCCAAGCCAACAGGAGGGCCGTGGTGCCCGTGCAGGTGTTATTTGAATGTTTAAACAGCCGCCGCCGCCACGTTTTTCCCATTACGCGCTTCCGCACCACCTAAATACTTTACTTTAGGCTTACTGCCCACTCAATAGGAATACTTATACATTATGTACACCACAGACATTTTATTCTACCACTTCTTGCTTTTTGTTCAGCCGGTTCTGGAAAGAAGTAATACGTATAGATGCAATGTAGGTACCTACCTACAAGTTCAGTATTTATTGCAGTCATATAGAGGTATAGAGGTAATATATCTTAGTGACTCGGAGAGTTTGTAGTATGACTATAGTATACACTGTATACCTATTTAGGGTGTTGCGATGGAAGACTGGCTGCATTTTGTGGCTTAGTCTAAACTGCCAACAAAAGCAACCATTTTATAAATTACTTCTAAAAATAACTATCCTCATACCAATACCTTTTTTATTTGCCCCTGTTGATTCAAATTCAAAGTGCTTTATTTCCTTTAGACCTTACAGGAGTCATGGCTCACAAAATTCAAATTACATAAGTAAAACTAAGAAATAAAGTGATCACTTTGATTTTTTTGTTCACTTTAATATTTTTAAGGTAAAGAAAAGAAGCGACCAAGAAAACTTTACCTTGTTAGGTTGTTAGTTTTCGAGTTGGAGCAAAACTGAGATTGAGACAATCTCCGTACGATGGAGCAATAATAAATGATTATTATCGCATTCATTGCCCACAGTCCACTCTTATTGGTTCTCGCTGCATGGGCGCGCATAGACAGTTCAACTACAGTGTATGGGCACTCTCTATGTTAATGTGGTCTAAGCCCGCCTTCTTAACTGCACCATTTCGTTTAAAATCGCCAAGTTGGCTGTTTGTCGTGTCTCAGTGGAGAGCGTGCCTACCGCTCCAGTCTAATTGAATAAACGTGTCGGGAATCGCCGATGATGGCCGATGAACCACGAGATCGCATTATGCGACTTTAGCAGAACTTTCGAAAGAATCTTTGAAATGGAGAGAATTTACGAATCTTTTTACGAACGAGTATTTCCCCAATGAGGAAATCTATTTTTGATTCAGAATTTCAGCTGCTAATTCTAGAACTTTGATTCCATTGGCTTTTGAACGTTGTAGTTGATTTTTAAGTTCAATTGCTATTTGTGTAATGCCAAAATATATTTTTTATTTATTTTTAGGTACCTATGCAACTTTTAAACATTATCACGCGGAAGAGAAATAAATAATACAATTTGTACGGTTCATAAAAAAATTCAAAGGAATCTCATCACAACAAAATTTACAACAATAAAATAAACCGGGTGAGAAATAACCGTTTCCGAACATAAACGGAAACGAAAGAAAGAGGAGTAAATAGGAATAAATAAAATAAGATCCGTGCGGCAGCCGGCAATGAAATTATCTCACGATATAATATCATTTGTGAGACGAAGACGGAACCCATCGGCTCGGGACCAGCGCCATGACACGGCCGGTAGCGAGTTGTATAATATAATATATAGCGCTGCATTGTTACAAATAAGGTAGATAGAGAAACATTTATTGACACCATCTTGATACCTGATACAGCACAGAACGTAAATAGTAGGTACTTAACTTAAATTTTTAAGGTGATGTTATGGCAGGCTGCAGCGCCGCCAATAATTTGACTTGCATCTTCTACCAATACGTCATCGTCACGAAGGCACTCTGTTAGTGCCTTAGACGAATCCTTCAGGAACTGATAAATTGATAATGCTTCATTGGACACATACCTTTCAGCTGAGTTGACCGTGTTAATATTATGTTCCCCAGCAACCCACCGACTCTGCTACTCCACTACGTAAACATAAGTATGTAAGTACCTAATTAACAAGATAAAGCTCCTGATCAAATCTTAATCTCATTAAACGAATAAGCAAACTCTTGCACCAAACAACAAAGCCGAAACACGGGGCGGGGGTGAAATAACGAGCTGCTCCAAACAAAGTGGAGAACGCAGTTTTTGCGTCCGGCGCCGGCCGTGGATGTGCACAAAGATATGGGTTATGTTATGAATTAAGATATATTACAGGCCCTATTACAGTTCTGTAATGAAAGGCTGATGAGTATTTGTATTTGATTCAGCTGTGCCCGCGTAAAGTCAGCCACCGGTGAAAGTCCCGTCAAAATCAGTCCAGCCGCGGCTTTGTTTGGAAGATTGGCGCAAAGCAAACAGACAGACAGATACAAACTGTAGGTGCACCTACTGTCATAAGCTTTTGGTAAAAAGCTGTTATATTGACATTACCTACATCAGACAACCGCTGGGGTAAACGTGTTCTTGAGTGGAGACCGCGACTCGGCAAACCACGTAACCCAAATAAACCGATCGGGTAAAACGTTTCCACTAAACTCGAGTGCAAACTAGAAACACAACAACTGCAGGCTGAGTGCACACTAGAAGGCTAAACTAATAAAGCATTGCAGAGCTTACTCACTTATATCGTGCAGTCGGTTAATTAAACTAGAAAGGGGTCAGTTGAACTGCCAGGGGGTCAGTTAGGACCGAGGTGGTCAGATAGGACGTGCGCACAATGCACTAGTAAGGAGATAAATGGGCAAGTTAACGTCATTTTTGAATGTAGATATTTGGGAACGTAACCTGCTAAGCTTTATTGAGATTCAATCGATTTGAACTTCAGGGAAGTACCTAATTAGAGTTTCACGCCTTAGTTTAGAAATCACTTTTGCTTTGGAACAATAAAACACTTATTGTAGCACCTTTCGTTCGTTTCTCGTTAAAGTCCAGTCAATTTGACAGATTTCTTTGTATGAAGAAGATTGCGGATTCTGGTGAAATATGTTGGACTAGCTGCTGTTCGTGGCTTTGCACGCGCCTTTGAAGTAGCCTATGTCCGTCCCCTGGATACCGTTTACCTCTCTGACAAATTTCATTATGATCCGTTTAGGCGTGTAAAGGTTACAGACAGACAGAAAGACAGAGTTACCGTGGATCATTAAGAATCCCCGATTTTGTATGAATAATGCCCGAGCTATTAAACTTTTCAAAACTTTATTAAACATGAACGGATCGTGCAGAACAGGTGCTTTTTTGCATTTTGGCATATATAATCGTTCTATTGATAATCTTATTAAAACCTGTTTTAAATCTAGAAACCGAGCGGATATCAATGCATTTGTTAAGCTAGGCATGGTACGACATTTTTTATTTTCATTTTACTGATTGGATTGTATTTGACGTCCCGAGTTTTAATGCTCTGCATTGTCTTATGAAAATAAAGCACTTTAACTTTGAAAAAAAGAAAATAGAAAGACATCGCTTATCACAGTGTCTTTGCCTTTGCTTGTCTTTACGCGGAGATCGAACAGTTGTTAGCAGTTGTACAGTAAACGAGTGGAGATGCGACCCGCGGGCAGTTCCGCAGCCCACTTCCGGCTCCCTACATACCCCTGCAGACAGGACGACATTCAACTCTAATGATGTACGATAACAAACACACTACACAGACGTCGATGTTTATTTTGTGGTACTAAGTTTAAATACAGTGACACAAGTGTAATTGTAACGTAATGTGACGACCTCTGTGGCGCGGTTGGCGAAAGTCTGCCTGCGACGCCTACTCGGGACAAAGGGCTGTTTTCTATCTATAAATATATATTATCTATGTGATGGATTGTAAAGTATATCAGTTATCTAGTACACTGAATGTTGTATATAAGGCTATGTAGTAAAGCATTATCTATCTATCTAGTACCCATAAAAATTTATTTACGTAAAGGAAACTACACACCAAGTCGGCGACACAGCTCGGCGGCGGGTTGGTGCGACATTTCAATGAATGAATATTGTAGACAGCGGACAGTGTTATGACAGCTTGTTGACGCGACGCGGCGATGCGGCGGCGCAGCCAAAAGTCAAAAGTCAAAAGTCAAAAGTCAAAAACTCTTTATTTCCATAAATACAATAAATGTATACTTAGAAAAGGTCAAATTCTTAATAATTAAACACTGACACGGAAATAAAGTGATATTTTTGATTTCAGTCGCTTCGGTACGTAGACTAAAGTAAAGAAGCGACGAAGAAACCTTTAGCCTGTTAGTTGTTATTTTTCGAGTTGGAGCAAATTCCGTCCCACGCTTTTTTATCCTCTAGATAATCTGATATCTTATAGTAGGCCTTTTTACACAGCAAGGTTTTGACAATTTGTTTGAATTTATTTACTGATAATTTTTGCAACTCACTAGGAGTTTTGTTGTAGAAGCGTATACATTGCCCTTTAAAAGATATATTAATTTTGTGTAGTCTAGTTGTGGGCACAGCGAGTTTATGTTTATTCCTTGTATTCAAATTATGTACATCGCTATTTTTAGGGAACCGATTGATATTTCTATGAGTGTACAATAGGTTTTCATAAATATATTGACATGGTACTGTCATTATGTTTATTTCTTTGAATTTATCACGCAGGGATTCTCTGGGACCCATACTATAGATAGCACGAACAGCCTTCTTCTGCAACACAAATACGGTGTTAATATCTGCAGCGTTCCCCCACAGTAGAATACCATAAGACATAATACTATGGAAGTAGCTGAAATAAACAAGTCTAGATGTATCCACGTCTGTAAGATGACGGATTTTTTTGACAGCATATGCTGCAGAACTAAGTCTCTTCGATAGCTTATCTATGTGTGCGCCCCATTGAAGTAAATTATCTAAGGTGATTCCTAAGAAAACGGTACTTTCTACTATTTTTAACGTTTCTCCTTTTACATTTACATCAGCCTGAACTTGTTTAACATTAGGTAGAATAAATCTAATACATTTCGTTTTGGTTTCGTTAAGCAAAAGATTATTAACATTAAACCAATGGACTACTTTTGAGATTGCATTATTCACATCATCGAAATTCGTGTCTTGTCGTTTCATTTTAAAAATTAATGAAGTGTCATCAGCAAACAATACAATCTCGTGATTATTCTTAACAAGATGAGGCGGTCCGGCCACTTTGGTGACTCCATTAGGCATTTGTTTTGCTTTTTGGATTTCAAATTTTAATAAAGCGGCACATAAGCCCGTACTATGAAACTATGCTTATTTTCTATGGTAAAAGGGTTACTCAAGCATAGATCGATGACAGAGAAAGCTTTTATAATACGCGCCTCAGAGTCGTTAATTACATAAGTCAAGAAGTTTGACGTACTAAACCATTTAAGAGATTTGAGAAATATGATCTAAGCAGCATGACTCTGGTCCCACTTGCTCAGCATCAGCATGGTGACTTGGTGATGCGTGGAGAGATCTCGAGGACTTTACCTAACAGCGCGATGTGACATTAAGTTGTAATTGGAACGACTCTGCGTGCGATAATTGAAATCAGTTAGTTTAACTTTCGTAAATTTAATTCGTTTTGCGACTGAGATGCATCAAATCAAAACGTATGTCCCCGAAGAGGTCCTATGAGACGGTACATGTACAAAGGTCTATCTGGTTGCATAATAGAATTGTCTCAAAGACATTGTCCCTCCGGATGCAACCACAACACGCGCAGTGGCGCGCGTGGATAAACGGACCTGGCAGGGATTATCTACCGCCTGCAGTGTTGGTGCTGCCTACACTACATACACTATTGGTTTGGGAGAAACTCCTTCATCGATCGACTCGCCTTAAGTTAGCTTTCAGTCGTAGATAGGTTTGCTATCCGCTTGCGCTAATTGAAAAGACAATCGTCTGAGTACCTTTTTATATAATTACCTACTTGCAAGCGGACACTTGCGGACTTGAGTTTCTTAAAAATCCTTAATTGGTGGCAGTTACGAAACCATTATGTTCTCGCCTTTCTGTCCTTTTTCCATCTTTAATATCTCAGCAAGTACAGCAGCCAACAACTAGAAATTTAAAATAATGATACATTTCGTGCCCTGTACAGAATAAAAGAAAAAAAAAGGAAAAACAATAAGGAAAATTTTCAGCATAAATTATGATGTCGAAATTTTAGAAAAGACCTACAAGATCAAGTGGGATATCAAATGAAAGGTATTAGTTTGTACATTTCAAAAAACAGTTTTTTTATTTCTGTGGGTTTCATACTTTTTGAAATATGTATATTACCCGCCCCCATATCTCCGAAATTTCCAGAGCGATCCATATGAAAAGTATGTAGCGTTTGTAGATATGGATCTACATTTTACAGAAATAATATAGAGAAGTCTGTTAGTAGAACACTTTTTAAAAAATTTACAAAAAGGGGGGAATGATATTCAAAAGGGGGGCTACCTCACCAAGTGGGGTATCAAATGAAAGATATCGGTTGAAATTACTGTAGGTTTTCTTACTTTTTGAAATATTTTGAAAAAACTCGAAAAAATACCCATCATTTAGAACTTTTTAAATGAATACAAGGATTTCTAGACCAAGCCCAATAATTGTATCACATTTACTCATATACATATATAAGGAACATTTGTAGATCTGGTTCACCGCGGTCAAAAGATACAAACCAACATACTGCTCTGCATAGAACTTCGAAGGCGATTTTCTTTATAAAATAGAATTCTCCAAAGAAAACGACCCACATTTGCGTGTTCGTCCTCACGTAGCAGATGTACAAAGCCCCTGCAGCGGCACCTATCGGCCATCGCATGATTTAGCCGCGCATAACTCGTTGCGAAGGGTTTTTATAGTTTTAGGCCTTTTTAGGCTGAACGAAGGGCGCTTTATGAGCGCCCGCCCGATTGTGGCTTCTTTGCGAATATTGCACAGGATATTACGTCGGGTCCGGATGGGATGCTGGCAGGTATTTAAAGTTTTATTGGGACACTTAAAATATAATTCTACAAACCTTCCACATACCTACTTTTATGTGGGAATGGGTGATTTTTAGGTAATGCCACATTTTTTCATAATACTTCTTGTTATCTACCACTTATTTTCAGAATACTAGAAAATAATGACATAATTAGGTATGTTTTGATACATAAGGGCTTATGTATATTGGTAGGTACTTTCAACTACGGTATACATATTATAGGAAAAATATTGTACATTCATTCTCGTCCTATCCATTAGGTTTCCTACGAATATAATTTCGAATCAGAAATAAGCGAGCAAACGAATAAATCGATTGATACAAGTCCCAAGGTAAATAAAATACTGAAATATCACCAGCGCATTACTCATATCTGCAGCTACCTTTTATTGAATTGCAAACTTCTAACCGTTTGCAATTCCATGAAACTTTGGTAAGTCGTAACTCGATTATCGTAGTCAGCACTATCGTATATCAGTCGTCGCGTCGTCCCGCAGTCGACTCGTCGGCAATACGATTTGCAGCCCCTTGTGCATCTTTTCACTTTATTCGAGAGCATTGGCACAGCTCAGCTGAGAATAGCTCGAACAATGACATTTATTAGGAGGATTTTTTGGACGGGGCAGTATGGTGAGGTACCTTAACCCGTGTAGCGACAGGAAAATAGTCTTAGACAATAATGATTATCTAGTACCATAACTAGCCTAAACCCATCCCAATTAAATATTTATAAAGGCCGACTAATTATTAAATTGTATAATGTTCCTAGATTTATTCAGGGCCCCTTGAATTTTATTGCACTTGAATTATTTTTCTATATCTAAGACTTACAACAGTAGGGACTCTACTGCGTAGTGCAGTGGTATTGCGAAAGTTTTAGTTCGAGTGTTAATGTTGAATACTACATTTCCTATCCAAATAATCCGTTGAAGAACCCAAAGAGGTAATAAGCTGTTCCTCCCCAGCTGTGGCTGTCACACCATTACAGAGATCACGCAGCGCGCCGCTCAATAGAATAGTGATTTTGAATGGAAGTAGTGAAGTGATTTACACTTGCGCCGCCAACTGATGATATACACTTCACTAAAGTGATTCATAATCACTTTTAGGGATTGCTTTCTTCGTAATGCGTGATTTAATAGGTATTTATGAGATATCTTTACACTCCATTTATTTTCAAACATCTAGCTTACGCTAGATTCTCCCAGCGGCTTTGCTCGTGCGTCTCCTGAAACCAAAGTATTATAATGTCCTTGTACAGACTGTACGCGGACAATATCTCCTTGCCCAATTTCATAAAGATCCGTTCATCCGTTAAGTTGTTAAGAGGTAATATAGGTAAGGTACAGAAAGACATAGGGTTACTGTTTGAACGAATTTGGATTTTAAATGAGTTTATTAGGTAGCTCTATGTTCGACTCGAATGTTGTTATAGCTACTCTATTCCTAGTTTCTAACATAATATTTTGAAACATTTACATCCCTTACAATACCTTGGCCTCCGAGGAGCACAGGAGTAGTACATGCGAGGGGCACAAAGGGCCGCAGGGTGTAATAGGGGCTTTGTACTGCGATAACACATCTTGCCCAATTAAGGGCACAAAGCGCGTGTGATTATGAATTTTAATTACATGTAATAGCGATTTAGAAATGTTTTAAAACGACATTATTTTTGAAATACAACAAACTATTTATCATTAATATACTATTTTACTCAGGTACCTCGAGAATGGATAATAAAGGCTGAGCTTACACCTTTTTTCTAAGTAACTATCTTCTGCCCCCGGCTTCTAGTGGCCTTTCATGATAATCCAGGTCTAGAACTTCAATCAATAAAATATTTATAGGTATGTACGCGAAATGTCAGCCCGTACGTTTCTAGTTATTGCCTGAAGAGACACAAACATCAGTCCAAACATTTATACACCCAACTTTGCCCGTTATTATTATAAATTAATTATTAGTGTTTAGCGATAAAGCAAAAATCCAAGATTCTCGTAAAGCTCCCAAGACCCCTTAAAGAAAGGTATTCCAATTAATTGAGCAGATTTTATTTATTAAGTTCTCGAGTACGGAGTCGCCGAGGCGCTCAGTAAATAAACAAGAGCTCTAACAAAAGATCTCCTTCTGATTTTTTCTCAGCTCAGTCGGATTAATCCGTTCTAATACCGGTTTCATCCGGATTCAGCCATTGTTTTTAATGCCTCTTTTTCGAGAGGTCAGTTACTGACCGTGAAAAATAAATTTATTATTTATTTCCTACTTCCGCTTTATGATGAAGCCTGAAAAATAAAGCAGATTTACTGTTAATTAAATTCGGCTTCGCTACGTTTCACAACAACTTATTGGGTTTAACGACGCGATATTGTGTTGTAAAAATAATTTACAACACAATGTACTATTCGCTAAATGTTTCTAGGTAACAAAGTTTTAATCCGAGATTATTGATACACATCTTAAAACGATAACGATATTAATTATTTAATGCGCCATTAAGCCCGCAGTGATATTGCCAGTATCACTTAGCATTGGCAGTTTACAATCAACAAACAGTGGTCAACTCGCGGCCCGCAGCGGGTGGCCTATTAAACTCGACTATTCACTTGCGCTGCCCGCTCCGTGGAGTAATCAGTGAGACCATTAACGACGAGGCACGACACCCGGAGGTTGGACACCACTGCACAAAGAGCCTAAGCATATCGTAGAACATGACCAAACTATTCATTCATTCTTAGCACTCATATTTTTCTATATGTTTAATAATGTAGGTTAGTCCCTACTTCATTCGTTTTGGTTTTCAATCTTTGAACATTACACAAAACATCAAAGCAATCACAAGTCAACACTATCAGTTTTACATAAAAAATCAATCAATCTTGAAGAGTTTGGCTCCGGAGTGCCATCAGAATTAATATAGGATTTGGTGAAATTTTAAGAAAAGAAATGCAATCGCTTCTCACTAAATATTTTGAGGATAGCTGGTTCTCGAGCACCTTGATCTTCAACTAATTCTGTTCCTAAGTTAGGAAATGCTAATGAGTGTTAATAGATCAGTTTTTACCTTACTATTTCGTCGCCCGAGAGTTGCATCGAGACGTCGAGCAATGAATGGAACCGAGCAATTGTGTCGGCGCAGATTACTGCAAAGTCTGTATCATTTGTAAGAGTAGCCAAGATGTCGAGTCGAGTCAGAATTCGTTACGAAAATTTACGTGAAAATGTTGTAGGTACAGCCAAAGGCATTCAAGACGATTTTTGATAATGCGTTTATTATAGGTGGCTAGGTCCGGGTGGATGGATGGATGTCTGTAGGTTTGTTACTTCTTCACGCCAAGACAAGGGAACGGATCGGGTTGAAACTTTGCGTACGTGTAGTTCTACACCTTGAATAACTTATATACTATCATTCCGTGAAGAAGCGTACGAGGTCGCCGGCAGAAACAAGTTATTTAGAAACCCTAGCTTGGAAATTGGACCCTGTTCAGCTATTTTAATTGTTGACTCTACCTACATAAGCCTGAGTAGGTAAGGTAATGTAATGAGTGAATGTATTAAAAAGAAAGTAAAAAAGAATAAGTTTTTAATACAGCAAAAGACATAGGTATTTACAAACAAGATACAGAACAAGGTGTATCTTCTAGAAGAGTCACAATAAACACAAAAAAATAAGAGAAGAGCAATGATTACGTCATTTGCAGACAGCTATTATTATATTGTATTTGTCTGTTGACTAGAGGGTTTAAAACAAGCCTCGTTAGTTATTATTATGTAGGTAACTAACGTAGGTAGGTACTTATTATGAATCGTAACTATTATTTATCGGAATTGCAATGTTGGTCATAACGGTTTACGTGAAACAGAATATAGCTCAGTGATAAAATGGATTAATTAGCAAATCCTAGCTTAAGCTCAATAATTGGAGCAAATATTTTACATTTTATAAAAGTATTTCATGAAAAAGTCTGTACCTACACTAGGGCCCGTATTACAAAACCTTGCTCAGTCATAGCTTGAGTGACGTTTATGCCATAGAAAAGCGTAACTTAAGCATAGATCAATGACGGAGCAATATTTCATAATACGTGCCTCAATGTTTTTGTCATTATCATACTAGTCCACAGCTACGCATGGTCTCTCACAAGTGCCCTAGCACCCTGTTTATACTTAGATACATTTCTTAGTTCACGAAAACTAAAAAGAATTACAAGCAACTCGCTAAAATATGTAGAACCACAAAGAACTGACAAGTAACCAGAAACACTTGCCTTGTACCGCCGCCATAAGAAAACGAACAAGACATTTAGACCGCTTCAGAAGCAAACGCGACGCGACGAAACAATTGAAAGCCGAGTGCGTTGGCGCGCCGCCAGCGCCAGCGCGTCACGGGTGTTTAGTGAACTAGAACATTGCACAGCTAGGTCACTATGCGTACTACGAAAGCTGTGGGGCCTGTTGAAGCCTAAGCGGTACAATACAATACAAATATTATTTGATGCTGTCCAAGCTGTTTGCCAATAGCTAGATATTTCACACTAAAGCCCACCGGACTTGAATCTGCGCCTCCCGCCAGTAATCAGAGATAGTGCAGGTTCAAGTCCCGTCGAGTTCTCGCGGGCCTTTCCATCCGTCATGCCTTTTCATTCCACTGGGACCTGACGGAACCGAATTTTTCGATGCAACGTTTTATAACGTGTAACACGACTGTGGTACAGAATTCATTTACCACAAAAAAAACTAAATACTCATAGGAAAACCTGTCTAATTTAATTCATCACATTATTTAAGCTAAGATTTTATTTTAATTTTATTGTGACATTTTTGTATATTTTATGGATGTATTATCTGAATTAAATGAGTTAATATATAGGAGATACACAACAGGATAGTAAAATGGAAATAAAAATTGGGATTGAAAATGTCATGCTGTCCCGCTTAGATCCTAAGTGCCAAATGATGTAAGCATCATGCAACATGACATTTTCAAACACAATCTATATCTGCACGACTTACATTATTTTAGTATGATGATGGTTTCCCTAAAAGAAATCAAAAAATATATACAAGGTGCCATGTTATTGGTGTACTAAGCGAAAAGGAGGTGGTCTACCCCCCTCCCACGAAATTTTTTTGTTCTAGCATTTTCCGGGTTTCAAGATTTTTTACTGAAAAAAGACCTCTAAACTTTCATGCCAACTAGCCCATTTCTATGTCAGTGACAACCTTACATCAGCTGTTCATAAGTAAGGTGCTTGACCTTTCAATCGCTTTTGTTTAGCCAAAGCCGTCAATTTTACGGTGGTTCCGTACATTTTTCTTCTAAGCTACTATTTAACTTACAATGTTTAATGTTTATCCATGGGTAGGTATGTTTGTTTCGTGGTAGGTACGTCTACGTAGGTACCTAATAAAGACTATATATAAATATTTTAATTAAATTTACGCCATAAATACCCGATAATAAATAATCTTCATTATGTAGGTAAGCTAAAAATTGCGAAATTTTAAAAAAGTGCGTACGTACGTCACTAGTTTTATTTTTAGCAGTCTTCTTTATTTGCACATGAAAAAGGAACCCTAAAATTTTGTCGGCAAAATGGCCGGCCTTAAGTGTGTTTGCGTTGGTGATAAGACAAAGTTTTGATTTTTTAAGCTTATTAGCGTTGTAACTAATAAGCTTAAAAAAATCAAGGTTTTTTTACCATGAAAACTTAAATCAACGTATTTCTGAAAATCAACCATACCACCATACCAACCTTGAGTATAGGGTGAACAACAAACCCCTGTCGGCTTAGTACACCAATAACGTGGCACCATGAATAAACAAAAAAAAGTTTTTTTAAGTGTACTGGAATTATTATTAACGGTTCTGTTATACCGCATGGTTCTCAACATCTCTCTTTCCTCATTCCCTTTAAGTTTTATTGACACAAACAAATGTAAAAACATAATGTTTTTGACATGGAATTACGGCAAGTTACCTCGCTCGGCTAATTATGGCGGATCTAGGTACAATCGAGTGAAGCGACGCTTTCTGTTGAAATGTAAGCAAAAATTACGGAGACTGTCCCTAGGCACTGGTTTCAAGGGGTAGTGCAGGCGCCGCGGGCGGCATCTATACCTTACGGAGTTGGAGAAAGTTTTACGTACGCGACAGAACTGCAACAGTCTGATCGCCAGTACAACTCATACAACTGTGGACTTTATGAGTCAGAAAGTTGATATGGAGGACAAAATTTTCCTTTATACCTTCTAAAGTTCTTGTGTCATAACCTTTATCATGTTATTTGTTTTGAGGTAGTCCTGGACATAAGTAAAAAAGACAATATTTTCTTGACCTTAAACACAATAACCTTAAAAACAACGTTCATGAATGCTTCCTAAATTACAAAATTAATTTATTTTGTGGGTAGTAGTGTTTAGGGCAAATATGGCCTCCACTCAGCATTGTGCTGGATACACACTGATATGTATCCATCTGCCCAGGGATACTCTTGTCCGAACTCTAACTGATTATTCTGATGTGCTACAAATTAAATATATTTTAAAATCAGGTAAGTATTAGTTTTGGATAGCTTTGTTAAAAATATATTACATATTTTTAACAAAACTATCCAAAAAGCCTCGCGCGTCGCGCCTCGCCCTCGCCCGGAGCCCGCGCTACCCGCCTGTGCCTGTGACATCATTTCAGATCTCGCTGAGTGCTCGTGCATATTTTATTTGTACAGATCCGCCTGTCTGCATCTTCACTCTAATAACATTATACAAGTAAAAAGCTCAACATTTTACTCTTTCCTTGCGGCTATTGATTCAGCGCCTTTGGAAATAAGAACAGAGGTTTACAATCTAATTAACGGGCACAAACTCGTGCCTTAATTCAAAGGGAATTAAAACTATTTATTGCTTTAAAGTTTAGCGTTTGGACGTGTTCCTAGTAGGTACCTCTCTACCTTAAGGTGGAGTGCGGGGTTCAAAATGTTAGCTGATTCCTAAGATCAATGTGAGGTATTTGTGGAATAAATACCTAGACCACCATGGACTAAATAAGATGATGAATCTAATTTGTAGAGAAACAAGACCGTATCATATCTTATTGAATATTCACTCCACGCAACCAAAATAAACACATCACAACCCAGCATTGTACAGTGGCTTCCATAAAAATGGTTGAACCGATTGATTTATAGAATTACCATCGAACCCGGGCCCCCGGGAGCCGGCCCCCGGCCGGGATTAGGGCCCCGACAATACTTCCAATTGAACCTTCGAAAAATTTACATAATCTTGCACAGTGCAGTATATAGCCACCAGGCAAATGAAACTCCTGGTTTGAAATCGAATAGGAGTATAGCCAATCTAATGGGAATATAGCCAAAGTCTAGTCAATTTTTATATTAGAAATTATCAAGTGAATTATATTTTTATACGTAAAGTTAACCTAGTTAGAATAGTGATTAATCTAGTTTTTACTCAATTTAAGTACCTGCATACTATACAATTTGTGTATAATGCACAAATTGTTTGTAACATAAATAACATTGCTAAATGCCTTTATCGTAATAGTAAGTGATTATTTAATTTAATAATTATAAGTATAGATTAGCACTAGTCGCCTGAAACACACGATTACCTAGTTCAGGCTAAATTGTTATACTTAGCTGTACATATTCGTTTAGTGCACTAATGTATTGTCTATTTACGTTCTTTGAATAAATTTTATTATTATTTATTATTATTATTAATTATTGGCCTTACTAAGCAAGTTTCTGCCCTCGACTTCACACAACTTGGACATGGGTAAAAATACCCTATTTTATTGCCCATCAGGAGAATCGATCTCTTTGGCGATCCGTTCAGTCATTTAGTCGTGAAAAAGTATAACAGACAGAGTTACTCATGCATTTATCATGCGTAGGTTTACCTATTTAGTAGTCTTTACGGAATGAAGCAGAAAGATTCGTCTGAAGGACTCATGATGATTTAAAAGCTTGCTTGTAAGTCGCTGGGAAAAACAGTTTCGCATCTACATCTCATAAATCCGCGCCGGGCATTATGACCGTAAAATCTTGGCAACCGCTTTACAAGTCACAAAGCGGGAACTTACGGACTGACTAAATACGCCCTTTACGAGCCGAGCGGTTTAGGTGGGGGGGGGAAAGGTTTTAATATCTTTTTTTTTACGGTGGTCATCCCCACCAGGGGATCTTCCATACTACATGACTGTGATGGCGGTAAGCTTCTTTGTGAAATTTGTTTATTGTAGAGTGTGAATAAGTGTTTTAGATACTACGAGCAATGATTTATCTCGTTAAGGGATTAAACGTTGGTGTTCTTCCAACACAAATAAGGTTCGTAGTTAACCCGCTTATATCCGTAATGAATATCAATTATTCTTATTTGTTATTTGATAATCCATACTAATATTATAAATTGGAAAGTAACTCTGTCGGTCTGTTACTGTTTCACGCCTAAACTGCTGAACGGATCTCAATGAAATTTGGCAGGGAGGTAAATGGTATCCCGGGGATGGATATAGACTACTTGAAAAGCGCGTGCGAAGCCGCGGGCAACAGCTAGTAATTTACATTTTAAAATTTAACTTGTGTAAGTGCATAGTTTGTAAGAAGTCAGAAGTCAATAGACTTCTGACTTACAAACAAAACTGACAAAACTTTCCTTACTTTTACTTCTTCGTTTTTATGATGAGTACACCTTCGTTTGACCATCAATCTCACCTGATGGGTGACGATGTGGATGTGGATGTGTTCATTTTATGAAATCATCTGAATCCTATGTTTTGCTATGTCGTGTCGTATATCTATACATGGTTATTGGTAATTCACTGACACCGCTTGAACTGCAGGTTCTGCGCATCATCACGAACACGTTTGTGAAGACGCCAGGTCTCTATTATTTCCAATTCATCCATTCTCTCCATTCAATAATCATTCCTTTTTTCCTGAATGAACAGTGGCGTGAGAGTGGAAGATCGGTCTTTAGCAATTCATTGGGTACCGGCCAAACGTGTTTAATATTTTTTTAGCTGAGGTGATTTATAAAAATACTTAAGAATGAAGTACTTGCGTCTTCACGAACGTGTTCGTGATGATGGGCAGAACCTGCAGTTTACGTAATATCAGTGAAGTAACTCAGTTCTTTCTGATGTGTCTTATGCCACCTTAAAAGGTGGCAGACCATATAAGGTGGCATAAGAATGCGATATATCTCACCCTTATTAATTAAGAAAATGTTATTCAAGCCCACGTATCTATTTAATCAAGTTTCCCTCTGGAATCTGAATCCCCGCTGCTCTGATTGGCCGCTCATCAGCTCAGTTTTCCTGGAGACTGGAAGGTCACTCTCTCTAATGTGATTAAACGGTGACCCACATTTACAGCGAACCCTAACACATGGCTACACTTTAGGATCACATGCATACGGAAGCGATGTCGCTAACAAATTAGTTTATTTTTACCGCATAAATTTAATTATTTTTTTTGTTTAAATGATTACTTCATTGAGTGTTTGTAGCTGTTCCAGTAGGTCGGTACTACTAAATCAGCTACGAACACCGTTTTATAAATACGAGTATTTAAGTTCGGGGTATCCCATTTTTCGTGAAATTGGTTTCGTTTTGCAAGAAACGTACATACTTATAGTAGACGTGACTACGACAATCAAGACAGCAATCGATGCGCTTTTATGGACAGATCTTATTTGAATTCATTTAATTCACGACCCAGTGACTCCAAAAACTTACCCAACCTGACACTCTTTTGTTCTTCCCTTTGGAAATTCCGTCTGCATATCGTCTATCCCTCTAATGAGAACGAGAGATCCGTCAGCCGTCTCCCTCGCATCCGTGGCAACACAAATCTTTCGGTAGTTAGTGCGAACCACTTGCGAGCTAAAATTATTGTCAACGAAACTTTTTGTTCAGAACTCGGAGGGTTAGAGTTATTGCTTCATGCTTTTCTCTTGATACTAATGATTGTTATTTGATTAATAATGATTGTTGTTTGACTTTCGGATTAAACTTCATTACTATTCGCACCATAAATCGGACTAATTACCACAGTCATTCGCAGTTTTTGTCTATATATGTATACCTCTAGATTGTATTTGTCTTTGTCGTCGCGTCGCTTTACTTTATACACGGCGTAATTTGTTCGGCCTACCCAACCCAGCCACAGCCCGGCAACCGACCGGCAACAACAACACCTATTGCAATATTATTTTATAATATTTTAAAATGTTTACTCTTTTAAGTAGGCACATTCATAAGTTTGCATGGATAAGACATATTTACACAATATTGTATAATGTTTAATATAAATTTATGTAATATTGAAATAACGTATAGGATACCATTTTAGTTGTTTTGATGTGTACAACACGCACCGGGCGATCGTGATGTGACACGACCCCTCGGGTCTTCACTAAACCAGCGCTGGGTGGACACACCAGTGCGCACCCAGCACAATGCTGAGTGAAGGCCGTATTTCCCTTAAACACTGCTACGCACAAAATGAAATAAAAATGCTAAAAATGTCTATCTATGTAATGTATTGTATTAAGTTTATCAGTCATCTAGTACCCATATGACTAGCCCCAAACTAAGCAGATCTTCTGCTTAGTTTGGGGCTAGATGACGTTGTGTGGATTATCCAGTATTATTTTTATTATTTATTGACGAAGATTTTCTGCTAATGCACGATAATGCCCGCTGCCACACCGCTGCTGTGTCTAGACAGTACCTGGAAGATGTCGGCATTACCACACTAGATAGGCCAGCCCTCAATCCTGACTTGAACCCAATCGAACATATGTGGGACGAGCTAAAACCGCAGGTACGAGGAAGATATCCAGCTCCGGCGTCAATAGAAGACCTGAAACTGCTTTAGTCGAAGAGTGGCAGGAAATCCCATAAGATTCCATCAGGAAACCCATTCGGTAAATAAAAAGCCGTTTATAAGTGGCCATTAGGGCCATTTACACAAAATATTGAGGGGGTTTCACATAAAGATTGTAAATAAAAATTTATTTTTTTCAGATTGCTGCCTATTCATTTAGACGTTCACAATTTTAAATCTTCTTGATATCACTTGAAAACTAGCAAAATTATCTTTCAAATGAAATACCACAATTTATGATTACCTGCATAGAAATTGTAATAAATAGTCTTGAGCAACCCGCCTTGAAGCGATTCCAGTTTAAAACTCGCAAGTGTAGTTTTACAAGAACGTCCCTCAAACAATAGATAGCTAGGTAAATCGTTGTCTCTTTCTCCATTCAGGAACAAGTTCGCTTATCAACAGTTTTCAGCCTTGAATCTAGCCACTATTCCAAATTTATGAAACTCTTCAAATTAAAATAAACAATTTATAACTCCTTTACCATATGTTTTTTGTTTCCTACGTGATTAACAACGAACACTCATACTCTACCAATGAAGGTATACAGTTTATATAACTGTACTCCTGTAAATGTATCTGGCTACAAAAAGCCCGGTACTCGTGTACAATGGCTCACACATTAATCAACGCTGACGCGGCGCCGCCCCGACGCCGTTCATCGCACCATCTCACGCTTTCTACACGCTTTTTGCAAATATCTACCTACTGGTTTTATTACCGAGGCTGTGTCTGTAACGACTACCAGCTAGATTTGTTTATGTACATGTTCTATTACTGAAGCTGTGTCTGTAACGACTACCTGCCAGTTTTGTTTACGTACATGTTTTATTACTGAGGCTGTGTCTGTAACGACTACCAGCTAGATTTGTTTATGTACATGTTCTATTACTGAAGCTGTGTCTGTAACGACTACCTACCAGTTTTGTTTACGTACATATTTTATTACTGAGGTTGTGTCTGTAACGACTACCAGCTAGTTCCATTTATGTACATGTTTTTTTTACTGAGGCTGTGTCTGTAACGACTACCAGCAAGTTCCATTTATGTACATGTTTTTTTACTGAGGCTGTGTCTGTTACGACTACCAACTAGTTCCATTTATGTACATGTTTTTTTTTACTGAGGCTGTGTCTGTAACGACTACCAGCTAGTTCCATTTATGTACATGTTTTTTTAATTCGAATGTGTCTGTAACGACTACCTGCTAGTAAAGTAAAGTAATAAAACATGTACGTTACCAGAAGGTAACGTACATGTTTTATTACTTTAAAGCAATTGACCAAGTGGTGTTGATATTCCAAATGTTGACAATATGCATATTGATCTTAGATATGAAACCCTTTGAATTCATAATAATTGATACCGTATATAACGAGAGGCAGCAAGAAGCCTCTTAGAACATTATTTGATGTCGATACTAATTTATAATACCTTGTATTACGACATGATATCTTATGACGAGAAAATGGCCATTGTTCAAAGAATTTCCTCATGTTCTAGCAGATTCTCATATTTAATTCGGAAATCGTTGCTGAGCTATCAATTGAGGTAATCTTAAAAAATATTGCCTAGCAGAGGAAATGGCAAAAACACTCTGTTCTAGACATCAAGGACTCGTTTGAAGCTGGGCTCTAAAATGTTGTTAAAGCGAACTGCCCTTAGTGACTTACATGTCCTTATGTAGGTAGTACAATATCCAGAAATAATTGTTCAATCATTCTTAAATGATAGTAACTTACAAGAATGAAGAATAAATACAATTTACAATTTGTCGTGCAAGAAAGTAAAAAAGATATTTTTAACGTTTCATTTATCTATGGTATAAGTTATCAAAAAAAAGCTAAAATTTTAATTATAACGTTTCTAAGTTGCTTTGTATGGTATTTAATGTGTTCAATGACTATTTTTGGCAATAAATAAAATATTTAAGTTTTTATATTTAAGTTTATAATCCGTAATAACTTAATATTTTGATTTGTTCGTTATTATGTTTTTTTTCCTAAAAGTTCGATAGGTATTTCATGACGCTCTTCTAATCAACACTGAAATTTTCACTTATTGGTTACAGTAATAAAGTTATGTGTACGAAACAAGGGCGTGGCCATTCGGCCACGCCCTTGTTTCGTCTATGCGAAATTTGACTTGGACCACTCTAGTAGGTATATCTTAGGTAGGCACAGACTATATAATTATGATATCCCAAAATGCAAGTACCGATAAGCAAAACCAGAGACAGACGAAGCCAGATTGGTTGCCTGAAAAAAAAGTACACAACTAAATAATTAGTTTTTCAATACTAACGAGCGCTGTTAACTCAGTTCCTAGAGTACGTTTAAGTAAAACTATCGGCACTAATAAAGCTAGTCCACTAGTCCACCTGCCTGCCCCCGGCACGTCGTATTGCGGGTATTTAGCCCACATTCCTGCCCACATTAATTAGAACGCACAGCACACCATTCAGCCACTAATTATCTCTTCTTCTCGCTAACTATTCCCTCGCTACTAACGCGGGTAAGCGACAGCATGGGAACTCTTCACACCGAACCCGCCGCCGATACAGCCCGACCGAGTTTCGACATTTATGAGGATGAATACTTATTGTGAGTAGACCGATATAAGTTCAAAATTAGCAAGACTTGCGCCGAAACCTTTACACAAACAAGAAATAGTCACAATCTCTAGACGGAGAAGGTTTAGTTACCAGTTTAACTGTGACCCTCAGTTCTGTAAAAATGTTGCCAGAAATAAATCCAACTTCACCCCGAGGTAAGTATTCATGATGAGTTATCCCCATTCTTTCGCAGTTGGCTTCTGTCGTCGCCGTAAATATCTCGATCGTCCCCTTGTTTTGACGCTAAATATCTATTAACTGCTATCTGTGCGGTAACTTATGGGGGAGTTCTGTTCGAGTAATGTTGGAGTCGAGGCTGTTTGTTCGGTATAATATTGTACAGGTTTGGGTGCAGCCGTGGAATTAATGAAGGGAATTGTTTTGTAGGTGTTTGGGATTTGTTATTTTAGTTGCGATGCATTATGTATGTGTGGCTGCGTTCTGACTTCAAGCTAAACTTACTTGTTTTCTTGAAGTGCATCCATAGATGTCTGTGCGTGCATCCCATCTTTCCCTGATCCCATAGGAACTCACACTTTGTTTTTAAAATGTTGTATTGCGTCTGATGCATGATAGGTACTGTTTTGAGAACTAAAGTAGACACAAAAAATAAAGGTAAAAGAAACTGTAAAGAAAAGTATTATTAAGATATGAAAACAAGTTGTAAGTCGTCTAGTAAACTTCGTGCAAATGATATTATTCTGTCCCTTTGTCGCGTTACAAATGAGGAAAACCGTATCACCCTAATTTTGCATTAGAATTTCAATGCTGGAACTTTTTGAAGCCGCAAAAAAGCGCAAATAGAGTAAAATTGTGCGGAACAAAGTCCTTCAAAGGGCTGAAATTAGGGTAGAAAGTTTTAATTATCTTTCTCTGCAGGATATTAAAATGTAGATTTTAGAAACGATAGAATTAGAACCGAAGTTAAATGGGATGTTAATAATCAGTTGAAACAAAATGCGGAGAATTCATTATTTTTTCAAACACATCCATACAGAACCTATTCAATCTAGGAAACTATTCTAATTTCACAAAGCGCGCCTGAATTAAATTAGCCCTAAAATAGTTCAACAATATTTTTCGCTCTCACCTGCACCGGTACGATTCATCATGCAAGTGAAACAGTTACGTTACAACAGGAAAATAAAATTACAACGTAAACAACATTGAACTTGCGATTCGCCGTTACACTTGCCGTTAGTTCCCAACGGTCGTTACGACGAGCCGTTGGCTTGCGCCCAATCTAAGCTCACCTTTATGAGCTGGCAGTATCTCTGCATACAACAACTGAATATTATCATTGTTGTGTTGTTGTTGCTACGTTGTAATATAAAGATACCTTTAATTAATATATATATTGTTGAATGCATAGTCTTATGGCTCAGGCAGAGTGTGTTGGCGTCCTGTAATTTCTTAGTTGTTATTTTGATGTGTTCTGTCAAGTTTCTAGAAAGTTTTCAGTATTAAATTTTGTTTTTTTCAGATTCAACTTTAGTTGTAGGTATGTTCGTAGGTTATGTTTGATTGTGTTATTATAGAGGTAGTGTTATTTTGGTACCTACTTAAATAACATAATATTAATTCACGTAGACACAATTCAATTACCACTTAAAACCTAGCTATTTAAAAACTAGCTTTGTGTAAATTTGCTTAAAAGCGAATAATGGCAATTATAGCTAACTTTACATTTATAGTTTTGAAAAGCACACAAACTACTTTGTTTGAATGGGTTCTGTCTACAGATTTGTTTAATAAAGCTACATAAATCTGTAGGCAGAACTTAACATAGGTACAATCGATAGGTGACAAAAACATGCATAAATGAAGATTTTATAAACTTTTTAAACACTTAGGTACTTCACGTTTATAACTTTTGCGAGCTTCAAGAATGTCTTGTTGGGTTTAACGAATGACTTGTTGGGTTTAACGAATGACTTGTTGGGTTTAACGAATGTCTTGTTGGGTTTAACGAATTTATTTCTCAAAAAGAGCAACACACACTCATATTTGTAAAAATGTGTTTATCAACATGAATGTTCACGTAGGTATCTAAATTCGTTTAAATTTAAACAACAGTCCTAAAATTACTATCTTAATTACCAGTTGTTCTCTAGTTGTTGTCCAGTTTTTGTCCAGTTGTTGTCCAGTTGCTTTCTCCATTTCTATGATTCCTCCTTCAATAAATACCATGCTCAGACATCGACCTATGCCGAATATTCGTTATTCTATTCCCATTGAAAATCGTTAGTCAAGCGTAGATCGATATCTGAGCTAGCTTTATAATTGAAACAGTTGCTTGAGCTACCAATTAAATCTTTTACATTTCATTTCACTTTACCTCGACGATATCACTATAACCATCGCGAGGACAGATATCGAGCAAAGTTCACCAAGTAATATCTCGCCGAACTATTTGAACGCAAACCAAGACTGCGATTTCAATTTCAATAATGGGTAAATTATCGAGTGTTCTACGGTGGAGGGCTCTCTCGCTAATAGCGCTAATCGAGAGCCATCGAGCCATCGAGCGAGGAGCCGAGGCAAAACGATAAACGATATTTCTACTATCCCGAGATTTTAGGATGAGGTTTTGATAAGTTTCTAAAATTATTAAGGTATTCTTTTTCTTCCATACATTTAGCGCCTTGCAGCGCCCGTGCCGGATAAAGGAACTAGAATGTCGGTGATCCAATAGTATCGTACAAACTCGATTATAGTTTTCAAACGATTTTAAGTGATTTGTGGCATTTTGGCAGAACAGCTTTGACAACTTTTGCATGTCCACTGACATGCAAAAGTTGTGTGTTAATAAATGAAAACTTTTTATGTTTGAGTACTGTACTAATTCATCATACTACTAGTTTAAGATAAGTAATTTACTGGCCTGTTGGACCTGAGAGCTATAAAGCCATGTTTCATTCAGGTATCACGTGAAGGAGGCCGCGGGAAATAGCTAGCTCTATAATATTGTAAGGAGTACCTACGAGTACGTGTGTGGAGCGTTTCAATTCAACGAACAAACATACGTTATGGTCGCTGAGTTGATAAATTATTAATTGATCTCGTTACTCTACCCGTAAAAAGGAGTTATTCCCAACCTCTCACGAGATACTAGTACCTACTCCTTATTTCCCTGCCCTAATAAAATCAGCCAAATATAGAAACAGCTACGACAATCCATGAAACTAATTCCAAATCCATGTTCTATTACCTACCTTCGGAAATAACAAACAAATTAGTCGCCGGATGTAACTCCGAGTCTGGCTGATTTTGTGTATGCAGGAAATGCAGGTTCTATTCTGGGCTGAGCCAACAGGCCCGCCTTTGTCGTGCTCCCACCATCTGTACGCATTTCCTGTTACAAGCTTCTATAAGATTGGACCTAGAACATTGTTGCTTTAGCTTGACTTGTTCGATGTCGTACAATGTAAAACAAAGTGTTTTACTAGTTTCGCCAGTAATAAATAACTTACTAAAGTAGGTGTTCTTTGCAGTGACTTTACTGATAACGGCGTATTCGATACACATGACCGTTTGTTATTGCGGTCCAGAATGTTGCCCAACATAAATAGATGAGAAGCGGCCTCGCGGCGGCAGCTTCAATAAATACTATAATTGATCAAGAGTCAAAACTTTTAATAAATCACAATAATTATATTTTTTTAACCTTTATTGACAAAGAAAATTACAATTCAATAATAAAAACAAATTAGAACTAGTATTTACGATTGAAACAATTAAGCTAACTGCAGACTGTTGCAAACAATCTACAGGTAGCTCAACTGATCCATATCAATACCAGTCGGAAGCGTCCCCAAGACGCTGGCTGCATTGCCCCGCTGTATGGCAATGCTGATGCGCTGCGCCAGATATCCGCCAGCTCTCGGGTCACGCGTCGCGTCGACTAGACGCTCAGATAACTTTTTTAAAACCCGGAGAGCCTCGGTACCCCACGGACCTAGGGTCTCGACCCCAAAGGGAGCAAATATGTAGGCTCTGTCGAGACCTGCATATTTGCGTCTCTTGAGATCCTCGGCCAAATCTGCCGCCGCACCAGCCCTTACGGATGTCCTCGGAAGATGAGAAGGCGCAAGTGTGTCGACGCAAGTAGCGTCCCACACAATGGGCCTCCCCAACTCCCATGGGACTAGTGTCATGCCGTCAGGCCTCTTACCATCGTCACGCAACAGACCATTCGGTTCGAGAATAGCTGGTACGTTAGCGGTGACAAAGGCCCGCCGGATGACGTCGTTAAGGCTGGCATGACGAGATATCCGACCGGCGGCCCTAGTACACGATAATCCGTGATGACCAAGCTGTTCGACAGCAGTACCGCACTGGCATTGATGAGGCGCGCAACACATTGCACCCAACCGAAGACATGTTGCAATACGGAAAGTTACGGGATCCAATAAAGTGCCAGTGTTAAATGAAGGAAATGCTTGCAACCAATGTCCTGACTCCCATTTAGAAACGGCCAGGAGACGGGCACGATCCGCAGAACTGGAGCACGTTTGTAACAAACTATTCCGTGTCAACTCATACAGAGGCCCGTCCCATTGCCGTTGAGACAAAAGAGATTTTGGGGGAGCAGCATTAGGGCAAGCATTATGCCAAGCCATTCGAAATTCGTCTAAAAATTAAATTTTGAATGAAATTCCAGGTGGGACCAAACAAGATGACTTTAAAATTTTTTCAACTAAAGAGCTAGTGCTGTAGACGGAAGACAGGAACGCTGGAAGGGCTAAACTTGAAATTTTGCGTATACCTGAGCCTCCCAATTTGACAGGCAGGGAGGCCTGCGACCATGCCTTGTCATCTAAATCGACATTCAAAACCGATGATAGAGTATTCTTTATTATGTTGTCTAAGCCTTCCAAGAGCTCACTGTGTTTCCACAGTTGACTACATCTCAAAGAATACGTAAATTTAGGTACAAAAAGACAAAACCGAATTATTGTAAAACCCATATGGCTATTAATTTTGAGCAGTCTGTCCGAAGTTTTGTTGAAATTTTGAATTTTCTCGTCTACAAAGGACTGAAAAGACTCATCAAGAATTGGTGAACCAAGGAGGTGAAGTGAACATTTATCAACAACTGTTATGTTGGGGGCTAAACTATTGAATTTTCCAATGATATTGTTTTTGTCTACACAAGAGTCCGAAATAAAAAGCTCGCACTTTGAAAAATTTAATTCCAAACCTATTTTTCGAAATTCATCTGTGATGATTTTTAGATCATCAAAAACTGTGTTTACCTCTCCCTTAAAGTTCCGTCATCCAAATACCAAACATTGAGCTTGAGTTGGAGACGTTGAATTATCGGTTGGATGGCAAGGCTAAATATGGCCGGACCGAGAGGGTCGCCCTGCTGACATCCAACAGCGGACAAAATGACTTTGTTCTTGTAAATTAATTTTGACGGCGAACCGTAACATTGTCAGAGAAAAGGGTAAATTTCTGGAATTTTGTCTTTAATTTGTTTTAGCAAGGCGCCCCTGTCTACGGAATTGAAGGCGTTTTTGACGTCTACCTTCAGAATTACCTCCCCATAATTTTGGTCTAAAAATGTACGAAGGTAATGTACTGCGGCCTCACATCCGCCTCGCGAACCAAAGCCTAGCTGAATTGGTCGGAAATAGTCGCCTAAATAGTCGGCTTCTTTCCGACAGCAGACTTTAGCCGCAAGGCGGTGGTATGTAGTGCCCACGGCTATGGGTCTTATACCGCCATCTTTCTTTTTTAGGGCACAAAGGTTCGCACCGTATAGGAGTTCTGTGATCTCGCTGTTAACTCGGGCTGACAACATCAGGTTGATTAAACCTGTCAAGTCCTCCAGAAGGACTTCACCTGCATGGCCAGACCCGCCAGACAGAAGATCTTTTAGATGCTGTGGAGTCACAGCATCCAGGCCGCCGGCAGAGCCACTCTGAAAAGACATGACAGCTTTAAGCACGTCCTGTCTGGTCGTGCTTACAGCGACATCACTCTCTTCCGGTGGATCGGGGACTTATGTATTGGCCCCTGCTGGTGGATGCTTACTCTCAAGAGATATGAGAGTAGCATCGTCATTTGGCGCCATCGTGTCGTTTGAGAACATTATGCGTGAGGCACCTTTGATATCACCATCATTGAGTTTACTCTCTACAAGTCTGTAGATAGTAGACTCAGCCAATGGCTTATTAGAATTTGAATTTTGTGGTGTGGCCTGATCAACAATAGAAATAGGCTGCCCTTCGCGTGCAGTGTACCTAACACATTTTTGTTTAATCTTAACCGTGACTGATGATTTGTTGCCCAAATCTTTCTTTATATGTAGTACGCTGTAAGGAAAAACTAGTGAGTGCTTCCAAGCTCGCTTGGTGTTTTTTGAAACAGCATTCCTAATGGCTCTTGAGAGAGCGGAAGCGACAGAGATGCGGGCACCTCGAGGAATACGTTTAAAAATAGGGGTTGTAGCTTTGTACTCACTCAGAACTTTCCAAAAAAGGGGTGTATCAGCCGTATAGTTTGAATTTTGTGTCAAAATAATTATCACAATAATTAATTATAGATTTTTTAGGAACATTTTATGATTTTGCAATCCCTGGAAAGCATCACTCTTCAAACCCGTCAGGGCGTGTGCAGAATGTTACATTCCTCGGGTTACAATTGAAAAGTATATTTAGTACGAACTCAGCACGCCATACGTGAGAACTATGTGCTGAAAAAAATAACTGACGAGCTTCGCAAGAAACATAAATTCAGGCTGTGTTTCAGGTACAATAGACCATTCGAAACCCGCGCCCATTTTTCATAACATTTTCGACTCGCGCTCTAAAAACCCTGCAAACTCGTAAATAGTACAATAATTATTTATGGTTTCTGTTTCGCTTTGTTTGTAACAATGAGAGCATTGTGATGGTAATGTGATGCAAATGAAGCTCACCGCCGTGGCCGCGCCGCCCGCCCTAGCTGGGCTGGGCGGATTCGCAACACCCGAGCGCACTGAACTTAACAAGAGGACAACATAATCAACATCTGTATTTGAAAAATCAGGACATCACGAGTCTTCCTTTTGTGCATGAGGTCAAATAAACTCAACTTTAATAATGGCTTTTGATTATTTCAACCAACGCTGTTAATGTTACTATTAGACTGGACTTCATAACATTATAGCAAAAACACATAAATTGTTCCTTATGGAAACAAATAATTACTTCACAGCCAAAATTATTTCTGTGTAGTGCGTTAAAAAACCACAAATGTGGACGCACCTGTAAAAATATCTAGCCAGCGCGAGTGTAGCGGAGAGATTAAAAAAATACCCATGAGATTAAAAAAGTTTATGGCTATGAGATGAAATCTGCAAGGAAGCGTAACTTCGTATGAAGAACGTCAGATGTGTACCTGCGACCCAATTTGAGTAATGATGCCGCGGCAAAAACTGTCTTGTGTGCTGCTGCCTGCCTGGTTTGTAAATATAACGGCGTAGGTACCTACTGGAGAAAACTACTTGTAAAAGTTCAGCTTTAAAGTTTCCCCTACTCCTTTGTAAATCCCTCTGACCCGGAATCACTATTTTCCTAAAGTTCAAAGCGTACCATAAGGTCGTTTTTCATTCCACATTTCTTGCAAAGCTTTCGTAGCTATTTATCATTTTATTCCCTTGGTATTTTAAAAAGGCGTAGAAGGAAAACTCCCAATGAATTTGAGTACCCACTTACTAATGTATAATGGTTTCCGCCTCCACAACTTCCGTTGAACCCTAAAAATTTAAAGCGATATAAATGCCGAAACGTCCGAATTTATGAGCTGACTTTGTGGAGTAATAAAAATGTGGAAGCTCTCAAGAACTCAATTCCGCGTCCATTATTAGTTGTCCGGTGCTCACACACAGCCCGCTCTTCCCGAAGTCACAATCTAAGTAAAAATGGGTGGTTTGTTCTAGAAGATTATCGGCCATTTATTTTGTTTAAGTTGACGTTTTTGATAAAAGTTTTCATACCTTAAATGTCAAACCTAATTGATTATAGATAAAAAATAACACCACAATTACTTCGAGATGTTCTTGATATAAAGAACACAGCAGGATCCCGGAGAACACAGCAGGATCCCGTAGAATACAGCAGGATCCCGTAGAACACAGCAGGGTCCCGTAGAACACATCAGGGTCCCGTAGAACAAGGCATTTAATATTGTATTTCACATTATACACTCCGGTGACAACACCGGAACATATTTCACATGCACAGCAAGAAAACATGTGACAAAAAGCTGTTTCTTTTATTTCATGCGCTAACATCTACGGAACTACGTAACGTAACAAATATCCAGCTTCCAGGTTACCTTAGGATTTAAAGCTGCAGACGTTGACTGTGCGAATGTCGCCGCGCATGCATTAGTAGATAGAGGCACGCAGTGAGGGAGGTGCAGAAAGAATACTGAACACATCATTAATGGAGTAATATTGAGAGAATACTTAGCATCTTTGAATGTTGGGGGCTAATTTCATTCATGCCTTGTATTAGTTAGGCCTTTCGTCTGGTACTTTAGGAACGGGTGCCAACTTTTCTTATTAGAGTTCCGTACCCGAAGCGTGAAAACGGAACCCTATTACTAAGCCTCCGCTGTCCGTCCGTCCGTCCGTCCATCCGTCTGTCACAGGGCTCTACCTCATGAACCGTAAGAGGTAGACAGTTGAAATTTTCAAAGATTGTGTATTTCTCTTGCCGCTATAACAACAAATAATAAAAAAGAATATCCAAAATAGAGGGGGCTTCCATACAATAAACTTAATTCATGCGTCTATTTGTGATCTTCGTTTGTCAAGGCTGTATCTCTTGAACCACAATGGGTAGACATGAAACGTTCTATTAATAAGTATCACTTCAACTGTAATAACAACAAATATCAAATATATAATAAAGTAAAAAATTTAGAGGGCTCTCCGAACAAGTGAAAATGTTAGATAGATAGATAGATAGATAATTCTTTATTGTACCACACAAAGAAAGAAAACAATACAGAAATAGATGCTAAGAGAAGACGAAGTACAAAGGCGGCCTTATCGCTATGAGCGATCCCTCCTGGAAACCTTGGAATGATATGTTCTTTGAAAAAGTTGCCTGATTTTACGGTACGGAGCCCTTCGTGTGCGAGTCGACTCGCACTTGGCGGTTTATTTAGATATTTAATCTATACAAAAACAATAACATTATACATACATTTTATTTTGTACCATAAAAATCTTGTGAGGTTTGTCTCAGTAATCACATTCGTTTTGTTTTTATTTTGTAGTATAAGTGTAAATATTAAGTAACTTATTTAAACCTACCGTATTGCATCGGTTTTCATGTTCTCTCGCTCTCGCTCGCGCAGGCTAGCAGCGTGCGTTGTGTTGTGGCTCAGCATGTGCGCGCGCGCGAGTGCAGCCAGACGGAGTTTTGAAATACATAGTTTATCTACGGATTTTTGATTTGAATGAGAGATAAACCAAGGCGTGCCTATTTTTTTTTCTTAAAATTTGTTAGCTTTATTTAGGTAGTTTGTAAGTTTTGTATTTTTTTCTATATATTTTTTATTTTTTTAGTGTAGAAGGCAGATTACAATGTTTGGAATTAAGTAATTGCACTGTTTAGGTATAAAAAGTTGTTCTTCTGTAATTTTCCTTGTTGTTATTTTATGTTCTATTATTTTATAAAAACTTTAACAACCTTCTTAAATTGTATAATGTACATTGAGCTTTATGATGGTTACTTGCCTAAAACAGAGCTTTAATTCCTATGTCCTGGTGTTCCTACATAAAAACTTTCCTGCCTTTAATACTTTTCCTTCTAATTTCCTTACTCTGTGGCACGTACAATTTTATACTTGCTCTATACCCCGAACACAGCAGTTTTAACGTTTCGTCTTCTTTGGACGCTAAATCCGAGCACAGCTCCTTTTCCGAATATAGCGAGATTAAATCAATATGTCTGTCGTTTATTTACCTATATTTCCCGACGTTTCAACAGGAACACAATCGTGGTCACGGGATGACTGGAGTACTGGAGCTACCGCCTCTGCGAAGCGGGGCAAGCATTTTTTGAAACTATCCTCATATGGTTTTCGTAACTAGTCATGTCCATCTGCATACTCGGACGACACACAATACTAGCTGTGTCCGCGACACGCTGAGAAACCGGTCTACGACGAGTACACTTGGCTGTAACTGGATTCCACGAGGCAAAAACTTTGAAACCGTCTTCACGAATGAAATTAGGATATTTCTTAATTTCAAAATACTATTACTAATAATAATGTGTTCAGATCGCGTTAGTTTAATAATATTTATTGTATAGGGAATACTGACTTGTACCCTCGGCCACCAGAACAACTTTACGTATACACTACGTACCCTGGCGGCGAGATTTTTTATAATTTTGGTTGAGGAATGAAAACAAATTGTACAAATCTCTATAATGTTTATTTATGTATAAGTAGGTATACATAGTTATAAAGGGATACAGGGGTATCAGATATTAAGGTAAGATACTCTACCATTAAAACTACTGATATATAGAAAAAATCATTATTTTTACACGATATTGCACTCGCTGCCCTCGCCCTGCCGCTGTTTGATCAATGTTCACAGTTCACAACACTAGCTTTTGATTTAATGAATTCCAATCCTTTGTAATACTTGTTTTAGACTAATTAATTCGCTTGATCAAACAATACATCGACAAAGGCTCCATCACTTATATCTCACTCACTCCCAAATACGAGGTCATCTACCGACTAGAGAAAGTTTACTTATTTTATTACTGTAGATCGATGTAATATACACTTTGGTTATTTGAATATTAAAATCCGTATAAAAAACGTTATATTAACTCAATACCAACTAAACACTACGCCCTGAAAATAGAATCGTTGTTTATAAATAAGTACCTAAAATGTACAATTTTACAATAATCTTAATATATTTTTACAAACTCTTGATATTGATTCTCAGACTAGATAATGACTAGCATCTTTCATTTAAAATTAATGTAAAATCAGTCTTCGTAATAAAAAAAGTTGCATAAAATTCAACAAACTACAAAAAGAAATTAATAAGTTAAAACAACAAAATTACAGCTCAACAAAAACCGTCTATGTCTATAGCTTTAGTGAAATAGATCATTACCTGCAAAGATAAATTAGAAGAAACAATGTAAAGAGAGAGAAAGAGAGATAGAGAGTTAGTATATGCAATCATAAGTACAAATCACAATCATATTTTCCCATATTCTTTTAAACAAACTGTTTTAAATGTTACACATATTAGAGTTTACAGCAAATTAGTATAGTTGGAGAGTTCTTTTCCGTTCTTGTACATGGAGGTAATGATGGGGTCGATGTTGTGGTACTCTTTACCGGATCGAGGCCGCAGGGTGCTGGTGGGCTGGCGACTCAACCTGAAAGTAAATAGATAAAGAATTACAATTCTCAAATAAAGACCGAGGATCGAGTACCGGGTTGAAACGGGTCCTGGTGTTAACTGCTTACTCCTAATAATTTGATTGGTTTGAAAAAACTAAAAACTGACTTTAAAATAATCAAATTAATACCACACTAATTTCAACGTTCAAGCTTGCATTAATAGTTCTTTATGTTTAGTTTGAAGCTTTTTAAAACAAAAGTCTATTACCTCATCCCACTAGCCGTATCTGATGAAGAATGCGATGACGTCAGCGATAGAGTCTCTATGTAGTCCGACATGTCCGATGTCCCACTAGAAGTACTGTGCGTATCCATTACCCCTGAAACAAAAAAAAATAATAAAAAAGCAAAGAAAACCACAAGAAAAAGCTGACAGAAAGATGTCGAGTGGCCAGTAAACGTCTCTGTGATTAGAAGGGTGCCTTCCGCCTCATTGCGCGACTACTTAAACTGAAGACTAGCAATGTAACAGATGTAATCGGTAATGACATTTAAGACGTCGTCACATCCGGTCAATTACACTAAAGCGCTGGGTTGTATCGTAAAAGGATCCCGTCATTTCCGCTGTCAGATTGTCCAATTTTATGTTACAACTGAAGGAAATGAGTTGTTTTATTACCAGTAATTTGAAATTAAGATAGTAGAGTAATGACCCTTGGGGACATTACTTTGAAACACTGTTTCAAATTCAGTGCTAAGATCAACTACTTAATAGGAATTTTGGGTAAATAGAGCTGGACTAAATTATTTTCTAAGAACCTACCTTTGAATGGCTTTGGAGGTAGAACAGGAACCTCTGCCTCTGCAGATGAAGATTTTGCGTGGACATGAGCCTTGTGTATCTGCATGGACATGTCTCTCAGTGGGTCAGAAGACTTGGACTTTCTCGGGAGCGACGAATGCACGCAGCTACTGAAGCTTCCTCTCATCTTCTTGTGCATCATGTAGTGATACTTTGATTGACCTGAAGTTAGAGGCATCTCGAATTCATTGAACTCTCCTCCACCGTGCTTGAGAGAACAACTTGACACTCCGGAGTCATTTGAACTCGACGAGTCTCTGTTTCCGCCTGATTTACACGGAACGCTAGACGATCTCTTTATTTGTGCATTATCCATGTGCTTGTTTCGCAATGGAGGTGCGTCTTTTGAGGAGCTCTCAGAAGTTTTGTTCTCAGAGCCAGAAGATTTGCAGCAGTCTTCGCACTCTCTGTCATTGTCGCAAGGCGATGACGACCTTCTATTTTCTAAAGCCAAGTTTCTCAATGTCTCCAAGGAAGATGACGTTGCGTGACTGCCGTTGCTGCTGTCAAACTCCTTCAGATCTTCGAGTAATCTGGCTGAGTCAACTGAACTTGAGCGCTTTTGTATCAATTCTTTGTTGTTATTCTCTACCATGTAACTTGGTAGATTGGCTCCTATCAGTATTGGTATGCTGAGAGATTTTTCAATATCCGATCTATGGACTTTGTTTATAGGATGCCTCAAACTCTGTGACCAGTTGGGATTTGGAGACATAGGTGTGTACCCGGTGGTAGTTCCCAGTATCTGTCCAGTGTCTTGATTGGCTTGTTTCGCAGGTTCCATGAGCAAATATTCGTCTTGTTTAGTTTTTCTACAATCTTGTACTTGCGAGTGAATGCACTTTGAGCAAGTTTTTGTCTTCTTGGGTAGCGTTGTTGCTGCAAACTCTACATTCGCACTGAGTGCGTCTAGTTCAGTTTGTGTTACTCCAGCTTTCTTCAGTAAGTCCTTTGCGTTTTCGTAGTACTCTAGGGAAAGTGCGAACTCGAGGTTCTCGTAGTTAGCGTAGGTTCCTTCAAAGTCTTTGTCTTTTGGTTCGATATTCTGATAATTCATGAATTGAGTTTCATGTTCAGATGTGTTGTCTTTATCAGTGGTGGCACTCTGTCGATTAGTTTTCCGAGAGACGTCCACAGTGGCGTATATAGCCATGTCCTCCGGTTTTGGACCAGTGAATATTTCTGTGTTGATGTTTTCATTTCGCTTGCAGTAAGGAAGACTTATCAAATTATTAGCCCAGTTGGTGACCTTTTGGCAAGGACATTCGACTGGTTGTATAGTTTCCTCGCACTCTACTATAACAGGTTTTTTCCTCGACGCAAACTTTAATATACAACCACAATTTTTCTTGAGAATTAGCGAGCCTGGAGCTGTAGGTTTCGTCACTTGGAACAAGTCGTCCGCTAACGCTTGCTTTAATCGTTTTGGGGTGTCATAATATTCATTTTCGACCTGAAAATCAAGTGGATGTTAACAAAACAATAATATAATTTCCTATGATTGTGCACAATTTAGTTAAGCAAGATGTAATTTCATGGCGCTTACCTCCGTATGTGTTGTTTTAGGAACATCGTAATTTTCGTAAGGGCCTACTTTGGGGTTGTTAATAGGGTAGTTATCGTTCGCGCACATACAGGCTTGCGCGGGAAGGGGAGCGGGGGGTTTTCTCTGATCCAAGTGCGCTGGTTTGGGAGGCCTATCGGGCGGTTTCTCTTTGCATTGGCAAGCTTCTAACGTCCTTTTTATTGCCCGAGGTGTCAGATATTCCGTGCTATTTGAAGAGTTGTCGGAACAGATCTCGGGAACGGGGTCCATGGTCCAGGCTGGGTTGAACTGGGAGCCGGGGTCTAACGCCACGGTCGAGGTGCGGGATATGACTCCAAGCTTCGAGAGACAGTTGTTGCATCGTTCTAGCGTGACGTGGTCGGCGTCGTTCCACAAATGCCTGACCCCCACTTCCTCGCTGCTCCTATAGTCGTCCTCGTATCGTCTCTCGTCTGAAGGCCAGTAGGGGGAGGTCTCCCCGCAGTCCTCGCCGAAGAAGTTCTGTTCATATAGGGCACTCGCGGTGTCGGGCATGGACGCGTCGGCGCCGTTGAAGTCGGACAGTCTGGTGCTGGGGCGCGACTTGGCTCCTTTATCTGTAAAATAACAGAAAATCCTATCGAAACGGTTCTAATTTACAAGGGCCACGTCAACGACAAAAATCTGACCACTAGTACGATGATATCACAAAGTAGCCAACAGTGAGTGCTCAAGGGCTGAATAGAAAGAGAGGTAGACTGCGTCAGATGACTTCAGGTATACCTATACCTAACTTTAACGTATTCAATGCCAGCCTTCATCTGTAAATTGCTGCACATCGGGTGTTTTAACATTTGCATCATTAGCACTCTAAAACGGAATACTTACCTGTGCTTTTCCTAGTCTCCCTCTGAAGGTCCCCCAGCGCGGCCGCGTCGAAGGCGTCCGTAATCTCCGTGGCCTGGTCCGTGATAAGCAGGTGCAGGCCCTCGCCCTTGCCACAATGGGAGCCGCCCTCGAAGCAGAACCGCCCTTCTACCACGCCGTAACGTCTGTGGGAAATAAATAATGCTGGACAATTCACACAGCTTTTTCTAGTCCCAAGCTGTACAGAGCTTGCGATATTGGTAACAGCTAGCGAAGAAGTAATAAGTGAAGATCTGGCCTTAGATGGAGCTCGCTTTCCCAGAAGGGATTTATTCACCCTAGATTTGTAGAGTCCGAGATTGAAATCGAACTGGTAAGGGTTTTCTGAGCGGGTTTTATCAATCAAAATTATGATGCTGGGTTAATTTTCATAAAGTTCACAAAATTCTCCCAGAAAGCCCCAAAATTCATATTCTATATAATATACCACCCAACTTTAGTAGTACGAGTAACTCTAATCAGCCAACAGAAATGCATTTAGGAATATAATTCTTCCGTTTATCTATTACATAAACATGCGCTGACTGTTGCGACACTTATGACGCATTCCGCGGTTGGCCCTCATAGGCTTTGTTTTAGGAGACAGCGACAGCGGGACCTGAAGCGTATTTTTGAAAGATTTAAATGTAATGTTTTCCTCAAACTCATGAGGCGCCGCGAGCGAGCCTCCAGCGCCGACTCCCTAGGGGAGCGAACATACACTTGTTCCACAGCTTGTAGCATGCGTGTGCTACGGAGGGATATTTTTTCGTATTGGTCTTTACGTCACGAACGCAAGTGCCGTCGCAATGCTGCTTAGAATATCTGTCACGGATGCAAAGGCCTATTACTACTTTCCGTAACGGTAAAAAATTCACTTTCACTACCGCTTCCGCTGTCCACCAAAAACACAGCCGAGCTTCGCTGACCATCGTATCATTGTAGGATATGAATTGTCCCAACTCGTTATGAATGGTGGAACTTTGCATGCTAAGTGGGGGGGCCCCACATGTTATAAAGTAGGTAGGTATGCAATTCAATTTAGCTTGAAGCTGTTCGTAAAGAGAACGTTTTGGAAAGTTCCACAAAACAGCTACGGCGGCTAAGATCCTTATGATAATGGACATAGTTTATAGGTAGTTAGGATTAATCATCATAGTTTGATCATTACTTGGCATCAGCATTACTTTTCCGCAAAGTTCTATACGATGGCACCGAGGACTTGACTTCTCGGTCCATTAACATAAATAGTCGCGCCATTATCCGTCGGGCTGGTTGTCGTGCGTAACTGTGCGTGGAACGGAACGCATCGGCATTTGGCAACTGAAACCGGCATTAAATTACTGAACCAAATAAAAGGATTGCTATCTAAAGCCGAGCCAACAGATTTAGAATAAAATGAAAAATAGATCAAAAAGTTCTTTTTATGAAACATGCAAAGGATAAACGGAAGAATATTTACTGCAATCATGAAATTTTAAAACAACTGTAAACTAAAATGTTTTCTTCAAATAACATACTTTTAAGAAATAACTGGGTCAGCCAGGAAAGCTGAAAACATTAAAATATGGCTAGCCCCACTTCCTGAACATGGTGGCTCTAGACAAAATGGCCGACGACCGGAAGCACCGACCGTTACCCGCGTCGGCCGGCGCTGCACAGAAACCGACTCCACACGGGATCAAGCCACGGTTCTGATCATTAGTGTGAGGGTTACATGGCAGGCATCTATCGATTACAAACTGCAGAAGGTTGATTGTTGCAACTTGATTTATTGATAGACCAATAGTTTGAGTAAAACTAATTTTCGCTTCAGGGTCTATAGAAGTTATAAATGGCGTCTTCCCAAGTTATACTAAGTAATAAGTAGATAACATTGCTATAAACTCGGACCAATATCTTACATCTAGTCTTCATACTAAAACAAGACAAAATTCTGGGACCATTATTATCTGTGACTGTTTTTATGGACACTGTTTTACGGCGATCTTTATACGCATTTTTTTATTGCTGACTGCGTAATTTTATTCCGGGCGTTTCGGCAATTTGATGTCTGTTTTTGAAAGTAATAGAGTGTGAGCATTACTTATGTAGGTGCGGTGCGTACTTTTTATAGCCCTGACTTTGATTAAATAGGTTATCAATTTATCAAGATAAATAATACTGGACAATTTACACAGCATCTAGCCCCAAGCTAAGCAAAGCTTGTTAAGAAGTAAGGCCTCCGTTTCAGTGGTACTACTAAGAAGTAGAACTGGTAGTACAAATGACACACCTTTGTATCTCTAGTACTATTACAATAAATACAAGTAAATTTACTCGACTTCACTCGACTTTTAAGCCCTCAATCTACGGTATATCATTCAGTGTAGTGCGCATAGGTATATCTGACTTTAAGCATTCGGACTGGTTCTAATTTTTGAACAAGTGATCCCATTTGTGTCTGTACAGTCTTTTTACTTGTATTAAACAGTTCTGTATATTACAGACTAGCTGCTACCCGTGATTTCATCCACGTGGGATTTGATAACTTTCACAATTATAGACAAGCGTTTTGTTGAGTTTTTGCTTGCAGCCTCACTGTTCTCTGCATTATTAAGCCTACCAACCATTCTGTAAGCTCATTATACATTTTGTATATATTTTGTATTTGTTAGATTGCTAATGGTTGCTGAGATACAGGGCATTATCGTTTAAACTTTAGTCTTTTCGTTTAATTTTAGAGATAGGAAAACATCGTCAGAATTTCAGAAAACGATGAAGCAAATTTATTTTGGTTTTGTAAGGGGAATCTACATGTACAATTTCGTAATTCTACTGCTAATGGTTGCTGAACTCACGCTCTCGACGCCCACAACGGGTTGCTTAAGGCTTTTCCAGACTGTGACATATTTGCGGACGAATGGATGGACCTAACGTGTGTTTGTATGCTCTTTTGTGAGAGGGATGAATGACCGCTTTCTTATATTAAAATAATTATTAACTATTTAACGATGTATAATTTCACTTTGACATTTTTATTTAAACATTATCGTTTTTAATTTAATTTTATGTTAGTTTTACGTGTTAAATTCTTTTTATGTAAATTATAATTACTTAGTTAGTGTAATTGGCAATCGCCGTTCTAATTAATAATTAAATAAATGACTTAATAATACAGAGCATTCGTTTAAACTTTCAACCCCTATTTTGAACCTCTTGAAGAGCGAATTTTCACAATTCCTTTCTTAGTGCTCATTTTCGTACCAAGACCTACACACCCTGCAAGTATCAAGACTACGATAAGTGGTTTAGGCTGTGGGTTGTCTATGAGTTAGGACAATGAGTCTTATATTAGTATTAGTATATAGATTGATTTTATGTTAATAGTTTTGGTTTTAGTAGTCGAGTAGAGTAACTGACCTCAAGTGCTGCAGCTCCCAAAGTCCCAGCAGACGTGGAGGCGTCCCACTGGTGATCGCGAACCGGCGCCCCTGAAGGTGCAGCCGTGCCGGCCCTGCCGCTAGCCGCTTGCTGCCGCCACCCACCAGCACCAGAAACTGCTTGGATGAGCCCAGCTGTGTGCCCACCTAAAGGAATACGAGCATTTTAATGGAAAGCAAGAGTGCAATCTGCGACCACTATGCGTAAAAGATCTCACACCAAAAAAAATTAAAATGAAATTAAAATATATTGATCGATAAATATTATTTCCTTAATATTTTATTCATTGGGATTACGAATGCTAAAAGGGAATACACCATTATCATCAGCCTATGCTAGTCTACTGTTAGCACTCCACCAGAGGTCAGGTCCGGTCAGGTCTAACTATTCTTAATTCAATTCTAATCCAAGATGAGGGGTTCTCCTCATAAGGCATGCCACTAAGCAAAGAACTGATCCCAGGATATCATTCGAACAGAACTGTGTAACTACTCACCTTAACCTGCCAAGATATAAGCCTCTCCCTCGACTCGAAAGCCAGCACGACCACGACGTCCTGGCAGACGACGGCCAGCGTGTTGGACTCCTTGTCTAGCGTGAAGCCAGACTCGAAGCCCAAGAACTGCTGGAGGGAGAGCGACGCCTTCGTCTGGCCGTGCTTGAAGCGGTCCTTTGGGTCTCGGTACAACTGCAGGTGGAGGCAGTCTGGAACAACATGGAGAGAATTTCGTTAGCGTCTTTGAAAGCATAGTGCATTTTCGGTGGTCGTCTGGAGCAGAAATATCAAATATCAAATTGAATGGTTTTTTAAGCTGTCAAAAAATGAGTAGGAGGCTGACATTTCCTACTGTATCAAATGTGGTCCCGCTAACTCTCGAAGTTTTATTTTATACGCGAGGCTTAATAAAATAGTAGGTATTAGGTAAACGTTTAAGATCAAAAATGGATTGTTCACACCTAACAAAATAAGGCGCACAGACACAGAAGACAGAGAATAAGGGACTAAACGACCTTCAAGTAAGAATTTATCAATTACAGGCCAGAGCGTTCAATTAACGAGGGCTGAAGTTCTGGTGGGACAAAGGGATTCCGGAGAATAAAACTAACTTTAGCCTTAAAGTGGTCGGAGTGAGGCGCTGCTTAGTCCGGATTGTTACAGCCTTGGTGACTACTGTGCGTAAGTTAAGTGGAGGTGGGTATTTCTATGGGGAGTTCAGCTTTTTATCATACTGATTGTTTGCGGTTTTTTACGGGTTTTCAGCACCTATTTTATATATTTTCGATTTACTACCCTAGGATAGAGATTAATATCCTTGTCACCTTTGACTAGGAACCGATCACAAGTTTTGTTGTGAAAAGGTAACTCTATGTCAAACAGAAGAGTGAATTTCTATTTGCACTTCTGTTTTACATACCGTCGAAATATATCAAGTTTTATCTCAGTTTTATGAATTCCTATGAATTCATAGTAAGTTGACAGTTCGCGATGCCATGAACCGAAGTGCCTGAGCGAGTGTATTCCATGCCAATCATAAAAGATTTATCGCAATTGGTTCCAATGAACCTGGAATTGGATGTATTAATGTTTACCCATGAAGTAACGACAGGGTCTGCAAAAAAGAGCAGAATTAGCTGCTGCCAAAAATTATCATCTTTAATATCAGTTTGTGCTTGCGGCTTCACCCACGTTTCTAGGAGATCTTTATGCTACATAATGTATGTTATTCTAGAACTTTCCTATCTTATCGTAATTTCAACACGATCTGTTTAGTAGTTTTTGAGAAGTCGAGCACAAACACACGTCTTCAGAAACTTTAGCAATTATATTATGTATTTTTAGCAGGATAGCCAGCTCAGCTGCTGTTAGTTAAAACGTGGTTATAACAGTTTTTGTTATAAACCATGTTCTCTTGATAACCATAGCCATGATAAACCTATTAACCAAATAACTTACTGAGCGTTAATACCGATGTTACCAGCAATGGTTCCGAGCGCTGTAAAATGTCTAGATCGTAAAACAACGCGCCAGCCCCGGCGCCAGATCTCGCCATAAACGTACTCGATGCAGGCACGGTAGGGTACGAATTAAAATTAGAGGAAATATAGAAAAACAGTTATGCATGTGGTTTTACGTGTTGTTTCTTTAAAAACGTTTAAAGGTTATTTCGATCGCATGTGAACTGATGGATAAAAAGCCTTTGCGTCATCACCGGTCCACCAACATTCACGTAAAGTTTCAGCCCGATCCGTTCAGTAGTTTGGCGTGAAGAAATAACAAACATACTAGAACGTCTATAAGAAGATACTCTCTGTGAGTTTGACAAACATTCGTAGTTCCCACAAGTTCAGAAGGAGCCTAAGAGGCAATCCCGTCTACGTAATTATGCATTGTTCTACCTACATACTTCAATATCAAATGGACAAAGTATACGGCCAAATATTTCACAATAATATCAATATTAAGCCTAAAACACTGGCCTTGTGGGATCACAAAGCACATAGCTCCAGTTTTTCTATGAGATAACATTTTATCAGGCTAGAACCTTCGGGCGTAAAGAACGCCCTACACGGTACAGCTTTTATCAGCCCTGCGCAATAAACTCCGTTCTTTATCGCGGCTAATGTCCACTGGGACTCCTCTTTAGTAAACAGCCTTGTGCTGGCAGATACCCTTGAGATGATTAGGGTCCTAGCTACATACTTCGGTGGCTCTGAAGTGAGGAAGGAATTCTGATGTGGCGATAATTCTTCCGCTCTTTCTCCGGTAATATCTCGTTATCCTGTAATTTTATCTGTTACCCATAACACAAGCTCTGCTTACTTTGGAGCTAGATTATGCTGTGTAATTGTCCAGCATTATTTATTTATTTTCTTTGCCACAATCGTCAAGGATATTTATAATGTTTGACGCAATCAGTCATCAGGTAATTTAGCACAAGTTATGCTAACTTTGGCGCTATAGATGAGTCTACGCTCAGCATGACTTTAATTTATTTTTGTTTTATTATTTTCTGAATATTTAGTACTCAAACCCATTTCCTAAATTGAGGTATATTGCACGTTAGGAACGTACCACATTATGAAAACACACATGTCATGTCTGTACTTTACAAACTCCGCGGACGCCTGTTGGTAAAATTTAAACCGCGGCCGTGCCACTAACCTTTGATGAGTCGGAGATGCGGAGTGCGGGCCAACTTCTTATTTGGAAACGACGTCAAATAATTACAGATGTTGGTTTGTTTTTCAGTTTCAGGGTTTTGTCGCAATTAGTAAAAGAAAAACATAAATACACTGAAAAAAAGTAAAATTACTAACTATTTAGAAGATTTATGCTACAGTAATGATCTTAAAATCCATATTAATGAACCTACACGAAAAGACTCTTGCATAGACCATTTATTAAGTAATATTAAGGACGCAACCGCTTCCGTGCTGCCGCTGTACCTATCGGACCATGATACGGCACAGATTCTATCATATCCAGTAAATTTTAAGAAAAAGTTTGCAGCGTCGTATTTTATTTATAGAACTGACTTTAGTCACGAACATTTACACTAATTTAAAGAATGCCTCACGAAGCTCTCTTGGCTTCAGATCTATGCGGAGACAACAAAGCATTCAACGAGTTTCATGAACTCTACTGTTTATTTTACAAGTTGTGTTTTCCTAAAATTAGAGTAAAAATACGGAAAGATACTCAGCTCAAAAAAAATTGGATTAGTCCTGGATTAAGACAGAGCTGCAAATCACAACGCAGGTTGCGTCATATATACTATATGAAAAAAACAGTTATAAATAAGCGCAAATACCGGTCATACTCTCGCATACTAAAAAAATGTATCTACAGATCGAAAAGGATATCAAATTTAAAATACATAATAAATAGTAAGAATAAATGTAGGGCGACATGGACTGTGATAAAAAGAGAAATACCAAATAATAATAAACTTGACGATAATTTGACAAAATTTTTATTAAAAGCCAAATAATTTCTGAACCTATTGACATTGCCAATAGTTTTAATAAATATTATATTAATTTGACAAATAACTTGACATCTTCTCAATCACAGACATTTTCTAATAGTCTTACGAAATTAAATTCAATGTTTTTATTACCTATGACTGAAAATGAAGTAAAAAAGGAAATTTTGGCTTTAAAAAACAGTAAGTGTGAAGGCTATGATGGAATCAACACGAAAATTATAAAAGAAAGCATTACTGAGATAGTAGCTGTATTGACGTATCTGATTAACCTGTCCTTCTCAACAGCTACTTTTCCCGACGCACTAAAAAAGTCTATGGTCAAACCTCTATTTAAAAAATGCTAAAGGACAGTGTTAAATAACTATCATCCAATAACGCTAATACCAATTTTCTCAAAAATATTTGAAAAATGTATGTATCTAAGACTTAAAAACTATTGTGACAAACAAAATATAATTACAAAAGAACAATTTAGAGGGCTGTTCGTGCTATCTGTAGTATGGGTCCCAGAGAATCCCTGCGTGATAAATTCAAAGAAATAAACATAATGACAGTACCATGTCAATATATTTATGAAAACCTATTGTACACTCATAGAAATATCAATAGGTTCCCTAAAAATAGCGATGTACATAATTTGAATACAAGGAATAAACATAAACTCGCTGTGCCCACAACTAGACAACACAAAATTAATGTATCTTTTAAAGGGCAATGTAAACGCTTCTACAACAAAACTCCTAGTGAGTTGCAAAAATTATCAGTAAATAAATTCAAACAAATTGTCAAAACCTTCCTGTGTAAAAAGGCCTACTATAAAATATCAGATTATTTAGAGGATAAAAAATCGTGGGACGGAATTTGCTCCAACTCGAAAAATAACAACTAACAGGCTAAAGGTTTCTTCGTCGCTTCTTTACTTTAGTCTACTACGTCTTACCGAAGCGACTGAAATCAAAAATATCACTTTATTTCCGTGTCAGTGTTTAATTATTAAGAATTTGACCTTTTCTAAGTATACATTTATTGTATTTATGGAAATAAAGAGTTTTTGACTTTGACTTTGACTTTGATTTGGTTTTCAGAAAGGAAAGTCGACATCTCTTGCCATTTTCACCCTAGTAGAAACGGTGTTAAATAGTCTAAACACTGGTGACTGGTGACGACAGGACTGTTCTATGACTTATCTAAAGCATTTGACTACGTTTCGCATGATCTACTTTTTAAAAAACTAGATAACATCGGTGTCAGAGGCCAAACTCTACAATGGTTCTCTTCTTACTTGGAGAACCGTAAGCAATGCGTTGTTATTGAGAAACTAACTAATAACAACGAACTAATTACATTTACATCAGACTATGAAATCAACAAATCGGGCGTGCCACAGGGCAGCATTTTAGGGCCCATATTGTTTCTACTCTATATAAATGACATAGTTACCGTGACAAACCATAGGTGCATTTTATATGCTGATGACATTTGTGTAGTTGTGACATCTGATAAAAAATTATATAATAAAACTGACCATGAATCTGACATTAATAACACAATTGATGAAATTATTGAATGGCTTGACATTAACGATCTTAAAATTAATCTTGTCAAATCCAAATATATTCAATTCAATAAATCTAAACATATAAAATATAATTTTAATCTAAATATAGCGAAAATAGAACAAGTTACGCAACTTTAGGCGTAACGATTGACGAAAATCTGGACTGGAAGGCACATATAGACATGGTAAATAAAAAATTAAACAAATTCGTGTACGCTCTAAGTCAAATTAAAAATGTCACAAATGTGAAAACTGCAATAACGTCCTTTCATGCCTATATTGAATCTGCTCTTCGCTATGGGCTTGTAATGTGGGGCAACAGCACTGATAAAAACAGAGCATTTATGGCACAAAAGATATGCATCAGAGCGATCTGTGGAATCCCCCCGGATGAGTCATGCAAACCCTTGTTTAAGGAGCTTGGTTTATTACCTCTACCGTCGCTTTATATTTATGAAGTATCAAATTTTGTTAGAAATAATTTAAACTTATTTATAAAAGCATGTGACAAACACCCTAGACTATGTAGAGATCCGAATAGACTTATTCTAAAAGATACTCCGCGTTCAGCCAAGTTTTCCAAAAGTTGTTTGACTCTATGCGTAAAAATATACAATAAGTTACCAAATGAAATCAAATTATTAAATAATTATTTATATAAAATCAAATTGCTTAGATGGCTGAATGAAATGAATTTTTATGACATCAATGAGTTTTTAAATGTAAGATAATAAATAATAATACCTAATTTAATTTGCCACCATAATTATTGCATGCTAGAATATAGTGAGACATGAGTGCATTACTTAGAACTAAACCACCTTTATACCATGTTTGACGCAATAAATATATTTGAATTTTGAATTTGAAATTTGAAAATTCCCATAAAAGGTTGAACATTGATTCATAGTCTACCTATAGTTTTTTTTGTTTTGATCAACAAGATAGACGATTAATCGAAATTTGGTAACTTAGCTTGTGAGCAAAAGCCACAAAGAAAAGTTGGTTTATTGGTACCTATTCAAATTTATCTACCCACCCACAGTCTCTGACCACAAGAGGAGTGTCAAGTAGCTCAAACTATAAAATTTCAAACACAACTAACAAAAACCTCTGAAGCGATCCACATAAACTTCTCCCCATTACGATAAATACGCTGTGAAATTCCCATGTTCAAGCTCATAAAACTTTGATAAACACTCGCACGCATCTACTCGTATTTGCTCGTTCGAACTCCGCCTAATTAATGTAACTTCGGAGTGCCGCGGCGCGGCGTTCCGCGTGCTCCAAACCGATCCTCAATTTGTCTTCAAATATTCTACAGTACTTGCAAATATTACTTTCAATTTGTTTTGAAGATTGAGCTCTCAAATTATGTCTGTTTGTGTTCTATCTCTGAATTTCATTAAAGTTCTGACTATCTTGAAATATTTGTGCTTGTTTTTCTATTAGACTTGAGTTTAGATATATAGTTATTTCAAAACAATTTTAAATGTTACTTTACAGGAATTTATGTTTTGATAGAATTTTGAGAGCGAATCATTAATTAATTAAAAGTATATTATAGGTTGGGGTGTGCCTTTTTGGTTTTGTATTAAGTATGTACTTGTATGGTAATTTACTTAAAAATAGCATGTAGTATGCTGATTATTTTGGCAACCTTCTTTGAGCAAAGTCGACCTTTCGGGCCTACTCGAACAGGCGGACAGGAATAACATTACTGTCCGCTCTATGCGGTCCGTAATGTATTTAGAATTATATTTTGTTTTAATAATATTAGTTAGGTGCATAAATGTTTTAGGCATACTGAGCAGTACAAGCTTCGCTGGCTGGTTAGAATAAAATAAGAAAACGTGGGAAACTGACAAGAGCATCGCGGTGAAAATTTATGCATGACGCGTTCTAATCAATTTTCGTGAATCTACCTATCTATATATATAAAAAAAAGTCGTGTTAGTTACACATTAATAGTGTTATAAATAAACTCAAGAACGGCTGAACGAATCTCGGTATCCTAGGGCCGGACGTAGGCTACCTTTTATTCCGGAATAAAGCGAAGCCGCGGGCAGCAGCATATTATGAAAATTAACTCTTCAAAAGACGAACCCTCCAATTCAATTACTTTTAAATTACTACTTGCATTGTTTTAGTAAAGCACTATACAAGACTGTCCGCAATGACTGCCCTGCTGGCCACGATAAGCTGGCTTCAAGCCAAGATTGCTATGGTCTCAGCCTTCAAGCTTGGTCATCATTGCAGCCCTTGCTGTCCGCGCTATAAAGCATCATTTCAGCTTGGCCATCAAGGGCTGCAATGCTGACCGCGCTGTGATGGCCTGGACCTGCGCTACACTTCGCTTTCAGCCATCTTCAGCCACGGCCAGCAACCCACCCACTACATACCTTGGACGTAATGTACTATTACAGAACTAGTCAAATACCTAGTCGTTTAATTTATACAAATGCGTTTAATGAGACGGACCGCGCCCGTATGCCAGCCGCTATCGCGCGCGTCGCGCCGCTCATTCATTGCGGTTAATCGCGCCGATCTGTTTGACCAATTCATTGCCATCGGTAAATAATAATCGCAAGCAGCTTACACGTGGGGAGCTAGTGTAAAATATCTAATTAAAATACGGATTGATTGTAGGCGTCTCGCAATAATGCAAGTAAAATCAGAACGAAATCCTAAGGACCAAGAGTAGAACCCTGCGGTACACCCATTGTAACTACAGGCTCCGAAGACCGTTTCTCATTACTGTCAACTCTTTGTATCCAATCACTCAAGTAAAATTTAAGAAGGTCGAAAGAGGTGTCCCTTATCTTTTTAAATGATTTATTTAAGTGTAGTTTTGTCTTTTCAAATTGTAAAATTTCTGACTTGCCTTGTGTTAGAGGTACCGTGAAATAATAACTCCAACGCTGATAATTCGCAACTGATTTATTAATTAGATTTAAGATACATGAAGCTTCAATACGGAACAACAAAGATCACGTTTTGCAAGTAGACATTATAATTTAGGACTTTAGGTGAACTAGATTCTCGGCCTGACCTGACGCATTGTACTTCGTACATCGCTAAGCTATAATAACATAGGAAGCTAGGCAACCTTGATATCACACGCATAGACAGAATAACACATTGTACCTTGTACATCTTGGCCACTAGAAAAAGGGAAAACAATGTAATGTGTAAGAACAAGAATAATCTTCCCTGATAATGCCACTACATTGTACTTCGTACATCCTGGCCACTCGCAAAAGGAAACAAGTATCTATTAAAACATGACAAAAACAAAGTATTCAAGTAAAAGTGTACAATTGTAAATTAAATTACTTAAGATTCCATACATTACTAAGATTCCGACCACTACTTTGTAAATGTTTGGCCACTATAAAAAAGGGCAATTATTTAAATATATCCAGAGCTGTGAATGTAAACAAATCATACAATGTACTAACCCTATAATAGTAAGAACACTTAATCATAATAAGAATTTAAGATTTAAACCGTATAAATTATCTTAATCTATTGTCTTAATGTCTTTACATCCCAATCTGTTTGGCTGTCGGCACTCTACTGTCGGGATATTTGAGCCGTTTTTATATAGCGTATCACTGTTCACTGTTGGGATATTTAACCCGTTTTTATATCGCGTATCACGCACTGAAATCACATACTGTTCATCACACGCTGGTTGCTGCTGTGAGGCCTTGGGGCCCCCAACAAGGGCCGCCGAGCTGACTGTCATTTCATGAGGTACTGCTGCTGCTCGCCTTGGGGCCTTCCACAAGTGCCGCCAAGTTGACCGTCGCTGTCAGATGAGGTCCGGCGTCGGCTCGCTGCGCCCTTCTCCGTCGTTGTGTACGAGAAGAACATTGACTTAGGCTTTTACGACTTCTATTTTTTCCAATGGATTCGGTTTGTAACTGATGCACGCTGTGGCGAATCTCTTCTATCTGATGCGTCATAGCCTTAAATCGAATGTTCATAATATCCTCGATCGTTTTCATAACTTCGTATCCGTTATGTTCGCCATTCCTGATAGACGGCTGCACATGAGAATTCTCGGATGGTCCAGGTTTCCAAAATGCGTCATGCAATAAAGAATTGTGTCGACCTTGGCAAACTCTACATGAGCGCCTTGAACGGCACTGACCTACCTCATGTCGAAGTAGGCAATTTTCACAAATGCCTAACTGCGTCGTTGCATTTAATTAACTTGTCTTTGGCATTTAGTTTTATGAAATCATTACATTTGTAAATAGCGTGATTGTGGCTACAATAAGGACAGGTCAATAATGTGCAAGCTGTTGAAATAAATCTAAGGTCGCCTGACTTACTGTAGCTTGATTGTTGTTGATTATTTAGCTTGCTGCATGGTCCCTTTGACTGGCTGAAGGGTTTCTTTGCTTGAGAGGGATTTGATCTCAGGGGCTGCCGCCCTAAAGTATCCATATCCTTCTTCATTGTGAGTGAACTGGATTTCGGGGGCTTTAGCACTGTTGTATCCTTTTCCCTTTCCATTAATGGTGCTAGATTGCTGAACTTATTTTCCATGAAGTCCAGAAGCTTATCTAGTCTGTCTATACTTGTCAGAAGGTGCTCGTGAGTCTTCTGACTGGCTGGATCCTTGAGGAAGTTGGTCCTGATGTGTAACATAGCTTCAAGAATCTCCTCAAGGTTCTCCTTCAAGTTATCCATGATTAGTAGGTAAAACAAGACCTCTTTGATATGGGATACTTGTCCAAGAGCTGCTCTGAGATGTGGGTTCCGACGGGCAATGTAGGGAACACAATTCGCATCCCAAGAGCTCCTCTGCGATGTAGGTTCCGACGGGCAATGTAGGGAACACAATTCGCACAATACTACGTGTGTATGCGACGTAGTAGCCTTATGATAACGTTTTAGTAACGTACGTTATCACGTTGTCCTTCGAGAGACAGTGGTGAGCGCGACCGCGGATTTAGACTGTGAATCCGGCTCGAAGTATGTTAGAGGTACCGTGAAATAATAACTCAAACGCTGATAATTCGCAACTGATTTATTAATTAGATTTAAGATACATGAAGCTTCAATACAGAACAACAAAGATCACGTTTTGCAAGTAGACATTATATTTTAGGACTTTAGGTGAACTAGATTCTCGGCCTGACCTGACGCATTGTACTTCGTACATCGCTAAGCTATAATAACATAGGAAGCTAGGTAACCTTGATATCACACGCATAGACTGAATAACACATTGTACCTTGTACACCTTGTTTAACGACCTATGATAAAAATGGTAAATAAATAAATACACATAAAAATATTCCATAGTGATGACGTTTCCTGATGAATGTTTCATGGTGTACGCAATCGACTGCTTTGGACAATAAACGCCTAAAACATCTTGTGATTTCTCCCTACCATAAAATACGCATATATTTTATGGTAGGGATATATTAATGGTATGGTAGGGATATATTAATGGTAATGGTAGGCATACTGACTGTACATCAGCATCAGTAGTTGACTTGCCGCAAGTAAACCCAAATTGATTACAATATAGTAAGCCATTGCCATTGAAATGCCTGAGGAATGAATGTAAAATAAGTTTTTCAAAAACTTTGCTGAATATAGACAAGTACTGATATTATTGGTATGGTACTACCTACTTACTTTCGTTCTTATTAATTATATTTGATATTTGATGTATGCTAATAGGCATGGCTGTGTGGTGCCGGCTTATAATTAGTACCACCCCAACTCTTCCCGCGGGTGTAGTAAGAGGCGACTAAGGGGTATCCACCGGGGGTGGGCAGCAGCGCCCCCTGCAGAACAATTCATCCTACGAACTGCGATCCCCAACCCGCATGCCCAGCATGGGGATTATGGGCATTACCCCCCGTGAGATAAAAGTCGATAAGGCGCTTCTCATGGGCAAACCTGGGTCCAGCAGTGGACCAATACAGGCTGGGAAGGTGGAGGTAATAGGCATTGGACCAGTTGTGTAACCAGCCCTGTGATCCATCGAAACTGGAAATATGAGGAGTTTAATTACGCCGCAACTGTGACATGTTTGCGAACAAACAATCTGCATGTTTTTCATAAAATGGTTTGATTCACGATTCCCGACCGCTAGGGACATGGCGGCTGATTCATTTATTTTCCTGGCATTATGTTAGATTAGCACAATTGCATAATTTAAAAAGATTTCTTTGAGTACCCGAACGATTTTAACCCAAATCTTCGTGTACATTTTTTGGCTGAACGAAGAGAATTCTAGTCAGCGAGCGCCACCACAAAAGCTCTAATTAAAACGCCATCGTTTTTTTTGTTCCTTCAAAAAACTGTACAATTTATTTCTTAGATTTAATTTGACTCCCGATCCACAATTACAGAGGCAGTCCCTTTCAGAGTTCGGTGTCAAAGCGCCCCCGCACCAAAACACAGCTGAAATTAAAGGGTTTTGTGCGAACATCGCGCCGCAGCGTCCATCGAAGGATTTGTTTTGTTTACTTTCCGCAGCATCAATGTAAAAGAGCAATGTGTTGGTTGTTGGGCCAGACTCGGCAGGGTTACCACTGTTACCAGTCACGGTTGTCGACTCGAATTTATCAGTTTTGTCGCTTTTCAAAGCTAATGTATTCGGAAAGTTTGACAAAGCCGGTCCCGGGGACGAGTCCCTCATGGAGACGAGTTGCGGTATTCGTCAATGACGTTTATGTTTTGGTTCCTTTGATTCGTTTATTAGCTGTTCCAGTTCGACAATTGTGATTTTCGAGAACATGGGAAACATTTTCGAAAACTCTCAATATGTTCGGTTCGGATTTAAAATTCAATTGGTTTCTACCGCAAATATGTACACTAATTATTTCTGTTTCCCGTAGTCCACAAAACAGCAGCACTGGGTACGTACAACTCCATCTTTCAGTCGGAATGTGTGGGTATAATCGAGGTTGCGACAGCAGTGCTGCGAAGGAAGATAACTGACCAAAACATCAGGATCCTCTCGGACAGCGCGGCGGTACTACAGGCCCTGAGCAAGAGAGAACACAACTCGGGACTTACCATACAGTGCCACTACCTGCTAGAACAAGTAAGTAAGTCAAATAGAGTCACACTACAATGGATAAAAGGACACAGCGGATCCAGAGGAAATGACGAGGCTGACGCACTGGAGAGGACAGGTTCAGAGTGGCAACCAGCAGGACCCGAACCAATAATTCCTCTACCATTGAGTCAAGTCCGCTCATGGATCCATCAACGTACAGTTAAACAACACCAAGATATTCAATAATAAAATGTAACAGACTTGATTTCCTATTTGTTTACCCGCTTAAATTCGAACGCTAAGACAAATTAGTTTTATTAATGAATAAGCTATTTAATAATGATTTAAATTGGATATACTAAGTATCATATTTGTTAACTTAATATTTAAGACCATTTGTCATGGATATTTTACCATTTATAAGAAGATATTTCAATGTATTTAGTAGTAAAATGTTATGATATGAAAAACACTCTCGCCGTTGTTTGGCGGAATGGATCGAAGTTTAACGACAGCCGACACTCCGTTGAACTAATTATATTTATGATGGAAGGTGGATTGGCTCTGCCACTCTTTTATGACCCTGTAAGCTAAAAGCATCTCTCATTATGGTAAGCTGTTTTACATTGTAGCACCTTTTTCTAGATGTGTCCCAGCTTGTTTTAGCATTGGAATTGTTGAAGGTTAAGTTTGAATTATAAGGATATGTATTCATTTAGAATGTTTCTGTTTCTATAGTTCAATGCTTTTATTTAAAGACGAACATGTCTTAGACACACAAGTGATTATATAACTGTACTAGTAGTCTCTTTTTCACTTCTTCCACCAGTGGACAAAAGATTGAAGTGAAGAAAAAATCAATAACACTTTATTTCTTATTTGATAGTAATGAATGGTTTGGTATTTCACTTGCATAACTATGTGCTTATTTTGTTAGCATAAAGAAATAAAGTTATTGGCTTCTGATTTCTGATTTCATTATTCTCAATTCCCAAAATGTTAGGTTGCATTGTAAGGTAGGCAATTCAATGATTCTATAGAATTAAGATAATTTACTAGGTAGGTAAAGCCTATGATTCTATCAAGTGCGATTGACTTGGGGCTCTGGATATTGGGGCTTTGGGCATTTTTGTGGGTGTTTTTCTTGGAACTAGAATAGCGTTGTTTGTTTGATGTCCTTTTTCTTTTTTTTATACATACAGCTCAATCCGACTTTTCGTGTTACAAGCGAACATATCTTTATCTATTTCTGGTCTGGTACCTGACCATACCTATCGACCGAAATGAGACCTATTTCTACAAGGACGAACAATTACAAAATGCTTGACCATTGCGTTTGTAATACATGAACATTTAGCACTCCACACATACGATTTTATAATAAAGAACATAATACCCAAAAAAATAAGAGATTATCATAAAAAGTAAGTACTCCTATCAAAAACTAGTTACAGAAAATAAGTGACCCAAAAAGGGCTCGTAACCATCATTCAAATGTACCTTCTCCGGCAATCCATCATGTCTGAATAATGAGGAACACGGCAAGAGACGGATCTATCAACGACGTGCGAGAATGTCTTTACCACTGGACGTACTGGTAGAGTGTTAAAATGGGAGGAAAAAATCACTTACCTTTAGTAAGAACCTGCCACAAAATTAGTTCGACTCTGATATGCAACAAAGGTTGTGGAAAATACAAATGCTCTTGTACATATACCACGAAATTTTAATGTGGTGTGGTACAGGCACCAGGACTGGTTTCTATGCGTTAAGTTTATGCAAGTGGCAAAGGGAAACGTAAAAAAACACAGTCGCCACTCACACAGCACCTGCGGCAGGAAGTGACAATTTCTCGCGAGAGGACTATAGTACTTACAAACTCCTTGTTAGATCAAACGTTTCAGCTTTTTAATCGCAGACAAATTGTTTTGGACGCTGCTACTCCATTACCTGGCTTCCTCGCTACCTGTAGCTTCGAATATCTCTTTCGGGTGAGCCACTGCTATTGACTCATCAGCTCCTCGCTGCCAGTTCCCTTAATTTGCGCGCTGATTGATCGAGTGCGCACGCCTCGTTGCGCGTATTTACTCATTATACCTACCATTTGATGGATGCGATGCCTCAATAGCCCTTTCATGTCTGCTGGCTTGCTCAATAACAATGTTATTCTGTACCCTGTCTGTCTGTGAGTCCTGACCTTTATACGGATCGGTGATTTTGAAGAATAATTTTATTGTCTGTGACCTTTGCTTTTGTTTGGTGTTTTTAGAAGATCAATCAAATTGTTACAGCCATGGGTCATTGAAGAGTTCATTATCCGAACAAGGTATCTGATTAATATACATTTATGTTATTCTTTGTTGATAGATTTTTCATTTTCTTTGTTTTAATATTCATATTTTTTTTAATCAGTGTCGTCAAACCTATGTACACCCCAATCTAACTATTATTCTGATCTCAAAGGACAGACCTTATCAAATAATAAGGGGCCTGATAAAAAGCTCGCCGAGCCGTGGCTGCGGCGGAGGCGAGGCCCCGGTACCATAACGCTATCCACCCCATCTAGAGATAATCGGATCGGCATAACTCGAGTATTTGCCTAAGATAAACTAGCGACATCGTACAACAAATTATAGTAAAGCAACTTTCAACATGATTTGCAAAAAACTAAACAAAAAACTTTAGCCTGTAAGTAACGTCTGGAATACAAAATAAATAAACCGGTCGGCCGCGTATTCGAAATGGGACATAAATCAGTCATCTACCAGAATCTATCTATTCAATTGTTAAATATAGATTTCACAAAAAAACCTCGAATTAGTTTTTTTTTAAATTCAAAAGAGCAACACAAAGAGGCTTTTAAAAGCCGGTGATTGTGAAAAATATATCCCCAATAACAAAACTGAGGCTTATTCATACTATTTCAAAGTAAATATATATTATGTCTTGCTGTATATTATACACTATGTGCTATAGTTGATCCTATTATAGCGTGGAAACGAGAGGGTTAATCTCGCGTAATAGCGACTCGGCTTTGACCGATATCTGAGCGCCGCCGATTCGATTAGTTCGGCCGCGGGAAGTTATGGGAAAATTTCGGAAATCCGTCACGGAACGGCTTAATTATACCGAGAAATAACGACACTCATGTCAAACTTAAGGTTATTTGGTTCACTAAACCCTTAAATGATGTACTAACTACATATAATTAATTATATTATCCAATGGAAAATAAAAGTTAAGAAACAAGAGTTAAGTATTACCCAGACATGGAACAAGACCCTTCAAACAGAACCCAGTGGACCGTCCAACTAAATATTTATGTGACTCGAGGAACAGTACATTTACTCAATAAATCCGATCTAGCGTCCCGCTGCAGTTGATCTCGGTTTCAAAGAAAACAACCAATACTGTCTTCTACCAACGCTATCAATTCACAAGTGCCCGGCACCAGGATGCGAGATCCTTCGATTCGGTTTCTTACTATGTAAATTAATTAAAATAGATGAGATAAGAAATAAAATAGACACTAAATAATTTTAATTTAGGTATTTGACAGTGACCAAAATACCACCAAAGTAAACAAAGTCGCTGGGCACACCTGGACTGGAAAGGCACAAGCAAGTGACGCCAGCAGTGGGTGACTTATGGGCTGTATTAATGAAGATTATTTTGTAATTTTATGTAGTTAGTAGTTTGTATTCATTTATCAAGCTAACCGACTGAAGCGGTCTGGAGTCTGAGGCGGAGTAGACGGCGGACTCACAGCAAATAAACACAAAACAACTATAGAGACAACCTATCGCATTAGAATGCACAGACAAGCACATCTGCATACAATAAACCGCCAAGTGCGAGGCGACTCGTACACGAAGGAATCCGAACCGTAAAAATCAGGCAATATTAACCTACTCGATATATATTTATATTATAGCAGCACGTACATATGTTTATGTTGCAATCAAGTTTTATTCTTGTTTTTTGTTACTTTATAATTCTAAGTGATTGTGATGTGTTTTGTACGTTAAATAAATAAATAAATAAATATTTTCAAAGAACATAAAATTTTTTAAAATTTTTAAAATTTGTTCGGAGACCCCTTTTAATTTTCAACCTTATTATATTTTTAGTATTTATTGTTATAACAGTTGAAATTTTATTTATTTAAAGAAAGTTTCATGTGTCTACCTATTGTAGTAATCAAGAAATACAGCCTTGACAAACGAAGAGCAAAAATAGCCAAAAAAACACGTTTTTGTATGAAATTTAATTTGGATATATGTACATATTTTTTTTTTATTATTTGCTGTTATAGCAGCAAGAGAAATCCTCAGAACATTTCAACTGTCTACCTCTTACGGTCCATGAGGATCCCACGTGACAGACGGACGGACAGACGGTCGGACAGCGAAGGCTTAGCAATAGGGTTCCGTTTTCACCCTTCGGGTACGGAACCCTAAAAACAAACTCAATGCCAAACACAATCGACTACTGTTTGTAACAACAGCGTGAATTCAAACAGTCTAAAAGCCTACTCTTGTGGTCAATAAAACAGTCTACAAAAATAAAAATTAATTCACTTCGTTAAAGCAAATTTACATTTTTCTCGGTGATTTTTTTATTATTTTCTTCGCGATACTCTTTTAGCTCGCCACGTTCACGTGAATCGCTGATATTTTATTGGGAAATAAATTACTTATTCGTTCGATTCTGCGCTTAATTTGATTGAGGAATTTATCTTTTTACGGGCGAGGTCTGGTGTTTTAATTAACACCTCGTGCTGCTATTATTTATTGTACACCAAACGTTCGTTAGCACAGAATGATTCTTCATATTCTGAATTATTGGATTTAACATCTTTAACTGCACGCGGTTTGTAGCTGAAAATATTATTTTGTTGTCTAGCGTTTAACACCAGTTTCATACCGACTTTCCTTAGCTTTCGCTAATGAAACAAGCCACTAAATTCACAACACGTGATTTCTGTACGTTTAAACAGCAATTAACGATGAATAGGGCCCACTAATCAAACACAACTCGATAAATACGTCTACAAACAGGGACAGACAGCCTCAATCAGTACTCCACCTAACTCCGGCTAATCCTTTGTGTGTCGTCGATTATCGCACATTACGCGTTAACGAGCGACCACGCGGCCAATATCCTGCAGTGTATTGATCGGTTATTGAAATTGACATAAATGGGATGAAATTTTATTCCACTTTTTGGGCACAAAAATTTATGGAAATTCCCTCGATTGGCGTTTAAATGTTAACTAGGCTTTCCCTTTCACGGCAAAAACTGTGACAATTTTAGTTTCAACGTAAAAACCGTAAAAAAGTTATAAAATTCCATATTTAATCGCTAGCGACCCTTTGTTTGCAATGGCAATCGTTAACCATCGGTACAATGTTCAAGACACATGCGTGTATCATGGTATCTGTTCCTACAAACTAATAATAATAATAATAAATCATTTATTTCAGGCAACATTAGTCCAGTACAGGATGTAAAGTACTTAAAAACTACGGCCAATATAAAATATATACCTTAGTCTAACATACATAAGATAAACCTATTTACTAGCACGTAGTGTCGGCGACGTGTGACACGCAGTATGTGCTGCGACCGGTAATCGTTCGCTGGCGCTGGCTGGTGGCTCATATGTCTGACTACAACAGTATCATCATTGTCTCGCTAACAAGCAGTTCAATGCCCGCTGCCGACTGTCATCAGGTCAGGGATGGTATTGGATAATGGTATTAAAGACAGCTCAGCTGGTAACATGGTACCTATAGTAACGAACACTCAGATTACACGCTACTTCCGTCTCTACACGACATAACGAGGTTCATAAGAATGTACTCAATAAACTCTATTTATCATTTAAACTAAGTAACTAGGTAGGTTCGTTTTAAACAATGACATCTCATAAAATCAAGCTAAGGTTGTCTATGTCATGGTATGATCAGATCACAGAATTCTAAACATTAACGAAAACAATAATTTTGCGACTTTACGTCTAGCCAGGAAACGCAATAAAAGTCCCGACAGAAACTAGGTTATATCGTTATACAAAAAATGTCACAAACAACATCTTAAACTTCTGTGACAAAAACTGAAAAATGCGTGACACATTGACACTTGAGAACAATAAATGAGTGTGGAATATTCATGAGACAAAGTATCAAGTTCGCGTGACACTCAGTGAGGACGCGGCGCGGCGCGTGTCCTTACTGAGTCACCTTAAAACTAAGGTTTTGAGTTTACAGATCATAAGGCTTATTGCTAAAGGAATTATAATTAAAATCAACTACAATTACCTACGTTGTTATGTTGGCGTTCTACTAACACGTGCCTTAAGCCGAGTACTGACTGGCGTTACGGGGCGTAATGCTACGTTTTACACGTTACACAGCGAACGTTCGTGCAGTCAGTACGGGGAAGTAGGCGCTCGCAACGAGCAACGAGATGGATTTTAGCGAACAGCGGCATAGCGTTTCAAATTTTCGTAATGTCTAAAGAATAAAATACTTTGACTTTTGAAAACACAAACAAGGTACTCATTCAGAATCAATCAAGTACTTATTTTTCAATCCTAATACAATGTGAGAGGTCTTTAATAAGGTATTAGGAGCCCTGTTAGGACGCCATGCACCTAGCATGCATGTAGCTAAGTTAATACATAGTATCATAAATAAGTTGGTATCACAACTTAAAGTTTACTTAATTTCTTTAAACGTAGAGTTAATTATCTAAAATCTAGGTGGAATTAAGTTAAGTTTATGTTAATATAATGTATTAATCTAATTCTAATTCATCATGAATGAACCATAATTTTATAAAATTATATGACAATTATAATTCAATAATAAAAACAAATTAGAACTAGTATTTACAATTGAAACAATTAAGCTAACTGCAGACTGTTGCAAACAATCTACAGGTATCTCAACTGATCCATATCAATACCAGTCGGAAGCGTCCCCAAGACGCTGGCTGCATTGCCCCGCTGTATGGCAATGCTGATGCGCTGCGCCAGATATCCGCCAGCTCTCGGGTCACGCGTCGCGCACCAGACGCTCAGATAACTTTTTAAAAACCCGGAGAGTCTCGGTACCCCACGGACCTAGGGTCTCGACCCCAAAGGGAGCAAATACATATGTAGGCTCGAGAATAGCTGGTACGTTAGCGGTGACAAAGGCCCGCCGGATGACGTCGTTAAGGCTGGCATGACGAGATATCCGGCCGGCGGCCCTAGTACACGATAATCCGTGATGACCTAGCTGTTCGACAGCAGTACCGCACTTGCATTGATGAGGCGCGCAACACATTGCACCCAACCGAAGACATGTTGCGACACGGAAAGTTACGCGATCCAATAAAGTGCCAGTGTTAAATGAAGGAAATGCTTGCAACCAATGTCCTGACTCCCATTAAGAAACGGCCAGGAGACGGGCACGATCCGCAGAGCCGGAGCACGTTTGTAACAAACTATTCCGTGTCAACTCACACAGAGGCCCGTCCCATTGCCGTTTAGACCAAAGATATTTTGGGGGAGCAGCATTAGGGCAAGCATTATGCCAAGCCGTTCGAGGTTCGTCTAAAAATTAAATTTTGAATGAAATTCCAGGTAGGACCAAACAATATGACTTCAAAATTTTTTCAACTAAAGAACTAGTGCTGTAGACGGAAGACAGGAACGCTGGAAGGGCTACACTTGAAATTTTGCGTATACCTAAGCCTCCCAATTTGACAGGCAGGGAGGCCTGCGACCATGCCTTGTCATCTAAATCGACATTCAAAACCGATGATAGAGTATCCTTTATTATGTTGTCTAAGCCTTCCAAGAGCTCACTGTGTTTCCACAGTAGACTACATCTCAAAGAATACGTAAATTTAGGTACAAAAAGACAAAACCGAATTATTGTAAAAGCCATATGGCTATTAATTTTGAGCAGTCTGTCCGAAGTTTTGTTGAAATATTGAATTTTCTCGTCTACAAACGACTGAAAAGACTCATCAAGAATTGGTGAACCAAGGAGGCGAAGTGAACATTTATCAACAACTGTTATGTTGGGGGCTAAACTATTGAATTTTCCAATTATATTGTTTTTGTCTACCTCTACACAAGAGTCCGAAATAAAAAGCTCGCACAATAATTTTAACACTGTAATTTTCTTTGTCAATAAAGATTTCTTTTATGACAATAGGAAGCTTGTCATAAAATTTCTATATAATGATAAACTACCTTACTCTATTTTAACCATAATAAACTTTTTTACAATCAACATTATTATCATTTCAAAAGTAGTCCTCGAACGTGCTAACCCTACGAACAACCCATAAGCAGCAGCCCTGCGATAACCGCCTGCCATTAGTCGGTGTTACTGTCGGTTTGTCACACAAAACACACGTGTAATTGTTCGCCTAACGAGATCTACCTGCGAATACGAGGAGTTACCGGGAAGGGAACTAGAACCCTTTCAGTTAGAGAACAAAGGAGGGAGGAATTTCAGAGTGTAAAACGGCGGTGATATTACACCTAGCTCACAACTAGAGGTCTGCAGGTGATAAATTATGAAAAGAATACTTGTAAATACAAGTCCAGAACTTCAAAAATGAAAAAGAGGATTTTCCCCAGAAACAAAAAAGAGATAAAGAGTTTGCTCTTTCGACAATCGCAAAACAATTAATAAATTAAAAATAAAAATAATAAAATATGTAATGCTTAGCAGTTTAGACGAGGACTAGGTTTGAAATCAAATTGCGGCCGAGGCGTTCATTATACCATCCACCTCGTAATTTCTATTGTGTAGGTAGTCGAGCACAGAGCTCAGAACACTTGAGTGCTCCTAGAGTATGTAGGTAGGTAGTCGAGCACAGAGCTCAGAACACTTGAGTGCTCCTAGAGTATGTAGGTAGGTAGTCGACCACAGAGCTCAGAACACTTGAGTGCTCCTAGAGTATGTAGGTAGGTAGTCGAGCACAGAGCTCAGAACACTTGAGTGTTCCTAGAGTATGTAGGTAGGTAGTCGAGCACAGAGCTCAGAACACTTGAGTGCTCCTAGAGTATGTAGGTAGGTAGTCGAGCACAGAGCTCAGAACACTTGAGTGCTCCTAGAGTATGTAGGTAGGTAGTCGAGCACAGAGCTCAGAACACTTGAGTGCTCCTAGAGTATGTAGGTATGTAGGTAGTCGAGCACAGAGCTCAGAACACTTGAGTGCTCCTAGAGTATGTAGGTAGGTAGTCGAGCACAGAGCTCAGAACACTTGAGTGCTCCTAGAGTATGTAGGTAGGTAGTCGAGCACAGAGCTCAGAACACTTGAGTGTTCCTAGAGTATGTAGGTAGGTAGTCGAGCACAGAGCTCAGAACACTTGAGTGTTCTTAGAGTATGTAGGTAGGTAGTCGAGCACAGAGCTCAGAACACTTGAGTGCTCCTAGAGTATGTAGGTAGGTAGTCGAGCACAGAGCTCAGAACACTTGAGTGCTCCTAGAGTATGTAGGTAGGTAGTCGAGCACAGAGCTCAGAACACTTGAGTGCTCCTAGAGTATGTAGGTATGTAGGTAGTCGAGCACAGAGCTCAGAACACTTGAGTGCTCCTAGAGTATGTAGGTAGGTAGTCGAGCACAGAGCTCAGAACACTTGAGTGCTCCTAGAGTATGTAGGTAGGTAGTCGAGCACAGAGCTCAGAACACTTGAGTGTTCCTAGAGTATGTAGGTAGGTAGTCGAGCACAGAGCTCAGAACACTTGAGTGTTCTTAGAGTATGTAGGTAGGTAGTCGAGCACAGAGCTCAGAACACTTGAGTGTTCCTAGAGTATGTAGGTAACCCATCCTTGTCCAATTTAAACCTAAGCCTGTCTTAACTAAACCTTCAAATACTATATCTAGATGAAAACTTCAACTATAAAAAACATATTAAAGGACTCTCAGGTCGCATTATAAAAGTGAAATATATTATTTATTTAATTAATTAACACGGTTATGTTTACCAATTACATTAAATAAGAGAAAACAAATTACATCATAAATTACATACAATAGTCATCAGATAAAGGATTAGAACGTCAGTAAAATTTATGAACATTGAAAAATTAAACGTAGAAAAATTAAATTAATTATGACGTTCACAAAATAAAAAACATTCTCTCAATAATTTAGTCCACCTATCCAGCCTATATAGCTATATTTAGGACCAACAACGCAACTATTGTGCAACTATTCGTTCGCACCACTACAGACGCAACAATATATACAAAGAACACACTCATCACTAACTCACGACTACGAGCAGTAGCCGTAATACGCGGTTGAACGTATTCTGTTAGCTTCAATATGTTAATTATCCATTGCGGTATTAGAACTTAACGTTCGAATAGTCATTAGTACAGAGCAAGCATTGTAAACAGTTTACAACAATATCGAGACTGGCGTTCAGTCACATAATAAAAAAGTTGCAAAATCAAGAAATCAATCAACTTATAATTGTTTTATATATTTTAGTATGAAAAACATATTATTTTCAGTACTTTCCGATAGTATAAGATTCCATTTGACTTAAAGTTTTTAATTTTACTTCTATTTTTACAAATTACTTTGGAACAACATGGCATTTTGCTAGAATATGAAGATCCGTTGTAGCCAACGTTCGAACTTCAACTAAATGAAACAATTAACGCCGCGAGCAATGTGTTCTGTTTTTGGGCATATTGCTGCGACACCTGCCCCGCCCCCTTTTCACATCTCCTTAGTTTCTGATATACCTCTATGTGCTTAGATTATACGGACACTGAGGATATCAACAAAATTATAAGTTAGATACATTTTTGTTTTTTTTTGTTTATGAACTACTAGATACCTAAGATAATTAAAGATACCAAAACTAAGTGATATAATGTACGTTCACACCGAGACAAAGTACCATCTCGTTTCTGTAATAATCATCAGCTTGGAGCTCACGATACAGGCTCGGCCTAGTGTGAGATCCGTCGATACCATTATAGTCTCTAAGCCCTCAGAAATAACTTTTGTATCACTTTCATGCCCAATATGATGTAACATGATTGTTTGTTTTTGCTACAAATAAATATTTTTTATTTTTATGTTTATGTTTAAATGTTAAGATTAATTAGGTTACTATATTGTGTTTGCGAAGGAGCCAGTTATTTCAAAATAGTAAGTTTGTGAGAGATGAAAGCAAGGCTACAGGTGGATCGTTATCGCGTATGTTCAAAGTTTACGTGTTTTTCATTTTCTTTCATTCGTCAGCCCCTTAAAACCGATTTATCTTAAAAAGTGAAATGAGTTCCTCCGCAAAGGGCATGGAATAATTGAATAAAAAAGGTTATTTTGAATACAAACAGAATTATTTGAACTAAGCTGGATATTTATAACTTGGCATGTCTATCTTGCAGTTACAGAATCAGTCGCAGGTCTGTGTCTCAGTCTCGCTCGTTACCGCAGAATCTAATTGGGGCAGTCCACGACTCCGCCTTATTAGAGCCGTCCATTCTGTACTCCCATAGTTTCTTTGACCATTTAATACCATCCGTTCTGTACTCTTGTATTTGCTTTGACTATTTATTCAAAATTACGGGAATGTTGTTAGAATCCTTAGAATGTAGGTTGCTCTTTGAAATGTCGATTTTTAGAGCAAATAAAGATATTTAGGTCGGGTTTCGTTACGAATTCCTGTGTAATTTTTTATCTAAAAAAGGTTTCCTTTTCTTGAAGAGTTTTTACTAAGAATTACACCGGTTTCCCTGAAGCAAAATCTATTATCCGGTGGACTGATTCACTCCTGATTGCTGTTTCAAAATTGTCATTTCTGGCACTACTTTGTCCACCTTAACATTTCTTGTTAGTTAGTACTGTAGGTAAGTAGTCTTATAAATTGTCAAAAATGTGCTTATGATAACTGTTAAAAGCAAAACGCAACAACAAACATCACGAAATAGGCTTGCGGGTGTCGCATAAAAATGAAATCAGACACCTACGATAACAAGTAAGAAAAGAAAAAATAATTTCGCAAATAAATAAATAATGCTGCACACAGCATCATCTAGCCCCAAAGTAAGCGGAGCTTGTGTTATGGGTACTAGATGACTGATATACTTAATACAATATATAACATAGATAGATATTTTTTATTATATATAGAAAATACCTAGAACACCCGGGACTAATATTTGCAGATCGTGCAAATCTTCCTTTTATTTTGTCATAACCAAATACGTAATTATGACTACGTATAACCAGGTATATATATCAGCCATAAACCGGCTTCTCCGCCAGTATTTTAATAACCGAGCCTCTGTAATCCCGTGTCGGGACGTCACTCGACGTTCAAGCCCCCCCTCTATTACAAGTCTATCTCCGATAGACGAAGAGCCAGTCGCGAAAGTTCGACATCGTACTGTTCTCGTGTTATCCTCTTTTCAGATATCTATAAGTTGATATATATAAACTACAAATAAAGAATTTGACAGAGATCATAATGCTAAGCTGAAATGGAACTACTGGACATAATATCTCTTTGCCGGAGAGTTGCAAGCTTGTTTTTCAGCAGGACGACAAAATCCAACCAAAGTACCTGAACCATGAATAAACAAAAAATAATATCAAAACAGAAAAATAACGGGAAGTTTACAAGCATGTGTTCCTAAACTCATCCCAGAAGGCGGTCTGTCCCGGCCGGATCGCGGCGGATTAAACCGGATGGAGCTGGTTAGAAGCGGACTGGACCCGACGGCAGCGCCTCGTGAACCTGTCCATGTTTATAACTCAGCTTTCATTAAGATTCTTTGAAGATGCCGCCCTGTTTTAAGTTTCAGGCCGAGGTTCAGGTTGAGATTATGTTTTTATTAATCATAAAAAATATTTTGTTATCCTGTATTTATATAATTTTAATTTATTTTTCTTCGTCCTTAGACTTAGATATAGCAGTCACTAAGTTTTAAGTGGCTATCAGGTATAGTTTAAAATAAATCTTGTCTGTTGTTTATAACTTCGTAATTGTACCTACTTTGAGAATAATGTTAGATATCGCATTTTTGAAAATTCAATAAATTATGAATAAGTGTGCGTATTGTATTTATTTATTTACAGTTTTATCAAAAGTTAAAAGTAGAAATTTTTGAAACAAAAAAGCTCTTTGAGTAAAAATTGTATTACGATTAGGTACTTATTATTCTCAAATTAATAATATTTAACAAGTCTGGAAAAATAAAATTAAAATCATTGAACTTGAAAAGAAAATAAAAGATGGAATTAAGACATGAAAAATATTTTAGAAGCGCTTGTAAGCTGAGGAGAACTCGAGCTTTCTTAAATAGACCATTCAGACTTAGAGTCCCTTTGAAACTTCGGAAAACGCTTTCATTATCTAAAGAAATTAGAGCTGCCTAAGGCAAAATGGGATTTGTTTGAGCAAAACCCGTACCTACCTTAAACAAAACTGGAGCTTTTAAATTATAGTTTGTTCTATTCGCTGCAGAAAATAGATGCTAAGTTTTAGTTACATTTATTTCAAGCCGAACGGGAAAAGTTTGTATTATTATTGTGTTGCGAGGCCCCTTCTGGGCAGGGTTAGGCCCTACATATGCTTTCAAAAGGATAGAATCAACAACACACAGGACTTTCATTAGAGTTCATCGAAATACTACACAAGATAACCTACACAATGTTGGATAATGATTTTCGAATGTAGATGTAACTACAAGTATTCAAAATAAACAAAATATTTATCAAAAATTATTGTCAGTTCGAAAGCAACAATTCAACACGACAGAATAATCGTCCTGTTATTGACTAAAACAATCGCAGCGCTGTGCTGTGTACGGAACCGGCGTACTTTATGCAAACGCTGTATATTTTTTGAAGCGGGGTGCCCGCGATAAATCGCGGCGATCCTCCGCAAACAATGTTTCTGAACGATATTAATGGGCTGCACCCCCTTTTGCACCCCTTTGCACCCCACTTCACCCCCCTCGACCCCTTACGTAGATTCCCGCGATATCATCTGCTGTCATTCTTATTCTTTGTCGGACAAATAATTTGCCAGATTTTTCCTTGAAAGGGTTGTAATTATGTGCTCTAGTTTATTTGGCGCTTTTTCATTATTTTATGGGTTGTTATATTACATCGCACTCTGCTGTTTGTTTTTGTGACTCGTTTCTTGAATGTTTACTTGTTGGTGCTCCGTTACTCAGGGTATCAAAGCTTAGTTACTACATTGTAGATGGACTGCAGGCTAATGCTGGAGGCGGCCAGCTGAAGACAGGGTGGTATGGCGCATATTAGGGGAGGCCGATGTCCAGCTGTGGACTAGTATAAGTTGATGATGATGACATTGTAGGTATGTTCAAACAGAGTTCTAGACAGACATGTCTAGGCTGGCATCTGTATTCCATTTACAACCAAGATAGAGAAAACTTAAACCTTTCCTAAATAAACAAGTAAGTACCAAACTAAATAAAGACCCCGCAAAAACCAACATCGTGTTCCCGGAATCCAAGCCAAAACCTCTGTCGGCCATTTTATTCAAACTAAACAAGTCTTTGAATCTCAGTAGGTACCTACATAAACACGCCCCAATCAAGTTGAAGATAATTAAAGAATCGTTTGGAATTAAAGTGCGATTGAAATAGGCTCGGAATGGCTCCCCGGGGTCGGGGCCAACAGAATACGACTTAGCCTGAATAGCTAATAATTAGGTGAGCTAATTTTGTTTATATTACTTTGGAACGAAGAAAACGCGACGTTCTTGCGTGAAACAGTGTGGTGTCACATGAACAATACATTAGCTTTTTGAATGAAATTCATTAATATTGAAAAATTTCTCTTTTGTAGACTTCCTATCAGCTCTTACGCGGCCACTGCTGAACATGCCTCTCCAGAACAAGGTTGGGGTTTGGGGGGTATACTTAATCACCTCTCTTGGAAGGTGGATCTATGATCACCTGAACCAGGTATTGTACCGTTTGTAAAGATTATGTAAGGAACCCACTCTTTTTCTCTGGTTTCATATTTATATATCAAGATAACGCCAACTTTATTAATTTCCAATTTATTCTGAGATCAATTTACTAAAAGCCTTTGTAACTTAATATAAAATTTAAATAAAGTAAAATTCCATGTACCTATATTTTATGCATAAAATAACCGAAAAACACGAGTGTACGCAAGTTTCGGTGTCCCGTACAACAAGTTCGTTGTTTTTTCTCAAGAGACAAGCCAAGGCATTCCTATTTCTTGATATATCTGTTTGATTTTTGTGATACATAATGTGAACGTTTTTTTTGTTTAAAGCTTTTGTTTTGCTTTAGGTACGGAAGATACCTGAATCTCAAACAGGCAAAATAGACGTTCGTTAGGCTCAAAGGGCAGCGTCGGACAAAACATAAGTATTATCATGCAAACAAACTAATCCTGTAAGGGAAGGGGCGCAGTATACGCGAAACAGAGTCTCGTTTGTTTAATTTTTTCATATACTTCTTGGTATAACAATAATGTATGATTAAATTTAACTCAAAAATTTGGATTCAGTTTGTTAGTAGGTTTGTTTGTCGATATAACCTAAAAGGAACGTTTGAAACAGGTGCTTCGATCACTTATATACCTCTACTTCCGATCTCACTGGCAAGTGAGTCTCGAGAAGATTTTAAAGTGAAACCTAGAAACAAGGACAACTTACATTAATGTAAGTTATTAACTTGTACTTTGTCAAGGGCAGGCCCTCATTTGTTGCGAGTGAGGGCTAAATGTTTCCTTTGTCGTTGTTTTATTAACGGTGTAAGTAGCTCCTCGATGCAGGGAATGGAGGAGGCAGGGAGCCTTAGATCATGACTGAGGATACCTCTCTGAGTAAAACAGCTTGAGATTGGTCATATTTCACAGATTTTTTTATAAACGGACTTTCATTGTTAGGTACAAATTTAACACTCAAAAAATCACATTTTCAATTTTAGGATGAAAATTTCTTGTAAATTTGGTTTATTGATTAAAGGCGATACTTGATGTCAATAGGAATAATTTGCCTTTATCTTTGTTTTACTCTCTTTAAAAAAATTGTAAGTTGGTACCTACCGACAATTTCGGAGACAGTCGTCCTTAGATTTCTAATATTATAAACTTAAATCCTGTTAGTGGCTGTTTGTGATATTTTTAATTACATATTTAAGAGAGCTGTAGATTTTGTGTAATCAATAAAAAAATTGTGTTTGCAAACGCAGCAAGTTAATTAAGAGCGCTTTGGCCACGTAACCGGATGGCGTCCAGTGTAAATAAATAAACTAAAATTAGCGTTCATTTTATGTCCCCAAGTTATTTTACGCTACCGCAAAGCCACAACATTAGCTTGATAAAAGCTCAATTCGAAAGTGAGTATTTATAATGACATCAGTGTGGGCCGGCCCAGCAGCAATATAACGGAGAGATCAAACGGCGAAAATACGCTAATCTTGACCGAGGTTACCTATTTCAGCCGTTCGGAGTGGAAGCCCTAGGTCCATGGAGTCCTGGGGCACACGCAATATATAAAGATCTTACACAACTTCACATATAGTCCACAGATTATCGAAATGCTGGCTTCTATTTCAGTCAACGAATTAGCATTGTCATTCAACATAGCAATGCTGCCAGCATTCTGGGCAGTTTGACAGTTTGATAACCTTCTGGTAAATTCTTAGATTTTTACGAAATAGATATAAGTGTAAATACTAGTTGTAAATGTTTTATACTGATATTATCAAATAAATAGTAAAATGTTAAACAATATTAATGTCAAAAATAAACAAAGTATTCACCTGTATTTTAGTAAATACCAATACTTACTTAAAAGAGGTAATTATTTATTTAACACTTCTTATAAACTTTATATTGTACATATGTAGATATTGCTCTAGCTAGCTGGGTCTAAAGGGTTCTTCCTTCCTATCTAAATAGGTAAGATAGGTAGCAGAGATTAGGGACTAGGCGGACAGACGGACAGACAAGCGGGTGCACACGGACACACTCAAGGTATTCTATTGTGCTCTGTTACTGAATGGCAAAACTAAGTCAGTTTGATAAACAGAAGGTATCGGTTTGGACCACCAAACCGATACCTTCTGTTACTACCAAGTGAGGGTATGTTTGCATATAAGCCGGAAGCAGAGTTTCTTCACAACACCGTGTTGGATAAATAAGTAAAGTAAAAAGTTATTATTTTGCAACAAAAAATTAAATTAACACGAAAATTTAAGTAAGTAAAATATAAAAGCCGTGATGACGTTTTCCTTGGTGACTATGACCCATAAAACGTTTTAAACTATTGCAATCTGTTAACACATTTAAGATTATTTATCGGGTATTTATCGCGTACCTTTTGCTTTGTTTTCCCCTACCTTTCCATCGCGTTGCAGCGATCGTGGTCACGGGGCGACTAAATACCCAAACGTAAAAACTAAATACCCGATAAATAGCAATATAAAATATAAAATATCTATCTATTTTATCTTTAATATAGTATATTAAAGATCTTTAATATACTATGCTCCATGATGTGTCAAGATAATGTGCTTTATTTATTTGCCAGCTGTACCCGCGACTTCATTCGCTATTGCCATGCATTTGACCACAGTTTCTCTCAAATTAAGTAAGGCTGTGCAAATAAACTTCAATGTGCAGAATTGGTCCTGTTACATTTTTATTATAACTACCTATATTATGTACTTAGGTAGTTAAATTGTGTAAAAATCGTGTAGATGGTATAAAAATCAAAATCAATTTATGATCTACGCAGTTTCTTCATTTATGTTGTGTAGTTTTCTTGTAAATAAGCAAAAACTTGATGCTTGCGCTACGCCTCTCGAAAAACGTATGCTCTGTCCCGCTCCTATGAACGCGAAATCCTATGCCTATCCTTTCACAAAATGGCGCAAGTTGCACGCTCATAAGTAGGTACAAATTCATAAATTAACTTCTCCACAAATGACTGGCATTCTTCTCAAACAAAACAAAGACATCCCAAGTAAAAAGAAATGAAATGTAATTAACTGTGCCTCCTAAATAATGGCAGGAATGATAGCGCGGCTGCAATGTACTTAGCAGAAGTTACGTAAAGCGGTTCATGAGAGAAAGTATTAAGAGACCCCGGGGAGGTCCGTCTTATTATTTTATCCACATTTTTACCCTTATTTTTTATCCTCGAGTTTCGCTTGGCTCGGGTAAGGAGAGGAAGCAATTAATTATTGTAACGGCATTAGGAAGCAACTGAAAGAAACTTCTGGAAAACTTTGGTTACAAAAACCATTAGCTTTCTGTTACTGAGTTTGGTGTAACTCAGTTCTTATGACTTTAATTTTATTTCTTCTTATATTTGGCACTATCAGTTTTCCTTATATGCCAGTCTGAGCTGAAAATAGAATTCTTGACCAATGTCGCTTGATAATGAATGTGGGTTTCAAAAATATACAAATTAAAATCAGGAAAGTTCTAGACATAGACAATCATTTATTTGCTGCTCAAACACCTCACACAGTATGTACAAAACAGACATAAAAACACATTTTGAAAACAAGTGAAAATAGTTAACTTATTTTACGACAAAAACAATTGTAAAATGGATACCTACTGATAGACAATTAAACAACTAAAATGTATAAAGCTATACCTATTATAACCCAGTGAGCTGGAAAATCGATGCTGCGAGACCTAGCAAGAAAATAATGCACCATGACGGGTCATAGATCCAGGCAACCCTGGTTTTTGGTGAACTATTTGATGAGACTTAAAACGTTTTTTAAAAATGAACTTTGATTTCAACAGTCGCAAGGGTGGAGAGTTCTGTACTCCCTAGAATCTTTATTTTCATAGGCTAAGCTAAAATCGAAAATCACCGCAGTGGTAATATGTGGTGGTAGATAATATTGCGCCCAAAGGCCTACAATCAAGTGCCAAATTAAGCTAGTTTTTATTCGCATCATGGCATGTCTTGGGCGGCGCCCTACGCCAGCCCGCATCAGACCGCCATATTCCGGATTACAGGGCGCGTAGATTGCCATCGCAGGATCTCGGACCTCATTTACTTGTAATTCATGGAGCCTAATCTGATCTCGCAGTAATTTATTAGGGACAAGTGATTATGTTACACAATTCGCGGGAAACAAGCATAATTTTCATTTCATTAACTTTGGGGACTGATAAGCTATTTTTAATTAATAACCTTTAATTAAAAATGGCTTATCAGTCCCATAGATTTATTCACTGTCTGCCTTTTACACAAATCTGACCTCTATTTTAGAATTCTCAAAAACCCCTCAACCCGGATCGTCCGATGCATTTTATTCTAAAAATTTTGCTGATACTAAAATTTTCCAAAAGATCCAAGCTGCTCTTGAAAATGTATTATTATGATGCACTGTTAAAACTTTTTAGTTGAAGAATAACACTCAGGCATTCTGCAACAATAAAACAGTTGAAACTGAAGTATTCCGTACCCCTGTAACCAAGGCACTCAAACCTGCAACTTCAACTGAACTATTTGAGTAGTTCCGGCTCGCTCCTCCATTCATCTTCTTTATGAAGTCCGAAAAGATATTTTAAGTCGGCGGAACTTTTGTCTGAAGTTCCCGTAAACGTTTAACAAGCTGAACATTGTACATCGCGAGCATTTCGATTTATCAATCAGAAACTGCTCTTGTTTTGAAGATTTTATTGAAAAGTTGGAGCCCAAGCTTGTGAACAACTTTTTGCTACGTCACTGTTCATGTTAAGTTCAAGGGACAGTTAGAAGCCACGTCTTTTGATTACAAAGCTTGACAAATCTTATACCCTTCTTCAAGCAATCACTTTTTTATTCCTATAAATTCCAAGAGTCTGTCTCTCCGCACATATTTTCTTGTTTTCACACATTTCGGTTTACCTCGTCCAATTCCAGAAGATTTGCCGATCCCTCGGAGCAAGATGTTAAAGTAGGAAATAAACAAAACGTCCCGCCAGCCTGTCATACTCGACATCAGATTTATTTACCTATTTTCACGCCTTTACACAGCTGATACACAGACAGACGGATCGCTTACAACTTATTTGATACCAAACAAACAATCCAAACAAAATGTCGCCCTATGATACCACGGTCGACACGATTGAGGCCCTGCTGACTATAAGATAGACCAGAATAGCGGTTGGTGATTGTAATAAAGTGAATTATCGTGCCGTATTTTTGGGTTGTTCCAGTTTTCCCCTCTTAAATCCCCCATAAAAAGAGAAACTGGAAATAAATAAAAAAACAGTTCAACCCCTTGAAGATCCCCCCATTAAAGGGGGCAACTTGACTGATTATGACGTGTTCAAAAGAAAACGGAGATAATAGGTTTAAATTTCTGCAAAGTTTTTAGAGGCGGAACAACGTATGTTGCAAGCGAGGTAAGATAAAAGGAACTCTAGTATACATACAATCGGAAGACATAAGGAATGATGTAGCCGTTACCTCAGGACTATTCCCAGAGTGGTAATCCACAACTCAATTCCGAGGCTGTTAGTTTGAGCTGATAAATAACAAATATAGCTTTGGAAAATAGAGAAAGCAAAATATTGTTACCAGGAATTCAGGAGATTCCATCCTCCAGGAATCACAATATTTCAGTGATAAAGAAATGGCCACAAACCTTTGTAACTGTTATCAGTAGGTAGGTACCACCCCTGAACTTTTGTTTTTTATTTACCTGAAACAAGCAAAACACATAAGTACACATTAAATATAAAGAAAATACAATAAATGTAAATGAGAACCATTATGTGCCGCGAAGCAAAAACTGATAATTTCATTATTGCCACATAAATTTACCTTCCAATGGAAAACATTGTGGGAACGTGCTCGAAACTTCCGCTTTGTCCATTCAAAATATTTATCACACTTGGTGGCTTTTCGGTTGGAAACAAAAGCGAGCGATCGACGTCAGACGCGGAATGCAATGAAAACCTGCGAAATCAATTTTAATATGGACAGGGCGTTCCAACGTGGGCTGTGGCCGAGGAGCTGTTACCACTGGATATTAAATAGTGATACCCAAAGATAGAGAAGTAATAATCTATCTGTTCCTAGGTATTATATATTAAAGATTTTTCCCTTCATAGGTTTTACCTAGTACCTAGGTACTAGGTTTATCTTAAATCTAATTGCAAAAGATTCAACTAGTTATATCAAAGATATATCGAGCCCCATCACTAGCAACAACGTCATCGTAGGTGCTCAAATTGGGAATAGAATAGGTGTTGAAAATGTGGTGCTCAAAAATCGGTACTCAAATGGGAATATTTCTACAGTTAGTGCAAGAACCTTTTTTTTTTCAAGTTGTGAAAAGTTCCAGTTTAAACATAGAGGTAGATCTAAGTCAAATCTATAGATATGGAAAGTTCTCCCAGCGCAGCGCGTACTCAACAACTGGCCTGTGTTACAACTACAAGCAAGCACTCGCTCCAGTTACATTTCCAATCTTGCGCAATAATTATAATGAACAAACAAGAGGGCATTGTTGTCTTTTAGTAAATAAATAACTCGTAGCAAGCACGCGTAACACGAACACCGCGCCGGTCCGACTATGATTGAGGTCAGTGGACCTAATTGCACCTAATTTTAGCCTTCCACATTCGAAAGGCTAGTACCTCATCTCCCCTTTTTTACTAAGATCGATAAGTTTCAAGTAAAATGGACCATTATTTACTGCCTAGGCACCATGCCGTGAGATGCCGTGAGATGCGGTGTTCTTAAGCTATGTGTGCGTCTACATAACTTTTCAAGTCTCTCTTAAGGCTCAGTATAACAGCCAGTACTTTAAAATACTTTCGTAATACTTGCAAGGGACTAGTTAGATTCAGATAAAATAACGTTTATTTCCGTACACTCTTTAAGCTCTCAGAAAAAGCCAATTTTCAAAGGAAATAATACCACGCCTTCGTTAGGTTAGTTTAGCTGATTGGACCACACAGTCCAGTCCACACTACCACCTATCCTGTGGTCCAGTGCTGTAAGTGCTCGACAGAGGAGGGTGCGGGTAGAGGGGAGCGGGGTGTACCCACAGGGCCTGTATCGCACGTATTCCTAGCGAATTCAAGTTGTTAACGGGTGGTGTGTCGCAAGGTGTAGGCAGTAGCGATCGCTTTCACTTGTTTTAATGTATTTTTTTGCAGAGGACAATTTACAAAAAAATCATGTTCACACAGAACATGATTTTTTTGTAAATTGTCAATAAAACTGCAAGAAGTTGATTTTCGGAATGAAAAGGAGACCAAGACAAAACAAAACGCTAACCGAGGACGGCTCGATCCGTCGATGCTACGCGTACAACTGCGATTTTTGCTCAGTTCTAAGAAAGTAAAGCTTTTGAGGTGCTGCATTTGTTTTGGTGAATTAAATATTGTGTTAGTAGAATATATAATTTGATGGAAATTGACACAGATCACTTTGATGAAAACAGATAAAAATAAAGGCATTAACAGATCGCTCAGCTCATAAATTGAACCGCTTACACCATCCGTACATCCAAATGTGCATAAATTATGTTCGTTCATTAGGTGAAGCTGAAAAAATGACCTTTCCTTTGAAGGGTAATGTAATAGCGACTGTACGACGCGACGTGGTGCAGTCGACTCCATTGTTTAGTATTCAAATTGCTCATTTGGGTCGGTGGTGAGGGATTAGCCTGCTAAGTGCTTTTATTTAGGGACCTTTCGGCTCGCTTTGGGAATTTAAGAGCTTTATCGACTTCTGCTGGAGATGTTTTATGTCCCAAAAAAAGAAGAGTCGTTCTTCATTTGAATACAGGTAAAAATTAATTTTATTAATTAATTTATTTTTTTATAAACATTTTACTAGGTACCTACCTAGTTTAAGGTATGTTGGTAGGTTCCATTCCAATTTAAAAGTCTTTGTTTAAGTTTTGTTTTTGACATTAATTTAGTATACAGGGTGCCAAAAAACAATCACACAAATTCAAAAAAATCGTTACTCACAAGTTGATCCCCTCGGGGTCCAGAATCACTCCCTTTTGGCTTAGTACACATTTTACGTGGCACCCTGTATTTTTAATCATAATTATGTTATGTTTATTAGTTTATCAAAAGATTTCACGTAAAATGTTGCTAAAAACCTTACTTACGGACCACGCTGTGCAACTTTTTGTAAATTGTTTTTTTTTTGTAAATTAGTTTATTCAGGATGCGGCAAGCTGAAGACACGGCGCTATGGCGCTCATTAGGAGAGACCTATGTCCAGCAGCGGACTAAGATGAAGTTTGTTGAAGAAAGAAGGTTGTTGATGATGATGATTAAATTAGTTTAAGATAAAGACTTGGCTGATAGACCAATCTCTATCTAATTATATATAATATAATGTTTATAATGTATTGTATTTTGAAGATATGAGTCCTTTATAGATATATACCTTTACATTACGTAATTTATATTTTGTGACATAGTAACTGTTATGAATAAATTAACTATGACAAACAATTTATTTTTAAATTGGTAAAAATAAGTGAAATATTTTCACGAGCTCTCATGAAACAGGTAGAGATGTCGTCGATAGGACCCGTGGGGTTTAATTATTGAGAGGATGCGGATCCGTGGTTACACGCACATTGCAAGCGGATTGTTAATAACCAAAAAAAAATAATACTCTACCTCGTTTTTACGTTTTATACGAAAATAGCCATTACATTGCACACTGAGCAGCATCCTTACGATACAGATTCGCCTCGACTCTTTTGTTATCCTTAAAATGCCTCGAAAGTGAGAACGTCGAGGCGAATGCCAATCTCCTAGGAATGGACTTTATCGAGAATAATCTCAGGCAAGCCATCCTACAGAAAGTTATACATACGCTGACAAACGGACTGCGCCCGCAACTATAAAGCTTACGCTTATTAATCACGACTGTGCACACAACAACGTACAACTGCACACAGCCCACTACAAACAGCTGGTTATGACAATGCGTATGTATGTGTATTTCTTTGTACCAACGCACTTAGACTAAAATTGGTCATTGTGCGTGTTTATTTGGCTAGTATAACCAGGCGTTTAGATGCTCCTGGGTTGTTCAGATGCTTCGGGGAGTGACCACAGTTGGTTGAGGATTTTCGTTGTTGTGGTACCTAACTAACACTCCCTTGCTTTCCAGGACTACGTGGGCAGCTGATTCTTCGTCGCTGAGGTAGCCCTCCTGCAGAGTGGGCTGGGCAGTGCGGATATATGCAGAGAGGACGTTAAAATGTATAAACGGTTGCAATCGACAATTATAGAAAGAAAATAATTTATTTTTAAGAACCTATTCAGTTTACCTATTCAGAAATCGATCGCTTTTTACCAACTAGGTTACTTACCAACATTTGTAATAATATTGTTCTTTTTTGAATAATTTTATTTCATATTCTGAAACGGAAGGATGCCCTCTATGGCGCGGCGGGTGAAGGTCCGCCTGCTACGCAAGAAGTTGCGGGTTTGACTCCCGCCTCGGGACAAATGTTTGTATGAACGCAGGTATTGGTTCCGGGTGTTCTGGATGTTTTCTACCTATAAGGTAGGCATTTTAGCGCGCAATACCGTAAGGGGATGACGTTCTGCTGGTGCCACAGAATAATATAAAACTACCGAAGGTACACAAAAATTTTGCAACTATCTTATTTTGCAAGCTCACATAATACGTTAAGTCGTTCGTCCAAACAGGACGAACGACTTATCGTATTATGTAAGTGATGTTTCCACAACACCTACAATATGGAGGGCATTGACCGTGCGGCGACAGACACCTGACCGCGCCTACATGTGCGATCAAACGTGAACTCTGTCTATCATGTGATCACGTATAGCTTTGTCACTTTTGCGGGGGAGCGTACCCCACTGCGCCGTCCTTTGCGACTATTGTCAGTCAGGAAAGTCAGTGAGCCGAACGGAAACATTTTAACTAGTCGTTTTAGAAGCTAATAAATTAGCAAAGCGATTGTTTATTACAATACCAAATATGTATAGCGAAAGAAAATTATAGACTTTTTATGTGTTTATCGTCAACGCATTGCGTGTGAAGATAACAAATGCGTTTAAATTGATCAGATGTACTAGATTAACCAGAATCGACGTGCTAGTTGGTGACTAAATGTCTCCCTACCATTTTTTGTGGATTTCATATCCTAAAAAAGAGGGTAGAAAAATGCTAATTCAACAAATAAATAAAACATATGAATACATAAATAGGCATTCCGACTTTTGTGACGACTAACCTTTTGTTAGTGAGTGATAAGATAAAGAGACAGAACTATGCACGTGTACTCCGCCCGTTGTAAATAGGCGTCGTTGCCTTTGAGGTCGCCGCCGCCGCGCCGCCGGGCGCCGCCCTTGCCGACACACACGGCGGTACTAGGCAGCCGCCGGCAATGACCGCGTAGGTACTTAATGGCGAGTCGTCGGGTGGGGCGAGAATAGGTGGAACGAAAGGGGTGGTCGCGATATTTGGGATGGCTTAGTACAACAATAAGACATTATTTGTAATCTATAGCAGCAGGTGAATAACTTCCTGCAGTGTTGAGCACTCATTCAAATAACACCCTGTATAATAAAAGATATCTATCTATGTATGTACTGTATGTATTGTATCAATAATATTAGTCAACTAGTACCCCTAGTATAACATAAGCTCTGCTTAGCATGGGACTAGATAGTGCTGTGGGAATTGTTTAGCGTTGATTAATTATATTTTTTTAAACCGGTGTAATGAATCAGCTGTTTACCGCAGCTCTGTGTGACAGTCAGAGGTGCTTCTGATTTGTGCAGGCTAACATCAGAATATGAACGAATCCGAGCATTACCTACATTACAACGCAGCGCGCGCCGGCAGTTTCGCTGCTTGCTAACATCATATTACGAGGACGGACACAGGGTTATGCAGATGGGAGCTGAATTTGTTGGAATAAGCAGCAAACATGACTGTTAAATACCTGTTTTTCTAAGGAGGTTAACAAATAGCTATCTAAATTTTAGGAACGGTGAAAAACTATAGTTTAGTAGACTGGATTAGGTACTGAACATTAAAACTATGAATAAAAGGAAGGAGGCCCGAAATATTATCCTACAACCTAATAAGTATCATAAAAGTAAATGTTTGGAAAATAGTGATGTTCGGAAGACGAACGAGACAGTCGAAGACAAAGACAAAACAACTACCTTAGTGAAGCTAACTGATATTTCTCATTTAATACCTATAGTATGTACAGTTGTGTATATACAGACATGGAATGACACAAAGGCCACTTATGTCGATAAAACAGCGTACAAGACAACAACATACAATTATTCCTGTTCCTACCAACAAAAGACTTTCCCCACAGAGCTATTCAAAACTTTAAACAAGCTCGTGTAGTGTAATATAATAACACCGTTCAGTTATTAAACTCGCAGTCAAGTCGTGTCAACGTCAACTAACTAGCCGCTAACTTTGCCCCACTCGGTTAAGTTTCCGCCAAGATACACACCAAGTTACCTCTATGAATACTTTATGTTTGACTTCCGATCTCAATTCTCTTTGGAATTCTTGTAGTTCTGACAGTTGTATAAATAATAAATCCAAACATAAGCCTCCCCAGTTTTCTGCAAGGAGATGGATCTCTCATGATCCTGACATTTACATACCTATCATGTTTTGTGCGACCCTTTTGCCAACAAACTTTATATAAAAGCCATTTCACGTCTAAAAATTAACATGTGTAGTTTCATTTCAAAGTTTTCTTTAAATTGAAAACAATATTTCCAGAAAAAAAGCAAACGCGATAGTTTTGTGAAAACTTTTGAAACACAAGGTTATAGCCAGACAGCGTTGAGTTTTTGTCCCTGTTAAGCCATCGATCGTAGTCGCTCTAAAAAGATTTTTGGATATGTAATCCAGGTTTCATCCACAGCTCTGCTCCAGGCATCCTATGAAAACGATTTATTTTGTGGTTTATCCAGGTTTCATCGACAACTTTGCACCAGGATAAATAAATAGTATAGTGACCAGTACCTACAAAAAGCGACGTCGGTATACCCGACCAATATCCAGACGCTTTGAGCGCGAATGGCCTCGTTCAAATAAATGGCCGGCTCTACTGAGTTAGCATTAACTTGATAACTCGAACCTGCCGGCTTATAACTGAGGCCTGGTTATGTCGTCATTAAACAGAGATTGGATGAAGTCTAGCTATTAAGATGACGGTTAACTCTTTAATCGACCTAGTAACTATTTTAGAGATAATTAAAGTTTAAGTGGAAAGTGAAAAGCTTATTAGACGTTATTGACTGTGGTTTTATGTTGTAAGCGGAGCAATGATTATAAAACTTTTAAAATTTTACCACTATTGCAAGTTAATTCATTCAACTTTTAGAAATATACGTAAACTTAGTAAAAGGTATTTATTCTTTGTCACAAAATCACAAGCAAAGCAACGTATGGATATTTTAGTCATTAAATTTTCATATAGGTATATTTTTTAAAAACATTAATTTCTCAGCTCGCAATTTGGCGAGCGGACCCATGTACAAAACTTACAATACAAAACTTATATTACAACTTACTGCTATGTTGTTAAAAAGTTCTAGAAAACACTTTTAAATCTCAAACGAAACCCAAACTAGTAATTGTCGTTAAAACTCTTTTAAGTTTGTACCAAGTTTTTATCGCAAACTTTTAATCGGGGGCTATATCGACACCAGTGCCCAGTGTGGGGCAAAGAAACACCACTAATTATTGCTACAACGTGGCTTAGTCTTTCAAATATAATATAAAGAGAGAAAACTTTGTGTGCGAGTCGACTCGCACACGAAGGGTTCCGTACCGTAAAAATCAGGCAACTTTTTCAAAGAACATAAATTTTCACTTGTTCGGAGACCCCTTTACGTTTTCAACATTATTTTATTTTTAGTATTTTTTCTTATTACAGTTGAAGTGTTACTTAATTATCGAAAGTTTCATGTGCCTACCTATTGTAATTCACCTTGACAAACAAAGAGCAAAAATAGTCAAAAAACCACGTTTGTTATATGGGAGGCCCCTTTTTTTGTAGACATTTTAGGTTTATTATTTGCTATTATAGCGGCAAGAGAATACACATTCTCTGAAAATTTAAACTGTACCTCTTACGGTTCATGAGATAGAGCCCTGTGACAGACGGGCGGACGGACAGCGGAGGCTTAGTAATAGGTTCCGTTTTCACACTTCGGGTGCGAAACCCTAAAGACAACAATAGTCTCTTAAAAGAAAATTGAAAAGCTGCAAAACTTAGTGGTAAAAGTGACGAAAATTTTACTGTGATAGTCTCTTATTTAAATGATGATTTCAAATTGTTGGTGATTTTCATGATTATGGTATTTTCGGGGATGCAGAAAGCACAGGACAGAAAAGTCTGGCAAAAGCGAAAGGAGGCCTATCCCCAGAGGAGCCTATACAATGATAATAATGATATAGAATGATCATGATGAAGGTATTTTCATGAAAGTCCAGTTACTTTACCCAACCACATAATATTATACATACCATGAATACCTACCACTTATATTATATATAATCCACGGACTTCATTTATTTTTTAGTATTAAAATTTGTGTTTGTTATAATGAATAAAATATCTTATCTTATCTCTATCTTACTATATTACTACCAATTTAGTTGCAGAATTGATATTCATACTCAATGAGATAAATGCAGTAACTATAAAACTTAATTTTTCATACTCTAGCTTGCCAGATACAACATTGATAGGATTGTGATGACAAAGACATGATAGGGCAAACAACCTCATCTCAATATTGCATCTTGTGTTCATCGCCTATACTATCCACGCCAAACCCTCCACAATAACATTTTGAATTCTATTACCTAAGCACTTAAAGCTACAATAATATCCCACATCTGGGAATTTACGGCATGTATTCCCTAAGAGAAACTACAACACGTTAGGAAGTGTACCGCATTTGCAACCCTATTCCAAAAGCATTAAGTTCTACATGCAGTTGGGGTGTATTCAATTTGGTAATGCATTACATTGTTTTTGGGTTAAGATGAGAAGAACAGCTAGTCCACTGAGTTTTTTTACAATAGCTGTTACGTGTTTTAGTGTACGTACATTAAGTGCGAAAGACGTTGGTAAATTTGTTATGTAGGCAGGTTCTACGCTGTCGTTTCCGTTGTGGGATAAATACACAATGTTTTTTTTTAGCCTTGGTTTGTCCAACTCGTCTCGCCATCTCCGTCTAAGTCTACCGCCGCCTTGTCGCCTGGTCAGGTTGCCAATCGGTGGCTACCTTTGGCATGCGGCAGACGACGTGACGAGAACGCAGTTCAGCAAACAAACACACTACGACATCAATTTATTATACCACTTAGCAATCCGAGATTTTTTTTTATAAAAGTGTTTTTTCCAACGAATTCGGAAAAGTCAAAGAATTCTGTTATAGTCCAGCAGCCACCGACTGTTTTCAAAATCAGATGTTATTTATTCTGATGATTGCATACGAAAATTCTTTTAATTTGAGGTTTGATTTCACCTTTTGTGAGAGGAAAAAAAAAATCTTTGAGTTATATCGCAACTACGCAATACACACACAGTTGTACGTGTAGCGCAACGCAGTTGCGCATGAATCGAGCGAGACACGACTTTTGTATGGAAACATTATCGAGTGTCGGGGGTATGCCGGTGCCATCCTTAGGATACAGATGCCTAAACAACCTAATTGTATCATTTGTGTAAATTATGGAGTGAGCTGGCTGCGCCCCAGCCACGCCCTTTCCCCAGCGCCATAGATTATGTTTTAATCACGATGTGCTTAGATGCAGATCGCAGCTCGGTTCTGTTCCACGGGATTTATATCCGTGTATTGTGTTACACTAGACTAGAGAATATTCATCAGTGCTTAGGTACTTAGTTGAAACTTACAACATCTTGAGGTCTGTTCTTGTCTGATGTAAGTAACACTCATCAATAAGTCACATGATGTCTACAATAAGACATCTCACTCAACACGAAATGGAGTGTTGAGAGACCATCCACTCTATGTACCGACGACATTAATGCGGTCGCAATGAGACGATGCATCGTCCAGCTCATGAGGCCTACTCGGAAAACAACAATCGAAGTATCTGATTCGTTTTCAAGCTCATATGTCACCTATGTACATATTATAATAATGTTTGGGCACAAACGAATCAGAAACTTAGATTTTCGTTTTTACGAGTAGGCCCCCGGCACCGTTATTTATGGCGCCGCTGGAAGCCTATGTCCAACTGTGGACGTTTGTGGGATGCCAAGGTATGGTAATTATGATGGTGAGATATCTCATGTCTTCTTCAGATGTTCGGAGTAAGAACCTGAGCCTTTCTTTACTATAAATCAACCTCTTACTTACATTAACTGACTCAAAAACTGCAAAAGACAGACCAAAACTGCAATTTCTCCCACTGAAGGTATCCAAGTGTCCTGTACAGTCAGGATATAGTTAACTTTGACTTGGAGACCAAGACACTTTTCGAGTCGCTGCTGGTCCAGATGAATAATTAAGAAAACCCTCTAACCCTCTAAGGCAAAAGCCTCCTCCATTTATTGTTAATGCATAGCTTCGCGCTGTGATATTATATATGTATCTTGCCAAATCAAGTTACCTTTTATCATATTAAAACTTATTCCATATTTCCGTCCGAAGAACAAAAAAGTAATATTCTTGCGCTAACACGCTCCTCATAAGTAGAATTGTATCATTATTATTCCAAATATTTTCCGTACGTTACGCCTTTAGAATTATTTCAGCTGATCCATCTTATTTATACAAACAAGGGTGTCACAATATAATCTGTCTCAATAAGTCGGAATTGCGCGCACCCTGTTTACGTGTTGCGTTGTTCGATGCTACGTTCAGACGAGGTTAGTTATTAACCTTACATTCGAAAAATATTTTAAAATCCAGACTAAGATGACAATATAATATGAAAAGTGACAAGTGTCTTAGGCCCTACAGGGTACATTACATGTACTATTGACCTACGCTTATAATTATTAAGACCTAAGATGTACGAACATACGTAAGTAAAATGAATAAAATAATAGCTTCCGAAGACAAAATTGAGGTCAGAGCAAAGTAAACGAGGATTGTTCATATAATATCCGAATATTTTATGACTTAAACGGAACTTGAACCAGCAACTAACAAACTGTGCGTATGCACAATGTACATTAAGACAAAAAACAAAAAACGTTAAAGCAGATTAATCAAGATGCCGGACCGCACGATCATGTGGGATAACTAGCTAGAATGATTCAGTTAAAATATTCGATTTTAAAATATCGGCTTTTAGGTTGTGCTACCAAATTCAATGTATGTCAGTAAGTACCTACCTTTATTATATCGAACTTTTTATCGACTTTTTGGGAAACTCATAAAGTTACTGCCTGGGTTACTAACCCAGTCGGCAGTACCCATGTGAACGCGCCACCCGATTCAATCTGTTGCCGATTGTCTCCAAACAAAGAAACCGGATTAAACCGCCCGAGTCGAGTTCTTTCGCTACAGCTTTATTGGAGCAGCTTTCACCAGCAGGTACTAGCTCGTTTCGATTGTCTTATTATCAGGTCTTACAGGGCAAACAACCCCTAGAACTGAATTCAACCCAAGGCTTACATCTCGCTTTTCTATATTTCTTTTCTCGGGCAAATAACAACGCGGTCTAAAACCCCGAAAATCGAACCTCAAGAATTCCACCAATCACGCTCCATTGTAGGCCCGTGACGTATGAACTCGAATCACAATCCATCGAATTGTCGGTAATCGAGAACCTTTGTACTCGACTCGTTAGGGCCGTGTTATCCGCTTCGAGATCTCCTTTCTTGCGAAGTAAGTCTGTTTTTGATTGACACTAAGCCCAGAAATAATGGCTGACGATCGATAGCTTTAAATGAGGGGTTACTTGAAGAATTGCTCGGGCTGGAACCAAGCTCGAACAAATAAGAATGAATTGGGGAAAATGAGCAGAAATTCTTGGAACAACGAATTTGTTGTGATTGTCACTTAGTTTTATGAAATGGTTTTGTGTTGATTTACCCTCATACAAACTCTCACAACTTTAAACAATTGATACGAGACGTCTGTTTTCTTTTGTTGACAAGAGTGTTAAAGACAATGGATTTGTAGAATTAAGGAGTTTGATGTTTGGTATATTAACTTAATCAAACTTAATTAGATTAAATTTAATATGGAGTGTTTTAAAAACAATAGACCGACTTTAAATTCCGGTAGATAATATTTATCTACATGTATGTCTTGGACGAACGAAATCACCCCTCCCTTACTTTGCCTGACCGAAGGTCTGTTCACGCGCAAAAAATTGAGTTTACACTCGCGACATCTAGTTATAATTCAAGTTTAATTTAGTTTGATGACACATGGATGAAACTGTTGACACCCGTTGCTATCAGCTATGGAACCCATTAGGTGATCGTTAAATTATCATATTATGATGATTTTATACAAATCTACATTTTAAAGCGCACATAGCAATTCCTCTAATTAAACTTATAGGGGACCACAACTTAGAGCATTCTAAGGACCGCAACGAAAGAATCATCAAAATCAATGGATTTTGATAGTGATGAATAGTGAAAGAATCAGTAAAATCGGTTAACCAAAGGCGTAGTAGATAGGTACCAAGTAACAAAAATTCATTAAAAAAAATAACATACAGACGAACTGAGAACCTCCTCCTTTTTGAAGTCGGTTAATTAGGTATAATCGAATCACTTTTTCCTAGTATTTAGTTTTAAAGTTGGTGTTTTGTTTTTCATAGGATTATGATACTAATCAAAATGTCTGTGTTCGATTTGCTTTTATGGAGATCCATTTGCTTCCCACTTTGACTTCATATGTGAATCTATTTCTTCACATCAAAACTATTTTAACAAAGTAACCATTCATCCATCACAGATAAACCACATTATCTGCAGCTTCATCCTTTGAAGATGTATGAGAGATGAACCGATTGAAGCTGCAGTTCATCCTGGTGCGCTCGTTACGGCGTCGTCACGTGCCCGTAACAAATGTCCCATTGTCCCGGCTGTACGTCTGTACGACCCAGTTGAGATCAATCTTTGTGAGCAACGAGCTTCCGCCGCGATCCGTAGATATTGGAATGTCTCTGAGCTGGTAAACGAATGAGAGGGACCTAAACTGCATAAAGGATTTACATTTCCTGCTTGCATTATATGCAATTGGTAAGTCATCACGGCGGAAAGTTAAAGTTCTCATGTTGTTTTTTTTATTTTATTTTTATTTTTTATCACTTTGGAATAGATCAAATGCATTTTTGTTACCAAATTGTACGCTATGTTAATCTAATTTCTGCAAGTTCAGGAACTCAAAGCGTCTTTTATAAATAGCACGAAATTGACTACATAAACAGATTTTTTCTTTTTCTCACTCCATGGAAATTAGGTGAAACTGCCCCAAAACGACTTTCCAACCGGAAATTTGATTTAAAATAGGTAATTTCCTCACACTAAGCAAATCATTTCAGCCTCACATTACAAACGAAATAAAAAAAGTTCAGTAGAAGTTGCAATTTGATTTCGCTCGACGGATAGCGGCTCTTTAACTTCTTTTTAATTAAATTAGGGTCTAATCGACCCGCGGAGACCAGGGAACTTTTTTATCGTGTTCATTTGTAACTTTGATGATTAGATCCAGTTTATGACGCCAGAGTTCCTTGATTATAAGGTTTATGATTGAATGGTCTCATAAATCAGTTTGCACAGCGGGAGGTATCACGACCATTGATTTGATTGACCATTGGGTTTGAGTTTATTTGTCTTACACCAGTCTATATAATTTTAATTTACTTGTTTCGAAGGTGAAATAGAGTTTAGTTTCGATACAAAACTCATTATTTTATTATAACCCTTTGTAAGTAATTGAGACCGGTTCAGAAATGGACTACAAAAGATTTTTGAGCTGCAAAAAATATAATTTCACATTTGTACAAAAGTAGCACAAACACATGGGTATCCAGGTCATGATATACCTCCGTCAGATATAGGGCGATTAGCGACCCGCGGGCCACATCACCAAACCCAATATTAACCCAACCCTTCAGAATTATTAATATTTCCCAAACATAATCCACGAGGGTATTTTTTAATATTTTCGCTATTTCATGAATCGCTCTGGTCATTGTTAAAATTCAATGTTTCGCAGTTTTTGTTATAAAAACTTTACGATCTACGAGAATTCAATTTGCCTTCTTTTTTATGCTGAAAACATATACTAAATTTAACTACTTCAAATTGGCGTTGATGATTTAACATATTCAATCCGGAAAAATAGAAAACATTATTTTATTCTTTCAGTACCTACCTACAATTGTTGGTATCTACCGCTTACATAAAGCAGATGCCTTTTCGCTATATTATTATTTCCACCGTAAAAGAAAATTTGCCCCAATATTTTCTCTCGTATATAAAAGACAGGTAAAGAAATCATTTCGCACCTCAACAACCTTAGCGCAGCAGAATCCCACATTTCCTCCAAAATGCGCGCTCCGCGATCTCACAACGTAATCACGGACGCGGAAAATCTCTTGAACCTTCTCCACTCGAGATAGAGTCGAAAGTCGAGGGCTAATACTGAGAGCGTGAAAACGTACGTGAGGCCCATTCACTTGAAGGAAATGGCTATTCCGGCGGTTTTCTACTAAATTCACTAAATAATAGTCGCAAATAGACGCATTAGGTGGAAGATCCATTGCGAAGAAAGTAAAATTGCTATCAATGCGTTCATCGTGATATTTGCTTTAGTAATTTTTATTTTTCTTTTTATTTTACTCACGTGTTACCCACCATGCCAAAGGCATGATAATAAAGATAAATGACTGCGCGTATTTAAAAATTACCGCTTCCCGTCAAAGAGCACTAAAACCATACATAGGCCACGCGAAGCAGTGCACTATAGCCATATTTTATTCAGCGGTCGTGTAAAGCGTATCAAGCGCTTGCCAAATCTGGCAAAACAAGCTTTTTCCACCGGCCGGTAGGCGCACGCTGGTTCGAACCAGTTTCAACTGGTATTTTTATTTATTTTTGTATTATTTGCAAACGTGTCGAGCGAGAGTTTTAGAGGGTTTCGTGTAATATGTGACATTGTTGAGATTTTGTTATTGTTCTGATAAAATAGAGCGGGAAGCGAAACGGATTTTATAATATGTTTGTAGTTCTGGTATTTATGTGGGAAAATGGGTTTGCATTGTTGTGTCGTTTTTTATGAAGTAGGTACCTAGGTAACGTGTTGTAGAAATCTTGTTAGATAACATAATGTCTATAAATAATCTTATAATAATCTTATATTATCATGGTTCAATGCCAGAAGCTCATGTACTGTCAGTGGTGATAAAAGGTAGGCATCCTGAGTTTCATAGAAAACCTTCAGCAAATTAAAAAAAAACCTTCAAATCTTAGCTGAAAATCCCTTCTACAGCACCTATGTCAGTTTAGAAACTTGCAGCACAAACTCTAAGCCAACTTAGATTCCATTTTTCGTCAACAGCAACTTTCTCTGCGTAACGAGCCTTGAACTACAAATTTGCTGCTTTGAACTTTAAATGCATAAGTTTAGAGTTCTAAAACTTGAATTTTGTTTTGACGTAGAAGACGTTTCAGCTTTGGGTATAGGTAAGCTGAACCTTCTATATAACTTCAAAATCCGAGTGTCCTTCGATGTTCGTTGCTGTTTTGTACTTATCAAATTATTTATTAAAAATATATTGCAAGATAACAAAATACATCAAAAAACTACTTATTTAATAAACGCTGTCTGGAATGGTTTGAATTTCTTCAAATTTTTAAACCATGACCATCACCATCCTGCCTCAAAAAAACTCAAAACTCAAGGTGCTTTATTTCCTTTAGACCTTGCAGGATTCTTGAACACGTCAAAATCTTTTGCTTTTTGCTTTTGTTGGTTGGTTATTGTACATTGATACAATAACCAACCAACTGACTATTTAATTCCTCTTCTGTTGCTCACAAAACACATTCTGCTGAAACACACGCCACCTGGCGGCCGGCAGGTGTAAGCTGGCGGTAAATTGTCAGGAGCAGGCTCGCGTCGGATTAGTCTGACGGACGTCTTCGCGAGCCTGCTAGGCGGGTGTTTCCTCGAATTTAGGTAGTCTGTGAGACAAGGCCTGGCGTAGGCGGGTGTTTCCTCAAATTTAGTTAGTCCATGAGACGAGGCCTGTGAGGTATGTGTATATATAAGTGTGTCTGACGGACGTCGTTACGAGGCGGTTGGGCGGCTGCTTCCGCGAATTTAGTTATCTGGACGTGGGGCGAGGTGAGGGTTAGATTTGGGTTACGTCATCGAGGCCTCGAGAGGCGTCCCGAGGCTGTTTATGAAGGATTGCAACAGTGGTTGAACAGTTTTACTCTCACTGAAAGTTTGTAAATAATTAACGCGGTCTTTTCACAGTTGCATAACAGCTAGTTTTATAACAGCGCTGTTTAAGCTACAAACAACTTTATTGCGTTGGAACTAAAGTAGGTATTTAAAATATGTTTACGGCACTGCCTTGTTTAAACTTCACTACACCAGAGCTTTTGGTCATCTTATTGACGGCTGGTCATAAGCCCTAATCTAGTATCGTCGCAGAATCGCCTCCATAGCTACGTTTTGTTATTCTACCTTAGACGAAATAAACTATAGATAGAGGCAGGGACGAACGTCAAAAATGTCGAGGTGTAAGCCAATCTAGAACCGTTCTATCAATCACTCCGTGCAAATAGCACCGCACGCATATGGAGTATCTAACGATTCTACTTATCCTGTACAAAAACATGAGATAACCTCTTCAGTCTGGTCTGAAGACTGACTTAACTAACCTTACGATCCTACTTAAGGTTCCAACTAGAACCCAAACACATTCACCTGTCACCGATATTTAGTCACCACACTACACATGGGTGTACACACTATTGCCGGCACTAAAGGTAAATTGTTTCTAACCAGCCCTGATCCAGGCAGGTATCCAGGAGATTTATCCGTCTGGGCTGCGACATTGACGGACTCAGGTGGGCTCGGCCAGAGCCCAGGATTACGGACGGGCATGGAAGGTTCGGAGATTGCAGGCGAGCTGAATAATCAGGCGGATGAAACTTATGTTTATAAACAATTTTTGGAACATTGAAGACAGTAATTTAAATTACACAAAAGTATGGTTTCATTTTATGCCTGTATCAAAAAAAAACATAACGCATCAAATGAAATGGACTAAATAAAAAGTAGCTTTTATTTTATCAAACGTGTCAATCTAGGTTTATGTATACAAAATGTATGTTCGATCCATCCGAAGGATCGCGAACAATTTACAAACATCCATACAAACTTACGTATTTCAAAATACGTAAATGTTATTTGATTAAGTCGGTAGTAGATAACCACTTAATTACATCAGCACGTTACAAAAACTTAATTACTTACCTACATCCAAAAAATCCATTAACTTATCCCTCCACGTCGATAAATCCCAATTTTTACCATTTTCCTTATCGCCTTCTCGACGGACCCCTAAACGTCTCACAAAGGGTTCGCGATACAATGGATCCAGTCACAGTGTGTGGAAGATAATTAGTTCAGTTATATACATAAACATAAATAAGGATTTAGCATTGAATTTGAATACCCCGATAAATGGATGATATAAATAATAAAGAGGCTCATCAATAATGCTCGTATGTAATCTTAGGAGCTTCGATACTAGATTCCAAACGCGGAAGATTCAACGAATACAAGTAGGTAATATAAGTAAATCAATATGCAACAAAGCTAACATAATAGTAATACTGACTCTAGGAAAGTAAACATCCACAGTTAGACAAACTTGAAAAATCTATTCTATGGTATATCTATTATAATATTGAAACTAACCAGCTACGGTGTTCATATCACTTAATATTACATATTTTACACTTAGCAGTTACTTAGTATATTTGGTGTTTTGAGTTTTCCTTTATTTGGGCTCAGTTTTTCATACTTTATGATCACGGAATTACTGAACATTCTTTCATAGTCTCAGACGAAAACCCCACAAATCTAATGCTTTCAAAGCCAACGATGTTCATCAGCTGTTCACCGCACACTGCCATCTATCGGCAAATAGTTAATCGACGTTGCAAATGGCGCGTAAAGATAATTAGCAGTACGAGCGACGCCGGGTGTAATGACTAGTCTGGCTCGGTGCACTCCATTTGGGTGATAGATTAATGTGGTGGGGGTGCGGTGGGACGGACGGACGAACTTGACGGTTTTTATCAGTTTTATTGTTTTTGGAATTGAATTTGTGTGATTCTGCTGACTGGCCATTGTGTTTTGATAGGTCAAATCACATTGCTTTTTTCAAATCACGTAGATATTTTTGAATGTATGTAGAGCTTATTGAACTCAATTCAAGTTTCGACTCGAAGATCGCATTTGTTTTTAAAGTAGGAAGTAGGTTAATTTAACTGAACCCCATTTCCTGACGTAAATAAATATTTCATTACCTAACGTTCCTACAGTAAATGAAATGAAATGAAATGTGACATATTTTTATGAGTAAAAATCCCCTTACCCCGTGTTTCCCCATCTGAAGAAAAAATTAATCGAAGTAGGTAACTAAGTATTTTTTTAATATAATATTTCCAAAGATGAGTCTGCAGGTAAAGCCTTCAGGTGCCGCCACATCCCGAAATTGAATTCCACATAACTTTTTGACACAAAGTCCCGAAAACAATAATACATTATTTCGCAACAATTTTCATCATTCCCTCTTTTCTCGGGATTTACTTAGTTCGTGCGAACAAATCAAATTTCCTTCTCTCTGCGCCACACGAGACAATTTTACAACTAGCTTTATTATTTTATGTATTCTCTCTCGCGGTGCCAATACGTCTTTGTTTGCTTTCGAGACTCGATTTGGAATTCGTTCAAAAATATAAACTTGTTTGGGTTGTGTAAAGATTTTCAGCTTGTTACATTGGAAATATGGCGATAGAAATAAAACTGAGTCTTGGCTTACATAAATTGTACTTATTATTTATTGTTTTTGAAATGAAAACAGTCCCATTGTTTAAGGCCCATTTGACAATTGAATAATTCAATGTTTATTTTGTGTCAAAGAACCCAAATACCTAGACCATCTTAGTCCACCTAGTTGTAACACCTTTGTAATGTAACTTGACACCGACTACGGTGTCTATTTAATTCAGTCGAGGTCGAGTTACTTTCCTTCTTTAAATTCTCTAAGTAGGTAGGTAATGATAGCCTAGAATTCCTCGTTCATTTCCACCGGCAGCTAATTTCGTCCGGATCGGAGGAACACGTCGAGGAAATAAGGTAAAAAGACAATTCCCAGGTCACAATTGCGCCGCTGCACCTCCTTTCAATTGAATCATCCTGAGATTGTCGCCTGCGACGAAAAATGGAAAAAAGCGAGAAAATCTCTTCAGAGAATCACGGATTTCTTATAAATTAATGTATTCACAGTCGAATATCATCGAAACGCTTTTATATCTCGGATATATTAATTTTGATAATAGCTTTCTTTGTCGAGAGACCTTTTGTTCACTCGGTAAGTAAGTTGGGAAGAGCTAGGGGCGTTTTTGTGTATTTGCTACCGAAATTCACTTTTGTTTGGCTTTCTGTTTAGGGCAACTTGATTTTCGCTGAAAGTTTTAAGATATTTTAATATCATAAATTGCTTATTGTAACAAATTGGAACATTTTAATTTGCAAATGACAGCAAAATCCCTTGACTCAAGTTTAACTTTAGTTGTTTTTATGAACAGACTATTTTGCTGATTTGATGTGAAAACAAAAGACAACTCGACAACTTGAAAATGAGTTGTGGAAAATAAAAGAAGTAGAAAAACATTGGTGTTCTATGTAGAATAGTTTGAACAACAATCGTAGCAGCGGACGGATCGAGGAGAATCTTGAGAACATCGATTACAGATCCATTGTGCGCTTGTAATTGCACAATTCAAATGCGGTCCTGTTGTCCTGTTGTTCGAGTCGAGAGATCCTCGAGAATAATAAAGTCGTTGGAGTTTTTTTAGGCTAGGTGAGCATTGTTTTGATTGTCATATCTGCTTTACAATCTTAAGGTTCATTAACCTTCGATTTGTTTTAAATTATGCATTGACAATCTAGTGGAGCATTTTGATCAAGAATACATAACTCTATGCATGTTCCCTGATGTTATTACAGTATAGATACTCTAGCTCGAAGTGTCTTTGTTCCATCGTAAAGTTAATAAGCGAAATCGCACTCAAGACACCAACCTATTTTGTATTCATGAGTTTGACGAGAAGTCTCGCAAGTTACTAAGAAGCATTCCATTTATAACCACAAAACCATAACGAAAATATCCTCTCAGAATATTTAACGAGACGAATGAGAGCATCCCGAGTGGAAAGTAATTATAAACACGATAAACAGCCGCAGCGGAAACTTCACCATTTCCGAACGCTCGGATAATTTTACAAATTTCTGGTCAGACTCGGAACTTTCTTAACGGCTGGGTTGCCAACTTCTAGCCATGTTTTGAATAATATGACCCGACAATACTCAGTCATGCGAGGCGTTGCGAGGGTTGGTGCAGGAACTGGCGTTTTATAGAGCTATTTCTACAATGCATTGAGCTAGATTATTTCCTTAGTTCGCCAGTCGATAAAGGTCATGTTGTTGTACTGAGTTGCATTTGAAAATTGCCGTCATTGTTATTTATAATCATAATCATTTATTTGCCAGAATGTATGTATGTTAGTACGAAATTGTAGGTGCAAAATGTGTAAGTATTACCGAGTAAAATAAACTAGCCATAAAATATGGGTAGAACTGTCTTTGATTGTGGGGCAGCCCGGCCTGGTCAGCCCGGCCTGGTCAACCGGCCTCTATGACGAACGGCTGGTGAAGGCAGTGCGTTAGATAAATTAATCCATTCAACGCGTCGGGCGACAGAGATAAGTGGGTACTTACGAAGAACCCACTTCATTTTACATTAATTTTAGTCTGCGAAGATAAAATTAGAGTAACGCCTTTGACTGGTTTTGTTTCTTGCAGTTGACATAATTATTTGTAAAGGGATTTCGATAGTTATTTTTTTGGTGTTGTGGTGATCAGAGGTGTCAAATATATTTTACATTTAATAAATTATGTTCATTTTATAAATGGAAATCTAGTCAAAACAGTAATTTTTGCAGGCGGTATATTATATTTGCCAAGAGCTCGATTAAGTGTCGAATTCATTCTTCCCTTACCGTGGTAGATACGATTTAAATGGTACTGTGGTGACACAGAGCGACTTATGAATACTTATAGAAATAATATGAAATTGAAACTAAAGAAATCAGATATGAGAGAAGAAAATCTTGAACTTACACCATCTAAAAGTTTAGCTCTACAGTGAGATATCAATCGACAAGAACCGCAGTGTTTCATTATTAGATTACAGCCAGCTCGAACTAGCTCAGCTTGTATCATACAACTTGAGAACCGAAACATCGTCGTTGCTTTGCGTTATCCCAATTTTGTAACTTGTCGCTTTTCTTAATTTTTTAAATATTTTAATAGTTTGTAGTCTTTATGGCTTTTCTACTGTTGGATGGGTTATGTTTTATCTCTGTTTGCTAAATATACATACAATGTGGCCCTTAGAACATTCTGATAAATAATTATTATACATATATTTATTGCTCTGATAACATTATTTTGTTACATTTTGACAATCGTGCTATCTGATATACCGACCGAGTCCACCGGCACAGCCCGGCAGGTTGGTAGCGACCGAGTCCGCCGGCACAGCCCGGCAGGTTGGCACCGACCGAGTCCACCGGCACAGCCCGGCAGGTTGGTACCGACCGAATCCGTCGGCACAGCCCGGCAGGTTGGCACCGACCGAGTCTGCCGGCACAGCCTGGCAGGTTGGCACCGACCGAGTCCGTCGGCACAGCCCGGCAGGTTGGGACCGACCGAGTCCGTCGGCACAGCCCGACAGGTTGGTACCGACCGAGTCCGTCGGCACAGCCCGGCAGGTTGACACCGACCGAGTCCGTCGGCACAGCCCGGCAGGTTGACACCGACCGAGTCCGTCGGCACAGCCCAGCAGGTTGGCACCGACCGAGTCTGCCGGCACAGCCCGGCAGGTTGGTACCGACCGAGTCCGTCGGCACAGCCCGACAGGTTGGTACCGACCGAGTCCGTCGGCACAGCCCGGCAGGTTGACACCGACCGAGTCCGTCGGCACAGCCCGGCAGGTTGGTACCGACCGAGTCCGTCGGCACAGCCTGGCAGATTGGTACCGACCGAGTCCGTCGGCACAGCCCGACAGGTTGGTACCGACCGAGTCCGTCGGCACAGCCCGGCAGGTTGGTACCGACCGAGTCCGTCGGCACAGCCTGGCAGGTTGGTACCGACCGAGTCCGTCGGCACAGCCCGACAGGTTGGTACCGACCGAGTCCGTCGGCACAGCCCGGCGGGTTGGTACCGACCGAGTCCGTCGGCACAGCCCGACAGGTTGGTACCGACCGAGTCCGTCGGCACAGCCCGGCAGGTTGGTACCGACCGAGTCCGTCGGCACAGCCCGGCAGGTTGGTACCGACCGAGTCCGCCTGCACAGTCCGGCAGGTTGGTGCGATTTTTCTTAATATGAATATTGTAGGCGCCAATGTTTTGTCAAGTTGTCGGCGAGACGGTGACTATAGAATCAAATAATATATTTAATGTCTCGATATCTACTTATCACAACACAAGTGACATTATTTTTGTTTGACTCGATGACGAATTAATGTTATTACCGTCATTTAACTAAGTCCCCCCTCCTACACAAATCTCTATCTACTTATAAAATAAACGCGATAAAGCTTCTTACAGAAAAAGCCATAAAACTGAGAGAAAGTTCCAGGTAATTCATTCCACAACTGCTTATCCAAATCCGAACTCAGCAACTTCCGGAAGTGCCTACCAGTGCCTATAAAGTGCGAATCGATCACGACCCCCTTATCGCCCATCGCCCTTATCGGGGGGGGGGGGGGGGGGGGGGGGGGGCGTTAGCACCTTTAGTGTTATAGAAACAAATCGTCGATAGAGATAGGTGGTTACTTTACGTAGAGGTTTATGAGACGAAAAGATAAACGTCACTTTGAAATGACTGTTTCAGTATTCAGTAATTCAGTAATATTTATTCACACAAGACATGGTACATAAAAACTTTGGTGGAAAATAACAGTAGAGCTGCATATCTCGCCCGTGTACAGGAACGTGATTATTTTACGATATAAAACAATTTTGTTGAATACAATTTCAATAAGCGAGACTGCGAGACACAGGATTTCTTTATTGCGCGTCTTCTATTAACGTGGTTGGTATTTCGTTGAATAATTCTAAAGTAGTAAAAAACTCTTTTCAATGTAAACTCAAAACAAAATCCCAAGAAAATCAAGCTTGCTAAAATTAAACTGATAACATCAATATTCATAAAACAATCTCATCATCTCAGGCGACTCATTCTTTAGAATAAAATCCATTTTCAATATTAAAAGTGCATCGGTTACACCAAAAGGATTAAAACCAACGGTTACCCCTTACTCCCTGGGGGGGGGGGGGGGGGATTCTTTTGATTTAATAACCCGACACGGTTTTATTAAATAGTGGTTTAGCCCGCGGCGGCTCTGCATAACTTACGAAACTATTCGACTTGTAAGATAATAGTTTTTGTTGGCGAGTTATTTGCTTTATAAGATTACAAAGAATGTTGGGATTTTGTTATTAAAGCTTGTTATAAAAGCTAAATTGAGTTGGTATTATATTAACATGACTATATAAGAATTTGTAATAGCTTTTCAGCTTAGACAATACACAGCTCACGGAATCGAGTGCTTAAACCTTCAGCAAAACCAACCAGATAAAGATGGCTCAGTCAGCTGCATGCCTCAATGCCTCACTTAGAGCAAGGTTCAATAATTTCAGAGCCGTGAGCTCCCGAGGAATCCTTTGACGGTATTAAAAACGTTATCGATTCAGGAGATGACTGGAACGCGGCGCCACAGTTTACTATAATTATAGATTCAGAATTCGAAATTAAGTATTACCTTAATTACAACATTAAACTGGTCTTGATAAATATCTCAAAGAGAAGATTAAGTATTACCTTTGTTACAAGATTTAACTGGTCTTGATAAATATCTCAAAGAGCAGATAGACCAACTTATCTTTAGGTACCAACTTTAAAACTAGCAGAAGCAGCAGTAGCAGCAGTAGCAGCAGTAGTCTGCTCTTACACAAATTTAAAGGGTCATTCAGGTATTTTTCAAGACTAAATTAAATTTGATTATGAATGTGAGCGAGTTTACTATAGATAAACCTTTTGTTGGACGGTCATCAACGTTTTAAATCTTAATGAGGGACATCTTCAGGGCGAGTGCGGCTGCTGTCAAGCCCAAGCATGGGAAGCTCAACGAGCATGTTCAGCTTTAACTCTTTACATTACAGTTCATGTTTCAATGTGGCGGTACTCGAAGTGATGCCAACGGGTTGGATTGAAAAGCGGCTCTTGTTAGGCGTCGGGGACACCGGTGAATATTTACGAGAACCTCGGTTTAAAGTTTCAATCGCGCTCGTTCCATAACCATGTGTGTCCACAAAGGACTCGCCAGATTATCGTTGGAGCAATATCTGCGTTATTAATTCCCATAAATTGATAGAATAAATTTAAAGGTTTTGGCGCATGGGGCAACTGATTCTCGGTTGGAAGCCGAAATCTGAAAACTTAAATTAAGCCGTGTATTTTCTAATGGCAAGCTCATAAAGCTTTAATGAAGGTGTGTAGTGAACAGTTTTATAAAAGGTATATAAAAAATATTAGGCGTACACGGCGCTCATAAAGTAAAAAAAAATAAAGTCTAAGTTATATTTTGGCGCACAACATGAGGCACTTGAAAAATCTGTGGAGACCAATATCTTTTTAAACTATGTGAACTAGTTAGTCAATACAATTTGACTTATTGTAGTGCTTATTTTGTTAGGCTAAAGATATAGATATACATTGAGCAGCACCCGCCGCTTGCGGTGTCGGTGCGCCGCGAGCCGCCCGCCGCACGTACGCCGCCCTCCGCGCCGCCGCCCCCGGCTATTCACGAACAGTAGTGGAACTTTTCCAAAGCTGATTATCATGCACTGTATTCGTCAATTGCGGCAGCAGATTGGAATCGTCTCTATGCAATACGAGATCCCGAGGAGGCCTTGGATATACTCTACGGCACTCTAATAGACATTTTCGACAGATGTGTTCCTAAAAAACGCCATCATAAAAACGGTTCTAGGTATCAGTATCCCAACTGGTATACAACGGACATTATAAGAGAAATTAAAAGGAAGGCGATGCTTCATAGGCAATACAAAGTAAGCGGATTGAACTATGCGGCATTTTCGAAATGTAGAGCTAGAGTGAAGTTGATGATAGAGGACGCGCAAACACAACATCAGAAACGAGTAGAGCACCGTCTGGTGGAGGATCCGAAATCGTTCTGGAATTTTGTGAGGGCAAAAAGAGGGACCGTGAACCGAAAGCAGATTTCACTAAATGGAAGAACTCTCTCAGGGCCGGAATGTGCGCCGGAATTTGCAAGGTTTTTTCAATCGGTTTACGGAACTTCAACTGCTCACCTGGACGTGGCAGCGGCGGAAGCGGCGGGCTCCGCCAGTGCAGCGCGAGTGCACGTGCCGCGTCTAACGCTAGCCGAGGTGCGCGCAGCGCTGACTAGGCTCAAGCCGAAGCGCTCCGCAGGCCCGGACGGCATACCGGTGTATATAATTAGAGACTGTCGAATGCCGCTTGCGGAACCACTCGCCCATATTTACAATCGTTGTCTAGAGGAGTCATACTTTCCAGAACGATGAAAGGTAACACGGGTAATTCCTATACCAAAAGGCTCCGGATCAGATGACACAGAATACAGACCGGTGGCCATTCTATCGACGGCGGCGAAGGTCTTCGAGTCAGCTGTGCAGCGCAGCATGCAGGAGCAGGTGTCGGCGCGACTATCTGACGCCCAGCATGGTTTCCGGCCGGCTCGAAGCACCGCCAGTAACCTCCTTGACTCAATGACCTACATGCTACCGCACGTTGACGCAGGGGTGCAAGTCGACGCCGCCTACTTCGACTTCAAAAAAGCATTCGACCTGGTTGACAACGACATATTGCTTCAGAAGTTGGCGACGATCGGCTGCACAACTAAGCTGCTGCAGTTCTTCGCGAGCTACATGAAGGACAGGCGGCAGTACGTCGACTATGCGGGGTGTAAATCGGAGGCCTACTCCACCCTAACTGGTGTGAGTCAAGGAAGTAATCTGGGGCCGCTAGAGTTCATCATCATGATCAACGATTTGCCAACAGTCATCAAAGACGCAAAATGCTTGTTGTTCGCGGATGACCTCAAGTTACTCATGCCGATCAAGGACGAAGTAGACTGTATACACCTACAACAGGACATAGATAGAGTGGCGGAGTGGACTGGTAGGAACGGACTTCAGTTCAACGTCACGAAATGCTCTTTAATAACATTCAGTAGAGCAAAAACTCCACTCCGCCACAACTACCAGTTGAATGGTTCTCAGTTGAAGAGAGTGGATTCGGTGAGGGATCTGGGGGGTCATCTAGACAGCAAGCTGCATTTCCGGGTGCATGTTGTTAATATCTGCAAGAAAGCATTCAAGACATTAGGATTTGTACTCCGTCAGACGAATAGATTTACAAATATAAATGCATTAAAAACGCTTTACGACTCGTTGGTGAGTCACTTAGAGTTTAATGCTGCAGTATGGGCTCCTCACGAAGCCAAGTATAGTCAAATGGTAGAGCGCATTCAAAATAAGTTCACCAGATTTCTATACTTGAAGCTCTACGGCATCTACCCGTTCTACCCGTTGATGTATCCAACCTTGTTTGTTATAGGCATGGTTGGATACAACAAGCTGGAAGTAAGAAGAGATGCAGCGCTCGCTCTATATTTAATTAAGGTGTTGAGAGGGAAGATCATTAATCCAAGCATTTTGGAGGAATTGCGCCTGAATGTGCCGGAGGAGTTTGTGCACCGACGGAGGCGGCCCGTCCTATTATCGGTACCAAGAGGAAGGATCAACCTCCTAAATAAAGCACCTCTGACGCGCGGCATTCACACGCTTAATCTGCTAGCTGAGAGAGTGGATCTTTTTTACTGTTCCATGAGCGAAGTCCAAAGGGCTTTGTTATTTATATTATGTTATATGAATAAAGAGTGAGATTTATTATGTTTTAATATTATGAAATTGTAATCACTTTGACAGATTTTTATTTTATTTTTATTTTATTGTTTTACTAAATGATTATTATTATTTTTTCTTTCATGTAATTATTATTATTATTTTAATTGTATTTTATTTTTGTAATGTTTGTGAGGTAATCTATTGCATTGGATGCCTGCGCCTGTAAAGATAGATTTGATGATGAATAAATAAATAAATAATAATAAATAAATAAATATAAAGTTATTGACTTCTAACTTATGAATCGAGTATACGTATTATATTATATTATATTATAATAATTGTGATACTAAGAATGGTAATTTGTTTAATTACCATTATTAGTATCACCGAAAAAATGCTTTGTTCAGGACTAAAATGCGAATTATAAACAAACCACCAAATGCGAGTCGACTCGAACACGAAGGGTTCAGTACCGTAAAAATCAGGCAACTTTTTCAAAGAATATCAAATTTTCGTGCGTATGTTCGGAGACCCCTTTAAATTTTAAATTTTATATATTTTTAAGTATTTTTTTTTAATTAAATGGAAGTGTTACTTATTTATAGAAAGTTTCATGTATCTACCTATGGTGGCTCAAGAAACAAAGCCTTGACAAAGGAAGAGCAAAAATAAAACAATCACGTTTTTTGTATGGAAGTTGCCTATAATATGGATATTTATTTTATATTTATTTGTTGTTAAAGCCTCTTACGGTTTATTAGATAGAGCTCTGTGACAGACGGACGGAAGTACGGACGGACGGACGGATAGCGGAGGCTTAGTAGGGTTCCGTTTTCATCCTTCGGGTATGGAACCCTAAAAAGTATGACAGAGATTTTTCATACAAATTGCTAGTTTCAGTGGGGTTAAGGAGGCTCGTGAATCCGCTGAGCCAATTTGCCAGTTTGTCGTCAGTAGCGCCCTCCACGAGTCAACTGTGCGATCAATTAAGAGGATATGTTCCGCTACCCACCGCGACTGCACATCGTACAGACGCTGTTTTATGTTGTTATTTTCATTCATTTTGCATTTAGGTATATTCGATGTCTTTTTACAAAGAAGTATTATAGTTTGTTCAACAATAAAAACAGGCGTCAAAACGTTAGAAGTCAGAGTATGCAGATTTCGGAACTTCAGTTCGCATAGATTGTGGAAATTACACTGATGATGATGATGACTAATGATATGCACAAAAATGCATTCAAAAACACCTTCGGATTTATTGCTACACTAATATCGGGTTTCGTCAATGTCATATTTCGAAAGAGTGGGGCTGAAGCAAATGAAGGGTTTTACCCGGCGCGGTATGTTTAATAAAGCATTTCTGTATTGTATTGTATTGTACATATGTGATACTTGGCATAAATGATGATGATAATCCTCGCCATAAAAGTATACTGTCTCATACCTGAAACTAGTTTTTTGTATGGATCGGGCTAGCAAGATGTTTTTAATGTCACGCTTTTCAGCCCGTGCCGCTTTCATTTCAATCTTTTATTCAATTTCAAACCAGTATTGATAGCAAAATTGATATTTTAAGTAGAGTTGTAAAGGTGCAATCACACGGGCGATGATTTGATTATTAGATGAACTTTATGTGAAAGCAACAAAACTACAATGAATTTGGAAAATAAATTCTGGAGGGTTGCTTTTGTGTTTTGTATTTTGTTTATGTACATTTAGTGTACTTACATGTTGGTTGAGTGTTGATAGATTATGTAGAAAATTGAGGAACGCCAGCCAAGTTCGGAAAGAAACGAGCCACGGAATAGCTGTGAGTATTTACATGAATCATTGGGCACGCTTTTGGTCCCACCTGTATCTCAGACATTATCAAAGCTACAGGCTTGCAATTTTGCATGTCTAGTAAAATCTGTGTAAATGAAATGAAATAGTACTTATGTTTTGATTTTTAACACTAATTTAAACTTGCAATTTGACTTGCAATTTGTTTTAAAATTATCATCTATAAAATGTAAATCCGTTATTGGTCGTAAGAAAAAATTATATTATAAGTTTAAGTAGAACTGTGGATTTTGTTAAAAAAAATAAATAAATAAAGAGTAGAAATACCAAATAGTTTAAACAAATATTAAAAAGTTTGAGCTATTGAAATCCGAAAAGTGCCATTTTTTAGAACTGACTCATCAAAACCTAAACCACTTCAAGATAACCCAGGAAGTTTACATTTTGTATGAAGGTAGATGAACAAACTTTATCGAAGGAAAAAATCCGAAAAGTAAAAATTTTATATTTTGAGGTACTTATCAATATCGGTGCCGATATTGATTTTCGTGCGGTTATTTGTGAATATCTCATTGGATTATAAACCTATTGTTTCAGAATTTCACGCATAGACGTTATGCGTCTATGCGTAATGTAATACCTAAATTAATATAAAACATAATATATAGTACACATGTAGTTTAATAACCTAAATTTGGATAAAACATAAAATAAATAATTCATGAAATGTTAATAGTTATACTAATTTATAATTATATTAATTTATAATATTAGTTTCGGAATTATCGTTAAAAATGTGTGAGCGATCGTGTAAACGAACCCTCGAATAAAAGGGACCAAACGTTGCATTAGTTCCATGAATTGATAACTAGATGTCGCTAGTTAAAGTGTACGAGCTTTAGATCGCGCTAAAGAGAACGCACAGGTTTGAAGGACCTCCATTGGCCGTTTTGCAAAGTATTAATTTTGTTGGGCAATTGAAATGATTGCATAGTTGATAATTACTGATGTTATAGACTGAAAAAGTTTGGTTATAGAAAAGCGCGTCTTTTAATTGTATGAATTTGTAAGTGCATACAAGAAATTTACTCATGGTGGTTGCTGATTAAAAATGAACTATATTTAACATTATCAAAAAGTAATTAAATTTAATCAAAAACATAAATGTGAAAACTAGCTAAGTTCGTTCAGATAGTGGCTTCACCGATAAAAGAGCTGAGGTCATATTTTATAGATCCCCAAGCTCTGCTTAGCTTGGGGTAGATAATGCTTTGTGGATTGTCCAACATTGTTTATTTATTTATATGTAGATAGGTGTCAAGTTTTATAGCAGTTCATAATCTTAATTTGTTACGTTCTTTCATTACTTAATTTGTGGCAAGTCCAACATTAAAACAAATGCGGTAGATATAAACTTACCAAGACACAAATTAAATAATGAAAGAACGTAACAAATTAAGATTATGAACTGCTATGAAACTTGGTACCTATCTAAAAGATCTCAGCTCATTTATCGGTGAAGCCACAATCTGAACGAATTTGGCTCGTTTTCATATTTATGTTTTTGATTAGATTTATATCACATTTTTATTTATTTGATGAGATGCACATGTCTTCGTATTAACAGATTTGACTGTCAATCCAAGCGAGTAAAGGTTTGCCATGACTCGGTAAATAGTTTCATACAACTTCTTAACACCGTACGTAAAACGGAAGACAAAGATATGAAATTTCAGAGGTAACAAAAGTACTTAATTGCAACATTGTAAAAACTGTATCCAAATCCTCGTGTCATACAAACACTGAGCTATTTGCTGTCGTTTGACAGCGACATCTGTTCGTGTAAAATATTCTAGCGTTTTAATTAATATATCTGTCGGAAGAATGTTCCTCAAATTTCCGCTTGCGAACATACAGATGAGCTGATGTATATTTCATAATATTTAAGCTTATACACACAGATGAACAGATTGAGGAGCTAAATAGTTAGCATTGGTGTCATTCAGGTGTCGTTTTCATGACGATCGAAATAAAAAGGATGCCATCATATATCTTGCTTTCAAATTAGTTTAGTTCAGTTTTGGCAAAAGGTGTATTGACACCATTTTATTTGACGTTTTGCAAATAATTTTTTTGAGTCTGTAGTCTGCTGTGCGCTTTTCTGGTTCTCGACAAGGATCGATAAGCGCCAATTTTGTTTCAGATGTCTGATAAAATTAGGTCAGTACGAAGGGTTATTTTCTTACTGATGTCACCGGAGACAACATCGCTGCATATCGAACCCTATCGAGAACCGTATTAGCGCTCCTAGCCGGTTTCCACTCGACTTATTTATTTTAGTCTGAATAACTTAACTTTACCAAAGGAAATAATAATCAAAGTAAAGAAAGAAATAAGAACAAAAAGATTTACAATTGAACCAATTGAGCTTCACTGCATACTATAATATACAGGTAGCTCAACTGATCCATAACCATACCAGTTGGAAGCGTTTTGTATTTTATTGATATTGTAAATACCTATAATGTATAACTTACGGCAAGTCCAGGCTTGTGCTGTATAGGCTATCATCACAACGGACTGGGTATCATGGCTGGGCTAATGATGTATTGTTTATACTGAGAGCTCGCCCGTCCGTCCGTGTGTACGCACGTTAGCAGGTCCTGTGGTTCGGGCGGAGCTCATTTCCTGCGGGTACCCGTTCGGTACACTCAAACGAGCTTTTGTTATATTTCGGAGTCATCCTAACGTGTCGAATCGCTGTGAGTTTTCAATATGTTTTTCTCGACAACTTATGTATATTTGCTGAAAATATAAATTTAGTTCTTATAAAGTTAAATTTAAACCTTTATTTAGTTAGGGTGACTAAAACAAGCTATTTTTAATGATTTAAACGTTTTGTAAATTATCTTATTCGAATTGGGAGGCATAATCATACCCTAATATCTCGTTCAAGTAAATTAAAAGAATACAATAGACTTTTCAACACTTAATATTCTTCGAAAGAATGCTAATGATTCTCTCCCAGAAGCCGTGGGATGGAAATAATTACTTTTTAATGGGAGATAACATGCTTAAGACCATTCTTCTGATCTTAAAATTGGTTTTTAAAGGATACTCAGAAACTTGATTTGAAGGTTAAATAAGACTTCGGCTGATTCTTCTTATCCAATTGTTTTAATGAAAATTATTTTTATAGCTTATTATATTACGAGCTTAGGTATCATCAAAAGTTGGTGAATTTTAGTTTATCCTGATGATTTCACCCACTGACTTCTATGATTTATTTTAATCATTTTTCATTATTTAAGTATTTCATTGCCATAATCTTATTACATGAAGTTTAGTAACAATGTGGCTCACGATAAATCATAAATCTACTCGTTAGCTTAATTGTTTCAAATGTAAATACTAGTTCTTATTTGTTTTTATTATGTGATTGTAATTTACTTAAAATTAATAAATCAAAATAAATAAAACTTAAATCTATCTTTGATAAGGTGAAACGAGAGAAAGTTTTTGACTTGAGGAAAAGTAAGTGGCGTCAACGTGGCGCAATGTAACGTGTTACAGAGCAAGCGTTTGTGCAGTGAGTACGGGGAAAGAAGGCTCTCGTAACGAGCAACGAGACGGATTTTAGCAGACGGCGTAACGTATCATGCTAATGGGTACATTACGCCCCGTAACACAGGGCAGTCACCCGACTTTAGCGTATATAATTAATTATACAACAACTTTAGCGATATTCAAAATTTAAAATGTCGCACTGGTTACCAATTACCCGGCAATTACCTAGCGATGTAAAACAAACAAAGCGTCGCACATCACTGGCGCTGAATGGGTGGGCGCCCCGCGCCGCGCGAGCGCACGCACCGATGGGCATGCGGGCGCTACGACCTTTTTAATGAGAAATTTATTTTGATTTGGTGGCGGAAAAGAATTGAGCCTGGTTTTTTCCTCCTCACTCTCATGAAATTATGTGTAAACATTTTCACAATTTCGTACAATTTTCTTCAATTAAACAGGTAAAGGCTCAATTTTTGTGGTCTTATCAGCTAACGACCATTTCCAAAAATAATTTTCGGCATTCTGGTTTGCATTTTCACATTCTTATGTAAAAAGTATATAGCTATACATCAGGGCTAACGCAAAATAACATATTGTATGAATTGGATGCGTTTGATAATGCCCATAATTTGGAAAAATTACATATTTTTGTTACCTGCTGTTGTAAACTAAAATAGCAATAGATTCCTCACGAGCTGCAAGTGGTCAACAGTCGGTTGAATCGGCATCGATGCTCATTACAAGCGAGTGTTTGCAGTGCCCTCGAGCCGCACAAATAATGACGCCTTACTATGTTTGACCAGCAAGCACGGTGCTCGAGGGCTTGGCTTGAAGGATGCATTTGTTAGTTTGCAATGTTTGATAGATAATTGCTGGTTGTGGTTTTGTTATTGTGGTTTTGGGACAATCACTGTGTGCTAAACGGTTGAAGCAATAATGACAGAAATAGTTAAATAGTTAAGTTACATTTCTGAACCAATGTATTTGATTAAATTGAAGGGTTATTTGCAAATACAACCATTTTGGTAAAACTAAAACTAGAAATAAATAACGTAATTAGAAGGTATAACTACTTATGGACTTATGTATGTATGTACTCATAACAGGCAACAGATCATGAAGCAACACTTACTTTATCACTGTAGTCATAGAAAATATTCCATGAAAACCCATGATAAATGTAAAAATTACTTTACTTAGGCACTTTTTCCAAATAAAATATGTAACATTCTGACAAAGGCGTTTTTACACCTTATAAAATAAATAAACAATTTTGATTTTTTTAAAATATCTATCATCCTAGTCAGCTGGTACTTTAGGAGAACGACCTCCTTTTTTAATTTCCAATTTATGCTAAATCTGCATAATTTGTATTTCCTGTGAGAGGCCACACGGTAAGTACATGATCACACGTATACTAATACATGATTTACAATCTTAAACAGCTTCAGAACATGTACATAAAAGTATTGGATATAAACCATTAGGTACATGGTTCTTGCTTGATCACTGCGTCCATCGCTCAGCAATATAAAGTTCTCTGATGTTATGTTATAATTATATAAATAGTGATAATTTAAATAATGATAATTCAATAAGACTCCTAAAAAAAATAAAATAGTGTATTAACAGAGAAGTGATATCAGATGCACCATTTTTCCGGTAGTTTCTGTGAAACAGTACATTGTTGCATGTATATTAAATCTTATTAGATTCAATATTAATTTAAAAAGTACCTAACTTGAGTGGGAGGTACAATAAAACCGAATCAAAAACATAAATGTAATAACTAGCCAAGTTCGTTAAGATAGTGGCTTCACCGATAAAAGAGCTGAGATCATAATAGATAGGTGCCAAGTTTCATATTCATAATCTTAATTTGTTACGTTCTTTCATTATTTAATTTGTGTCTTAGTAAGTTTATATCCACCGCATTTGTTTTAATGTTGGATACTTTTACTAGCGACATCTAGTTATAACTTTTATAGAATTAATGCAACGATTGGTCCCTTTTATTGAAACCCGGGTTTGTTTACAAGATCGCTTTCACATTTTTAACGATAATTCCGAAACTAATAAGTATTAATTACTTAATACGGTTTGGCAGTTTTAATGCCGAACTTGTGTTTTTTTTATTTGAAACTAAACTTAACTTTGTGGGCCGATTTTATTTTTCCTGCCTCTTCTTTTGTTCTAGAGGATATCATATTTATTATTGATTTTTTTTTTGTATTTTCTATTTTTGAGTCATTATGCCTCTTTTTAAATGTGAAATTTTAAAACAATAAGTCTATGATCCAATTACCTCTAGATAATATTCACAAATAACCTCACGAAAATCATGATCGGCACTGATTTAATATCAGTACTTACCTCAATATATAAAATGTTTGGTTTCCGGATTTTTTCCTCCGATAAAGCTTGATCAATTACTTAAATGTAAACTTCCTAGGTTATCTAGAAGTGGTTTAGGTTTTTGATGAGTCAGTTGTTGAAAATGCACTTTTCGGACCTCAATAGCTCAAGAACCTCATAATATTTATTTATAAAATTTTGTAGTCCTACTCTTTTCATGGATCTTACTAGACATGCAAAATTGCAAGCCTGTAGGTTTGATAATGTCTGAGATACAGGTGGGATCAAAACCGTGCCCAATGGTTCGTGTAAAGATATTACTCACTGCTATTGCGCCACCCGTTTCTTTCCGAGCTCGGCTGGGCGCTCTAGCGCACCTGTCTAAGTTCTAAAGTCAGCTCAGCTAGAAGATTCCAGAAATCTACAGTTGTATACTTTAATCAAATGAAATTTCAAACACCCAAGGTAACTTTCCCTGACTTTAGACAAAACTTACCAAACCAATTAAATTCACTTCGGCAAACTTCAAAAACCCTGTAATTAAATAACCCAAATTGTAACCGTCTAACCTTTTATCACTTTAAAAACTTCGAATAAGGTCAATTAATAAACAAAATTGTAGAATCTTACATTCTTAGGGCGCCCTTCGGGAATTACCATAATCTCCGCCTGACCCTACGGAAGTTCGCAATCCCCTGAGATAAACTTTCTCAAGGATTGAAATAAGTGGCCGGAGGAATAACACTCTGTAATACGATGCGATTAGTTACTTGCTGCTGTGTTAGGACTTGCTAATCTGCTTCGGGAGCTTTGTATTGAGAGTTACTTGTACTGAGAGTTACTGGTTTTGTTAGAATTTTAATATATTGGAATGGCGAATATTTTACTTATAGAAATCTCTAAAAGTTTATGTAAATACCTAAGCTTGAATTTTTGGTGCCTATCCAAATCCAAAATAAATACTTGGGTACTGAGAAATTAATTACTACATTTTTGTCCTTGGGCTTCAGACCCCTTGATCTTCTACGTATTCAGTTTACGTATGACATTGCATCTTAACCAATGATGTTAGTATTGTTCTCAACTAATAATCCATTCTGTCTCTACCTATTTTGCATACCGTTGCCGCTCAAGCATGTTGTTTCACATTATACAGGGTTACTGGTTAAGTCGACCTAGATCCTTGACGGGGTTGTAGTTTCCATCCTTACTTTATTGGCTATGAAACACCTTAACACCAAGCTTTACAATATATTGTACTTTAAAGTTTTAAAACAGTTTCTATTTTTGTATTTTTTACAATTATTTTTGTAATTTTATGCACCTACTTGAACTTTAAAAAAAAAATTGTGCATTAGATAAATTGTTTTATTATTTTCAACACCTAAATACAAAAATTGTATTTAAATTGCAATTTTGGTATTGAAAATAACAAAGCAACTTATTTACTACACACAAATTGTACAAAAAAGTAGAGAACAGTTACCAAATACGAAATAGTATCTCTAATTTGGAATACCGGCATTTCTCGCAAAGAAATATTCCTAAACGCCAGGAGCTCTGATCCTCTATCTCTTTTAATCACTATACGCGCGTACAGGTTTAGTAAAATAGACTAATATAGAATTATTTATTTTTAAAATCAAGTCTTATATCTCGAAAACGGTTAAGTTTAGGGTATGTTATTTCATAGTCAAATCAGTCAGTAATGATGGAAACTACAAAACCCTCTAGAATCTAGGTCGACGTAACTAGTAACCCTGTATACTTGTTATCTTCCTTACACATGTTGTAGACAAATATCTTATTTTATTTATCTATAGCTGACACAGGTTCTCAAAGAACGAATACTTCATCAGAACATTCATATCTCCAAGTCCGGAAGCGGATGTCTCGGTTCAAGCATGCAGCACCCGCCCGGAATCCTCCGTCAGATAGCATGGCAAAACGCAGCTAAGCCTATCCACCATGCACTATCCGCTATCCGCCAACCAGTATCCAGGCTGCAGTATCCGCTCGCATACTGAGCCGTGTGTGCTCTCGATGGGCGTTAGTCCGCCCGAATTTGCATCCGTTGTAGCTGAATAACAGCTGGTTTAATTTTATCTTTGCTGCAATTTGAAATCCCTGTGTTATTTGGTATTTCCACAAGAAACGTACTACCTACAACAATAAGTACTGAAGCCTTTGCCATACCGCCCTCTTTCAGCTGGTCGCAATCAGCATCTGCCAACAGTATTTCACAAACCATCACTCAACTGCTTACAGGGAGTCCACTGCGATTACCAAGTCGCCGTCTCTACTCAAGGACACATTTAGCCCAGTATCAGATTTGGGTCAGTTGAAAATGTTATCTTGCAAGAAAATAGATTTAAAACTGCTTAATAAATGTGCGCTCTACTAATATACATCCCAAAATCTAAAATGTGTATGGTATCTGCAACGCTGTTCCTTCTACATACATTACCTACTTATAGAGCACAGATCATTTTAAATCTATTGTACTGAGTAGACCAGCTGTTCTGTCCACTTACAAATCTCACTCCACTCACTCCTGAATCGAAGAGGCCTGTGGATATTTCAAAAATTCAACACGTCAATAGCCCGTATTAGTATTCAGGGTTGCCAGCTGTAGGTGCGCAATCCTTTCAGGTGGGATTTGAATATGAAAGAGAATACGTTCGGAACGTATAATTGAAATATTTGGTTTTGTGTAATTTTTGCGGTCATTATTTAAATGGTGAATAGCGTTTTAATTTGTGATGCCTGAATTTCTTTTATGCGATTTTTAAATGGTGTCACAACGTGCCAAAAATGATAATATTTTTTGATAAACCCCCGCTTTTTTTAATGTGACATTCGATGTATATTTTTCCGATATATTAAATTTCCTCAATATTGATTTCTAAATTATTTACTTATTCCACATAAAATATACATACAAAAAACTTAAAAACTACACAAAAAGCTGGGCAAAGGCGACTATTACCCTCTAACCAGTCGTCTTCTGGGAATTCTGGAATCCAATTCAATATATTATCTGATCCAGTTCAAATTTGAAGTAAATCTTATTCTGAGGCCTCGAAATAGTTTTAGAACAATCTTCTAATGCTTTTGAAAAACTTCAAAAGCTTCTAGAATATTCTCATATTGGTTTCGCTGCAGGTGACAGCCCTCCGCGGCAAGCGCCAAACTAAGCGCGTGTGCATGCCGCCAGGCATCTGCAATATTCAGACCTTTTCCAATACCTTCTACCTAATATGATTTGAAGCGGAATCGAACAAATTTAAAGAAAACCCAAATTTATTATTTTCAAAACCGCTCTATGAAATACATTATTGCCAGTAACTAAATTTAAATAGGTCAAAAAAGGTTAAAGCTTGTGTTTCATGTTTCTTTTATTTCTTTAAAAAGTAATGAAGTAATGAATTAGAGTGATCTGAATTTATATGTGAAACAATATTGTAATTTTTACTTTGTGCTAGCTACATAATGCTTATTTTTGCACGGATGTCTTACCGTAAAAATTTGCGACAGGTACCTTAACTGATGAAATACCTCTTGACCACAAAGAGCCCGCTTGTCCCTGAAACCAGCCGTCAAACTCCAAACAACACGCTGCTACCGGCGACCACAGCTTGACTACCCTCAAAACTCACCAACTTCCCGTTGGTACCATCTACCTGCTTTCGGTTGGGCAAATTTTTAACGAAAAATTATTAACTTGCTCAGCGCTTTTGTAAAACTGCTTGTTAGGTTTAGTGGGCCCTTTCTGAGAGAAGTTTGATTATTAAAATTATTAAGAGATTATTGAACAAGGAGATATAGCAATGACGGGTCGATGGCTCAAGTTTGGAAACTACATCGAGTCTTCTCGTCATCCATACCGCAATGCTTGAAAACGAAAATTTTTAATCAGTGTGTCCTACCCGTCATGACCTACGGAGCTGAGACGCGGACACTCACGGTAGGGCTGGACCACCAGTAAAGGTCCCTCAGCAAGCTATGGAAATAGTTATACTCGGAGTTTCTCTGAAGGATTCGTAACGAATACATCCGACAGAGAACCAAAGTTATCGGCATAGCTCAAAGAATTAGCAAGCTGAAGTGATAGTGGGCCGGCCATATTTCGTTAAGAACCGACAACCGCTGGGGTAAACTGTTCTTGAGTGGAAAACGCGACTCTGCAAACGTAGTGTAGGACGCCCTCCAGCCAGGTGGGACGACTACTTGGGAAAGACTACAGGCATCTGCCTGTAGTCTTTCCCAGGCCATAGCACCTTGCAGCTTGCCGCATCCAGCATCTGCTGGATGCGGCAAGCTGCAAGGTGCTATGGCACTCATTAGGGGAGGCCTATGTCCACCAGTGGAATAAAAATAGGTTGATCATGGCTAAAGATAGATAGCGGCCCGTTTTGTTCCCAGCTTATACGTTCGAAGGGTAAGTAAAAAGTAGGTAGTTTCAACTTTAACTTAATTTTAATACGAGTAGTTTTACTTTCGCATCGTTTAAAAATTAATACGGCAACCCCAGATATGGTAAAAAGCTAATAAATGTGATCATTTAAGCGCCAGTCGTAATCTTATCCAGCGCCATAAAAAACTTTCAGAACGCCGTAAAATGTTAACGTCCGACCCAAAGATTGCGAAGTGAACAATCATTAAAAACTCATCATCTGCAGCGAGCGATGTATCGCTGAACCGATGAAAGTCACAGGAAAATTGCCTCTTTACGGTACTGCTGGATCTCGATTTGAAGTTTTATCTGCTGAGAGCAAAACTTTTATTATTAGAGCAAAACTCTGGCTTTACAACATGAAAGGAACGGTAACGGAAAAGTTATTTAGGTTAAGTTACCTACCTACAGATATGTAATGATGTCAATGTTTCGAGTTTAGTTAATTAGACTAAACGAAATATTTTATGAACCATTGACCAATAAACCCTTCTTGGTTTATAGACCTTTGAATTTCAAGGTATGTATGTACGTGCCTACTAATGTCGAGTTCCAGGATTAGGGGGCCTCTAAAAACCCACAGAAAGTCTTGGGGCAATCACCCAGATCTCAAATACGAGCCATATTCAAATCAGTATCAATTTATTTCGCCTAAATGACGATGCTTGGGAATAATGTCGGTATTTTGTTAGAGAAAAGCTTTTCTTGTAGACGTTAACCTCTGCAATTCTGTCCTAACGTATTCAATTTTGAAATAATGCCTTGTGATTATGTTAATATAGGACTAGCCAACTTTGAAATGCATAATTGATTGTTTGGTAGAGTCAAAGTTAAAGCTGCGGTTGATACTCTGAGGTATATGGCTAATGAAAACTATACAGCATTCGCCTACCGCCATCTACAAAATCGTTTCACAAACAATAAACTTCAAAATGTTTGAGCATGAAGCCAGGTTCCGTTGCTTTCAGCAGGATACCAACTACGGTTTAAACTGGTTCAGTGACTAGCCGCTAGAGGGCGTTGTTCAACAAGATTTCACATCCTTAACTAGATGGAGTTTTGTCCTTGAACAACGCCATCTAGTAAGCGGCGTGAGAAGCTCCACCTAGCTGGGGATTTGAAAAGGTACGAGGATGGCTGGGGGTAGATTACGTTTGGGATTACGTTTGGTATATTACGGTTGGCCCTAATGCAAACTAAGGGGGTGCGGCACCCTTAGTTAGCATTAGGAGGTGAGTATAAAGTTCGAGTTCATTTTGATAGATGGCGCTGATGACAATCGCCAAAGCTTCGTCTGTACTTCCCTAGGTGGCGCTACTAGTTTCAAATTCTAAATGAATTCATTTTGCATGAATTTATGGTGATAGCCTGTAGATAATTATGGTATTTTCAGTACCTATGCATGTTGGTTATTTGCCTCATTTATAATTTTTTTGTATGGTATGTCAGCTATATTTCAAGTTCGATGTTGAAATCTACGAGTAGGTATTTTAAACTCTACGGTATTCTACAGAATACAGAATTTAAAACAACTCTATGAAAAAAAACCTTGAAAGATCCAAATACGTACGAGTATACCGGCAGAAAACCCATCGTGCTCCTTAGGTTGAAATTGGACGAATCCGACTCAGCGGCGCGCTCTCCCAGGAAATAAGAACTCTTTCAACCACCACCCATTGAGTCAACTACTCCAACTTGTATCGAAAACACGCTGAAGCACATAATGAGTCGTCTGAGTGCATTGCAACCACTCATGACTCATTTGTGGGCAGAAGTGAATCTCGTGCTTCTGGGTTTGAACTTATACTAAAGCCAATGTGACTTTATTGGTTTGACATTGCCAAAACAGGCACTGCTTGTTTCCTGGTATAGTTTCTAATTACAACGGCTACAAAGGGAAGATTTCATTTTTTTTTTCTTTATTATGTGACTTGTTCGAATAGTGTTTTGAGCGAACGATGTATAATGAATGTTATGTTAGAATTTTATTCCTAATTTCTATGTTTGTAATTTCCGAGTTTCAAAGTTTGCACCTACTAGTCCAGTTTATTCATGGCATAACTTCTCACTGCAAACTCTGCAAACCATACATTTGAGCTACAGATTACTTATTGCCTTAGGGTAAAAAGGTTTCACTTCTATGCTATTACTTATATATCCAAACATGCATTGCAACCATTGCAACCCAACCACACTGCGATATAACAAAGCACTCGCTTCCGGTAATGTGAAGCATGGCGCGTGTTTAAAAATGGAACGTAATTGTTTGAGCTTATAACGATAGGGGTGGTAGGGGTTAAAAGTTAACCTTTCGGACCTAATCAAATAATTTGTTGTTTCTTTCTTCTTTTGAGTAGTTTCTTTTTTAGCTAATCGTTAAGAGGGCTATTACAAAAATGAAAACGAGAAAATGTACGGTTTCATCGTCAAATCGTATGATTTTCGTTTATTCCTTGAAATAATTAATCACTTGTTAATAATAGTTCGTTTCCTCTACTACAATAATCATAAAACAAATTTTTCAATACATATTTTTTATGTAGTTATTTTCATTCTCTCGATGCACGTTTAGGCAAAAACTCTCGGAGACCGGTTTTGGCAGCTCTAATTTGTAGATTCTATTGAATAAAGATCATCAAAAAATTTCTTTTCTTGTTTAAAATATCCTATACTTAATAATAATAGTATACATTTTCGTTGCATGCCTTTATGTAAAGAAAGAAAAAACTGCCCAATGTCTCCGAAGTTTTACATCAATTTAACATAATATTTATACTAAAATAATCATCAACATTTGCTTGAACTACAATATTACGTCTATTTTTTAAATCACTACTTATTTTTATGAATGAATTAAATAAAATACTATAGAGGTATAATTCATTGCACTGGGGCGCGGCGGTCTGCCCTCAGTATCGCGCGAGCGCAAATTATACTTGAATATACATGAATTAAATTGGATGACATTGTTTGATGGAAGAACTAACTTATAAGATGCTTTATAATGGTTATTAATGAGCCGTATAGAATCAAAGCCGGCAATCTGTCAAATTTGACAAAAATTGCATATTATAGAAAAATATTTAACGTCTAATATTTTTGGCACATTTACGAATGCGGCAATATGGCGTTCAAAACCGACTTCAAAAATCAGCGTTGGCTTCAAATGCGGCTATCTTTGCTAGTTTAAAATCAAATCTGGCCTTCTGGCTCCGTCAACGAATCACAGGCGTCCGAGCGGTCGCGTGTTTTCCTACAAGTGTGGTGTGTCTCGTTTTTAGTGATTTATAATTGTTTTTGTGGAGCAACTATAGATATATATCAATAACTCGAACAATGTATTGCCGTCTTACTTCTGTTACTAACTGTTTGCGCGGAAACGGCAAAAACGACAAATACGACATTCTTTGATTTTTTGTATCAAAAGCGGCTAAACTATTATCTAAATTCTGACTATATTATCTAATACAGACCACATCCTGTGTTATTATTAATTTTTTACAGCAATTATGTGAGTATTTTAATTATGACTGTATTTTTTTTGGAAAACAGTCTTAATAAAACGTTTTTTATTGAATTGCCGCCTTTGATTTTATACGACTCAATTTACGCCTTTATAAATCACAAATAACGAACCTTAAGTAAAAAGTTTATTATAAACTGATTATATTTTATACTCAGTTCAAGAATCTAGATATTTTTTGTAAACAAATGGGAGACAAAACCAAAGAAATATTGATGTCAAATCTTTGACTACACTCGTATCAGCAGAGCAAATCGTAACAGTTCGACACAATTTTTGATTTCTTCGTTTTCTGGTCGATTTTGATGCTTTTTTTGGTTTTTTACAGAGACTGAACTCGAGGTGGCCTCATATATTTTTTTTTCCCTAGCGATTACTATTTGTCCCGCAAAACCTCGTGAGTGAAAATAAACGTGAAAATATAAAGGAATTAAAAGTAAAGTTAGCGATTAGAGTTTGTTAGTGACAGGAAATCAGTTACAAGTTTACTAGCAATCCTTAAGATCATGCCTTAAATCTTCGATATCAAAGCAACCAATACCAATTAGATACCAATTTCACACAAAAAGCTTGAGCACCGACAATACCTCACGAGGACGCGGTGCCACGTCCCACCCTCTCGCTCCTCGAGTTCGCACCGAATTGAAAGCCCGTCGCGTTGTTTGAGTTTCTTTCTTTCGGAACTTTTATTTCGGACAGTTTCATTAGACTCGTATTGTTTGGTGCTTGGAATACCTACGACTGGGGTTTGGCCTGTGTTGTCACTGGATAGGATATGGGAGTTAATGGCCGGACAATGCGGTGTTTTAAAGCAATTGAGAACAGGTCTTCTAATAGGTTCGCAAGATAGCAAAAATTTATATAAAGCAGCCCAATTGGTCACATTGTCTTAGTTTAGTATTTTCAAATTGATAAATTTTTTACTTGTGGTATATGAGTTGATTTTGTAAGCCGAAATAAATAAACGTTTTTAATTTGTGATGTTACTACACCTACTTATTAACTAAAATCAGATGAATGAGTTATATTTTGCTGTAAATTCCGAAAAATATATGTGCTAAAAGAGTAAACGAATTTAACCTGAAGTTTCCTAGACTTCTTTTCAAAACTTTTCTAGCACTTTCTAGCGTCCCTACCTCCCTGCCCAGACGTCAGCGCGGGAATTGCCCGCAAAGGGTTATGATGGAGAGCTATTCATGAGATTCATTCCAACTCCGATCCGCGGGCTGATGAACTGGCGTCCTTTTGCTTTACTTACTGTTCGTGATTGGGACTGGATTGTTCTTACCTGGAAAGAGGAATACAGGTTTTGTTAGCTTTGGTTTCATTTAATTGGTTTAAGCGAAGAAATGCATCAGTTGGGCTCAAAGATGTGAATATCACAATTACATTACTAGCCCCCAACGTGGTATCAAAACAGCCCCATGTTGGCCATTGGCGGTCAGATAATTTTAAGAGAAATTTAATAGAGCCGATCGGGTCTTACTGCTGGACCAAAACCCAATCCTTGGAATACAAGTTGTTAGTATCGTTTTAAAGTACTGGTAAAAGCGAATAAACTATAATATTGAGGTGCAGCTTTATTGGCGCCTAACGTGGTATTAAAGAGCCCCGTGTTGGGCGCCAGAAATAATACTTGTGTAGTTTTTTATTGAAACTTAAGAACCCATCACTCATTCTCATTGGCAGCAGCATATCCCTTTTTTTCCGCTTTAAGCGACTAGGCTGCCAGTTTCTCAATTATATGTTTAATTAAGTACAATCTGTTTTATAAGGTGATGAAATAAAAGTATTATCTATCAGTTTGACCAATTTATTTGTCTACAAATAATATCATCTCAAGCTATCAAAGAATAAGCTTTACAGCTCTGCTCTACTGTAAGGGCAAAGCAAGTAGTTTGTGCGAGTTATAACCAAATCCCACCACGGGACTATTATCCGGGACATCCGACGCTCTAAGGACACCCGACACCCAGAGGTGGAGCAGTAAAGTGGGTCATAGATCCGCCGCTTGTAAATCAATTCAATGACACGCGCCTCTCGCAAACAGGATATGGGACCACTTATTTATGTAGTTCCAATTTTATTACACCTACAAGCTTCTGCCTGAGGCTTACGACGCGTAAGGATGAAATAGAGTGAAGCAGCGCACTAGGTGTCTGGGGTTAGAAACACTTTTTATAAATACGATAGAAGTTACGTGTTTTGGTAGGAAACATTGTCATTCATATTTTTATATTCACTCAAACATAAGCGTGTTGTGGTTATAAAAGATTTGAGACCTTTGTTATATCTAACACAATAGAAACAAAGGATTTGTACCACTTAATGGTTTTACAATTACCAAAAAAAAAAAAAACTTCAGCAAAAAAAAATGTTTGTAACTTTCCAAAGAACACGAAAACAATTTGTCTTGTCAGACCTCACTGCCCAACTTGTTTACTGACAAAGGGAAAATCATCTTTTGAACCACAAACAATATTAATTAGAAACTCCTCGAACTTGTAATTAAAAGTGTTTTTCGTTCACACTTTGGTAAATTCACTTATTTTATTTGTGTCGGGGTTATTTCGAAACATTGATTTGGGCTCACTTTACAAAATAGAAATAGCAACCAGTATCTGTTATAAATCTAAAAACTTTAAATAGGAAATCAAAAATCAAAAACTTTATTTATTTAGGCTTACAAAATAAGCACTTAGTCAAGTATCAACTATTATCAAATATTAAATAAAGTATTGATTTTCTCTTTACTGAAATTCTTTGTCCACTAGTGGAAAAAGTGAAATAGAAAGGTACCTTGAAACATTAAATTGGGCTTATTTTACAAAATACAAACCAGGTACAACAGAAAACCAGTTTCCTTTTGCTAGAAATAAAGCAATAAAAGTAGGGATCTGAAAACCTAATTAACTCAGAAAGTTGCTTATAAATCTTGTAAACCTTCCCCGTACTAATAAAAATAAACAAACTTCAGAAGCATTACAAAGTTTCAGTGAAACATGAAAGCTGATGCAAATAAAAAGCGCCAACTATGCATCAAATGAAGATCCTTTCCGCTGCGGAGGGACCCTTACACACTGCTGCGTATTCTGTGCCCCGCCGTAAATACTAAAATCAACGGATGTAGAGGCAGAACTTTTTAAAAACCTTGCTGAAAATAAACCATGTAGAGCGAGGTATTTTTAAAAGGGAGAGGGTATTAGATGGGTCTAAGAAATCAACGTAAGAATGAATGAAACGTCATCAACAATCAATGGCGGTCGGACGTTATCGTTGGGGTGGTCGAAAGACTGTGGACGAGGCCGCGAGGCTCGCACAAGACCGAGTAAACTGGTGTGTAAAACCAAAAGGCCGTGGGTGTTAGTGGGCTGATGAGGAATAAGAGCTTATCTTCGATTATTAAACGATATTCAAGAAGAATTTATTATCTATGGCTATGATGATATTTTATTTTTAATTAAAATAGACAATTACTCTGCTCTTTTCTGACGTGTTTGAAGTTTTCATTAGTTTTCAGGAGTTACACTTCTGTCCAAATCTCTGTTTTAGCCAAATCTCCTAACAACTTCAGCCTAATCTGTGGTTAGGGTTATCGCTGAAGGGTTAAATAGTTATCCCCTCGGGTATTTAATCAGTTGAATTCATTGTTGCTTTATTATGTTACGTTAAAGTTTACGGCTAAATAGAAAATACTGAAAGTTTAATAGTTCTCGAATATGAAGTTTAGTTTTCATGATTCAGAGGAAAATATTGTGCGATTATTTTTCGTTTATTTTTAATTCAAAATTGACCCACACCGTAGGTTTAGTGATTGTTGAGTGCCCTTACAACTCATTGTTTGATATTATATCTATTGGCACACAACGGAATGCAACCAGGAGAAGATGCATGTGAGTAAGTAGGACTAGGTCGTATCCCCAAGAAAGTAGCATGCACATTATATTGTCATAAATAAAGCTGGACAATCCACTCAGCATCATCTAGCCCCAAACTAAGCAGAGCTTGTCTTATGGGTACTAGATGACTGATATACTTAATTAATACACATTTATTAATATTATTATAAGTAGAAAATTAATAATAAGTCAATAAACAAAAACACTAGGTACCTACAAAAATTGATTAGTTTTTTAGAATAGATAGAAAATACCCAGACCGCTTGAAACAAATATTTGACTGATTATGGAACGTATATTTGAACCTATTACCTCCTGCGTGCGTCGCAGGCGGACCTTCACCCGCCGCGTCAGAGAGGTCGTACATGTTGTAAATACAAAGAAAGCATAAAGACTACCAATTTTCATTCAAAAATAGAACGGGCTCTGAACGTAAACCGATTCCGACTCAGGACTCAGTACAGTTCACTATCATGTTCCACGGTTCATTTCAACGTTGCGGATCACACCCCCGCTACACAAATAAATAAATAAGTGCGCGGTATAAATCACAACACCGCAGGCGTTGGAAGTAGGCCAGGAACGCCATAAATTGTCTACTATTTTCCGGTTGAGAGTTTTATTCTAAACTTCCTCCCTTCGTCAAAGTCACTCCCGTAAATATAAAAAGTTTTCCGTGACACAGTGGGACAACGGTTAATGCGATTTCTTTCGCCTGAAGGTTAGCTCAAGTTTGTTCCGTTTACATTTGTTAGGAGGGTATTTATTATAAATTTGTGATTGTTAGAGTAGATATCAGAGTCCATTAACGGGTACTATTGTGATTTCCCAGACAGCCTGTTATCATGCTGCATAATGAGATGAAGATGATGCACTTGTTCAGTTTATTCAAAGGGCATTCGTAAAAAAATATTTACAGACTTTTTTTGGAAGGATATAAAATAAATAAATACTACTTGGCAGCAGCCATTTTAGTGTCATAGCAATTACGCTTGAAGAGGATAATAAAGTCGAAATAGCTCTAGATAAAACCAAAGCCTTAAAAAGAAAACGAGCTGCTATTTTTTAGCTGTGATTACGAACAAGGCAAGCCTAAAATTGATTCCAATCCTCTTCTCCCAGCGACTCGAGTCATTGTCGCCCCGGGAGCATCGTGTTTTGGGAAATTATGTTGATTGTGGGCTCGAAGCGATCGAGATAGTGTTGGTTTGGACAATGCAAATCAGAGCAAGGCTCGCAAGGCACCGAAACTATTGTACTGGATGTTCCCATTTATGTTACCTTCAGGGCTACATGGAATCAGCTGTAAAACATTGAGTCTACTGCGTTGAACTGATAAAAGCGTGTTGACAAAAACTCAATATTAATAAATAAATAAATAAATAATGCTGGACAATCCACACAGCATCATCTAGCCCCAAAGTAAGCAGAGCTTGTGTTATGGGTACTAGATGACTGATAAACCTAATACAATACATAACATAGATAGATATTTTTTATTATATATAGAAAATACCCAGAACACCCGGAACAAATATTTGCAGATGGTACAAACATTTGTCCCAAGGTGGGAATCGAACCCGCAACCTTCTGCGTCGCAGGCGGACCTTCGCCCGCCGCGCCACATCGGTCGTCAAATATTGAATGTTTATTGTATCGTTTCTTAACTATACACAATAACTCTCAAATATGGTGTAATATTTTGACACAAGGCACGTGTATATTCAACCTTATGCTCAAGACAAGAAAGCGCAAAACTTCCTAGAAACAGTAACTTTCACAATAAGGAAATGGAGGGCCAAACCCCTGACACCTGACATCCACCCCATCTTGCAGCCAGGGAAGCAGATAACACGTCATACTTGATGAGATGAATTATTAAAGTTCCCTGCAAGGGTTGTAATGAGTTTACTCTTATCTTCACGCTTGACGAGGGTGGCTCGGACTTGGGGTCAATTGATTTGGAATGTTCAAACATGTCCCGCTACAGCAGGGCCACTGGTCAAGCGTTTCATTACCAAGCGTGTACACATGAGTTTGGACAAAATAACCTCAATCAAAACTATGAGTAAAGCAGATGTTATTTTTTTTAAATTTATAAATTAATTTTTAGATAAAATATTATTCAATAGTACCTACTCAATACTCACTTATTAAAAAACGCAAATTACTTATTCTTATTAGATATTAAGCGTTCATGCATTGGTAGATACAAATTAACAAAAATTATTGTCTCCTTAAAAAAACATGGCTTCTGTGTGTCTAACATGAGTTGTCACAGTTAGATTGCCTGACGTTACTACAGTAGTAACGTAAATACGCAGCTAGTATAGTTAGCTTCTCTATTGTATATCCATGAGCTTTTGGTGCTTACTACCTACTTACGTTATGGTTACAACTACAACTTGTGTAGTTTTGCGTTGTTGTTGTTATGTTTGCGTCATTAGAATACGATACTCACTTCACATTGAATATTTTCATCTCATTCTAAATAATGCACGATGATAGAGACAGAAAATAGGATATATGGTACCATTATACGACAAATGTATAAAGTCGCCTGACTCACTTATTTCAATGAAATCTAATACAGCCCAAATTTATTCATGTTACAAACAAAAATGCCGAGAACAAGTGTTCTTGTAATGGTTGAATAAATTTAGATCCATTGTATGTTAGTATTTTTGTAAAAATAAAAAAATTAATAATGCTGGACAATCCACACAGCATCATCTAGCCCCAACAAAGTAAGCAGAGCTTGTGTTATGGGTACTTACTACAACACCTTATTATATATTTTTTATTATATACATATAGAAAGTACCCAGAACACCCGGAACAAATATTTGCAGATCTTACAAATATTTATCCCAAGGCTGGAATCGAACCCGCAACCTCCTTTGTCGCAGGCGAAACTTCGCCACCGTGCCACATCGCTCGTCCTTAGCCCACGTTAGTGGTTGTACAATGTACATGGTAGGTTAACATTTTGCAATAAATCACACAAATTCTGAATAGCTTCTTTGGGTATTCTTTAATAAGTATATAATCTATTAAGTTTCACAAACTTGGTGTCACTTATAGATTGAAGTGGATTTCCAACTAGAACACGCATCTCACATGGAAACTTTTTTGTGCGCGTTGTTCCTCTTCTTATTCGAAAGTAGGTAACATTTCCAAGACAAAAGGTGCGCTAATAAACATTTTCATTCAAAAATCACAAAATCTATGACAAATTATCGTCAATTCACGAAGCTAAATGTCGGTGAGTGCCGTAACTACAGTAGTAATAGTATGTTACTATGACATCTGTCAAATTTGTAACTCATGGAACCAAATTCTAAGCAAATGAAGCCCAAAATGCAGTCGCTGTAGTATAGTTTAATACACTGTGACGTAGAATAGTTAACTACGTGACTCATACTGCACATTTTAGTACCCAACTATCCGCTAGAGGCGCTGAACAAGTTTTCATACATTTTTTAACGACAGTCGCTAGCGAGTATAGATTGCGAAAACTCACGGTAGACCTACTGAAGCATAGAAATAAGCCAAATACAAACACTTAAGTTATAACACCACTCAAACATCTCCAAAGTGAACCCCTTTCATCAACGGTCTGACAGACCGCGCTAATAAAGCGCGGGGAGACCGCAGTTGACGGACGTGCCTGCTAACATGCTGTGGCTTCAACTATTACTGCATTCTAACTTGTGTACACCGAACTGAACAGCTTAGCTGGCAAGATGTAGACAAGTTTTGAACTAATTGGCGTCCTAACATGGGGCGATCTGCAAATGTATTTTAATTAATAAGCAATTAAAGGATCTTAGAAAGCTACTGGATGGTAATATCAAAAATGGTTATGATTGTTAATTGCCGGTATGTAATATTTGATTTAAAACTAATTGGCACCCTAACGTGGGGCTAATTTAAAATTAACCTATCTTGTTAGGATTATTATTATTAAAAGTACTCATGGTTGACGATCTTTGGAGGGACTCCTCCAAATGTCTAGCAGAGAGCATGGGCATCAACACAACACCAGTCACGTGGACAGCAGGCATGCTCTCTCATGCCTGTGTCACGTGGACAGCAGGCATGCTCTCTCATGCCTGTGTCACGTGGACAGCAGGCATGCTCTCTTGTGCTTGTGTCACGTGGACAGCAGGCATGCTCTCTTTTGCCTGTGTCACGTGGACAGCAGGCATGCTTCTCTTGCCTGTCCTCAAAATTTCTGATAAAAACTACAACGCTCTTTACTTATTAGGTATCCCATCTACATGTAGGTACCTAATTGAAAACAAGTAAAACGCGTGGAACTTACTCCCAAACATGTAAACGCGATTTACACCCCAATTTTTTCTTCACCTTTGATTGTCCTCCTAAAACCGCGGTTCCTGACACAAATAAAATAAATCCTCCAAAACTCAGGAAATATAAAACGAACTTGACTCACCACATTTGCATGAGAAGCGAACCTGCTGTACTGACTATAATTTATTCCATGTCTGGGACCGCGGAGTAAACTACCCGACTGTAAAACTTAGTCATACGTGATCGCAAGTGTATGTGATCGCAAGTGTATGTGTATTGAACACTTTTTTGCCTGTTTAGACGGGGGGCTAGTGTGAAACTTCAGACAAATGATCAAAAACGAGAATATGAGTTTGAAATTAATTTAGCTCTGATCTAATATTAAGTGACCATACGAAGGAGGATCTTTCAAAACAGTCTTATTGCAATAAATCAGTAGTTGGTTTTCGTTTCGTCAAAAAATATCGATCTATTTATGTGCGCTTCCATTTCAATAGAATTAAATTATTTAGAAGTGTTGAATTGAACAAATCGATGACCACGGCTTTATAAATTCCATGTTAGTTCAAAACATCCCACACACAAACACGATGAAGCTATTAAATCTGTTCCGCAACTTTCATGAGCAGAAAACAACGTTTCGCCGAGTTTCATTCGCAAACTTTCACAGTAGAACCTTGAAGTTGCAACAATCCTTAAAGTTCCACAAATGGGCCGTTCCATTTACATGCGCGCGGGAGCTTGCACCGATTGCGTGACGTCACAGCAACAAGTCTTTTGAGAGTGGAGGACAACGTTCCGATTTTGAATTTGAATATTTCTTTATAAAAACAATTTAGCATTCGTAGACATCGGTCTACGATGGCTGTTCTATTTATGGCTTAATGAAGTATAAAATTTATGTTATTTTAAACTCATTAAACATACTACGTTCAATTAAATGATTATCGGATCACGGCGAACTCTCCACGCATAAAATCTGTTGTTTGTAATGATTTTGCCAACATGAAAATTTAACTGTTTTATTAAATTTAATGCTTAATGCAGAAACAATTAAAGATTTGTGGCTTACTTTTATAGTTTGCCTTGAAGCAATCTAAAGTTTTACACTTTTAAACAATAACGCTATCCAAAGTATTATCATAACTCAAATTAGTTTTCGAACTATAACGAGTCACGTATAATATTACTTACAGTATAGGAGGATTACGCGTTCTGTTGCGGGTGAAAAAATGCTGAATTTAGAATCTCATTTGGGAAATTGGATCGGCCTTTTGGCGGATTAGAATTCGTTTGAAAACAATGTTGCGAATTGAATGAGACAGTTGAATACCAAAATGGCGGCACATTATACTTGGGTTATTTGGAACGAAAATTGCTTTCACGAATGCTTTTCATACATAAAACAACTTTATTATGGTTTAATTTGAGTCTGATCTTAGAAAGAGCTGTCTTTCTTACAAAAAATGTATGAGTTCATATAAACAGATAAACATTTAATTAATAATTTGTCAAATTACATGTCAAAAATTGTTTTTACAAAACAAAATAAAAATAATAATAATAATATCTAATAACAATTAGTTAACATTATTGATAATCTAAAAATACGTCGTAGGTATAGAACGTCTTCTCAACGAGCCAGTTTTTAAGCTTCTTCTTAAAACTTTCGAGACTTGGTGCGTTCCTAACCTTATCTGGGAGCTTGTTGTAGGTAGCCGGTCCCATTACGTGCGTCAACTTATCCGATTTGGCCAGTCGTCTTGCCGCATGCACCAGCCAGCCACCCGCGGCATTGCGAGTGTTGTAGCAATGCATCTCCGCCTGCCTTGGAAACGAATTTGTGTTTCGACGGACATGCAATGCCACCTGATAAATAACTATCGATGGAAATGTCATGATATTTAGCTGGGTAAAGTATGGTCTCACAGATGTTCTCTGCGACACGCGTGCTATCGCACGTACGGCCCTTTTTTGCATTCTGAAGACGCGTTCCCTTTCGGCAGCGCGTCCAAAGAGCTCGGCGCCGTACTGCAACAATGAGTGTACGGTCGCAAAGTAGCACATGCGGACCATATCAGCGGGCACCAGGCGCGCCAGCCTGCCCAGCGCATAGCACGCACTGCCCAGCCGCTTGCACAGCTTGTCCACGTGCGCCGCCCATGTTAGCCCGCGGTCCAACTCGAATCCGAGGAATGTCGTCGACAACACTTCGTGTATTGAAGTGCCACCTACACACACCGACATGTTCCTGGATGACCGGCCGGAGATTGAAAAATGAATGAAGTGTGTTTTACTAATATTTAGCACGAGGCCGTTACGTTGGAACCACAGTGCCAGTTCCTATGCTGCCTCATTCAATTTTTCTTCGAGTCCGTCCACAGTTTCCGCTGTGACGATTGCTGCTACGTCATCTGCATACATAAATATGTCGCTCCTGGTTGCAGAGATAGGAAAATCGTTGAGCAGCAGCGAGAACAGCAAATTCGAGACAGACGACCCCTGTGCTACGCCCATTATGGTCGTTAGTGGATCGGACTTAACATCTCCACCGTCGCCAACTACGACCTGCGATCTGTTCCGCAGTAGGTCGGTCAGGAGAGCATGCGCAGGTCCTCCTATGCCGTAGTGGCGGAGCTTGGCAGCGAGTACTCCATGATCTGCAACATCAAAGGCTTTTGAGAGGTCACAGCACAAAACCGCGACTCGCTGCCGGCGCTCGCAGGCATCAACTATAAGACGGACCACTTCCCGCGCGAGAGACGTAGTGGAGTGGTCCACGCGGTACGCGTACTGGCGCTCCGACAGTGCTTCGGTGTCGGCGAGGTACTTTGTAAGTCGAGTACTTACTCCGTTCTCGAATACCTTGGCTAGCGCAGGAATAATGGACACCGGTCTATAGCCGTCTATGCTCTCGCGCTTACCTTTCCCCTTGAATATTGGCGAGACCTTACTAGTCTTGAAAATTAGTGGGTAGGTGCCAGCGTCCAAACAGGAGTTAAATAACACCGCCAGGCACGGCGCGAGCGGCGTCGCTGCGATGCGTAACGTTTCCATAGAAATCTTAAATATGTCTTTAGTAGGCTTACTTGGGATCCGCGTCATTATAATTTGATACACCTCCGCAGGTGAGAATCGCACAAACCGCAGCGAGCGGTCAGTTCTTGGGCGGGCGGCCGCGAGGGCGGCGACGACAGCTCGCAGGTCAGCGCGCGGGGCGCCGCACGCGGCCGCCGCGCCCACAAATCTTGCGTTCAAGGCGTCAGCAGCTGCCTTCTTTGAACCAAATGTAGTTCCAGAGCTAGGATCTTTGACGACGTCCATAAAGTTAATAGAGGGCGATGAGTGTTTTCCTCTCTCATCATTGACCAGCTTCCACATGGCTTTCTGAGTATTAGAATTTGCTGAAATTATGTTTGTGTAATGATTTGATTTAGACCAATTAATTAAGTTGTCATATTGATGGCTAATCTTTGTAATTAAATCTTCTAAATAGCTAAGTTGTGGATATTTTTCATACATACTAGTAATGTTAAAAAGAAGGGCATTTAAGCTTTTTATTTCTCTGCTAATCCATGAGTTAGATCGTACGTTTTTGCATTTGAGAGGAAAACAGATATCAATCTTATTGGCTAATATGTTTTTTATGGACGTCGCTAGGGCGTTTGGGGAAGTACGTTTGTATTGTACTTAGCACCAGTCTATGCTCGAAATAGCCGCATAAAAATTCATACGACTCACCTCGGAATAATCTCTGATAAGCCGAGTTCTCGGCTGTATCGGTCGCATCGGCACCGCAAGGATGGCGCGGACCGCGCGGTGGTCACTCAGATGGGTGTCCACCGGCGTCGAAGCCACCATCCCTGGTCCCATGTTACAGTACACGTGATCCAAGCAGGTCGAGGACGCACCGACTACACGAGTTGGAAAATCCACTTCATTACTAAAGTTGTACACTGATAACAAATCACTAAGTTGTTTCCGATCGGAACATTGTTCATCTAACCAATTTATATTAAAGTCACCTACTATGAGACACTGTTTACTACTATCGCAGGCTCGTTCGAGAAGACGTTCCATGTACACTAAGAACAATGGCGAGCTTATCAAATTTGTTCTGTATACACACAAAATCACAACATTAAAATCTATCAACTCGATTGCAGAAACTTCACAAAACCACTCCTCCGCAAGTTCAGTGAGCTCAACACATTCTGTCGCTTTTAGTCCGTTTTTAACATATAAACATGATCCCCCGTGGGCTCGTTGTTTTCTACAAAAACTAGAAACTAGAACATATCCGTCTAAATAAACACATTTTAGGTTATCCTTACTCATCCAATGTTCAGTTATCGCTATAACATCACAAACTAATTGAGAATTGAGAAGCACTTCAAGTTTTAGTGTCTTTTTGTCTAAAGAGGCTATATTTTGATGACAAATAGTAAGCGCGCACAGGTTACACTGATCGCTCTGATTATTGTGAGATGCTTGCGGGGGCGCGGGGCCGCATGAGAAACCACTCCGTAAAACAGACTCCAGCTGGCCATTGCATTGGCTGAGCTATTAATTCGAAGAGTGATTCCGGGATTCCGACGACAAATGCCGCGTGACGAGTGGTTTTTATTTCACGTTTCTTGACAGAGTAGTCGTTTGAATCCTTGATTTTTTTCAAATGATTATGGATGTTTTCCGTAGTAGTTTCGGGACTAAATGACCAAGCTTGCAAAAACCTTAATCTTTCCACGGTTTTTAGTTCAGAGCTTTCTGTGCCGGCCCCTTTTGACACTTTGGCGATTTTACTTTTGCGTTGTTTTTTATTCACTACACTCCAGGGAGAAGTGTCGTCGTTCAGCCTAGAAGTAGGGTCGCAGGTCCTTTCCTCCAGTGGTTTGGTCATGCTCTTGGGTGTAACTATGGCAGTTGTCGTAATGGGCGTAGAGCGGGACACTCCCGTCTGATTCATACGATTCTTTTCGTTTGATTTGATCGGCTCAGCTGGCGATGATGCACCACCAACACAGTTCTTCTTAGTAGTCAGCGCAGCAGCGGCATTGATGTAGGCCTGCCGTTTAGGCCTCTCAACCAAGGGGGCCTTGCCTGCCTCAGCAGTCCCACTTATTGTTGATGTGCGGGTAGGATTGGGGTAATTTTTCTTGAGTTCCGAAATGGCCTCGGTTTGTTTTTCAATAACTATGTTTTGCTTAATGACTTGGGATTCCAAGTCACTCACTTGATTAACCAGTGTTTGCACTGTATTTTGCAATTCACGTAACACAAGTTCAAACGATTTTAAAGACATTTTGTGTCTCAAAATTATTAAAAGTGCACGGAGCCGATATGTACGTGTTGCGAGCGTCTTAATAAGTAATTACATTAATAATAATAAGTAATTACTGTAATTCCTCGTACACATTGATGTGCATTCAAAAGTAATGTGAATCGTCTATAAAATAAATCAAGTAACTTCAGCTCAGTCTTGGCTAGACAGACACTAGCCGTAGGGCGCCAGTGAGTCGAGACTCCGGTTGGCAGTACCAGCGGGTTCCCATGTTCATATAGTGCTTTTATCGTAATCACTAAACAATGGGTTTCTCAAACTATGGAAATTTATCGTCATTATGGTATGCAATGTCACATAAAATATGACATTATACTATACAGGCTACAGACTTACTAGTTATTGCTTGATTATCTATGTATTCTATCCAGGAAGCGTTAGCAAGACTATCTGGCCAACTTTCAGCAGTAGGATAAAAACTGCCCTATAAAGTTGTTCTATCCAGGAAGCGTTAGCAAGACTATCTGGCCAACTTTCAGCAGTAGGATAAAAACTGCCCTATAAAGTTGTTCTATCCAGGAAGCGTTAGCAAGACTATCTGGCCAACTTTCAGCAGTAGGATAAAAACTGCCCTATAAAGTTGTTCTATCCAGGAAGCGTTAGCAAGACTATCTGGCCAACTTTCAGCAGTAGGATAAAAACTGCCCTATAAAGTTGTTCTATCCAGGAAGCGTTAGCAAGACTATCTGGCCAACTTTCAGCAGTAGGATAAAAACTGCCCTATAAAGTTGTTCTATCCAGGAAGCGTTAGCAAGACTATCTGGCCAACTTTCAGCAGTAGGATAAAAACTGCCCTATAAAGTTGTTCTATCCAGGAAGCGTTAGCAAGACTATCTGGCCAACTTTCAGCAGTAGGATAAAAACTGCCCCATAAAGTTGTTCTATCCAGGAAGCGTTAGCAAGACTATCTGGCCAACTTTCAGCAGTAGGATAAAAACTGCCCTATAAAGTTGTTCTATCCAGGAAGCGTTAGCAAGACTATCTGGCCAACTTTCAGCAGTAGGATAAAAACTGCCCTATAAAGTTGTTCTATCCAGGAAGCGTTAGCAAGACTATCTGGCCAACTTTCAGCAGTAGGATAAAAACTGCCCTATAAAGTTGTTCTATCCAGGAAGCGTTAGCAAGACTATCTGGCCAACTTTCAGCAGTAGGATAAAAACTGCCCTATAAAGTTGTTCTATCCAGGAAGCGTTAGCAAGACTATCTGGCCAACTTTCAGCAGTAGGATAAAAACTGCCCTATAAAGTTGTTCGGAAACCGTAAAACAGCCCTGGTTAAGGTGTAATGTGTGCCTTTTTGTGAAAAGGGTAGACAGAGGATTTCGCGTTCATAGGAGCGGGATAGAGCATACGTTTTTGGAACGGCGTAAGCGCAAAAATCAAGTTTTACTTACTTACAAGAAAACTACACAACTTATGAAGAAACTGGTTCAAGGAACCAAATAATTAGTAATAACCTACGAATCAAAACGTAAATCATTTCAATAAACCGCAGGGTCCTGAGATTTCAACCAAATTATGTGCGAAGCAGTCCACTTTCATGGTTTTTTTTAACGTTTTTTTTTTCTCATTCGTGTTTTCATACAAGAAACCAAAAAAAAATTGAATCGATACCGTAAGTACTGAGATTTAGGCCTTGTTTGACAACCAACTTCGTTAGGTTCTCCCCTTAAATGGCGCTGTCGTAAATATTCACGACACTAGTAAGTTGGCATCCACCGTGGGGCAGTTTGCTTAAACCTTTGTTTAAATAGATAGGTCGACGGCAAACCGTCTCTACAATGCTGCAAATTCTTGAGATTTAAATTGTCTTGTTAATAACAAAGCATGTTATCTAAAAACTTGGTAATCCGGTATCATGTTTTTAAAACAAAAAAGTTGGCACCCAACACGGGGCAGACATGTTTTGCAATCATTGTTATCAAACAATCATTTGTATGTTTGTCACGGAGGTACTTGCTGTAATAGCCGCTTTCCCGTGTCATCGAATAAGAGTTTCATCAAGACTATGAAAATGTTCACTTAAGTAGAAATAGAATAGAATATAACGTACAATAGTAGAAATACCTTATTAAGCTATCTTATAAAAAAACTATGTATACTTAAAAACTATAATAAGGTACTTATAGTACATTAAAAAACAAACATTTTACAAAAAGGTTTACCAATTTGTTGTACCTATACGTAATGTTGCGGCAGGTTAGATTAGTCAAGCATGCAAGGTATAGAGTCATTACCACCCGCGCTAGTGTAACACTGTGTCACTGTGTCCCTTGCATTAAGGGTCATTTTAGAATTCCCACTAAAACATAGACAGACATCTCACTAAAAGTTATGCTAAAACCTGTGTAGGTGGTGTGCTATTTCACGTAACTATAGAATATAATCTAGATACAAGATGATAAATTAAACTAAAAAAAGAAAATAATAATCAAAATATATTTATTTCATTATAATAAGTTCTTTATTTGTGTACAAAATTAACACAATAAGCATATATTATATATAATATTATAGTAACATACCTATCAAACATTTATATTTAGATATAAATGATGGAATTACACATATTTATAATACACTATACAAATGTGTGAAACTGCATACAAAAAAAAATCAATCTCAGACAAACCAGATTAGAGATTTAGTTCTATAACATTAGAGTTATTATATTACATTAGTAGAAATATGATTATATAAATATTATGGTATATTGTATTAGAACCTAGGTTAGATTATTTTGTGATTTGTAATAGACTTTTAGTATAATCGTAGTTTAGATTAAGCAAAAAACCTTCCAGAGCCTGACCACATTTATATTTACTTAAATCTTTGATGTAAATTTTTTTATTCAGTCTGTTCTAAAGTGAAGGACATAGGAAAGATGTAAAACCTTGCGCAAAACCCGTTTTACAATTAAGAACCTTTTATAGACCTGATGAGATCTCCTTTTATCAGTGTAATCAGTGTGACCTTGGAAGGTATGTTGTCTCAGCACACAGAGTTTAACAAAAAGCTGTCGAACAGTGTGATACTGAAGATATATAAATGCCTCTGTAGCTTGATTGGGATCATTTATTGTCAAAATATTATGCCAGTTACGTTCAATAACATATTAGAAGCTTTTGTGTAATTTATTTTATTTATAGTTTTTGTAACTGTACTTAAATTATGAGCTAAAGAAATTGCAAGGTACACACAATTGTGGTCAGTTACGGATGAGTCACAGATAGCAGTTACAATTTTGATTTTAGATTTTACAAGAACATGATCAAGACATTTAGACTCACGAGAAGGTAATGAATGGCTGGCAAGAAGCCCGTGTGTTGCAAGTAAGTCTAGATACTCGTCAGCCCTTGGATCAGAACTGTCTTTGCTGATATCTATGTTGAGATCAGCAACCAAATAAAAAGCTCATAAATTAAAGCTACAGCTACGGGAGGCAATATCGTATGCCATAGTAAAATATGTTTAGGTACTCTGTTTATGAATCACATCTAACCCGAAGCGAAAGCACCAATTCAGTATAATTCAAACATCCATCTTCTGATTCTATTGAAAATGCACCTTTCAATACAACAGTTCCAGAATATTCTAACGCCCGCAAAGTACCTCCATACATCAGAACAGCCAACAGACCGCGTCTGTAAGTCTAGACCCGACTTTATCATACACTTTCCCACCAAGTTTATTTCACTATATTTATCTCTATTGCAACGGTGTAAGTCTCTAAATTGCCTAGCAGGTGTTAAAAATCTGTATTGTCGAGTTTGCCAAGCCAAAGGTACTCGGCGATTGCAATGAGCTTTTTTGCGAAGGCAAATGGTTTAAAGTCTGATAAAAAGCTGGTAAACTGGAATGTAAGAACCTGAACATCGTCGGACACATTTTACGTCAGATTTGTGACGATTCGATGGGCAAGACTATTTATTATGGTGACTTTAATTTATGGCTTTTTGAAGTTGATTTACATGGCGAAGTTTTCTATAACGGGATTTTCCATGGTCTCAATATTTTACACTCAAGCTCGAAAATCATTGCTTTTGCCTTACCTTGCTTCTTCTTCAGATGTGCTAAAAGTATCTGTAACCGTTTTAAAGTTATTCTATCTAAAATAAGTAGGTACCTTCTTTGTTATAATTTTATATGCTGCTAAAAATATGATATAACTTTCAAGATATTTTACCAAAGTCATTTTCTTTCAGCGCTTCCGAACTTGAAAGAAATGGGTAATATTTCAAAAAGATAGATACTTGCCAATACTTTGAAATTCCAGCTCAAAGGCTAACGTTTCATTTAGCTAAGTGATCGAGACGCTGTCATAAATTTTATGCCATAGGAAGGCAAGACGGTTCCACGGTCACGATATATGAGCGGAATTTTACATTAAAATTGAAGAGTTTTCAGTCCGGTGGGTTTATGATCAAGCTGAGGGTAAAACCGTTGATTTATAAAACTAAAGATATCTCTGGAAGGATCTGGCCATCGTTGGGGAAATATATTCGATGTTCAGAGCGTGAAGAACTGGATGAAACAGGGAGGTTGTTACGCTTTTGTGACAGAAAGTACTATCTTCCTACTTACGATATAATAAGTTCAGGTGGCTCGGAAAGGTTTATTCAAAATGTTATTAACACTTCGATTATTCACTCAGATGCCTTTCAGATGGGCCACACACTATGTGTAGTAAATACGACTTAAGCGTCAAAAAAATTCACTGATTTTTATAAAATCAGCTTGAAAAAAGATTTCCATTCAAAGCCCAAAAATAGAAGAATTTTCTAATGACCGAAAATTCGTGTCCTAAAATAATTCGGTCTCTATAAATCATAGGAATCCGGGCAACTGGACCGTTCCGACAGAATTAACAAACACACAAAGGCCTCACGACAATAAGCTCTTCCACAAAAACCCCAAACTTCTAACGCGGATAAACCCTTTATCTGATCCTGGAGTTTCTTTCACACAATTTTCAACTCAGCCCTATTATTTTTACGATTCATTTTTGAACTGAATTAGGTTTTTAACTGTCAAATGTTGAGCGGTGCGTTAATTTGAATTGAACTAAGTTGTTGTGACGATAAGATTGTGGTTGGCTTGCTCCAAAATTTCCCCTATACACCTGTCAAAAATCCACTGAAGCTTGAAGATATGGGGACGTATCACCTTCCCTCGAGTAGGTACAGTCGGTGGCGAATGCTCGTAAGCTGTTCAAGCGAGTGACGCGTTGATAAAGTGAGTGTTGTGACGGGTGTACCATGTTATCTGTTTGACGTGCTTTGTTGAGGTTATTTAATCTTGTTATTGAGTCAGTGGCTTGTTTGTTTTAATTTCTTACCTGAATACATCGAGGTGGAACGTGGGTGGCGTGGAACAATGTGTGTGACGGCTGTGTTAATAATATTTCTCATAATCACAATAAAACCTGCATAGCTTTACGAATATAATTTTAATGATAATGACATGGCTGGGGTTGAGACCTCACAAAATAAATTTAAGAGAAATGGTAATATTTAACTAGTACCTACACTTTTACTAATATTTTCAGAGAAATGGAAATAACTGGGTTCCCCTCAGCTTCATTGAAATCTCGTACAAAGCTTTGATTGCTCAACATCTATCTCCTTCCCCTCCCGTAGATTGCTCCACATCACGTCGTGCGACAAACAATCGTCGCAAATGTTGCGTGCGGCTGTGTTTGCCGCCCCAATGCGCGCAATTGTTTGATTTTTGATCGAAAAGAGTTATTTTGTTTGAAAGAGTTATTTTGTTCGATAGAAATAACGCCACGGTTCGCTGGCTGTGTGTGTTTTGTTCGGCTTTGAGTTAGTTGACGATAGCTTTTGAGGGTTAAATAACAGTTGCATAGGGATTTAAAATTGCGTAGTTTGCAAAAAAATATAGACCATTGTTTCATTGCATATTCACAGGTACAGTTAGATATGTTTTTTCATGAATAGACCTTCGATTTTAATATAAAACTATCGTAGTTTGCCGAATTAATTACGGATGTAAGCGGGATAACTGCGAACCTTATTTGTGTTGGAAGACGTTTCATCCCTTAACGAGGGACTTCTTCAGGGGTGAGTGCGGTTCGCGACGTGCCTGTACCACTGCTGTGCGCTCACTCTCCTCGTTAAGGGATGAAACGTTGGTGTTCTTCCAATACTAATAACGTTCGTAGTTAACCCGATTACATCCGTAATGAAGACCTTCAATTGACCAGAGAACAACTAGTTACTAGTAGAGTACCTACTTGACCACAATCTAACTAATAAAGACGATGTAACCAACGATGTGACCAACCAAGATTATCAGAGAGATCTAGATGACACCAATAATTCATTTAGCCCGGAAGCGACCCTTGTTGCTATTGGTAGAAAAAACAAAAACTGGCAGACAAACCTTAGCGATATTAATGATAAAGGATAAATGTTAAAGGAATAATAATTTTTTGAACGTTAAAATTCAATTATTTGACGCAAGACACCGTAGAAATTTATGGTAGAATTTTAAAAGAGAATTTTAATCGTAGAAACGATCAGGTTGTTCCGGCGACTATGTAATGTGTGCCAGAACGGACGTAAAGCTCCTCGCTTGTAAAACTAGTGCATCTTCTACGACAGTTTGAAACAATTTACTGTCTCTAACGTTCTAATACTAAATGTAGTACAGTCGACCAGGAAAAACTTGTTTCCATTCCATACTGTATGTCTAGTTCGTAGATCAATCAAATAGCGAGTAGTGTACACTCGCTTTTTGACTGTGTAGATCTCATTTTTTGTCGAGTAGTCAAGCCAGTACTTAAATTTTTCCCAAATAGGTACGAACACAGCTTTGGGTTTAATATTGAAGTGTTATTCTATTGTAACACATTGGAATCTCGTATAGGAGTGTATTGTGCACTGTACCTCGGCCCGAGTACAACTTTTAGTCTTAAAAAGTAGGTACCAAGTTACTTTCTTTGAACTAAAACTCGCCACTGAAACTTTCTGGTCTAAAAAAAAACCAGCAAAGTACACTCCTGGCTGTTTCATCTCTTGAAACGGCGAGTCCCCTCAGTCTTAGGCTGACTGTACCAGTGTCCGGCACCGGCCGGCGGCCAGCCAGTCCATCAATTTGTGCAACTGCACCATAAAGCACACTAACGTGGACCTGCCGCGGTATTTTCAAATCGTTTCTACAAACACACTAAACTACTTAACTGCAGTTTTACTTCAATGGTTAATGTAATAGTTATCACTATCAGGGAAGTAGGTAATGTTTGCGTTATTTTAACTAGGTTCAGCTCACGGCTTCGCTTGCGATTTTTCTGTTAACAAGTAGCCTAATGTCCTTCCCCAAAATAAATGCGTGCGAAATTTCATTAGGTGTTCGTGTTACTTTGTGAAAACGGACAGGCCATTCCCATTTATAATATGGTAGTATGAGAAGAGAGAAAAGGAATTGAGTGCAAAATAAAATATAAAGAAATACCTAGGTACTTAAAAACGCCGCAGATTTGCTTCAATGGTTAGTGCTAAAGTTACCTTTATAGCTAAAGAGATAAGATTGAAAATTGTGCAGAATAACTAAGAAGCTATTAAAATAGCTATGTACTTAAAACCCATTAGAATGTTTTTTTAAATATCCTATTAAGAAGCAATCAACACGCGAACTACAAACACGGATCCGTCCAGCGCCGACCAAGCCTTCTGTGGACGCATTTACACTGTTAGCGGATTTCACCTGCGAGAGTGGCTAACAAGAGAGTCAATAAAAAACTTCAGAGGCAATAGAGGTCTTTATAAGGTTGATCTTTGGTAAATATCGTAGGAAAGAAAATTAAATAAAATTTCTTCCTATTTCATAATTATTTCGTTTAAAAATAGAGATAAACTTTATTGAATCTAAATGTTTAGTAGATAGGATTGAGTAGGTGAATAAGTAACCAATTTGAAAATGGTAAGCAGTGGGATTATGGCTACATGCTATTCTGATAGTGTACCTTAGCATGTTATAAAGATTTACGTAAAATTCAAGATTGGGTGTGGTTTGGTATAAGGCAACGAACAGTTACTAGTAGGTATACCATTTTGCTTGTGCTCTGTTAGTGTAGGCGACGCGTAGCTACCTACGTACTCAGGGATCATCTTTAATTTATGTTTGAGTAGGTACCTACCTACCTACCTACCTAAATAATAAAACAATCAAGATAGGTAGGTACCAACCTAATTACCTTATTTGTTTAGTTTTATATTTGTTTGAGTAGGCCCTACCTACCTTGATTATATAACTATTTTATTTGGATTGTGTTTGTGATATTGTTTTTATTTGTGATTTCCAAAATATGAGTGACTGCGCGGGAGACGCAGGAGGCGGGGCGCACGCTGAGGTGCGGTGCGGGTTGCGGAGTGCAAGTGCCCGTAACGCGCGCCACCGGCTGCGCATGAATTTGTAATCAGTAGCCTTTTACACAGCTGGGAGCGCACGAACGTAATGCCTCCCCCTGTTCATAATTATTGTGCCTAAAACGTATTAGTATCAGTTCCTATCCGCTATACCTTGCTTGTAAAAAGCATAAAATCCTCCGACTATCGCCGAAGCTTGTCATCATCAGCAATCTTTCCATCTAAATCCAGCCTAAGCGGCACTAAAATATTCCGCGCGCGTACTCTCGCGAAAAACACGAGTCCGTTGCGCGCCCGGCACGCATGCAAAGTGCCTTGTTAAAACATAAAGAGCAATGTATATCGCTATACTTATGTTGAGAATAATCGCCGATTTGTTTTTTGAACCATCTCAGTTTTTCTGCTGAGTGTGAATTTGATGTCTATGGTCAAATGATATCACAGTAATATTATAGATGACAAAATTTACATGTAAGTTTTTTATATCACTTTACGCCAAATCCCTCACAGAACTAATCGAGCTAGAACATAAATGTAATGTAATGTATTGTATGTATGTACTTAGTACTAGTACTAAGGCCTACTTTAAATTTGTAATTTGAAACTTGTCACGTGTCCAAGAGTCATGTGAGGTCTAAAGGTAATAAAGTACGGGCACAATCGAGCACGTTGAGTTTTGCTGAAAAACAAGCTATAATAGTTGTGAAGTAAGTCTGATCGAGTTATGAGGGCGCAATGCGCGCCATTTTGTGTAAAGGATAGGCATATGACTTCACGTTGTTCATAGGAGCGTGACAGAGCATACTGTTTTGGAACGGCGTCAGCGTAAAAATAAAATTTTTGCTTATTTACAAGAAGCTACACAACTTATGAAGAAACTGGTTAAAGTAACCAAATAATTAGTAACGAATCAAAACATAATTAATTTCAACAGGCCGCATGGTACCTGAGATCTCGACCAAATTATGTGCAAAACAGTGCAATTTCATGATTTATTTTTATCGTAATTGTTTTTCTCGATCGTGCTTTCAAATTTAAGGAATCAAAGAAAAAAAGTTAATTTTTATATAATTCGAGTTGTTACCACGGGGGTCCCGTGAGTACTGAGATCTAGGCCTGGTTTGACAACCAAACCTGTCAGGTTCGCCCCATAATACGTACGCATAACCATTACAGTCAATCAGGGTAACTTAAGCCTTCATTATAACATTGGCCCGTAATCTCATTTCCGTTTTTTATTTATTTTGTGCCTTCAGTTTAGTTTGTTTCAATATAACTTTGTAAACAGCGTGTAGAAACTATCTTCGTAAACACTTCTAGCCCGTTCAATCATTGACATCTGTCAATTTGACAGCGTCAGTGTTTCTTTTAGAATGAGAGTATGTTGCAACAAGTTTCGAGTGCGCCAAAAAGTGACTTACTGAGCTGTGTTTTGTTTACTTATAGAGGTAAATGTCATTTTATATCAACTGCTACATATTTATCTATAATTACAATCAAAAACATGTACGATTGGTTTGTTTATTGAAGAGATATAGCCCTAAATATCGAGTAAATAAATAAACGTTGGTAAAATAGGGTAACTTTAGCCCTTGCTTTAGCTTTTGGGTGGCTTTAGCTTTAGAGATATACGAATTAAATGACGGTAGATTGGACCTTCAGACGGTTAATAATTATGTTAAAGGCTGTGGATCGCTTTTGTATAATTAATTACGAAGGAACATTGTTGCCAAGACGAATAGCACAAGCAAACCACCCAAAATACAAAATTTCTGTGATACAAAAGACCGAAATGGGCTGGATTTGGCCTAGGACTGTCCAAATTGCTTCAGTGAATGATATAAATATCATAAGAGTGCTAAATTACTCGAATATTCAAAGAATGAAAGGCTTTTTTACCATAGATGACGACTTCCTAGCTATGGAAAGGGGTGACTAAGTTTAGTACCAACTAAGTTTTTTTATTAATATGTAAGCTCTAAGCTGTTATAATTATAAGTTTAAAAACGAAAGTTCCTAATCCATGTCCAAAAATTTGTTTTTATAAATGGTAGTGCTCACTCTTACTATGATTACATTTTTTTTACCCATAAATACCGAAAAAAAATAAGCTCATACGAGCTTATTGTCTATGGCTCTCAGATGAATTTTTGTAAATTTATAGGTGATCAATGTTAGCCCCTCTCTTAAAATTCCATAAAATAAGCAAAAAAAAGCCTACTATTGGTACCCGGGCTAATCCAAGTCCAACTCACAATGTAACTTTGGCCCGCTGGTTAAATGGATTTTGCAGAACTTTTTTCCTAGAAACGATCATTAGATAATTGTATTTTCTAAAAGAAAGCCACCAAAAGCCACGCAATTAAGTATATTTATGTGTCTAACGTATTATTTTGAACATTAGTTCATCAGATTTTTTCGAAATGTGGGCCAAAGTTAGGCGAATTGACTGTAGAACTCGGAGAGGGACTATAGCTAGCTTTTCCTACGTACTAACCCTGAGATTTCTACTGAAAATGCACGGTTCGATTACCAACGTAAACTATGCCAGAGGCACTAGAGCTATTATACCTACATATATGTATAGCAAGCGGTATCAGTTGGGAGGCAGCTCTCGCCTCGTGCGAGCTAATTGCTCAAGTGTGCTCGTTTGAGTGAATGGGGGTACGATTCTGTAAGACAAACATGATTCGATTCATAGATCTTGTTTATCAAAATCTGTTTTTTCTATAGTTTTGATAATGAAGCAATGGTTTATAATTTGATATGTGGCTTTGATGTAGGTATTTTGCGTCATATTAAACGAATATTTGTATTTTTTTATGTCTTAATTATTATGATAATTATTATATATATATATATATATAATTATAATATATATATATATAATATTAGCATTGCCATTCAACGTGGCAATGCTGCCAGCATTCTGGGCACTCTGCCTTCTGGTGACGGCTTAGATTTTTAAGAAATAGATATTAAGTGTATATACTAGTTGTAATTGTTTTATTCTTATAAGTTATTTGTTTTGAAATAATTAAAAACTGATAATTATTATGTTATATATTGAAAATAATGTATTGAAATGTATGTACCAAATTTTTATTTTATTAGATTTAATTATTATAATGTTTAATGAATTTTGAATGTTAGTAATAATAAATCGGAATAAGGTACAATATTGCATTGGGTGTCCTGTAAAAATAGTTGTACGTTGTAGAAATAAATAGATAAATAATTCTTGCGAGGTAAAACTTTTATAGTAGTAGCTCATGGCATTGCTTTGCTTGAAAAAAACTTATCCATGTAAATAATATATAGCTAATTTACAGAAAATCGAAAACTCCATACAGTTTTATACTGCGGACCCGCCCTACCACCGGATCTACCTATGGGGGAAGGGTGCCGGAACAGCCGAATAGTGTAATAGACCATAGGCTTGCATGACGCAACCACAAGATTACTTATTTGCATACATACTACGGTAGCATAACCTCTAGTTTATATCTCCAATCAATTTCTGCTAACCTGGTGCTTTGAATATTAAAAGAACACAGAATCATTAACTTTTCACCGCCTTTGTTTGTACATCGAGGGATATCATTGAGAGATTGTAGTCAAAAAATCCATCCTTCAACAAACTGCAAATCCACGAAGAGATTCTTAGAGAATCGAACACGTTTTAGTTGTAGCTGCCACCGATATGCCACCTGTATGCTGGTGATCATTATGCTCTCATTCAATTTATGTTACTACGGAGGTAGTTTAAAACACGTTCCTGGTTTGATGTTAGGTTAGAGAGTGGAAGGTCGATAAAGTTTAAAACTCTGAATGAACCAAATAGAATACAACTGTTTTAGAGTTTATAATTGAGATCGGAAAAAATGTGTTGGATTTCACCTGATTACCATCCTAATATCGGACTCTTCATTATGGTGAAAAAAGCGTACGCTTTAATATGGTGGTGTTACTTATGCTTAATGAACTACCACGCAAACTATTAGAAGAAGTTAACACAAAACACAAGTTACAAAAAAACACTTCTTAGATAATTTATAGTAAAATCTGACTTAAATTTATACCGAGTTACTTTGTAAAGTGTAACAGAATGTTAATACAGATTTTTTTTTTTATTAATTTTAGGTAAAAAATATAATTTCAACTCCCTTAATTCATTATTCAATGTACGATCTTCATGAATTTATGTTTTTTCCAGACAGGCACCGCTGGTCACCCTGTACCTACTGTTGAACCTGTATGCGGGTTATCCAAACCTACCTTACGATAAAAATAATAACCTAGTGTTAGTGTGACTAGTACCTGAACAAACCTACTTTACGATAAAAATAATAACCTAGTGTTAGTGTGACTAGTACCTGAACTGTGTATTTGTACTTTGCTTTTTAGTTACTGTTGTAAGTATTGTTAATATGTTTTTCAATAGCTAACAATGTTAGGTAGGTACTAAGACTGTGTTATGATAATAATGTGACTGTGTTATGACATGATACAAGAAACAAAAATAATATTTGTCTACAAAAACATAGACTTGCCAAAATAGGAATTTGTATTTAAGTATAAAATGGTTCAGTACGTTGCCTTTGGAAACACGTAATATGGAAAATGCTGCTTTATGAATTATGGTACGAAACTTATTATTGGATAAATCTTATTACAAGCTTGACGATGCTCTTGCTGATGATTTTAATGAATACATTGAAAATGTACCTACTATCTAAATTTATTTTTAATTCTGTACCTATTGTGACTTTTCCAAGCGTACTTTATGCATCTTAATGGAATACATGAATCTGAATCTAATTGTTTATCTAGAAGTTGTGATAAACAGACTGTGTTAATGATAATAATTGTTAATCTAGAACTCATCTAGAACACATTTGGCATGCAAATGTGTAGCAACACGCTGTAACTGTCGACACTGGACAAACCTTCCATGGTTTAAAGTGTCTTATAAATAAGAACAGAATAAGTTTTGATTAATAAAGAAGATAAAAATACAATACTTGGCTACTTTACGTACACCTGTGGCTCAAAGACCAAAGGCGCCCAATGGTGGATCTTGGCCTCTGACACAAGACTTCTGAGTTGTCTCTCGCTAGTAGCGTGCAGTTCGCTTCGCGGAGATCGTCTTGCTCGTCAGTTCTATATAACCTACCTAGAATAAGAATATGAATAACAAATATTTATTTAATAAACAGAACTAAACATAAACAACACATACTAAATAATACATTTAAACGGATCTTAAATAAAGAGCAAAAAACAAATGATGACATGGTCTGTTAACAAAAACAAAGTAACAAAGTTTTCTGAGTCGCGGTCTCCACTCAAGAATATGTTTACCCCAGCAGTTGTCGGTTCTTCGCGCCCACTGCCACCTTAGCTTCCCAATTCTCTGACCTATGTCAATAGCTTTGGTTCTCTACTTAACAACAGTTGTATTTGGCTCGTATTCAAATCCGTGGTAATCTTCGTCTCACACGTGAGGAACCCTCTCCCTTAGTCCGAATCTAATAAATATTTAAATAGAATAACCTTTATTTCCTTCATTACTGCTTGTATATTCATAGCTTTATTCGCAAGGGGTGACTGGATCAGATTCGTATGGCGTTCTATTGTCTCGGAATTTTCATGGTTTAGGTCAGTGACCCCGTAACTTATGATGGTTTGCAAATTCTGCTACCGGAAATATAATTACTTTAAACTTTAATTTTTATAAATATAAAAATAAAACGTGTGTGAGAAAGAGCGCTTTGCGCTTTGGTTCAGTAGAGGCTTATAATAAAATTAACATTGAATTATAGTTCAAATATTGTTAAAAATCAAATAAGATTTTTGTATTCAATGCCATTAAAAACTCATAAAAATAAGGTTTTAAATTACATGTTTTGATTCGACAATGTTTCAGAAGTCCACTGGCCCAAAAAAACGAAATTAATAGGTATAGCTTTTTCTCAAAATAACATTACCTATTACGTTCCACGAAACCGTATTTCACCCAGAGCGATCAGAATAATCCGGGTCTCGATTGCTTTTCTTGCTTACATTCCCGTAACAAATACGTTCCTTCTGGAAACCCAAGCAATACGGTAGAACTATTCACGTATTCCTCAAAATTGAGCAATCAATTGTTCTGAAGATAATGGGATTGCGGTGTTAGCGGACGAGTGGAGCGGCGGGCGCGCACTAGAAGTCGCTGGGAAGGAGCAGGTGAAATAGCTGCTATTTATTTGTAGCTGCTGATATATAAACTTTATTACAACGACGATCCTCCTTGCAAACGAACCTCTTTACAAAACGTACTGCTAAGCTGGACCTACACATTACGGTCCGCAAAGGTGTGACGAAGCTCTAGAAAGAATGCCACACTGTCAAATTTCATTATTTATGGACCTGTTAGTTAAGCTAGTATCTATTAAACGTTTAAAAAAATCAGGACAAAGAAGAAAATCACAAATCACTACTGCGACCAGTGTTCAATATTAGATTAATAGCAATACTATCTATAATTAGATAGTTGGTTATTTCAAGCATGGTGGTCATGCGTGGTAATGTGGCAAACGACAAAACCCTTGTTTGGGGGAGGCAAGTTCAGCAGTGAACGTATCATGCATGATGTATTTAGATACTAGATACAGGTTGTACTTATTTAACTTAAAAAAATTAAATAAAATAAATAAATAAAATAAACTTAATTCTAGATCATCAATGGAATTAGTATTTAGATAAGTAGCAGTGATTATCACACCTGCCCCTCTCTCTAGTCCCAACTCTAGCAGCCCATCGGGACGGTGCGCCGCGCCGTTAGCAAACAGAATTAGGCCAAACAGACGGCTGGCTCCGAGCTGAAGAGGCCACCAGCCCTGCCATTAGTCTGCCTGCGATCTGTGTGCCGCTGAGGACGAACTGGGAATTAATGACGGAGAGCCTGGCTGGAGGAAAGTGTGGATTAGAAACATACACCTACCTATGTACGTACGTCAACATGACATGTATTCTAAGATAAAGTAAAAATATACAGAAACAAAATATATATATGTATATCAAAATATTGCCCTAACGGGGCTACGAATGTAATACAATTCATACAACGTTTTAAAGGCATTTAAATAACTATGGCCCTATGATCGTCAGAACATTAAAATATCACAAAATATTGAAAATACCTTGGTTAATAACAATAACCAAAACAAAATACAACAAACGAGATCTAATATTCCGTTAGGGTCGCGTTTAGCTTTAACATTTTTGTCATATTTTCCACGTACAACACTTTTATAAATTCCATCACTAAAAGCGCATCAAAACTCATCCTTATTTACAAAGAACAGAGAAGCACTAAGGACGTATTAGCTGTTTCCAGCGCGCTTTGAGACCTAATGAGCCCTGAACCTTGCAGTGGGCTACGGCACAAAGAGGGCTACGAAATGGGCTATAAAGGACAGTTACGTCAACTAATAATGAGTAGGATGCGAAACTAATATAATTTCATCGAAAATATCAGTCCTTTGTAAAAGTCTAATGCGATTAGATAGCTTTTAGAACTGTCTGAGGACGAAACAACCTAAAAAAGACCAGAGTTGCATTTTCATTTAAAGGGGTTAAAAAAGTTGTAGCTGTGTGGGTTACCTAACGTAGACTTTTAAGCAGAAATATGGCGAGGAAAAAATAATCATGTTGATTTTCGATAAACTGTCTATCAATAACAGCCACTGCTAAAAACACGATGAAGGTATGTATTGTGTTTAATAAATTATCGCACGCAAAGTTCATCTTTATTTTATATGAACGTTACCTTACCATACATTGCGTTCAGACAATACAAGATACGCTATCTACAGCACGATGAACTTATCTAGATTATGATCTTATTTTGTATGCACATTATGTTTCTTGGAAATAAATATAAATGACTAACGAGTTTCATATCTATACAGCAATCACAACAAGTTACATCCAAGTAGGTATTAATACAAGTCCTTTAACTAGAGGCAGTCGCTCTCGCTTTTGTAGTTGTTATGAAAAGAGATCGTTGTTAAGATAATTTCAGTGTATTTCAGCGCAGTTTCAATGCGCTACAAGAACAGGCTTACAGCGCATGTTGCGGCGTGTTTATTGTACTGAAACTGAAACCGTGCAGAGATAAGGGCGAATAGGTATGTGGGAGGAAAATGTGTAAATCTTTAATTATGTTATTATGGTGAATAATGGCCAACATCACTGATCTTTATTCTTGTGAAATGTTAACATTTACACTGAAGTCAAACGAGTAATTTTTACAAATGTTAGTATATGTTGGAAAAATCTAGCAAATGAATTTTAGACAAGTTCTCCTCAACCTATTGACCTGAAATTTGGCAAAGATACTTAAGTAAGTTCGATGACAATGCATTGCTATAGTACCATCGAGCTGATCTGATGATGCAGACAGAAGGTGGCCAAGGAACTCCTAAACGAAACAACGTAACCCCGTCCAGTTTGGGTTTGTTGGATTTATCTTCCCAAGCACTTTGGTCATAGATGACCAAGGTCCTGATGATGAAGACGGAGGCGGCCCCATGCCCTACTAAACGAAACTACGTAACCTAGTAGAGTTTGGACTGATTTTTTTAATAAATCTTGTAATAAAAAAAAATACTTTTTGAATTATTAATATTATTTGAGTAGCAAGGCGCGCAAAATGCACACTACTAATGTCAACAGAAATGACAATGTGTCGTGTCGTCTCGTGTCGTGACGTGTCGTGTCGTGTCGTGTCGTGTGGCACTAACACGACTTGTGTATGCCTACTCCATTTTACGTGAATCACAATTCAAAAAATTACGCTTGTTTGACTTCAGCCTTAACATAATACTTGTGATGAATTTAGTTTAAAACTACATTATTGTTAACACTTAGCTATTTGTGTACTTGTACATCTCTAGAAGGTGTAATATTATATATACATCTGTGATTGTATGGAAACAGCACAGAGCGGGTGGTTGACATCTTCATCTCGTCGCTAATTTCCGGTATTCGATAGGATTTTGTGTAACTAAGTGTTTATTTATCGAGTACACAAGTGTATGTGTGCTGTTTAACAAATAATTAGTATAAGAGAACATTTTGCAAAGACTTTTTTATAATTATTCCGACCCAAAGGCGTTGAAACCTATTGTTTTGCCTAAGTGAGACCTTAAAGAATAAAATAATTTATATATTTTTACTAAACTGGCTATAATAAACTGAAGCCACGTGGTACCGATAATTTTATTTGAAAGTTTACACTACGTAGCCATTCTATATTTAAGACTTGGCCAAAAATACAGACACTTAACAAGAATCCCACGGGAAGTGCGCCTCCATTGATCATGCAAAAACCATCTAGTGGAATTCAATTAAAGCGGGAGACAGTGGATAATGTCATAATGCCGAAATCCCCCCCCCCCCCATTACCCCTCGTACCCGCACAATTCAGGGGTAAATAAAAACGCTCAATGCCACCCCGTCTGTGCAGGAAGCTGGTTTGGGCCACAGGGTGCAGAAAGGGCAGTAGGGTAGTCAAAAGTTTACATTTAGATTTCATTGTCATTATCATCTCAGCCCGTTGATACGTATTGCTGTGTAACGGGCCTTCTCTTACACGGTAACTGCGTCAAACTAGATGTGCGTCGTGGGCAATGAAAGTGTTAGTACAATACAATACAATATGTAAATCTTTATTGTTTACCACAAAATTAAATAAAGATATACATAGACATAATCATAAAATAGGAAGGTGCAATGGGTGACCTTATCGCTTAGAAGCGATTTCTTCCTGGAAATCTATGAATCTTCCTGAAAATCTTCGTTGAGAAGGTAAAAGTAAAATCAAAGGCGTGCCGTGGTAGAGAAAATCAGATCACACACTGAAAACATGATTATCTTCTAACTTAAAAACTAGTCTTAAAGTAGTAATAGGATTCTAAAATTAGAAAGCTTTGACCTGATGGTCGATTTAAATGTATTTGACCTGGTGGTCTATTCAGATGTATTTGTGAATGTAACACTCATACTATTATCGCCGCTCATCGGCTGAGACAAAAATAATAACAAATGAGCGGTTAAAATAGTGAAGGAAGAAGGGCTAGTGACTTTCTGGGAAAATTTACTGTTTGTCTTGTTTTCAACTAAGTCACATGCCCTTCTGCCTTCTCCTACGCTGTGTCCGCATGTGAGCGAATGCGTGCAACGGAACGTTCCCGTATTTGCGTTGGTGCATTAGCCGCGTCTGCTGAGCGTCATGCTAAATATTGTGTGCCCTCGCAAGTCACGGCTAACTAAACACATGGATAGGGATTTTTCTATTTGCATTTTTTACTAACAAAATAACTAACAGTGAAGGTCAATGTCGTAGTCTGTTCAACACATATTTTTTTTATAATTTTTAGTTATTTTTTATAACGGCAGGAGCAGAGTCCTTAAGAAACTTTTAGCCAGCAGCTCGCTATACTAATTACCTACTTGATATACTCGGTTTTAGAATTCAAGATATTTTTTGTAATGGGGGTTACGAAAGTAAAGAAATATTGCTGGAAAATGCTTTACGATCAGACTAAATCTTAAGAAATCAGAATAATTTGTGATGTTATCAGCATTCAATCATCATTTCATGCGATTGAGGTTGTCTTTTATTGTTATCATTTTGTGTTAAGTTTTCATGCTTAAATGATGTTGTTGATAAAAAATTAATGAATTCTACCGAGTAAAGGTACATTGACCCTTTCACAAGCATTAATAATTCTCGAAAATGAAGATTGGTTACCAACACAAATTGAATTTAAAAATAACAATGAAAACTCCTGCAATAATTTCAACTTTTCATTGCAACTGAAGAACGCACCGTCGACGTTTAATCCGAGTGGAATTAACGCCCTCAATTATCACGGACAAAGCGCACGATTGCACCAAAGGAGAATAATGCAGGGTATTGGAGAGCTCTCGTTTTTATACTATTTTGTGGCCAGAGACAAGATATGACAGGGTTGAGGGGAAAACTAGTTTCATCACGATTGTATTTGTCTTTCATTTGTTACCACTTCATTACGTACCTACTCTACAACCGACATGATTTTTTAATCATATCTCAACCACCGTGACACTGAGGACATTGGGTTTACTAGGGAACGGTTGCGTATGACCCTTACGACTCCCAAAAAATCAAGTAATTCAATCAAACACCCTGTATAATTCGTCAAATACTATTTATATTTTTGTAGAACAAGTAAGTACTAGAACAGTGAAAACTAAGGCTACCGAATTTTATATAGACCTGAGACCTGACGACTAATAGAAACAAATATCCCTCTCCTTTTTCTGAAACCAATTTCACTTCAATAAAACAAAGCCAACGGGCAAGTAGAAAAAACTACAAAGAGCTAAAAAGCCCTTGCCTCTAGTAGCCCCGTAACCTCTGGCGACGTAGATACCGGCAAGCCACACGTGAACACGTGTAGAGTTGTAGATATTATTGCAACGCCGCCGTTGGCACCGTGGACCCCCGAAGCCTCTACATTTGTTTTCCTGCGTAAGTTTGAGTCGCTATTTGAGCTACAAAATACAGATCATTTTATATTTTCAAGTTAAATAAAGTAAGGTAGATGAAAACTTTGGTAACGAAGCTTTTGAGCTAACGAAGGTAAGCAAAAATGTGGTTAAGGAAAAGTTAAGCAGTTCTAGGGGCAACTCCCGATCTAAGAAATGTTCTCATCTCTTTCTGGTATTTTTTCTGCATATTGTTGGAATAAATATGAAACAGCGAGCTGTTCTGTTTCATTATGGCGATGCTATAATAATTTGAGAGACTCTGCGGGAGAAAGAGAAGTGAGCAGTTGATACGAGATAGCGGTGTAAGAGGTTAAATGGAAACATTCTACAAGTCTCCTATCATCGATATTGTAACTTAACATGCGAGAGAGTTCGGTTTAAATCGACGCAAGAGTAGTGTTAAAAACATTTCATGAATTTTTCCAGCACTTAAAAACAGCGCTGTATTTTTAGACTTACGAGTTAGTCTTTGATTCTAATAGTAGCCCTCAAGATGACGTGTTGGTCTTACCTATAACAAAAATACATCTATTAGCATCTGAAAACGCTTCCACTTAAACCTTACACCACAAAGCATTCCAAAAGGTAACGATAATAACTTCGAAGGAATTACATTTCTTTCAAACTGTAATGCCCTAAGTTAGAACGTCAAACCTTGTTTGGGGTAAATTTATGCGATTTATCTTACCCCGGACCGTCTGAGTGCGCCCCTGGCGTGCTGCAACGAATAACGATAAACATAACGGGATATTTTAACGTAACGGCGCGGTAATGAACAGATAATGGTTATTGTTGAAACAAATTGTGGGAATTTCGGTAGTTCCTTGTTTTAGGGGTTCTTTTACTGGCATGTTTTTTGAGGGATTCCAGAGCACTTTACTGAAGTTAAAGACATTAAGGCTGGCCTATGCCCCAACGGTCTTGAAAACACAAAATAATTATCTGTAGCCATATAAATAATTTATTTTATTCGTGAAACGCACCATTTGTGTAAAATACTTTGACATACATATATTTGAGTCAAAGAAAAGTACTCAAACTCGTTTAGAAATAGCGTTTAGAAGATATATCCAACTTAAGAATTAAAAAAAAAATATTCGGAATTCGGAATTTTGTGTTCTCAAGGCCGTTGGGGCATAGGCCAGCCTTCATGTCTTTAACTTCAGCAAAGTGCTTAAGGGTGTTTTCTACATGTGTTTTTGAAACTAGCTATATACTCGTATATGAAATCTATGCCCTACAACGTAAGTTAAAGAAACATATAAAATATTGTTCTGAATCCAGTCACAATCAGAACAACCCTTCGTAAACTAGGTGAAGTGTTACACACAACAGTGTTGACTCAGTTAACGAATGTGCTAGAACAATGCGTTCCGTTCCAATTTGTTTGTCGACGCGCGTTGTCGCTGATGGAATACTTGTGGGCTCTCGCTGATTACGTTCCGATTCATTTTATAGTGCATTTAGTTGTGGAATAGTGTTTGAGTAAATTGATTAAAAAGAATGACAATTCAAGTAAATAAATGAGACATTTTGTGGTTGTTAAAAGTTTAATTGAATTCGTGGATCACTTATATCAATTGTTGTGTTGTGTATCTATAATACTTATGTTTTGTTGTATCACTTCTCAAATCAAAAAGAGACTTTGGCAAAAGGTGCATCTCACGTGAGACGCGAATAGTCATGCGTGTGATATCGGAAATACGCGCGTCTCATGTGGTCTCATGTGAGACGTTGGGAATAACTCCATAATTCTTAGAAAATAAAGTAAAGTTTATTTATTAGTACTACGGCACTAATAACGTTGTAAGTTACAATTAAAACTATAGTAGTCATATTTCGATCTTATTTCGATCTACGTGTTGTTACTCGTGGTCGAGTGCCTATCTTCCGCACTAGTTAAGTACTGTATTACGGTAAGAAGTCTTGCTCTCCCACAAATGGTAGGGAAATATTGTATCTGGATATAGTTTCCTAGATTATTAAGTCTAAAATCAGCAAAAATCTCGGCGGACAATATTCGGGTAAATTAGAATATCCCGGGTATTTGCCTGTTAGATTGAATGAACATCTCATTCCGGGGAATGAGCCCCGCGGGGCACATCCGTTTGTTGAACTACATGCATTAGCGACCTGCTGTTATGTTCTTTCACGGGAAGAATTTTATTAGAAATTGCTATTTTATTTTGGGACATTTTGATGTTTAATTGTAGGCTTTTTTCATAAATTAGAATTTAACGTTCTAATTTATGAAAAAAAAATATGAAGCAATAAGCGGTAGAAATTAGCCATAACACTTTCAGTGCCCAAGATGCAGTTTCGTTGGCCTGTAGCTGCGGCGCGCCTCTGCCGGTCGCATAGACGGCTGATTCATTTTATTGACTTAAGCACAATGATGTGTGTCTCGGCTATATTTTTCTAATAAGTAATAAAATAGGTTGTCTATCACAGTAGTTCTTTTGAAGAACTCAAGACAGAAAACTTGCTACTACATAATTTGGCCGATTTTTATCTCATCTCGCAGCATTTGAAAGAAACTAGTGAGCAGTGCGAAAATTGACCTAAAGCAATCTTCAAATCATGAAATCAAACCATAGTTTTTTTGTAAACTCTTGTTTTTTGTAACTAAACGATATCCCTACACACAGTACCAGGCGCACAGAACAACAGGAGGATAACACGAATAAATCTTGCGGACAACGACAAAATCACGACAACAATACATACACTTGATGGATGATTCGCGTTTGGATTTTACGACTTTTTGAATTTACTCTCGCCTTGATAAACTTTAAAATATGTTGGCATACTTGATTTGCAGCTAAACTAGATTAGTAGGATTACTTCTTTTTATTTACGTTTACAGGATTGTATTTATTAGTAACTAGCACTTTAAAAGTTGATTGAATCTAAAAAAATTATCAAACGAAATTCAAAATTTATTTCCTGCATCGTTTTGCTCTCAACTCTATTATTAAAAATTGTAAGGTTTCGCATTCATACCTTAGCTAAGATTTAGTCAGAAATTCAAAATCATTATAAAAGCTGCAATAAAACCTGAACAACGTCTTTCAAACTGAATAGAAGGCCATAAACGCACAAAAGTATGTAAATAGGTTCGGTAGGGTCGGTGGGCCTTTCCGGACGACTTTTGTATATACGGCTCGCCGCTAGCGGATTAAATGATATGAAAGTATTTTTATGGGAAATTTCGTGAAATTCTATGTCCTGAAGCGTCCATTCTAAATATGAATAGAGGGAGATGCGAACGATGAGTTTACAAATAAAACGGGGACATTCGTGTAAGGGCTTCGTAGAGGGTCTACGAAGAAACGTAGCAACTCTAGAATTCTGTAGATGTTCTACGAATTATTGAAGCGGTTGCTTTGTCATCGTAAAAAAAAAGTCAAAGAAAAATAGAGTTCTAGTTTGGTTCTACCAATTTAAGAACATTTTTATCGTGTTTTGACAAAATGTTTTAAATTGTATATAACTAATGTGAAAGAATATAAACAACGAAAATAGGTGATTACCTCAGTTTGTGTTTTAATTCGTATCCACAAACAATAAATAATCAATCACTCATATAATTATTTTGAAGGACTCACTTGTCGGTTGACCGATCATTTTCAAAGAACGATCACCACAATCAGTTACATTCCATATTCATATTTCAATTAAGTTAAAAACAAAAAAAATATACTCATTTCATTCAGCAGCCAGAGAGTCCGTACAAACAGACAGACAAGATACAATCAAGGGCACAGTTGGCCGCCCGACTGCGTCCCATAACTCCCTAACAAAAGCGCATCCCACAAACTTTTCAGCTACAACCTTCACAGGGGGACGGTAGCAGCTCGTACGCACTTTAAACCTACGCGACCAAAGTAACTGAATAGAAAAGTTGACGCTTTACTCGCAAGCCTTATGGCAAACATTCAAGAGATATTCAAGCATAACCAAACACTGACTAAGTGCATAAAATTAGCTTTAATAACTTACTCGCTCATTCAGCCATTCCCAGACAGACGCGTATTTGGTATTAGGTATTTGCTTATACTAGCCGTTCCCACTGGCCGCTTTTATCTGGGAAAGTATTTGCTATGACACACATAAGTAGAAATAAAATGTATTTAAAAAACTAGTAGACACAACCAAACGAATCAGCCTAAACCATATGTAAGGTTTCCGCCCTACACCTTTAGATGATAAAGATAGGAGATGTTAAGTGATAGAGATTAAACTGATAACTTGATTTATTGATAATGATATGAATACACGGGACTGCGGTCGAACGCGTACTGAAATGCTTTTGCTTAGGTAAGTAAAAATGCACCGCTTGCAAAAGTGCAAATGTGCGGTTTATACATATTCAAAAGCTGCTGTATACTTTTCTAAACCTTATTTGAAGCAGTTTGTCCCTAACATAATTGTGAGTCATGGTGTCGCCCACTACTGGCTGGAGGCCTCCTTTCGCTTTTGCCACCCTTTTCTGTCCTTGTCTTCCCGCATCCACGTATGCACTGTGACCCTGGTGATATCGTCAAACCATCTAGCGAGAGGACAACGCGGTTTTCATCGGCCGTTTCTTGGGTACCACTCGGTCAAGGTTGTACTGCAGCGGCCATCACCTCTTCTGGCCAAATGGCCCGTCACCAGCATCATAGACCTTCCGACGGATTTCGTTGTGAATACTTGATGAATAACCCCGAAACATGAGACATTGGTGTCTCGTTAGTCGGACTATTGGTCAAACGATTCCCATAAGCAGATTGAACGAGCTGTTCTCGCCTGCAGTGCTATCTAGGAACCCCTATATATTAGCGGGCGACAGGCATTGTGAACGGGGGGACATATGAGGTGGCTATGAAATGTTTTAATTTTGTAATTTATGCTGACAATGTATGCCCAGTCATAATGCGACTGCTCAAATAAGATCTACTGAGATAACGGTAATTAAGGGCTGATTAATTGCGCAGGTGTGGGAAACATGCTAATTAAGAATAACCACTTGATTTTACAGAATCTAGATAGGCTGGATGAAATAATTTGTTTTTATTTGTTGCTATGATGAAGGTTTTGAATAATATTAAAAATTATATTGCTGATCATTAGATTATTTCTTTCGATACCCTCGAGTTAACTTAACGTGTGACCCGAGAGCGGGCGGGTATCAGACGCAGCGCATCAGCATACAGCGGCGCAATGCAGCCAGCGTCTTGGGGATGCTTCCGACTGGTATTGATATGGATCAGTTGAGCTACCTGTAGATTGTTTGCAACAGTCTGCAGTTAGCTTAATTGTTTCAATTGTAAATACTAGTTCTAATTTGATTTTATTATTGAATTATAATTTTCTTTGTCAATAAAGATTAATAAAAAAAAAACTTGAATTTACTTAATTCTTCGGGTTTTGAAATAATTTTATTGCTTGATTATTTTCTTATAAACATGGAAAGTTTAACATTTTGGCTCGACTCTGTAAATCTGTGCTAAGCGATGTTTTCCCTTTGCTCCACATGTTGTCAGAGGACTCTGGTGACCCGTAATACAGGTTCTTGTGAACCTAAAACGGGCACCACTCCTCTACAGAGTAGTAATTCACTTCATTAACAAGATTTTTTTTAGTTTTTTAGTCTCTTACAATGTTAGCTAAAATATTTGTAAATAATACTTCTTGTACTAAGCTTCTATTGTGAGAGATAAATAAATATTTTTGAATTTAAATCATGCCATTGTTTTCAGAGATCAACAAAAATTAAGACTTGTGTCAACAAAAACCCTAAAAAATTACCACTTGGTTAGCAACGTCTAAAAAGTTGACTGATCACTACGACATCCTGAATATGGGCCAATAAAGAGGTTCCTACCTGCTCGGGGCAGTCCATTACGTTGGTTGTCAACATTCTGCTGAGTCAGCGTGGCTGGCGAAACGCTACGAACACGGAAAAGGCTGATTTTATGAGTGCCTTTTAAACTGTATCTTGGGCTAATAACTTTATTATAATAAATATTTTGTAAAGGCCTATTCAGACATAGTACGTGGTATTGTCAAGACCTAAGTAGTTTATGTTTTAAGTTGTGTAAGTTAGTGAAATCTGAATGGTTAGGAGGAAATCCTACTGTTACTGAAATACTCGACGGAAAGCGAAACTTACCGATACCGCTCCGAGAATAACACGTAAATCTCAAAGATTGCCTGGAACAGATCGCTTCTAAGTGATAAGGCCGTCCATTGTATTCGGTAATGTAATGTAATAAGTTTACCAATCATCTAGTACCCATAACACAAGCTCTGCTTAGCTTGGGGCTAGATGATAGGTGGGTTGTCCAGTATTATTAATAATTAATTGTACTTGTCTTATGTAATGTCCCTCTGTAATGTTCTTATTCTGGGTTACAATGAAGCATTTTTATATTTATATTTGCCTTTTATTCCCAGACTTTGCACGGGTTGTTTCTTTGGAAACGTTTGTATATAGGTTGCTTCTATTCCATAGGAACTGATTAGTAGTATAAAAAGACGAAGCCAATGTGTTATTCCAGGTTTACATCTATACAATTTCAGCTTTTGGGCGTATCGAAACATACATCCATTGACCCATTTTATCCATCTAACCATCCAAAGTTTCTGATCAAAAATTCGTGTGATTATACCCGTTACCAAAGCTCAGAACAGAACTTCAAATGTCAGGTTAATAAGGAGAGATAAAAATAGATGAGAAACAACATGCATGTTGTTTGTCGATCCCGACAGGTTTACTTGACGTGCTTTTGCCTAATCATAATTCTATCCCGGGATCCCTCGCTGCCGGATATCGGCCTCCTTTAATTTCTGCCAGGATCCACAGTCCTGAGCTTTTCCTGTCTGCTGCGTTGACCAAATAATCTTATCGAGACCTATCGCAATAGTTCATTCCTAGTTCTCCTAATTAAAGTCTGTCTCCACGTGTGACAAAAAAAGAATCGTATCTCTTAAACTTGGCTATGAAACAACAGCATAAAACTCAACCAGTCAGGCTTTTTCCAAGGTACAATAAACAAAAACTCCCAACCCGAAAGTGAAAAGCATGGAGCCGTCAATTGCCATCAATCTTGAAACTTTCCGCGCATCAATTGGGGTTCCGCAACAATAGGATAGTGCGAGCCTATGGTGCGGATTACCATAAACCGGGCTCCGTACATATGCTATGAATATTTGAAAGCTTTTTTCATGTTCCATGGAAGGCGTGTGATAGGGTTTTAATACAGTTCGTGGCTCGCTGTTATTATTTATTATTATGAAATATTGGTCCAAAAAAAATGTATATGTATTTTTATAAGTCTTATAATGTAAGTAGATAATGAAATATAATTAATTAATTTTAAAAACCATTAACTTGATTGAATTTAGTTTAGTTTGATTAGTAAAAAGAAACCCCTCAGTTTTTGTATTTCTGTTGCTTTTCCAACAATTTGCCTTTCGGCTTTAGTGGCTGGTTATTCTGTGTTACAATATAAATAAACAAGCAAACGCAACAACAATTATAGCATCAGAAAAGGATATTAGAACATCTAAAATCAAAATATCTACAATTAAAAGGCCGATGTTCAAAACCCATAAAATTACATTACCTAGTGGTCGGTTGATCTAAATTCCAAACAGTGAAAGTTCTAAATGTCGAATGCATATTTTATCAAACATAATTTTACAATAGCAACACATGTATTATCTACAGTTCTGCCCGTATCATGAAAGCTTGCTCAGTCATACCCGTAGATCTATGCTTGAGTGACGTTTATTCCATAGCAAAGCGTTACTCAAGCATAGATCGATGACTGAGATGCTTTCATAATACGGGCCAAAATAAAAACATAATGGTAGCTCTACAATAAACAGTTAATTTTCCATCCCAAAATCTCGTACGACACAATTGAGCCCGTAAGCACTTGGACACAATACAGAGTGCTTCCAACTTCCAACCCATTTCTTGATACAATAACAGCTTTTGAAGATCATAACCTGCAAAATTGACTCCGGCTTACCGTGTCAAAATGTTCACTCTGTTTATTATAATTTCCTATGCAACCGTCACAGCAAACCAGACCTTATTCACCCACCAAATACGGAATGGAATTGCTTCTTGGAATGTTGAAGTTAGGTAGAATATTTTGAGTGGGTGTACGGGTACGGGTATAACGCCATAATTCAGAAATGTGATTCCGTTCGTGACAGAATGAAGCCACTAGTTACATGAAGAGTGGTTTTAGTTGAACGTTTTATTTCAACGCGATATCTAACATTTTGAACACTTTCTATTCAAGAACTGTTATTTCACTTTTTAGTTCAATAGAAGTGAGGCAAGGTATATCAGGAGACTAAAGCAGACACCTAAATTATAATACATTATTTACATACAAACACAACAGGGTTTCCTTTCAGCTGATATTAAGGTATTAATAATATATGTATATATATTTTTGTTTTAATTCAGGTAGTTTTTGTGTTATAAATATATGTACGATAAAACTAATAACTAGAAACTAATCGAAGCTGGGATCCCTCACATCTTCATACAAGATTCTCTTAGTTAGAGCGAGGATTCAAACTTACGTTTATGACAGGGTTCATTGGTTTGTATAACTATTTAGATATAATATGACGTTAGAATGTAAGTTTACTGTGTCTTTTTACAATAAATGAATACTTTTTATTTATTATTATTTATTATTATTACTTGTAGTTTGTAAAGTCTACAAAACTATGACTTTACAAAATATGCTTTATTTTTTTCAATCAACTCAACGACGACGTCATTTTACCAGTGTAGGCTCACTATACGTAAAGTCGAACCAATGAGATAAATACGAATAACAAAATTCATAGTATTAAATTTTAAAATTTCATAATCATAGGCGGCTCACCAACTTATTTCTAAATTATTACCAACACAGCAGCGAAAACTTCGACAAAAACAGTTTTCAACAACCAATAGTCTGATAAATGGCTCATAACTGCAACAGCCTGGACAAAAGGAATCCTATAGTGCAATGATGGGAGTGCCTAGTATGGGCTAACACAATACTAAATCGAAAAAAAAACGTTTACTTCCGCCGACCTGTCAAAGTTATACTTACTGCTAAAATGCAACGATCACTAAAATTATTAGAAACCTACAATCGAATACGTATAACATCATTTTAAACCGATCTGTTAACATATTAAACATTATTTATCGGGTATTTATCGCGTACCTCCATCTCGTTGCAGCGGTCGTGGTCACGTCAGTCGCCCCGTGACCACGATCGCTGCAACGTAATGGAAACGTGGGGGAAAATAAAGCAAAAGGTACGCGATAAATGCCCGATTAATCTTTAATATGGTATAATATCGGAAAATAATCGCAAATAGTCGCAAGAGCTACGAAACAAAGAAGAGTTCGTAGAAAACTGTTGGATTGTATAATTCTGGAAAGAAAGAAAGAAAATTATTTATTACACACTACACACAAACAAATTTAGGTACAGAAATAAAAGTTATTATACGAAAACTAGTTTCTCTCTATCCGTTAGGTGCGTTGCAAGGCGCTTAATTGTATGTGAGGAATCGAAAACTTTAATAGTATTCGTAAACTAACAACACAACCCATACTAAGGACTCATGCTATCGAGCGAGGACTGTGTAGTGTCGGAATAAGAGAGGCTGGCGGGGTGCCAGCGATCTTCAGAATTAGCGCGTTGGCTGGACTCTTATCTAGGGGCTGTAGTGCCTACGTTATAGACAGGGTGTTGAACAGTTCATACCTTGGCATCATGAGGCCACTTTTCACTTCTACATAGGTAGGTCTCATGTTTGTCTTTCTTGATCTTGCGCCATGGTCTTCCGGAAGTTAATTGTATAGTTCATACATACATGTATGAACTAAGAAGAATATCTGATATATTCTTCTACGTATACAAGGTGCCACGTTATTGGTGTACTAATTTGCATAGTTTTGTTAAAACTGCTAAGGACATCCTCCATTCGAACTGCAGGGGAAATGATGCTTGTGAGAGCAACATAGCCACTGTATCCTAAGGTCACTATTAAATACATAAGTATTGCTGTTTTGTTTTATTTTATATTTCTTGTCTTATTTTTTTTTGTTTTTTTTTGTATCACTACACGTTTTTAAATCAATCTAAGCTTTTGTTTACATGTCTACTCAATCTACTTAATTATTTGTTGAGTGCACATAGTGTTACATCTCAAGCTAGTTAATATTTTCTTAGATTTTTATGTTCTATTATTGTTATTGCTTGTATGTGTTTTGTGTACCTAATTAAATAAATAATTAAACTAAGCCGAAAGGCGGTTGTTGAGCACCCTATACCCAACTGATCCGCATGGTTGATTTTCAGAAATACGTTTTTTTATATTATTATAGTAAAAAATCACTTTACGTATAAGCTTAGAATAATAACAACCCTATCACTAACGCTAACAAACGTAAGGCCAACCATTTTGCCAACATAATTTTAGGGGTCCTTTTTCATGTGCAAATGAAGAATACATTCATTCATGCTTATAATAAAACTAGGCACGTACGTAGCATTTTTTGAAATTTCGGGATTTTCTATCATACCTACCTACCTAATTAAGATTTATTATCGGGTATTTGTCGCGTAACTTTTATTAAAATATCGACAAATAACCTTTATTAGGTACCTATGTAGACGTACCTACCATGAAACAAACATACCTACCTACAGATAAACAATAAACTTATTATTAGCTATTATTTTAACTTATTCTAAGTTAAAATAGAAGAAAAATGTACGGAACCACCGTACAATTTTCGGCATTGGCTAAAGAAAAGCGATTGAAAGGTCAAGCACCTTACTAATGAACAGCTGATGTAAGGTTGTCACTGACATAGAAATGCGCTAGTTGGGATGAAAGTTTGGAGGTCTTTTCCTGTAAAAAACCTTGAAACCCGGAAAGTGCTAGAACAAAAAATGTTCGTGGGAGTGAGGTAGACCACTCCATTTCCGCGTAGTACACCAATAACGTGCCACCTTGTATATGGCCACGGTAGTGACCACATACGAGCGGTTAAGATTCTGGCAACTGAGAAGTCTGCCATAGCGGAGCATCTTCTGGAGTCTTGTTCAAACCTCTGAATCGAGTTAGACAATCCGCAAGTAATCTCAACAGAGCGACATTACATACCAAGATTGGTACCCCATTGGTAAGCCATTGAGATTTCTAAACACAGGAACTTCAACCGAGAAGAAGGTTTCCAATTATCCGGAACCTGGAATCCTGTGGAATGTGCAAAAACCGAAGAAGTGATGTACCAATTAAGCCCCGTTCTGATACCGTCAGTGTTGTGTGTCGTGATCGAGTATAATGAAAACGGTGGTAGGGGTAACCTTCGTAGCAAAAAAATAAAAAATGAAGGTAGATCGGTATGTCTGCAATAAAAACTCACTCGCAGTGCCTTCAGTTATTCCGTGATCTTGGCGCATGAAACTGTACCGAAATATTGGAAAGCTCATAACTCAAATCATGGTAAATATCCCGTTGTAAATGACTTTAGTGTTAATAAACATGATGGATTTAAAAGATTTAATTAATACATTGTTTTTAACATAAAATGCTCAAATTCAATATCTGACAGGCAAAGACAGGCCAATATGAGTTGAGTACTTATCGGCACACAATTCAATTTTCCCTTGTAAAAGTCAGGAATAAACTATAGAACCTTTAAATTGGCGGTTAACGTTCTTACTTACCACCATTACTGTAACCTATAGTATTGTTATTGCACAATATGCCCATAATATTACGGCCAGAGAGTGGGTTTCAGTGTCGGCTCCATGGCTTTTTATGGACTTACGGACTGGACAATGGACTTGCAGAAAGGGTTGCCTTAAGTGTGGACTTACATTAATATACGTCAGTAAGTTTGATTAATGTGCATCATATTTTTCTTGTAAGAGATTTTCACTCTTATATTTCTATTGTGAGCATGATGGTATTAAGTCTTCATTGATGAAATTGTTACTTCCCATTTGGTAAACTTTTTATATTGGAACCCGCATAAAATTTATTGGTGGCATTTCGTAAGCCTCTTTTTCAGAAAAAAATCAGATATATCCCTTTTACTTTTACTTTTTTTTATATTCGTATAAGATACTCAACTAATTATTATTATCGTTTTGAATATAAAAAGCTATCGTTACAGCACCCCACTTTGTCGAAGTGAAGGCAACGCAAAAAGCAAAAGCCGTGTTCACAAAAATACATTAAAAATACATTGAAAATCGCATCAGAAAAGCGTGTTCTAGTAAATCCCTAAGCTCAAAAGGCATACAATTTGAGAGCGTTTCAAAAAAGGAAAAAGGGAAATTCAAATTCGCTCTGGGACGCGGCAAGTTACCCACTGGGAATCTTCAAGGGTAAGGACACAGAGATGTAATATTCTACAGAGCCGAAAGAAAGAGGAGATTTTAACTTTACAACAAGATTTTGATGTTTTTAGGGTTCCATACCCCGTTCCGTTCCGTTATCACCCTTAAACATATTTAAGTTTAAGGGTGATAACGGAACCCTATTACTAAGCCTCTGCTGTCCGTCCGTCCGTTCGTTCGTCCGTCTGTCACAGGGCTCTATCTCATGAGCCGTAGGAGGTAGACAGTTAAAATTTTCAAAGAATGTGTATTTCTCTTGTCGCTAAAATAGCAAATAATAAAAATAAGATCTACATATATTGAAATTAAAGGAACCGAAATTTAACCATACAAAAAACGTGATTTTCTTGGTAATTTTTGCTCTTCGTTTGTCAAGGCTGTATCTCTTGAACCACAACAGGTAGACACATGAAACTTTCTATAATTAAGTAACACTTCAACAAAAGTTACCAAAAATATACTTAATAAAGATAAAAATAAAAGGCGTCTCCGAATAAGTGTAAATTTGATGTTCTTTCAAAAAGTTGCCTGACTTTTAATAACGTACGGAACCCGTCGTGTGCGAGTCGACTCGCACTTGGCGGTTTGTTACTGACGGAACATGCAAGTGGCCCATTCTGATGTTCAACAACGTCTTTAACCAGTGTAATAACTTGCAGGCCGCACTATTGTTATAGTGCGTTTAACAACGAACTTCCCTGCCTCGTCGAGGGAAAAGCTTCAGAAAATTAAAACGTTGTACGTAAGAAACAATATTGTTAAAGAAACCCCAATATGGACTGAATTTACCAATATTCATGGCGTAGAATTTACCAATAGTCGTGGCGGTCGCACCATAAGAATCGACCCCTCCAACTCAGAGCTGACTCACGGAACCTACCAAAGGAAGGGCAGCTTCTTTCTGTGTATTAACACCTATACTGCGATCACCAATCCGCCTACCAAGCGTGGTGATTATGGCAACCCCCTTCTGTTTGTGGAAGACACGTTCAGCTGTGGACGTAAAGGTCCTGATCAGTTGTCAACATTAAAGCTGTACAACTCTGTATGAACCACAGTACTAAACCGGTTCATAATATCCTGAACTAACCAGACCCTCCGAGAGAAAACCTTCGACTTATAACGTTACAGATGAGGAATCCATTGCCGATGAAATATATTTGTCCGAGCGCCGCGCGCCGCGCGCCGGGACTCGCTATTGTGCTGGCGTGTTTTTGCTGCATAATCTGCCGTAAAGAGGTTTTTATAACTGGCGGATTGTCAAACTGTAAGCTAGGAAGGGTTATGTTAAATATCAGGTTGAAAAAGTAGTGCGAAAGAGGAGGAGGCCCTGCAGTAGGGTGCTAAACAGAAATTGATGATTCATTGTGATAAAAAATTGGACCGTATCTTCTATAACTTCGTAAAGGATTCCAAGTCCAACTTTCTGTTTCGATGACATAATTTTTATCCTCCTTACTGAATTCCTTAATTTATAATTTTATGTATCATTCAAACTGGCTCAATGTTAACTCCGATATTTTTATAGTTTTGCTGTCATTTTGTTATTTAATGATGCGAAGACGGAGGGAAAATTGTTACCGTTAATTTAATAGTATTTAAAATTTTAAAATCTGAGTGATTTTGCATATGTCTGCATTTTTGTACAAAATAAAAATAAAGACAACCTTCAAGATAATAAGGAAAGTTCACTTACACATACCAGGATGATATGCTCCACGTGAGTCACACATCCGATATTGGTAGGCAGCTTGGGCCTCCCGAGGTCTACGCCGGAAATGATGGAAATGCGAGATATTTACTCCACGCGGATTTATTTTCCGAAGAATATTCTTTTTCTTTGATTGGAATAAAGATTGTTTCTAGATTTTTTTGTAGGTGCCAGTGAAACTATGAAAGAAATGTCTAGGTACCAATCTGGTGTTTAAGGGCAGGGAGAAGTTATGGCATTATTACAAAAAATAATGAATCAAATTGTATAGTGCAAGTATGCTCATGTATTTTGATGTTAAAACTTAATTTTATTGAAATAATCAAAATCACAATCAGCCTGAAATCACCCGATGGGTAGGTATAGTAGGCCTCAATTTTGCCAGCCTCCTTTGGAAAAAGACTCAGAGACACAGGAAAAAGAATACAGGTCAGTGAAGAGAACCAACCTCAGGAGGTTCTCTTCACTGACCTGTATTCTTTTTCTTTTCCATAATATTTCGTAAAATTTTCTCCATTTTCCACTCACCTTCTAACCTAAAATTAAGAAATCTATAAAATTTCTCCCATAAAACGTACTTAACGATGTAAAAAACATTTCGAATGAATAAAAATTTAATTAAAATTGTCTCGGGCACTACAGGCTGCAGCCCGTTAAAGGTTATCAAAACAGTACATTTTCATTAGCTAATTGAGTTGGTCCTCCCTTGCCGCTCCGCTCATCATCCTGTATATAAACGATATTACAGGACCTAGTAAAACATAGGGCTGCCACCTACAAGCGAAAAAATATACAAAGGCATTTGTTCTTGTCTGAAACAATTGAGTTCAATGCAGAACAGATAAAATAATCCAAAAAAAAAAAATCTTTATGCAAATTAATTTTAGCTAGATCCATTCAGTACTAAAATATTTAACCTATATACACAAAAACTCGAAAAAAGCTATCCTATCAATGACAAAAATTGTTCATCGCCGCAAAATATCTGGTTTAATACAAAGCGATCACTGCACCAAGAGACAACCCTACAGTATTTATTTACAGCGTGTTCGAATATCTCTTTTATTGCCCCTCGCTGGGTTTATGTTAATTCGGCTGCGATTTCGGATGTGCTTTTAACATCCCGATGTATAGTGCTTCATTCACCGAACTGACGTTTTGAAGGGCTGGATCGTGAAAAGTTTTTATTTGAGTATATTTTTAGTGAGGGCAAAGATTTTACCATGCTGTTACCCAGGCACCATCAATTTATAATTATTAAATTCAAATGTACTGTTCTGAATACACAAGCACTGCATTAGCAACTGTAAACAGTTAACACAAGGTTCGAAATTGCTCCAAGCGGATCAATAACCAACGTAATCCTAGTATTCAAAATCAGCAAACAGTTTGAATTTGAAGCAACTATCAGTTCATCCGAATTTACCAAATAAATCGCTCCTAAGCTCTTCATTCACCTTCACAGATCGTTAGCTCATAACCTGCAGTGCAACTATGTGAGTTATGTCGACGGGGTAAGGTGCATGTAGTAGGAGACTTTGACAACGCATTCGTCGAGGCGTCGTCCTACAGCGATGCGGAAATTAGATGACGCAGCTAGAGGGGGTAAGGATGGGGGGAGTCGATGGAAACTTGCAGCGGTATCGATATAAACCTTGTTCTTTATCGACTCTTGTTTTAACACTTAAACCTATCATTGCGACGATAACATCCAAAATTAAAAGTTTAAAGTAGTAAAATACTCTTACAAAGAATGATGCAAATTTTGGTCCAGGGAGAGTCCTTTTAAGACCTTTTATGCACATAAATGTGCTTGCTTTTTGGTTGCATTGCTGGTTTAGATTTTTAGCTGAACAAAAGTTACTATGACGTCTACTTCTAAATCTTAGTCCGTTCAGAATTATGTTTTACTAAAATGTTAGTTTTGCACATATCCAAAACAACTATTTTTGAACAGGACAACACCTAAAATAAGTACATAATGTGAAGATACTTAAACAAAACATTTAAATAATAAATGCCCTTCTTAACGCTTTAAATGTCATAGTACTAAAACCAATATTTTGCAGTAAACTTTATGTTTTCAAAGTTATTTCAATCCAAGTATTTATGTTTTTTTAGGACTTGTCATGTCGCAAGACTTACTGACCAGCGATGGATAATAAAACCTACAGGCCTATACCCAAACACCTACGAAAGACTTAACTCTAACTAATTAATCTATGCAATCATCTTGTAATCCGTAATAAATAAATAGTAATTGTTATCAATTCCATCAGTACCCCGTCCCACCGCGAAGTAGTCTTGAGCACAACACTATCGGTATCGTGCGGGCACAAGTCAGCAATTTCCCACAGCGAGAGGTGATTTATTCCGCATCGGGGCCGCGCCAAACTTCTCTTTACAATCACCACACTTGGAACGCAACGTTGTTGGCTTCTATTGCCCAACGTCGTTTCGTTGTATTGCCCAACGTCAGATAGTACTTACTTTTTCCCAGGATAGTGCTTAGTGACAGCCTGGAGAATAGGCAGAATTTGTGAGTGTGTTAAGATGACTCTATATCCATCCTAAGATGATAGGATACAGAGTTTATACTCGGTTTGTGTATTTCTTTAAAGTAATTTTAAGCCCATCTTCGCATAAAATATGTTAGTTTGTCATGAGTTAGTTTTCAGAATGTCTTTTGTATATTCACCAGACCATGAAGTCGTGAGCACTTTGAATGATTACTAGGAATTTTCTGGGATGCCCAAAAAAATAAGTAAAAAACTGTAAACACAGGCATTTTAAGATCCGATGAGTGCACTCATTAGATCTGGCAACGCCTCCTGTGTTTACAATTGCTTAACACCTGGGGGTTCAGTGCCGAGCTTCTTTCTAAACAAAAAAAGTTGATATTAGTCACTTTTCTTCTATATAATCGTAGCATTGTCGGAGCTTACAGCCGACATCTCTAGCCTGTAGGTCTATACTCGTATCAATAGCTCTTGGGTAGTATTCTCGACACAGTAGTGAGAAAGTAGGTGTACCACAGCTACTAACGAAGGCGGGTGATTGAGAGCCGGTCGGGGAACCCCCGCGACCACCGCTAGGTAGTGTGACTGATTATTACTGGTGTTACCCGGCTTTAGAGGGTTTTAGTTTATGTGTTAAAGGACAGTGTGAAAATGTTACTAAAAGAACCGGCCGCGTGCATTAAAAAACCGTTTTTCCCATAGAACTAGGATTTTTTGTCTACGCGTTTTTCCAGAAACAACAACACATTACGAAATACGTGAATATAGTTTTGCCCTTATCGCATGATTATCTACGAGCGCAAAATATAGGTAGGTACTGCATACAAATGATTATCACGAAAATGATAACACGAATTTTAAAACATTTTTAGCAAACGCATTAAATAATCTCAAATAGAATTCTCATAGTTATTCTGATGTCAAGATCAAGTGCCTAACATAATTGTTCAAATGTAATCGTAGGAAAGTATAGTACAGTCAAACCAGAAAGAGTAGAAATGAATTATCGAGGATCTAAAATTTACTGTAAACTGGCATGTCTTTATGAAAGGCCAGTGTGGCCGCTATAGTGAATTTGTCACCAGATTCAGCTTTTCGTTGCAAAATTATATGCACGTAATTTGCTTAGATACTTACCTACTTTTACATAAAAATCATACTTGTATTACAAAATTAATAATAATAATAATTAATAAATAATATACAATTTTTAACCATTAAAACAAAAAAAATTGTATAGTACTGATTTATGTATGTAGATTTATTTTCATAACAATAGAATACATAATATACAGAATTAAAAAAACAGACGTGTAAAATAACTTCTTGAAATTTTGCAGTTTTTATTTGTTGGACTAACCAGAATTCGCTAGCGGCAACACTGGAACTTCCCATTGAATCGTATTTTGAAACCCTTTATTTTTGATACTTTATTTATGTTTAGCTGCAGGAAAGTCTGAAAGCATAACGCTAACTAGATGACGGTGCTGAAGTAGCGGACAATAAAATAAAATCGGTATCGTTTATCGTCTCGGTATAGGCGCGGTGGACAAACGCTCTTAAAAAAAATAAACAGGTAAACAGGTTTAGTAACAGGTTTCAGGTAACAGGTTTAGTAAATAGGTTTATCTTATGTATGTTAGACTAAGGTATATATTTTATATAGGCCGTAGTTTTAAAGTACTTTACATCCTCTACTAGACTAATGTTGCCTGAAATAAATGATTTATTATTATATTATTATTATTAGTCTACAAAAGCTTTGGTTTCTATAATGAATGTATATAATATAGTGAATTTGATTCTTACACAGGACAAACATTTATGTGATGAGCATAAATGTGAATAATTAAAAACTGCAATGTGTTTTAAAAACATATTAAAAAATATCAAGTATTAAAACGTTCTGCCGTAGTTTATGGTGGTACCATGTTAACAATAGTGGCGCCCTCATTTATTTTCAACTCTTTCGGTTTTGGCTGTACTTAGCCGTTTAAATATCTAACTACACCATAAACAATAAACTCATGAATATTCCATCAGCAAGGCCCCAAGGAAGCAAAACAAAATAACCAAAGAACAACAAATAAACAGATACGTCTAACAGCATTAGCATAAACTCGGTTTTACATAATTTGAGGCTGCAAGTGCAGCTCTCTTTATGTGCTGCACAGTGTAATCATAAGCAGCTAGGACAGTTAGTTTGATCAACTATTAATCAATCAACATCATCTAGGGCAAAGTCTAGATAGATGCCCCAGGAGGGATTCGTTCTCAACAACCAAATGCCAAAGTTTCCAAAACCGCAATAAGTTTTTGATGGGTGATGTAGTCTAGAAAATTAACAGAAGTAAGGATATTTGGCAGTGGGGTATGTTTCACCACTGTGGCAACTATCCGTACCTACTTTATTTTTAATTCTTAGTTAAAAAACTGTTAATTTTTATAGCTAATGTATTAATCGTAAGCTTGGCCTTCGTAGAATTACATCAATTTCAAGTGAAGGTCTAAATTGCAGAAGCCATCTGTTGTATTTTTGATTTGTGAAAGTACAGTTTAGTGTCAATATATTATGTTTGTGAGATGACTAGCTATGCTGTTTAGCCTATGTCTGTTCCGGCCGTTTTCGCCTGGGAACGCCATCATTTGCCATTGAATTAATTAAAATTGATAAATTAATTCATTAGTATAATATTTAACAAGGTTCGGACGCGAATTTAGTTTATCATGAGTGCTGGAGAATGTCTGTTGCATATTTTTATTGTTGTGAATTATTAATTATGTGTAATTAAAACGGACAATTTAAACAATAGTGGAATAAAAGAAGGATGAACTTTGAATTTGAATTTGATGAAAATAGTAGCAAAGGAAATGAGGCCAAAAAATATTAATTAATATCATTTGCCTATTGTTATTTTAAATAACTACCACATAATTATATAAAATGATAACATGTATTTAAAAGTATACTTTCAAACTTTCATTACAAAAGCGACATATTTGGAGTTTGATAAATATCGGCGTAAGTCATAAAAACATATTCTCAGTTAGAAACGCCCTCACGTCCACCCTTACAGAATATTGAACCCTGCTCCTTGCATTATTAAAGCACATTATCGCGTCACGTAACACCTATACGTTACGCCGGACGGTCCCGCTCTAAATAACGAGGACTGGACACATGAGCAGATATATCTCAGACCCTCATGCGGTCTGTTGTGAATCTTATGACAGTGATAAGAAGGTTAAAATCCACGTGTACACAAGTGAAGGTCAAAGAATAACATTGGTCAAAGAAGATAGATATACCAACCTAATAATTGCAGTAATTATAAAGCACATCCTTTGTAGGTATTATGTGTATTATGTATCATTAAATGTTTAGTCCACGTGTTGTTTTGGTACCAACTGCCTAGGGATTTCCAGTCAAAAGAATATGTGTTCGAAATATTAAAAATGTGTATTTTATTTGTATTTTAGCACTCTTCCAAAGTGAGGTCCACTTGGAAGGGTTGTTATGCACAGGGGTCGTAATTGCTCGTTTTACTACATACGTGTTCTACATACAATTTCACACTCGTAGACGGTGGTGCTTAATATTTTATTATAAAGGATGAATTGCGGTGGTTAGCATGTGTGACATCAATCTGTTTGCTTTAATAATAAATTAGTAAAAGTGTTAAACCGTTAGAAAACTTCAAATGAACCACGGTAGAGTTACTAATCCACTTTTTCCACACTTAACTTGCACGTAGTTTTACGTGTTATTCAATGTGATATTGTTATATCACATTAAATAACACTTTCAGTGCCCAGATTGAACATGTTCGGTGTATTGTTAGCAGCAGCGGCGCATGATGCGCCCTTGATCGACAGTCGCACCGCTCTGCTGGGGCTGGACAATAATAATGAGTTAAGAACACCGATGTAGTAAATCTGTAAATTGGGTACGTTCTCCCAACGCAGATCTTACTCAAAAACTGGCCTGTGTAACTACAAGCAAACATATACGCCCACAGTAACATTTCCAATTTTGTGCAATAAAATGAACAGCCCTGAGTGGCCCTAACATTTGCATTTTTTTTTTCAAAATCGGCGCGCACAATATATGTAATATTATATAGATAGAGGACACTAAAACAAATAAAAAATGTTCTATATTATAAATTCCTAAAGCGTCAGGTTTCTGAGATATTGGCATAAGAAGAAATCATATAGGTTTTTTCATCTGTAAATACCTCAGAAACCTGACGCTTTAGGAAATTATTTTACAACGATGTTTTATTTGTTTTAGTGTCATCTATACAAATGTATAGCTTTTATTGTTCACGGCCATTTTGAAAATAAAAAAACATAACGGTAACCGATGTTAGGGCCAAAATCTTTAAACCCCTTTACTAACAGATCTAACAATTATAATGATCATCATAAATATTATTATGTTGACGCTACCCATGCACTCGTAGAGTCGTTTGTCAACTCACACCATCAATTTTGCCCCAACTGAGGTGAGCGTTACGTGTAGAATCTTAAAAATCCTTTACTCTTTGTTCTGCAACTCGCACCACTTTTACATTGAGTAAATTTTAGTACAGTCAATAAAAAATATATTAGTAAAATCGTAGGCAAGAAGCATATTTATAATGAACACACAATGCTATTTGGTGTTTTGTACTTAAAATAATGTGAAATTAAAACAAATGTTAGAAAGGTTCCACATAGAATTTAAAACTTTACACACATAAAACTATACTCTGTATTGGAACTTAAAAGAAGTCCAGATTTTCGGTGATTGTACTCGACGCATAAATTCAATGAAAACAAAGGGTGGTGCTAGATGCAGAATATGTACGTACTTGCTTAACTCACACCAGTTGGGACAAGATCGATGGTGTGAGTTGACGAACGACTCTACTCGTAACAAGACGTGTATTGCTATCTCTTTTTACGCAGAAATGTATCATATGTTTCTGTCTCTGTCGGTAAATGGCGAAATAAGGCAGTAGAATAATCAGAAAGTTTAATGTTTGGTGTACTTACGAGTGAAAAGTGATGCCTTGGGCTTTGTTTTTTGTTTTGGAGCTATTTGTACACCTAGTGAACGAACACGACGTCACACACATCTTTTAGTGAATAAATCACACAAAAGTACGTCGTAGCAAGCACACGAATTAGGAACGCCGCCACGCCGACGCCGCTCCGGTCCGACTATGACTGAGGTGGGGAACCTAATTTGAGCCTGCCACTTTTGAGAAGCTAGTGCCTCATCTCCCTTTTTACTCTTATCAAAGACTGAAATTTGTGTGATGCATAATTTTAAACGAAAAGCTGTTTTGCGTTGGTATATCTGTGTTCGTACACTGATTAAATCTCCTGGCAATTTCTTTCACTTGCCGAATATTGACAAGGATCACTGATAAGTGATAAGTTAACTATAAAGCATTAATAAAAATAGAAGAAATATCAGCGTACGAACGTTTTACTTCAGAAACCAGTGCAAGTAGCGTGCTATTTTGTAGTTTATGAACGCGTTGTGTCTATGGAATCGTTTTAAGAACTGTTTTATGGGGTAAAAAGAAGCCTATATTTGATTGGGATAGGCTTCAGTTGATAATAGATAGGTTCGATGAAAAATGTGGCATTGAGTTTGAGTCCGTCCTGCATAGAACTTCAGTCCTGGAGAAACAACTATGTGATGCCCACCACCATATCACCCAGCTGGAGGATGCGGCCGTTAGCTCTGCCACCGCGAAAACACAAAGCTTATTTGATGAGTTAGTAACTGCTGATTCATCCTCGGGCCAAGTTTCTGTTGCAGGCAGCAACTTACACACAATGCAAACTATCGACTTAACTATAGATGAATCAGTGTGTAATGTGGAGGCTAGCAGCAAAAACAACAAACACAATCTTAGTAAAAAAAAGTTTAAAAAAAATGTTAAAATAAATAACTTTATAAAAAAAACTCAAAAAAGAAAATCAAAAACATGTAGTATCTGATCTAAAATGTAAAAGTAAAGTTGTTGATGAATTAGAGCTCTGTACATTACAGCTAAATTATAATCAGATCCAATATGAGACTGAATTGCAAGAATTGAGATGTAAACTTGGCCAGGCCGAGCACTCCCTAGGGCACTACATCAGCCTTTATGAAAGAACTACTAAACAGACAAGGGAACTCAATCTGGCCATGGATGCACTCCTCAGTAGCCAGGTGAGTCTGGAGGGCAGGATTCAGGAGGGCTGCGGCTGTTGTGATCCTGGCCCAGTCTATGACCACTCAGGTCCGGACAGTACTGTGTCAGCTGCATCCCATCTGGATCTCAGCACTTCATGCTCAGGTATAAAAACTATAATGTACTGCGATGAAATTGGAAAAAATATGGGTCAGTTCTTAAATATGAGTATGGAACATCCTTTAATAAATAATTGTTTTCCAAATTCCAACCTGCATAATATTATGCACAAAATTGACAACGAAACTTTTAATAGTAATTCAAACTTAATAATATGCCTTGGAAATAGGGGTAATGTGAACAAATCTGACCTGATTAGGTATGTGGACAAACTGTGCTCATTAAATTTAAAACAAGTTGTGATGTTCACATTCCCCTATAGCGACAGCTTGCCACAATCAGAGAACAACCTTAGATATAAGCTTAATATAACATTGCATACTATTTCATGCAACAACAATGTACATGTGATTGATGCTAACAGTATTGTTAGTAAAAAATATTATATGACTCAAGGTAGTTACTACCTATCCAATTATTATAAAAGACAGATAGCAACTTCGCTATCCTATTATTTTAAAACTACAGCCAAAAACTTGGCTACAAAAAATGCTTCTTTTGAGCATTGTAATGAATTAAAAAACCAGAACTTGGAAGTTATTCCAAGTCATTTAAATTAGAAATAACGACAATAGAGGAAGTCTCTAGTAAACAGTCAAATAGTATTAATCACAGGAAAAAACAAAGAAAACAAAATAGTAAAATGAATGCAAAGTCTACTAACTTGGTGCACCAAAATATTCAAGGATTGAGAAGTAAATTGTTAGAATTGGAATTGTACATGAACTCATTTGATAATGACATCATCTGCTTAACAGAACACTGGCTGAAAAGCTATGAGCTCATGTTTAACTTCAGTAACCACCAGGTTGGTAGTTCTTTTTGCAGATCACATGCTATTCGTGGAGGCTCTTTAATATTACTAAATAAACTCATAAAGTTCAAAGAACGTAAGGACATAATATGCTTATCCGTTGAAAGCCACATCGAAGTAGCATGTGTTGAGCTGGAGCAAAGTATTGTAGTAAGCGTATACAGCCCACCATCAGCTTCTTTTGAAATATTTGAAAAAATTATGGATGATATCTTATTTAAAATATCAAAATCTAATAAAAATCTCATAGTATGTGGAGACTTTAATATTGATCTTTTAGAAGTTTACTCCCTCAGTAGTAGATTAACTAATTTATTTAACTCTTATAATCTAAGGCCAATATTTATGGAACCAACTAGAATAACTGAAACCTCAGCAAAATGTATAGATAATATATTTATTTGCCAAACTGGAAAATATGTTAGTAAAAAAATAAAAAGCAATTTAAAATCGGACCACTTAGGTCAATTAATTAAATTAGAAATCCAAGTAAAAAATAATAATTGTACCAAAAAAATAAAATACATACCTGTGACCACAAGTCGATTTGAACGGTTGAAATTGGATTGGGATTCTAAACCATCACCTAATTACTCACATAACAACCCAAATGAGTCGTATTGTAGTTTTTTTAATAAATTCACCAATGCGTTCAATTCAATATTCACATCCAAGTCGATCATGGTCTCAGAAAAACTTAACTTTAGTGAGTGGGCAACAGTAGGTATACATAAGAGTAGACAAACGTTGTATGAACTGTATGTATAGTGAAAAACAATACAATTTTAGCCAGGAGTTCAAAGGTAAAGTAAAAAACTACTCAAAAATGTTTAGAAAAGTTTGTCAAATAGTAAAAACAAATTATATTAGCTCGAAAATTATAAATAGTGAAAATGTAATAAAATCAACGTGGAAAATATTAAATAGTGAGACTGGAAAGGTCAGTACCTACGATAATGATTACAATTTAAAGATTAATCATTGCTCTATCAAAAATGACGTTGAAATAGCCCAAGCATTTGAAAACTTTTTTACTGACGTTCCAATCTCTACTAAACTCTTCTCAAGTAATCGCTGAGTCATTACTTATAAAAAATGTACCTAAATGCGAAAATAAACTTAAATTCAACCATGTCGATGAAACTGACATTAAAAAAGCCTTTAAACTTTTAAATATAAAGAAAACTGCAGATCTCTGGGGCATTTCCGTTAGAATTATTAAACCATTAATTGATACTATTGCACCAGATCTAGCTTTTATATTCAATGAATCTATTGATTGTGGCGTATTTCCTGATCTAATGAAATGTAGTAAAATAATACCATTGTTTAAATCGGGTAGAAAGTCTGACCCCTCTAACTTTAGACCAATATCACTACTGCCTACATTCAGCAAAGTTTTTGAAAAACTTATTTTGCATCAATTGCTTAGACATTTCAATGGCAATAACCTGCTACATAGTAAGCAATTCGGGTTTACTCGCGGTAGGTCAACTACTGATGCCGGTGTTGAGTTAGTATCGCATATTTTTGATGCTTGGGAGAAGTCGCAAGATGCTGTAGGTGTTTTTTGCGACTTGTCAAAAGCATTCGATTGCGTACACCATGAAACATTAATCAGGAAACTACATCACTATGGAATAAGAGACACCTCTTTGGATCTTCTTACATCTTACTTGAGTGATAGGATACAAAGAGTTGACATTAATGGGAAACGGTCTTCGAGGTCTGTAGTTACAATGGGTGTACCACAGGGTTCTATCCTTGGTCCTTTCCTATTTTTAGTTTATATTAACGACCTGCCTCATCTTGTAAAGGATAACCACGAGATCGTATTGTTTGCTGATGATACTTCATTAATTTTTAAAATGAAACGACAAAGCACTAATTTCGACGATGTGAATAATGCAATCTCAAAAATAGTCCATTGGTTTAATGTCAATAACCTTTTGCTTAATGAAACCAAAACGAAATGCATTAGATTTATTCTACCTAATGTAAAACAAGTTAAGGCTGATGTAACCGTCAAAGGAGAAACGTTAGAAATTGTTAATAGTACCATATTCTTAGGAATAACCTTAGATAGTAAACTTCAATGGGGCCCACACATAGACAAGCTATCGAAGAGACTTAGTTCTGCAGCGTATGCAGTCAAAAAAATCCGTCACCTTACAGACGTTGATACTTCTAGACTAGTTTATTTCAGCTACTTCCATAGTGTTATGTCTTATGGCATACTGCTATGGGGGAACGCTGCAGATATTAACACCGTATTTGTGCTGCAGAAGAGGGCTGTTCGTGCAATCTATAATATGGGTCCCAGAGAAAGCCTACGTGAAAAATTCAAGGAAATAAACATAATGACAGTACCATGTCAATATATTTATGAAAACCTATTGTACACTCATAGAAATATCAATCGCTTCCCTAAAAATAGCGATGTACATAATTTGAATACAAGAAATAAACATAAACTCGCTGTGCCCACAACTAGACTACACAAAATCAATGTATCTTTTAAAGGGCAATGTATACGCTTCTACAACAAAACTCCTAGTGAGTTGCAAAAATTATCAGTAAATAAATTCAAACAAATTGTCAAAACCTTCTTGTGTAAAAAGGCCTACTATAAAATATCAGATTATCTAGAGGATAAAAAAGCTTGGGACGGGATTTGCTCCAACTCGAAAAATAACAACTAACAGGCTAAAGGTTTCTTCGTCGCTTCTTTACTTTAGTCAACATACCGAAGCGACTGAAATCAAAAATATCACTTTATTTCCGTGTCAGTGTTTAATTATTAAGAATTTGACCTTTTCTAAGTGTACATTTATTGTATTTATGGAAATAAAGAGTTTTTGACTTTGACTTTGACTTTGACTTTGATCCCGGACTTTGAGTTACATTTATGAAAAATTTCAGCCCGTTCGGTTCAGTCGTTATGTCGTGAAGGGCTAAGAGACATCCATCCATACATCTAAATATTCATACTTTCGCGTTTATAATATAATATTAGTGTGATGTTCAGATACGTGAGATGTTGTTCAATAATGGTTCTTGTGAGGTACCCATTATCCAACATTGTCATGTTCCATCAATGGATCCTCTCAAAACATCCATACAAGCTAAAAATTGTGCAAGATTGAATTATACCGCGCTCAGCGCTTGTATTCGAAGGGTATTTCCAATTTTTGCCAAGTCCCTGGAATCGCGGAGCTTTGTGCCTTATAAATTGGTTTCCTAGGTTTGGTTAGTACGCGAGGATACATTTTTAAAACTATTTACTTTGAATAAGCTGTTAAATTGCAGGTACCTACGCTGATTGATAATCAACGCTCAGCTATGAAGAAGTAACATTTTCTGGTTAACTTTCAAGTAAAAATATGACTAGGTAAATATGACTAGGTAAATATGACTAGGTAAATATGACTAGGTAAATATGACTAGGTAAATATGACTAGGTAAATATGACTAGGTAAATCCCCATGGGATTGCGGAAGGAAGGTCCAAGTGTTTGTTTATAACTCAAAAGCCTAAGATAAACGCATTTAAGTAGTTTTACTATCTACAAACTTTCCTAGTTTGACGAATTTATTATGAACTAGCTTTTGCCCGCGGCTTCGCACGCGTTTTTTCGGTATAATAAGTAGCCTATTATCTAAGTTAGGCTATATTCTAAATGTACTCAGTAGTTTTGGAGATTATAGGTAACAAAATGAAGTACACAAACTTTCGGTTTTATAATATTAGTAGGATATACCGTGAAACTAGGTTCGTAGTTAACCCGCTTACATTTATACTGCATTTAGGTAAGTAGTCATTATACGGCTGTGTTGAAGCCATGGTACCTACTTACATTAAAACGTTTTACATAACAACCAACAAAAAAAAACAAGCAAATCAGAACGTTATTAAATAGTGAAGTCGCGAGACGAGTGAAATGAATCGATTAAAGAAAGAACATCGGCGAAGTTTCTCAGTCAGAGTGCGCACTTGAGTCGTCCCGCCTGCAGATTGAAATGAGCTCTACGGAAGAGAGGTTCATCTTACTGTTAACTCGCTGCAGCCCGCAGCTTCCCATGTGCTTTTCCGAGATCAAAATAGCTACAACGTCAATCTATGCAAGATTTCAGCAGAATCGTTCAGTTGTTTGTCGTGACATTTAAACATCCAAAATTTCACATGTTTTATATTGCTGTCCTTGGCATTGAACGCGCTTTTCCATATAAAAAAGACCGGCCTGTCTGAAATTCCATATAAACAATGTTTCTGTGTGATACCAGTCGTCCAGTTTTGGCGGGAAGATGAAAGATGTGCAAGAAGTTGTAGACATCCATTCAAACTTTTTCTTTTTATCACAGTGTGATACAAAGTATTGAATATTAAAACAAAGTCGCATGCAAGCCAGTCAAGTATAGTGATGCCTAAAGTTGAGGGACTTCAGAAACCTACTGTAAGACAACGGTAACCGTCCAGTTTCCAACTTGTAAAACAACCACTTCGTATAGTGTCACTATCCTCCCGTCCGTACAGCTTGCACCCTGCAACCCACCTGTGAAGCTAGCTCCAGTATCGAGTTAGAGACAGGTAGACGAAACTCGAAAGAAAGCTTAGCAGTCAGTAAAATGGCGTCGCATCCGGCTTTGTCTCAAACTTGTTGCAAACATCGCCTTTGGGAATTAAATTGCCTGTTCTTTGTTGGGATCTTTTTTATGCTTTTGAAAAAGGTTTTTCTTTAGAAAAAAAAGTGCCCATGACGTACAGCAGGTACATGTTGCAGTTAAGGAGCAGTTTGTTCAGCTGTGACCAGTGAACGCGTGAAAATATTTACCTTTCTTGTTTTGCCCCATGTAAGCTTTTTCGTTCCATTTGTACTTGTTATTTTTTAATGAAACGTCGTGTTGTTCTATATTATGACTTTATACAATTTTGTAAGGTTAAATTCGGGTATCTTACTAAGCATTATATTAAGGCAGATTCCCCGACAGAAAAACATTTTTTACGATTGTATCTTTCATAAAAAGCAAGCAATTCATACAAAACATATTGAGCATTTCTCGTTAAGTATATTTTATGAATGAAAATAGGCAGGGGCATGTAAATTCGAGGCAGATGCGATATGCTAATCCCTTGCAAAAAGTATGAATAGCATTCCAAGGGTGCACTTCAAAGAAATACGGTGTGAGCCTTGTACCTTGAGGGGAAGATGATATGGCTTGTAGATGGCTGCAAGCCCTTTGGAGTCTACAAATTGTATTAAATAAATATCATAAATAAATAAATAATGCTGGACAATCCAGACATCATCATTTAGCCCCATAGTAAGTAGAGCTGGCGTTAGGGGTACTAGGTATCTGATAACTTAATACATACATACAAAAACAAAAATACAAAATGTTATTTTATGAAACATAGAAAACACCCAGAATTCCCGGAACAAATATTTGCAGATCGTACAAACATTTGTCCTGAGGCGGGAATCGAACCTGCAACCTCCTGCGTCGCAGGCGGACCTTCACCCGCCGCGCCACATCGGTCTTCAGTCGTATTTGTACTCTGATTAACTAATCAACGATCAAAGGAAATGATCAAAAAAAATATTTATTTGGATAGAAGACACTAAAACTAAAAAAATTTTCTAAAACTCCAAGTCCTGAAGCGTCAGGTTTCTGAGATATTCACATAATATGAAGAAAAAATATAATTATTTTCATCTGTGAATATCTCAGAAACCTGACGCTTTAGGATTTCTAATACATTTTTTATTTGTTTTAGTGTCCTCTATCGAAATATATGTATATCTATTGTTTATTATGCGCAACGATTTTGAAAAAAAAAACAAATCATAGGGCCTCCATAGGTACAAAAATCTTCTAACCCCTTTATTGTCAAATACTTATTTTTCTTGTCAAATTGACGATGAGAAGTAGTTAGTTATAAAATTTCTCCTAAACGTTAATTTGACGATGAATTTGTACGCTGATCTCCTCTAAATAATTAATTACATAGGTATTTAGTTAATTACAGAGATGATCAGCGTTCAAACGACCGGCTGATAGACAGCTGAAGATTCGCAATGATATCTAAAAGTATTTCTAGCTATAGACCGTATGGAGACTGCTGTCTGAGGGAAGAGGGGTGTAAGATCTAAAGAATAACTTTGGAGATGCTTTCCGTCTTAGCCTGCTTCAGACAAGACAACAGAACTTTGTGTTTAATTCAACTTGAAGTTTTAGTCAACGTATTCACTAAAAAGTATGATATTAAACGGATAGTGACATTCATTCTCAGGTACCCCCCGCTAAGTTTGAAATCAATCTTTACGAACGCAGAAGTATTATGAAACTAGAGAATTTCCGTAAAATTAAGATATCAAGCTATTTTATATAAAAATAACAAATTTAATATTATAAAACCAAAACCAATGTAATTACGAGACTTCGGTCACCTATCGATGAAAGTCGCTGTGCATTTAAAAAACATTTAAATGGCAAACCATTTTTTCACTAGAATAATATTTTCATCTCGTGTTGAAATGGACTCAATATTCAATAATTGGCCATTCTCCGGGACGTAGGATATAATCGCACAGAGAGCGCGGCCGATAGCCGCAGCACACCTACACACGCATACTAACGTACGGGCCGCAGCTCTGGGTACAGTCGACTACGTAAACTGGTATCAAACAGTACCATGATGAAAGATAAGAGAATATTTAAAATGCTGATAACGGGGTTCCGTAATAAAAGGATATTGAAAACTACCTAATCAATTGAAATAAGACACTAGGTAATAGGTACTACCTTTGATGCCTGCTAAAAAGATACCTTGATGACTAGAAAATATAGATTGAATAACACAAAATATATGTTGATATGAAAGCAATCAAATAAGCAAACAAAAAACCGAACACGAGATTTCTATTTAAAAAAAACAAAGTTTTCTCTATAATTATAATTTTTTATCCTATTTTTACCTATATTATTTTACAGCTGACTGTACTTCAAGAATAGAAAACTCCCGATTCAAATGCAAATGCTTTCGGTTGGGATTTGCATGCGTTTAGCGGATACAGGGTGCCGCGCCGCGGCAGGGCTGCCGCAGGGCGGCGCGGCGTCTCGTGACCTTCTAGAGAGGAAACAGTTTTACATTTTGAATAATAAAATTAAAAATGGTGGGTTTAAAACGTTAGTCGTTGAAAGATAAAAACTATATGTTAGTTTATTTCTTAGTTTTAAGATTTTTTAACATGTACACGTACAGCTTGGCAAAAATTCTTATAAATAAATCCAGTTTACAGAAAATGTATTTAAAAAAAAATCTTCTTAATATTTTTATCAAGCTGTATTTATGTTAAAATTATCTCTAAATTAAACTCCGTTTTGTCTGCGTGCGGGGTTCTACCAGTGTCTTATTTGTTTGTACCTTCTAAATAGGTTTATTTCTTTTGTTGTGTAACGTACTCGTATACCAAGCATCGAAAATAATTGTATTTTTACTATGAAATATATGTAGATCACAACATTCTAAACACATTGGACAGCCCTTAACTTTAAAGAGCACATATTCAGGATGCGTCGAGTGTCCGCAAGACCGTCCTGTTCGGATCCAGGACTAGGTACAAAGTCTGGACAGAGAACAATCCTTGAAAGCTTGAATTAGGTGGAATGTTGACTTATGAAGGCGATGAAAAACTCTACAGTCTACGCGATCACTAAATATACAGGCATTGAATGTAGGTACTAAAGCATTAACAACCACACTAGCTTCTGACCGCGGCTTCGCACGGGCTTTTCAGGGATAAAAAGAAGTCTTTTTGTGCCCCGAGATACCTTCTACCTCCCTGCCAAATTTGATTCAGATCCATTCAAGCGTGAAGAAGTAAAATACAGACAGAATAACATTCGCTTTTATAATATTAATATGGGCAGTACAAAATGAGGTAATGGTAAGTGCGCATAGTTGCATCTTACTTACACCTATACAATACAATGTATACGCACGTATACAAACGGACAATACATAAGTAAAATGAATCCAGGCAACCTTTGTATGGAAAGCAATGTGAGTCAGGAGGTGTATCCATTTGTTGAGGTAAGTATACAAATCCATGGTTAAATCTACATTGTCTGAAAGAGATTGTAAATGCGTTAAAAACGCATTCACTGCCCAGCTTCAGCGTCGGAATCCGTAAAGAAGCGTCGATGTGGGACACGCTGTTTGAGAACAGGGTGTGCATCGCTTACAAATCATGGGTTTTGTTTAGTTTTGTTAATACTTTCAGGTTTGTTATAAAGTTATCTAGATAGATAACTCTATAACAAATCTGTTGAGTTAGTGGATTCATACACCGCGGCGTATGAAATAAAATATGTTTTTTTTTATTTATTATCAGTCTTACAGTAAGGTTTACTTTATTATAGTGCGCAAGCCCTCACACTCACGGTAATATCCCAAATATCATAAAAAGGGTTTGAATATTTTGGCCCTAACAACGGTCACCTTTTTGCTTTTTTTTTCTTAATCGTCGCGCACTATTTGGATAGAGGACACATAACGCATATAAAAAATGATAAAAATAATGAAAATATGTATATCTTTCTTTATATGTAAATATCTCTGAAACTTTACGCTTTGGGACATTATGTTATAGAACATTTTTTATTTGTTTTTGTGTCCGGTATCTATAATTTTTATTGTGATTTTTGCATGGAGGGTAACATCGGTCCAATATTGATTTTTTTTAGATCGAAATATAATAACAATACTTTTTTTTTGTGGGCTTAAGGGTATGTTCAGTAATGACGTATGTGTACTGATGAGTTTCTATTCATTATAATCACCAAAAATCTGATAAGTATCCTTCCGATCAGCAGATCTCTGACCGCGAAGTCCCGAAGTTCCTCATCTAATTTGGCGGGTCGGCGAACTATTCACTTAATTCATTCGTATCAGCTTTCGCGCCATTTCACGAACTTGCAGGCCTGACGGACACAGTGCAGAGGAGATCAGCTTGGTTACTTTCTACTCAAAAAAGGTGTAATGTTTTATTATAAAAACAATTGCAACTTGACGAATTCAGAACGTATGCGAGTTAGCTACGAATACCAACGTCAGTGCTTTTCCAACACCAACAAGTTCGTAGTAAGCCCGCTTACATTCATATGAGATGTTATGTTTGTTTTAATTATAGTACGTATGTAGAGTAGAAATAGGATATTTTCTAGACTTGCTGCGCTGATTTTTTCTTCTCAGCTCATTCTGTTTTGGATACTTGATGGAACAAACAAAAGGCTGGCCGAAGAAGAACAAGGACGAAATGCTACTGAGAAGTGCTACGGCGTAGTAGAGGTAATTCATTCCACTCATCAGTTTCTACTTTTTGCAATTCTCCCTGGCGAGGAAACTACTCTATAAAACAATCAACTTGTTGCTGGAAAAAAACTTCAATATTTTCTTGCATAATTTATTACGCGAAATGTAATAAATTATGCAAGAAAAGGTTTGATTGGTGGTGGTCGTTGTCGTGTTCGGTTTCAAATATTGAATTTAATAAGAACGTAAAACTATTCAATTAGTAACTACTAGAATCTGCCGTCTCCTCTACCCTGTGGTGTCTGAGTAGTCACAAACTTCTTACCGGCTAGAGATTTAGTGGCGTCGCGCTCGATCTCGATAACAACTTATAACTTAACTTACATATATGGACGAATAGTAACTTGAAGGTACGAATAGCGGTAGGTTTTGGTGATTTAAAGGTGTAAACCTCTTTTAGAAGTTTACATTAGTTTCGAGGCAGTTATTTGAATAACGCACTGGTGTGGTGCGGTAGCTGCCTGACGGAAGAATGTCTGTCTAATCATTTATTTTATTTTCAATATATGTCAGTAAATCCCACCCTGGGTTGGAAAGATGTAAAAAAAGCATGATTGATACTTGACAATTACCGTTTACCGAGATATAAGCTTTGGTAACTCAAAAAACTGGTTTACCAGAAACGATAAAGCGCTTTCTTTTTTCTTAAGTTTAAAAAATCAAAATATGGTTTCAAAATTGGTTAAATGTATTAAAATCTAACTGTTTTATCTTATAACAGAGCTTAGTTAGTCCTCCCCCTCATTACCCCCCTTGGCACCAGAGTAGTTAGCAAGATAGCCTAAGCTGACGTCACGACCGCCGTCCGGCTAACGAGCCGACGCAGCCTCTCTCTCGGCATACGGATGGAATCGAATTAATTGGAATTCGGAACATTCTGGAATGAATTCTTTGACACGAGTGCTGGAAGACAGGGTAATGATGGCGGATGCTCTCGATGTGCTTTCAATGATCGAAGTTTCTTGTTTTCTAGAGTTTTCTTTTTACCCGACTGCGTTAATGTGATTTTTAAATTATTATCTTCGGATAATCAAACAGATACAAGGCTGTAAACATTTATTTTTATTCAATAAAAGCATAGCCTGTGATATCATAAAATCTTATTCCTTGTAGGCTGATCGAAAGTTATTCTGATCCACCGCCCAATTATACTTTAGCCTTTTACAGGTTATTTAAGAGTAAGAGCATTTATACAATATAATGAAATTGTATAATCTCTAATTACGACGTTACATATGCAGGTACACAGTAAAACAATAAATAAAGAAAAATAATTACAAGTGAGAGCTTAGTTATAAATTAACCGATTGTTATTTTAAAACCCTCATGACGAACAATTTTTATGATTTTTGTGAGATTCCATGTTTGCAAGTTATTCAAGCTTATTTTTGTTGGACCGAAACAACCTCAAAAGCTAACAACAATCTTCAACTCGAAAGAAGAGCAATTCTGTATGCCCGTAAAAAGTATAATGTTGCAAGTTAATTTGTGCGAGACAGCCAGTCGTTACGGAAACTGATGTTGTGTGTAGGTACCAAGTACCTAGGCACTGGTGGAACTATAATGACAACCTGCTCGCTTGAAGTACTAAGGTATAGAATATACCTACTCTGTGTACGCACGGGAAGAGAATAGAGACGTTTTCAAAGCGCAAAGTTAAAGTTATTACAATATATATAGAACCTCGACGGGTCCCGTAAGAGGTAGACAGTTAAAATTTATAGAGAATGTGTATTTCTCTTGTCGCTATAACAACAAAACATAAAAATAAAATATATATCCAAATTAAAGGGTGCTTTCATACAAAAAACATGCTTTGTTTGACTATTTTTGCTCTTCGTTTATCAAGGCTGTATCTCTTGAACCACGGTAGGTAGACAAATGAAACTTTCTATAAATAAGTAACACTACAATTCTAAAAACAAAAAAAAAAACTTAAATATAATCAAGTTGAAAATTTAAAGGAGTCCCCGAACAAGTGAAAATGTAAACTCGCGTACTAGGGTTAAATAAATAAATAAATAAATAAATAACACAACTATTTATTTTCCATTGAGAACTGATTTATTCAAAATATGGTTCTTAGAGTCATTCAAATGTGCAAACGCTTCTTCAGCGGGTAATACAATGAAACTGACGCCATCTAGCTGGCTTTTCTGAACTATATCTTAACATTTAATTACAATTAAACAGAAAATTTGGTATGTTCTTTAAAAAAGTTGCCTGATTGTTACGGTACGCAACCCTTCGTATACGAGTCGACCCGCACTTGGTGGTTTATTTTATCCACCCATAGGTTACGTGGGAGATAAGCAATTTCAGTGTTAAGGCCATAGTCTTCGCGATTTCTCCATTTATTCATTGAAGTCTTTGCGCGCCGATGATTATATTGTTACAGGCGAGCAAGGTAGTAGTCAATTTAAATAGCATCTTAAGCAAAAGTATTGGTGTTCATTTAGGTTCATTTAAAAGGCCTATGTAGCGACGTGAACGATCAAAATTAATCCCCTACGTACAAAGCAAATGGTAAATGGTAGAGCAATTCTAGCCCACGCAACTTGGCAACACTGAGCAAACATCAACTCGACTCGTTACCGCGTGTGTTGCCACACTTTACGTTTGCCAGAGGCTTGTACTACTTTAAACTGAGCTAAAGTTACTGTTATTACGGATTTTATGCTGGTAGAAAATCACAAGTGTGACTAAGTTTTTATTAATTTGCCCCCAGGTAGAGTCCAACCAAGGTGTGTTTCAACTGAAAGGTGTCGATTACACTAACTATCCTATCCATAGCAGGGTTTAGGGCAAACATGGCCGGCACTCAGCATTGTGCTGACTAAAAGATGACTTTTACGAAGAAATTTTTCAACTTCAACTCTTTTCTCGGAGAAATTACACAGCTTTGTTTTTTTTTTGCTATTGGCGTTTAAATGCCAATGTCAATTCATGATGTCATCTGACTATGAGATTATGAAGTTTGGTTACGGCTACAGGGTGCCTCCACGTTGTATCCGACGATAATTCCAACCCGCCTGCAGCGGCATGCGGCACCGGGCCTATGCGCTAAGTTTATGAACCTGATCGGGTATGCGGGCGGACTATGGGTTATAAAATAGAAAAGTACACACAAAAAATAAAATTTTATTTTCGAAAAATCTAATATTTTTCAAAAATATCGATTTAAAAAATCTATTTGTAAGTAGCAAGGTAAATCGATTTATTCACTCAATATCACATCCCTAATCCTAACCCTGATGGTTTTAAGTTGAAGCTTATTTCCACTATTTCTACTCTTTTAATATTCTCTCAACTACCGATCGTTTTGTCATTAAACTATCATCGTGTGAAATGAACTGAGTTAAACCTGATGAGCATAGCATGCATTTAATTAACAGCACAGCGCAGTGCATTAACACGTTGATTGTTACCGATTGGTTTACTAAATGCTAACGGTCAAACAGAACATCGATTTAACTAAACGTACCGTTATGTCGGTTTTTGGATCAATAGGGTCATTCCCGACCACTAATAACCAGGTATTGTTAGTTGGGCTGGCTTAAAAATCATGTAGCCATATTAGTATGGTAGGAATTTTAATCTTAAAACTTACGTTGTTAGGCTTATTTTTGTCTGGTTCGTAGACTTACCTGAAATAAAACAAAAAAAATAGTATCTATATATATAAAAGAAAGTCATGTTAGTTACACTATTTATAACTCAAGAACGGCTGTACGGATCTCGGTGAAATTTGGCAGCGAGGTAGATGGTATCCCGGGGCCGGACATAGGCTACCTTTTATTCCGGAAAAAAGCGTGCGAAGCCGCGGGCTGAAGCTAGTTTTAAATAAAAACAAGATTTTCCAAAAATAAATTTGTTAAAAGGGCGAGGCATAAAAATAAAAACATGCGTCAAAAGAGTACAAATCTATAAGGAATAATGAAAGTTCCATATTTGTATGAATTTAAGAAGAACTTAAATTCATACAAATATGGAACCGGAATATAAATTAAGTCTTATCTTATCTTAGAAAAGATATCTCATTTCCACACAGAAACATGAGTTACAGCGCAGCCAAGTAGCAGCGATTCATTTTGCCAATTTAAAGTCCACAGCGAATTTATCTCGTTGGCAACACTTTTATTTTAGTTGGCAACGCGACAACTTTAATGTGGCCAACATCAAGTCAACATGGAATGAGGCAGCGGCGGTATTTCGTTTAATTAATTAAATTGTATCTACTGTGTTGATTTTATACGCGGATATTATTGTATGGGTTTATCTGACTCAACTGTTTTAAACCTATAGGTATAAAATACTTATTTATATATGTTAAAAACAGTATAACACTACATACAAATTACCTGAAAAAAAAACTTAATGTGTTTTTTGACTAGAACTTAACTCGCGACTTCCATGCAACTCAGCTGTATAACGTTTCTACCATGACCATGCTATTATATGATTTTATTTTAAACTTTAAATATTGTCTGTAAAGTTTGTAATGTAGCAGTTATCCCTTTATGGCTATGTGACATCGATATGCTTGTGTTATGACTCTTATTGCAACAGTTTTAAAATGAGACCTGGGGCCCAATTCTGCCAACCATGGCTTCACGATAACAATGGTATCGTCGCAGAATCCTTAGATGAATTAAACTCTAGATAGTGCGTGCAATGCTATTTCACGGAGAAACTGATAGGATAGTTCTAGATTACTTTCACCTCGACACTTTTAACGTGCAGTGCAAATGGTCGATAATAACATTATTATTATTTTGTTACATTATTGACAGTTCAGCTTTACAACGGCAGGTTCCAACAATGATGTATGATTCGTAATTGGAGGCGACTGTTTCAAACCGAGTCATATGACGGATCATCCACGTTAACCCAACAAATTGAAGTGAAAGACATTTCACGTGGGGACGCCACTGAGGCAGGATCGACTCGATCGATCAATTAGATGTGACGGTCCCACTAAGTGGAGCGTGCAGGTGATCGTCCGCAGGACTGGTACGATTGAGATGCCAGCAACCGGTAACGATAACTTAAGTGCAGGATTTTGAAATATATTTGTTGTGTTCCTTGGTTTGAAGATTTTACTACGGCAGCATGGCAGTTTTTGATAGAATTTAAAAAGGTTGGACCATTTTATGATACATTATTATTATAATGGCATATAGAACTGATTAAAAAGTTATTGATGAGAGCTTAGAGACTATGATTTTATGGATGGACCTCACACTAGGCCGAGCACAGGCTCGGCCTAGTGTGGCAAGCTGTCTAAGATAATTAGACGTATAAATAAGTATTATTGATATTAAATTTTAATCTGTGACTGATTTTGTAACTCTTCTATGTATTGGTCTCAACTGTAAATCCATATGCAAAATAAGTAAAGGAATTAAAATTGTTATGTGTTTTATTTTTGATGATTTCTAGATAAGTAGCTGTTAACATTGTTAAACATCGCCCAAATTGTTGTCAATACTTGTTCTAATTTTTTTCTATTCTTTGATTGTAATTTTCTTTGTCCAAATTGATATAAGAGCCCAATATAATTACTGAAAAATACACTAAACGGGTTATTTAGCAATTAAACCAAGCTGCTTTAGATAACAATTCAGGAGCTAGCGGAACGTAACGAATCCGACGAAAGCAGGCCAGCGAACTCCACCTTTGTATGCAATGCACGTCATGAACGTAGTGACCTAGTGGGCACGTACCTTGAGAGGCTCATACAGGGGCGGACTTTAGGCGACAGGTGTAATAAATGTAGGCTCACGAGTGATGCTGTCTCTGGTGGGCAGATAATGGCTATTTTAATAGGGTGAATTATATTTGACTAGACGCATAAATGATGAATCGGTACCATTCGAAGTTCTGAACAATTTCTAGAACACACACATTTTTAATTTTGACTGTATTGTTCAGTTGTTGTATTGGAATTTATTTAATTTAACAACTTTTATTTGATTGCGAAATAGCCATCAAAAATACCAAAATCTTATGCCAATGTAGTGTAAGTATATACTGATAACCTTTGTAGGTATGTGTGAGTAATACATACAGGATATAAAGCACCTCAGTGTCACCTCCTTAATCGATGTATACAGGATGTCCCATGTACAGCAGGCAAAATAATCAAAAACTAAGATTTTGATGTTCAGAAGTGTTGACGAATAAAAAATAATTTTAGTATTAAATAAACTGCCAAGTGCGAGTCGACTCGCACACAAAAGGCTCCGTACCGTAAAAAATCAGATACCTAACTTTTTCACAGAAATCAAATTTTCACTTGTTTGGAGACCCCGTTAAATTTACAACTTTATTATACTTTTAGTATTTGATATTATTACAGTTGAAGTGTTACTTATTTATAGAAAGTTTCTTGTGTCTATCGTGGTTAAAACGGACGGACGGACAGCGGAGGCTTAGTAATAGGGTTCCGTACCCGAAGGGTGAAAATGGAACCCTATTACTAAGCCTCCGGCCAGGTGAAAACGCAGAGTTTTGTGTTTACACATTAAGCTTTTTTAACTTATGCGATTTTTTAGCACAATTATTGATTATTTATTTATCGGTATTTAAATACCCGATAAATAATCGTATATTACAAAAAGGTTTTCTTATTATATTATCCTGAATAAACAAACGTATGCAGAACACCCTCCGGCCAGGTGGGATGATGACCTAGGCGAAACACTGCAGGCAGATGCTGGATGCGGCAAGCTGAAGACAGGGCGCTATGGCGCTCATTAGGGGAGGTCTATGTCCAGCAGTGGACTAAGATAGGTTGATGATGATGATAATATCCTGAATGATATACAGATCTACTCAATACACCTAATTATTTGTTGAGTGCACATAGTGTTACGCCCAAGCCAGTTCATATTTTCTTAGATTTTTGTGTTCTATTATTGTTATTGATTGTTATGTGTTTTGTGTACCTAATAAAAATAAATAAAATACATATAAAATACGCAATAATTTCTCGTTCAGCAGGATTAAATGAGGATTTGATGACAAAAATGGGACATTTTAGTATTCTGCTATAAGCCCTTCGTATACCAAGATTCTTTAGGGACAGAACACCCTGTATTTACACGGTAAGTACCTACGTGAAGATCACAGCAATTTATAAACATGAGCGTTTGTCAGACCCAGGGAAATATTGCGAACTTATGGAGAATATACTCGACACAGGGAATATGGAGGACTTATGGCAAATATACTTGGCATTTGTCTGATAATAATGTTAGTGGGTGGGTACAAATGGTTATTTTGGGAGCCGAGGTGTTTCTACAAATGGGACACTTGAATGAAAGAGAGTATTCTAGAGTTAGAATCATTATCGTTCATTTCCATGCGTTATTAATTAATAAGTGCGAAAAGACTACATGTAAGAAGACATTTGGCATAGTTTTTAAATTAAACGATAGGTAGTAGGTATTTGGAGATCCAGTGGTAAGGGTCTATCTTCTCAGGCCGTGAGCCCCCATTGCTTCTTCCTCGTCTTTAGCTACCCTCATCCACTCCTGTCCGGTTATCCATCGGGCTGGAGATCTGCTCATAGTCTTTGGTAAAGGCCACTTCGATATTTATAAACTAGAGTAAAGAAAAGGAAAGAAACTTAATTAAAACCGTTTGCCCAGAATAAAAATATTTATGCTTTTCTAAGAAAAAATTATAAAAACATTGTTTTAGGAAACACAATAAATTTGAGAAGAAACGATAGTTTGTTATAACGTCGACGCGATCATTAGTTTCCCAGATACCGAGGAGGGTGCAGCGACCACGAAATGTGGAGTGGAACGTGCTTGCAATAGAGATCCTGGTACATTCCTAGTTTATAAGTCAAAGCCCGAGAAGCATTATGATTTTATAGCGATCATCACCATTCCTTCCTTCTACGTTCTCACATGTAGGCATCGAGCACATACCCAATAAAGAGGAAATATGGTCTTTCGAATTCCGAAACTGATTAGTGTTTTTTCACTAATAAATGTCAACCCTTGCTCGCTATACTTGTTGTGCTGACATACTAATAAAATAATTTATCGATACTCCCGATATAACAAGAAGTTATTAAAATTTTTCAATTTGATTAAGTTATTTCATCAGTGTAACTATTTTTATAAAAATTATGCATTCGCTTTAACTCTGACGTAAACAATTTTCACGACGCTCATAGTTTATAAACATTAACTAACAATATCGATAAAAATATTTGCTTACCCAAATCGAGTGTGATGCTTGACTTTGAGTCGGCCAATCGGAGTGCAGTGGTCGCCGCAGTGATTTGGTGGAATTGTTGTCTAAACAAAATAAATTACATTTTCTCTCTATTGGGTATGTGCTCGATGCATGTATGTATGCTTGAGCACTAGGTTAGGCATAGATTTGTATTCCACTTTCTAGAAGATGGTATAGGTTTCCTTGATTCTGAACATCGTACTCTAATTGTTTTCAACGTAATATTCGCTAGGGTTTTCTAAAATCTTTTAGTTTTATAAGAAACGTACTAACTTTTAATTCACTTTGACTTTTTGACTTTAGATTAGTTCTAGTACGCAAATCTAAAGTCAAAAAGCCAAGTCTAATGGTCGTAGACCGTGATGAATGTAGAAAGTGAAAGGAGGCCTTTGCCCACCTGTGGGATTCATTGAGCTCTCTAGATAGATAGTGTGGGTATTCCAGTTATTGGAAATCGACAAATATTCAGCATTTTTGTTGAGTGTAACGTCACGTCCGCTGCAAACACGCGAGCATTTCCTGAAGGCCGTGCGGCTTCCGGTTCCGGCTGTAATAGCGAGCCCTCGAGGAACTGCTTCGAGGGACATTTTACATCTACACACAGTTACATTTTCACATTAGATGTACAACTGTTTGTTAGCCTGTCCCACGGAATTGTAGCTCGGGTAGGTATACTATGTGAGTCGAAAATCTTTGAGAAAGGTAGTTTATATGAAGGGAGGCTATGTGTATATGACGATTTCTCTAGTCAGGTCATGTCGGCCTTTTTATCTGTTATATTAGCAATTATATTGATTTTAATTAAATGTCTGTATGAGCTCAGAAATTTGCTTGGGTCGTTGTAAAGCCCTATGCGTGAACGCACCGAGCATCCGCAAATTGTGATTGTGTTTGAGCACATATTACTCTAAGAAATCAAATTATATCCCAAAGATTTTTCGGCTTCAACGGGACTGGAACCCAAATTCATCCCTCAAGTCCCCTCGAAGCGTTGCCCTGAGTGTGAGGGCTTACGCACTATAATAACATATTACTCTGATGTTAAAGTCTGTTTTCTGGTATTTGATCGTCTCTTTCTACTTTTCTATTTAATACTAGCCATGCAATGTTCTTTTAAACAGCCTTGCAATATTGGTGTTCTTCACAGCCAACGTTAAGTTGATGAACCGTTTATCTTGTACTAAAAAATTGACGTAGACCAGCCATAGGCCAAGAAGGTTGAATGCATCTTGGACAAGGACATGACTACTATTTATGCTGAAAAAACGCGCGTAAAGCCACGGGCTGAAGCTTCCTCCTCATTATAATGTAGATTGTTCAGCCACTTCCATTGCTCTGACGTCTCGAATCCTCGAGGGTCGGCAGGCGACGATTTATTTCGCATTAACGCCATTGTACCGCCATTAGAGCCCACAAACGTATATCCTGAGGTATCTGCGCGATTTACATCTACAGCAGGACGGTTTAAGAATCGATATCTATTCCAGAGGTTTAGGTAAAGCAGCTTTATGATGAAATTTTACATCCGATGAAGCCATGAGAATTGTCATATTCTTTTCACGTCATTCTTTATGTCACCCACTGCTGAGTATAAGCCTCCTTCAATTTTGGTCAGTCTCCTCTGTCCTGAGCCTTTCGAATTGTGGTCGATCTCCTCTATCCTGAGCCTTTTCAATTGTGGTCAGTCTCCTCTATCCTGAGCCTTTCGAATTTTTATTAGTTTTAGTAGGTATTTAAAAAAGGCTATTTTTTTTTTAGGACATTTACACATCATCTGCTCTCAGGTGGAAAATCGCCCACTGTACCTACAAGATCGCCTTTTCTTAAGGTATTCAAACGGCAGTTCAAACACTATGTCAGGTACATGAGATTAGCAAGGACCTCCTAGACCTACCTAGATCAAATTTATAAAATTCAATTGAGACTACTGAAGTTTATAGTACCTTATAAAGTTAAAACTAAATACTCGGGTGATCCTGACGGTCTATTTAATTACTGTGGAGTATTGCGTGTTCATAAAAAAGTGGAATTGAATCTACTAATTGAACAATACTTTCGTACAGAGATCCAAGTTCCTAAAAGTCACACCAAGGTTACTAGAAGTATTACGCACAAAAAACTTAATATTCACTCGTTTAATAACGTATATGGCAAACGAACCTCTCAATACTTAATACCATACCTTATAAATCATTTGCCATTCGAACTTAAAAATAAAATCACTCAAAATAATATTAAAGCCATATAGACAAAACATTATTTATCGTAACTTAATTTTATTTAACTGTCGAGCAGTACTAGTTAGTAATTTTCCCTAAAATGTTATATATATTTTAATGGTTTTACCTTTGCCATGGAAAGGAGCATCCTATTAGCTAAACTCAAGCGCAGCGTTGTCACTGGCCTGATGCACGTGATGCACGTGGATCACGTGGGTACAACTTCGCATCGCGCCTTACAGCTACACTCGGACAGGACGGACGGTGACACCGCTGTGTTTGTTGTGTGCGTAACTGCCTACCGTGTGTACAAATTTATACTTATTGCTATTTTTAGAGAACCCTAGTGTCTAGATAAACCTAACATAATATTTAAGACACTACTAACCAAAAACATGTAATCTGTTTGACAATAGACTACCTATATCTATCTATCTATCTATCTATCCTTAATGTGCTTGGTCTCAGAAAGCATTGAGTGCGGACAATTGTATAATTATCTCTAAACCTCAAACCAACGTCTGCTCTTAGGTTGATTACAGCAATTTCCATCTAAACATCTAAATTCTATGTAAATACCCTTCACAATGAACGTTATCCATCTTCAAAGTTTTCAGAGGACGTGCTAAAAAGGATTACAAGAATTGTATTGTAGCGTTAAACTGCAGATGTATAATTTTTTTGTAAATTAAAACTAGTATTTACAATTTAAACAATTTAAAATTAGTATTTACAATTGAAACAATTGATCTAACTGCAGACCGTTGCAAACAATCTACAGGTTTAATGGTTCGAGATACCTACATAAAGAGAACCTGTGGATTTGTAACAAAAACTATTTTCCGTGGTGTCTCGATCAAAGCATGACTAGGAAGTATCACACGCTTCTATAAAATAATTAGGTCAAAGAAATGGGGCTAATTCTATCAATTATTGACAATTATTGACAGTTGAGTCCGTCATCTAGAAGTTTTGTAGTTTCTTCATTCCATAGCTTTCCATGTGATATCGACCTTCTGCTAACCAACATATTATCATAAAACCACCAATTTCAACTTACCCTCAAGTTAAAAGCTTAGACCGCGCTGGTTCAGAGCAGTTTAAGTTATCAAAGAGTCTCTTCCGCGCTCAAATAACAAATTAAATAACTTACTGACGTTAACTTTGAGTTGGAACTATGCTGGAACTCTTTGAAGCGGCTAAGGAGGTTTGCGTGATATGCATCTGATATGCCTAGAGGTTTCAGAGATCCATCATCATCAGTACTAGCGCCTAACGGTTCACTTTCACTACGGTGGGGGGTTTTCCTACAAAACTAAATTGCGGATCAACGCTATACATATGTAGTGATTCCTTTGAAAAAAAATATTTTTGGCAGAAAGGATGAACGTCTTTGTCAGTTTTCAAAGAAAATATTGTACGCTGTGGCAGGCGAGCGTTAAGTTGAAAAATATAATAAATCCGCTTTCACTTCTAGTGTCCTTCGCAAACGCACATAAATACCTACCTAGCTGTAACTGTGACGCAACCAGTCCCCTGCTCATGGTAACTAACAGGTTACAACATCTGAATGGACCCGTACAAACAGATTGTACAACAATGAAAACCTTGGTGTTCTGCAAAAACAGAAATTAGGTTCGTAGTTACATTCATAATTAAAGAAAAGTCATTCAAAAAAATATTTTTTTAAAGGTATTTTCTTACTAAGACTTTGTTGAAATAAACAAGCATACAAATAAATCTCACGTAACACTGAGTCGACATGCGGAACACAATGTGACGTCAGAATGTAAGCCGAGACGTCTCGTCCCGTGTCGGACGAATGTCGGATTAGCGGCGCGGGTCGACATTGACCTTTAGGCCGGAGGGCTTGAGGCTGTTTTCGCATTTCGTAGAAAGGAAAATTTTATGGATTTTATTTACTTGAGATCTAAGTTTTGTTTATTGAAAAACTACAATTAAATAAACAAAACTTAGATCTCGTTCATAAAATTTTCCTTTCTCCGAAAACTTGGCGTAAGATCCTACCCCACCAAGTCAGCTGTGGATGTCGTAAGCCGAATAAGGGAATCAAGCAGAGGAATCAGATTCCTTCTGTGTCTTTTTTAACACCTCTACTGCGATCACCAATCCGCCTGTGAAGCGTGGTGTTGCACAATCATCGGTAGTATGAGTGCTGTGCTGATGCAGTGCTGTGCTGAGCTAGGAGAAACACTGCTGAAAAATTACATAAATTATAATTATTGTCATACCGGATCCACAGTTTCGAGTTTGTTTTGTATCGGGGAAAAAAAAGTCACCAGGTGAAAACAAGTTTTTATTGTTCTAATCTAGGCTCCTAGAGCGGCTTATTTCCGGATAAAGTGGCTATGATACTTCTTATCGGATCTGACTAAGAAATACATTACATTATGCAAAGTTTCAAATAAATCCTGTCAATAATTTTGTCGTGAAGAAATACAACGTCCATTCAAATTTGTAATTAATGTTATTTGTCTAACATAACCTGCCAATGTGCTGTTTGTGACTTCTCAATACATATCACAATACAGTATTTATAGCAGAAGAGATGCTACCACAGAAATATATCTAGATAGAAGTTGCCTCTATCTAGATATTGCTACACTGCGCTCGGACTCGGACAATCCTGTGTGAAGTTTATAGTAGGTCGCAGTAATAAAAGTCATACACACTGCCATCAATCAAGGCAGGCAACACTGAGTTATTAGTGTTGCCAACTTGCCTAATAATTTACCCGGCGGGTACAAGGTAACTGCTCAGTATTAAATGTACACAAATAGGTAAGTGAAGTAGAAGAGGACAGGAAACTGCTAAACGTTTATAAATTGAACATTTTATGAACTGTTGTATGAAGGCAGTGGTAGAAAATGGTAGGTTCAAAATGGTCACACTAGGCATTAGGTTATACCAAAACCTAGATATTTAACATTGATGTATTTCTATTGCTGGTCTAGCGGTTGCGTGTTCAACTGCTGACAATGAGGTCCCGGGTTCAAATCTCGGGTCGGGCAGGAAGTTGGCGGTGTTACAGCCCCATGCCTCAGAAAGGGTGCTGCGTCTGACCTCTCTTGTCGCGTCGGCTGCCGTCCCATCTGATCGTGAGACTGAGGGAGTAGAGAGTGCATCTGCGTTGGCACACGGTCCTCTGCACAGCTTGTCTGCGTTGAGACTGGCCGCTGATCATATTTTTTACTGTTTAGGTAATGTTTATTACTTTGATAAATTCAATTGGCTTTAATACCATAAATAAACCGCTAAGTGCGAGTTGACTCGCACACAAAGGGTTCCGCAGCGTAAAATAAGTTTTTTTTTTAAATTACATCAATTTTTCACTAATGTGGAGACTCAGTTCTTTTACCAGTTGAAGTGTTTCTTTTATATAGAAAGACTCATGTGTCTACTATTGTGCTTCAAGAGATACAGCCCTGACAAACAAAGAGCAAAAAAAGCCAAAAAAATACGTTTTTGTATGGAAGTCCCCTTTAATGTGGATATTTATTTTATTTTTATTATAGCGGCAACTGAAATACACATTCTCTGAAAATTTCAACTGTCTACATCTAACGGTTCATAAGATAGAGCCCTGTGACAGACGGATGGACGGACGGACGGATCGACAGCGGAGGCTTAGTAGTAGGGTTCTGTTACCACCCTTCGGGTACGGAACCCTAAAAACGAGATCACATGCGCATGATTGGCTCCATTCGTGCGCCAGAACCTAGATTCAATCTTGATAATAATCATAAGTCACTCTTATATCCAGCTCCACCCACAAAAAACCTCTTTTCCACACAATAAACCTCTTCGCCGAACATTAGCGCATGCTAATGAAACTGCGGATTAGCATATCGGGGATGTCTCGTCCGCAGCAGATTTAGTTGCGTTAATTCTGCTAATTCCGTATGTTGCGTGCCATCCCACGGTGCATTTCACATCAGCTACTAAAATGGCTAAAATGGGACGTGTTTGGATTTGGAGAAACTGTAGAATTTAAAGCACAGTCATCATTATTATCAGCCATTATAAGTCCACTGCGGAACATTGCCTCTTCTCAGTGCCTTAGCGCCCTGTCTTCAACTTATCGCATCCTGCATATATTTGATGTTCTTTGAAAAAGTTGCCTACGGAACCCTTCGTGTGCGATTCGACTCGCACTTGGCGGTTAACTTTTTTCGGTCACGGCGGCAGTCAGGCTCAGCGAAGGCTAGCCAAGTGCGCGGGACATATTATAGCGCACAAGTGTGTGCGCAAACACAGGTGCACTCTCTCTTCCTAAACTCTCATGACGGGCCGGTAGACTGATACGCCTAGTCGTGTAACATTAAAACCAACGGCTGTTAACTTAAGAGAAATACATTTAAATTTATTTTCTGCTATGATTCAAACCAAAGAAACTCTCATACAATATTGGTTTTTGTACTATTTTATAACCACACCTTCTATAACCATCTTTTGGTTGTAGAATTCAACAACAAAGATTTTAGTGAGCAAACCATATGATTTCAACAATCCCAAGAAACGTGTAAAGAGATCACTGATCCCAATTCACCTTCACCATATTGTAAAAGGAGGTATTATAAAAGATTACCTACTAGAGGCAATCTTTGATAGTTCTTCCAATAACAAAAGGACGGAATTCCAACACCGGCGATAATGACATCGGAATGCACTCAGAGCTGGGCTTCGTCACACCTACACGTAACATTATGAGTTTTTAAAAAGATCAACCAAGCTTGCGAAAAATAACTTGATATTACAAAAACATATATATATAGGGAAGCTGACTATTTTCAGCAATTACTGTCGTTGATTCAGACGAAAACAATATAAACCGATATGTCAATATTTTTTTTAGATTGCTAATATACCTTTCAATAGCACTTGAAGTGAACTGACCTCATTTGCTCGTCCGATAGCATAAATAAAAACCTCTAACTCTGAAAGCAAGAAAACCAAAACTCACGTTTTAAAACAGCTTTCTTCAAATAGTTCAACGACTATTAGGTAGGTACCTAGTTTAAAATATTTTCTTGTGTAAATACACACGAAATTCTTTTACACTTTTCCGCAAGTTCAAAACTGTGTAACTCTAAAAACTGCCTTTGCCGAGTACTGAAACGACTTTGTAGAAAAATATCGCAAGAGCTAGTCGGTTATACCTTTTAACTTAATTACAAGCTTGTTAGGAAACTTATTATATCTTTAATCAAAGGTAGTTTGTCTTTGAAAAGTAATGAAACTCGACTCAGATTATAACTAGACCTGACGAGGAAATCTAAAAGATTTTTTAGTCACCACATTTAAAGAGCTGTTTAAAAAATATCTCAAAAAATGTCAGTCTCGATAAAAATCGTTTTGATAAAACAATCATTAAAACATACAATTTGTAATGTATGTTTATTTCATATAACCACCCCTATCCATCGCTATCCGTTACCTCGGGGAGGCAAGGGTTAACTGGTGTAAATCATAATAATACCGGATCTAGCGCTATAAGTCACGATTTTTAACCCTTCTCGAACGATGCTATTCAAATAAAGGTATTCGGAATTGGCAAAGATTAAGTAGCGCTGAACTATCTTAACATCAGTAGTACAAATAGCGATAATATTAGAATAAAGAGTTGGGTATTTTTAGTTATCAATAGACTCGTTTAATTTTCAAAAGCATTATTATTATATTTTTTTGTGAAGATGAGTAAGAGAAAATTAACACTAGTTCTGGGCTTTCAATGTAACTGTGCTAACAACTATTCTGACCGTAAAATTGTATTGCACCTTGTGCACAATTTAGACAATTCCAAGCAATTTTACTGGCTGTTTCGGAAGGCCCCTCTACCCACACAATCTATGGCAGCCCTTTCGATTTCAGACAGCTACTAATTTATGCGTGGTCTGTCTGCCCCACGCTCCCCACCACTGCATCGCAGTAAATTCACCAACGAACAAATTGAAAGGAACCCATTGTCAGAGCCTGCCTAGTGGATATGAGCACCATTTTATGCGTTTTTAACGGGATGCGATGACAGAACCCTAATTTTGTTTATGGTGCTGACACGTGCTATTGTGCTTTTTATTTTAGAGGGTCCCGCTAAATACGGTTTGGTATAAGTAGATTTAAATTATCTTTGGGTCTGCGATAAAAGAGATAGAGGATTTCGTGCGATTAAATTAATAATAAGTCAGAATAATCTCTGGTTTTGTCCCTTCCGATTCTTTTAAAACTAAGTAGATAAGGGCTGAAAAACTGACAGCCCCAAAAACAATTACAGTATACCTACTCGTAATTAGGCAACCACGGAAGTTCCCGAGCGAGACTACCCGTCCAGTAAATGTAAGCGGGGATACGTTAGGGCCGATTTGCATCATATCCGAATTATTCATCGTATGGGACGCCATTAACCGTTTTGTGATACCAGGGGCAAATTAACCCATAATTTCCGCGGAAGCAAGTCTATTTGGAGTGTGAATGATTGGGCCAGTGCGATTATCTGGCTCCAATCTGCGCCAACTTTTGAGGTCACAGTGAATAAGGTAGGTATATTTATTTGTGCAAACCACAGAAATCAGAATAATAAGTATTATTCAGTTTCTGTGTAACAAACTTATATGTATTTTTTCCAAGCCAATGACATCTACTGGGTGATTTACTTCACGAGTCTTAGGTCCATATGCTCAGTCATCGATCTTTGCTTGAGTAACGCTTACTCAAGCATAGATCGATAACTGAGCAAGCTTTAACAACACGGGCCTTAAACTGAACTCGTACACAGTAAATTTTTACTGTCCATCAATTTCTGTGCTTATAAATAAGCGGATTTGCCATTTCAACGAAACCATCCCCATAAAATAAATTTTCCACGTTTAGATTCAGACGATTCAGTGTCCTATTATCTCAGACCAGCCAGCCTCCTAACTAATAGTATCATCACAGATAACAATAAATTGAATCGGCGGCGGTCCAAGTGGGGTGCTAAACGCCACGTGGCCAGTGGGGGGTTAAGGTGGAGGGGAGACAATAGGCGACTCTGAAGGTTAATCGTTGTCATTAGTTTTTTGTGCTGCTAATGAATGGGTAAAGTAAAATGCCACTTCGCATATCGCGTTTAAAGGATATTTTTGTTGGCATTTTAATTGCCGTTCTGATCTTTAAAATTATTTACTATAGGGCTTCGGGATTAATGTTGGATGCTCTATTGTGAATTATAAATTGGGTTAATTTTCCGATGAATCATTAAGTCATTTTACCAACGATTATCATCTTAGTTAATTTTAAAACGGTCTTTACGAATTTAAATAAGAAACCGCCAAGTGCGAGTGGACTCGCACACGAAGGGCTCCGCACCGTAAAAATCAGGCAACTTTTTAAAAGAACATAACATTTTTACTTGTTTGGAGACCCCTCTAAATTTTCAATTTAATTATATTTTTAGTATTTGTTGTTATTGCAGTTAAAGTGTTATTTATTTATAGAAAGTTTCTTGTATCTACCTACTGTGGTTCAAGAGATACAGCCGTGACAAACAAAGAGCAAATATAGCCAAAAAAAATCACGTTTTTTGTATGGAAATATAATAAATATTCAAATTAAAGGGGGCTGTAATTTTAATATTTATTTTGTTTACTATTTGTTGTTATAGCGGCAAGAAAAATACACATTCTCTGAAAATGTTTACTGTCTACCTCTTACGGTTCATAAGATAGAGCCCTGGTGACAGACGGACGGACAGCGGAGGCTTAGTAATAGGGTTCCGTTTTCACCCTTTGGGAACGAAACCCTAAAAACGAAAATTCTGCTTGTTTGTGGCAGCTAATCATTTGATTGTTACACTAAATCTGAGGACCGTGCGAGGAATTATTTATAATGCTTTCATCATAAATAATTCCTCGCACTATTTCTAGGAATTATTTAAGATACATTTTTAATTAAATTTTTACAGAGATTATTTAGACAAGAATCTTGTTTTCTTGTTGGTAAGTAACGTGAGTGGGATAGAGATGGACTATTAATGGATCAACTATTGAAAAGGATTGGAATAATCTCTGTGACTTGTGATTTTAAAATGAGTGCGAGAGATACTCGTAAAAATCCTTACGTAAACAACAGAAACAAATGGAAAAAAAATTACATTTTAGGTACGTAAATGCACGGCAGTTCGCATTGTACCTATGACTTTCGACAAATAATAGGTAGGTACTGCACTGTCCGCAAGAGGTCGCCGGGAGCTGGCACGTACATAATTAAATTTTCATACGAAACAAATTACATTCGATACTGTCCCAAACTTTGACATTAAATTCTACCCGTTATTTTTTATCGGCAAAGTAATGGTTTGTTTTCGCCGTGCGGTCCCATCGGCCCTCAGCTGGTATTTTCCGGAAATTCCGATGTGACTAACTAATTAAAAAGTTGAATTTATAGTCCTTTTAAAATAATCTCACAGAATGGACAGAACTGTCCAGAAAATTCAAATAAAATAATACAACTTTAAACCCGATCATGGTCAAAAGTTCATCAGTGGAAGTTTACAGTCAATGCCAAAAGTAATTAAACCACAAACGTAAATAGTGACATAGAGAAATTCAAGCAAAATAAATATGTTCACCCGCTCATAGCAAACAAGAGGGTGTTGCGCTGTGTGTTGCGTAGGTTCAAAGAATTTCTGTATACAGTTACATCCCTAAGGTCGTCATCCGGTTAAAACGAAACGTTAAAAATGCACAAAACCCGGTATGGAAATGGAAAATGGCATAACTTCATTTCGTCAGGCGTAAATTGATTCGACATGCAGTCATCAAGGGCTCGTAGGAACAAATCTAAATTGTTATTGCATTTCTTGCCACTGTCGCAATAAAAGTGTATAACTACTATAATCCCACTGAAAGTTTGTGCCGTTGTGAAGATGCCTTCAGCCAAGACAACATCAAAATTATTGAATAGATCGGGTGGAAATATTGCACACATATACTACCTAGACTATTTTTTATTAACCTATCTGGGTGCGAAGGACAAATTTTGAGTGAAATTTTCAGATCCAAGTACTTGTATGTTCTGTGAGGGGGGAGGGACACACACTTGTTTGTTTTTTCGATTTTGACTGTAATAGGATCGGACGTGAAAAGTCTGTTCTATGGGTTTAAGCTTCAGATGGAAAACAAACTTTATTACAATTGGTGTAGGTTTGAAATAGGGAGTTGTAGGGTCTTAGAGGGAATCAATCCTATTGGCACTTTTAATTGAATAATTTGGAACAGAGAGTGGTTGCAATTTGTATACGAATTTGAGTTTTCGGTGTGTTTTGAGTATGTTAATTTTCAATTTACTGTTATCTTATTCATTCAGTACTTTTCTTGTTTACACAGTGGAATGTAATTTAAGAATAGTGTAATCGGATAACTTACTAAACCTACTTACATTAATTAATACAAATACATAAACATAGTATATTTAAAAAAAACTTTCTATTATCAAAAAGCCTTACAAAAATGGGTTATTTTAATTACGGAGCAACAAGTCAACGGCCATTTCGATCTCGTATCTACGAGTAGGTACATACCAATGCACGTCATAGATTAAAATAAAATAATTAAGGTGTCCCCCACGTGATATTTGCATATTTGAGCAATGGGGGACCTTCGGGGTCCTATGAGGCCCCCTTAGGGGCTAATTGTAATAGCAACAATTGTTTTAGATTAGAATGCCTTTTGTTTTGGCGAGGCATTATTTAAAAGAACACCTCGGTTTTTTTTGTGTTCCTTTGTGTTTGCATGAAAATATAATTATATTTTTGTTAAAAATAATAATCATAACCATGCTTACTCTGGACCTTCTAAGTTGTGAATGTTAAGGAGAAATTCCTATTCCTCGAACTCATGCAATAACCTAAACCATCTCAAACTATTTAACTATACTTTCCCAAAATCCTTTCCGGGAAACTTCCTATTGCGTCCATATATTTCCGAAACCGGGTCAACTAGTTCCAGACAAATCACTGTCCGGTTCTAGGCCGGTTGTGAAAAAGTTTATTATTAGTGAAACTTTGCGGCGGCCCTATTAGGGAAACTATTCGGGTAAAAGTGTTTATGCGCCGGTTTTACCCCACATTTTGTTGTACTGACTAGATTTTATTGGATAAAGTATTATGATTTAGTGGGTTAAGAATTTGGGGTGTAGTGTAGGTAATATGTGGTGGAATTGTGTGGTTGTTTAGACCCTCACAGAGGCATGTTGTATGAGACGCTGTTGACTGAGGGAAATGAGTTAGGTAGGCACTAAAATAAAAAGACTCGGGCTACAAAAATAGACTTAGTCTTGCCCAGGTTACTGATATGAATTATCTTGGTTTCTAAAATGGATATTACTAAAATGGATTTATCCAGGAAACCAACCTCCTGTGACTGTACGCGTCCATTAGAAAATAGACTTTAAAAGTGATAAAGATGAATTCGTGCAAGCCTGGTATTGAATCTTCGCATTCATTTTAAAGTTCGAGTTGTAGGTTGGTGAGTTCAAGTGATTCCCACTCAACAAGATTTCAATATCAAACCACAAGCTGAAGAGCCGAAGGGCCCTGGGCTCAATAGATAGAAGATACAATGAAACATTAAATTTTCACTGAATCTATAGTTCTCTCATCAATATTCTGTTCACAAAACTAGCAGGTCATAAAGCACGGCTTATAATAGAATCTGTAATTCCGGAGTCCCTAAGGGCGGCCCTTTGGACCTTCTTATCTTCCCTTCATTTATTATTCGGGGTATTTATCTGTTGCGGTCGTTTTTAATTAGACATTCAATTTGTTGAGGTTTTTAGTAATTCAGCTAGCGTCCGTCTTGTTTTGCAGTAAATTTTCCTGGGCTAAAATCGGTCGATAATGTGGACTTCGAACTGAAAGTATAACTAGCTTATGACCGCGGCTTTGAACATCTGGTACTTTATTATTTTAGACGAATTACCTTCGCTTTTTCCTATCCTATATCTATCTCCCTGCCAATTATTAGGTAAGAAATATTCGGTTGTGAACGAAGGTCGGTGAACCGAAGAAACCAAAAACTTTGACAGCTTTGGCATTTTTAATGCCTTTGGGAACTCTACATTTCATAAACTTAACTAACTCCATCAGAACAATGTTCGTCGTTTATTAACGCATTTTCTAGCTCGAATTCAAAACAGGAGATTTATCCAAACATTTAATCATTTTCTTTCTTTCTAAATATTTTTTTATATGATTTTACTTTTAGGGTTGGGTTCAACCAAAACTGATCGCAGCGGAGAAGTGTAAACAACATGCTATATCGACACGTATCACAATGAATTCTAGGTTTTGTTGGTAGATTTAATAAATAACTCGGCCAGCAAGGTGAGAAGTTCTGGTCCGCTTTGGTATCAAAGACAGGCAGACATACTTCCTACCAGAACAAAATGAATAATTTTCCTGTAACTATAATGAAACTGTAACGATACAATCCAAGTGTCTCTTACCGCCAGATATTGCAAAGTGCTAATAAAATGCATCGGAACACTTGCGCACATTCCGTGCATAGCCATCGAGGGTTATTGCAGCGCGCCGTGCGAGGAATGCTCCCCTATTGGCCTTACATTAGATAACCTTTGATATTATATTGGACTTTTACATACATTTTAAAATTTAATTTGAATAGTTTTGGTTAATATTTTATAAGTTTTTGGGTTTGGAGCTGGGAACAAATTTTAAAAGAATGCTGGTACAATCTTTGCTTTCGAGGTCCATCCCAATGTTAGCCGGCACACGAAGTCATAGCGAATCTCGCTTTTGCTTGTCCCATATTGTCAAATCAAACTAAACAAGACGTCATTTGCCATGGTTGGTCTAACATGGGGAGGTGTTTTTTGTTTGCTAGCTAAAATAATATTGCGTAAATGAGTAAGACGTGATCTTAGAATTAAGGCAAACTAAGAATTTGGTAGCATCTGTATATCGAAAGAAATATTTTACCGTATTCTGTAGATAACATTTCCACGAATAATCTTAATATTCATTTCCTAAAAGTTACAATAGCTCTATAAATTGAGACTAATTGCCAGTTACATTGATCTATAAACTCCACCGGACGGGGTAGATACTCGTATATTATCTATTAATACATAGATAGGTAACCAATATCAAATCAACTAAGCATCTAGTAGGCAATTAAATGTGGTTATGGAGTGTTAATGGCCGTGGCACATGTCACGGTTTATGACGATTATTGTCACTGGCATGCATTGAATTTACTATTAACCCTTGGAAGGCAGATGTACATACCCTAAACAGGAATAAAAAGGCCCCCGAGTGCCAATGTTCAACGTCTGTACATGAAGCATGCGGTCCAATTGGTTGCCTTTTTCCTTCATGGCCGGATTATCTTATCGCCCTTTGGCTGCACTAATATCAAGCTTATGTCAATACAGAACAAAATACCGCCAAAATAGAGAAATAGAAACCGGAATTTTATTCTTACTGAGTGAAATTCCTATGTTGTCGAGTTCACGGCTCTGTGGTCCGCCATTTTTTCGTTATGGGTGCCGTGTTTTGTTTTTGTTTCAAAACAAGTTTGTAGTGTAATTATTGTATTAAAAAGTGAGCTAAATACAAGTAATTATGCATAAATACTTATGCTACAGAGTTAAAGTGTTAGTTTCGGTGAATATGTATTGTGAAGTGGAAAAATAATGCAAATTGTGTCAAGATTTTGACTCCAAACCATGAACCTGGAAAGAAATTAAATAATTACTGTATCATGTAAGTTTTTTGAAACTATTTAGAGGGCATTAGCAATAAGGAAATTTTAGAACGAAAACAATGATGTATAATTTATAACATATAATTATATCGTAATCCCGTACAATTGATTTTTTCTGATGACGTCACGTAAATTTTATTGCCGGGGAAACATTGTCCCGTCAGCCTGCGTTCGCCAGTATTTTTGCGAATAGGTGCATAGCGGGGGACGGGTTAATTTGTTATACGTACCTACCAAACATAATAACGGATAATCAAACACTACTATCAAACAACTTATCCGTGTCCCTTATCTTCAATAATAACTAGATATATTTTTGCACAGCTCAGGAAAACCTAAAACTTTGAGGATTTAGAATGTACAATTTCTTTTCCTATTGATACTACATCTGTTTCCCAAAGTTTGAAACTTTCAAAGTATTCAAACGAAGCGAAGCATTTTTCCTACAACGCCGACGATAGCTGTAGATTGAGGCAAACTAAGGAACAGATACGACAAACATGAGTTTTTGACCAAGTTCTATTTATTTTTATCGATATCTACAGATACCTAGCGATAAAGTTTAGATTCGCTTCGTATCTAAACGCCCGTTCCCTTAATGGCGTTAAAAAGCGGCAAAATACATAATACTTTAATAAATAGTAATAATAAAACTGTTTATTTTCTCTCACAAAGGTACTTAATCAAGCTTACACTAAGTACTTAGACTAGGTAGTGTAAAAGCTATTGGTGGAAGGGTAAATACATAATTATTTAAGTACTTAATATAATTATCTACCTGTGTTGTGAGAGACTGGTGCCTGTTATAGGTTTATGAAAAACCTGTAGCACCGCTGTGAACCTGCAGGTCACCAATGTACTCAATCCGTGGGAGGTAAACATAAGTAAAATTACTCAGTGTATACAGGGTGTGTCAAGACTACCGAAAAATAGGGGGATGCAATCAGACCATGATTTTGAAAATATTTACAAAAAAAACCGCGAAAAAAATGTTGACCCATCAACGTCCTTTTTATTTTTTTTCTATGTGCATACCCATAGTACAACCCTATAATAACAATCTTCCTAATTATCTAATTTATATAAGCAAAAAACAAATAAAATTAAAAAAAAGCAATGTATGTACCTATTCCAAAACACAACAAAACTCGCGAGTGTGGGCGCACTCGCTGTCCACAGCTGAAATCCGCGGTCATTCACCCGCCCTACGTACAACTCCCAAGACTAGAGTCTGTGCAAAAAGAGAAGCGTCGTGGCGCACACGCGCGATCTCAAAATCTTCTTATGACGCTTCTCTTTTTGCATAGACTCTAAATGATAAAAAAGAGTGCAGCTTGCACTATAGTAGATGTCCAGCTTCAACTAGAGTCTGTGCAAAAAGAGAAGCGTCTTAGGAATTGAGGTCGCGCGTGTGCGCCACAACGGTTCTCTTTTTGCACAGACTCTACAAACTTATATTTCCATAAATAATTAGTAAGTACCTACCTACGATTTAACTCGCGGCCATGACCTTGAAAGCATGACAATAATAATTGATTAGAAACTTTAAAATTTAAAACACATTTAATTTGTCTAAAATAAGTACCTCCGTTTGTTAAGAACAGCTGACACATCCGCGGTTATTTTCAGAGGTCATCGTCCTAGAGAGTAATGGGCGTTTCTCTAACCTACGCGGTGCGGGCGGGGGCAGCGGCGCTCAACAAAGGCCGCCTACGCGCGTGTAAAGTCTTAGACTTTTACCGATAAAATTTAAAAAAAGGAAACTGAATCCATTTTTCTTGCAATAAAGTGATTATGACGAGGAACTCAGTTTGAGCCATTTCTGGTTCGACCGAGGCTGCAGCGGAATAAGGGAAGTACCTACAACCTATGTTATTTGTAATTTGCACTTACGTGTACATTGCTGGCTAGCAACACAAACAAAAATCATACAAAATTAATATCTCCGGCTACATTTTTTTTTTCGGAGTGCGGTTTCTTTTATTGGTTTTGTTTTTGGGGGGGCAAATCACCAACCTTTGTTTTCGGTAGTCGTCTTGACACACCCTGTATAAAGTAACAAGGTGAGTTACAGAGTCGGTTTAACATAGTAATGTAGAAACATTAGAGATCAAAATAATCAAAAATAAAGGAAAGCCTAAAATAATACGATAGGTATCTGATAGTGTCCAGCATGGGTGCTGCTCCCCCGAGCACCAGTCTTATGAAAGGCTGGGCAGCAGGAGAACAGTGTGTGAATGACAGACAATATATATGTGACAGACAGACCTACGATAACCGTGGCAGCCGAGGCGTAAGAATCGACCCCTTAAACTCAGTCCGTGGATGTCGTAAGAGTCGACTGAGGGAACCTACCTGAGGAAGGGCAGCAGCTTCCGCAGGTGTGTTTTAACACCTTCACTGCGACCACAAAATCCGCCTGCCGAGCGTGGTGATTATGGCTCAACCCCCTGATTTGGGGGACGCACGTTCAGCTGTGATCGTATCAGTGGACTTAAATCTATCCACATTTTGATTGAAACATTCATATATCATTAAAAATTTTGGATTTAACATTCAACTCCGAAACATCTAATTATAAACCACTAGCTGCTGCCCGAGGCTTAGCACGCGCTTTTTAAGTAGTAGAGGTATATGTCCCTCCCCGGGATAACATTTACCTACCTACCAAATTTAATTGAGATCCATTCAGCCGTTTAAGCGTGAAAAGGTAACAGACATCTGTATGTCTGTTACCAGACAGAGTAACTTTCCAATTTATAACATTAGTATGGATAGGCGATCTAAAAAAAAATCCGATTGAATTGTCTCCTTTCTAAATGTAACACGTGGAGTCTAGTTGGAGTCTATTTCCAAGTAGCGATGACAATATCTCTACTATAGTTGAACTTATTTAAATTCGATGAAATATGAAATGATTCTGTAAAGCGAGCGTATCGCGTCGTATAATGCGATCCGACGTATTCCAATATCCGCAAGTTCCGTTCCGATGGAACCAACTTCTTGGAAACCGCTGGAATTTCACAATAGCTAGTTTGTTTCACATTTTGAATTTTAAAATCCGATACGGAGTGAAGATGTTGCTAGAGTCTCAAAAATAAATTTAAATAATAATAAAATAATATATTAAAGATTATTTATCGGGTATTATTCGGGTATTTGTCGGGGATTATTTATCGGGGATGGAAAGGTAGGGGAAAATAAAACAAAAGGTACTACGCGATAAATACCCGATAAATAATCTTTAATATGTTAACAGATCGCGAAAGTTCAAAAGTTTCTAACTTACATTACAACAACTATTCAAATAATAACTGTTACATTTTCAGCATAGGCCCGATTTCACCCGACATCAACATAATGTTAAAGTCGAGATAGATTCCCGTTTGAATAGACATAACTACGCTTAAGTATCAATCGTTGTAAAACTTTTAAAACTATCATGCTATGCATATACATATATATATATATATGCATGCTTTAAAACTATCATGCACTTACAACGGCATGTTTGCCATGGTTTGAGTTTTGAGCTTTCCAATTCATTAATAATTTTCTCAAATCATGGGGTAATATGAGTAATATCCTTTTATAAATGACGTCAATTATCGTACATTAAAAATGTGGTTAAAACTAACATTTGATACGCAAGTCATTTGATAATCTAGCTGGCGGTAGTAAAGTTATTGTGATAAAACTTAACTAGTAGATGCAGTAACAGTCAAAGTTGCCAACTAATAAAACGACCCTCAGCCCGCGGCGACCCAGGCCTCCGCTTGTTTATGAACAAACCTAATTAATTACACGCTCCGAAACGACCAAATGAATTGCACAGAATACTTCACGAAAACTCCACGAACTATTTTCAACTCAATTTCTAATGCTTTATTTTCATTCACACCTTCACACGTCATTATCATACGTTAACTACTGAACACGTCTCATATCGAGGGGGCTTAGCTATAATCACCACGCTTGGCAGGCGCATTGGTAATACAGTGGAGGTGTTAAGAACCAAGAAGGCAGGTGTACCTGCGGAAGCTGCAGCCCTTCCTCTGTTAGGATTCCGTAGTCGCCTCTCACGACATCCACGGGCTGAGTCGTAGGGATTGCTTCTGCCGCGACGACCGCCACAGCTTCACACGCAACAAGTTCGTTATAGGTACGGCATTCCACCTCCTCCACAGTCTATATTGGTCCACTGCTGAAGCCAGGCCTCCCCCTGATAAGCGCCCTATTGGCTTTTATCTCACGGGGGGTAATGCCCATAATCCCCACGTTGGGCATGCGGGTTGGGGATCGCAGTTCGGTAGTAGAATTATTCTGCAGGAGGCGCTGCTGCCGGCCCCCTTAGTCGCCTCTTACGACAGCCGCGGGAAGAGTTGGGGTGGTGCAGATTCTAAGCCGGCACACAGCCAGGTACGGCATTCAGAAGGTACGATATTAAAAAGAAAGACAGATTTAATTATTTGTTGTGAGTTTTCTGGGTGTCGTTATTCATAAACTATTTAGTGCCATTTCCGAGTATACTCGAAGAAATTGTTCTGTTACTGAAATTTAAACTTTAACGTCCCAACGACAATAACGAAGTTACAATTAAGTCAGTTACTATTAGTGAGGTCGGTATTGGTAGTTTGTTAGCCGAGTTTTGGTAAACAAGGCTCTGTCTAAATAGTGATAGATGCGGTTTTGGATTGAACGTTGAGCTCGCTAAATGGTTGCCTGAGATGATTAGCATTTTGATGAAGGTTAGTGGTTCCTTGGTCGTTAATTCTGCTAGTTGCGATTGTTATCATTGCAAAAGCAGGATGGAAATAATTTCTCAACCATGAAGTTTTTAAGTAACTACCTTCTAGCTAAAATAGAGATTCAGTAGTCTTTGTCCCTGTCCAAGAATAGTTCAGGTATAAATACGCTACAATAACACATGAAATAGCCATTTGAATATTTTTCACATAGAAAACAGATTACAATCAGCCTTAGCCCTAGCCCTTTGTTTCCCATAGCTGGGAAAGCCCTCTCACTGGTCTCTCCATACCTAATCACTTAAAAAAAATACATGCCTGCTATAACTGAGTGTTATCGAAGAACATTATAAACAAAACCAAGCTTGATTTATCGACATCAACTTGAACTCTGATAAAGAAAACAGCCCAACGCAATCCCGCATTCCATAGTTCCTTGGCAAGCAAACTGTTGTAGTACACCGAGTAAGCGAGTCCAACCGACGATCCATCTCGGCCCGCGGCGCGGCGTCTAAAACAATGTCTTAACACAATTCGAGCGGGCCGCTCCAATCAGTTGTGGCTAACCCGAACCGCTCCACGGCCCGCGGAGACGGTACGGAAACCTGGTGCTGAATGTTGCTGAAATGAAGCAGGGATTGTAGTTTAGAACATTTTAATTTCAAACGATATTATTTGGTTACTTTGGAGGGGTGTTTTAATTACCGTAACGTACGTACACTTCGTAATTGTATAACCCGAGAAATGTAACATTCTGCACAAATCCTGAAGGGTTTAAAGAATGTTAATATATTAAATTAGAAAAACATAAAAAAAAAATACAAATACAATTTAGTTGTTAGTCGTTTTTTTTAGTGGTTAAATACATTCATTTCAGAAAATAGATATGGGGCGGCTGCTAATTTTTTTACCTACCTATCTAATTTATCCTTTTCGTGTAGAGACTAAAGAGTATATACAATGTATACTACAAAGGCTATCAATATTCCATCATAAATATACCGACATCCCACGTACCGCTTACAATACCGCATATTTTAAGATCATATGCATTACCTGAGAAACTTTAGAGACCTAAGAATATTACACAGGAAACCAATAATAAATAGCCATAATAACTGCACGTGTCTATTGCAATAAAAGCGGAACATACCTGCCGCATATATACATATCTCCGCATAACATACCGCATTCAAAGATCATGCATTCGCCGACGTGACGATCTCGGACGAAGCCAATACACTTATTTCATTTGAACTGCACTTGTGTCAACCGTAGTTAAACTAGGAATATAAAATACTGCAGCTCTTTACTCCAGTCTCTTTAGTTCTGAACGTGTGGATCCCGACAGGAAGCTGCAGACTGTACTTGCAGCAGACACCAATTATTTTGAAAGATGTTGTGTGCAAAAAGATGTTGTGTGTTGTGTGCAAAAAGTCTAATTATCCCCTTAGCATCTCATTTCAGTGGTGTAAGGGGATTATTAAAAAAAAGTCTAAAAATCCCCATAACCATAGAAACATCACATGAAATAAAAGTTTTGAACGCTTGTTAGCAGATGTTTATTTTGATAATTAGTACTTAATCACTCTCACCGACTCACATTTTTATCGTAATTTTTAGGGTTTCGAAGATCGAAGATCGAAACCCTTATGGCATCGCTTTTTCTGTCCTTTCTTTAATATCTCAGCAACTACAGCAGCAATTAACGTGAAATTTTAAATAATAATACATTTCGTTAGAAAAATAAATAAAAATAAATGAAAAATTAACATGTAAATTTTCAGTACAAATTGTAATACCGAAATTTTAAAAGAAACCTACTATGTCAAGTGGGCTATCAAATGTAAGGTATCAGTTTGTACATTTCAAAACAGTTTTTGAAATTTCTGTAGGTTTCATAATTTTTGAAATATTTTAAAAAAGGTCAAAAAAAATACCCATTCCCAGGGGGGGAATGGGTATTTTTTTGACCTTTTCCTATTGACCTTTTCTATCTCCGAAGTTTGCAGAGCGATCCATCTGAAATGTATGTAGCGTTTGTAGATATGGTTTGTATATTTTACAGGAAAGAATTTAGAGAAGTCTGTAAGCAGAACACTTTTTAAAAAATTTACAAAAAGGGGGGAATATGTTTCAAAAGGGGGCTACCTCACCGATTGAGGGGTATCAAATGAAAAGTATTGGTTTGTACATCTCAAAACTGATTTTGAAATTTCTGTAGGGTGTTTTCAAATATTTTGAAAAAACTCGAATAATCTATCTGTGATTTCCTAACAGTTTTTCTTTTATAATTATATTGTAAGTACGACAATATATCATGCAAAAACAAACCTTTACTCCTTTATTTGCGTTATGTTCATAAATATTTCTAGTATTCGTACCTTACTACCTGCTTGAGCCCATAAACTATCAGAAGATTCCCGTGCTGACTGTACCTCAACTTATGCGTGGACTTATGGTGAGTGGGAACAAATGTTTGAACGAAAATATTTTAAAAATTATTATTAAAATGCTCGTTGGATGTGGTTGGGAACTAATGTATAAAAGTTTTATTTTCCAAGAACAATGGTTTTGGATGTGATGGGAACAAGCCGTTAAAATCTCCTTGTTATGTTCATAATAGTTGTTAGTTTTCCTAAAATTGTTTAAATAATAACTTGATTATTTCCTCTTCACACAATAGGTTTACTTAAAATTTAGTTATTAGAAGCACAGAGATCATATAAAAATAAAATAAAAGGAGAAATAAAATTAAAAAGAAAGATAAACTGCTTCATTGCTGCTATCCTTTTCCCTATTGTTGCTTTTAGATTTAATTCACAGCAAGAGTAAGTAGATATATTTTCCATTCATCAAAGCAGAGGAGTATTTAAGTTGTCCTTGCTATTCTATTGAATTATCATGATTCAAAAGTAAAGAAGTTATTCTAAATTAAATGCTATCATCATTCGCGAAGCTCCAGTCAGTTACAGACCACATCAAGAAAGCCATTAAAGTGGCAATCCCATACAGTGTTACACCGATACCCTACAGTCCGTTTACGATTGCAGCGAGTTTAGATCGGAGCTGGGTGGACGTTCTTTACGTCATGCCAACTTCAAGCCACTGTCAGTCACGAGCCGAATGAGAGAGGCAGAGGCTAACCCTAAGAAGTTGAAGTGAGGAAACTATCATTAATTTTGTGAGTAACGGAAATTTCGTATTTCGCGATGTTTCAGAAAGCCTGTGTGACGAATGTGCACTAAATTGAATTGTTTTTGAATTTCTGACGAATGTGGACTTGGCACAGTTCACTTTTTTTATTTTCAGGTACAGATGACGTTACTTACCATCAGGTGTGATTGTGGTCAAATGGAGGTCTGTTCACGATAAAAAAAAATGTTGAAAACAATTAAATCTGGCTGCTCTCTTAGTTTATTTTAAACTGATCGCTGGTACCTAACATTATAAACGGACTGTTGACACTCATACAGATATTTTTAAAAACATGGGTGGAAAGATCTTAGCTCCTGTTCTATAAGACTATATAAGCGTATTTACTCCGAGACGTCAATTTATCTTGAGCCGGGATATGGCAAATAAAATCCTTTATTGCCTCGTTAAACTTTCAAATTATACTTCCGGAGACTGTTAAACTCTTCGTTTTAAAGTTATCAGAGATTTGTTATATTAAACTACTCATGGTTTACGTTACAAACCAGTTCATAACTCACAAACTGGTTTTTTTTCGGTTTTTTTACACAGCAAGTTTTAAACGCTAGTAGCGTTTAAAACTTGCTGTGTAAAAAAAAAAGCCAGCATAAAAAAATTATGACAGTGAACGTCGCTAACGGAAGTATTGCGAGGTTTTATCACGTAGATAAATGGAAAACACTTTTATTCTAGCGCTTCGAAAGTTTTTTAAAAATATTTGATTTGGTCCAATAAATTTAATTAGGTAACTAATCTCTCAAACAGCAAGCAAGCAGTGGGCTCGCCTATAATACCCATGTAGCTGAAACTGGACTCAGTTAGGATTCAGTTGGCGCAGGTACGGTCCTGCGCCAAATCACAAAAAAAAACATCTTACTGTGGGAAAAGTCAGCCGCTTGTACGTAGGAATGATAAAACCTGAGGAGGCCTACCATATACTCAGCAGTGAGCGAAGTCACGATCTAAGACTATAAGATAACTAGCCACATCTTACAAAGTAAAAACCAAATCGTTACTCGTACCTACTTACGTACATATGTATCTGTAAAACGGGTCATAAAGTCTTCACCGTTTTGCGTCAACAGTCAAAATGCCGTAACTCAGTCATTTCATCAATTTCTCTCGTCAGTGATGCTGTGCCAATGTCGTGTTATGCTCTGAAGTAAGGTCTTGTATGTTAGTGCTGTTTTTATACAACAGTCGGCAAGTTATAAGTTATTAGGATTTGCATATTGTTAGTTGAGTTTTAACAGTTATTGTTGTAACGCTCTTATAGCTAGAAAGGAGGCGTTTGATTTCTTCTGTGGATGTAAGTCAGACCAAGCAAGGACACTGCTTAAAGTTGACAGATTTTTATAAATTTTTATAAGTGTTTTTAAAATGTATATTTTTAGCCTTTTTACTGTAGATAGTGAAAACAAATGGAAGGATTGGATGTTGAAAACGACCCTCTGACATAACTCAGTCAGTTCTGTAATTTTATGAAGTAGGCATTGATTTTTAATAATATCTGAGTACAATCACAGATAATAAAATATTAATGCTATGGAACAATTATGATGCTAATATATGTACATAAAACAAATCTTTTTACTTATATTATAAAGCCGAAAGTTTGTGAAATGTGAATTTTATTTTGTTACCTATCTCCAATGCTACTGATGTATGTGAATCAAGTTACAGAATTTCAATAAAAATCTTCTCAAATAACAACTGTACTGTGTATCTACTGTAACAGAGACAAGCGGTAGATAGCACGTGTGTATGAAAGCAGCACTAACCATTCGCAAAGTTTATGCCGCTGTAAAGTTGATGTTTGTAAGTACCGCCGCGAGATGACGCCACTTGAGCAATGTCTTTATTGCAGTTTTAGGGTTTGAACATGAACCACTCCAGAAGTTTCTTAATTAGAGATAGTATTCAGGAAATACGCTCCATGGCTCATCAAGTTAACTGAAGTTAAGGTTAATTTTATTAAAATCATATTTTTATATGGTGACCACTAGCCAGTTCAAATATTTACACCTACACCTACCTAGGTATTGGATAACAAATTATAAAAAACAAGTATTTTTATATTTTATGTTATTTTTACAAAATCCACAGATCTTGATATATTTTTGGTTGCCTGGAAGAAATCAGTTTAAGCGGTAAAGCCGCCAAATCAATTGATCTAGAATTAAGTTAAATTATATAATTACAACCTATTTTTAGAGTTTCTAAGAACGGAGATCGGTTTCGAAATCCTTATGGTCTCGCTTTTTATGTCTTTTTTCCAAATATCTTAAAATTTAAAATAACAATACATTTCGTGTGCAGATTAAAAGAAAAAAAAAAAAAAATTTCTAATGAAAATTTTCAGTACAAATTGTGATGTTGATATTTTAAAAGAGGTTTACACGATCAAGTGGGGATCAAATAAAAGCTATCAGTTTGTACATTTTAAAACAGTTTTAAATGTCTGTAGGTTTCATACTTTATGAAATATTTTGAAAAAACTTGAAAAAATACCCATTCCCAAGGGGGGGCCCTTATCTCCGAAGTTTACAGAGCGATCCATCTTAAAAGTATGTAGCGTTTGTAGATATGGATCTATATTTTACAGGAAAAATATAAAAAAGGCTGTAAGTAGAACACTTTTTGAAAAATGGTCAGAACGGGGAAGAATAATTTTTAAAAGCCCCTCTTTTTAAGCACAGAGTGGGGGGTCAAATGAGAGGTTACGGTTTGTACATCTCAAAACAGTTTTATAATTTTCTGTAGGTTTCATACTTTCATACGAAACCCTCGGCGCGCAAGTCACACTCGCACTTGACGGAACTTATTTTGTAAGGCGACGAATTAAAGCATTATCTATCTATCTTGGATTTGCGTACGAAGCCGCTGGACGAAAGCAGTTGCAAATGAAGTACAATAATCTTTTTCAGAAGTTACTTCAAAATAATGAATAGTACAAGGGTGGGTTGCTGGCCACGGCTAAAGCTGGCTGAAAGCGAAGCGTAGCGCAGGTCCAGGTCATCACAGCGTGGCCAGCATTGCAGCCCTTGATAGCCAAGCTGAAATGAAGGCCGAGACCGGAGGTCGAGGCCTTTATAGCGGACAGCGGACAGCAGACCATAACAAGCTTAGCTTGAGGCCAGCTTATCGTGTCCAGCGGGGCAGTTTTTGTTGACCGACGCTTGTATAGTGCTTTACTCAAACAATGCGAGTAGTAATTTAAAAGTAATTGAATTAGAGGATTTGTCGCTTGAAGAGTTCATTTTCACAATTTATTCACGGCAATTGATTAGAACGTATCATGCAAAAATTTTCATCGCGATGCTGTTTTGTCAATTCCCGCGTTTTCTTTTTTATTTTAACCAGCCAGTAAAGCTTGTACTGCTCAGTTTGCATACAACCTTTATGCACCTAACTATTATCAAAACAAATTAGAATTCGAAATACATTACGGACCGCATAGAGCGGACAGTAATAATATTACTGTCCGCCTGTTCGGGTAGGCCCGAAAGGTCAACTTTGCTCAAAGAAGGTGGTCGAAATAATCAGCAGATTACATGCTATGTTTGAGTAAAGACATTATTATTTGATTTTGTAAAATAATGTTTTAAACTGATGATCACTCTCACTTCCATTGGAATGTATCCTCTACCTATTTCACCGCATGGTTTAAACCGTTCGCTGCCTTCTGGGGGCTGTTTCATAAAACAAGTGATTACAAGGGTCCGCGACGGTTATGCGGGTTGCGGCTAATTGTTTATATAGACCACTATCGCCCCTAAATATAACCCTGTTAGCTGATTTATAGAGCGGATAACAAAGTATTTGAATTTTAGAAGGAGATTACGAAAACTGTTGCTTTGAAAATAATATATTGAACTGTTTGCACAAAAATATCGATCAGGAGTAATTTTTTAGTCGTATTTAAGCTATTTTAGGGTTCCGTAACCTAAGGGTGTAAACGAAACCCTTTTACTAAGCCTCCGTTGTCCGTCCGACCGTTCGTCCATCCGTCTGTCACAGGGGTTTAAACTCATGAACCGTAAGAGTTAAACAGTTGACATTTTCAGAAAATGTGTATTTCTCTTGTTACTATAGTAACAAGTATTTATTTTTATTTTTATCATTTGTTGTTATAAACAACAAATGATAAAAATAAAAATAAATATCTAAATGAAAGAGGGCTTCCAAACAAAAAACTGTTATTTTCTGGCTGATATTGCACTTAGTTTGTCAAGGCTGTATTTCTTGAACCACAATAGGTAGTTAAACTTTCTATAAGTTAGCATAATTTCAACTGTAATAGTAACAAATACCAAAAATATAATAAAGTTAAAACTTTAAAGGGGTCTCCAAACAAGTGAAAATTTGATGTTCTTTGAAAAATTTGCCTGATTTTTACGGTACGTAACCCTTCGTCTGCGAGTCGACTCGCACTTGGCGGCTTATTTTCAAGTGCCCATGGCACACATTATGTATGTGAGCACTGCTGAGGCTGAGCAGAGAATGCGCTACCTTCTTGTAACAAATAACTTTTCTTAGCAAAACAAACAAAATTCACAAACAGGTAAATACGAACACGACAGAAGCTAAAACCCAGATGCATAGAACTAAAGTCATTTACACGGATATTTACCATCATTTGAGTTTTGAGATGCATAGAAGCATACATCAAACCGTACTCGACAGTTTTGTACTTATCTTATATTTTAACAAAGCAGTTCCCAAAAAGGCGAAATCAAGACATTACTACCTGACTTCCCCCGAAATAAAACAAATCGCAACTCCACCTTAATTGGCAAATATTTAAACATTATAATTAGCAGGCAAACATTCCAAAAAAGGACTTTCCCAGCTTAGGATAGGGTAGTTTTTCGAGGAGCAGGAAAGGCAACTCGTTAAGTTGGGCTAATATTTGCAGTTTGCCTGCAGCGAATTTATTATTGACAGTCGTTGTTGGAGCGAGACATCGAGCACATACCCAATAGAGAGGAAATATGGTCTTTGGAATTCCGAAACTGATCAGTGTTTTTTCACTAATAAATGTCAACTCTCGCTCTCTATACTAGTGTTGTGCTGACATAATAAAATAATGTATCGATACTCCCGATATAACAAGAAGTAATTACAATTTATCAATTTAACTTATTTCATCAGTATTATTTTATACACGTATATTATTGATACACCTATTTGATTTATTTGCAATTTAAAAATCATAAATTCTCTATTATTGCCGTAAATAATTTTCGCGACGCTCATATATAGTTTATAAACATTGACTATCGATATCGATAAAAATATTTGCTTGCCTAACTCGAGTGTGATGCTAGACTTTGAGTCGGCCAATCGGAGTGCAGTGGTCGCAGTGATTTGGCGAAATTGTTGTCTAAACAAAATAAATGAAATTTCCTCTCTATTGGGTGTGTGCTTGATGGAGCGAAATGTACGAATTATGCGAGCGCGGGCCGGCTCGGCTGTACGTACGGGACACTTGCAGTTTGTAAGTGTTATTGCGTTATTGATAACTTGTTCATTTTATTATCTGGAATCAAGTTTATTTCATTCACAAGAACGAAGTTTATTTTATTCACAACAATCAAGCTTATTTGGTTTACGGGAGTAAAGTTCATTTAATTAACAGGAGTAAATTCCTGATAATTAAATGAACTTTACTCCCGTGAGGTGTCGAGAACAGACCTTCTAGGTCCTATAAGGTAATGTGGTTAGTAAGAGGGCTTTTGTGTTATATAAACATTTTAGAAATTATAATTTCAATAATCTGTGGATGACGAATGAGACGCCATTACATCGACAATTTCTAGAGATACAAGAAAATTGCCATTTAATAAGTTTCAGACAACACTCCGTGTCTATAGAAAAATATTTTTATGAATTCAAAGACTTATTTTCATCTTCAATAAATTTCCTAGTTATTAAAGTTAAACATTTCGTCTGTAATTAATGGGCTAGCTGTTGTTTCCAGGTGGAAGCTGTTGTTTCCTGTATTAATGATCCTGAAAATAAGGTTATTTTCAGGATCTTTTTGTACACAGTTTCAACAATAAATAATCTTTATCTTTATCACTATAGTCCTCACAAGAGAACTAGTCATCTCATTATGCGTAAAATGTACGCGAGTGTCGAGAATCAGAGAAACTGTAACAAAATACTGGCCGTTTCTAGGAGATTAAATGTTTGTTTTTTTTTAGTTGTGGCCAGTATTTTGTACCGCAGGATGTCCTATAGAACCCGAAAACCTGAAGAAGTAGTTTAGCCACGATTTACTTTGGTCGCTGAGACACAGAAGTAATGCAGACGTTCGCCCACAGCACAAATGATACAGTAAATATACAGGGTGCCATGAAACATATGTTGTAAGCTGAAAAGGGGTCATTCTGGATCCTGAAAGATCAACTTCTGTTCTACGATTTTTTGAATATAGTGTTTTTTACTTATTTTGAAAAATTGGAGGTCGTTTTGAATTTTTTAAGGCTTTACGTAATTTTAAAACACTGGTTTTGCTGAAAAAACAAGTTATAAACATTTGTGCAATATTTTATAATAACATATAATGCAAGAGCGCGTGAAATAGAACACGAACAGAAATAATAAAAACATTTCTTTTTTTAAATGCATAATATCGTTATTCACAAGTTGGTCCCCTCGGGGTCCAGAATTACCCCCTTCAGGTTTAGTATACACGTTATGTGGCACATGGTATGTAGTACTAGGGAAAAAACAAACTTTCTAATATTAAGTGGTTTCTTGCCTGAGGGTACAAAAGTTGGTCAACTTGAAACATAGGTACAGTTGACAAGTTCCTTAACCCTGTATTAATAATAATGGCAAATAATGGCATTAATGCACACACCATCCCAATCGTCCCCACGAGAATCGAACCCGCTCTCACACTACAAGATAAAACCCCTTGCAATAAATTTCTCACGTACGGAACCCCAGAAGAGCAGAGTTCCGCACACGCTAAGCGAAACTCTTTATTCAGTATTTTAACAGTACAAAAGTTTTATGGTCCTGCGACGCGGAGGCGACAAAGAATAAATGATAGTAGGTGCGTAATGTTCTACTTTCTAAACGCTTATTGGCTTGAAACTGAATCTTATTGCGCGTATTTTATATAATGTTTATATATATTTTGGAATTGCATTAATTTTATTTTATTTATGCACCCACTAAAGCGTAAAATATTAATAATACAGCGAGAATGTCCTCTATAGCAGTTTTGCTAAGTAAATATGGATGTAAAAATTCTAAAAGAAGGGATGTGGAGTTTGACGACCCCCTAGCGTGGGACAAGGGCCGGAAGAACTATGGATGTAAGAACAGATTTGTGTACAGTCCTTAACAACTTATAAAAGTAAATTACCATCATCATCAGCCTATGTTAGTCCATTGCTGGACATAGGCCTCCCCTATAAGCACTATAGTGCCCTGTCTCCAGCTTTCAGCATCCAGTATCTGCCTGCAGTCATTTGCAGGTTATCATCCTACCTGACCAGAGGGGTCAATTACCAAGTAAAAATAAAATTACATTTTAGATATTTTTAAACTTACGAGATCTGAACACAGTGAGTGTGTAAACCTGTTGAAACGTCGGAAAAAATAGGTAAATAATCGCAAATAGTACTAATAATAATACATTTTACATGTTCCATTTTATTTGAAAGAGCAGTTTATGCGTAAAATCAAAATAACTTTAAAGTGAAAGAACAAGTTCTACGAGGTGCTACGAGATGCTACGAGGTGCTACGGCGTAGCAGAGGAGCTACGAGCTACGAGCGGTGGCTCTACGGCGGGGAATTGAGAAAGTATCACTTTTAGGGTTCCGTGAATCATTTAGGAACGTTATTCGTATATAAAAAAAAAATATTTAGCGAAGCATGCGGCTTCGTAGTCGTTTACTTTTTTAATAAAAGTAGCCTACTTCTTTCCTCAGGCCACTTTCTATCTCTTTGGCAAATTATTCCGTCAACGTTTCATCAAGATCCCTTCAGACAGTTGGTGTTCACATGTAGAATACAAGTAATAGTATGAACTGTTTTTTTAATGATTATAAGCAATCGACACGCTCGTCGTCGGTCTCCATCGCTAACAGGCTGATGTTACACTGTGGAAAATAACGCTTTCAAATCAAATCTATCCAACGGAACCTATGGCTCGTGTGCTTCTCACATTTAGCCGTTTTATTTCCCCGGACACGGCTACGCGTGGTTCCAATGAGCGCGAGATGGAAACTTTTAATGTACTAAAGTGTTGCAAGGAAATTGTTCTGTTCTAGTATTATACAGGAAATTCTCTTTTGTGGAGAAAACTTGTAAATAAATGATGTTATAGTTTTTTGTTCTACAATTTACGAGTACTTCATAGCCGTGTAAAGTTTTTGTAAAACCTTTATCCTGTTTTTAACCGACTTTAAAAAAAGGTGGAGGTACTCAATTCGGCTATATGTTTTTTTATGTGTGTATATGTTACTTGATATCTCCGCTAATGTTTAAACGATTTTGCTAATTCATTCACTATTGTACCACGATACACGTTGTCACTACGATTCGCTGATGACATAATATTAATGGCGGAGTCGCTAGAGGAGCTAAACTGGATGCTGGATGGCCTAGCCACAGCCTCGCGATGCATCGGTCTTGGCATGAATTTGGATAAAACCAATGTCATGATCCACATTGATCCAGGACTGGTCGTCGTATATGGCCACCTTCTCGAAGTTGTTTCCGAGTACACTTACCTCGGGCAGATTCTGCAGTTAAGTAAGAACAATTTCGAGAAGGGGGCCAAGAAGAGGATTCAGCTAGGTTGGGCAGCGTTCGGGAAACTACGCCGAGTCTTCTCGTCATCCATACCGCAATCCTGCGTCTAACCCGTTATGACCTACGGCGCTGAGACGTGGACACTCACGGTAGGGCTAGTCCACCAGTTCAAAGTCGCTCAGCGATTTATAGAAAGAGCTATGCTCGGAGTTTCTCTAAAGGAAAGGATTCGTAACGAATACATCCGACAGAGAACCAAAGTTATCGACATAGCTCAGAGAATTAGCAAGCTGAAGTGGCAGTGGGCTGGCCATATCTCGCGAAGAACCGACATCTGCCGATGACGATCTGCGAAAGAATGCAGGCAGATGCTGGATGCGGCAAGCTGAAGACAGGGCGCTATGGCGCTCATTGGGGGAGGCCTATGTCCAGCAGTGGACTAAGATAGGTTGATGATGATAGATAGATAGATAGATAATACTTTTATTCATCACCTTATAAAACAGATAGTACTCATTAAACATATTATAGGGCACAGCAATGGAACTGGCGGCCTTATCGCTTAAAACGACTTTTTCCAGGCAACAAAATGATGATGATGATGATTCACTATTGTATAGAGAATGATCCCGAAGTGGTCCTATAAAATGAAAAAAACTTGAGAGATTAGTATTTATTCCGTCAAGCTTAAAAAACAACATAATACTTTAGAAAACTCGCGACCAGATACAACAATTTTGTTGATATCTTCGCTAATTCTTAATAGATTTTGATGGTTCTTCCGTTGTTGTATAAAAGTTGATTTTGAAATGTGCCCCGAAGTTTTTTGATTCTCGTGGAATGATATGTGCGCCGTAAAACGTTTCTAAAACATCATCATAATGATAATTTTCACAATGATTGGTAACTAATGGTTTCCATTGTAACGGGCGTAACACGTACACGAGGTCTACCTTTTTTTTATTTATATGAGAGTTTAAAAAACAAATTACAAAATTTTAAGATCGTATAAAACGAAGGACGACCGATCCGTTATTTCGACCCTTCTATGAAAATGATTTTGACATTTATTTTTTAGAGATCTGAATCCGGCAAGGCGCGTCATTTAGTGCCGCGTCCGTAGCAACGTAAGTTTGCACGTTCAGCAGTAAGGTTGTTCATTTCATGCGATCCGTCCACCGAAACTTCGTATTTCATCCCCAACCCGCATGCCCAGCGTGGGGATTATGAGCATTACCCCCCGTGAGATAAAAACCAACAGGGCGCTTATCAGGGGGAGGCCTGCGTCCAGCAGTGAACCAATATAGGCTGTTGATGTAAGGTGAGGGATCGCATCGGGTATGAAACTACGAGGATGTACTTCCAAACCTATTTTCATTATACAGGAATTTTAAGTCGGTTTATAGTTTTTAAAACATGCCAAATTATGTATAATGCTATGTACGAATTAACAAGCTCCGGCCCGCGTGTTTACATGTCTCTAATCCAGCTCTAGAGTGATATGAAAAGTTTCAGTTGCATCTCTTTTATAGTTTTGGTCTTTGTTCCGAAACTACGAAATAGGTCCGACTGAACTTTCCATATTTTGTATGTTCTAGACTAGAACTACAAGATATTAAATAACCACACGACTATCCAAACTTTTGCGTTCATATAAAGGTAATGTGTAGTGTTACGCTGTGATGGATTATTACATTAAATAAAAATCCCATTTTGCTCATCAGATTCTCAATTTATAATTCCCAGATGACTCACCAAATGCAGGTAACATGTTTAATGTAATAATACTAATTCTGTACATGCACATTCTAATAAAATTAATTTGTTAAATATGAACCTAATTATATTATTGACGGACTTCAATTAAATAGTGGTTTAATTTCTATCCCCAAAGAACAGTTCACTAAATACGATTAAACTAATAAACATAACCAGCCACTTAATTAAATAATACAATATTAAAACACATCGTTAGTTAAATTAATTTAATTACTTAATAATCCGGGATTCGAGTTCAGAGTTGCGGTTCATAATGTTCTGAACAAAGTTGTGAAATGTTCATATTATTGTGAGCAAAGTTGGTAATGCTGTTCCCGCTTTGTGCGTGATAGTACTTTACAATAGGAGTTGGGTAATCCTGAGATTATACTAATTATATTGGAGGATATTTCTTAAGATAAATAAATAGATAAAGCAGGAGACTTTCACACAGCATCATAGATACCCGAAGTAATCGCTATTGATTTGGGTACCAGATGACGTAATGCATATTATGTAAAACCCACAAAACAACTTGAAACCAGTCTAGGAACATTTTTTTAAAAATATAACATTAGGTTGTGATCTATACTATAGATAATAATAATGTTTGTGATATAGATCCCACACATTATTTTGTCTGGGGACGAGATTCGTACTCGCAACTGTCTCAGGCAGTCTTTTGCCGAACACGCTGCGGAGGCGTTTAATTCATAATTCATTTATTGTTTGTGAATCGGGTAATTTTACAGTCGGTACAATAATACTTGTTGTAGATCTCTGAACTCTGCCGCTTAGGCGTACAAACGTTTCATTACTTCAGTACCTACATGTGAAAACTGACTAACAATCAGAACGTTTTTATTTGACTTACAAGCATGCAATTTTATAATTTAATTCCAATATTATCATTATATTTATTATTATTTACTTCATAAAATGTTTTTGTTTATGGCTTCATATTTATGCTTTAGATAGGTTTTTAGGTATAAGTATATATATATATATTTTTATTAACTATTATTAGCACGCCAACCCCCTGTAAAAACCACATGGTTTTGGTCGGCAGGTAGAAAATGCCTCGGCATTAAGCCCACCCTTTGTACCTTAAAGTGCAATAAAGTGTTAAAATAAATAAATAATTATCACTTCTAACCAATGCCAAATTATGATATTTAATTTAAAATAAAATAGTTAAGCAGCCGACTAGAGTAGAATTGGTTTTATTTGAATAACTTCTAGCCTTATAGATTTTGTTACTGTTTGTATTTTAACTGTGATTTCTAGCACAACTAAAAGCGCATTGAACGAAATCTGTAAATATTTAAAAGGAATAATAAATATGATACTTGTAAAGATGAAAGCCTCAAGACGACATTGTCCTGATTCTGTAATAAGTGATCGGGTTACAATGTTGCACAGAGTCGGTTGTAGGACTAACAGCCGGAGGTGCATACACTCATTAGATAATCAATTGTCAAATAGTTCTTTTTTTTGCTAAATTGACGTTAACAACATCATTGATGAGTTAAATATAGAGGTAGAGATGGTTAGTGTACGAACAACCAGCTGTTAAGATCTCATTTACATTTTATTGCGTTTAAGTTTTGTAGTTAATTTATTATGTTGAGCTTTCGACCCCGAAAATGATTTAATTTTTTTTTTTTTGCGGTAACTCAATTAAAAGTGTACACTTTGCATAATTTTATCACAATTAGTTAAATGCAGAGTCTAGCCATATTTATGGATTACACTGCTTGTTTGAAATACACTAGCTAGTAATAAGGCTGGCCAATTTTGTTGTTTTTCTTAAGAAATACGCCTTGGGCGTAGTCCGTAACCAATCGCATGAAAATAAATCATTTTAGTAACCAACATTGGTTTTTTGAATTCACCTTTCAATGAACACCTTTTTTCCGACATCACTGATTTAGACCTTAAAAACACTTTCTTTTTATCCAGAGATTTGTCTCTCCATCTCCATCTCCACAGCCTATATTGGTCCACTGCTGGACCCAGGGCTCTCCTTGATAAGTGCCTTGTTGCCTTTTATCTCACGGGGGGTAATGCCCTTAATCCACAGATTTGAGTTTTGTCTCTAATGCTCCAACTCCCCCGTCCTGATTACATCCACATTCTTATCTCAGGTGAACAACCTGCGCGAACGATGTTAACGAATGTCTCCCCGTCGTCGAGTAATTCGAACGTAGAGTTTTTTAGGTTACGGATATCTTTCTAAACAAAATGTGTGATAAAATAATTTAAAAATAGCCCGATATCCTTTAAAAACCGAAAGAATAATCTGCCTCAAAATAAATACATTTTAAAACTGTTTTTAAATGTGAAAGTTTGGTTATATAGATGGTTTGTTTCTTTATAACGTCAAAACTATTGAAAAGATCGGCCTAAAAATTTGCATAAATTATGTAGGATCAATACCTTGATTAAAACAAATACAAAAATGCATGCTATGGGCAGAATATAGTCTTGTGTCTATGGTTGCAATTCTGCGACGATATAACGATATCATTGCCGTAGTAAAACGATAGCTCAAGCAGAATAGGGCCCTGGATCCCCATTCTGCTTCAGCTATCGTTAATGGTCTGCAAATTCTAATGGTAAGCAAAACTCAAAACTAAAAGAGCTTTATTTCTTTTGGATCATAAAGAACTCGTCAGATATTTCAAATCGCAGAAGTAAATCTAAGTAGGCCTACATCGCAGTTTAGATACCAAAGAAGTTTCTCAAAAACCACTATTTAACATTATAAAATACCTATCTAAGTAACGTATAGCTTCATACAACCTATTGTTAAAACCCCACATACGATCACTGAAGATGTAGTTGATACCGAGATAAACTGAACATATAAATACCGCAGATTCAGCGCCATGACTCACGCAGGCACCCCATAGATTGTAAATAAACATTATTGTTATGGCTCCCCATTATCGCAGTCTGTCTCGTCTTCCCTCCCCCGGTACTTAGTCATAGATGAGTGTTCTTTCTTGTATGTACTACTGAATAAGAAGCCTCAGAGTTTATCTGAGGCTTCATATTCAGTATCGAAATCACTCACTCGCCCGCGGGATCGCCTGCAGTAGCCTCAAACGTCCGAGCCTCGCGCAGAAAAATAACAGCGCCGCGAGCGCGTCCCATTTGAAACATAAATGTTTATATCTCGGTAACTACTACAGCTACGCTCAAAAAAAATACACTATAAAAAAGGTAAAACTATACGAAATCACTAAATATATAGATCTAAGTCTTAGAAATAATCGTATGGTCTCAAATAAATGCCTAAACTGGACAAAGTAGGTTTATATTTTTTTTCTTTCTTTCTTGCTTTCATACTTGAATTTGCAGTTCTTCCCAATCTTGCCTATATTATATTCTTGAACTAAATGATACAAGCTATTTTTTGATACCAATCAATTACTACCATCTTTTCCAGGAGATATTCACCGGTCTAACACTGCCCAAATGACAACTCCAATTTTTTTTTTTCGTGTTTAGTAATTTTGGCACCTTGGCTTTTTGTCATTCTACCAACGGAAGAGGTTACTCGAGAACCATTCTATCAGAGTGAATTTAGCCACAAAAACAAATTTTGTCCGCGCGAAGAAATTTGCATCAAATATTGCTGGGACATTCAACCGGAAATTTTATTTCACAATGATGCTGGGACGTGTGAGTGGCTAATACATAGGTAGTAGATCTACTATATCAAAGGTAAGTTTTATCATATTATCATTTTATCTTATCTTCCCCATTTACTTGATCTAAGCTCTAGATTCTAGGGTAACCTAACAATCACCTTTCACTGGAGCCCCCTTATTGTTATCAAGATGACTTCTAGAACCACTCCTCATAATCGTTCACCAAGAAGTGGCTAAGTAGTGATATGAAGAAGTCAGTGAGAAGTATCTAAATAAAAATTGTTCTGTCAGAGTGAAAGTATTCGCAATCTTCATCTTTACTGGACCAAAACTTAGTGCTATTAATGAAAAGCAAGCTAAAATATTATAAGTACTTATGTAAAATTTTCAATACAATTCTAAGAGCTTAATTCTAATAGTGACTTGTTCTGTTCGGTTGAAAATGAGTCCAATGGATTTAATCATAATAGATGACTTACTTACGAACTGCCATCCCCAACCCGCATCCTGCATGGCCAATGTGGGGATTATGGGCACTACCCCACCAGACTAGTGTGTCATATATAGGCTGTGAATAAGGTAGGTACCGATACGAGACTTTTGCAGACTCCTAACTCAAGTCACCACAAAACCAATCTAAGCAAAAACCCGCAATGCTTATTAAATGTATTTTTCTAATATTTACGGTTTAATTTCCTTCGCGTAAACCATAATGTTGCCAGTTTCCGCAAACGAACACACATAAATTGTGTTTAGTGGAATATTAATTTTTCATTGCACTCGTTATTAATGTAATGAAAATTCTATTTACCGCAGAGCGTGCATCTGATCAAAACTGCGGCACTGGGATGGTGATGAAAACACCGAGGCCTACGTATTTAACGTTAAAATCTGTGTGTAAGATTTATGAGAGGTTAAATAAAAAAAAAGATACATATGAGAGGCATTTGGAGGTTCTTTTTATTCAAGCTCTAACTTTTTCACGCAGCTTCGCATGCGCTTTTACTCTAAGAACTGTCCTTCCTCAGGATACAATCTACCTCTATACCCTGCCAAATATCATTAGGATCCGCTCAACCCCTTTGGACGTTTGTAAGGACTTTTGGGTCCATATAACGCCAAAGGGATTGAGCTCTTCACATTTCACAAACTTTCCCATTTATTATAATGAGATGATGATAATTTCGGTCACTGCGGCCAGTCCCAACGGGAACTAGGCATGTGCGCAAGTACATATTGTAGTGAACAAGTGTGTGCGCAAACACAAGTGCACTCTCTATTCCCTCACTCTCATAATACGCTGGGACAGCAGAGCGACACGACCGAGGAGAGGTCTGGCGCCGGACCAGCAGAACAACGTTTAACATTTGCAATATTAGTAGGATGGGTAAGTTTTCAATGATTTAAATAAATAATGCAGGACAACACACAGCGCCATCTAGCCCCAAGCTAAGCAGAGCTAGTGTCATGCCTCATGGGTACTAGATAACTGATAACTGAACTGGCGGGAATTGAACCCACGACCTCCTGTGTCGCAGGCTCACACAGGCACGACACAAGTGATTCTGCGCTCCTAATGCAGTATCACTCGTCCCTATAGACAGCTACTCATTCACTCACTCCCATGGAGCTAATGATATCAGAGCGTACCGAGGTGTACTGTGACGTCACGAGTGCGGAGTCAACGCGCCCGCGAGTGCTCGACGTTTCACAGCGGCACTTGACTAGTACGGCGAGGTACTGTGACGTCACGAGAGGAATAACCTACCTACTTGTGTGAACTGTGCCGAGGGTACGGCTAGGTGGTTATATGCGAGGGTAATAGCAAAATTATAAGAGCTTTGCAAAATGAAAATCAAGCTGTGTTTTTTTTTTTATGGGCTTTTAATTTTTGGACACTGATTTTTGTAAGCTCTCTATACTGCCGATGGAAATTTTTCTGTCCAGGATCTGAAGTTTGTGTAAAGAAGCATTCGTTATGAAATGAATGAAAAGTGCAATTAACGACTTTATAACAATTATATGGATGTACAGATGTTTTTTGACAAATATTGCCCGATGCAGTATTTTTTTACAAATATACCTTGATTCAGCAATTCAAATAGCACAGTAAAGGCCAGAGTCCACGGCGGCGCATCCCAGAATGCGCGCTATGCGTCGCCGCAGTGCGTCCGCTGCTGCCTTCGTTAGGGGATATTTATGGCCGCAGTCGACAGGGGGATTTAAATACTCTACGGAATGTACCGGAATGTGGTGTGGATTTTAATTCGGTTAAGTTTACAGGAATAGTAATGAGTCGGTAGGAACATAAAGTTGCACACAGCGGTTACTGAATTTGCTCACATAATGATGTTGGCCGAGTCAACTTCAACTTCTTGTTTTATGGTGCCGCTTGCATTTTGCTACGACTCTTCCAGTACCTGTGTCAGGAACGACGTTTAGGATGACGGATTTGACAGCTTGTGCAAGCCTAGACGAATCGACACACCAAAGCCAGCGCGGCGGGTCGGTGCGACATTACTGTAAATATGAATAGTATGGCAGTCGACAGCTTCGTCAACTTGTCGGCGGCCGACTTTGGTGTGTATACTCCATATTCATGACTCGACCAACATTTCATCACATTTTCATCATAATGTAGATTCAAAATTAACTTTTTCTTTATGTTTCTTTGTTACATTAATAATGTCATCTATTATAGAAGGGACCGTTACACTGAAATGTGTTTCTTACACTGAAATGTGATCTTTAGGGGCATTTCTAGAGCAGTTGAAATGTTTAGCCTTATTTTATTAGATTGAAGATGATTAGGTGGTAGTTACTAGAAAAATACTCAAACTCAGTAGGGTTTAGAAGAAATATCCATATTTAAAATAAAAAATATTCGTAATTCGGATATTTCTTTTAAACGCTGTCGATTTTGAGTATTTTTCTTTCACTCAAATATTTGTCAAAGTATTTTATACAAATTGAACATTTCACGAATAAAACAAATAATTTATACGGCTACAGATAATTATTTGACATGAATGTGCACTATCGACATAGCTCAGAGAATTAGCAAGCTGAAGTGGCAGTGGGCCGGCCATATCTCGCGAAAAACCGGCAACCGCTGGGGTAAACGTGTTCTCGAGTGGAGACCGCGACTCGGCAAACGCAGTGCGGGACGCCCTCCGGCCAGGTGGGATGACGATCTGCGAAAGACTGCAGGCAGATGCAGCATCTGCTTGCAGTCTTTCGCAGATGTGGCAAGCTGAAGACAGGGCGCTATGGCGCTCATTAGGGGAGGCCTTTGTCCAGTAGTGGACTAAGATAGGTTGATGGTGAAGCTCTAAAATAGGTTGATGGAGGAACGACTAAGATAGGCAAGGCTCAAGGCCGTTATGGCATAGACCAACATCAATTGGGTAGGTAGGTTCTAAAAGAAAATATTACTAAATATTTATTTAAAATCAGCAAAGTTGAAAATATGAATCAACCACAATAAGTTTCTGTGCTCAAAGTTGACTTGTGATTTGGTGGGAACTTTGGTGGGACGTCTGAAGTCAGTTCCGACTGGACAAAGTTTTAGACAACAAACTTGGCGATTGTTACTTCACTTTGAAAAATAGTAAAGAAAGCTGTCCTGCAATCTGAAACAGTCGAAATATCCTACGAAATAGCCAAGAGCGCTTTGATTTGTTTCACTGGAGTTCCGTGGTACATAGTTGGATAAACAGAGATACTTGCATAGCCGCAACCACAACCTTTGGTAGTTGGGTAATAAACTGACCAAGATTTGGTTACAATGCTTCAATTATATTTAGCTGTGAGGTAATAATAGTGACCAAGATATAATTACATTTCTGAAACTGATTCGGTAAGTATTTACGAAGATGTGATTAAATAATATTGTCAAGATTAAAGTTTAAAATGAATCACTTGATTATGATAAATTTAAAGACTCATACATTTTATTTGCTTAAGGTAGCTTTTTTGTCACTACGGCCATGATAGGCCTATTGTGATCGCCACTCGAATGTTCAGCCCTGAAGCTGCGGTGTTCATAGTTCGCCACTAATCCTTGCAGCTGCTAGGAGCTGTAGGATTTTCTCGTGGTGTGGTGATGGCTTGGTGATGGCTCGTAGCTCGTCTGGGCTGTGCAGGTGCTTGCCCAGATGGATGCTACGTTTTTACATCAGTGCTCCGCACTCTCCTAGCAAATGAAGAGGCGTTTCCTCCGTCACTACGCAGAATCTGCAGGATTGTGTGTCGCTTAGACCCAGTTTAAACATACATACAGATCATCATACGTAGATCATACAGGTCACAGGAACAACATGCGATCCGCGGATGTCCCTTAAACTTAAGGGAAAAATCTATAAAACCATCGTTAAACATGTCGTATTGTATATGGGTCTGAATGCTGGGCCACCGCTGGGGCTTTTGCATGAAGGAAGAGTGCATGCGACGGAGATGAGAATGTTGAGATGGATGTGTGGAGTGACGAGAATGTTGAGATGGATGTGTGGAGTGACGAGAATGTTGAGGTGGATGTGTGGAGTGACGAGAATGTTGAGATGGATGTGTGGAGTGACGAAAATGTTGAGATGGATGTGTGGAGTGACGAGAATGTTGAGATGGATGTGTGGAGTGACGAGAATGTTGAGATGGGTGTGTGGAGTGACGAAAATGATGAGATGGATGTGTGGAGTGACGAGAATGTTGAGATGGATATGTGGAGTGACGAGAATGGATAAAGTAAGAAATCAATATAACAGGTGGATTTTTTGGACGAGGCAGTAATGGAAGGTACCTTAACGGGTGTAGCTACAGGAAAATGGTCTTAGGAGACTAAGATTTCAACCACATTAAAAGATTTTCAAAAAATAAAATACAGTTGTTATGTGCAATTAAATTAAGACCTGCATGCCATACTCTCCAATTACTTTGCACACCAATGTATATTGGTCAAACATGTTGACTCAAAAAACTATTTGTCATCTTTTTTTTACACGTGTTTTTGCAAATAAATGACTTTTACTTTTTCTTTTTTTTTTGTACCGTTTTGATATTCTTTTGTATAAAATGTTATATATTACAACATACTTTTTGTACCTATTTGATATTACTGTTTCACCAAATAAGTATATAATTAGCGTAGCTTACTTATCATTTTCTTTATTTTCGTTTAGCCATGTAATATTTAAACTTTTGTGTACCTTCTTTGTCCTTGTTTTATGCGCATGTCAAGCTGCTGCTGCTGCGCCCTCTAGGTGTCGCATAAAACCAGCGCACAGTAGCGTCATCGTTACTGGACATAATGCTGAGCGATTTTTAGATGTCATGTTGTAACTATATTTGTTTGTACCAACTTTACTTATAATTTTGTGACACAAAATAAATTCTTTTAACTTTTACTTTACTTTTTTACAGTTAGCAAAAAAATTGGCATTTCACAGATAAACTTTTTTTGATGACAATCGATTTTGTTTCTTATACTGATCAAAAACTTTCATCGGACCAACTGAGGTTAGAGTACTAAAAAAGTCAGAAATCGCAGGAAATGTTAAGAGAATATTCTCCTAAGACCATTTTCCTGTAGGTACACCGGTCAAGGTGCCTGCCCTTACTGCCCCCTCGAAAAATGTCCACCCTGATAAGAGGAACTTTGAAAGTTGCGCCAGTGATAAGATAAGAAGCAATAGGTCAGCGTGCTATGGGCATGTTATGTGGAGGGACGAGTGGCATGTTACGAGGGGAGTGTTTGATATGAATGTGGATGGATACAGGAGTAGAAGTAGGCTTAAGAAATGATGAATGGAATGTGTGAAAGATGACATGAGTGAGAAAGGCGTGAGTGCTGAGATGACGACTGACAGAAGCGAATAGAAGAAGCGGACCCCACCACTACTTATTGTGAAAAGGGCAAGAGAACGATGACACAGATCAGAAATCATAACAACCGGTATGAACTTTGTGCGATTCTCTGCACAGATAAAAAAGAAGTTAAAGTGTAAAATTGGACAACCGAAGTGAACTTCACTCGATTATCTGCGCAGAACAGAAGTGAAATAAAGTAAGAGTGAGTATTGGCGTAGAGTTCCTTTGAGCGTAGAAAACCACGGAACCTTAAAATATCGAAACGTCATCTTTAAAGTTTGCAGTTGGATGGCATTATTTATTGGTCCTGTTATCCTCAGGGAAGTTTCTAAATGTTTTCACAACGTTTTTTTTATTATTTTCCGCCGCTGAGGTTCAGGTTATATTTTACTAAAGCGTCGATGAAATATTTCCTTTCATATTGAAATTGTATCAGAACTGCGAGTAAACTTTGCAAGAAATATGAGATTTCCTGGCAAAATGAAACTTGTAAAAGATTGCTGCAGATTTTTTATCGATATTTTTGTTTCAATCTGATTTAAATTGTTATTTATTCACCTGCAGACGGCACACACTTACTTTAAAGTTAAACCCATCTTTCTAACTGAGATGTAGATAAAACTGGTTAAACCACCGGTTAGTCGCGCGAAGGCCCCCCTGCGACGCAACAGGTTGCGGGTTTGATTCCCACCTTGAGACAAATGTTTGGAGATCTGTAGATATTTGTTCTGGGTGTCCTGGATGTTTACTATGTACCCAAGTAATAAAAATAAATATCTATGTAATGTATAGTATTAAGTAGGTATATCAGATATCTAGCACCCATAACACAAGCTCTGCTTAGCTTGGGGCTAGATGATGCTGTGTGGACTGTCCAGCATTATTTATTATTAATTTACTAACGTATTGTTATTTACCAGTTGTAGGCACATCCAAAATTCTATTTTGTAGATCTCAGTTAAACCAAGACTAGATAAATAAATACTATTTTGTCTCTATCCTTCGCAACAAATAGTTATTTTACTTCATCTGCCTGTAACTTCAGTGTCGACCCTTCACAGCGCAAATCGCGTCACAGCCGTTCGGTTTCAGATTTTCCTAAAACCTGCTCTCGACTAAAGCCCCTACCATTGTTAATCATAAATGTGGACTTAACTCGAACAATTACAATATTGCACCAGCAAGGAGCCATTCATCCAGAACAACTCATAACACAATTTGGCGTAACAAGCCGTCTGCAAACAATGCATAATACCATCCACTACCTCTCAAACAAAACTTAACTCCACCCTTTACCAAATAGGGTTTAAATTCGAATGGCTTCAAAGCTACATTGCAAGTCAGAAAGTTGCTGGACATTGAGGCTTATTGCGTCGTGATAAGAGCTGCATTATGCTCAAGTGCAGAGATTACACGGCCTGTTGGCAGGATTGTGTGCGTTGCATGCGACCGTCCTCATGCATGTTACTAATTTTGCTTTCAATTTTGAGATTAAACCTCAAGCGCGGTTTTGTGACAAGATAACAAGCACGGGATTTATAAAGGTGTTGTTTATCTGAAAGCGACTAACAAACGACAAAATATAACCCTTTTTCTAGTTTACAGTTTTTACAGAAATTTCTAAACATAAAACTGTCACATTCCGATGGGATACAAAAAATTCAGAAGAGATAATGGAATAACAATGTTGGTTTATTAACATGTTATGTAATGCGAACATATATGGTACGGAACCCTCGCTTCATAGCCCAACGCGCACTTTACCAGTTATCTAACAATACCTACAAAACTTAACAAAACAACAAAAGCCTACTTAATAATGCACCCCTATCATAGACAATTTTACTCTACAATTATCATCAAAACTAAGCCACTCATCGGCCAATAAATAATTCCACAGTAAAACATAGGATAGACTCTGTTTGACCTCCGGCACCCCGCGTCGTACACTAAGGTAGTACACAACCTTTTTGGAGGAGTTTCAAACTGGGCTAGGACTACTATAAGTTAATACCTTTTAAGTCATTTTATTCTAACATGCAGGGCTAGGATGCGCGCCGCGAGAAGCGTGTTTCGTCTCTATAACTCGAGAAAAAAGTATCTCGATTTACCGACCAATCTAGCATGCAGCACCAATAGTCGTCACGTCTCTTCACGTGAACGATTTAAGTAAATGTATATCTTATCTGTGGTAACCTTTCTCGGCAATCGCTGAGATGAGCGCAAAATTTTCTCAACTTTTGAAGTTGAGGCAAAGATTTTCGCCCTCAAATGTTGAAAAAAAATCTTCTTATGTTTTGTGGCTTTTTGTGTGAAAGTGAAAATGTTCAAACTACCAATAAGAACGTGAAAATAAAGAAGGTTAGTTTATTTCTTACATGCAGTTCACAAAAACCATTGACAATTGAATGAACTAAACGGGTGTTCGTCTGGGTGGCTGTATCTACGGGAGAAGTACTACTCGACAATGAGTATTATATATTTCGTGATGCGCATGTTAGAGTAAATGAGAAAATAACTGACGATGACAAAAATAGTCGTCACGCGCGCGACGTCTTTCGTAGCGCGCTTCTTAGCCCTGCAGGGTTCGTAGGTAAGTAACTTTTATGTTATTTCTAGTTTATGATGATTTTTTTTTGTCTGAAGACGTGGGTCGAAGCAAAAATAAAATGACTGACTCAGTCATCAAAATGACGTTTGTGATGACAGATTTGACCTAATAAAGCCTTACAGCCATACGAATCAAATCTCTTGTCAACATCAATTCGGAAAAAAGAATAACTAAGTATTTGACGGGAGATTAATTTGATCGTTGATTAGTTAATCAGCGTAGGAACAATTGTCTGTTAGCTAGTCATTGCAGTAATAGGATAAGATAAAAACAATTTATTTTCAAAAATAGCGCAGGAACATAAATATATAAAGGCACAAACATCGGTGAATCATTAAAATCGACAAAATTTTATTCAGTTCTATAATTTCACATTCGTTGTTTGAAAGTTTGTAAATAATAAAAAACATAGGGTGGAAATCTGGGTCATACGATCTCAAGCAAGAAAATATAGAATTACAAGGTTTAATAGATAGGTATGAATATACAAGAACACAATTTTAAACCTTAATTACCTACCCTTAGTTTAATTATGGTTTCGCTGTGGAATCAGTCGCACAGGGTGAAATTAGAGCTTCGAGACAACATCTACCTCTAATTATATACCGTTTCAAACGTTCTAACTGAACGGTAGAGAATGTCAAGATAGATATGAAACTGCTCCGTGCCATTATCGCTAGAAACTGGTATCATTATTATGTTTGTCAGAAGACGTCACGGAAAACATTTAATCTGTCTAACATCGCATCCCTGGCTACTCTTCTACTCTTTAGACTCTTAAGTGTTGCGTCTCTCAAGCTTAAAGCGTAAATGATTTATTGAATGTATAGTCCATATATCCTTAATTACAACAATTCATAGATTTCAAGTCATAGCATGGTTTTCAGCACAACATAGTTGCCCTACAAAATTATTTCCTTTTCGGGTTCTAACGACGCGTCCGGATTTTCAGATTTTCAGATTTCAGTTTGCAATACCTTTATTTCTTTTGGGTTACAAAATAAGCACTCTGACAAGTCCTTTGTATGGGTTGTGCATAATGAACGGGAACAATAAAAAAATGGTTTCCTCCATAGCTGCGTCTTAAAACTTTGTACCTACGTAAAATGCAGTCGAAAGCCGCGACGTAAGAATCGACCCCTTCAACTCAGCCCGTGGATGTGTTGTAAGAGACGAATAAGAGAACCCATCAGTGGAAGGGCAAAATCTTCCTACTGTGTATTATTTAACACTTTCCGCCACCAATCCGCCTGCCAAACGTGGGCATTAAGGCAAAACCCTCGTTTGTGGAAGTTCAGCAGTGGACGTGAGTGATGGAGACGTGGTTGAGATATACGAGTTTGGGGATGTTCAGCAGTGGACGTGAGTGATGGAGACGTGGTTGAGATATACGAGTTTGGGGAAGTTCAGCAGTGGACGTGAGTGATGGAGACGTGGTTGAGATATACGAGTTTGGGGAAGTTCAGCAGTGGACGTGAGTGATGGAGACGTGGTTGAGATATACGAGTTTGGGGAAGTTCAGCAGTGGACGTGAATGATGGAGACGTGGTTGAGATATACGAGTTTCTATTCTATGCGTGTATTTTACCTATTACGGGGTAAATATACATACCGTGGGAAGAAGCAGCTGGTGAAAGGCGTGGTTCTGGCGGGGATAAAAGATTAAAAGTAATTTTGGGTGTCTTTTTGGAGTTTTGTAAAGGCCTTTCACCAAAAGAGGAATGGGTAAGGAGGAATCAGTGTTAGCTTTTAAAGTTTGATTTTACTTTGAAATGGCTGAAAAGTGACAAGTTTTGTTTCTCGTACTTATACAGCTTCAAGAAGGAAAAAAAAAAATCAAATATTGGTAATTTTCAGTGTTGATATTGATTGTTTGTTTAAAATAAAGAAATATAATGATTTTTTTATTAGTTTCACCGGTGGGTAAGTTAGACAATACGTAAATTATATTTTCTTGTGGACTTGTTAGCAAATCAAAACTAAAATATTGGTCTTGATCCATCGATGTATTTAACAGGGACTTTAACTTCGAATATGACCCACAGAAATACTTTAGGGCTCCATGGTGGAAAGTGGCATAAGCTTCTTTTTAGGGAAACGAGTTTTAAACCAAAAACCAATAAAGTTGTCCAACTAACATCTTTATTAAAAAGACCTTCACTTGATTACAATCTCACGTGATGGAAAGTGACTCAAGTGGCAGACAACCATTTCCTCAACTAGACACAACACCCTATTTAATAGCAAGTAGTTCCTCGCGGCTAGGAACTATTAAACGCATGTCTTGAATCAAACCAGGGCAATAAATAATGCCAAGTCCCATAAGCCGATCCGAAGCCCAATTACGTATACTTGCACATAAGCTGCTAGTTCTACATGCTCACAGCTTCTAGGAAACAGCTTAGCTACTACGGATAACTTAAATAAAATAAAAACACTAATATATATAAAACTCGATCAACTTTAAGCAATGACAATAGTGTTTTTCATTTTCATACTTCATGTTAACGAATGAAAACAAACGACTCTGTAGTATAGTGGCTTAGTTGAGAGGGGCATATAAGAAAAGGAGTTATTTTCTGTACATCATCAAATGAGACCGGCAAAATGACAGGAAAAATCAGAGAGTGTCAAGTGTGAGTTCAGGATTAGCCGGTGCAAAACTGAACACAAGTGCTTTTTTTTTCTATTGCCCCAGACGGTCCAATTTCAACTCGTTGAAGTATTGTACATATTTTTATTTTATAACTAATCAAAACCAAAGAAGCTTTATTTAGTGTCGACAGTTACAACGTGTTGCCACACATTTGGCATTAAGTTCAAGATAAACAATAGAAAATAAGTAAGTTGCATAATGTTTCAGCGCATATGTGCATCAAATATCGTATTGGACTAGCTATCTCCAAGAGCCAGCCTTCTCGAGATGACGTGTCTGGCAAACTTGGCTTAATCAATGTCATAACTCTGAACTCGGCTTTGCACTGATCGATTGCCCATCCGATTCCGAACTCTCCCAGAACTGGCTTTCCATACTAACTTACTTGACACTGAATAAATAGGTCATCAACAAAGTACGGGTGAATTTTGGATAGGAAAAAAGCTGATTTTTATCATAGTTTTGGGTCAATGGAACTCACTCGTATGACTTTGAAATGCTAAAGAGAAAATAGTTTTCAAATGCAATGGTCCTTCCACATGTCAGTCTTTAGCAAGCGAGACTAGAGTTGCACAAGGCTGTCATTTCAGTCCTCAAGGACGTTTGCAATGACACGGCCAACAAACCATTAAACAGTCAAAATCTGCTCCCGATGTCTACTGAAAATGCTTCCCTATAGCTATTTGCCCACTTTCTATGGCGTCAATGAAGTCAAGCTAAGTAAACTTGATATAGCAAACAGAGAGTAGCTGGAAGCTATGCGGGAGGCATGTATCGATGGGCTATGGGCATTAATCAGGGGCGCGTACCGCAGACGCTAATGCCCCGGGCTATGAACGTTACTTGTGATCCTGTGTAGGGTAAGAAACGATATCTACTATTATACCTATTGTGCTTTATTGTTTTGCAATACAGTTTGACTGTAGACTTAAACTTTTGAAATTATTACCGTGGGCAACGTTGATAGCCATACCGGGGTATTTTATGACCCAAAAGTATTAAAAAATAAACATCAACCCCCTGCACGCTTTTTTGCTTGGTTCATCATCAGCCCGTGTGCGCCCACTGCTGAACACAGGCCTGGGTTAGTGGTATAATAAATTCATCCCCATGCAGTGTATGCCCTCCTTCAATCTGTGTCACTCAATAAGCAAGTGACTGCTAAAAAGCTAACTATACTAAGCTAACTAAGCTAACTATTTTTATATGTATTCTCTATTAATAGAGAAATATATCAACATATTTATTTTTGTATATTTTGTTGTTTTATAGTAAAATTTAATCATTGGAAAGTAGATATTTTAAATCTCAATCGATTTTTTTCAAACTCAACGCTTTTGCCTGGACGAACGCGACGCCACCTCTCACATGTCAATGCATGAAGCTTTGGCGGGTCTTTTCGTATTATTTCGCGGTTGTTTGGTGTTTTCCGTAAAGCGTAAACAAAATGGATCCGTTGTGAATAATTTTAGATTGTCAACCTACAACAATGTCTGAAATTGGTTTTGTGAATGCACAGTCGGATAATGTACCAAGCCAGGAAGGTGTCATTTAGATAAAGTTAAGTATATTTAAATTGTAAAACGACACTATAAAAGCTTAGAAACGCCATATTAATGAATTTTCTTTTAAATTTTAATTGGATCTATAGAAAACTAGATAATTGCGTAAACTTTTGGGACCACGTTTGTATAACGCCAAAATGAAGGCGTATGCAAGTTTCTTGCTGGTTGTCTCGGAATAGCGAGGTTGCCCCTATTTTTGGGCTAAAATGACTTGACTAGTCGTGCATTACAATTATAGTTACCTATATATGTAAGTACCTATAGGTATTTGTAACTTATTTATCTAGTCCAGGTTTTAGCCAGATTTCAGTTACCCGTGGTCAGGTGTCTGTCCTCCGTACTAGTTAAGATATGTATTATTAATTATTTTTACAACTGAAACTTCAAAAAACTGAAACTGAAAACCTTAAAAGCATTTCGTGAGTGGAATTTGAGCCTACCCTAATTTCCACAAGTCACATTTATGGAGTAAAAAATTCAGCATCTCTTGTAAAATTCACACACATTACCTACATACATTCCACGTCATTACAGTAATATGTCGTACGAGTAGGTGCACGGAATCGCATAATAGCTACGCGGTGATATTTTTTGCCAAAAACACTGAAACTAGAGTAGTATTTTAGCCGGTTAGCATTACGTCGCATATGCAAAAGCACCAAGAATGGTGTGTTACAATGCTATTTTATAATGTCCACTTAGTACGTCTAATCTAAAAGTAATTCAATAGTATCGGTGGATTATTAGGAAGCAATACTTTTCTTGTAATTTAACTGACACTTTCTGCCGAGGGCATCTTCAATTTTCATATTCTTATTGTATTGACAGGATTTATTTGTTTCGTTTGGATTTCTTTAGCACCGTACAGGCCCATTTTCAAATCTCAGTTACAAGGAAATATACTAAGTCAAGATCCACAAGGAGTATATTAAATTTTATGTCCGTCTTTTTGATTGAATGCCTGATAAAACTGCTATCGCTAAGTTGTAGTTAGACTTCTGTGGCCAAAATCAGAAAGGCCAAAGGTTATTTTAGATTTTTGGTCCGGCTTTTTGAGTTTCGTTAGCCGGAAAACTCTGGTCCCCTGACCTCCCTATCACCAGCATGTGGTGGTGGCTCTGCGGGGTCGCGGAAGACGAATTTCTTGTCATACTGTGAATAATGCGAGGAGCCTGCCACCGCCGCGTGCAGGGTATACTGAACTTTCAGATCTTTCAACAAGCAAGAATAAAGTGTGCGCAGGTTGGTAAAATATAGTAGCAGCGTGAGAGCCTTTGAAAATAGATTAGTTGTTGTAGATCCTATTGTTTTATTGATACCTTACCTACCTTTTTCAAATTCTACAGATAGTTATTTATTTTTCTGTTTTCTTTATGTGAGATTCACAAAAAATAAAGTCATTCAATTTCTTAAAAGGGGTTTATTCTTGGTTGAATTCGTGTTCAATTAACATGTTGGCTGAGGTTGGCCGTGTCATGCATGACTTACTAAGGCGCTTAAACACAGATTTGACAGCGTGTAAACTAAACACTCTGTCAAATCTGTTGTCATAAACGACGTGTGTCACATAAAAAAATAATTTCTACCCCAGTTTCTTTAATCTGCAAAATGAGCGGTGCTCTACTTAATGTAAGCAGCTTACACCCGAATTCAAGAACAATACATATTATGTAAGTTAGCAAGCAAAACTGTGCTAATTAAGGCATTTCTCTCTGTGCTCGTTATGGTAGGCCATTTCATTCAGAAACAACACTCAAGCGACACTTTACTATGCGAACGCACTGCGTCGATTACAGATCTGTGATTGGTCCGTTTCTGTTGCTAAGTTTTTTTAATGTTTGGCAGGTTTACGGATGACATTAATATCTATATCTTATATATATATAAAAGACCGTCGTGTTAGTTACACTATTTATAACTTAAGAACGGCTGAACGGATCTCGGTGAAATTTGGCAGCGAAGTAGATGGTATCCCGGGGCCGGACATAGGCTACCTTTTATTCCGGAAAAAAGCGTGCGAAGCCGCGGGCTGCAGCTAGTTACCTATAAAAACCTGCACAACAATAAAACAATTTTGTTTCCATAGAAACTGAATATGAATACAAACAACGCACAAAACCAAACATTTGTGACATACTAGTCAAAGGTGACATAGCTACACTATGCGTTGTTGGTTCAAATAGCTGTCTAGCTACTTTACTTAAGGGTCGTCCCAAATGAACGCATAGCGTTACAAATCACTCAAGTACCTATTGTTTATGAATCAGATTGGCCGGCCCTATGCGTTCGTGTGCACTGTGACACCTCATTCATAGTATTGTTCTTGAATACGTGTGTTAGCATCTGTAATCTGCACCAGTACTGCTTAATCTCGCCCGCGGTAGATGACTTACAAGTCGTAATTCGCGTTATGATTATAACTCGACCGCATCTGGCATGTGTATGTCTACCAACATGCTGTTAACAAAAACACAGAACAGCTGGCTCTCAAGAGATCACTTTAGAAGAATTATGTTCTAAGTTTAGGCATTGAATAACTAAATAGTACTACGGTTTAGGAAAAAAATTCAAAATCCTTGACGTAAAATGAGTTTTTTTTTGCCAGCACAGTCTATTGTTGTTGTATTTTTACCAAGAAAATGTTACATATTATAAATAAAACAAGCTAATTGATTATTATTAGTGCACCCTTATTTGTTCACAACCCCACCTGATAAACATATATTGATGATGTGGTCGACGTGGTGAGATGTCAGCGCAGATCTCAGTTTAGAATTTGATGTGGTTGACAATGAATCACGAAGATCAAGACACCTAGCTGTTTGCCACTTGGCTATGACCCCGCTCCGCCTTATGTTGTAATATACGAAATTATTTATTGCCAGCCTCTTTACATTAGATCTACAACAAGGGGTAGAGAACCCGAGAATGAAGCTCTTATAAAAATCTGTTTTTTTTTCATGGATCTAAGCTTTTTGCGGTTTTTCCTCGGTTCACACTCAATAAGAGCATTATTTTCTACGAGCTTCATCCAGCGGATTCGCTTACGTAGCTCCTATAGATAAAGCCTATACTATTATTTCGCTTAAGAAAGGAAATGTTGTATCTTAGGACCACGGTGTCAAAATTTGTAGGTGCTGGTGGACCACGAGAAATTAATTTATAACCCTTTTAGAATTATGGAAGATCAGAAGTTTATATTTACGGACCAACTCCAAAGTACCCACAGTATTCTTGCAGCCAACTGTTTTAAACATACCTAAAACAAGACAAATACAATTATGATTGAACATTGAACCATAAAATGTTCAGATCAGCAACTTTGAGTTTAACGAACTGAATCCGTGCTGTGACATTCAAGTTTGCATTTAATTTGGCATCGTTTCCGGCCGCCATGTTAATGTGAGTATAGACTAGAGCATCAAACCACGTTACCAACATGGTGCTCGATGTTTTGTTAAAAACCTACGAGCGGTTTGGTGTAATATTTTAAGGAGCAAAGACACGAGCGCGTGTGACGGCGGCAAATAAATGTTACAGGTAAATGATCACTCGCCGAGAGCATATTACGTCGAACACAGCGTCGTGCATTCGCAAGAACGTTACAATACATTGCAATGCTCTAGCAAATGATCTAGTCTATACTCACCTTTAGGGTCAGATTTGATGGCGGGTTGGTCGGATCCGTCACAATGTATGTCACAGTGTGAAATTACAAAGTACTCGTGGCTGCATCTGCTAAATTGATTAAAATGTCGAAGTAAAACTTGTAGTAAAATATTTCTTAAGTTAAATTTTCATAATTATGGCCCATTTTTGAGCGCTGGCTGTCTATACTGCAGACATTATCATAGAAGCTGCATTTCCTTACATTATCATATTCTAAATACACGGTGCGTGCGGTCGGTCCGACCACCAATGAATATTTTTCAAAGGATGTTCGTGCGTTGGACAAACGTGCTCAAACTAGACGAGACTCTCATGATTGGACACGACAGAAGATATTTTTTATTATTATTTGTCGTTACACAGTTTTGTATCTAATCTACAGTATTTCTATATTTCAGGCGTGCTAACAATGGCAAAAACGTAAATATAGTTTAAAATCACCTTTGGAATGTTTTATGAACCACTTCCTTCTTCTTGCAGCTTAAAACGCAAGATAAATGTAGTTTCTTATAGTTTGGTCTTAGAACTACATGTATGCAAAATTTTTGCCTAATCCGTTCAGTATTTTTTGCGTGAAGTGGTAACAAACATTTATCCAAACGTTCGCATTTATTATATTAGTGTGATTGTCATCGCGCACCTACTGACACATCGCGCACCTACTACATACACATCGCGCACCTACCGATACATCGCGCACTTACTGACACATTGCGCTTTTAACCAACGCAGCTGTGATCGGCCCTCCCGAAACATTCCAACCATGCATCCATAAGCAGGACAAGTAAGTCCTAGGACTCGTTTCACGGCCCATAACCCGCAACGCGCGCATACAAAGTGCACTTTATACCATCCCCAGGTTTATGGAATGCTATTTGTTTTCTCGTCATTCTGTAATACTTTCTTGGCAAATTGAAACTACAATGTTGTTAATCGTTTCGTTTATTTTCGAGGTAGTTCGGCAATAAAGGGTTGAACGAAAAGTACCCAGCTCGCATTACGGTGTTTACCACATGAAGTTTATAAATAATCACCGCTCCTTCACCATAATTATACTATCAGCCGTTTTAATCATCAATTAATGATGTGATATCAATTCCAGCAGTCTTTGCATCAATCGTTCTTGGTTTGCTTTGCAGAAGAGATGGCGCCGTGGTAAAGGGTCATAGCCAATCTAAAATCTGTATGCGTTACTCACCCAGAAGAAGTCCCTCGTTAAAGGATGAAACATCTTCAAACACAAATAAGTAAATTTTCTCAGCAAAAGCGAGTTGTTTTGATGAGTAAAAGGATCCTAGTGGTGAGGTTAGCATAGGTAGTAAGAGGTGCCTATACTTTTGGATTTTAGTTTTGGTTTTTACAAAATAGCATGTAATGTATACCACCAATAGTATGTGTGTGTAAATAAAAGATTTACTTACTTACTTCTAAGTAAAGTGCAATAAATAAAAGCTAAACAAATAACGCATTTGTGGTCGCCGCGTCATGTCGCAGCGCGGCACATGTGCGGTGTCCAAATAGTTTATTCACGCGCATTGACCGCAACATTTGCGGAAATGCGGTGAACAATGAGGATCATTCAAATTCATAATTTGTTTACAAAAATACTCAGTATATGGAAAAAACCAGAGTTCGGTTCTCTATGAGAGAGGTCGTCATGTCACTAAACCAAGTAGTTACTAGTGCTAAAACCATGCATTACTTCTACATACAAGTACTTCCACGGCTCAGCTACCCGGAATGTTTCTTGACTACTAAATAAGATAAGTTTTCATTGGAGTTATGTCATCTTTTTGTTGCAAGCGATTGTAAAGCTCGCATTGAAAGTGCAATAGGTAGTCTAAAACATCTTTTTCCGAGCCGATGTAACTGCTCAATCAAATGTTGAAGCACTATTACCTCCTAATACAGGTATTTATATACTTAAAAGGAGGTCTCGAACACTGAACAATGCAAAATGTAACTTAAGAGAATAATTAATAAACATTTTGTATTTGTATTTGTATAATTACCGACTTCAGGAGACTCCATCCAACGGTGCGGGTTCAGGTCCCATATTTTACGAGCATTTTCATGCTAAATCAAAATATTTATTATCAAACGTTAAAATTAAAATTAGCTAACATAAAATCAAAATCATCCATCTATTTTGAATGAGTTCCCACAACCCGATTACCTGGCGCCTGTGTACCGCCATTGTTGTTATTAACGGTAACGTCCCAAATATTAACGGCAATATGTGGATTAATTAACGATATTAGTAGCATTATTGTTATCTGAATAGGAGATGAGTCAACTTCTGTGTATAGTGTGAGCGACAGTTTGATTTCTCACACCTTATTTGCATTGGACAGGCACGAAAGTGAGAATTTCTCAACGGTTTTTGGTCGAATGTTGCTCATCTTTGATGACTTTAACTTTGACTTTGACCAAATAGATGGCCAAAGTTTAGGATCGACAACTGATAATCTTGTAATAAAAGTTGGAAATAGAGAGGAACTGTTGTATAGCCGAGGTCAGACTGGGCGAGCACCGCACGAGGCAGCCAGACGAGGCAATGCCGAGCTATAAAACAGCCTCACGAGACTGCTAGGCTATCTTCTTATTGCAGACACTCGAAAAATAAAACGGTTTTACCTGACGTCAATGGATAGAAACAGTGAATGATTAATATATTGTAATATACAGCAATATTGCTGACTACCAAAAAGTCACCTAAATAGCAATGCCCTGACTCCCGAACATCACATGACAATGGCGTGAACCGCACTATTGCATTCCTATCTCATTTTGTGTTCTCATAACAATAACACAGATCCTCTTCATGAATGGAGCAGCTTAGTTTTCATTGCTCGTGTGTACTGCAATGTACGTTCAACAGATAAGGGGTTACAGGAATAGGTAAAATGTTTGTTGATAGGTGAATTTTGTGTGGATTAATTAAGTAACTAATCTACTTTATTGATATGGATCAGTTGAGCTACCTGTAGATTGTTTGCAACAGTCTGCAGTTAGCTTAATTGTTTCAATTGTAAATACTAGTTCTAATTTATTTTTATTATTGAATTGTAATTTTCTTTGTAAAAAAGAATACAAAAGAATTGATACAAAATTAAGTAATCAATACATAATATTACCGAATGATACGTACACCTTTTTAAAGGGCGATTCACTGCAAATTGTTTTTCGCTAGGTTTATTACTTGTAGAACGCAGATTAAAATTAAAAACCGCAAAACATTTAAATATTGTGCGGAACGTGAATCAAGACACTATAATGTTAATTACTACATGGTTATAGCAAAAAAAAAAAAAAGTAACTAATTAATTAAGGGACGCTTCTGACTGGTATTAATATGGATCAGTTGAGCTACCTGTAGATTGTTTGCAACAGTCTGCAGTTAGCTTAATTGTTTCAATTGTAAATACTAGTTCTAATTTGTTTTTATTATTGAATTGTAATTTTCTTTGTAAAAAAGAATACAAAAGAATTGATACAAAATTAAGTAATCAATACATAATATTACCGAATGATACGTACACCTTTTTAAAGGGCGATTCACTGCAAATTGTTTTTCGCTAGGTTTATTACTTGTAGAACGCAGATTAAAATTAAAAACCGCAAAACTTTTAAATATTGTGCGGAACGTGAATCGAGACACTACCTCTATAATGTTAATTACCACATGGTGAACATGGTCTGTTTGATATGAATAAATGATGAATCATTTTATTAGTGGCGAAGTTCTTAAATGGTTGAGATGGTGATATCAAGTTAAATTCCCACTGTGAGATAAATAATATTTATTTATTTTATTTATTTTCTCGTCACAAAAGGTATTGTTACAGTTAATTGTTATAGCTGGGTGTAGTGTAGAATATACAGAGACCTGTTTGTGAGAGACTGGTGCCAGTGATAGGTTTAAAGCCTGTGATACTAGTCACCAGTGTCCCCTCCACAGGGTTCGTTGAATTAGATTTTATTTTATAATGAATAAATTCAATGGGCAACCTCTCACTTTTCACAAAACTATTCCGCTCTAAAACTCTTACTTATTCAACCAATCAATAAACAAGCAAAGTTCATTATACCAACGTTCAATTAAGCTTTAAGTGAAATATAAAAGAGATTTCTAATTAGCATAAGTTTCACTTCTCGCTCACAAATTGAGTTTTCTAATAGTTTTTACTGCTCCGTCGAGGTTATTGCAAGAAAACTGGCAGTTTGGTTGCCATCTTAACTGACTTCTACAAGACGGGTTTTCTTAACTACTTATTTGAATTTATAAGTGAATTCACTATGGATGTTACTACTACTTTACGATGAGAATAGATAAATAAATAACACTATATTGTACCACAACACAGAACGAAATGCAAAAAAAGGGAAGTCTAAAGGCCGGCCTTATTGCTAAGAGCGATCTCTTCCTGAAAACCCAGGGATTTCGGATCGGGATTACTTTTGAAAAATTGTGTGTTACTTCTTGTGAGCGAGACTTCAGTAGCTACTTTAAAAAAACAAGGCACATGGTAGCTCTCTCTCTCTCTTTACGTTTGAGAGAAAAAAGTCAAGAATAATAAACAAAGCAAGACAACCATCACCAAAATCAGAAAATTTAATTTGGAATTTTTGTAATATTTTCCGGCACTTCTAAGACCCTTACATCCTTCCGACACTCGATTATTCCCCTTGCCTCTAATGAAAAATTGCCCCTTCAAACAAATTCAGTAATGAGACATAAAAATTGTAAGAGTTTTTATCAAATTTCGCATAAGTTGATCACAAACTTTTCAATTTGGTTGGGGATTTGTTTTAATTTTTGTATCAGGTTTACTTACTTTTATTGGAAGGGGATGATAATTATTTCAAACCGTTACTGATTGATTTGAGGCCTAAGTTAGATTTAGTAATATTGTATTTTTTTTTTCGATTTCATTGGATTCAAATTGCACACCTACTTGTCATCTATAGTCTATATCGGTCCAACGCTGGACACAGGCCACCCCCTGATAAGCTGTAGAAGTAGTGTCTATAATCCCCACGAGTTTGTATACGGGTTTCGGGATCGCACTTTGACAACCTACTTCCACCTCCACCTCTACAGCCTATAATGGTTCACTGCTGGACCCAGGCCTACCCCTGATAGCGCCTTATGGAGTTTTATCTTACGGGGGGTAATGCCTATAAACCCCGTGCAGGGCATGCGGGTTGAGGATCACAGTTCGGTGGTAGAATTGTTCTGCAGGGGTGCTGCAGCCCACCCCCGGTGGATATCCCTTAGTCGCCTCTTACGACACCCGCGGGAAGAGTTGGGGTGGTGCAAAATCTAAGCCGACAGCAACGACCTACTTCTACGATATACTTATGTTATTTCAAGTTTATTTCATTAGCAAGACAAATGAAAATGGATTGTCTGTTTGAGAAGCATTTCTATCTAAAGATGTTTACCATAACCAGTCTCCAAATGAAGACAGATCGACTCGTTAACAGCCAAACAAAGCAATTAGCGAGCGCTGATCATTCCTTACGCCATTCGTAATGTTGAGGACCTCTGACGTGAATTATACGTTTTTTTTCCTTTGGTTGTAAGTGGTGTTTTTGATGGAAGATACCTACTTATTTTTAATTTTATTAGATATATATTAGAGGGCACTGTCTATATTATTTCAATTTTTTATGTGATGAATTCACACAGCTTTGTCTACCCCAAGCTTTGCAGAGCTATTAAGCATTCATACAATAGCTTCAGCCTGTTCGAATATCATATTTACTTTAGAAGAAAATCCAAAAAAAGCCCTTGCAACTTTTCCCGAATAATTCAGTGTTTCCGGGCAAATATTTTCACAGTTTTCTGTAGGTCTGAGCATACATACCCTAAAACCTTACTATTACGAACAAGCAGAAATAATTGCTAAATCAGTGACGTGCAGGTTACTCTTATATTTATACTTATAGAGCGGATACATAGGATTTGTTATATAGGTTCCTTGAACGCATTTTTAACAACACTTTGGAGTTAAGATCAAACAAAATTATTCATTCTTGACCCCATCAAAAGCAAAAAAAAATATTGTCTTGTCAGTCCCCTTTCATTTGCAAAGCTTTTGAGGCGGCAAGCAAACAGCACTTCTTAAGCCGCGGAGCTACAACCCCCGGGGGCTGTAAGTCCATAGCCAAACATTTTAAACGCATCAGGGGTGACTAGACACACACTAACTTGTTTATTCCGACAGCTGCCGGCCGCTAAGTTGTATCGACATGTTTATGGAAATTGATTTGCATTTTAAAGAGAAGTTCACGTTGTTTGACTATTTGAGAGTTTGCTCAATGTATCTGTGCTGATGGATCTTGCTGGTGAGAGCGATGGATTTTGATGGATTTTGTTGGAAAATATAAATAAACCGCTAAGTAAGAGTCGACTCGCACAAGAAGGGTAAAAATCAGGCAACTTTATCAAAGAACATTAAATTTTCACTTGTTCGGAGACCATTTAAATTTCCAATTTCATAACAATTTTAATATTTGTTATTATTAGAGTTAAAGTGTTACTTATTTATAGAAATTTTCATGTGTCTGCCTATTGTGGTTCAAGAGATACAGCCTTGACAAACTAAGAGCAAACATAGCCAAAAAATAACAGTTTTTGTATGGAAGCCCCCTTTAATTAGGATATTTATTTTATTTTTATTATTTGTTGTTATAGCGACAAGATAAATACAAATTCTCTGAAAATTTCAGTTGTCTACTTCTTGCAGTTCATGAGATATAGCTCTGTGACAGACGGACGGACGGACGGACAGCGGAGGCTTAGTAACAGGGTTCCGTTTTTACCCTTTCGGTACGGAATCCTAAAAATGCATGCTGTGATTGTATAAATATATATATTTTATGAAAATATAAAAATTAATGTTAGGGATTATGAAACTCATGCTGATTTTTACTTGTAGATAAAACAACAGCGAAGTCCTTGCCGCTTAGAGGACAAAAATAAAAACATTTTTTTTTTTCATTTTGTCTCAAAACCATAATTTCTATTAGAAATGTTTTCATTCGTAACCATGCCACTTTTATTCTACTTCCCTCCAAGGACAATCGTAATTAGTTAGTAAAAACTCCTAGTAATATTAGACGATTAATTTATTTGCCTATGAAAGTAGAGTAATTATCAAAGTTCACAGCATCACAACGAAAATATCTCGCTACATTCGTGCGTCGTAAACCAGCGGAATCAGGCAGAATCTTGCCGAATCGACCCGCGAGGGAGTGCTTTTCACTGTTTTGAATAGGTCTAAAGCATTTCGGAATGGCCTGGGACATTCTAGAATGTTCGAGAGTATTCTGGAAATTCTGTGAGAAAATTTATTACTTCCACATTCAGATATGCAAAGTTTAATGTGGTTTCGTGGCGGCGATAACGAGGACATGTTGGAATGAGCAGAACATGGGCAAATGGAGCTTGAATTGTGTATACCTACTGAAATTAGGATATTATTTACTTTTTAACAGTTTTAATTATTACGATAAGATTTTCGCATTACTGAAACAGATATTTTTTTAGCGGAGACAAATACACATTAATTCGATCCTTCCACGAAGTCTAACTATTTAGTCAAACTAGTCAAATGATCTTCTCTGTATCGATGTCAAGTTAAAAATATGAACAGTTAATCTTTTGTGCCTAGCACAAGTTATTCTATTCAACAAAGGTAATTTTTATGAGAAAATTTTGGCAAAGATATCAGAATTAATTAAAACCTTTACTTCATCTATCCTTTTGAGCTAACTAGGAAAATGGTAATTTTTAACCACTTAATGCCCAATATTGATTGATGTCCTAATTTCAATCAGCTCTCCCTCGAGCGGTCCAAAGTTACCGAGCCAACTTAATAGCCATCATTTAAACTTTAAACTCATCATTCAGAATCAAAGTCATAATTTTGAGCCAACTCGTCATTTCGAGACAAACTGTGATTTATTTAAGTGGGCATTAAAAGTTATATTGCTGTTTAATTTTTAATCCTTCCCGTATTTAAGCAGTTTAATTTAATTTATGGAAATTTTGAGCTACCTGCTTTTTACGAGTTTGAGAAGGGCGGAATGGTATTGTTCAAGTTATTTTAGTATGTAAATATATAGCTTGTTATACTTTGGCGAACATGTGGGTGCGCTATTAATGTATGAAAAGCCAGATCAAGTTATACCATTCTTCATTAGTTATTTTTAGGTTTTCCGTTTTTAACCGACTATGTTTATGTTTTTTATTATGTATCTTCGTCGATTACTCCATCAATTGTGGACCGATTTCGATGTTTCTTTCGCTATTGTATAGAAAAAACTGTACAAAACTAAGGCATTCAAAGTCGTTTTAGTTTATTTAAAACAATCAAATTGTTAAGTTTAAAAGATATCTGTGTACTAGGTCCTTGTTCGGTTTAAATGGAATGGTTTCAAGAATTATTGAATTTCAATTTCTATCCATTATGGATAAAAACAAATTGAAATTTAACTACAAGCTTGTATAAAATTAAGCATCCAACCAGTTTAATAAACCTCTCATTAATTTTAAAACCGAATAGCTGTAGATACCATAGCATTAAATAATTCATCGCAATCCCACTAGTGGGTAGTATGTGCACAAACAATCACGTAAAAAGCTAAACTAAACAAGGGGCCACTCAATCAAATAATTAGCAAATATTTACTCGAAATAATCAGAGGGAGGCTCTCTGGAATATTCAGACATTTTTTATAATTATCAATACTACTAGTAACACTTGTATGGTAAGTTTGTTTGTGGGTTATCTCAGAACTACTATTCCTCAACTTTCATGGATAGCGGATTTAGGCCGAAGGGTGTCGTGTTCAGGAAGTTCTGTGGCAGGCTGAGACGCGACACCGCGCGCGCGTCATCGACCCAGTGCCAATGACACGATTCTTTTTTAAGTTTTTGTAATTATGTATGTTAGTCCCTTAAATAAAAATTAAGTAACTATAAGTACTATGATATATTACATAGAATAACATAAAAATATATTAAGTATGAAACAATATATATCAAAGAATAAACTTAACGAAACTAACACATACATAGATTTTAAGAAACATAAATTTACTGGAAATATAAGGCTATGTTATGTTTATTTTTTTATATTATTATGTTAGTCTCTGAGGTATTCATCTCATGGGCCCTAGTTAAGTTATTTTGTACATTTCTTGTGATGTCTGAAATAAATGTTTATTATTATTATTATAATCCCGATTTAGAAAAATCTTTCAATAAAAGGAAAAGTAACATTATCCCCGGAGGTAACTTTAGATGTATTCTTGAGTGTCACTCATACTTATTTCGCTCATTGGCTGCGTTTTAATTACTAGTCACACTAATATTATAAGTGCGAAAGTTTGGATGGATGGATCAATGGATGTATGGATGGATGGATGTTTGTTACTTGTTCACACCAAAACTAACGGATTGAGTTACTAGGTCTAGACCTGGAATAAAACTATGTACATACTTACTTTAAATTACATAATCAGTTCCAAAGGGATAGAAATAACTTTTACACGTTTCCTTTAAATCAACGCGTGCGAAACCGCGGGTAGATACTTAACAGATAATAAAATAAAGTGAACCAATGAGCTGAGAGAATTGTATGAGCGATACACTCATGAATGCATTCCAATTGACCAGCTGAGTGACATAGACTCCGTATTGCCCAGGTACGACTTGAGCGAAGTCGCGGGCAGCAGCTAGTGTGTTAATGCAGGAGAGGGAGTTATGACGAGCTAAATAATGCAAACTTCTTTGCGGGAAGGGTGAAACGTCTTGCTCGCTTCTTATAAGATGGAATATTTTCAGTGCATTCTAAAAGTATTTCTTGTTGTGTTTTTGTTTCAGGTTTTGCAGGATATCTTTAGTACACACACACACACACACCCTCTCACACACACCCTAAAGGAAACCAAATAAAATTTAATAAAATATAATTTCATTAATAGGAGACAAGTAAAGCATGAAATACACGCTAGTCTTCTTTTCGAATATGTTTAGAGCCCAATAAAATATGAATTTTGTTCTTGCTTCCTTCCCCTTATCTCTCCTGACCATAACCTCTAGTTTCATTAGATAAACCGTCTTGATATATGAAAATGGCTGCCATAACCCGTCAAAACGGTCGTATTCACAAAATGGTCTCATATAATACACCAATGCATATTAAATCACGTCACTCTTGCATCTGAAGGGTAAAGAAAATTATTTTGTGTGATCAATAGAACAAAATATATACGAAAGGCCTTTGCCCAATAATTGGACGACAGCATTGGTCCATAGTAAATAAAATAACACTTGTAAGATTGTCGCTCACACGTCCAACCCTGCTGCCACACAACATAAAAATGAGCGTTCAATTATGGGCTTAAACTCGTAACATTGAGATTGAATTTACAGTGGTATACAAGAATGCAAATTCTTGTGTTGTGCGGCAGCGCCACAGCGCAGTGGTGTTGGAGGTGTGAGTGCCAAATTTGTTAGAGCTTAGACCTAAAGAGGTCTTGTGTTATAGGTACCTCGTGGCTAACATTTATTTCTCAGCATTTCTATCTATATTGTACACTTGTTAGATACTTAATTTTTCTATGAGAACATATGTACATATTTTTTATATACATATTAACAATATAATAATATAATTTTTTATATTAAAAATTATGTATGTGCTCGTAACTTTGGCGTTTGGACGCGCGATTGCACATTTACATTGTTAGGTTAGGTTAGGTTAGTATAAAAAAGATAAAATCGAGACTATCTATTTTCTCGTATGCTCTGACGGAATTACGTAAGGTCACAGACTTAAAAACAAGTATACCTGCGTACTAAGCATATGCCTTTGCATGGCTCCGGTACGGGATTATACTTTGCATGGCTCCGGGTACGGGATTATACTTTGGGGGGCCAGCGTACCCGCACTTCCCACACTTCGCGAGCTTCGAATCTTGACATTAAATTCTATTTACATCCTAGAAATAAGTCAATTTGTAAGAAAATATATAATTTCTTTCAAAAAATAAATTAGCAGCCGCGTCTCTATCAAAGCAGGTACAAACATGTCATGATTTCGTGAATTAACATTAAAAATACATCAATCTAGTCCACACTCAATGGCGGTAAAAATTCCAGACAAGATGAAAAGCCAAGGAAATAATAATATTTTTAAAATAAGATTAAAAGAGATGCTCTTGGAAAAATGCAGAATTGATTTTGAAGTGATTCTTTTGGTGACTTGTAAATTAAATCTTGTATTAATTATTTGACATACTTACTTACCATAAACCATTTTAATAAATTAGTATTATCTAACGTTTCTGGCCGTCTCCCATTGCAACACCCTAAATGGGTACATACTGTGTGTATTCCTTATTTGTCAGGACTTATAGTAAATAAGTCCTGACAAATATATGTACCATAACATGATGTAATAAATAAAAAAAGGACGACTCGATCACGAACATTTCAATCGCTTGCAGATTTTTACAGTAAATCTAGTTTTCATAGACTAAACTTCCTTCCACCAGAGATATCGACAACAGATCTTTCATTATACCTCAGCATCGAGTATCCAAGTCAGGTGCGGGTCGTAAACGTTTGTGTACCGGTTCAACTACTGCACAACCTCAGTACGACCACGGTAGAACCACAGTGTATGCCCTACGTTTTATTGGTTATGTTTTACGCTCCTCTTTACATATTTAAGTTCAGTTGGTCAGTCTTACTGGAATACAAGTTGGGTGGCCAGTTTTTGTTGAAAACAAACGAAAATAACATTATTGTTTATGCATGCAACTGTGATTGTTATAATAATTATTGTCGTAGACTCTTAGAAATCGGCAGTTAACTAAACATGGCGAGTTGGTATCGTAATCGCCAGTAGAAAGGGAAGACACCGCAACCAAATTTTGTCTCGCGGTGGGAATCAAACTCCCTAAACAACATCTCAGCTAGGCGCCAGGAGCCACCTAAGTAGGTGGCACAACACAACACTGGTTGGTTGCAACAAGTGTTCTAATTCATTAAAAGTAATTAAATATCAAGGAATCCAGCCCTCCGAGATACAAAAGGTTGTGGATTTTAATCCCATCGACGATATAAAGTTGTAGAGGTTTACAGTTTGTACGTTTCTAGAAGTTTTTAAAGTAACAAACATTCAATCAATTGCATGAATTTATTTCCAAACTGTATCGTATCGTATAGGACGTCTAGACACGCTTCTAGTCTAACTCAGGTTTGAGCTACGACACTTTCCGACCGCAAGAATGCTTTGATAATCGTCCAATGAGTTTAACAACTTCAAACCTTCCTGCATCGCACCTAAGCTCAATTTTCTAGCCAAACCGATTTGAAGTGACCCAGACTCGTCTGAATTTAAAAGGAGATAATAAAAGCTTCCGCTATTCATATCGTATCATTGAAAGTCAACACCGCCACCGACTAGGAAATGTTGAGCTACAAAACTGGCTCTGCTAAGCTTGCGGCTAGATGATGCTGTTTGGATTGTCCAGCATTATTTATTTATTATGTTGCTTACCAAGTTGAACTTTTTACTTTAGCTAGGCTAGTGTTTTTAATACTAGAAAATTATAATAAAAATTAAACATATATATTATACCATAAGCAATGTTTCATGGTCATCATTAACAAAAATAAAGGTACGCGGTAAAATATTGACTACACAAAGATTTGAACACGTCTCTAGCTATACGGAGATCTTTTGATCAGATCAGTCTGCAAAATATTCTCGTTTGATATCGCACATTTTATTACTGTCATTATCAACGTTGCCGTTGTTTCAGCAACTGTATTTTAAGCTATAGTATTTTAATCATCCTTCTGTCTAAACGGTTTAAACTAGACTAATAAGCTGCATCAATAAGATAGAAGCTCGCTAATCTCTACCTTCCAGTTTCGTGGCCCCATCGATATCTTAATGCTGTTTTCTCAGCCGGCTTCTCGCTCCTCGCAGCTTAAATAAATTGTGTTATGCTCTTAAATGTAAGCCAATGGAAGAGTTAAATTGTGTTTATATTTTAATATGGTGGTTTAAAGTTATAATATGAATAAATTCAAAAGAACGGATGTTATTTAATAGCAGAATACACATTAAATATCTAAAAGCGTACGATAGATCGCCAATATCCGTTGACGAAGATAATTGCCTAATCCCTGCAGCTCGGGGTAGTTCTTCAGGTTCGCTAAAACAGAACTACAATTCAGCTTGTCCTTAGAATAAACCAAAGAAATATATATTCTGCAATATTTCAAGGTTCAACCTCATAATTTCAACCTTTAAAGGTTTGTGAAAATATAGCGCAAATTATTTACGTGTGAAAACCGTAAATTCGTAGCAACATCTACGCCGTAGCAAAGCGCTACGAGACAGATTGCTAAGCCGTAGCTGCAGACGCCGAATGAATGTCAAAATTACGAAGAAAAACTTCCGTAATTTCGTTGGAAATATCAGAAGGGTCTTTAAATATAATTTTGTAGGAATTTTCGGCGTCCTATTTTAATATTAATGTGGGTTAATAGATGTTTACCATCGGTCGGTTTATCAAACTTTCCTACATTGTTTTACAAGGATGTAATTTTTGCAAGAATATACTTTTCTTAGATAGTTTCATTGCGATGGAATGCGCTGTATCTTTATAAAAAAAAACCAATTTGGTTTTCGAAATGCAAGGATAGTTTACAATTTGCGCTATTTCGGGTAATGATGATTGATTATTTGATGACGTCACGCGTCAGGTGGTTTCTTATTTTGTTCGTTGATTTTATTTTGGGTTTGACAAAATACTATTGACATACGAGGTCATACATGAACAGGGCGCAACACGCACCGTTTTGTGAAAAGGAAAGGCAAAGGATTTCATAGAAGCGGGAAAGAGCATACGTTATTGGAACGGCGTAAGCGCAAAAGTCAAGTTTTTGATTAATTACAAGAAAACTACACAAATATTAAAGAAACTGGTTCAAGGAACTAAATAATTAGTAATAACCTACGAATCAAAACATAAGTCATTTCAATAGACCGCGGGGTTGCTGACATCTCGATAAAATTATGTGCACGTTCACGATTTTTTATCGTATTTTTTTTCTCAATCGTGGTTTCATTTCACATTTAAGGAGCCCAAGAACTTTTTTTTAAGTTTATGTAATGTGAGTTTTTTACCACGGAGATCCCGTAAGTACTGAGATCTAGGCCTAGTTTGACAACCAAACCCTTTAGGTTCGTCCCTTAGCATGTTAAACCAACCAGTTGGGCTGCGTCGGCGGGCTGGATTGTTTAGAGTCGATTACTTATCTACACAATTAAATACAAAGTTCGAACACAAATCGTTCATACAAATGTTCAACAAAGAGTTGACGAATTGTCTCAATGTCCCTATTTTTGTAACTTCTTTTTCATGGACCAAAACTATTTCTCCGAAAAAACTTTACTACTGTAAAAGAGCCGAAGGTGTCAACTCTAAAGTATCCCTCACAACCAGCCAGCACTTGAATGCGAATGCCCTTGGTAAGACAAACTGTAGGTACATCGCGGTAAAGCAGCCTTAAGATGCCTTTGTGCGCTGAGAGTAATTGTGTACGTACACCTTTACATGAAAAGTAGCTGAATGTACATGCACCTTGAGGTACGAGTCATGAACTTTGGGTTGAATGGGATAGTGGGACAGAATCGACATTGAGGACCAACTTTTGTTCCCGGTTCAGAACTTCCAGGAAATTAAGCCATAAGTCGATGTTGCTCGCTGAAAGAAAGGTATTTCGTAGGTAAATGAATCAATTTTGGTTCATATAGCATATTTTACATATTGATAATTGTAAAGTTATATGCTCGTTCGCAGTTTACAGCCGAAAAAAATATTACCACGGGTAGAATTTAATCCTATGATCATAAAAACATAATGCTGATAGGGAAACATTATTAATGTTTTCACTAGCATTAATAATGCTAGTTATCAGTGTATACCACTTACTATTTAGAAGTAGATAATATTTTCAAACAAACGAATCCAACGCATAAAGCTTACAACTTATATCTCGTATAGTTTAGCTCAACTCAAGCAAAAGCCGAAGTAGATCTTCATGGAGTGGCGACTTGCACGTACAATCTAATATCCCTGAGTTACTAGCTCACCCACTATGGAGTGTTCACGTCGGAGGATCATCTCTTGGACAGCGTTTCTGGCTTCCAACTAGTTTTAGACAGTGGGGGAGTGGCTAGAGTTCGTTCAACTTCAGATCGGACCTCGAGAAAACGAGACCCGTACAAATGTTTTGGCCGCGACGGGCGCGGGGCGGGACCTTTTGTTCACACACGTTTTTTTGGCCGTTAAAATCTACGTTTAATTTGCCGTGTGTAGGCACGGTCGTCAGTGGTGTATAAATCGCCATCGAAGCTTGTTGACGACGCCGTGTGTAGGCAACACACGGCGAATTAACCGTAGTTTTTATGACTAAAAAACGAAAAAACCTGTGTATCCCCTACGGTATGAGAGCCCTACAGATTCTCGGAAGACCAATACACTTTTTAAGTTTAGAAAGTTATTTCGGGAATCCCTTGCGCCAAAAATTTTCGAACTCGAGTTACAATTTTTCAAGTCGCGGCATATAGTTCAAATTCGAGTCTAATTAAGTTTGATGACACATGGGTGAAATGGCGGCTTGAAATACATACTTTACCAAACACATTTAATATTTATTTGCGCTCGAAAGATAGATTATGCTAACCTAAAACTAAATTTAAGTTTAATTATATCACACAATTAAACTTAAATATGGGATATCTATTGGGTTGGTATTGAAGGGAAACACGCAATTAATATACTACCTAGTATAAATAGGTAGTATATTAACTTTACACAGACAGAAGATATGTACAGAAGGAGAATAAAGTCAAGCAATAGAAACAAAGTTCACAGGGAATCAATAACAAACAACGCGACGAATATAATACAAGGATTGCACACGACAGCAAGCGGTAAGTGCATTCACGATAAGTGCAAGGTTGTGTGTGAAATCTAATATTATTTAAAATGTCAAGTTATTCGCTGCTGTAGTTGCTGAGATATTAAAGACGGAAAAAAGAACAGAAAAAGCGAGACCATAAGGGTTTCGAAACCGATCTACGATCTTCGAAACCCTAAAAAGCCATCTGTTCCTGTTAGTTATCAATCTCTAACGGTTATTTTTCTGCAGAATGCGATAAGAAAGCAACGCATCTGAGCTAAAAGTCAAGCTCCGCCAATGCGCCGACAGAGTCCAAGAGCTAGAAGCGGAACTACAGGACCTTCGGGACATGGTGTCCCGGGCTCCGCTGACGGACCGGGCCTCGAGAGACCGATCTATGACGGAGCGGGCCATGACGGGCGGGGAATCCATGGCACTAGAGCGGCAAATGTAAGGTATCAGTTTGTACATTTCAAAACAGTTTTTGAAGTTTCTGTAGGTTTTTAACTTTTTAAAATATTTTTAAAAAAGTCGAAATCCTTCTCCCCTATATCCGAAGTTTGCAGAGTGATCCATCTGAAATGTATGTATCTTTTGTGGATATGTGTAGATATGGATCTATTTTTTACAAAAAAAATACAGAATAGTCTGTAAGTAACCTCACTTACTACAGTAAGTCTTTTTGAAAAATTGTCAAAAAGGGGGGAATTATTTTCCAAAGGGGGCCTTCCTAACCAACTGGGATATTAAATGAAAGGTATCGGTTTGTACATCTCAAAACAGTTTTTAGAATTTGTGTAGGTTTAATACTTTTTGAAATATTTTGAAAAATCTCGAAAATTTTACTTTTTTTTTTTTTATTCCGAAGTTTGCAAACCGATTCATCTGAAATGTAGTAGGTATGTACTTACCTTTAATATTTAGGTATTCAATAAAAATAGTCTAACCGTAATAGTACATACTTGTATACTTGACAAACGTTCGAAACCCTCAGCGCGCGAGTCACACTCGCACTTGACGGATCTAGTTTAAGGTTGACGGGATAAATACTAATACCTTGGGAACAACATTTTTATGATCCCACATCGGGATCATTTTCTATACAATAGTGAAAAATCCGCAACATCGGCTTACTATTGGCGGAGACATCGAGTCACACAAAAAAAAACACATACAGCTGAATTAAGAACCTCCTCCTTTTACAAAAGAGTTACACGCGCATTTATAGACATTTCTAGAAAAGGGTTGATTGGTTGAATTTTTGTCCAATAATTATTTTGTTAAATCGCCAAGCAGCTTCAAAATGTTATTTTTTGTGCAGAGCATAAATCCCAAATAGTTTGACGTAGGTACCTATACATTCTAAATAAGAATTTATTCACTCAATATTCTAAAACAATAGATCCGTTTAGTTATTTTCTAAAATAAGCACTATTACTTCGTAAACTTCAAGAATACATTTTGTCCGTATTTAAATCAATTTAGCGAAGTTACAAGAACGTCGCCGGTGCCATCTATTTCTATTCTCGGGTTATTAGGAGCGAGCGAGGCTGACAGTACATTTGTTCCAGGGAATGAAACAAGCTAAGGAAAGTCTTTCTAGGAAATAGGCCAAGGATAACCAGCTTTTTATGGCATCTTTTAGATTATTACTTTTCATTTTTAAAATGAATTTTCGAAAGGATATTGAAAGTATAACATTGTTTGTAAATAATGAGGCGATCACCGAAATAATTGGTTCTTAAAAAAGTATATTTTACGTTCTCAATCAACAAAACCATAATTACATTAAATTATTGTAGCTAGCTAACTTAAAAGAAAATTGCTTCGTGAAAAAACGACGTGAATTTCTTTAACACCTAACCTAACCTGCTAACCTTCTGGTTAGCCGGTAAGGTTAGCCTTATAATTCATTTTAGATAATCGCAATGTCAGCTAAATTTTAATGTTAACCCACTTGATAACAACACTCAATAACACAATTATAACACTTAATAACAATCAAACCATCAACAACGGACAACAGACCATAGGGTAAAACGAAACATGACAAGACGATGAGATGAAGTGTACCATAATGGTCTTCCCATAAAAAAATCTCAACCGTTCACAAAACCAAGGAAAAAGGGAAAAATAAATTAATCCTTAAGGATCCGATACTCGGAGGAAGGGAATCCTAAAAAGTGGATTCTGGAGTAAATTGGTTTCCCTCAATAAGTTGAGGTCCCCTGACAATGGAAATTATTCCTGCCTATCCTGTTATTCCAATTTTGGGGCAATTTCTTTTAGGGTAGTTCTGTTCTTGAAAATTGATTGAAATATACAATGAAATGATGTAGCTTAGCTCATCGAACGAGATTTAATATCCTTTTTAGGGTTCCGTACCCGAAGGGTGAAAACGGAACCCTAATACTAAGCCTCCGCTGTCCGTCACAGGGCTTTATCTCATGAACCGTAAAAGTTAGACAGCTGAAATTTTCAGAGAATATGTGTATTTCTTTTGTTGCTATAATAACAAATAATAAAAATATAATAAATATTTAAATTAAAGGGAAGCACACACAAACAACATGAACATTTTGGCTCTTTTTAATAAAGTTTCATGTTTCACATGAAACGTTTTATTAATAATAAGTAACACTTCAACTGTAATAACAACATATCCAAAAAATATAATAAAGTTCAAAATTTAAAGGGGTCTCCAAACACGTGAAAATTTGATGTTATTTGAAAAAGTTGCCTGATTTTTACGATACGGAACCCTTCTTGGCGAGTCGACTCGCACTTGGCAGTTTATTTCTATACTGTCAACCAAATTCTCACATTGAATAAATACTACTAATAGGGTACTTGGGGAGTTAAGTCAGAGAAATAGTGTGTGAAATTCCTACTGAAATATGAAATGCTAATATTGTACAGGTCACTGGAAAATCTGTGCAATCAGAGGGGTGAGTCTATTTGACGTTAGTAACGAGACGTGATCGTGACGTCTCCTTTTTGCAAATTACAAATCGGTACAGCGTCCCTATCGTGCTGGGCAACTACGCAAATCCCACACAAAAATGAGACGTAACGATCACGACGTAACGTCAAACAGAATCACCCCTCAGGTTCAGATAATTCGTTTATTAAAATGTGCTAAAGGCTACGTTTTATAGAAGTGTCACGTGAGCTATGACGCGGGTAGAAACTAGATTTTCTGAAATATTAAAGATTACGCTAGGGGTCCGTGAGTAATTTTAAATTATTTGACCTTTTCGTTCGAAGACTATCTAATATGACGCGAAAAGCCGTGCCATATGAGTTATCTTACAATTATTTCTTTATACAGAATGATACTATCACTACACTGTGCAAGTAAGTACACCCGGCTTTGTATACCCGGATTATTGTATAAGTGCCTTTATGAAGTAGAGAAGCGCACCGAGTCAGTTTTAGCAGTAAGTTAAAGCGCAATATCTTTGTACAGTCACCTGTGTACAGGTTTAATATTGCTAAGAGAACAATTTCATACTCAGGTATTTTTATTTTTGTATTAAATAAGCGAAACTGATAGTTTGGCTTAGTTATTGTTCTTAACATTAACGTCGCGATTGTTAAGACACTAGCCGCTGTCTGCGGCTTCGTTTACGCTTTTCCGGGATAAAAAGTAGCCCATGGCCTTCCTTTCCCCGTCAAGTTTAATTAAAATCCGTTGTAGGCGTTTAGCGGTGACAAGACAAAGACAGAGATCTTTATTAAAGTTTACAAATTTCTGCCGCTGAGTGTTCAGTGTACCGCAATATTCTTGAAGCTCCAGGAAAAGTGATGTATGTCAAGATTTGCAGGACTGATTTAAGATGTGCCTCACTTTAGCATGAGATGATCCTTTGGAACCGCTCTACTAACAACTGCACTTTACGCTAAAAGCCATAGTCTTGAAGATGAGACTTGAAGCGGCTTGGTGGAGCAATATTACTTTTCTGTACTGTCGCTGCCCGCAATGTAATTCGTAGGTAATTATTAATGTTATTGCAAAAACACATTGGAATAAGGCCTTACTAATAATATAATAAAAAAATAGAGGAATAGGCTTTTTATTTTAGATAATTTATTCAACAATTGTTGTTTGAAATTAAATCTCGTCCGAAAAGTTTTTACTCGAAGGTATATCTAGCAATCACCATTTTACACAATCCTGCACGACGACGTCCCCAATAAATTTCTTAATATATGACAGTTGTCTATTCAAATGCACCCTACTGCACCCCTTGCACCCCTATGCACCCCTTCGCACCCTATCGCCTAGTATCTTAGTGCCAAGTTTATGCAAATTCAGACGGCTGCGTTTTATGGCTCGGCCTCCAAAGTTATGGGGATAAATGTAGGGGAAAAACTGCGAAGTTTTGACAGTACTGATAGTTTGGAGATTGAAGATGATATCAGTGTGCTTGGGATTTATGGAGAAGCGGGGAATACGGCCTTCTGGTGATTCTCAGCCTATTGAGTTGTATTTAGCGACGAAAACTTGAAAAGAGAGAGATAAGTTTCCTAAGACCTAAAAACAATGAACTTGGAACATTACTTTAATGTATGCATATGATGCTTCTGCCTGCGACTTCGCAAACACATTTCCAGGATAAAAGTTAACCTTTTCCGGGATTTTATCTATGTGCCTGGCAAATTACATTGAGATCCGCTTAGCCGTTTCGTCACAAAAAGGTAACAGACAGACAGAATTACTTTAAAATTTTTAAAAAAAGTATCAATTTAGACTCAATAAAATTTATGAAACCTCCAAATAATTTTATGACAGAAATACGGAACAAGAGACAAACAAAACAAACCGACGTCTAAGCACGTCAAACTACCAAAGTTCCATTAAATATTTACACAAAATTTTAAACTTCCCGCCCAAACTTAACCCCAAACTTCAGCTATTAACTGCAGAAGCAAGAACTGTAAAACTGGAAGTTCCACTATAAAACTAAGGGTTAATATCCACAAGGCTCGAGCCATCACTATACTTTAAAAATTAAAAACCAACACTGCTTAAATCGACGCTATGAACAGACTAAACCTATGTAGGCAAATATTAACACACTATGAGAAACTACACAGTAAAACAGTAAGAAGAACTTACTGAAAATCAGATCTAAGTGTACGCGGATGCATAATTATGATTTAATGAATTTAACAGTCTGTAGATTGTCAAATTACAACACTACAAAGCTTATACTGCTGAAGGTACAATGCGATCTCGCTAAGATAGCAAAATTTTGCAGTGAACTAGAGATTTTTATCTGACTGTTATCCATTTTAACACCTACATAGTTGTCCTTCTACATAATCTGCTGAGCAGTCTACACAGCGCAGTTTCGGTTAAAATTTTAATTAGCTACAGAGGGCGCTTTCGCATTTTTAACAGGAAACACTAAATGGAAATTATTATTGCTCTCTGTTCAAACTCAGGGAAACCCTTTGGAGGGGAATTAATTTTTATAGCCTGGAACATTGGTACCCATTAACATTCGCTCATTTCAAATTATATGATAATCAAGGAAATGCATTTTAATGTTTCTTATGTTTTTTTTTTTTGGGGATCCTTCGTCTGCCTCCACGCGAACAAATTTCACACGATTTCATACAACAAATTCTATTTGATATATTTGCCTTCCATGGCGGTTTCAGCTTGAAAATGTGCTTATGTGTTTTTTTAACAATCCATAGATATTTTTTTTCAAGAGAATTTCTAAGTTAATATATTATTGTAAATTTAGAACGAGCATTTACCTACTAGTGTAAAGCAAAATTAAAAATGAGGCCATTTATTGAAGAAGGACACTTTTTGAAAGATGTTCGTTGATTATTTTTGATATAGTTTCATACAGGGATTAGCAAATAGTTTAGGGATTGTGTTGTTCCCTGTAAACATACATCCACTAACCCGTACGCCCGTGTGTCATATAAAAGTCATGATTATGTCAGTCGTGACTATTCCCTAGTGTACGAAACTCGAAAAACAATAAGATACTAAGAACGGTACCAAAAACGTAAAAACAAGAAAGTAAGTACTGGCCGTGGCGCTCGTGGTGTAAGAATCGATCCCTTCAACTCACCCCGTGGATGTCGTAAGAGGCGACTAAGGGAACCACAGGAAGGGTAGCAGCTTCCTTGTGTATATTTTTAACACCTCCACTGCCATCACCAATCCGCCTACCAAGCGTAGTGATTACAACGAACCCCTTGTTTGAGGAAGCATGTTAAAGAGTGGAAGTATGTGTGATGTGTCTGATGAGGTACTTACTAAAAATAACTACCTAATTCCAGTCAAGATCAACCTTAAATAAAAATGTTTCCTCCAGATTTTCAAGCTAATTAAGCTACAAATTCAAGCTTGTATTGTCTATTCCAGAATAAGCCGCGTTTTAGTAGCAGTAGCTATAGTGGTGATTCCACGGATTTACGTTTACGATATCGTAGTTTAATTAAACCTGGGTTTATGAACGGTGTAATTGGCCCCGGATATACTGCTTTTTGATTTTAAGTGACTGGTTAGACGGAACTAAAGCATGCTTTGAGTTTTTTTGTTTCTAAAATTTCGACTTCACAACTCGAAATTTTGTCTTTCTTGAGTAACTCTTAATCGAGTTCACCTGGGGACGTTTGTCATTAAAAATACTGACGTAAATACAATAATACTGTGTTAGGCATTGCGCCATCGATCACCCAAATCGTCCACCGGAATCTTTATCGCGAACAGATCAATTACTGCTGATGTGACTTATAACTAAATTGAGTGTCGCGGCTTCATTGTACCTAAATTACGACATGCTTGTACCTATATTTTTGTGAGAATATTAAGTACTTAAAATCTAACTTCGATTTAGGTCACTAGTTTTAATTTAATTTATAATCTTTTTTTATCATTATAATTAATTTGCACCAACTTCGGACTTTCACTGTACCCTCCCTAGCAGCCGTACATAATTACTGAATACTTTATTTGGTATTTATTGTTTTTACGTCAGTATATTATTTAATAGTTTTTCTTATTATTAAAAAACAAATGATAATTTTTTGGGGAAAGTGTAATCGTATAATATATATTTTGTTTTTCATAATAAAATGCTAATTAGCATTCTCAATTTAATTCCATAAAAATTGCGTAAAGTTTACTCATTTTTAATCTAGCGTTCGAATAGAATTTAATTAAGTAAAGTATAAGTTAGAGTAAAAATATATTTATTTTGTCACATTAAAAAACACAGTACATTTAAAAATAAAATATAGAGACGTGACAAAAATGGTTACCACTCAGCGTGTGCTACGACAGGGCTCTCATGCCGTAGCGCTGGTGTTCCGTGGTGGCCGTGGGGCCTGAGGTGGCTACGTCAGTACAGTAATTAAGAAGTCGGCCATCGTTTATTAAAAGTTATAATACTCGTAATCCTTCAAGTGCTTATTGTTTCATTTATTTGAAATCACTGCTCCCCTAAACACGAAGTGATCCAGCACAATCTGCTACATAATGTCGTAAAATATCTATAAGAATAATAATACTCACGGTGCGTCGCCTCCTGATGACGTAATAAATAAAATTTACCGCCCGCCCTGACACATTCCGCCCTTCGTCGTCTTGGATACTATTAATGTTCTGCGGGCTTGATCGCCTTTGTGAAGATACTTGGAAATAAAGACAATATTGTAACACTTCTAACTTAATTCGTTTACAGGCTCGCTATTAGTTAACGCAAAAAAGTAGGAGACAGGTGACAATAAAATTAAAATTAGAATAAAAATTAAGTAAAACCCAGTATAATAGGTTTTTGAAAATACAACATAAATTACATTAGTAGTTGACGTTTTTGACCCAGTAAAGATGTACTAACATGCTGACAAAGTAATCATTTACCCAGTTAAAATTTGTCCACAAAGTGAACTACATAAATTCAAAACGATTATCCTAAAATTCGAACCAACAACCAACCAGCCCCTAATGTCCACTGAACGGGGTTCTACAAACCGCCCTGTGCGTCAGGTCTGAATACTACTAGTGGAAGATTTGAGATCTTAGGGTGTGCTTCATATAATTATTTTTTTAGCTGACGCAATTGTCTTTTGGTTGTGTTACTTGGAATACAGCAGTGACCTTTAAAGTACGTAGTTATGTGATATTCTTACAAAATTATCTGAATATGAATGAAAACCTGCAAGTCAACAATGGTATCAGTATGGCAGTGCTCACACGGTCTGGTGTCCTGGACAATATTACTAGTGGTTATTTATAATTGTGCTCCTACCTAATCCGCCGAAACTTTACTATCGTTAGTATGGTATTATAAAGTCTCAGTTTCCAAGTTTACAGTACAAAAATGTCAGTATCCAAAAAAAATATTGCTTTTATTTGAAAAACACTCTTAATAAATCAAAGATAGATAGATCAAAGATATCAGTAATTATAAGATAGGTCGTGTTTGGTTTTCCACCAACTTTTCTAAGTATTATGCTGCAAACAGGGACCGCTATTTCTATACCCGATGTTGAAAGCCACATCGGGATGTGTGTAACCAGCATAATCTTGGTAGGTCTCCAGGAATTCAAATTACGGTTTTATGGACGTAACAGAGGGAAATCTGTTTAATGCCTCGCCAGGGATGCTGCGCCGCATATTTATGGCACACATGGACTCGGTTTGATTAAGATGTCTGGAAGCTGAATTATTTCTCATTAATTAATGAGAAATAATTCTGCTTGTATTGTGTAGGTATTGTACTAAATAAGCCACTATTTACACTGTTTGTTTGCTGACAAAATAAATATTATTCAAAAATATTTATTTTATCCACTTCTGTAGATTCTCTTGTAGCAAAGACAAAAACTACCTCGCCCCTGCATTATCGACATTTGTATCGGATTCGTTGCCCGGCCCGGCCCGGCACTGCACTGCACTGCACTGCAATAAAACTACCCCGTAGACTGCACGTACCGTATTTTTTAATTTGTTCAGTTATTTATGACTCCTGAGCACCGATGGGACGCGGTGTTATGTTACTTATGAAAATCTTTTCCGTATTAATTGGCAAGAAACACGTTCTGAGTACGTGCTTGGAATATTTAACAAATGCGGGGATTTTTCATAGTTCGCGCATCGCATATTTTTAAGAGTTTGTATCTCTTTCGATTTCTTATTACCGACTTGCTTGGATGTCAGTAGCTTGCCTTCAATCTAAAATATGAAACAAAATAAGTCACACTGCTTCATATGTCCTACCCCCACTACATCATTATTATTATTACTATTATTATTACATTACAATAATGAGCATTCAAATATAGGTTTAAACTAGTTTCACTAACATTTTCGTACCAACATGTTACAGTGACAGGCTCACCGCAAGCTTCAAGCGAATACTGTATGCAGCATCACTGTATTTATACTTGGTTCTAGAATCCTAGATTATTTTTTAAAACCAAAGAAATATTGGTGGTAAATATTTTATAACACTGGTATCATTGGAGGCAATAGCAGAAGTTCGAAACAGTTTTTGGATACCTACGAAAGCTTTCATTGATCATTTCATTAGTAGCTCGTTCCTTTTCTAGGTCGAATTTGTACATTTTTCGCTGGGCGTGTGCAATTAAGTATGTGTTGTTGAATTATTTTTTTTGGTTTTTAGTATTACGTTCCTGTTACCTTGTTGTTATCTGCTATTTTTATTAGTTTTTGTTAAGTATTTATTCATAAAAGTCTTTGTTGACATAAAATATCTTGAATCTGAAATCAAAGTATACATGGCATGAGTCTAAACCCACATTTGAACCTTGCTGCAAACATTTAATACATTGTAATACTAAAGAGCGCTTTAAGCATGAATGGCGCAGTGAAGTTAAAATTCAACTCAAAAGCGACAATTACTAACGAACGTTTCATAGGTAGATAATGGCTGTATATAATCTTCATAATATCTTCTCATAGGGGATGCGAAAACCAAAATTGATTGCAAAAATCTAAAAGCTTGTCAGTTAAACACCTCCTAACAGATAGGTCACGTTTTGTCATCGAACCATATGGGTTCGTATAAACTCTCCGCCGCCTTATTCAAATAATTGTTTATCTAATCTACTGAACAATGTAGAATGGCTACTAATGCTGTTACACCCTTTTAATGCTCACAAAAATTACCCGAAATAGTCGAATATTTTATTATATGAAAAATCTGGCCCTTAATGTTCGGGATAGGGCGTAGGAAAGTTTTGCTGGTGTGGTACAAGTTACATAAGAATACAACTTCATAAAATTGTTTAAGAATTATAAATACTGCCACGGAGATAGAGGGATGTGGCATCAGCAGCTAAAGCACTTACAGTGAACCTGGCCGGCTATCGGCCAGATACCTGGCAGATTCACCCTCTGCACCAGAATAGTCCATATAGTACGATAGATGTACGTTCATACTAACGAATAAATGTATATAATACCTACACAGCTACACTTGTCCTAGAAGTATTGGGCACATTTAAATATACATGCAAGGGACCTTTCTATCGCTCGCGTCTAGCCCTTGCACCAGCCACCAAGTCTTTATCTACCCTCAATCTGTACTTAACACGGAAGACTTAATGCCTGCTAGAAACTCGAATTAAGTGGTAATTTCTGAATTTCTTGTACAACCCAAGCGCAATGTTTAAACGCTTTACCGTGCCCTTTTACCGGACGTTTGTGATTATGAATACCACGTTTTATATTCGGCGCTAGTTCTCTTGTTTTTTTTTTATTTGTTGAAAATCATTCAACAGTACGATTTTTCAAAAGCAAGGTGTACGGAAAATAGTCGTTGTTCAGTTTATCCTTTAATCAAAAAAATATATCATGGGTTCAACTTTCAAAAAGCGCAGCTATACGAGACGTAGTTTCTAGAAATTGACAAAGTTCAGCATTTTCTAGCGTGAGAACGGTCAACAACAATATTTGTTGAACATTGACGGAACAAATCTCATTTACACCAAAACCCTAGTAGGTTGACCAGCAGTCACCGCTTTCGTATAAAGTCTCATAAAAGTTTTCATACAGCACAAACAAAAGACAAGTTGAACGTAGGATACGTCCAACTTGTCAAGGCACAAATAAAGCGACAAAACAGCTAGCGCAAATAAAACTCACCTGCGGCCGGAGACAGCTTCGTGACGACTCCCCACCGCGACTTCCACTGGAACAAACAATATCTCTGTTAGGTAGGCAAAAGAACGGACTTGCTTCATTTGGATAGGAGATGGCTCTCATGGAGTGTGCTTCGAGAAGGTACGGTTATTTTTTACTCACACTCATACTCATTTATTCGCCGTAGGAGAACAAGGCACATTTGGATAGGTGCGTCAATTTACAACAATAACCAATAATAGCCATAAAACGGACAAGATAGGAACACAACCAAGAGACTTAGGAATATATAAGTACAAAAATACGAGTAGGTAAGTTAATAAATAGGTCAGCTGTAAATGGGTATCGTTATGAACCATTTCGTTGAAGAAAGTAAGTTTTTACTTTTATCAATTAATAGCTTCTGCCCGCCGGTTCGCACGCTTTGTTTCCGGGTTAAAAATTAGCTTATAGATACTTTATTCCATTATTCTAATCGCAGAAATATATCGAGAAATCCAATCCTAGTCAGCAAAGATCTAATTATTTATCTATGAAAACGTTTTTAAGATATTTCTATACCATAATTTATTATAACTACTTATATTTATTTATAAAAATATGAGATTAAAATTAGCATTATTATGAATTCTGGGTCTAGTTGGAGTTCCTCAACTATTTAGTCAGATTTTCAGTTTATGAAACCGGAAAAATGTGTGCTGGATGACCATTGACCCATATTGCTTAGGATTTACTTATTACCTTCCAGGATAGATAGTGTAACGCCCCCCTGAAAACGCCTCTCCCCTTTTGATTTTTCCTCCGCCTCGAATAGCTGCGTGAGCGACGCATTCATTTTAATTTCTAACGTAATGTTAATGATAAGTTTGGCCAACTGATCGTCTAGGTAGTGGTAGGACTCATACGTTGTGTTATAGTAGTAACTCGATTCTTTTAGGTGATAAGGACAAACGAACTAATCTAACCGATAACTTAATTCCTTACATTTATAGTACCTATTAATTTATTATCATACCTAAAGTTTCGCAGGTTTGAAGTATTTATGTACTAAGATTATACGATAAACATGGAGTAACTGTGATGTTCAGACAGGTAGTTTTCTTTAATTTCGGAGTCTAGGATATTAGTAGCTTAATAGTTTTGTAGATAGCGAGATAAGCATCCTTCGTTCTGATTTACTGAATTTAATACGACATAGGGCAACAGCCCCTCCGCCGCTGTTGCCGGTGGTTCTCGACCCAGACAGGATAACCTCCCTCGTAAGGTCTACATATTGACAGGCTAATCTACCAATATGAGACAAGGGGACATGTCACAAATAGTCATAGTCGTAAGGTCAGGCCGTCAGTAGGGGACAAGAGGACATTATCTTTTATCAAAATTCCTAAGTCCAGTCATAGTCAGTTGAAATTTAATAGCATTCATGGGCAATATTACTTTGTGACATTTAATTCAAAACAATCATTCCATCATCTTTCACATTAAGTAATCAGTTCTCTATTTCTCTGCGGAACCCAACTCTACTAAGCAAACCCCGCTCAGTACCGAAGGGTCCCTAATTTGCGCACTCGGAGTGCTTACAAAAGTTCTATCCACAGCCTATCTATCGGCTATTTCAAGACTAGTGCCCCAATTCGTTATAGAATTGATAATGAACTTAAGTCCTATAGGAACTATTTCCTATAAATTACTGGGCCTCTGTATTAAGAGTTTTGCCCGAAAAGACCACAGCTTTTCATAGTAATAAACACCTCCTCTCATGGGAGTTTAAACTTAAGAATTCAACAACTTCCAATTTTCAGATTAGTCTGTAAAACACAATCTCATAATAATGAGATATAATAATTCATTCATCCGAGATTACTTCTCATAGCTTATAAAGGACTCTCTCGTTACCAGAGGCATATCCAGGGTGGCATTCGCACCAAGCTATAGTTAGATATAATTTATTAGGCCTCTTATCAAGAGTTTTGCCCGAAAAGACTTCAGCTTTTCATAGTAATAAACACCTCCTCTCGTGGGAGTTTAAATTTAAGAATTCAAGAGCTTTTAATAGTAGGGTAATTCCAATTTTCAGATTAATTTGTAAAACATAAGTTTATTATAATGAGATATAATGATTTATTCAACCGAGATTACTTCTCATAGCTTATAAAGGACTCTCTCGTTACCAGAGGCATATCCAGGGTGGCATTCGCACCAAGCTATTGTTAGATATAATTTATTAGGCCTCTTATTAAGAGTTTTGCCCGAAAAGACTTCAGCTTTTCATAGTAATAGACACCTCCTCTCATGGGAGTTTAAATTTATGAATCCAAGAGCTTTTAATAGTAGGGTATTTCCAATATTCAGATTAGTTTGTAAAACATAAGTTTATGATAATGAGATATAATGATTTATTCAACCGAGATTACTTCTCATAGCTTATAAAGGACTCTCTCGTTACCAGAGGCATATCCAGGGTGGCATTCGCACCAAGCTATAGTTAGATATAATTTATTAGGCCTCTTATCAAGAGTTTTGCCCGAAAAGACTTCAGCTTTTCATAGTAATAAACACCTCCTCTCGTGGGAGTTTAAATTTAAGAATTCAAGAGCTTTTAATAGTAGGGTAATTCCAATTTTCAGATTAATTTGTAAAACATAAGTTTATTATAATGAGATATAATGATTTATTCAACCGAGATTACTTCTCATAGCTTATAAAGGACTCTCTCGTTACCAGAGGCATATCCAGGGTGGCATTCGCACCAAGCTATTGTTAGATATAATTTATTAGGCCTCTTATTAAGAGTTTTGCCCGAAAAGACTTCAGCTTTTCATAGTAATAGACACCTCCTCTCATGGGAGTTTAAATTTATGAATCCAAGAGCTTTTAATAGTAGGGTATTTCCAATATTCAGATTAGTTTGTAAAACATAAGTTTATGATAATGAGATATAATGATTTATCCAACCGAGATTACTTCTCATAGCTCACAAAGGACTCTCTCATTACCAGAGGTATATCCAGGGTGACATTCGCACCAAGCTATAGTTAGATTTATCAGAATATAATTAATATCTCTACTGGAGATGAAGGAAGAATACAGTTAAATAAGCACTGTAAACATTAGATCATAATGATACCTGAAACCAAAAATAACCCACTATGCAAGCTTCAAACGGCTTTAGTAATTATTCAATTAGGCTTTTATTTATCCAACCGAGATTACTTCTCATAGCTTATAAAGGACTCTCTCATTACCAGAGGTATATCCAGGGTGACATCCGCACCAAGCTATGGTTAGATTTATCAGAATATAAATAATCTCGCTACTGGAGATACCAAGAATACAGTTAAATTAGTACTGTAAACATTAGATTATAAAGATACCTGAAACCAAAATAACCCACTATGCGAGCTTCAAACGGCTTTAGTAATTATTCAATTAGGCTTTTTACAACCTTTGGTAAATTAGTCAATCTTTAGACTCTGTAATGGAAATTTTCCTATAATTTTAAGGGAAAACACAGTGAGATACAGTTTCGCACAGCTCTATTTCTAGGAGGTATTACGACAATCAGTATAAAGCAAACACAATGTAATATATCAATATTATATGGATTAATTAGTCTCCTGACTCTGGAGCGGACCGATGAAAGTTTCCTAAAGATTCGACACAATGAAATTCAGTACATGAACGATACCCAGTAAGCAAGCATAATAAAATTCATGCCACTTAGCTTTTCAGGAGCCTGGAACTCTGCCACTCGAATCCTGAACACTGACTTTAAATGTACACTATGTAGACTCCACGGGCTAGCGCCATGGACCGCAACACTGAATCTATTTAGATAAGCAATTTTATGACTAACACGTTCTTCACATCTTTACGTTAATTTTCTACACTGATCTTATTTCGCGTCGGGAATCTGAATTTCGTTAGAGAACGTTATTTTCCCGTGGTGAACCGCCGACTGTCCCCAGCCTACCCCTACAGCTATATATATCACCTCTCACTAAACACCCCTGAACGACGCGTATCCTATCTTTAAGGTTCAAATTAACACCAATTTTCAGTATGAAACCGTTCCCACGGATTGCACGCCAGGCTTTCAACGTAAAAAACCTTTAGGCGCCACGAACATGTAGTTCCACTCGAGATAAACCAAGAAACTCGTTACTCACGTCTTCAACACATAGATTAATATTTCGAGTGTCCAACAACCCAACTTTTGTGCTGTATTTCAATGGCTGTAAAAAACTTCTCTCATAAATTAGATTGTTTAATACGGCAAATTCCTAGAACTTGTTCAAACATCGATAATTCTCCCATGAACTGGCTTGGTTTTTGGATAACGCTCGTTCCATTACCACGTTCTGGTGAAATATTTAATATTTAGACGAGTGTTTCTATGAAGGCGTCTCGACTAATCTATTACCAACCTCTCATATTATTGATAGCAAAAACTTTTAGTGTTGAATCCCTATGACTGTAAAAAATTGTCATAAATCCGTTCATTTTATTATGGAGAAAAGATCCGCTTTAGATATGTAGCAATCTTTTCAAGTCTTCGGTAGTTTTTTTATTTTAACGTAGACGAATTGCTTCCATCCTGCGAATGCCAAATCTAAATTGTTGACCGATACCTAACTAGCCCTATTAAGGGACCGAATCTGTCAACTCTATCTCCAATCCTTCACCCTATAAAGTTTATGACTATCTGATTAATTTTATATTTGCAAATAACAGCCAGATTGAGATCTGTGCTGTTACAATCGACCCCAAATCTTTACGTAAGTGACCCTTTTAATAACTGAAATAAAGATTTCTCCCAGTAACTTGGAATTTGCAAATATAAGTCTTAGGTTAGTTCCTTATTCTCAAATATAGTCTCAATTTTATTAGCTCTTAATCCGTTGAACCTTGAATTCATACATATTTTAATGTAATTTGTGTGCATTTGTGTGTGGGGTAATGTGTGTGTGTGTGTGTGTGGGGTGTGTGTGTGTGAGGGTGTGTGTGTGAGGGTGTGTGTGTGTGTAAGACCAGATGAAAAAAAAAAATTTGGAGAAAATTTTATACATAAATAATTATTGAAGACAAGAAAAATGACAATTAAACCAATATTGTTTTACCAAGCTCCTTGATAGAATAAGTACAATTGATTTCGGTACCTCGGTTGTGAGTCGAGATCACTCCTAGTGAATAGTTACCGAACGATTTCTTTGTGAACTTACATTATGTTTACGCACGAAATGCTCGATAACTCCTGCACAACTGTCCGTTATCTATATCTCAATTCGACTGATAACTCAATTTTGATTTAACAGAAACCAATCATTTTAAATCTGGAATATGTGTATAGTGTGTTTAGTTCGAACTTATCTTTGTATAGTATGAAATTTCATGAAGTCAGACCGAGCTGCAATTTAGATCTCAGATTCACTAAAATTATCTGATATGATCTCTTAACCTAGCACCAAAATTATTCCTTCATAAAATTTATTTGAAGTGCATGTATGATTCAATCTTCATCAGATTGTCCCAGGTTCTGAAATGTGATAACTCACATGGGCTATCCAGTCTGATTCTAAAGGTTATCTACCAACCATTCATACAAGTTGTTCGCTCACTTCTCTCACACCAGCTTAAACTATGCCTAATAATCTCTCATTATTTACAATCAAATCCCTCTATCAATTCACTCATGCTCCCAAATGAATTAGCACACTATTCTAACCAGTGACACAGAGCTTAAACGATTCACAATCCAAGTTATCTCAAAATATTTATGGAAAGTTTTCTTATCTGTTATCCCACAACAATCCTATTAGAATATTTACCCGACAAGAATTTTTCTTTCGTTTTTCCCCATTTTCACCACTGACTCTTATACGAAATTTGCATCCAATATTTTCCCAAATAAATCTGAAAAGCGTAATTACTCCAAGTACGAGTGGTTAATACACCTATATCTTAGATAAAGTCCACTACCTCTTCTAGATCCTATTTAGCCTTATTCTCTATTGCTTAGGGACGGTGCGGTCCTTGTGATTTTTATAGTAGTGAATTCACTTTAACGCCTTTATAACGAAGATGATGTCTAAAGTTTCTTATTTATTTTCTCTAATCGAAAGTTTGCGAAGAAAAGGGAATTTTATTTATTTATTTGGAAAGGCCGCCATTTCCAACCCCTACATTTGGAATCATAAGAGATTTGCTTCTACGAGTGTACATTTTATTCAATTAATCATTATTTTATTCAGATTTAGCATCTGCGCAGTTCAAATTAGTTAATTAGAAGCTAACGGAGTCCTGTGCTTCCAAATGTGCCCTTCCCCAAGCCACCATTTAATTTTAGTTTTATTTTTGTAATTAATGTATATAATATTAACTTATCTATAGTAAACGTGACAAAAATCGGCCTACAATTAGCGAACAATTTTATGAATTTAACATTCTCTTCCTTTTATAGTCCAATCAAGCTTTTACTGTGCTCTATTCTTAAATTCCTCATGAATTTTCTCTGCAATGTGAGTATAAAATCAGCTCATTTAATTTTAGTTTTATTTTTGTAATTAATGTATATAATATTAACTTATCTATAGTAAATGTGACAAAAATTGGTGTACAATTAGCAATCAATTTTATAAATTTAACATTTTCTTCCTTTTATAGTCCAATCAAGCTTTTACTGTGCTCTATTCTTAAATTCCTCATGAATTTTCTCTGCAATGTGAGTATAAAATCAGCTCATTTAATTTTAGTTTTATTTTTGTAATTAATGTATATAATATTAACTTATCTATAGTAAATGTGACAAAAATTGGTGTACAATTAGCAATCAATTTTATAAATTTAACATTTTCTTCCTTTTATAGTCCAATCAAGCTTTTACTGTGCTCTATTCTTAATTTCCTCATGAATTTTCTCTGCAATGTGAGTATAAAAAAACAGTTGCTGCCTAATTTATTCAACTTATGTAATTAACATACATGTAGGTATCCAAGACAATAAGAATAGCTAAGTAACAATGCAGGTAACTTATTTACTAGTTAGTCGTAAGAAACTTAGTTTTAAAGTAACTTATATTTATACTTAACGACATTAATACAAGGGAGTTAACTAACTTACAAGTAAAAATTTTTTTTTCATTTATCTTACATTCTAATCAACTACTATTATTACCAATTAACTAAAACAAACAACTATTCTAAATTTTAACCTAATTCAGATTTCAGCTCCAACCTCAGGTTTGTTCGTTTTTTTTTTTTTTTTTTTTTTTTTTTCTCATTTTTCAGTCATGTATAATATTTAGACAAATGTATTGCATTGAATTTTCCTCTGATCATTTTACTTTTAGGTTCCATCAAGATATAAACATTTTGATATGGACTACCTGCTATTACATAAGGACCTTCGTATAAAGCCTCAAATTTCTTAGTTACTTTCTGCTGGGCATTTGATTTGTTTAATTTTCTTATCTTTACTAAATCTCCTATTTGGTATTGAATTATGCGATATTTCTCATTAAATTTTGCTCTACGCTCAACTCCTGCCTTGTGTAAGTTATTCCAAACTGATTCTCTAATTAATTTTGTATCTAATTGGTCTTTGTTGTAGTTTAATAGATTATCAAATGATAATTTTGTGGATTTCCCATACATTACTTCACAAGGCGTGAATCCCGTGCTCCCATGGTAAGTATTGTTATATAATTCCTCTAATCTTGGCAAAACCTTAACCCACCCTTTATGATTTGACCTATTATAAGTCCTAAACAACCTTCCTAATTCCCTATTTACTCGTTCTACAGTGTTTGGACGTGGGTTTCTTACCGTAGTATGAACCACTTTCACATTCAAAGAGTTCATACAGTCTTTCCATAAAGTACTCGAAAATTGTGTCCCATTATCGGACATAATGGCTTTGGGTTTAACGATTTCAAAAAATCTTTTGGTTTTTCCCACAACCGCCCTAGCCGTGGCTTTCCTTAAGTCATAAAACTTTACGAATTTGCTAAAGGTATCTTGTAATACTAGTATATATTTCATTCCACCTGTCCCTGCGGGGAGTGGTCCATACAAATCTACCATCACCATTTCTCCTATTTCTTTTGTGATGATTGAACAACATGGTCCTACATATGTTCTGTTGGCATGTTTGGTGACCTGACATTCGTGGCAAATTCTTACTAACTGTTTTACCTGCCGAGTTAATCCTTTCCAATAAAACCGATCTCTCACATATTTTATAACTTTATATGCTCCTTGATGTCCCATTTCTAAATGTACCTGCTTAACGACGTCTTCTCTCAATACCTGCGGTAGATACACTACTTTTCCCATGTCTTCCCCCAGCTGGATATATAAGACTTCATTAATTAATTCACATCTATTGACAATCCCTCCTACCTTTCCTGTTTTATTTTTCTTATTTAATTTGTCTATTAGATTTCGAATTTCTGTGTCGGCCCTTTGTAACTCTGATATTTTTCTTAATCTAGCCAATAATTCCTTATTCTGCCTAGTTTCCATGTACAAAATTCCCGGTAATCGGACCTTTTCTTCTTGCAACAATTCACTTTCAGGTGGATATCTAGAGAGAATGTCCGCGACTATGTTATCCCTACCTTTCACATGTTCCACCTCATACTGAAAATTTTCCAAATAACTTATCCACCTAGTTACTCTGGCGTTGTACAATTTCCAAGTTTTTACAAAAGTTAAAGCTTTATGATCCGTTCTGATAATTACTTTAGTTCCCCTTAAGTAGGTTTCGAATTTTTCCAAGCAACATATTACTGAGTAGAACTCTTGCTCTGTCACCGTCCAATTTAATTGAGCTCCTTTTAATCCTTTGCTATGAAATCCTATCACCTTGATTTCCTTATTATCATCTATTTGGTACAATACTCCCGCTATACCTATTCCTGAACTGTCTGTTTGTAAATAATATGGTTTTTTAAAGTTTGGATGATAGAGTTGAATTGTTTGAATAAATAGTTGTTTTATCCTTACAAATGCTTTCTGTTCTTCTTCACTCCATTTCCAATTCACTCCTTTCTTTAACAAATCATACAATGGTTGAGCATGGCGACTATAATCCGAGATAAACTTCCTATAAAAATTGCATAAGCCTAAAAAGGCTCGAACCTGCTTTACTTTCTTCGGTACTGGGAATTCCTGTATGGATTTTACTTTGCTGGGATCTGTTTGTAATCCTTCTGTCGAAATAATATATCCTAACATTTTTACTTCCTTGCAAAAGAATTCACATTTTAACAAATTGCAAGTTAATCCTGCCTTAGATAATTTTCCCAAAACTATGTCCAAATGTTCTAAATGTTCTTGAAAAGATCCCGTAGTTATTATTGCTAGATCATCCAAATAATTTACACAATAATCTCTAGTTTCATGTCCCAATATTACATCCATAGCCCGGCTGAAACTTCCTACCGACGTCTTCAATCCTTGTGGTAGTACATTGTAAACATAGGATTTTCCGTTGAATGTGAACCCCGTATACTTTTTACTGTTTTCCGTAATCGGTATTTGGAAATACGCATTGTTTAAATCAACTACACTGATGTAATTAGCCCCATGGAATGAATTCATGACATCTATTTGTAACGGTGGTTTTTCCGTTTCCGCTATCATATATTTATTAATTTCCCTGGCATCTAATAGTACCCTTATTGAATTATCTCGCTTTAATGTGAATGTCAATGGACTGCAATAAGGTGTAGCTGATCTACTGATAATCCCTTGTTCTTCCATCTCTCTTAATTTCTCCTCAATCTTTCCTCTATACGCGTACGGAACTGGATAACTTTTCTTAACTATTGGTTCTTGGTTGTTCATTTTAATTTCGTGTTCGTAACAATTTGCCCTCCCTAGTCTATTTAAAAACAAGTTGTTATATTCAGTTAATAAATTTCTCAACTGTCCCTTTTCTACTTCATTTAATGTTACACCTGTCTCTACATCCTGCCATTTCGCCTCGATTTGCCTACTAAACTCGACTCTTATCTCCTCATCAATAGGGCGCTCTATGAACTTAATAATCTGTCTTCTTCCTTCATACTGTAAGACTAACCCTCTCTCATGTCGACCCATATTAATTGTCGCACTGTTCATTTTCAACCAATCAAACCCTAATATAATCGGACTGACTAGCCCCGGTACAACTATAAAGCCTGTGTCTTTCTTATAAGAATTTATCTGTAACGGTAACAAGACCATTTTCCGGATTTCCACACTTTTGTGACCTACTGCAGTTTTAATTTGGAACGGTTTTAGCGGCATGGACGGGATATCACTTTCTCGGCTTTGTTTGATTGTATTCCAGCATTCTTCGGATATACTAGTTATATCACATCCTGTGTCTAATAATCCGATAATCTCGTGTTCAAATATTTGTAACTTAATTTCTGAACTAAAATCCTTCAACCCTTCCTCCTCTATTCCCTCTCTAAATACCGACCTCGCTGATAATTGATACAACTGATTCTGCTCTATTTTTAGTTTTAGAACTTCTATAATTTGCTCTAACAAATGGAATTCTTTTAACTCCTCGACTTTATATCCTAATCCCTCCCCTCGCTCTCGCTCAATAGCCCTATTATTTATAGGAATTCTAATTCCATTATTCTTTTTTCCTAATTTTTGACCTGGTTTCCATCCCATTTTATTCATTATATCTAACGCCGTGCTCCCTGAAGTTGAAGCTGATACGGGAACACATTTATCAGCCCTTTTTAGTTTAAATCTATTGTTGGCTCCGAAACTACTTCTACTCCATTAATCTGTGCCGATGCTGTTGTCCCTTCTAACGCCTTCTGTTTTCCGTAAGGTCTTGACCAATTTTGATAGTTAGGTCGTCGATTTTCTCGTCCCTTTTTCTCTTGTTCTTTATGATTTTCCACCCCGGTCGACATTAAATTTCCTTGCTGGTTTATATCGTCCATGTTTCTTAAGTACTCCGCCATTTCTATTAAGCTCTCATATTTAGAAGTATACCAGCCTTGTTGCACGTATTTTGGGTAATGCCTAATTATATCGGCCAATAACTGCTTCTCTGGGAATTTAAAGTTGAGCATCTGTGCTTTTCCCGTCAATCGTAGGAAATGTCCCAACATTGTTGGGGTTTCTATTCGGTCCCAATTCCCTTGTACAATTTTTCTCCTCAACTCATTTTGTTCCTTTTCACCCCAAAAGGTAGCTAAGAAATCCACTTTAAAATCTTGCAACACCTTCCATCTTCCCTTATAAATCCTTGCCCATTCCCTTGCATCCCCTGCCAAGCAGTCCTGTATAATGTCCATTTCGTAACCATGGCATGCCATTTTCTTCAAATAATTTTCCAGATCTTCCAGGAACGTCACTGGGTGTATTTCAGCCTTATCCCCAAATTTCGGCCTTTCATTATTGATATTTCTTATATTGTAGCTTATTCTTTTATAATGGTCTATAGCCACATCTTCCTCCGGCTCAATCCGCACATTTTCACCCATATCGGTTGATTTCCTTATGTTTTCCCCACATAGATTCTGGTTTATGTTAGGTAGATCTCTAGTTTCTGTTGAGTTTTTTGTTTCCCTTACTTCCTCACATAACACATTCATCTTTACTGTTAGTGTTCCTATAGCATGATTTAATCTTCTGAACAACATCCTTGCTTCTTTTCTAGCTCCAACAGTATTTTGTTTGACCGAAGTCTTTTTTCCCTTAGGATTAGGAATAGATTTCCTCACTGGTTTCCCCATTGTTAATTCCTTTCTAATTTGTTCCTCCTCTCCTTCAACCGTAGTTGGTGTCTTCCTCTTTCTCATTGATCTACCCATTCCTATAAATAACCAAACCACATAAGTAACGAACTCATGTCTGCAATCCCTTAGGGTTATCCTATTCTAACGTTAAAACTTGAAAACCCCGACCCCAGAACTTCGTACTTTTAAAACCGACCCCAAAGTAAGCTAAGGCTATGTATTAGTTACCAGCTACCTGTTATACATAATACCACAGATTAGGCAATGTTACTTCATAATAATAATACCTACTACCTATAACAGAATCTGTTTTGAGAAACATAATCTCAATAGAGCTTTCTGTTTCCTAAATTATATAAATCATAATAAATCATGTTGAAATGCTTACAAAACATTATCACCCAACCCCGAGCCAAGCAGAACCCGTGCTACGGGCAACTGGTATACCCAATAACATTACGCAATCTTACTATGCATAAAAACACTAATAACACCCGAAACAACCATCCGCAGTTCGCACAGACACCTGTCAGGAATCGAACCCTCAACCCAGGTACCGCGACGCCTAACCCGTCGTGCCACATGTTCGTCAAACGTTGGTCTCGCGATTAATACTAATACTATTTACATTGAAGTAATATATTATTTGTTTGTCCTTTTATATACCCTCCATTTCACATGCAACAAATTGTGCGAAAAATTCGCACTTTAGATTACCTAGCTTAATTCTACCTAATATAATTAAATCTACAATAATACTATCTAGTTTATTTCTACTCTACCTTAATATTTCTCGTTCTATACGACCCCCATTCTCCTAAACTAGGTTACTAAATCTAGGTCTTAAGCTAAATTTAATTAATCAATTTGCCTATCTTATAAGTACATATGTTTATTCGTGGTTACGCTACATTAAATTGAACGGATTTAAACCCGCGCTTTATAACTAAATCTAATCTAACCTAACTAAAACTAATACTAATCTTAGATTATTTATATGCTATGCTATAAAGTTCTGAGCGACCCCCTTTCTCTCAGCATAAATCTAGTTCTCTTACAAATGTAACTAACATAAGTACTTATTTTAAAGAATACCACATCTAATGAAACTTTTGTTTATGTTGAGCTGGATATGTTTCTATTATAAGTCTAATTAATATCTATATCCTGGACTACGGCACATTAAATTGTAACGCCCCCCTGAAAACGCCTCTCCCCTTTTGATTTTTCCTCCGCCTCGAATAGCTGCGTGAGCGACGCATTCATTTTAATTTCTAACGTAATGTTAATGATAAGTTTGGCCAACTGATCGTCTAGGTAGTGGTAGGACTCATACGTTGTGTTATAGTAGTAACTCGATTCTTTTAGGTGATAAGGACAAACGAACTAATCTAACCGATAACTTAATTCCTTACATTTATAGTACCTATTAATTTATTATCATACCTAAAGTTTCGCAGGTTTGAAGTATTTATGTACTAAGATTATACGATAAACATGGAGTAACTGTGATGTTCAGACAGGTAGTTTTCTTTAATTTCGGAGTCTAGGATATTAGTAGCTTAATAGTTTTGTAGATAGCGAGATAAGCATCCTTCGTTCTGATTTACTGAATTTAATACGACATAGGGCAACAGCCCCTCCGCCGCTGTTGCCGGTGGTTCTCGACCCAGACAGGATAACCTCCCTCGTAAGGTCTACATATTGACAGGCTAATCTACCAATATGAGACAAGGGGACATGTCACAAATAGTCATAGTCGTAAGGTCAGGCCGTCAGTAGGGGACAAGAGGACATTATCTTTTATCAAAATTCCTAAGTCCAGTCATAGTCAGTTGAAATTTAATAGCATTCATGGGCAATATTACTTTGTGACATTTAATTCAAAACAATCATTCCATCATCTTTCACATTAAGTAATCAGTTCTCTATTTCTCTGCGGAACCCAACTCTACTAAGCAAACCCCGCTCAGTACCGAAGGGTCCCTAATTTGCGCACTCGGAGTGCTTACAAAAGTTCTATCCACAGCCTATCTATCGGCTATTTCAAGACTAGTGCCCCAATTCGTTATAGAATTGATAATGAACTTAAGTCCTATAGGAACTATTTCCTATAAATTACTGGGCCTCTGTATTAAGAGTTTTGCCCGAAAAGACCACAGCTTTTCATAGTAATAAACACCTCCTCTCATGGGAGTTTAAACTTAAGAATTCAACAACTTCCAATTTTCAGATTAGTCTGTAAAACACAATCTCATAATAATGAGATATAATAATTCATTCATCCGAGATTACTTCTCATAGCTTATAAAGGACTCTCTCGTTACCAGAGGCATATCCAGGGTGGCATTCGCACCAAGCTATAGTTAGATATAATTTATTAGGCCTCTTATCAAGAGTTTTGCCCGAAAAGACTTCAGCTTTTCATAGTAATAAACACCTCCTCTCGTGGGAGTTTAAATTTAAGAATTCAAGAGCTTTTAATAGTAGGGTAATTCCAATTTTCAGATTAATTTGTAAAACATAAGTTTATTATAATGAGATATAATGATTTATTCAACCGAGATTACTTCTCATAGCTTATAAAGGACTCTCTCGTTACCAGAGGCATATCCAGGGTGGCATTCGCACCAAGCTATTGTTAGATATAATTTATTAGGCCTCTTATTAAGAGTTTTGCCCGAAAAGACTTCAGCTTTTCATAGTAATAGACACCTCCTCTCATGGGAGTTTAAATTTATGAATCCAAGAGCTTTTAATAGTAGGGTATTTCCAATATTCAGATTAGTTTGTAAAACATAAGTTTATGATAATGAGATATAATGATTTATTCAACCGAGATTACTTCTCATAGCTTATAAAGGACTCTCTCGTTACCAGAGGCATATCCAGGGTGGCATTCGCACCAAGCTATAGTTAGATATAATTTATTAGGCCTCTTATCAAGAGTTTTGCCCGAAAAGACTTCAGCTTTTCATAGTAATAAACACCTCCTCTCGTGGGAGTTTAAATTTAAGAATTCAAGAGCTTTTAATAGTAGGGTAATTCCAATTTTCAGATTAATTTGTAAAACATAAGTTTATTATAATGAGATATAATGATTTATTCAACCGAGATTACTTCTCATAGCTTATAAAGGACTCTCTCGTTACCAGAGGCATATCCAGGGTGGCATTCGCACCAAGCTATTGTTAGATATAATTTATTAGGCCTCTTATTAAGAGTTTTGCCCGAAAAGACTTCAGCTTTTCATAGTAATAGACACCTCCTCTCATGGGAGTTTAAATTTATGAATCCAAGAGCTTTTAATAGTAGGGTATTTCCAATATTCAGATTAGTTTGTAAAACATAAGTTTATGATAATGAGATATAATGATTTATCCAACCGAGATTACTTCTCATAGCTCACAAAGGACTCTCTCATTACCAGAGGTATATCCAGGGTGACATTCGCACCAAGCTATAGTTAGATTTATCAGAATATAATTAATATCTCTACTGGAGATGAAGGAAGAATACAGTTAAATAAGCACTGTAAACATTAGATCATAATGATACCTGAAACCAAAAATAACCCACTATGCAAGCTTCAAACGGCTTTAGTAATTATTCAATTAGGCTTTTATTTATCCAACCGAGATTACTTCTCATAGCTTATAAAGGACTCTCTCATTACCAGAGGTATATCCAGGGTGACATCCGCACCAAGCTATGGTTAGATTTATCAGAATATAAATAATCTCGCTACTGGAGATACCAAGAATACAGTTAAATTAGTACTGTAAACATTAGATTATAAAGATACCTGAAACCAAAATAACCCACTATGCGAGCTTCAAACGGCTTTAGTAATTATTCAATTAGGCTTTTTACAACCTTTGGTAAATTAGTCAATCTTTAGACTCTGTAATGGAAATTTTCCTATAATTTTAAGGGAAAACACAGTGAGATACAGTTTCGCACAGCTCTATTTCTAGGAGGTATTACGACAATCAGTATAAAGCAAACACAATGTAATATATCAATATTATATGGATTAATTAGTCTCCTGACTCTGGAGCGGACCGATGAAAGTTTCCTAAAGATTCGACACAATGAAATTCAGTACATGAACGATACCCAGTAAGCAAGCATAATAAAATTCATGCCACTTAGCTTTTCAGGAGCCTGGAACTCTGCCACTCGAATCCTGAACACTGACTTTAAATGTACACTATGTAGACTCCACGGGCTAGCGCCATGGACCGCAACACTGAATCTATTTAGATAAGCAATTTTATGACTAACACGTTCTTCACATCTTTACGTTAATTTTCTACACTGATCTTATTTCGCGTCGGGAATCTGAATTTCGTTAGAGAACGTTATTTTCCCGTGGTGAACCGCCGACTGTCCCCAGCCTACCCCTACAGCTATATATATCACCTCTCACTAAACACCCCTGAACGACGCGTATCCTATCTTTAAGGTTCAAATTAACACCAATTTTCAGTATGAAACCGTTCCCACGGATTGCACGCCAGGCTTTCAACGTAAAAAACCTTTAGGCGCCACGAACATGTAGTTCCACTCGAGATAAACCAAGAAACTCGTTACTCACGTCTTCAACACATAGATTAATATTTCGAGTGTCCAACAACCCAACTTTTGTGCTGTATTTCAATGGCTGTAAAAAACTTCTCTCATAAATTAGATTGTTTAATACGGCAAATTCCTAGAACTTGTTCAAACATCGATAATTCTCCCATGAACTGGCTTGGTTTTTGGATAACGCTCGTTCCATTACCACGTTCTGGTGAAATATTTAATATTTAGACGAGTGTTTCTATGAAGGCGTCTCGACTAATCTATTACCAACCTCTCATATTATTGATAGCAAAAACTTTTAGTGTTGAATCCCTATGACTGTAAAAAATTGTCATAAATCCGTTCATTTTATTATGGAGAAAAGATCCGCTTTAGATATGTAGCAATCTTTTCAAGTCTTCGGTAGTTTTTTTATTTTAACGTAGACGAATTGCTTCCATCCTGCGAATGCCAAATCTAAATTGTTGACCGATACCTAACTAGCCCTATTAAGGGACCGAATCTGTCAACTCTATCTCCAATCCTTCACCCTATAAAGTTTATGACTATCTGATTAATTTTATATTTGCAAATAACAGCCAGATTGAGATCTGTGCTGTTACAATAGGTAGATAGATAATACTTTATTCACAGAAACTTATATTATGTAAAACAGTATGGTACAGAAAATAACAGAATTGGCGGCCTTATCGCTTAAAGCGATTTCTTCCAGGCAACCAAAGCTTAAAAGAGACGACAAAGGATGGCGGAGCTAATTACAAATATAAAACTAATACAAACTATAACAAACTAAAATAATCCTAATACACATATACCTACCAAATAGAAATATACACTAATATATAACAACAAATACAATAGTGACTTTGAGAGACATACTAATTACTTACTTATATAATATGCGTAAACTATTCGTTTAAAAGTTTGATGAGATGAGGCTTTTTTTATGTCAATAGGTAGATCGTTCCATAGTTTGACGGCTTGGGCAGTAAAAGAATCGCTATAAAAGGAATTTTCTGAACTGGAGCCACCAAAAACAACGTTTCTGAAGATCTTAGAGAGAGACAGTGAGAAGAGGAATCCTTGTATGTTTATAGGTGTTTTCGGGTACTGTATCCGTGCAAACAAAAGCAAGTTAGCATTGTATCTTGTCAACTAGTTTTATGTAAAAAAACACAATGGAAAACAAAATTCCATTACCAATCCAAACACAATAAAACCAAACACGACAGCTGGAACAATCTATTGTAAATCTACACAACAAATGTATTTAATTGAGACTCGTTGGTAAATTGCGTTCGCTGATGAAATAAACGCTTTTCCATTATCCGAGACCACACAAAGTGGTCCATCATGTTCGTGTTGGAATTTTATGTGTGGTATTTACGTTAGGTGAGTTACTTGACATTATTAAAGCTTACTTGTTTAATTAATCCGCAATCATGTTTCTAAGCAAGAATTGTATTTTGTAACATGTTGCACTTGTTAGAATTCAATATAGGTCCTCGTTTTTAGGGTTTCAAAGATCGGATATCGGTTTTGAAACCCTTATGGTCTCGCTTTATCTGTCCTTTTTCTGTCTTTAATATTTCAGCAACTACATCAGCAAATAACTTGAAATTTAAAATAATTATACATTGTGTGCGCTTGTACGGATTAAAAGAAAAATTATATAATTTTCATTACAAATTGTGATGTCGAAATTTTAAAAGAGACCTACCAGGTCAAATGGGCTATCAAATGAAAAGTATTGGTTTGTACATCTCAAAACAGTTTTTGAAATTTCTAAAGGTTTCATAATTTTAAATATTATGAAAAAAGTCAAAACCCGCTGCCTGTTTTCGAAGTCTGTCTGCTTTTTTCTAAAAGTATTTGCCAACCACATAGAAAAACTCGAAAGACATACCTGTCATTATAGTACCCATAACACAAGCTCTGCTTAACTTGGGTATGATGATGCTGAGTGGTTTTTGTTTTTTTTTACTTTATTGCACACATTTAACAAAAGTATACCAAAGGTGGGCTTAATACCGATCGAATTTTCTACCTGCCAACCACACATGGTAGAAATTAAACAAAAAGGCGTGCTATAATTAAACTAAGCTAAATTAACTACAGCAATTAATAATAAAACTTGCACTATATAATATATATTATAATAGGTACTTACAATGTTTGAAGAAAGGTAGCAACAAAAATCACAAAAAGTTAAAAAGATGGTTGAGGTACCTGTCAAGTATTATACAGAGTTATTGGTAATTCAGTGAAACTGCGTAATCTGTAGGTTCTGCCCTTCATGAAGACGCCAGGTCTGACTTAACAATAACACTGTATATAAAAAAAATTACTTAACAACACATGTGCCATCATACGATAGCAATCGATCGTAAATCATCCTAGGTCGCTGCATCCACTCGGTAAAGTAATAGTCTACGAGTGTTCGTAATACTTATAATAGTGCGCCATTTGACACAATCAGCGTTGAAAGCATTAGCCTGCGCAGTTCGTTTCCGCGTGTAAAAGTATTGCGTTAGAAAAATCGCATTTTGCATCGCCCGCGCGCGTTCTCTACCAGGGCCAAACTAGCTGGTGGTGCAAGACAGAAGAACTTTTACTTTTTTCACATCACGTATTACACGGCACCAGATAGCACACAGCCTACCCAATTGTGGTGGAACCTCAAAATGCAGGTTCTTACAAAAAGTCACGTCTACGGATTAATCTATATTTAGTGTGTTTGCCGAGAAATTCCTGTTATTTTGGCAGTTACTCTTCCAATCGAAATAGACAAAAATATGTTTGATAGTCAGTAGAAATAGACAGGTTCCAGAGAACTTTATCACCTTCTTCCGAAGTTAGCTTCTATCTTGTATATGAAAAAACTCACAACCAGCTTGCTTCACTTAATTCACAATAAATATATTCTCTGTTTTTCTTATCTATTTGTTCGCCGTAAGAGCTCAAGGCAAACTTGGTTACGTCCATTTCACTTACAATAAAAATTTATATTTATAGTCATTGTAGAAGCGTCCATTTTGATTTACTTTCATTGCTTTATTAACGCCGCCTCCTATTGGGGCATCTACTGCTGAGTCAGTTCTCTCCATTCCCCTATTAAATTCCCTAAGTAGTCCATTGGTTTAGTGTCAATATATACTAAACCAATGGTCCGATGGATATATACCTTTTGCTTAATGAAACAAAAACGAAATGTATAAGACTTGTTCTACCAAATGTATAACAAGTTAAGGTTGATGTGAACGTCAAAGGAGAAACTTTAGAAAATGTTAACAGTACCGTATTCTTAGGAATTACCTTAGATAGTAAACTCAAATAGGGCCCACACATAGACAAGCTATCGAAGAGAGCTTAGTACTGCAGCGTATGCAGTCATAAAAATCCGTCATCTTACAGGCGTTGATACTTCTAGACAAGTCTATTTCAGGTACTTCCATAGTATTATGTCTTATGGCATACTGCTGTGGGGAAACACTGCAGATATTAACACCTTATTTGTGCTGCAGAAGAGGGCTGTTCGTGCTATCTATAATATGGGTCCCAGAGAAACCCTACGTGAAAAATTCAAAGAAATAAACATAATGACAGTACCTTGTCAATAAATTTATGAAAACTTGTTGTATACTCATAGGAATATCAATCGGTACCCTAAAAGTAGCGACATACATAATTTAAATACTAGAAATAAAAATAAACTCGCTGTGCCCACAACTAGGCTACACAAGATTAATATATATTTTAAAGGGCATACTCTTCTACAACAAAATACCAAAAGAGTTGAAAAAATTATCAATATTGGCATTAATATGATCATCATCTCTCTGCTGGGCCTAAGCCTCCTCCTAAGATCGCCACTAAAACAGATCCTTCCTGCACTGCCCGCACCCAGCGGACTTATCCACTGATTTGTAGAAAAGACTTTATCTTTATACAATACAGCGCCATAAAAGCTATCTTTAATGTATGTAAATGCTAAATTAAAAGAAATATTCAATGTTACAAAATGGCATCCGAATCAGCATAATTATGTTGTAAATACTTTTAAACTTACGCGATCTAATAATAACAATTAATGTGTTAAAGACAGCTTAGACGTACATAAAAGGATAAGAGTAGGTAGGTTAATTATATAATTCATTATAGAACACTAGTCGGTCTATCTATATTAGGACGTTATTCAACTGAAAGTTACTCTACCTCTAAGATGTACTAAATTTTAGATACTTAACAATTATGTATGATAACACTTATGGCTACAAACTTTACACTAGGATAGTTCCTGTGTCGTAAAGTTTTCGTTTAGTTTTATTTGAACAAATTTTATAATTTTGTAAATAAACGCAATAATTACCCGTTAAATAATAAGTACTAATAATAATTTTGTTGTGATACCTAGCTGTTGGGAATAACTATCACAACGCTGCTTCCGTCAAAACCGACCGACGAGCTATAGCTGTGTATGTGTATGTGCCAACTTAGAGCCAATCATTGTACTACTAATCCTCTGTCCCTTGCACCACATCCAGCCTGGTGCATCAGACAAATGGCGTCGGCGCGCTGCAATAAACTGCAGTATTTTACCGCGCGTTAACACGCTCGTGCCCGCTTCTTTATCACTTTTTACCGGCTCTATCTTCTATTTAGAATACACTGATTTATTAGCTCATTTGAAGAATTCTCTAAATAATTAGGCGAGAAAGTTGTTTGGGTGTCAAGTCTAAATGAATGGATTGGATAGTCTTATATGGATTTATAAGAATCTAGCTTCTGCCAGTGGCTTCGCACGCGCTTTCCCGAGATAAAAATTAGCTTTTGTCCTATGCTGGGACACCGTCTACCTCCCTGCCAAATTTTATTAAGATCCGTTCAGTCATTTAGTCGTGAAAAGGTCACAGACCTTTTCACTACACATATTAGTACAGATAGTAGACTGATTTAAAATCTCATTTAGATTCTCTTAGTAATTAAGATTTAGAGGTGTCTGGATGTATGGATAGGATAGTCTTACACAAATTGGTAAAGAGATACACTGATTTATTAGCTCATTCAAATTCTCTAGGAGAGAATGTTGTTTGTGTGTCTGGCTAGGGTTTAGGTACATGGATTAGTTTGTATTGATGTTTTTATCTGTATTCAGAGTTTATTTAGAAAAGCTTCAGTATCGTAGATCGGATTTACGATATTGAATTTACATGATTTTCCTGATACATTTTAACATACGTTGGGCATCAAAATATTCAGCGCCGATAAGTTCAGAAACTGTGTGTTCCATTGTCTGAACATCACATTTGGATTGTTAACTAAAAACTAGTACGATGCCGCGGGCTAAAGCTAGTATTATTATAATTCTAATTTTCTTTCCTCACAAAAGCGCTAAACTATCTTTAAGAATAGCTCTCAAGCCGTCGTTCATCTCATAAGTGGCTACCATCTTTAATGTTATGACATTAAAAATATTAGCACACCACCTGCATGGTCCCTCTAATATCCTCTTGCAGGATTAGATGCCCCATAAAACGCACAACTTACGACTTTATTCCCGAACGTAAAAGTCTTTATTACAAGGTTTTATATCCCCTGCTTATGTGTTTTCCATTAACTTGGAATTTTGATTTTAAATGTCCATAGCTTCTTATTTTAACGATATTACTTCCTTTACTCATTATTATTGAGACAAAAAGTTTTCGCATATAACGTCTTTCCACAATGTGTAGCATCTACATCGTAGAGCCTCTACGTTGTAAAGCACTTTCGTAGAATAAAACACAAAACCTTCAATGGAGCATGATCTGGCAACCTCTTGTGCAACCTAAATCTTTTATAATATATCTAAGACTAACAAATCATAAAACTTGTAGTACTAATATGAATATCAACACTGAAAACCAGACATTAGCAAAAATAATTAGATTTTTTAGACAAATAATTTTATAAAAAATAGTTTTAACCGTCCGTGTACCACACCCAAGTCAATGAGAAATGTGTCAATAGCTCAATGTGAACGTTTCGTAAATGTCATTGGTGTATCTTAGACATAAAAACACGCAAAACGAGATATTTTAATAGTCGTGTTTTCACAGATACAGGTCATTCATTCAGTGTCGGAGTTGAATGTGCAAGCCTTTATTTTCCGTCAACTAATAGCAAGCAAGCTGTTGTATCAACTAGCTTCCGATGGCAGCAAACAGCTCGGCGCTTTCGTTTGTCAGCCTATTTGTGTGTTTGTTTTTAATTGAGAGTTCGACGGAGCTCAGCTTAAACAGAGCTCTGTCTGTGGACGATTATGGCATTGGGGATGAGATAAAAAGAGCAATCTTGATTTATGAATATAGATGTGAAAAAAGGACGAAATAGGTAGGTATATTTATTTTCATAAGCGAGATTACGGGTTCGACTACCATAAAGCAGAACTAGATATCAGACGAGCTATAAATATTTGCTTTTACCAATAAATGTCTATCTGCTACAAATCTAGTGGTAATGTGTTTGTTTGTTGTTTATGTACTCGTTTATTACTTAAAAGGTATTTATTATAAACTGTGTTGAATATGCTGGTAAAGAATTATCTTAACGAAAACTTCCTATACACTAGCCAAACTTGATGTAGAGTGTTTGTAAACCACGACACAAATAATTAAAACTATCTTGCTTGGTGTCAATTTCCAGATATAATTGTAAGCAATATTTATTGAAGGAAGGATCTCAAATGGACAAGTAATGTAAAATTTGCCTATAAAAGACGCGACAACAAAGTGAATTTTAGGTTTGCTTTCAAACATTTTACATCGAGTTTGGCTAGTGTATAGTAATAACAGCAAATTTACATTTGCTGGCTCGCTGTCATCTACAAAATGAAAAAAATCTAACCAAAACAAACTTTGATTCCCTCATTGTATCGGGAATTCGGGTCCCTTGTAAAAAATACTTTACAAAAAAGACCAATTTAAATTGTCCCCAGTCGGCAGCTGTCCGGAACACTCGTCATTAGGCATCATCATTCAAACCGAAATAATTAGCTATCTCTGACATCTTAAAAACCACAACAGAACATAGCTCAGAGAAGAAATGGCTACTTCACTCCGTTATCTAGATAAGAAAGAGCGACGATTTGCCAAGGACCCTCGAAAAATCCAAGCAAACAAAAACACAGGTAAAATGGCCTCTTCGTTATCTTTTAAACCTAGCAATATTTGTATGCGATTATGATTTTAAATATCAGTTATAGTCGACCAATATAGTCAAAGCCGCTATAGAAGATAGCGAGCGGGTGGTCATTGTAACCTACTTTGAGTGGGAAACACAATCAAATTAAAATAAAATATTGTTGTGATAGTGTCCCACTGCTGGCGTTTGCTCAGAAATGAATCATAATGTGACGGTATAATAATAACAATAATAATTGTGATAGCAGTAAGTAAGTAATGTGTTAACTTTAGGATGAAAACAGAACCCTATTATTACTAAGCCTCCGCTGTCCGTCCGTCCGTCTGTCCGTCTGTCACAGGGCTCTATCTCATGAACCGTAAGAGGTAGACAGTTGAAATTTTCAGAGAATATGTATCTATGCTGCCGCTATATCAAAAAATCTTAAAAATACATAAATATCCAAATTAGCGGGGGCTTCCATACAAAAATCTGTTATTTTTTAGCTATTTTTGCTCTTAGTTTGTCACGGCTGTAACTCTTGAACCACAATAGGTACACATAAAACTTTTTAAAAATAAATAACACTTCTACTCTAACAACAATACAATACAAATACTAAAAATATGATTAAATTGGAAATTTAAAGGGATCTCCGAACAAGTGAAAATTTGGTGTTCTTTTAAAAAGTTGCCTGATTTTTACGGTACAGAACCCTTCGTGTACGAGTCGACTCGCACTTGGCGGTTTATTTTAAATGTTAATTATGTAACATGAGCTAAATCAGAGTTATTTATATTTCTGCTACCGAGTTCCAATTTATTTAAATAAACTCCTGAAATCCGAGCATTTATAATGATCATCATTGAAAAAGCCCTCCATACTTTTAAAGTGAAAAATAAAACAACCTCATAAACGCCCCAGCATGAATTAACGTTTTTTAATTTAGAATTGGCAGTTTAACGATTTTTTTATTATTTTATTCAATACTGGCATGATACAGAGTAGGAATGCACACTCAGAAACCAAATATAAATCGTCATTTGAATCGGACATCGGGCGTTTATTATATTAGGTCCTTACATATGAAATTGGCGTTTTTCGTACTGGCCACTTTATCACAAATTTCTCCTCTTTGGTAAGGAATTCCAAATTCAAATTTGTACAGCTATAGACTCATGTATTTGTGCTTCGATGATCGTCATTCATTTGTTTTTTTTCTTCTGTTTTTTTCTGTTTGCGTCACTCATTTTACAAAATGGAAAACTTAAAATATCGCATTATTTACGAGTACGAGTTCCGCCGTGGCACTAGTGCTGCGGAAACAACTCGAAGGGTGAATGATGTGTATGGCGGTCGTGTTGCAAAAGAAAACACAGTTCGTTTTTGGTTCTAACGTTTTCGTTCTGGAAATTTTGACCTGCAGAACAAGCCCCGTGGACGGCCTGAGACTCAAGTTGATAATGAAGAGTTGAAGGCTATTGTGGAAGCGGATCCATCGCAAACCACGTCCGAGTTAGCTGCAGGCTGCGATGTTAGTGATAAAACTGTTTTAATTCACTTGAAGCAAATTGGGAAGATTAAAAAGCTTGAAAGGTGGGTACCTCACGAATTGACTGAAGCAAACCGGCAAACGCGCGTCGACTGCTGCGTTACATTACTAAACCGGCACAATAATGAAGGTATTTTAAACCGAATCATTACCTGTGATGAAAAATGGGTTCTTTACGATAATCGGAAGCGCTCAGCGCAATGGTTGGATCCTGGCCAGCCAGCCAAATCCTGCCCCAAGCGAAAATTAACCCCAAAAAAGTTACTTGTAAGCGTTTGGTGGACTAGTGCCGGTATTGTTCATTACAGTTTTCTCAAATCTGGCCAGACTATTACGGCTGATGTCTATTGTCAGCAATTGCAAACCATGATGGAAAAGCTAGCGGCTAAACAACCTAGGCTGGTCAATCGCTCCACGCCACTGCTGCTTCACGACAACGCTAGACCACACACTGCGCAACAGACGGCTACTAAATTAGAAGAGCTTCAATTGGAAAGTCTAAGACATCCTCCGTACTCCCCGGACCTTGCTCCAACAGATTACCATTTTTTTCGAAATTTGGATAACTTCTTGCAAGGGAAAAAATTCAACTCCGATGGGGCAGTCCAAATCGCCTTCAAAGAATTTATTGATTCCCGTCCGACTGGTTTTTTTAGTAAAGGGATCAATGAACTACCTATAAGATGGCAAAAGTGCATAGAAAATAATGGTTCATACTTTGATTAATTAAATATATTATATTAAAAAATATTCGACTTTTTGTTCCTCCCATACAAAACGCCAATTTCATATGTAAGGACCTAATATTATTAGGTCTTAATTCATTGTACTTTTTAGTAAACAGAATGGTGTGGCTATGTCCACATGGACTGTGGCGCCACTGTCGCTGACATCTAGATAAGCCAGTCGCGGCGTGAATCCACAGCCTCACGATGACCGTATTACTGCCCGCTGTTTTGAGATATAAAGGTGCATGTTTTGAATACCGCTTGCTTTGCTTCATCAAATAAGGGGAGGGGAAGGGTGGTAGGTCTAGCATGGACTCGTACAGCCCAGTGTCCATAATACCTGCAATATCCAAAGTTATGGAGAACGGTATAGGCTCTCGACTCACAACATACCTAATTGAAGCTGAGGCACTACCTACCTGACAGGCAGTACGCGTATCGTGGGGGTCGTTCAAAGTCATAGTCAAAAGTCAAAAACCACAACACAGTGGTTTACTGTGGGTTTGACCACATCGTTGGCACGACAGGTTATACAAGACGTCTTAGAGGCTAGAGAGAGGAAGCAGCAGGTAGGTAGCTCTTTTGAATAGCGCGCTAATATAATTAACTTGCGCCTTTCATTAACCAAAAAAAATACTGAAACAATTTTTTTGAATGTTTGGGAAAATGAAACTTGGTTGATAAAAGAAATGATAGCAAGCAAAGCGAGCCTTAAAAATTTTAAAGTACTTTGCTGTGGAAGATAAATAACTACGAATATAAATAACGGCGAGAGACAGGCTATTGGTCCACTGCTGGACGCAGGCCTTCCCCTGATAAACGCCTTATTGGCTTTTATCTCACGGGGGGGTAATGCCCATAATCCCCTCGCTGAATTTGAATTTGAATTTGAATTTGAATTTGGGCATGCGGTTTGGGGATCGCAGTTCGGTGGTAGAATTGTTCTGCAGGGGGCGCTGCTCATACGACACCCGCGGGAAGAGTTGGGGTGGCGCAAATTCTAAGCCGGCGCCACACAGCAAGACAGTTGCCATCTCAGGATTTTTGTAATTTTACTTTTAACAGGTTATTAAGTAGTGAGCGTTAATTCTTTATTCTGAGTGAGCTAATTACTATTGTGTTTAACAACATATAACCGCTTTGTTATCTGTTCATTCGTTTGGGAGCTGCGATGTCACACACAGCTAGACAAAGGCATCCACCTAGTAATTACCCCCTTTTTGCTCAGTGGTTAAAAACTTGATTATAATAAGAAAATACAATCGTACGAACTGTAGCCTAGTTAGTTATACTCTCAGGTAGCCGAGAACCAGCTTCAAACAATTAACTTAACGAACTAACTATTAACTGATTGCTTCAAATCTGTCTGTACGTCCTAAGTTCGATTCCCGCCTTAGCCAGTTTAGGAAATAACTTTTTTAGGGTTCCTTACCCGAAAGGTAAAATGGAACCTTAAGATAATATGTGTTTTTCTTATCGCTATAACAACAAATAATAAAACTAAAATAAATACCAAAATTAAAGGGGGCAAAATTAATAGCTTAAAACTTGATTTTTTAAGCTATTATGCTCTTAATTTGTCAAGGCTGTATCTCTTGAACTACAATAGGTAGACACATAAAACTTTCTTTATTTAAGTAACACTTTAACTGTAATAATAATAATTACTAAAAATAAAATAAGGTACAAAATTTAAAGGGGATTTCAAAAAGGTGAAAATTTGATGTTCTTTGAAAAAGTTGCCGGATTTTTACGGTATGGAAACCTTCGTGTGCGAATCGACTCGCACTTGGCGGTTTATTTAACTTCGTTTTAAATGTCTAGATTTTCTGATCTCATTTCGACTATTTTCAATGTTTTTCTGATACATTTTAAAATGACTAAAATAATGTTATTCCTACATCGTTTTATTTTTAGTATCCTTTCTAACTTCTAATAATAAAGGCACTTCAGTGCACCTGGTTACAAAAGTATTTAATATTTAACTCAAAATTAAGGTAATTGTAATATATTGTAAATGATAAGTCAATCTAGGGCTGACTTACTACATGCTAAAATTTAGCTTACGTTTGAATACTACAGGCCATTTTTGATAAGCCTAAAAACAGATTATTGGTCACAAAATCTCGTTGTAGAAATCGCCTACACTTAAAGTTGAGACTGAGATTTGAATAAATGTCTCACAGTGCGCCTACGCACCCGAGAGAGTTAGTTTATGTGTCACAAAATTTAAAAAGATTTTTACATTTTTGAATTTTATTAGAAGCAAGTTGAAAACCTAAAGCTGTGTTCATATTATTTGCGAGTGCAACTCAAATGACCGGGTGGCGGGGCTCGGATTATCCGGCTAAGCCTCCCTCCGAACAACTTTGTATTTTACTCAATAAATTGCTTAGAACTTACTAAAATAAAAGGCAAGAAAGCAAGAATTCCACCTACTTGCGGCTTTTGGTTTGAACAGGTTTAAAAGTTAATGCAGAGACTTCGATTTTGATTGTGCATTTTGCGGGGCAGAGTTTACGAATTTGCCTCAGTGCCGCGGTAAATCACCCAGGCGGATGGAAACTAATCGCAAAACAGTTCATTGATCCTTTGCAAGCACCTTACCAGGTACCTTTATATCTTTAGTTTATCAAGTATTATCAAGTATGTGCCTGAAATAAACAAATTTAATTTTTATTTATCCTACTGTGACTCGAGCTTTTACGGTGAATTTGAATATGAGTTGGCCATTATTTGATTTCAAGGTCTAAGACCCGGTACAAAAATATTGTTAATATTACACCTGCTCGGAAAGTGGGAATTCCTTTTCCAAACTTGAGCTAGAAAGTAGGTAGGTACGTCATTGCAGGCGTACTAGAATGCGGTTCGAAAAGTCTATGGAGTTTCATTCCTCACGCGTTCGCCAGCAGAGAATAATGTATGGAAATCCATTTCTAACGTGTTATTTTTTTTAATTTTTTTTGAAATTACAGGCTTTAGCTGTGGTTATTTTCATCATAGGTGAAACTATAAAAAGTTTTTACTCCAAGCCCCCCATAAAAAAAATAATTAAAAAAAAGAAGAGCCTCAGGCATTCGCGGGGATTTCTTCGAGTTAGGTAATTTTATTAAGTCTACAGAATGTCGTCGAGTGATAGTGAAGATTTTATGACACCGCCAGTAATAAAACATACAGCTCAAGCAGTGATTGAGAACCTTTTACCCGAGAAATCCAGAAATAATTACAACAAGACTTATGAAGATTTCGTGTATTGGAAAAACGAGAAGAGAGCTACTTCTTTTTCGGAAAATGTTGTATTTTCCTCGTAGGTGTAGTATAAAACACTATGTATCACTCAAGAGAGAGTGCGATTCCTACATCGTGTGTTTTTTACCCTCGATAGGAATCAGTCACTTTCTCACCTCGGTGAACAATGTACCTACTATTTACAATATAATAATATTTAAATCTAGACAAATCAATAGCAGACAACACAAGTTACACAACTTTGAGGCTATGTGATGGCCGTGTAACATATCCATGGCGATCGTGCGAACTATCTTTAATTATTGATTTAAGAATCCCTAATCCTTTGAATTACTTAGAGAAAAACAGATTTAGATTTACCACCGGCTTACAATTTCCACTAAAACTGTCCCTTTTATTATACATCCCCTGCATTAGGAATGCAGCGCGCTAGTAATTGAATGTATGGGTTTCTTGTAAGGAGATTACAGACGACACAAATAGGGTGGCGTAATCTCGGATCGATACTGAAGTACGATGGAGAGAAATAGTTGTTACGCTCTGTAGGGATTTTATTATTTTGGAAATCATCATCACAGGCATTATACATATTATGGTAGAAAATGCTTTATTTCATCACCTTAAAAAAAAGGTTGTACGTGCTACTGCTACGAATAACTTATTAAAACAAGATCCGTCAAGTGCGAGTGTGACTTGCGCGCCGAGAGTTACAGTATACCAATATGTACTAGGTACTGGTTAGAGACTGCTATTTGTTGAAAGCAAAATCTGGTAAAAGTATGGGTAATTTTTTGACTTTTTTCAAAATATTTAAAAAAGTATAAAACTTACAGAAATTTAAAAACCTGTTTTGAGATGAACAAACTGATACCTTTCATTTAATACCCCAATCGGTGAGGTAGCCCTCCTTTTTGAAAATTATTCCCCCCCTTTTTGACCATTTTTCAAAAAGTGTTCTACTTACAGACTTCTCTATATTTTTCCTGTAAAATATAGTTCCATATATACAACCACTACATACATTTTAGATGGATCGCTCTGTAAACTTTGGAGATAGGGGGGGTAATGGGTAATTTTTTGACTTTTTTCAAAATGTTTTAAAAAGTATGAAGCCTACAGAAATTTCAAATACCTTTTTGAGATGTACAAACCGATACCTTTCATTTGATACTAAAAGAGCATTATCTCTTTTTACAGTCATAGCAGATATACAAATATATACATATATATATTGGTATATATTATATTTATTTAGTTTAGGTATTTATCGCATTTTTATTTTATTTTTGTTTTTTAGTTTATGTTAGTTTGGTATGTAGGTTTGTAAAATATTATTCTTTATATAATTTTTTTTTTCCTTTCTTGTATGTACACATTATCTATCCACACTCTGTTCATAAATTATCTGTATTTCCATAGGTTGGCTGTAAGAAAACTCTTTTAGGGTTAAGCTCGCCTTTGTACATGTCCATTATTTGTTAACTTTTATGTATGATTTAACTTGTGTGTGCAATAAAGAATTAAGAAACTTCGGAGGTAGGGGGGGAATGGGTAATTTTTCGACTTTTTTCAAAATATTTCAAAAAGTATGAAACCTACAGAAATTTGAAAAACTGTTTTGAGATGTACAAATCGATACCTTTCATTTGATACCCCACTCGGTGAGGTAGCCCATTTTTCAAAAAGTGGTCCATTACAGACTTCTCTATAAAATATCCTACCTACCTAGCCTAGGTACCATGACTCATTTTTCTTTTTCGGTCTTTAATTTAAAATTGCTTTGTTATTTATTCGATTGTAATGATTTGGTATTCAATACTACCGCTTACTCACTCGGATACAGAACTCAGTAGCTTATTCCTTGCTTAGATGAGTCAAAGAACAACTCAAGTACAAGAGAATTACCTTTCTAGATTTTAATATCGACCTGCATTTGTAGGACTTAATTGTAAAGTTGAGACTGATGATAGCCTAATTTTGATCTCAATTATAGTTGTTAGAATAGTGTTAATACACTCTTTGTTATAGCTAGGTACCTTTATGCTTCAAATAGAATAAAATATTTGTGAAATACGAACGTATTTTTGCAGGTATTATTATATTACCTATGTTCCACTGAATCGTTGTGTTTACGTTTTATTGAATAAAAACAATTTGATTGAACAATACGAAATGTTTTATTTTGTGCATTATTTTGAATAAATGCCTCATTTCAAATATTGACTAAATTTTGTTTCATCAGATTAAAATTGTAATTAGTTCACACATAGGTACTGATAGGTAAAGTGGTTATGATGGTTTTTGTTACCCAAATTTATAGTAAAGTATGTAAAATTACTTCAGTTACCATTTTTATTCAATAAATGATCTATCTATCTATCTAGTTACGACTCCCACCATTCGAAAGGTATTGATTTTACGACTTTCATTATTTTATGTAAGTAGTTTTTAAGCCCAATTAAAACGACTTACAACTAGTTACGACTCATTACAATGTACCAACTCAAATAATTATAGGATGTAAAAACCATTTTGAAAAACTCTCTTGGTCGTAAATCCACGCTAACTTCTAAATTAAGAAACTGACAATAAAATAAGGTTTTCCATTGCAAAGAATATAAAAAAATAATCAATCTCACGAAATAGGTCAATATACCCTTAAGAACAAAAAAATTATAAGCCAAAATGTTTTTAAAATTTTGTTTTTTGCTCGTCCTGTAAAGTAGGGTTTTGGTTTTTACGACCTTTCTATCCCAAGGGAGCGATGTGATGCAAATATATTTGAGTAAGTTTTCTAGCATGAATCAGAGAAAACAACATTACAAAAGTTTCGTAAGCAATAATTTGGCATGTTTTAAAAAACGATGAACTGACTTCAAACTCCAGTAGATAATATTCATCTATGTCTCGGAAGAACGAAATCACTCCTCCCTTACTTTCCCTGACCGAAGGCCTACGGTTCACGTGCAAAAAATTGAGTTTACACTGGCAACATCTAGTTATAATTCAAGCCTAATTTCCATCTTGCGAGGACATCCGTGAGGGCTGGTGCAGCGGCAGATTTGGTCGAGGATCTCAAGAGACGCAAATATGCAGGTCTCGACAGAGCCTACACATTTGCTCCCTTTGGGGTCGAGACCCTAGGTCCGTGGGGTACCGAGGCTCTCCGGGTTTTTAAAAAGTTATCTGAGCGTCTGGTCGTCGTGACGCGTGACCCGAGAGCTGGTGGGTATCTGGCGCAGCTCATACAGCGGGGCAATGCAGCCAGCGTCTTGGGGACGCTTCCAACTGGTATTGATATGGATCAGTTGAGCTACCTGTAGATTGTTTGCAAGAGTTTGCAGTAACTTAATTTTTTCAATTGTAAATACTAGTTCTAATTAGTTTTTATTATTGAATTGTAATTTTCTTTGTCAATAAAGTATCTTAATTTAAATTGATGACACATGGATGAAACTGTGAGGCCCGTTGCTATGGAAACCATAAGGTGATAGTTAAATTATCATATTGTAATGAATTATTAGAAACCTATACTCTGTTCGCCGAACAAAGCTAATAGGGAAATCACGCACGTTATTGGTCGCAGATAACGAACATAGGGCACGTGCACACTGTGCACGCTGTGTGGCCAAAAGTTAGTCTTAACTGTCTCTTGTGCGGTGCGGACGTGTTGTAGTAGAGCCTGGTATGGATGTTATGGATAGGAACGTAGAAAATATGGCAGAACGTTTTATTATAAGCTTGGAGTATGATTCAAATTCAAGTGAATCAGAAAGTGAATAAATTTTGTACTTGAATTTTTTTTAAAGTCATCTTGTTTGGTCCCACCTGGAATTTCATTCAAAATTTCATTTTTAGACGAAGCTTGAACGGCTTGGCGTAGTGCTTGCCCCAATACAGCTCCCTCAAAATCTCTTTTGTCCCATCGCTGCTACGGCAATGGGACGAGCCTCTGTGTGAGTTGACACGGATTTTTTTAGTTGCAACAGTCTGCAGTTAACTTAATTGTTTTAATTGTAAATACTAGTTCTAATTTGTAATGACAAATTAGCACGTAAACTTGAGCAATATATAAGGACCAAAACAAGACCCAAGTACGCGTGACCACGTGTGACTATAAATCCTCTCTCCCTACTATCTCCTGTAAACACATCAAGTACCTTTCACCAACTGTCAGCAGTAAGTACATAGACTGTCTGCAATAGATGGTAGGTACCTACAGCATCACGTGACCATCTCCCGTAACGAGCACATTTACCGCAGTCCTTATCACGATCGAGGACTGTCTTCATCTTTCACTGGGACACAGGAGCGCAGTGGATGGCTGGGTTCTCTATGGCTGATTTTTTTTTTAACTGTTTAACTTAAATTAAAATAGGATGGTTTTAATTTAGAATAGAATAGAATGTAACTTTATTGCACCATCAATACATTTATAAAACAAGAACTTAATACTAACTATATCTAGTATGGCACAATCGGCGGCCTTATCGCTAATAGCGATCTCTTCCTGGCAACCTTTAGATGGATAGGATCGGTAAGTATTGAAGCTGACGGTGGCGTAATTGATGAAGTATCAAAATAATTTTGTAGTTTCTGTTTTTTTAAAGTAATTCTACTTTAAAAAACCAGAAACTACAATAATTAACAAAATAGAGCAAAAAATACACAAGAAAACAAGAGTGATTACAAAATAAAAAATATTATATCAGGTAGACTTATCAAGAGTGGACAGATAGTGTTGATGAACCATGCTTTTGAAGATGGGAAGGGATTTAGCTTGTCGGATTGAAACAGGAAGGGCGGTCCAGACTCTGGCGGCCTACAAAGTGAAGGAATCACCATAGAACTGGGAAGTGTGCGATGGAATTTTTAAAAGAGTAACAGAGAAGTGATCGTGAATGGGACAGATGGAGAAACTCAAAACCGTGTTTCAGATAAGATGGTGTTGATGAAAGGAAAAGAACAGAGTAAAGGAGATTAAGAATTCCGGTGAAGACGAATGAGTAGCCACTTGAGCCTGTAACGGTACTCAGAGATATTCAAATTTACGCAGGCCAAATATGAATCTAATAGAGTAGTCTTGAAGACGCTCAAGCTTGTTAAATTTATCTTTAGTTAGATCGGGATAACTGGCATCTGCGCAGTCTAAGAGCGGGAGCAATAAGGATCGTGCAAGCGCAATTTTGGTACAAGATAGATAGATAGAACATACTTTATTGCACACTTATAATTAAGAAACAATTAACAAAAAGTAGGAGGAAGTAGGAAGGAAGTTACGCATCGCTTTAAAGAAGCACCTGTACCAAAAGTCTTTCTGGATACAGCTGCCTGTTGAAGAATTAAATTATTTGAAAAACGGGACAAATTCCATACGAATATTATTAATTCGAAAGTGACTAACTAAATTTAAGATCAAAATCAATAAACGGTTTCAATGTTTTCTACTCTGTCTGTCTGTCTATCTGTCTGGTTATTACCTTTTCACGCCAACACGGCTGGACTGTAAGTTTGGCAGGGAGGTAAACGGTATCCTGGAAAAGACTTGAAAAGAGCGGGCGAAGCCGCGGGCAGAAGATGGTAGGTGCTATATTAATACTATTTTCTTGTGGCCTACCAACAGTACCGTAATAATCGGAAACTAGAACACCGTCTACATTCATGGTAGGTATTTTTCATTTTAAGACGACGACGTCAGCAATGGAATTGAATAAGAAAGTTCTCAGTTATTATTTACTATGTACCTAAATGAAACTAAACCAGCTGCCTGCGCACCTTGCACGGTATCAAGTAATTCTGCTGCGCATCCCGCGTAGAGTGGACTCGCCCTCAAATTTATTGAACTCGTTCATCTCTCCCCAAAAAAGGGTCTTGAGATTCTTTTACATTTCACCATTCCATCTCTAAGATGCCACGGAATGACATGAAGGTAAGACATGTGACATTGTATCGCTTCAGTGTGATTGATTATATGTCTATTTTTTGTTGTTAGACGGTGTAATGTAAATGCGATACTTAGCGAAATATATCTATAAAAATAGGATGCAGATTTTTTTTGTATTTACAAAGCTTCTTTTTCTAAAGTTTATTTAACTCCAGCTGTATAACTTGTTTATTCACTGCTGAACCTAGATTAAAAAAAAGTATCATAGAACAATAAAATTATTTCCCACCCATAAGCGTAAAAGTAATTTATTTACCCTACATACCTTTGACCCGAAACCCCTCTGCAAATCTAAGGTAAACAAAAAAACTACCTACACATCCCATTTTCAGCCCTTCGAGTGTTTTTATAAGGGCATTTCACGGCTAATGACATAATTCTTGGGCGTTCTCTCCTTTATTATCTCGGTATTATCACCCCCATACATTTCCATTATCTGGTCGCTGCACCGTCCAACGGTATTGCGGGGATTACACCACAACCGTCCACCTTGTCTATGGCTTTATAAAGATCTTGTAAGGCTGAGTCGAGATTTCAGGGCAATTCGACTTGAATGGTCAAACGTTCGACATGCTGCGGGTTCGACATGAACGTCTTTTGTCCAAAATTCATTGAATAAGAGCTTCAAATGATAACGATATTTGACTCCTTTTAATAATTTCGGGAGAGGCATGCGTGCTGATGATGGATGCATGAACTCGTCATATTCGTCAGTTACGAAATGAATCCAACATTTTATTTGCATTTTCTAAGAGTTGCCGGAAAACTAACCACTATTAAATAAATGTGAATAAAAATACGTATCTGAGTACATAAGTAGATGCGTATTTTTGTATAAAAACACAAAATAGGATGTCTACTTTAAAAACGATCGAAGTTGACGGATGACGTCGGATCGCACGAAACGAACAATCTTACCACCAAGTTGCTTCGAGCGCATCACTAACTTTACTGACACTTTTCGTTTCGGATCTCTAAGAAATAAATGACAGAATCATTTCTAAAGGAAATAAGTAGACATCGAAAGAAACGGATCGGCGGTCCTTCGTTTCCCCAGGAACTATAAGATATATAAAAAAAATACGTACGGTGGTGCTCACCAAAAGATAATCGGACAGATCGCAACTTTGACCATACGTCAAAGCTGCATGTATGAAAATTCCGATTATATTTTCGAAGCAAACATACTTTAGCGTAGTCAAGATCAATCAAGAGATCTAGCATGATACTCCAGTGAAAGTGCTAGTCGAACATTCCCGAATGGGAGTCAAATCTCATAACCCTAAAGCCAACGGCTCAGAACCAATAGAGGTAGGAGGAGGTAAGAGGGTATAATGCCAGTAATGAATAGGCAACAGCTCTGGTGGAAACTGCTGATTTTTGAAAGGAAATGTTGTTAGGCAGTTTTGTAGTTTCTGCTGATGGTAACTAAAGAGTAGGTAGGTAGTGAACGCGTAAAGTTGTTTATGAACACACACAAGTTTATAAATGCATATACCTCTAATATTTGTTCATAAAATATTATATTCAATTCCTATGGACTATGGAGGAATCTTGTAATTTTACATAGAATGCTAAAGCGCTTCTTTTATCCAGAAATGGTGCGTGCAAAGACGTGGTTGGAAGCTAGTGATAAAATAATGGAAATAGTTGTTGATGTTACTTAGAGCTGATATCGTACTGTTGATAAACTGTGCTGGTCAGACATTGAACTATGAACTATGATTATGTGCAATACAAAGACAATGAAATAGTGTGCGTCCCTCTTCTAACCAACAACCACAACACCAAAGTCACAGTCACCGCCCACTACACCGGCCGCTAATAGCAAGCCGGTCCAATCAATCACGTACCATTACAATAAACTTAAAACTACCCTCGGAACAAACAAAGGCGCGGGCGTGCCATCTGTCTCGGTAACGTATGAGGACTGCCCTCAAGTCCTCCACGATTATAATACGTAGTCCTCGCATGAAAGTTAGTCACCTCCTATGAGACGACCGACGTGGTGCGGTGGGCAAGGGACGCCGGAAGTTGTGGGTTCGATTCCCGCCATGGGACAAATGTTTATACAATCTGCAGATATTTGTTCCGGGTATTATATTCTGTTTTCTATGTGTAATAAAAAAGAAAAACTATGTATGTATGTAATGTAATTAATACAGCAGTTATCTAGTGCCCATAACACCAGCTCTGCTTACTTTGGGATCCGATTTTGTCAAAGTCAAAGTTCTTTATTTCCTTTGCACGTTATACTCTTGGACACGTCACAAAATTCAAATTATAAAGCAAAACTAGGAAATAAAGTGATCACTTTGATTTTTGTTCACTTCAATATTTTTAAAGTAAAGTAAAGAAGCGAACAAGAAACCTTTACCTTGTTAGTGTTCGAGTTAGAGCAAAATTTGTCTCAAGCTTTTTTATCCTCTAGATACATACACAACAAGAAACATATACATTGCCCTTTAAAAGATACATTAATCTGGTGTAGCCTAGTTGTGGGCACAGCGAGTTTATACTTATTTCTGGTATTTAAATTATGTATGTCGCTATTTTTAGGGAACCGATTAATATTCCTATGAGTGTACAACAAGTTTTCATAAATATATTGACATGGTAACAATACAAAACATTCGGAAAATTCTGGATAATACAAATAATTACGGAAAATTCTAAGAGATAAACATAATGCTAGCAACGCGAACTAGCGAAAGTGAACAACGCCTTCCTTCGATCAGGAAGGGCAAGAAAGACTTGACAATAACTTAGGTACAGCGTCCTCCTTCAGTCTGTTTTTTGTTAGGCGGCCAGTACTTTTGTAAAAGGTGATGAGCTTTCGCGCGCGGACTATAGATGCGTGGGGTTATGTGAACAAACATTGTTTCTCCTGTAGATGTCACGTGCTACTTATTATCGAGGGAACAGAATCGTGATAGTTTGTAGCGGCGTTGAGAGGGCTCCACTTCTTGAGTATGGTCCTGCGCATGATTTGACATAATTCTTTTGACAGCGTTTGCTCAGGGAAGTTTGGCTATTTCGGCCGCAAAGCAGTACTTATCTTGAATTGTTACCTAGGTACTAACTTATGGGATGTTGCAATGAATAAAAAAAAATGTCTCAAAAATTAATTCGGGGGTAAATCAGACTATTATAGTTTCTTAATTACACATGCCAACGGCGTGAGGCGGTGTGTTATTTAATTGTTTATAAGCTGCTAGTATTATTTTCACACTCCCTAAAAGTCGTGTAGATAAAAATTGTGATTGACAAAGTAATTTTCAATCCCCTTCTTTATCCACACGACTTTTACATTAAGGTTGTGTGATTTATTTTAGTGTTTTTTATTAGATTATTTCACAGTTGATTAAAACTCTATTATACTTAAATAATTTGTTTCATTTGTATGTAACTATACTTGCGTCAATGGGAACAAAAGGAAGGATATTCTATAAGTTCCCGTTGTCCCAATAACGGGAAAGCGTCAATGGGGACAACGGGAACACATAAATTTTTGCTAATGACGCTTACACACTCCATGCTATCAATGTCAAAAATCCTTAATTTCAAAAACATCTGACGTGTGAGTAGGACTAATGTATAGGTCATATTACATAGGTATTTCCCACCCCCACATCGCCCTTGTTTCACACAATCGCAAGCCCGTCAGAAGCACGATATTTCTTTATTCAGCAGATAATTTCTCGTCTTTGTTGTCAGTTTGTAGGTCACAGTGAATAGACTTTGATTACTGCTGTCTCGTTTGCAGAGCATCGCGCGAGAGGGAAGCAGAGCGTGGCTTAGTTCTTATTTCTACAGGTTCATTACCGATGCCATGTAGACCGAAAGGAGGTTACGATTTATTATGAGCGTGTTTGTCCTTCGTAAGGATTCTGCTTCTAACCGAAACTTATTATCAAATAATGATATTTTTCAGGTTCGTAAGTCGAAGAACGACTATGGTAGCTTTTGAAAGAAATATGAGTTTTTGAGCAAACCTTTTCTCAAACTGTGCTTAAGTTCCTACCTAAAGAAAACAATATTTCCATGTGACTACCTACATACCTTCTAGTGTTGATACTAGCAGGTAGGTACTTTTATCTAAATACAAACTATCGAAACAGAAAATAGATAAAACTGTGATTTTCCGAGAATTCTTACCCCTGCCACAGGATAGCAAACAGTACTGGCCCTTGTCCAAGCTTTTGAAAATCCTCCCTTTGTCCAAAGATACAAAACAAGATAGGTACCAACTTTTCGCATTTCGAAACTTAAGGTCGGAGCAAACGGGCCACTTTGTAGCGAGCACTCTCTATTTAGATGACCTCGCCAGCGGACGAGTTTTTTCGCGGACGATATGTACGCTAACCCGACGAAAGGGACCGCACCTAAGCTTTCTCGTCCGTCTTTATATCTATCTACCTAGTACAGTAGGTACACCTGTACTCGTACGTACCCGTAAAAGTAGGTAGTCAAATTTAAAACGGAACAGGACGTGTGGTTCTGTGGTCATTTCCATGACTTGGTTTTGAATATAAACCAACTACGTAACTATACTTGGCAACTTTACTATCAGAACTGGTCAGTGGGTACACCGCAGACGATGCGATATCTCCGTAAATGTTTGCAGTCAGAGCATTGCCTTGGCTAAACCTCTCAAAAAAAGTGGTGGCCACTTCAAGTAGTCGGTCTACTACCCCTAAGGAGATTTACCGTTATTCCACTTCATCCGAACCCTTGTTTCCTGGCGTTAAAGTGGCAAATAAAAACGTTATCAATCGCCTCCGGTAGAGGGCGCCGGATTACGCCCGCATTGTAACCGCGCCCTAGCGTTTGTTTTCGCACTGAGAGTTGTATACATGTGCAGATGCACATGTGTGTGTACAACTCATGTGTGTTTGTAAATACAAACAAATGCAAACTTGCATGTGTGCAGCTGGGTACAGGGCAAAGCATTATTTGTACCTGATGGATATTTCTTCTATGTAAGTATTTTTATACCTATCTAAGTTGAGTTTGAGATAAAAATACTTTTTTGGCTAGCTTTGCTGTAATGGTGCCCATGGCCCATACAAAGGCCTAACTTAACAACGGCCTAGGAATCACTTGCGCCTGTAGATACCTAAATAGTTATATAAATAAGAACGGATTTGGTAGGTACTTGCTTCGGCAGTACATATACTAAATACTATTTATAGATATACTGTATTATTTTAATAATTGCCGACCTCCCGTATTTCGTACGCATAAAGCAAGACCCCTGTGAAAAATTCAAACCAATCAAATAACTATAGATGATGCTGTATAATCCACACAGCATCATCTAGCCCCAAGACTGTTACGAACTCTATACATTACATACAAACATTTATTTATTTTACATAGAAAACATCCAGAACATCCGAAACAAATATCTGCAGATCGTACAAATACTTGTCCCGAGGCAGGAATCGAACCCTCAACCTCCTGCGTCGCCGACGGACCTTCGCCAGACGCGCCACATCGGTCGTAATAATCTAGTGAAATAATTAATAAAATATTCGATCAATAATGCTGGACATTTCACACCGTTGCATTTGATCAATTGCGACAAAATCACCAACAAGTTTCCTTCGAATTTATAGAGCTTCTAACTTCTATGAGAAGACAACACTTATGCTAGTGGACAGCAGTCTGGTGTTGCCGAGCTCAGACCCGCAGCTGTATCTCCGCAACCGCTCACGCACATTCAGCGCACAATTTATTACATCGACCCATGCCTTCAACATAATCTCGGCATAAAATCGCCATCAACGCACGAAAAAATCTCTTTTTCCCACAATCATTATATTTAATTACTTTCTCTCATGTCTGACTGTGCGTGAGCACGTAATCAATCTTCGACCCCCTTCGCCCGACCCCGTTACCCTCAAGGGGTGCAAAAAATGAGGTAGCCTTCAAGTTAATAGCCTTCAAGTCGTCAGTGACGTCACAAATGGAGGATTCATTTTGTCGCAACTTTCAAAAAGCAAAAACTCGCGAGAAACACTTGAGAATTGGATTTGACCAAAAATGTTAACATACTAAATTGTACAAGGTCGCAAGGAGACGATATCTGTAGGCGGCTCACACAGGACCGCTATTTGTGGCTTCGTGGGGGAGGCCTATGTTCAACTGTGGACGTGTGTGGGCTGAAGTGATGATAAATGTTAACATAGGTTAAATCGAAGCCTTTCAATTCAAATGCTTAAAATTCGGTAGAAGGCAGATGAGTCTCGAATAAGCAGCTCCACAAGAAATGGAGTGCATTAATCTCCTTACAACACACTGCGGGCATTTTAAAGCAAAAACCTTTTACTGTATATTTTCAACAAAATTCTAACAAAAATACCCTGAAACCCTATCCAGAATCACTTTAATTACCTAAAAGCTTCGTTTTAAATGCATAAAGCTGTTTTAACGGGTTGCACAAAACACATTGCTGTTTAACTTAGCCCGTTTGGAAACCACTTGCTAAAATGCCAGCATTGATTTTCATGGATGATTAAATCGTCGGAATGCCGGTAAAGCGATTCGGTAGGGACTTGCTATTTTATTTAGGTGAGCGTAATTTACAGAAATTGAATACGATTTGTGTAGAAAGCAAGATGATATATTTATTTTAAATTATTGTATGAAAATTCATGTAAATTTTTTACCATTATATTATATTTCAAGGCCCGGACTCCACCAAAGCGGAGAAGAGACGAGAGCAGAGGAGATGTGTTTTAAACAACCAATAGGACGCCGTTATTCACACATGTTGTCTCCGCTCAGCTTCAGACTCCGCCTCAGCGGAGGTGTCCAAAGCGGAGACGAGAAGAAACGTTCTTCAGCTAGGGTGTCTCCACCGAAGCTGTGCGGAGATGGGTGACTGGCTAAACTGGAGAGGAGATTTGTGCTAGCTCAACTTTTACTTCTACTTAATTTTGTCGAAATCAAATCTTCCTAAAACGTTTAAAATGTAAATAGTGATAGGAAATCGTCGACACATTTTTATCGATAAACCGTTATAAGTACTATGACGGAATTTGTTCGCATTTCAAATGGAACAGATGAATTCGATTGTTACTAAATGGAGATGTCTTGTCGCGATGAATACTTGATGAACTAGGTGGCGCGCGCGGCCTGGATTAGTGACGTCAGCAAATCTAAACAAGCACGCTGATGGAGGGGAGAGTAAAGTGATAGATGTGTCTGATTTATTATTTACTAGAATGTACTACACTGGTTTACGGGAGATTGGAATACATAAGCAAAGGAAGTGCCTATTTGTTTCGGCATTTCTTTACACCAGATTTGGAGTGTATTAGAAGAAAAAAAACATGAATTTAGTATACATAACAAAGCGTAACTTTCGTTTAAAATGCACCGTCTTGTATCCCCTTAGAGTAGCCACAGAACATATGCTAGAAGCTGGTAGGTATGTGTCATATGTAGCTGGTAGGCATGTATATAGGTAGGTACCGAATTAAAAACAGAAACGTTCCCCTTATTTTAAAGATCTCATAAACAAAATAATATTTAAGACCCTATGACACATTCCATGAGTCGTAAATCTGTACCTCGACACACGACTCATGAGCAGCATCCCTAGCAGATCAATTTGCCGACTACGAGCATTTAATCTAAGGCGACATGTATAAGGATGTCCCGTTGTACATTTGTCAGCAGAATAGTGTGTACGTGGCCTTAGTTATTAGGTGGCTTGGTATGTCAAATTGAGTTTTAGACTAGGTAAATAAAGTTGAGATTTGATTGGGTTGTCTTGGGAGCTGACAGGTCATTATGAGCATGTGGCAGTGATTTTGTGATTGTTTTCCATTTTTTTGTGTCATTGAAATTAGCTTTATTGCATCTAACAAAAAAAGTAAGTACCTTTAAAATTGAATTTAGGCAAATTAAAATGGTTTGTATTCTTGTATTCCATTTGCTACTCAGCAAAAGTTGGTAATTTCTTACGTAGTATAAGTTATAATAATGGTGATTTATACAGAGACGTATCTATTAAATTAGTTTCTAAGTTTATGAATCAGTTGTTTCAAAAGCACTAAAGCCAAAAGTCCATAGAATTCAAGATTAATTTACAACAGGATACCCTAAAATAAGCTTGACTTAAAGAAAGCCGAAGTTGTAATAACATTCAAAGGATCCAAACAATAGAAAAGCTATATTACATTGTTTCAGTCTGAATATTCATCAAATTTACGACTAGCCTAACCGCGGTGTCTGAGTGGAGAAAATCATTAGCATTTTCTCCAATAGAATGCGTATTTTACTAAAGTCAGGTAGTGATGGACCGGGCTTGTTGAAATACTATATCGATAGTAACGTTGTGCAATTCAATCGACTACTACATAAACTACGTAGTTACTACATCGTTGATATTTTACTGACAATTTATAGACATAATCATTAAAATTAATAATTCCAAATAACAAGAAATTCAAACCCATGCTTTATTGATCCTTATTGTTTACTCGACTCTCTCTCATCGATCTTAAACTTTTAATCGACCTCATAATATCGACCACAATTTTATCACTGTCCCCTCCCTACTAACCAGACCCCGTAATTGCACGTCCACATTTCGGGGGTATGAACACATAAATTACACCTTTTATTCATTCCCGATTCCTATTGCTATCATTATCCCCCTCTCCTCCCCCGCAATATATTACTCGTTATATTGGTTATGGGGCTAATAACATGATGTAAATCCAATTATGTAAAATAGCTTCGTAATTTGTGACATATTTTTATTGTAGTTTGGATGTTGATATCATCTATTGTAGTTTGGATGTTGATATCATCTATTGTAGTTTGGATGTTGATATCATCTATTGTAGTTTGGATGTTGATATCATCTATTGTAGTTTGGATGTTGATATCATCTATTGTAGTTTGGATGTTGATATCATCTATCAAAAATTAAACACAGCAAAATGACTGGTATAGAGCGATTTCTTGAATATTTTTATGAATTATACAAAAACAGATTTAGCATAAGCATTAGATATACATACACATACATATGTGTATAGTTACCTACAGCTGTTGGCTTCTGCCCACAGATTCACTTACGAGGTAGGTTCATAAATTAATATTAAGGAAGCATCTTATCACAGAACAAAAATGCTTATAAGAATAAGCTAGGTGGGTGCATTTAATGGTGCTAAACTTATAGTATGTCTGAGTTGACACCATGATCTATGTATGTATCTATCTACTTCTCATTTCCCCAGATGAGCTAGTCATACGACTCGTAAACTAGTGTTGCGGCGGTGATCAGATTACTGCGGCGGCGCAGACCGGCCCAGCGGGACCTAATGGCCCTAATAGTCCCATGTACGCACAACTCAGATAGTTATTGTCTATGGCGTGCAGCGCTACCTTTATTACTGTGCTCTTTTGAGATGGAAGGTTATTTAGTTTTGTTAGTTTTGTTTAGTTTTGATAATTTGAACGAAATGAATTTTAATAGGCTTTTTTTTGCCGAGACGTAGATGTAATAAAGGCGTATTAATTCTTTAGAAGCATCGAGAAAAAATCTAGTCTATAAAGGAGACGTGATGCCATACAAAATGTACAAGATTGACATTGTATAAGCGTAACCAATATTTGACGTTTTGCTAGTCATGTAGTCATTGTAGCTATTTGAATTTTATCGATAGCATCAAAATCCTTTTTGTAATTAAATTTAATTATACTTTTCCGACAAATTACATGTGTTTTTATAACATCCATCAAAGGGACTATGAGTAAATTGTAGATAAAATATATCAATGACATAATTTTTTTCTACCTTCATTTGCCTTGTGACACTTCAGGTAATCATTAACAAAAATGCTTATAAGAATAAGCTAGGTTAATCATTATAATTTGATTTTAGTTTGAAGCTAAATTTCTTTTAAAATTTATTATTAAATCGATCGACCACGAAGGTAAAGCCGCGTAAATTCAGCTAGTATAATATGTATTTTAAAGATGTATCTTCTTTATTATGGCTAATTTGTGCATTAATTAGCAACATTTTATTTATTGGCTTACAAACTGACATCGACATCGATGAAAAATGTTGGTCAAACGCAAATTATAAACGTTTATTTTATGAGGTTATTCAGAAAAGGTCATGTTTTCGCTGTTGAAAATTAGTGTTTTTCTAAAAATTTCTGCTCATATTATTATTGTAACCACGCCTCCATTCCATGACTAGGAAATTTCTATGAACTGGACACTGGCAGAAAAGTGGCTAACCAGACACATGTTGCCAATAACAAAGAAGTCAAGTCACGCGGAAAATGGTCAACCAATTTCCTGTAAATCTTTTGCAATGATTACAAAACTCAAAGCACCTGCAATGGCAGAAAATATTCCGTTATTACCTTATTAGTGCATTTAGTATAGTGACTATCTTAAAATCATTTATTTATTGAGGGTTTGTTCTTCAGTTTTACATGGTACCCTTTTATATTTTATTTATTTATTTGAGCCACCTACAAGTGATACACCATTGCATAGTAACATTCATTACATAACCATGGCCGTCCACATCATTACCCAGCACTGGCATATCTAAGCCGTGTTTACAGTGGGCTCGTCGACACAGTATCGGCGACGCATCGTGACGTCATTGTGCGCTAAAGGAGCGAGTGTGTACGCTGCTTTACGCACTGTTTAAGTTTAGATTTGTTCATAACAATAACAATACGTTTATTTAAGTCACAGACAGCTTAGACATATATAAAAAGATAAGAGTAGGTAGGTTAATTACATAATCAAATAGAGTACATAAGTCAGTCTGCATATAATTAGGACGTTATTCTACTGAAAGGTATTATAAGATATATGTACTTAATTTTATTTACTTATTTAATTATATATACTTATGTAAGTTAACAATTATGGCTACAAACTTTACACTAGGATAAATTCCTATGTCGTAAAGATTAAAAACAAAAACTATTATCTACTCGAAAACTAACAACCTACTAACCAGGTAAAGGTTTCTTGTTCGCTTCTTTACTTTACCTTTAAAATATTGATGTGAACAAAAAATCAAAGCGTTCACTTTATTATATTTGAATAATTAATTAAAATCATTTTAATTTTGTGACGTGACTTAAGGACTCTAATGAGTCCTTAAGTCTAAAGGAAATTAAGCAATTTGATATTTATATTTTTTTGGTTGGAAAACCAGATTATTATAGAGGTAGAAGAGAGAAGTACTCGTACGTATGCACAGAGAAACAGAATAAGAGGGTATAGGTGCCGTAGGTAAACCACAGATCTAACTCTACTACGCCGCGATTAGAATGAGCTCGTTGACACTGTATGGAGCGCATGGTCACGTCATTGTTGTGCACTTACGAAGCAAGTGTGCACGCTGCTTTACGTGCTGGATGGTCGTGGACTGTCTGGTTGTGGTTTTTTGCATATGAACTAGCTGATTCGACATCTATACCTTATTATTTGTGTTATTCTATTTTAGAATTGATTTAATTATTAATTATATTTGTATTTGTTTGTTAGATGAGCAACAATGTTTATTGTTATAACATAGTATTAAGCATATTACATAAAATTCGATGAATGAATCATTAAATTTTATGTATTACGCTGGTTATTACGGATTCATGTATAGTTCTCTATACCTCTACATGAATCCAAACTTTTTTAGAGGTAGGATTGAACACAGAGCATTTTTCTACCAAACAACTTATAGTGTTCTGGTTCAAAATTTTAAATTCAGAATATTGTGAGGTTTCCTAACATCTCCCATGTTACCTCACGAAACAAGACCTACCTTGTGCTGGCAGTAAATACTAATTGGCTCGTATCAGTAACACCATTGATTGAATAATGTCGACATATTGCCAACAGCTCGGTGATTGTCCCGTGAGGGAACACGCAACTCTGGGACTTCTTGTCTGGGAATCAATTATATATGTTTGTCTTTGCACCATCACTGGGACATCTTGTTTGTGAGAATCAATAATGTAAGTCGTCATTGCTAATTTAATACTGATTTTGAGAAGCAGATACTATTTTAATACGAACTAGCTGCCCCGACATCTATACCTTATTATTTATGTTATTCTATTTTTGATTTTTATGAATATTTTATTTTAGAATTCATTAAGGATCTGTTTGCAAGATGAGCAATAATTTTTATTTTTATAATATAGTTTTCAGCATAATACATAAAATTCAATGAATTATCTAATCGTTAAATTTTATGTATTACGCTGGATTGATTATTTATTTTAGGGACATGTAACAAGCGCTATAGAATCTGAATCTGAATCCGACGTCTGACGTGTGACGTCGCATGGAAGGCTTATGACCAGCGATGGACGTTTGTAGGCTGATATGAAGATGATGAATTAAACAAATTAAAATCTGCAAGATTATGTGAAAAAGGAAACCTTGGGTTGAAATGAATTTGATCTATTAATAATTTTGAAAACACAGATAGGTACATGTGGAAATATCAAAAATGTATTGTTAATATTTGTATGTATATAAAATATATACTAAGGTATATATTTTATATAGGCCGTGGGTTAATATCCCGGAGGAAGCATCCGAAGCCTTAAAAGCCTAGTGTACAAACATCCAACGTCAAAACCCAATTCTATGGTGGGTCCCTTAATGCGTTTAGCTCCAAAGCAAAGGAACATCCTGTATGGATGAAACTCAATTTGTACCTCTGCGTAGCGGCCGAGTTAAACTTGCTTTCAATAGAATTAGCGACAGGAATCTAACCCGCTGTGGAAGGAAGAGGAAGAGGCCCAGCTCTATTGATTAGGTATACATTTTTTTATTTAAGTTGACTAGGTGCACGGTATAGAAACTTTAACTTATCCGACCTAGTTTTGTACACTGCACAAGCATATAAAATTCTAAAAATAATACCTACCTATTTTTCTTTTCCCAATCGTGAAAGAACCAAAGTAAAAATGTGGAATTTTATGTATGTAATTCGAGTTTTTTTACCAGGGGGGTCCCGTGAGTACTGAGATCTAGGCCTAGTTTGACAGCCAAACGCGTTAGGTTCGTCCCATAAGCACATTATAAATAGTACATAGTACGTACGGCCTAAGTGTCAAACCAATCAGTATTATCTATTTGCTACGAAATTATCGTAGCACGTTCGTAGCAGTGCTACGCTTATATTGTTAGACGAAACAAAACGATTTATTTATAAAGCTTATTCTACCGTCAATAAACATAACTTCATAAGACTAATGTCATCACAATAAGGTTCATATTAGTCCCACTCAAGCAATCAGTATTACCAATCACCGTTACTCAATTATCATCATTAAGCTCTGAGTAGCATAGCTCAAAACTAATTGACAGCTGATTGCTTTATATAACACCCGTGTCTGTCACGTTTATATATAAGAGGTATACACGCAACATGATTTAAACGTTAGTGTAGTATACATAAGGGTGAGTTTAGAGTAGTGTGCTGATTGAATGTTGTTGGAGACATCGAGCACATACCCAATAGAGGAAATATGGTCTTTCGAATTACAAAACTAATCAGTGTTTTTCACTAATAATGTCAACTCTCGCTCGCTATACTAGTGTTGTGCTGGCATAATAAAATAATGTATCGATAATCCCGATATAACAAGAAGTAATTCAAATGTATCAACTTGATTAAGTTATTTGATCAGTGTAACTTTTATAAAAACTCCGGGATTTTGCATAATATATCATTGTTATAGTAAAAAAATTAACTATATATATTTTTTTTTACAATACTCATTCATTTTAAATTATCGAAAGAGATTGCTCATAGCGATAATAAAAATGCCCTATGTACTTCCGCGATTTTTATTAATTGTAACTTCCTTTATGATTCGTTCTTTCTATTTAATTATAACAATGGCACACTCAATACACGTATTTGATATGTTTGCTTTTTAAAAATCATAAATTCACTATTATTGATGTAAATAATTTTCGCAACGCTCATAGTTCATAAACATTGACTATCGATATCGATAAAAATATTTGCTTGCCCAACTCGGGTGTGATGCTTGACTTTGAGTCAGCCAATCGGAGTGCAGTGGTCACCGCAGTGATTTGGCGGAATTGTTATCTAAACAAAATAAATGTAATTTCCTCTCTATTGGGTATGTACTCGATGGTTGGAGACAATACAGTTCTGAAACTATGAACTATCTAAGTTATGGGTCAAAATGTCAAATATCACTTACCACAAATGGGCATAATTAGACAATAGTATACACAAACCAATCAAACTCTATGGAAAAAATACAAATGGCAGTATATTACTTTGATAACGATTGTAAAGTTTTTTTTTAATAAAGATTTTTTACTGAAGCACTTGGTCACATTTTTACCAAATTAGTTTAAAAGAGTTATTTTGTCTTTTTCATGAGTACCAAAGCCCTCATTTAATTACTTATCCATTAATCCAAATCAAAAAACTAACCATCCATACTAATTATTACCCTTTGATGTTACATCTCGCCCCTTCACATGACAAAAGGGGTAAGTCCCATTTCAGACAATTCGATTACGTCACAACCACGTCACCGCAAAGAACACAAAAATAATGCAATCACACGATAGGTAATGAAATTAGCGTCTTTGTTACAATGGATCCCGAGAGATGGCGCTGTTATTAAATTATGTCATGAGGGGAATGGATTTAGACTTTTTGCTATTGATTTTTAATTTTAGAGGGCTAGTGTATGTTTGGTTATGTTGCGTCTATAATTTCACAGATTAAATTCTGAAGGATTATTGGTTTATTGGTGTTTGTTAAGTAGTTGAAGACGATTAAATATTTAGGCCTAATTTATCTTATTTTAGTAAATTATTGCCTTCTTTTCTGCGTATTTTCTAACAATGTTTTGTTTATGAGTCGGAAGGAAAATAATCAAAAAATGTAGCAAGAGGAAAGGATATGAATTCTGTATGCAAAAAACACAGACATTTTTACCCTTTTTGTCCTTACAGACCTTTTTACTTCGTGACTTTTGAAACCTAGCCGGGTAGGGTAGGTTTGCCCTTAAAGTGACTAACTTACTCAATTTTAAAGTGATTAATTAATTTTGTTTAAAAAGTTTCCTCGTTTTATGTTTAGCGACTTTTTATTAAAGGGCAAATTGCGAATTAATTTTTAACTGTAATTTAATTTTGTATTTGGTTTTTACGACTTTTTTGCAGAACAGCTTTTTTATTTAAATCTAAATTGCCTTTATTTCTAGGAGCATTCTTTTTGGGAAATAAAACTTTCTTAAGAAGTAAATTTTATTTTTAGATATATTTTTAAGGATTTTATTCTTAAGATGTCCTTAGTTTCTCTAAACATACCTACGCCAGTAAATAAATAAGTGGAAGAAAAAAACATAAGAAAAGCTTTTGAGAGCTTATAATATACTGTAAAATAAGCTAGAAAGCATTAACTTGAGCTACTTAACATTTTTAAATAATGGTACAGGCACGAGATCAACAAAGTACGGGGGGGAGGGGGCTTTTCAACGTGAACGCGTTGATTGAGGAGATGTTAAGAAAACGTTAAGAATACGCCTGCGGTTACGGAAACAACACAAGAGTCAATTCATGGTCTTTGGTACAAAACGGTTGGAACGTCCCCGTGGAGGCCACGTGGTCACTACCGACCTCAAGGACAATGAAGACAGAGCGAATATGGTTGCCCGGAGATTTGTGCGTAGCTCAGAGTGAAGTGAAGCTAACACTGTTCCGTGCATATACAGCACCTCTCTATATACGTGCAGCCTGTGGGCGAAGTATACGCTCGCGACGTACAGCGCCATCCGCGTTCAGTATAACAATGCGCTCAGGGCGGTGTCGGGGCTGTCCCGCTACTGCAGCGCGTCAGGGATGTTTGTGTCCTGGGAATGATAGCCGCTAGGGTGGACTGCCGGTACACAAGGCACAAGGCTGTGAGCGACACCTGCCCAGCAATCCAATTAACTTATAAGTTCCTTGTAATTAATTGTACTTATATAAATGAGATGTATGTGCTCGAATTAAATGATTTATTTTTATTTATTTAAAACCTCAAACTCCATTCACCTCTGAAGCTTCCTACATCTGAACCCAAATCTTCATAAACAGGGCAGCAAAAGTATAAAACGCATTGGCCCAATAAAAGCTACGATCCACAAACAAACATACGACCTCCCACAAATTGGTGCGGTTCGTCTGATTGTCCCTTTGTATCGAGCACTCTTGAGAAAACCTCACTGTCAAAGCAAAAACGACTTTACTTTTGTTGTTTTATGATCCTAAAATCGTGATCCAACGCTCTTTATGATTGGGTGTGTTTTCGATTGAAACGTAATGTCTCTTCGATTAGAGAACTAAGATAAATAAATAAATAATGCTGGACAATCTACACAGCATCATCTAGCCCCAAGCTAAGCGGGCAGGTTCCGTAACTTATTAAAACGAAAAATCATAGTTATCATTATGGTATATATTTGCATAGAGTAGTTTTTTCCTATAACATGACCTAGAAATGCGGTGCAGCAGATAGTGGATATGTAACAAGTTTTATAAGTATATTCCACAAGCCAAAATGGCTCCTTAGACGGCAACGATGTGCGGTGTACTAATTAATTACTGCATAGACTGCACTCTGCTCTGCAGAGTTCTTCTGATGTTTCACTGAGATATTTAAGAAATGGCTGAGGAATTATGTTATGTCCACCGCTACACAGGTTATTACAAACTTAGTTAGAGAGTAAATATGTATATAAAACAAATATACAGGGTGTTCGGTAGACCGTGTGCCATATATGGTAACTAGGAGTAGGTGGAACTAAATGCAGTAGCTTGGCAGCTTTTCAACCCTAAAAAGCCGCTCGGCTATTCAAAATATATTTTTAGGATTTTCGATATTCTTCCGGAATTTCAACTATTTAGTTTTGTAACTTTTTTATACGAAATAACATGGCTTATATTTTTTTATTAAAACTGGAATGTTACCCATACTATTAAAATCAATATTAAGGTGAGATCTAGGCAAATAAAGCAGTTACAGGCATGCAAGATGTTGTAAAGTGTAAATTAAATAAACCGCCAAGTGCGAGTCGACTCGCACATGAAGGGTTCCGTACCGTAAAAATCTGGCAACTTTTTCAAAGAACATCAAATTTTCACTTGTTAATTTTAATTCACTGAAAACTTTTCTAGTTCATGACCATTCCAACGGTATGCCACATGTGTCAAAACTACATAAAAAATAAAACAAAAAAAGGGGTTTATTCGAAAAATCTACTATTTTGACCGAAAATTATTAACTTTTGTCTCCTAATCATGTTACGTTCGGTAGAACTTGTGCCAAAGGGCAAGTGGGGGGTACGTAAAACGAAGTGCAATATAGTGGTATTTTTAACCTTCAACAGCATCACCTTTTTGAGATTTACATATGGGGATTTTTTTGAATCTCCAGTAGGTAGGTGCGTAACCTTTTCAATGATGTTTCGATTTTTTATTTATTCACTAATGCTATTGTTTTACTTGATGAAATGGTTAACAAATATTTTATTTACATAATGGTTTCGATTCTGGTGAGACAAAACCTAAACTAACTAGCCTAAAAATGTTACATTCTAAGGCAAGTAAGTTCAGGATTCGGTGCCATAAGTATCGACACCAATGTCAGTTATTGTTGTAAAAATGAAACGAATTCTTTTCTTATTGGCCTAAGATGGAGCACGCCTTCCCAGAAGGAAGTTATTCACTCTAGATTCATATAAAATTAGTTTGATTAATTTTATTGATTTGTTTGTTTATTGACGACTTTCTGCAACGTAACGTAACGTTGCGTTTATAAAATTACACCGCCTAATAATTGAAATATCGTAAAAACATCAAAAATGTTATGAAAATGAGGGTTACAAAGCCAACATACAATAAATAAATATAAAAAAGTTATGCTCTTGAGGGTTAAAAAGTGGTGTGGTGGCATACACTATTTTTTACTTACCCTTTAGCACAAGTCTTACCAAACAAAACCTGCTTACATCACGATTAGGAGACCAAAAATAAAAAAGAACAGATTTTATGAATAAACGCTTATATTGTCTTGGATGTTATGTAATTTTGACAAATGTGGCATAACGTTGGAATGGTCATGAACTAGAAAAGTTATATTGAAAGATCAATATAACTTTTCTAGTTCATGACACAAACTTAGTTTTTTTTTAATATAATCCAACGTTGAAATCTCTGTTCCAAAGATAAAAGAAGAAGAAGAATTCTCAGTTTTTAATTTTCATTTTTCTAGACTTTGCATGCCAGCAGGCATGCAAAGTCTAGTAAAGTGAAAATTGCTGCAGATAAAGCAGCAGCTTTATCTGCTAGATCTCACGATAATATTGACTTTAATAGTACGGACTTAACTCGCAGAACTACCAATATTTAGATCTTTTTCGTCCAGTTCGTTGAAACAACCAACAAATTATACCGCAAGCAGATGGAACTGCTCACAAAGCTATTCCAACAGACATCTTGCCGCCACAGTTGCATCGATAACGGCTGGATCGCCAATAAACAAAGAAGTTAATTAAATAAATTGAAAGATATAAGTATATCTTTCAATTTATCTTTTTTTATTTTTAGTGGACTAATATTAGCGGGTGATGTTAATGAAGTCATCAACATTATTAGCTGATATTAGTCCACTGATAAACATAGGACTTCCCTACTGAGCGCCATAGCGCCATCAGCTTGCCGCATCCAGCATCAGTAGTCTCTCGCAGGTCGTCATCCCACCTGGCAGGAGGACCGTCCAACACTACGTTTGCCGAGTCGCGGTCACCGCTCAAGAACTCGTTTATTCAACGTTTGTCGATTCTTCGTGAGATATGACCGGCCGACTGCCACTTCAGTTTGCTAATTCTTTGAGTTATATGTCGATAATTTTGGTTCTCTGTGGACGTCACCCACGGGAAATAGGTACTTTTATTTGTAACTCAAATGCGTACGTAGCAAATATTATTCTTACTTACAACTTAATCAACGATGCTATAACCACCTATGTCTCGCCTCTGTTCTCGACTTGTACAACTATGTGTATAACACACGGGAATGCGCCCGTATTTGAGCGAAGTGACGATTGGCCGCATCAATCAACGCCAATTAGAACGATAGGTAGTGATTTATCTGTTCAGGACATAGATTTAGCTATAATCTAAAGCTATTTCTGGCTATTAGTCTGAGTACTAGTTTTTCCAATCGATTTGTTTCGAGCACCGAAAGTATGACTTGATTCTAACTATGGCGTGATCAAACGCGACGGTATTATAATAATAATAATAATAATAATTTATTCAAAAATTACTCAAGACAAATGTTTAACATAAAATATGAATAATAATAACTTAAATTCTAAAGATTACTTTTGTTTTAATGTGCTTTTTATAACAACCAACTTCAAATGATTTAATTACATTGATTCTAAAGTTTTACGGGACGAATAGTAATTCATTGGGAATAAAACTTTATGGAACCATTTTGTAGATAATTTTCTATACGAAAGCGAAATAATCATCAAAATCGGTCTACACTGACGGAGGAGTCGGTGAACACACAAAAAAAACACACATACAGTCGAGCATTGAACTTCTGTTAAAAATGGTTCTAAGGTCTTATGGAAGAGATCTTAGTTTCTGATATCTGTGAAAGAGATAGAATTTAATCGTCGTTTGTTGACAAGGATTGAAAAAGACGACATAGCATTTTCCTAGTTCTTAAAATTAAATTTTTCTAGTCATAGCACATTGGCGGAAAGGTGGGACTCTCCGTTTATGTGGCACTGGAGAAACTTGCACGCAACCCCTTTGTAAGGGCGGCGGTGTGCCCCGGTCACTGATGGTCCCTCGAGTCCGCATATTTGTCTGCCTATCGGTGACCTTTTGTTTTATTGATTTTAGTTTTCTGTCAGATTTGATTTTACTTTACATATTAATAAAGTTTTCATTATATTTTATTATTATTGCGTACTTATATTAAATGTTAGTTGATGAGTCATGTTTTTGAATCAAACAATTTGGATTTTTTATTATATTTATAGCTTTAAAAAAGTTCTATTAATAAATATTACCTACCTGATTCACTTCTTATTGGAATATATCAGCAAATGTTGTATACGATGTTCTACTAATAAATTTTGTAAACTTTTATGACACAAGGCAGAATTTGTGTAATCTGAATGATAAGCTCGTGTTCCGGTCTATCAGTGCTAAAATTTATTGAAAACACAAACTGTCACAAAATGTCTGGAATTAATAAATAGCGTCATGGTAATGTATTCATTTTACATCAAGAACGTCTAAAAAAGAAATATTATAAAATATTACAAAAATAATGCAAAAAAATTACAATAAAATGACATATTTGTATATAGCTTTTACCGGAAATCTGTGTTTTGTATTTTACTTGCTCTCAATAATGTCGTATTTTATAATAATGCGTGCATGTGATAATTACTTTTTTCTACAATAACGATAACATAAAACACCATACACTATGAATAACAGAACAATTCTTTGAAATAACGACACATATGGAGTAGACACGTTATTTTCCTTTATAAAATCAACGTAACCTTTTCGAAGAAAACGTACATAGCTCGAAATATATATTTTGATGAAAGCGCACGCGTCCTTTCGTGAGCTATTGTCGTATCAATATGATTAGTGAAATTCTTGAAACGAACTAACAGCAAGAATGGTTAAATAGTATAACGTTACATAATTCTGTTTTTGTTTCTTACCTTGCTACTTTTAGAAAACAACGATATTGAAATAAAAACTAGTTTATTTTTGGAACTTAACTGTAGAATTAAATCTTAAATCGAGTTTATATTTAGCAAATAAGCAATGTGTTCATCAATGTCGCACCATTATACCGCAATAGGTTTATGTTGGTGCTCACACTCGCCTTACACATAAATGCTAGGTATAATTAAATATTGCATTTGAATTATACGGGTCCAATTTCATTCCAACCCATTTTTTGAAAGCAACCTAGCTAACTCTCCCTTAGCTACGTGCCTGCCTGAAGACTTACCGTCTTCCGTTAACTTTGTTACAAGTTACGAAATATTCAGCTTTGTCCGTCCGTCCGCACGTTACCGGGCGCGCTGCCTCCAGCCGCGTTACTTTCAATTTAATTTGTGAAATTGAGAGAAACGCCATTGATGGAGAGGGGTTTAAACTGATTAATTCTGCTAATTAGCTTCCTGGTCCTATTTCTTACGATTTGGAGATGAAAGAGTCGTTATGCTTAGTTTAGTTTTCGACTTCAAAGCATTTGATTAAATAAATAAAAATAAATAAATATATAATATAAAAAACAGGCTTTACTCACGTGGCTTTTTATCGTCTAGTCGTATTGTAGGTAAGCAATGTTACTAAGAAACTAAAAACTCCAAATAGTCGCGATGGCCGGAAAACTATCACAATGAGGCCCACACATGGGCAATTATGCTGGAGTGAGAGAAGTTTCAACTCAAGCTCAGGGGGTGATGTGAAGATGATGATGGACTAATATCAACTACACCCAATATCCTAGCATCTGGGAATGGAAAACACAACATTATTTTTCGTCGTTATTTTCCTTTACCGCCGTCTACAATAGAAGCAAAGTGTCCATATGCCGTAAATGGCTCGCATACAAAAATAAAACCCTGGGAAATTATCCCATCTAATTTTCATACCTGCCTGTATTCTACAAGATTGCCAACATTAACAATTTTCCCCAGAACTCACAAAACGCAACATTTATTTGACACAAAAAAGACACCGCGGGACCCAACCGGCACTTTTTAACTGTAAGTACAGTCAGGCAAATGTTTTAAGCTTCCTAAAATATCAAGGTAATTTCAGGTAGATAATATATATCTTTTGGTAAAAGGTGGCCTTGGTAAAATCTTCTTTATCAATAGCCGACAAAACTTGTTTTAAAATCTTTAGTTTTTAACTGATTACTTGACCTACTTGATTGTAAAAGCAAATGGCTAGTAAATGAGATTATAGAATTAAGGAATTTGATAGGACCGAGAAATAGTCGTAAGCAAAAGGTCCACACCCAGTGGAATATCATAATCTGTGATGATGACTCATCACTAATCTCGGGTAACTAATCATTGATGCGTTACTTAGATTAGTATATCGAAGATGTGACAGATCTACATGTGAATTACCTTTGAAAATGATCCCACTGTCATTTTTCGCAATCAGTTGTGACAACGACAATAACCCTTTTTAACACGAAGTGTGTGAACAGTGTAAAAATACGATATCGCAGTAAATCATCGACACGGGCGCGCCGCGCCGCCGTCCCGCCGCCGCGGCCGACGCACAAAAGCCCTGACCGTAATTAGTTTTTTTGCCCGCACTGTGCAATATTTCAGCATTTCGACCTTTCCGGCCGCATCCGTAATAATTTTTCAATTATGAAATTGTTTTATTATTTTTTCCTGAAGCGGTGAATGGAATAATTTTTCATTGTTGAAATAGGATTGCTTTTATTTAGCCTTTTTTGTAGAACTTGGTATGTAATGGAATCACACTGATATTATAAATGCGCAAGTTTGTATGTTTAGATGTAAAGATGTTTGGATGGATGTTTGTTACTTCTTCACGCTAAAACCACTGAACGGATCGGGCTGAAATTTTGCATATATGTAGTTCTGCCTGGAATAAAACATAGGCTACGTTTTATCCCAGAAATCAGTTCCAAAACGATAGAAAATCTAAAAGTTTGCCTAGAAATAACGCGTGCAAAGGCGGGGACAGAAACTAGCAATCAATATTTTTAAAAGTTGGATCAAGCTTCATTGTTCAGCTACACGGCCGGGTGGGTGATAGTTCACAACATTCTTGCTTATCGAAGTTGGTAGAAGTAGACGATCGATCCCGAACTTACCTGCAACAAAAAAACAGAAAATAAAATTAAGTTTCAATGTATTCCTAGGTTTCTAAGATCAAACAGTTCGATAACATCAAGGGATCGAAGAAAGAGAGGTAGGTCTTTTCCCAGTGGGACGGGGTGGCCTTTATGTAATTTATAAAGTTTCTTATCATTGAACTCGTGGATAAAGAGCAGGTTATACTTCATAAAACCGAACGCATAGCACATGATTGGATTTTATCAGATCTAAATAAAATTATATAGGTACTTATAAATTTAGTAGTATTTAAATTATTAGTGCTAATAAAATATGAATTAAACAAACGAAAGCACGCAGCAAAAACAAATCTGAACTTCACTACACTCTCATAAATTATGAAAAGAACATTTCATTATTTATGAAAGTGTTATTATTCGGTATTTTTCTCTCAAATGAAAAAGTAACTTCCCTCGTTAGACTGCATGCACAGCGGGCTACGGGCCAGGTGTATGCTTTCATAGTGTTGCCAGAAAGACGAAAATCATTACCTTTTTGTTGAATCTCCCGAACAAACTACTGCCGAATATTTAGCTCTACAGGCACTAAAAATCATTGACAATTGATTCGAATCCAGAACAACCACAAGTAATAAAAACATATCGGAATTTCAATAGGTTGTTTTAAAATTGGTCTAGACATAATTTATTGGTAAGGCTAGACAAGCCAAACACAAAAAAACGTTTATCCGAACAACAATGAATTCTCTTATACATTTTACCTATATTCTTAAACAGAGTTGTTTTGAAAAAACCCTAAACAGAACCAAACTACATAAGAAAAAGTAAGTAGGTATCCTAGCTATTTCAATTCCCTCTATATTCCTTCGGTTGATAGAAATAGTGTTGTCTACGCGATTCAAGCTGTGAATATAAACGAAAGTCTGTTGCAGAATGTTTTTCCCAAGCCCAAAGCCAGCCCATCCCTAGCACGGGGCTGTGGTCAGGCGTCTGCGAGAGTGCATCTCTCGCAGACGCCTGACCCCAGCCCCGTGCCATGTGGAAGCTGCGAATATGTTATAATTACTTTTAGTTTACGTCCACCTGCCGTGGTGCAATGAAAAAACTTTTAAAAGTAAACACAAGATTCAAAATATTTATTAATAATTCCGCGCAAAACCTTCTCTAAAAGATTCCAACAAAATGCAATTCGGAATTGTTATTTATTAAATATTTTTGTGTTTTTTGCAATGGATTTCCGCAAAGTAACGCTTGAATATATTTATTAATTAAAAGTAACTTATTTGTACTACATATAAATTTCTCTTCTACACATGCACATAAGGGTGTCCCGTAGAAACGTTTTTGGATTTCCGTAACGTAAGACCATTCGAAAGTTGTAAATTTGTACGAAGAATGCAAATAAAATTTTAAAAAATCTAATAAAAGGTCTTTAGGCCTCTACCGGCCTTCAAAGTTTAAAAAAAAAATTTTTGTTCTATTTTTGACTTTATAAAATTTTCAGGTCTGAAAAATATATATTTTTTTTACTATACTTTGGTGTAGTACCTGAACGGTTCTTTAATCTGCGTGGTTAGAAACATTACCAACAGCTTCGTATTTTTTAGGGTTACCCTGAATTCCACCTCCAACTTCCCTCAATTTTCTACTTTTTCCAATGATATTCTGTACTTGACTCGCGAGGGTTTTGTTTGTATCCAAAGTAAATTTTATGCCATAAAGGTACAGTTTCAATAACAAAAGTGTCAAAAGTGGATATTAAACCGATTATATATTAGACTTTGAACCAATGAACTCAAAGAGAAGTCAAACTACATGTTCTATGTTTGGACCAAACAAAGGACGTCATAAGGTTTATTTTATAGGTAAAGAACGACCTGAAAATGCAATAAAATGGAAAAGATCCATCCAATACAGATATAGTTAGTATGTACGTCCAATTGTTTTTGAGGAGATCAACAAAAATTGGACGAAAGCTTCAATTGCAATCGTTACATAGTCACGAGTTTACAATTACTCAAAGCTTATGTTGAAAGGTACCTAGTTTAAAAAGACGAAGATGATAGTTATGAAAACAAACTGAAATGTTTTGTTGAATCATATGAAAGTGTTTTTGACGTTGCTGCTTGTAAATGCATTTCATTTGAATCTTGTTTGTGTTCAAAACCATCAAAAGTTCCCATCGCTGAGCGAAGTTTTTTGTTGGACCAAGGAAATTAAAGGAAAATGTTTATCAAAGGTTTAGACCGATAAGAAACAGATAAATTAGTAAAACGACAGCTGACTACGTACCTACTCCAAATGCATCTGAAAAGTGAAAACCTCCATATGCTTACCAACAACGTCGTTAGAGTTTACGCACCGATTTGGTTCTTATTCAAGCACAAGGCATCTTATAAGGACGGAGCCAAGCATTTATATCAACTGATTATATTCTCTCGATTCTTACCTGAAAATCTCAAAACTGTTTTTGATTCTGTGATCGCAAGAAACGCATTTTTTGCGCATCCAAAGAATAAATACTTGTCAGCATGATTTTTGATGAAAGAGACCACATTCGAGAGCTAGGATTGCATAAAATAATGAAAGCTAGAGAAGCTGAAAATAATACAAAACCCCGAATATTTAGGCCTCCTAAAATAAACTTCGAAGCCAGTGATAACACTGAAATGATTATGTGGCAAGAATGTCAAGTTACCGCATCGCCGGTTCTTCGACACATTTCAACTGAGGGCCTTCAAAAAATAACAATAGATAAAAATTTGCGAATTGGAGACTTTCCTTGCCACACTGAATCTGTTGAGAGGTGTGTGAAATTTGTGACAGAGGCCTCACAAAGCGTAACTGACGCTAAATCGATAGATGGATTCATTAAAGCCCAGATGCAATCTAGTGCTAAAGTGCCAAATGAGTCGAACAAATAAGTTTAGATTTTAATCATTTGTAAGTAACTTTAAGATATATTTTGTTTATTTTCATTGTTTATATGGTATGTTTTATTATTTAAATTAATTAAACATCTTCTATACTTAATTTTTGTTTAAGTTTAGACTCACGATGTAGGTCACTAAAAACTTGAATTTAAAAAACTTCAAAGAGGGGTAGAGGCTTCAAGATGGGTAGTATTTTTATTTATTTTTTTGCCAGTTTCATAATTTACGTGAAATAACGCAACTTTCGATACATCTTACGTTGCTGTAAAGTGATTTTTTTTCCTATACCGATGCACATGCTAAAAATGATTAAGCCTAGGAAATAATTTCAAAAGTTTTAGTAGTCCCTAAGTATTGACACATAATATGTAGACAAGCATTTATTTGCTGCTCACACAGTACTAAACATTAATTATATTTTCTTTACGTAAAACAATATGTTGAATCAGATTTTTATACGAACTGCATAAACATTAAAAGTCTTATTCTAGTTTCTTGAATGTTAGCCAAACAATGTTGGAAGTATAAAAAAAACTTTTTTATCCTCGAAGAGAGAAAAGTGCTACAAATATTTTCTTTTTAAAAGTTTTACAAGCAAACTACGGGCGCTAAAATAAATGAATCACAGCAGCAGCTACTCCAGAAAAAGTTTAAGTTGAGACGAACTAAACAGCTCGGTGAGTGAAAATAAATGTCATAATTCAAAATGCATAAAAAACATGATGCACTTTATTTTAGAGCTTAGAAGAAAATAATTGAAAACGGTAAACTACGAGTTGGGCTCGCATTCTACTGATTTCAATGTAATTTATTTTTAAACGTTTCTTGCAACGTCCACTTGAATTTTTAAATTTATAGTTTCAGAAAGACGTAGTAACTTAGTGAGCAATAGAACTCGCACATAATTGTAATGGTTTCAGAGTTAATAGCGTGCCCCGTGGTGGTCGCGGAGTAAGAATTGACGCCACTAACGCCTGAGCCAACTGAGGGAACCAACCAGAGAAAGGGCAGCAGCTTCCTTCTGTGTAATATTAACACCTGTACTGCGATTACCGATCCGCCTGCCAAGTGTGGTGATTGGCAAAACCATCCAAGCAAGGGGTACTTGGATGAGGCACGTTCACCAGTGAACAATGGCAGAGAGGCTAAGCGTAATTTTCCCTCTGCCTTATAAGTTCCTTACCCTAAAAATCCAAAATATTGTTTAGTAAAAACTCTTCGTAGGAAAAGTTGATGGAGTTATGGAATTCTTGAAATAAATTACGTGTGCAAATAGTCCTGTAAAGTCAAAAAGAAATAAAGCACTTTGACTTGATCTGCAAACCTAGAAAACTAACCCAGCTGTATAAGGTTTACCAGCGCCAGTGCAATTTGTTAGTCGCCACAGCTCACTCAGTCACCCGAGACAAATGCGCGCGACTGGATTAGGACAGTGTTAATTAAATGTGCCGGTAGATGGCGACACTTGTACAGTATTAGAAGTAATGCTGGGATGTTAGGGTGGTTTGCTGACTTCCAGGGTTAGGTGGTACGTAGATGGATAGATAACACTTTATTGTACCACACACAGAAACAAAAAATACACAAACACAGGGCGGCCTTATCGCTACGAGCGATCTCTTCCAGGCATTTCGAAGACAAAAACTCAATCTTTGCAAGTACTACTGTAAAGATTGTGTAATGAATTGTTTATGTTATCGTGCGCAGGCGCATCTCAAAGCCGTTCATTAAATAAACGAATAATGCTGGACAATCCACACAGCATCATCTAGCCCCCAGCTAAGCAGAGCTTGTGTTATGGGTATTAGATGACTGATATACTTAAAACAATATATAACATAGATATAATCCATAATAATAATCAATAATAATTTCGTACATTACAAGAATTACACGTCAGATAAAAAATAAGTAGGACATTGAATTCTAGTACTATAAATTATATTATAAGTATAGAAATTATTCAAAAATTTTACAATAGTAAATTAAATTTAAAATTTTAATTAGATAATAATATTTAATATATCTACAGACAGATAACAACATTTAGTCACTTTTACAGGCTAAAAACTCATCGTATCTTAAAAGCTGTTGTCAATAAGCCAGTGCTTCAGCTTGTATTTAAAAGATGTAAGGCTTGTTGCTTCCGTTACAAACCTATATATTTTTTATTATACTTGGAAAATATCCAGAACACCCGAAAGTAATAGTTGCTGAACAATAATTTTCCCAAGGCGACAATCGAACCCGCAACCTCCTGCGTCGCAGACGGACCTTCGCCCGCCGCGCCACCGAGGTCGTCTCCATTCTCCGTTAACCTACGTACCTTGTACTTGCGCTCGTACAATTGTCTATCAATGAATAATATTTTGTCTTTATTCAGTCTTCAATGCATTTTAGTTTCCCGATGTAATTAGATTTTGATCTGTAGAAATGTATTCAAATTTACTCGGTTCCTATACCGCGGGTTATTATGTTTTTAAGATTTTAACAATGTCTTCGTGATTTCAGATTGAGTAATATGTAGGTAGGTACTTACTGTCCCTACACCTAAATACATATTATTTTCTTTAAATGACAAATCGTTCGAAAACTATTCTTTGATAGATATATAGATTTTTTTTTTTAATTTTAGGAATACTTTCAGCTAGAAAATTACAAAGTAAAAGAACTTTTAACTAAATACATGAGCGTTACATGTACTTATGCTGAGGGCTATTTATAAAGTTTACACTGATAGCAAAAAACATAATAGTAAAACATGTTTCAGTAATGCTGGACGACTAAGTAAAAAACATAGCTTAACTAATTTGATACATAAAAAAAACTTATGTTAAGTTAAAAAAAATTAAAAACACATTGCACACACATAAAAAAGGAAAAAAACAAGTAAATCAATGAAAAGTAGATAAAAAACAAAACATAAGCTAACAAGATTACCTAAGTGGAGGTGTCCACAAAGAATTTACCATACAATAGTCGTTTGAGCTTACTAGTAGACGTGTTAAAGATATCTAGAGGTATATCAATATCTGCACATACCAAGGTGTTGAAAGAGGCACTTGCCCTAATGAAAAACGCATTTTGTCTGTAGTTTGTTTTAACAAAAGGAATATACAACAGATTTGGTCTTCTCAATGCAGCCCTGTGGGTGCGTAGCCCTATGAGCTCCAACAACTCCGAACAGTCAACTGTGCCATTAGCTATATTCAAGAGATACTACACTAAATCAGCGATATTGCGCCGTTCATAGAGCGGAAGAAAATGAAACCTACGACATCTAGCCATGTCAAAGTCAAAAGTCAAAAAACTCTTTATTTCCATAAATACAATAAATGTATACTTAGAAAAGGTCAAATTCTTAATAATTAAACACTGACACGGAAATAAAGTGATATTTTTGATTTCAGTCGCTTCGGTACGTAGACTAAAGTAAAGAAGCGACGAAGAAACCTTTAGCCTGTTAGTTGTTATTTTTCGTGTTGGAGCAAATTCCGTCCCACGCTTTTTTATCCTCTAGATAATCTGATATTTTATAGTAGGCCTTTTTACACAGCAAGGTTTTGACAATTTGTTTGAATTTATTTACTGATAATTTTTGCAACTCACTAGGAGTTTTGTTGTAGAAGCGTATACATTGCCCTTTAAAAGATACATTAATTATGTGTAGTCTAGTTGTGATCATGTAATCCGGAAGAAAGAGTTTAGCTTTATATTGTAGTTACCTCATGAACCTCTTCTGTATACGTTCCAATCGGGTAAAGTATTAAAACTTTATTTCACCATCAAAGCATATAAAACATTACTACAAGAGAAACATCCCCAACTCCCAACCGCCCAAATAACTCAAAGCCTTAAAACCATTTTAAACCCTACGCGCGTATTTCAGCGCTTGCTGAATAAGTCCACATTTCACGGGGCACGACTTAATAATAGATTAAACTAGTGCTGGACTAGTTAAAATATTTCATGTTTTACTTTTGTAGCGAGCGAATTAAACTTTTATCCGGTACAGTAGGGTTACGAAACTACACGCTTAGCCGGAGCCGGGCGGGCCGGGGCAAGAAACAGAAATCTGGATTTATGTACAAGGTGTGTAGTTTTTATCGTAACCATACCTACTTTGTATTTTGAGTACGAACTGTACCAGGTAAGGGTTATTATCAAATGCCAATAAAACACAGTTATTGTTCAGAGACACACGTCCAGCCGATATGCCGCCTGGAGTGCGAATCCCCAGCGCGCGCGTGTAAACCCATAACCGGTTAGCACATCCGATGCCCGTGTACATTTTAATATAATCAGAATACTACACGAACCCACTGTTTTTTTTCACTGTAAACACTCCTTTAACCTCACCATTGTAGGCTATGTAAGAATATAATTATGTAAGTTTCTAGTTATTTCAACTCCCTGGTTACCCGATTGACCATTAAATTACTGTTTTATACTTTTAAGAGTTTAAATCTCTACAATTCTAGATTTTAGTAATTTTTCGGTATAAGCACACAAATGTCGCTATATTTTGAGCAAGACACAGCATAAGCGAAACGCTCTCATAAAGACTTTTTTCGTTGTTTCGTTTCCGCATACGAACGCGTCAGTGTACAAGGGCGTAAAATTTTTAAATTTTATTTTTGGTATATTATTAGTTTGTTTATTTCGTTCACAAACAAAGACAGCACAATATAAAACTATACATGCAAGTACCCAACAAATTAGGTAGGTTAGAATGTATGATTATTTTGACAAAATAGTCCAGAAACCCTCTCAGTAGAATTAGTTACAGGTACCTAACAGATAAGCAGAGACAATAGGCTATTGGTCAGCTACCGTACGTACGTAGTATTTACAAAACTATCCTCCGACCTTTCCCACACCTGCATAGCTCCACACAGTGCGGGTAATGGAGTTAGAACTCCGACGACGTCGCGTCGCGTCGCTGCAACAATGTGTCCACGCGTCGAGATTCAATTTGTACTTGTTGAGATTTAGTTTAATTGTTCATTTTAAAATGATGCGACGGACATGGCGCTTTTACCTGCAGTGTGTGGATTTTAATTTGTTAGCAACCGCCTTAGTCAAATCACATCCTGTGTGTCGTATGCATTTTTACTTCGATTACCAATACAACGTTAGAAAATGCTATCGGCGTTATGTCCACCTTACTTGTTTCTGGACTGGTTTCCGCAACTAGGCCACAGGTGGGCCCTTTTTGCGTGTCGGGTGGGGGGCTGCTAATCTAACCACCCGATGTCCTCTAGGAAAGCCAGCTCGCTGACGCCCCAGTGCATGCCTCCCTAGGCGTCCTCGGGGTCCCAAGGTAGTGTAGTCGTTGAGACGCTACGCTATCGCACTCTACAAGCACATGCGCGGCCGCCTCCTCTGCGTTCACGCACCCTTTGCATAGGGGGCTGTCCGTGATACCCAGATTAAATAAATATTTGCTAAGCATGCAATGTCCTGTGACAATACCGACGATTAGCCGGAGTTTGTCCGGTTTCAGATTGAGGAGTTTTCGGGAGAATCTCGGGTTTAAAGCCGGGAAGGCCTCGGGAGCATAATTATGATAGGACTTCAACTCACAGATGAGTCCCGTTAAATGTTAAAACCTAAACACTTAGGTTTCTATTACCTTCCATATATAACTCTTATAATAAAATAAAGGTGTGGACATAATGCTTGGAGTAGAATGTCCGGCGAATGAATGGCGGTGCACTAAGTAGTTGTTGTTTTTAGTGAAGCTGTCAGTGTCACTGGCGAGAGAGCGCGGGAATTTAAAAAAATGAGAGGCGCGGCTAATTTTAAAAGTACGCTTATCGTTAAACTGCTCAAGATTTATTTTAAGAAGTAAAGTATACAAAAGAAAATTTAAGAGAATGGTGCAGAGAGGTAGGACTATTCTGCTGATGTCGAGGAAGCAAACTAGGTAGGTCTCACTATTGCAGACCACACAACCGAAAAATTGGGACATCAGTTATCTCCAGAATCCAGCTGGATAGTAGGCTTTTGGGGTGTTACACAAAGCACTCAAGGACACTAGCAAAGGATCACAGACTGAAAGCACGTCAATCTCGAGAACTTACTTAAACATAATAATAATACAAAATAATAGTAATATAAAAACATAATAATAGTAATACCGATAAAAAGAGCGTGGCCACTCATCGGCGCGCAAAGCGGTTGTTCCGAGTCATTTGCAGTTTGCCCGAAGGCTCGGCAGTGTAAAACTATTTCCTCAAATTATTAGCAGAATCGAACAAGAATTATAAAATTCAACACATTACGTCTCATTTAAAATTTCTATAAATACCTAAGTACTGACCATTTCTAACGTTAAGTATGGTCGAAATAGAATATACAATTTAACGTTTTACGTTAATGTCCAATTTTAATTTAACAACGCACAGTGGCTCGGAAGTCGTATATCCGCAGATAAAAAGCAACGTAAAAAGCGCAATAAAACGGTATCAGTGTTAATCTGATGTCCGAAAACAAAAGAGCTTCCTTGTTTTGTAAAAAAAATTAGGCCCTTGGCGCCTCCATTGCTTTGTTAGTTATACAAGGCGCCGCATAATCAGTGTTTTAAGTGAAAAAAGTGATTATGGGGTACTTTTTTTTCTGTTCTCTTTATCATTATCATCGGCATATATTAGTCCACGGCTTTCTTTATTTATAATAGACTTTTTCTGTTATTTTGGTGCATTTTCCGCTTATTTTAGGTAAGTACGTTAATGCACTTCTTACATTAACACGCACACACACATTAAAACCTCCGTTAGGTACGGGGTCTCTCCTTTCGGCTTAGTAAACCCATCTTGTTTAAAAACTTTCGTTTCACAATGACTTTATTCAAACTGGCGAGATCCTGTGATTCGCCCCGACTCGCGAGTTTTCGCGAATTTCCTCAAACTCCCGTTGACAGCTGGGATGAATTTCGCAAGTTCCCGCTGTAAATATCTGTTTTAGGTTCATTAGCATCTGTCCAGCGTTATATCCAATTACCGCAAGTTCTGTAAGTTTCAGACTTTCAGCCTTTGTTGGGAATGAGTCGGGACTTGCTGGTTTTATTGTTCTATTGCAGCCAATTAACTAATTGTAACCGATTGCAATTTAATAGAATGAGAACAACTTCGTAAGATCGCCGAAAGGGTTGATGGAGGTTTGAAAGAAAGAAAATAAATTTATTGGTTTATATATCACAAGAAAACAGCAAATTATTTTTGCTACTTCTTAGCATCAAAACTACAAAATGGGTCCAGCTGAAATTATGCACGTAAGTAGACAACACAGCCACGCATATAGACCTGCCTGGGCCTGCAACAACATTAGGCTACTTTATGTCCCGGACGCGCCGAGCTGCGGGCTGTAGCTAGTTACAGGATTATAAAAGCCGCGGACAAAACAATTACCTACCTATTAATACATTTATTAAAAATAACAAACACAAACCACCTAATTTTAGAAACCCAGGTTTAGATTTAAAGGTTTGTGAATTATCTTGATTTATGTGGTAATTGTACTTACTTCTTTCATTACATTAAGTTAAATCTAAACCCCAATAAAACCAATAAATTTATTATGCGATGCAATATTTGTGAGACCCCATTATTGAGACCAAGGAGAAGGACCGAACGCGTCGAGCTCGCGTCCGCCCGCCGCCCAGCAATGGGCTGAGCTTAGCAATAAACGGCAAGATTACCACGCCGTAATCCAACTGCCATTACACGAGACTTGGAGGAGAAATAATGCAGACCTTACCTAGTTACGAAAGTTAGCCGAGCCGTTATTAACGTAGTTCGTTTTATTTCATTTCACAACCAGTACCATGTCTGAGCGAGTCAAGGCTCATGACTCCACTGCTGGACATAGGCAATACGACGCCACAAATAGCGGTCTTGAGCCGCCTCCATCCACGACTCCCTGCAACCACTCTACAATGTCGTCGGTACACCGAGGGAGGTCTCCCAACATAGTTCATCGCGGCCGCCTCACAATACCGTGGTTATCAGTTCTGTGGGTTCGACCAACACATAAATGTGCTATTACGTCCATTCCTAATGTCCAATCTTATCTTTTTGGCCACCTGCAGTTGAATTTCGATACGATTATCTAAAAGCAAGATCTGTTGAATTGTTAGTTAGAATTTTTCAATGGTATGGTAATATGGTAACTCATAGTGCGTTCAGGCGAGACAAGCAATAGCATAAAAAACGCAAAGAGTAATTTATCTGAACCTCCAAAATGTCCTTTAAGGACAGATTGAGCGCTCCTCCGTCTTATGTTTACTCTGCGAATCATACTCGTACGTTTCTCCAGTCGCTTCGATAATTCGGCAAAAAGTATCCGATAGGATTTACGAAACTCGAATAATTGAATTGATGAGCTCGTATCGCTTGAGCCCAATACGCTAACTTTTATTCCATGCCATTTTCTTTTCTGTTTGCTTTGCATAATATTGTGCTAGCACGTTTTGTAACTATTGAAACTAATTTTGTGTGTATGTGGTCTGTATAAATAAATATAATAAATTTAGAAAAACTAACTTTTTTGAATAGTCTCATTCAATTAGTCTCTTGAGAAGAGATCGTCTACGTAAGTAAAACCCACTAAATGAACCCTCCTTGATGGATTATCATCATTGACCGTTAGCTAATAATAATGATGATAAAAATATGTCGTCAACCGTCACCCAATTCGGGTGGGCCCAAACGAGCGCATATTAGTCGTGTAAAATGCGTAGACTTTTAACATCAAATACAATTCATTTCGTGTCGTCATGTGGAGAACTTTTTGTATGAAGCGTTTAATTTTACGCGACTCCCAACTCAAGACTTGCCTACGGTTGGACCTAGATCGTGCTAGCCACCATTGCAACGTTCGCTGCATCCTAGAACAAAGTCTCCTAACTTATCTCAAAAGCTGCATCGACCTCTTTCTCGAGATAATTGGAAAACTTTCCTAATAAAGAATCACTAACAGAATCGAGCGCTACGCCCCATTCGAATTATTGAGTAGGTATTTTGTAGATAGATCCTTTGCTTATAAAGAGGGTTTTTCTGTATTTTCAAATGCATCAAATATTCAGGGGTACACAGGAATGCTTCTAAACGGTGTACAGAACCCGCTAACATGGGAAATAGAGGAACTGCTGTAAACTTAGTTTGGGTTCACACGAATGTCTAGCTCAGCTGCTGTGATAATAAAAACTTTTATATTCAACTTTGAGTAGTTTAATAAAGTTTATCAAACGAAAACTCAAGCTCAAGCTTGTCTACCACTACTTTTAAAATGTATTTATTACTTTCAGCTTATCCGCACAATAGATATAAGATTATTTTCTTCCAATTGAATGTAATATATTACGTATAATCAGTTATCTAGTACCCAGAAGTGTAAGACACGACACAAGTGTTCTGGTAGGATTAATAGTAGATATTTTATAGCACATACTTGAATGGTGTAGAAATATGTTATCATGTAGATATCAGCACATATTTTTTAAACGTTATTATGAATCAGTGAAAAATGTACCTATGTTATTTTAAGTATTATCTTTTCTGAAAGTTACCTCCGTTAATATAGTCAGAAGTTTATTTCAATACGAGCGTATCTCACATTTATTTTTATTTATTATTGATCGTTTTCTTATACTAGTGTGTTTTTTATTTTTGTTTGATTGTATAGTCGTCATGAGTAGTTATTCCGTAACGCCAACAAGTGTCTCTGACGGAAGACCTGCGTTGGTCGGTAACTTGCTAGTCAACCAACTCACGCTGATGCAGAGCCATTTTGTTATTGGACTTATACCTCGTACTTTAAAATGTATTTTCTCTAAGTCTAAGTTATTATGTATTCTGTGTAAGTCTTATAACAAATAAATATATATTCTATTCTATTCTATTCAAAACACAAACTCAGATAATGCTGTGTGAATTGTCCAAATTTTTATTTATTTATTGAAATAGAATTTTGGCCAGTATTTCACCCAAACGTCCCTATTAAACAAAAAGATCCCTAACATGGCAAAGAACAGTAGAAACAGTAATGGGAACACGGTAAAGTAGTAACAATCGTCTTCCCGTACTTTCAATTAGAAGTAACTCGGGACGTCGAAGAAATAACAAGGGGACTTACGACAATTTCAAAATCAAGGCGAAATCTGACAAAGGAGAGAGGATCAGTCCCAAAGAACTTCAGTTTCAGACAAAGAAATGTTCGTTAACTACGCAGGTAAAGTTATTAGCTATAAAGCTATTTAGAGTACCTAATAGACAGTTTGGACGATACGAGAAATGTTCATTATTTAATAATCAGTTGAATAATAATAATAATAAATTAATTAGGCGATGGTAGGGCAAGATGAAATTTTAGGAAACTTTGTCATGTTCAACGCTTTTGGAAGATTAAACCAAATTAGGTCAGAACGTATTTAAGTCAAAACTAATCATAAGTTGAAATTCATCTTGAATAAAAATATATTAGGTACGATAACTGCAAGAAAATACAGTATTCATTATCTACGGGTAAAGCATTACAACCTCCATCGCAGAACAACAAAAACTGCAGGAGTGAGCTAATATCTCAACCGCCAGTTCATCGGCCAGCGGGAAATACAGTGCTTCTGTTATACATAGGGTATTACAGCTCGTTGGCCACGATGTATTTCAGACTTACTGAAAGTATTTAAGTTGATTTCTTACCAAAAAATATTATTGTATACCAGTGAGCTTTCACTAGTTACCTGATTTTTATGAACACTTTTCGGAAAGCTTTTAATGCTCCGATGCAATGTTGTTATAGTGCATTTAAAACGATAACTTAATTCTGAAACCTAATTTGTAATGTTCTGTGGACGTTGTGTGTGTCCCTCAGTTACATTAGGACCTACCTTCCTTCCCATCGTTTCCCAAAACGGTAACAAGTAAGTAGAAAATTGGACAATTACCTCCCCGCTTCCGAAATAAAAATCTAATTTAACACACAGCGTATTACTTTTATCAAGAACGGAACGTAAAAACGCAAAGAACCAACCACGCCTGAGCCATAAATCTCTTCACACGTAAAAAGCGAAATTAGGGCCGATTAGATTTGTGGCGAGTCGTTTATCTTCGGAGGAATACGTTTGTTATAATTTGTTTTAATGCCACAAAAGTATCTGATCGAGTTGCATAGATATTACTTGTTTTGGAATAATATATTTAGTCAACCAACCGTCAGTCAATCAGTGATTTCCTCCAGGGGAGACGACTGGACCTTATGGTTATCCTGTCCATCTACGTGGTTGCCGAGTCATCGTAATCATTTTTTTTTGGGTTTGGTTTTGGTTGGATTGGACATCCTACTCAAACCTAAGCGAGCCATGACTATAGATGCGAAGCTGGCTTACAATGGTTTCCACCAAATGGTGTTCACCTGCCGTTAACGTGGACACCTATAAAACCCCGGTAGATACTGGGGTTTAAATGTTGTTTAAAAATTTGGACATCACAAGTTGTACAAAAATATGAATTAAAGTTTTAATTTTTTTTTTCTTCACCAGCGTCATCTAGTCCCAACCTAAGCAGAGCTTGTGTTCTGAGTACTAGATGACTGATATACATAATACAAAACAATACATAGATAGATATTTTTTATTATACATAGATAATACCCAGAACACCCGTAACAAATATTTGCAGATCGTACAAACATCTGTCACAAGGCGGGAATCGAACCCGCAACCTCCTGCGTCACAGGCGGACCTTCGCCCGTCGCGCCACATCGGTCGTCCAGTATTTTGGTATGGAAATGGTATTTTAATTTTGAATTTATCGCCACGGCTAATTTGTTGAATTTTATTTCATTGACATTGTTGAATTATGTAATTCAACAATGTCAATTCAAAAATTAAATACAAATAATCACCCAGTATGCGCAAAAACCTATTCCAGATCTATTGTCATAACCTACCTTTCCTCGTTCCACAGTCGGGTTACTACCACTTTTTACTGGTAGCCAAATGGTGGATACCGGAGGATATTGGTGGACACCGGTGTCTACCCGCTGCTTTACATCTATAGCCATGACTCAGCTACCATGTTAGTTCACTATTGTCAACCGTTCTGACACCTGAGATCCTACAGGGGACTGTTGACTCATTTAGTTGAACTAAATAAATAATAATAAAGAACAGAACACCCGGAATAAATACCTGCATATCGTGTACAAACACTTGTTCCGAGGCGAGAATCAAACCCGCAACCTCGCATAAGTGGGACAAAAAAGGTAGTGTTACATGGGACATGGGGGTGCTATATGCTATATGTCAATTTTTCACGTCAAAGTATCAAAATCACAAAGTAGAGTCAAGAGAAGTTCTATTCAATGTAAAATACCCAACTCGCATATTATGCATAGAACTGCTAAATAAATAGAAGCTACGTTTGCTAGAGTTGATAGAAGTTTGCTTGTTTTAAAATTCCAACACTACATATTAACGGTAACATATGGCATCGCTGTACAACTAAATGGGCTTAAAGCACAAGCTGTAGCGTTTTATGATCGTATTAGAAAAGTCATAATTATTGTATTGGTTATGTCGATAAAGACTCGTCTTCCGAATAACTTCCTCCATGACCTTTTGAGCTATCTATCTTCTAGTAGTTTGATAATGGATCAGTGGAGCTACTTGTAGATTGTTTGCAACAGTCTGCAGTTAGTCCAATTGTTTCAATTGTAAGTACCTTCTAGTTTGTTTCTATTCTTTGATGATCATTTTCTTTGCTTATATCAAATACCTTTTGATTATTAAAAATCATAATAAAATAAATCAATGAAATTACTTTTATCTAGTAGCAAAATACACTCTTTTGGACATTAATTGAGTAGATTGGTGTGCACAGGAAAGAAATAAATAATGCTGGCTCTTTCACACAGTATTGTTTAGCTCCAACGTAGAACCTAGTGATAAAGAAATGGCAAGTTGTCACATTGGAGGCTAAGATACACTTCGGGTCGCCCAAGCTTATGCTGTGTGGATTGTTCAGCATTTTTTTTTTAAATGATTTAGCAAGTAGATTGGTGTGCGTGTTATCATCGAAAATAGGGTACCTAGCTTATATATCCCCCTATCAATAGATTTATGAGTAAGTTCCAACTTAGAAAAGGTGTCTAAGTAGGATTTCGTAAACTCTCGTTACTTCAGCCACTCTACAACTAGATTATTCAATTGGCAGCAGTTTTTGCTCCCTCCATCGCTGTTTGAGCCCAGCGCAGCGGCCAGGCATTCAGTACAGTAGAATATAGACATAGAGTATGAAAGCGGACCAAACTAAATTCAGTTTTGCCTCAAGTGTGTTCGAATATGCCGAACGCTTTAGCGTACAAAGGGTTACGTGCTGGCGATTCTAGGTATCGGTAAATTATTTCCAAATACCGCGAAATAAACTGCAGTTTATGGAATATAGGGCCAGTGTTTGACAGTTTTTAGGAAGGGGACCGTAATCAGAGAATATTTAGTTACCGTACATTGGATGTGGTTGGGAACTAATGTATGAAAGTTTTCTTTTCCGAGAACAATGGGTTTGGATGTAATGGGAACAAGCCATACAGTGGAGTACAGTTTTAATTCTAATGTTAGCTATGGATTTAATTATCTGAAATAAATAAATACAATACAATATGTACAGTTAATATTTTTGCCATATTTCTGTAGAAAAAGATATTTTGGTGTTATACTAAGACCTTTTCCAAGGTCTTAGTAGAACATCATTTGTTTGTTTTATAAATCCAATGACTACCTGTGACTACGTCCGTGTTTATCAGGTTCTGTCCTTCCCAGGGAACAATCTACATATGTCCTTGCAAAATATAACCGTAACAAACATTTAGACCGGGATAAAAAAGGAAATTCTCGTGTTAGAATTACTATGGTACCTCTATTTATAAATTTTTAAGATTATTAATAAAGTTATTTTGTAATATCAGGATGAGGATTTGAATAAAAACTATTATAATCCATGCAAAACTAATACTCAACCTCCATGTGTACCACATTCTATTAAAATTTTAAATATTTTAAAAATACAAGCGAACTGTGACCAAACGAGTGTTGCCCAATTATAATCGCCGGTTGCGGCACTTACACAAAGTGTTCCAAGTAAAATTGTGTAAAAAGTTGTGTAAAAGCTTGTGAGGTATTCACAGAGCTAGGGCCATTTTAGAATTCAGTTTTCACGGTTTTAGTGCTTTTTGAATAAACGTGCTCGTTGTTATTGGCGATTGATTGGGTGGTGTAATTGGCGTAATTGAACTGAACCACAAACTGAATTTTAAAAAATTATGTGATGGAATATTCTAGTTCAGTTTTAGAGACCGAAAATAAAACAACTTTAGGATGCCTGGGGACATGTTCCTTGGATAAGTTGAATACATTGAACATAAGTATGCAGTAAGTAACGTACTTGCACGTACAGACACAGCAATATCACCGCCTTTACCTAATGTTTTGTAATCATTTGACGTTATATTCTTGTTAGATTTTTAGTTTTAGCTACCTACAATAAAACTTGGTACGATTTAACCCACTACTAGGTGGACACCTCACTTTAATCTTCGTTCATAAAATTCATTGTTATATTCACGGTATGTACGTGTCTGTTTAGTTCTGCAGCCACTCCAACATTTATTTAATTTGGCAACACCCGTCGGCTGACAGCTGTCAAACAAAACAGTAATATTGTCAAAACTGTCGCATCTGCGCCGCAAATCAGATTACGTCTGTCTGTCTGTCTAAGGGGCTTGCAAATACACAGCTGATAGTAGTTCACTTGTTCAACTATGGCTTGCATTCGTAAATGGCAGGGGTTGTCGGTTTTACGCAAAACGAAAACCATCATCATCATCATCAGAAATGTGATACTTGTCGCGCGACGACAAGTTTTCGTGATCTGCATTCTATTTTATCCGGGTCTGGTTGTGTTCTTAAAGAAAGTTAAAACATGTTCCTAGTTTTTAAATAGGAATATGTTTCTTTGTGTTCCTTTATAAAAATAGGAACATATATTATGATTTTCAATAGGTATGTATTAAAATATCATCCGGTACGCACAACCACACAATCTTTGCTTATTTTGGGGCTTAGTCAGATGGTGATTATTTAAAATGCCCAGTTTTTTTTTGTTAACGCAGCTTTCTCAGCTTAGGTTATCAATGCACCAGATGTCCTGAGTCCGTCCCTGTGTAAGGAGTAATGAACCCGCTGTATTGTTCGTTGATTGAATCCAGCCAAACTGTAGGATTAGCGTTATCGGAGCGCTGCACTTAGTGGATTTCCGCCAACTCGGGAATACTTTCAAACTTACGCAATTTCATTAGTTGAAAGGAGAATTGTTAAAGTGTTTTGTTTTACAAGCAATATAAATAACAAGACGGTAACGGGTATTTAGAATATTCCGAAGTAATTTGAAAGTATCCCTTGTCTATTCTGATCTATTTTAACAATTAATATCTGAGCTATACTCGTAGGTACGAACCAAACCAACATTTAACATACGCATTAATTAATCACTTAAAACACAACCCTTACTGAGTTAAGCGATTTAATTTAACTTTTGATTAACTCGTTCACAGTTTGCACAACTCAATAGTTAGGTAAATTTGTAAAACTGAATAAAACCTAAAAAGCAAAAAGGCCCATAATTTGCAGAGAAACGCTTGTCTTTGATCATGAAACCTAGACTTGCCTCAACTTTATTTCAAAGCGGCCCTTACGTTTCAAAGAGCGAACTTTGCTGACCCGCCACTTTTTATTTCCAAGGGCATGTTACACCACCCGATATGCGATACGGTATAGGAAGCTGCTCCTTAGGGCAAGACGTTTAGATGCAATCTGATTGTTCTTAAGAACTACTTCACAAAACGTACCTTTCAAGTTATCAAAAATTTGATAAATATTTTGTTGATAGAAAAATACAAGAAAATAATATTTTCATAGCAATATAATATTAACATAAAAGTAATAGACTAAAATTTAAACATTCATCCTATACATACTTCTTAAACATTTTTACCAATAAATTCTCCAATGGCAGGGCAAAGCTTCCTTCCCTTCTTTTAAATTGCTGTCAAAGAAATTTCAAACGACACTTTTAAACAATTGTGATCGATTTCCCAAATCGGAGCCAAGAAATCGGGTCGTGTAAACAATCCTTATGGACTATTGAAAAAAAACCTCGCTTTTAATTGGGCTGCCCGTTTGTGCGAGAATTCCGCTGATATACGGCAGAACTCTCTTTGTTTAGGAATCCAGCGATTTCGGAGGATATGCTGTTTCCCAGAATCCTTATTTAAAAGTGTTTAATGGCGTAACAGTGGGCTGATTCGGTATCGATAGTTGTCTTTTATTGTAGTTGCTGTTATTTTGTACATCTACTCTAACATTTCTTAACAGCAATACGACTCTTAAATTATCCACCCAGAAAGAAAAGGTCGTTTTAAAATGTATTTTATCTGAATTTTAGGACACGAATACGCGTCCAAGAATCTACTTAAAATGTCGTCCAAAATAGATCTATGGACTGCAAAATATTTTGCCTTGCTATGTGCTTAAAAACAAAATGTTTCCCTCCAATTTAGGGACAGCCTCACATAGTCCACATTTTTATGAAGAGAACGATCCCATTACTCATACTCTGTAATCATTTACGTTAAAAAATGTAATCAAAATTTCCTAGCGACAGGTTTCGTTAAAAAATGCTAAATTTCGTTACAGAATTCAGGTAAGTTTTTCGGAGATACTTTAACGTATTACAATAAATTAGTTTCGTAAGGAAAGTTGACATTTTTCATAGAAACAGGATAAAAAACAATCTTGTCAAATTCGTAAGCAGACGATGGCCAAGTAATTTGATGAAACCTTTCAGAATAGGGCTTCAGGTACACTGAGAGAACACTTACTTCGATCATTTCGTAAATTAATACATTTCGGTGACAACAGTAAACGCCACTTACAATACAGCCTCATGCTCCCATATCGACTGCCTACATTACCAAGTTCAATACCAAACAACAAGATAACCTAACCAATTCAAACCATCCAAGCACATTATACATTCCAAATTGACAGTCCAACGTACAGTTTGACAGCTAGTTTCAAGTATCTCCCAGTGCGGCCAGACCGCCCAAATCGCCTTACCGCAATCATGGCGAAGGGCGGGCAGGTCACTCGGTTATTAAATTTGGAGACAATCTCTCAATCGGTTCCTTTTCAATCGATGCGGTATTGAGTCTGAATGGGGAAGTTTTTTGAAGGTTCAATCAGAATTCGTAATTCGCGGAGTAAGGGGTTTTGAAAGTATTTGTCGATTGGTACTTGAGTAAAATAGGAGACAGAGAAATAAAATGCTTTATGACGATTGACTGGGCTGTATGTAAGTACCTACATATTATGCACAAATTGTTTGTAACATAAACAACATTGTTAAACTAAATGCCTTTATCATAATAGTAAGTGATTATTTTATTTAATAATTATAAGTATAGATTAGCACTACTGTCGCGTGTTTATACTAAAGTGCGCTTTGACAGACTGAACACGGTGTCAACGTTACTTCGTCAGATCACACTAATCACACTAATATAATAAATGTGAAATTTTGGATACCATAGATGAAACGATAAAACGCGATTTATCGCGTTTTATCATGATGATGATAAAACGCGATAAATGGATAGATGAATACCATAGATCAGTATCTATGGTATTCATCTATCCATTTATCGCGTTATTAGATTATGTCCATACCATGGGACAGTTCCCATATGGAACCCGTAAAACCCGTGCGAAGCCGCAGGCAGAAACTAGTAATGTATAAATTATATTTTCTACTGCGTTGTGTCCGGACTACGTACTATACGTAAACTACAAACTTTTTCAGCAAATTCTGTTTTAGCTGACTTTATCGTATTTCTAAGTTATTCCGGCAAAACCAATACAACCTGCGCATAGGTAGATATGGTAGATCACCTACCCCGCACTCCAACGCAAGAACAGGAACCTCCTGGTTCTTGTTCTTGCGTTGGAGTACTTGGAGCAGTACCTACAAGTGGAACACGTGAAGCACATTAACACGTATGCATCCGTCTTGGCGACGATCAATCAAGGAGGTACTGAGAGCTTAGCATGGAACGGTGGATGCGTCAACATTCAACTAAAACATTGGCCATAGGGTTTTTTTTTTCATTGAGGGCCTACATAAAAAAACACACTAGTTAGAGTATACTGGCCTTCCCAATTTCCAAAGCCTTTAATTTATGTATTTGAAAATAAAAAAAATATCATTTAGTGTTTTCTGACCTCTTGGTTGGTTATCAAACTCATTTTTAAAAGGTTGTAAAAGTTTGTTGTTTTTAAAAGTTTGTAATTCTGAAATACTGGCGTCTATCGACACTAGAATCAACATACAAGGCCAAACGTCTTTCTCAGAGCTCATGCTGGTCCACCTTCAACCAGGCATCGTACTCACTGCCGCAGCTGAGTTCACCTGCAGTGAACAATTGCAGGATTGCGCCAATTTTATTCAATCCCCAGGATTTTATAAAATTGATGTTCGGTGCGGTAAAGACGAAACAGTGGAAAATTTTACCCAATTTTCAGAACAAATAGGTTCTCTAGAAATATAATCTCCTTACTCACGATTAGTAAATATTTATAATAAAATACATAGCTTCATAAAAGATTTTAAAGTAGATTCGGTTTTTCGTAGTAAACTCAAAGAATACCTAATTACATATAAGGCATTCTTTGAGTAATGTTAGGTACTACTCCGTTGGCGAATTTTTAAATGATAACTCTAAACTATAACTGTTTGGCTGCCTGAGTTGATGTGCTTACCGAGTTATTATTACAATTGTTTAGTTTCTTGTGCTTGTGTTGTAGCTGACTCTGCCTATATTTCCGACTACTATGTTTCTAGCTATAAATATAATATGTACTATTATAATAACGTTTAAATAAATTGGTGCGCCCTTACAGGGTTCACGTAGTTACCTCTAAGCTAATTACCACCTAAGCTAAAACTATATACTAATCCTAGTAGGGTAGATTTAGATTTATTTGCAATAAATAAATCTAAATCTAAATTTTGAGCCAATTTTGGACAAGAAAATTTCTTAGTTTTTAAAGATGAATATTTTACATGAAATCTGTTATAAAATGTTATGTAACAACACCCCGTGAACGTGCAATAATCCCTTCTTTTAATTGTGGAATGATTTTCAGCTTCTTTTGTTTTGTAATTACTTTGTAACTACATAAGTATGCTGAATCCTAGCATAGTTTCTTGTTCTGAGGCTGAATCTGATAATAATTTGGAAAACTGTTTAAGCTATTTTTCATAATGACATTCGCCATGAAAACGTGAAAACTCAGTGTAGGTACCTACTTAAAGATACGGTGCTGTTTCAGAAGTGTGTTCTCTACTTCACTCCAGTTTCATTCCCTCCCGTTAAGGCACTGCTGTATCTTATAAACAGAATCCTCGCCACATTAATTCCGAAGCCGAAAGATATTAATTTTAATTAGAGCTCTCGAGTTTAAGACGCGTGTTTATTTATCACGGAGGTATAATAGTTAGCTATGTCAAAAAAACGGGCATCCTAGGATTGTCTTCTTCTTTCCAATAATTCGGCGCAGTTTCATGCGCCATGATCAAGGTAAAACTGAAGGCACTGCGAGTGACTTTTTATTGACAGACATATCGATCTACCTTCACTTGTTAGTCTTTTGCTACGAACGTTACCACTACTACTACTAATTGGTATATAGTTTTACCAATTGGGCCGCGTTTTGATACCGTCAGTGTTGTGTGTCGTGATCGAGTTGCGTTCTATAATCAAAAACCGGTGGTAGGGGTAGGTAACCTTCGTAGCAAAAAATATAAAATGAAGGTAGATCGCAATAAAAACTCAATCGCAGTGCCTTCAGTTACTCCGTAATCATGGCGCATGAAACTGTACTGAAATATTGGAAAGCTCAAAACTCAAATCATGGTAAATATCCCGTTGTAAATGACTTTAGTGTTAATAAACATGATGGATTTAAAAGATTTGTCTGCTTCTTCTTCCGGTCCTTATCCCACGCTATGTGGGGTTGGCACATCATGTATTTCTGTTCCATTGTAGGACTGTCTATCAAACTAAAATTAATTATATTTAGCAAAGCATTTTGGCTGTCCATATTCTTTTAACATTAAGTATTGATAGTCTTCTCTAAGCTTTAACGTTTAAGTGGGAGATTATTTTTAACAAAGTTTAGAAATCTCACCTTTAGAATTAAGACCTCCGGTACAGATCGTTTCTAAGGCGCTTGAGCACAGTGTTAGGATTTACCTACCCTGGTCTAATATCACCTATGATAATCTTTTTGTAGTGTTCACAGGCAATAAGAAGTGTGTTAGACGAACTTCTTAAAATGAGTACGAACAATGCAAACTAAGATTCATACCTTTTTCAAGCTCAGTAAGGACATCCTGCTCCGCAATTCTGAAACCGCGTGTTTGTTCTCACGAAAAGTTGTCTGTTCGTTTTATTTTGTTTATATTTTGTTTGTTTGTTTACCTTCGGCTGGATGGATGTGTTTTAGTTGGAAATTGATGTTTCTCGCTCGATGAACAAATAGTTTAATTTCGTGAGATGTAGGTCAAAGTTAAAGGAATCTCATCTGTTTATTTTTGGTTTAATTTTGAGAATATTAACGTAGAAGCGCCCAAAGCCTTTTAAATACTCATGTTTAGTTTTTCTTTTCAGTTCTTATGTATAAATTTACTTCCTGCTTATTACTTGTCCAGCATTATTATTATTATTATTATTTTATTGTTATTTATTTATTTATAAGTACGGTGAGTGCTCGCTATAACCTGGGTACTATACCTAATTCAGAAAAAACGAATGTTTCCGAACTTAGCTGACGCTCTATCGCGCGGTTGGATAAGTGTCGTGTCGTGTCGCGTCGCTCACTGAATCTCATAGAGTGACGTCATAGGAATGTGACGTATTACAAATAGTGACGAAATAGCTTTGACGAGTCATCAACGCAACCGATAGATTAGCAGTTCTTTGACAGAGCTATCATAAGTGCTTTTTCATACGTCCAGCGGTGAAGTATTTGCAAATTACGCCGGTACGTGGGAAAAATAACGTACCTACATTGACACTTCGCCGCCGGCACTGGCACCGGCTACCCAGCTACCGGGACGTATGAAAAGGAGTGCCTTTTCATACGTCCCAGTACCGTTAGTGAACGGTACTGAATAGATAGGTACCGTACCTTATTAACAAAGAAACAATTTGTACTGAATGTACAACAGTATCAGGGGAGGCCTGCGTCCAGCTGTGGACCAATATAGGCTGTTGAGGAGGGGGTAAGGTACAACAGTACTATTTATACTATGCAAAAAGCATGCCGTCAATTTCATAAGCACATCTAAAGGCTAGCATCGACAGGCTGGCATCGGACGCTCCACACAGACTTCATCAAACAGTTTTGAGTATTCTTTGTATGGCTTGCCATAGAAGTGCGTCCACTGTTCCAAACCGCACGGAGCGGAGGCATTAGACTGTCGGCAATGCTGGCGAGGATTTTCGATCCGTTTACTGCGGATTACGTCATTCAGATAGCCGATCAGTGAATGCACTCGTACGCCTTTCCTTCCCTCCCGCGTTCAACGCCGCCGGGTCGCCATTCTCATCCATACAAAATTCGTCCGCTAGCTACGAAAATCCGGATGTTAAAGTTAAAAATTCGTTTGTAAATGGCGGTCGTTTCGGCAATCCGGTTGCTGCGGTTGAAGTGCACGCACCACCCGGTTACGCTGAAAAAAACGGTCTGATGCGATTAGCGGAGAGCGTCCGATGCCGGCCTGTCGACGCTAGCCTTATAATATAACAATACAAGTGTTTTCGAGATGTCATTCGTTAAAACTTTTTAAGGTTTCGCGATTTATTAGCATAATTACATAACGTTAACGTACGGGAAATAAAAACACACCGCACGCAATAATTACCCAATAATAAATCCGGATGTTAATGTGAAAATGTCGTTTGTATATATCGGTATTATGACATTCGTCGTCAAGCGGACAAATCTCCCCTGTCCCTGTATCCTTATCATTTAGCACCTGCATATGTACACGCCGACGGGTTTGCCTGGATGATTGGCTCTCTCAGACCGCTACATATTCATGAGGCTCACTTGCCGGGAGCCGACAATGTGGTGGACTTCGGAATGATGGATTTGATTGGTAGTAATTGATTTTGTTGTCTTGATTATTAGTAAAAAGTCATTTTTCATGGGGTTCAAGGAATCATACTAAGGTTGCCCGGAAGAGATTAATAATAATAATAATATTTTTTACTGTAGAATAGTTTTATAATATTTTATTCTCTATAGTAAAATATTATTTTACTAAAGAGATTAAAAATAAATGATGTGAATAGTAATAATAATAATAAAATGTTTATTGACATAAAAGCTAGTGTAACAGATGATTATGAGTCCATAGGCTCCTGAACTAGTTAAAAACAGTGTTTCAGGAGCCAGTGGCTTCTCCAACTAATATAAACAGATAATTATGTCAAAGCAACATAACTAATAACTAATCGCAATTGTAGGTTTTAAAAAAATAATCTGAGCGACTAATCTGGTCGACGCGACGCGTGACTCGAGAGCGGGCGGGTATCTGGCGCAGCGCATTAGCATTGCCATACAGCAGCGGGGCAATCCAGCCAGCGTCTTGGGGACGCTTCCGACAGGTATTGATATGGATCAGTTGAGCTACCTGTAGATTGTTTGCAACAGTCTGCAGTTAGCTTAATTGTTTCAATTGTAAATACTAGTTCTAACTTGTTTTTATAATTGAATTATAATTTTCTTTGTCAATAAACATTATAACCTAATGCAATAAATTTATATTTATAATATATATACTTCCCCAGTGCTAGTTGATATTAAATTTTACTTAATGATATACCTACATATATACATATTTAAAGTAAAACACTTACAAAAATTAATTTATTTAATTTTATACAGAGTCCTGCAGAACTTTTAAAACATCTCTTTTAAATGTCAGTTATCTTTAAGGGTACTTTTAAATTACTCTCAAATCTTCACAAAACAACTAGATTGTTTGTTAAATTTCAATAACAATGTGAACGAATAACAAATAAATTATGTAACAATTAAAGAGATAAAGGACCCTTTACACAACTCCCGAAGAGCCTTCCACTCTAAGGCCTGATCCTGACGACTTTTGTTGGAAACTTCGCTTTGACTTTAAGCCCTTGCAAATTTTGCAAGGGCTTAAGGTGCTTGAGTGGTATATTTGGAAGAAGGTCACGATTTGTAGAAGTCAAATAAAATTAATATTAGATGAAGGTCCGTCTGAGACGCGAAGGTTCGGTTCGATTCCCAACGCGGGATATTTGTTTGTATTGGTTAACATTTTTTTCAGGTGTGGGTTTGTTTAACATGTTCTTCCAGAACATTTTATTTATTTTTTCTAAGTTGAGCGTCTGGTCGAAGCGACGCGTGACCCGAAGGCTCGAGAGTATCTCGTGCAGCGCATCGCTACAGCAAGGCAGTGCAGCCAACGTTATGAAGATCGTTTCGATTGGTATTTATTCGGATCAATTGGGCTACCTCTACTCAATTATCTTTTTGCAGCTAGCAATTGTTTCATTTGTCTTTCAATCTTCAATTGTAAAGACTAGTTGTCATGTTAAAACAACTTAATAGGTACTATTTAATTGTTTTGGGGCTAGATGATGCAGTGCGAAATTTCCTCCTTTTTTTTGTTAATTCTCTAACCTACAATCCTGTTACAAAAACCATACAAACATTCATGTTAATTATATCCCCGAGTATAACCAAATATTTCCAAATCCAGCCAAATACCTAATTCGCACAATACAAGATGAATAGCTCATACATCAACATAACATCAGTAAATAGAACAAGACGGACTGAGCCGCGTATTAATACGTCGGATCAGGTTGCTAATGCATTCGCCTCTTTATTTTCGATTGATTACATCGAGGAAAATATTCCCATTTTTGGGGAGATTTGGGAAAGTGAAATATAAATGTTATACTTATTTGACTGATTGGATAAGGTCATGGTCAAGTCTGTTTCCTTTCAGTAGAAAATGATGAGCAGGATTTTCGTTAGCAAGCTACGACATACATAGGTTGTTCTTAAATGTTTTTCAGGGCTTGTTTATTAAAATTGTCAACGATCAGAATGTTTCAACCTTGATTGCACATTTTAATTGTATCATTTGCCTTGTTAATTGATCGTTATAGATTGTTAAACCTCCTTGAACAGAGCACTTTCAGGTAAATAGAACCCGCATTCGAAACAAACCCTTTCCTAACCCACAAAGCAAATTACAAAAATTCTGGCGAATTCCGGCAAATTTCCGGAAATTCCCCACACGGCGCCCTCTGGTGGATAGTCTCCTTTACCCTCAGATTAAGATCGATGACCTCGGAAACTAAATAAATAGTCGACTGTGTTGGCTGCGCTACGTGTGATAGGCTGTTAACACACCAGGAAGCCTCTATGCATCTTGGTGACTGACGGGAGCGGAACTACCTTGTTCTACCGTGTTTTTGGAAAAACATAAAATACCAAGTTGGAGACGTTGGCCATGATAAAAATAAACCGCCAAGTGCGAGTCGACTCCCACACGAAGGGTGCCGTACCCTAAAAATCAGGCAACTTTTTCAAAGAACATCTCACTTGTTCGGAGACCCCTTTAGATTTTCAACTTTATTATATTTTTAGTATTGGTTGTTATTACAGTTGAAGTGTTACTTATTTATAGAAAGTTTCATGTGTCTACCTATTGTGGTTCAAGAGATACAGCCTTGACAAACGAAGAGCAAAATAGCCAAAAAAAATCACGTTTGCTTTATGGAACCATTACCCGTTATTTGGATGTAAATTTTATTTTTATTATTTGCTGTTATAGCAGCAAGTGAAGTACAATTTCTCTGAAAATTTCAACTGTCTACGGTTCATGAGATAGAGCCTGTGACAGACGGACGGATGGAGTCCTAGTAATAGGGTTCCATTTTCACCCTTCGGGTGCGGAACCCTAAAAACAAGCTGTAGAAAATAACAATACTTATTACAAAAACAATCGATGTTAAAGTCTAGACTCAATCAAATATTATTGAAAAGTGATCCCCTAAAAAATAAGCTTTTAATTATTTCTGAAAATAAATATTTTCCTGGCTGCATTTAGCAACTGGTTCGGTCTTCCAAATTAAATTTTCTTTTAAAAGTTGGCCAAGTTGGCCCTTTTAGTTCATTTGCTTATTAAAAACCCATTACAGTACGTTTTAAGCAAATAAGCATAATACGAGTAAAGCATGTTCTTAAACCAATTGATTTGACCAGTGTGTCCCTGTCTTCAGCTACTGTATTGACTGTGCAAGATGTGATAATGTGTAGGGGGCATTAGAGTCGCTGATTGATTGACACTGCCGATGATAGAATGGGAGCTGGCTGATTGATTTATACACTGGCAACGGAGAATGATTTACTTACTTAGAGAATATTGTATAGACTACCGAAGAAAATCACTTTAAGATGAACCCATCGCGGGACATGAAGATGGCTGCGTCATCGCAAACATCGTGTGTTTTATTTACTTATAAAATTGAGCTTTACGGTTGGCGCAGATCAGGACCGCACCGATAACGCACACCACAAAAATGTGCATTCTAATAATTATGGGCCTTACACAACCCGTAGCATTTAAATGCATTTTATATTGGCGGCTTCAGATGACAGACAGCTCGTGGGCCACTCGCTTCAAGCTTGTAAGAAGCCATCTTGTCACTGTAAAATGTATCTAAGGATAAAGAGTTTAAGCCCATATTTGTTTAAGCAAATTTTTATGTTGTGCGGTAACTGGTTCGATAAATGTGCGCAGAACTTTATTAAAGGCAATCTGTAAGGAGTCTACACCAAAGTCAGCGGGTCAACAACAAGCTGAAAAAAAAACATTATCGGCTCTCTCCCTCCCTCCCTCCACAGCCTGTATTGGTCCACTGCTGGACCCAGGCCTCCCCATGGTAAGCGCCTTGTTGGCTACAATATTCAAATAAAATGTCGCGCCAACCTGCCTGGCTAAGTCGCCGACTTTGGTGTGATGAGGGATGATTCTTCCCAACATTCCTTGAATCTGAACTTATTCATGCTTCAATCATGTGTCTACAATTTACTTCTGCTTCAATTTACACTGAAATTCACCATCAGTAACTCTTTCAACACCTTTGAAGTGCTTGAATAAAAATAAACGAAGCAAATTGAACAAGAACACGTTCATTGTTGCTTGTTTTGTGAATATTCGGCGCAGGCATTTGACTTGCTGAGTGCTCCGTCAATAGAGGGCCAGGGGCTGAGTGGAGGCAAGGGTTGTCTTATAGACTGTGCAAATGGCTTCGAGGAACTACTAAGAAAATGTGGAGAATACTTTAGAACCTTTCCATATTACGTATGATGGCCTACGTGAAGCTATAGAATAGCTAGCAGTAGTATCTACCTATGCCATTAGTTTCTGATTGAAAACGGTTACTGGCAATAATTTTATGCGAAAATTAAGCATTGCTTGGACGAACCACTCGTACACTCTACCTATATGAATCAAATAAATCGTGTGCCAAAACAACCGGACATCAAACAAGCCCGATGCACCTCAAAACACCGCACTGCAGTAATCTAGGGCAATGCGCAAATCTCTCTGAAAGGGCACAAGGAGGGCTCAAAGCACATGCAGTTGCCTCTATCACGTCACACTCAGTCTCTTTGTAGCTGCTGGCACCTGATTGACTGTAAACAATAGTAAAATAACTAGTATTAAAGGGCTGTGGAATTAGTGAAACTAATAAAAATTCGAATATGGCAATATTATAGCTATTCGGATAATAGCCTAATTTATTTGAGTGGTTCTGTATCCAGTCTAGTTGTTGTGACAAAAAGCAAATGCACCGCTGTGTCCTGGTCAATCGATTATGATACTCTTGTGTAGGCAGGCAGCAGCTTACTCCTATTATTAACTGAAACCCGGTCATTTGCACAGGTTAGAAGGTCCTAAGTAAGTATAATAATAAAAAAGGAGTTTAAAAATGTGTCAATGAGAATACTCTTTTTAAAAGGGCTTTTGACCATGTCTCTACATCCCAAAGTGAATAATAAATGCGATAGTAACTGTCAGTTACCTTTTCAAGAGTGAAAAGGCACTAGATTTGTCGGACATGCGCTTCTTTTCATCCAGACTCTGGATTCCAGAGCAAGCACGTGCACATCAAAAGATATTTATCATTTTTTAAAAGGTTTTGGATCGTACGAGCTTATAAAGTTTCATAACATGTGAAGATGTTAGGTTTAAAACAATGCCAGAACAATTCAAAGGTTTGGTTTGAATGTTTGCTCTAGTGCTAGTTATTTATGTTATTCTATATTTTAGATGCTAGAATAGCGCAGTTAACTTTTAACTTTTCAAATGAGGGGGACCTATTGGCCAAAGCTAGTACTACTTCAAAATATACTAGACTGCTGTCTTCTTTATACACTAATGTGATTATATTTATGTACCTACAACTAGAAAAGGAATAGGTAACCACCCGTCCCAAATGAACTAACATACCTTTAGGCAATGATTACTTAGCGGTACAGAACGCGATTAGCCGGCGGGGATTAATCCAACTGCTAACGGAGACAAATAGCCGGCTGTTTGACTTCGGACGTACATATGTACCTACGGGGAGGATACCTACAGAGTGAGTTCAACAAAGAATTCAAATCAATAACATTTAAGATCATTGCAGGACTTACGTTGTTTTTTTATATTACACCTACGTCAACTCTGACAAATTATAATTTTTCGCGTGTTTAAAAAAAACTATAAACCGAATTCAAATTCCTGTAAATAGGATTCATCTATGTATGTTCACGTGCAAAAAAATGGATTTACACATGGATAACGCGATCTAATTTTCCTACTATCGACATCTAGTTATATATATTTCAAGTCTAATTTAGTTTGATGACACATGGATGAAACTGTTGATGCCCATTGCTATGGTAACCGGTGATAGTGAAATTATCATTTGATGATGTTTTACAAACCTATACGTTTTACGGCACACATAGTAATCTCTCGACAATCAAACTTATAGGGGACCACCTTAAAATCATTCTATATACTTATACAACAACGAAAGAATCATCAAAATCTATTTACAATTGGCGCAGACATCACCAAAATTGTTGTAGCTACTTAGTCGAGATTCTTTAAATATGTTGTTTTTAAAATTTTAAGGTATTAATATTAATCCCTCGAGCATATAATTTTTATGGAACCACCTCGGGATCATTCTCTATACAATAGTGAAAAACGGTCAAAAGAAAATTGGTTAGCCATTGACGGAGATATATAGTAAAAGGCACATACATAAAAAAAAAAACAGACGAACAGACGAGATCTCAAAAAACACTCCTTTTTGAAGTCCGTTAAAAACAGTTTCATACAGTATTATTTTCGCATTCTAACAATTATGTCAACCGAAGAGAACAAACTACTTTTGGCTTTATTTTATTGCATAAATATTAGTGGGGTTTATATGTAAGAAGGTTAGTCAATACAGAAGAACGCCACAGTAAAGACAAGATCGATTTTGAAATACATAGATTCAATTGTTAGTTTTAACTTAAAAGGCGTCCTTCACAGTTCCCTCCCTGTATATACCGATAGTTTGGAAATAGGTAAGTCTAAGGAAGAGAAAGGTAAGCCTATGGAAGATTCCTTATGGTAATTATTTGATCTTCTCTACCTTAAGGCTGGTTGGTGTATGTCCCAACGGCCTTGAGAATACTAAATAATTATCTATAGCCGTATAAATGATTTGTTTTATACGTGAAATGTTCAATTTGTGTAAAATACTTTGACTAATATTTGAGTGAAAGAAAAATACTCAAATTCTTCTAAGCGCTGTTGATTTTAAGTATTGTTCTTTAACTCAACTATTTCCCAAAGTATTTTAAACAAGTTGAACATTTCACGAAACAAAAAATATTTATACGGCTACAGATTACTATTTTGTGTTCTCAAGGCCGTTGGGGCATACACCAGCCTTAAGGCAAGTTATAGGTACATAGGTACGACTGTATGAGATGTGTTTGGATAGTGTCATCAATTCTCAATGAGGTGGTGAATTCGTAATGGTTTGTAGACTTAGGGAGGCGTTACTCAGGGTTGAGCAAATTCATGAGTGTAGCATAATTCATGCGTTGAAATGTACTTAGAAATTTGATAAATTGTATAAAAACTTACGTTACGTAAGGAGACCAGCAGTGGATAACATCCGATATGATGAATCTTATATGTCCAAGGTTGCCTGAAAGAGATCGTTCAGAGCGGTAAGGCAGCCCTTTGTACTTCTACGATTCATATTATTTATTTCTGAATTGTTTTTTGGCTTTGCGTGGTACAATAAAATGTTATCTATCTTATAATTATTTCCTGTTCCTTCATAAACCAGGAAAATAACCACCGCCACTAACCCGCAAGCGGCCGCGCGGGACAAAACGTCCCATTCCCAAGCGCCGCCGCCGCCGCCGCCGCCGCCCCGCGCCGTCAAATAACGTCGCGAGCACACCTGCGTAATCAACCCGCGTCACTTTGACGCGGGTGCGTGAAAAATTGAACTTTGTTTTACTCTTACCCTTTGCGTAAATAGTTTTTGTTCCACTGCGTAAATGGGACGAGTCTCGACGGATAGGATTGATAAGTGGTTGGGCTTAAGTGGGATTTTCTGGTTGAGTTAAGCTTTAAATTCGCAGTTGTTTTAGCAACTGAGTCAGAGCCATGAGAGTCAAGTTCTTCGAGAATTTACAAGTAGGAGAAACAGCATCTCCAAAAATAAGTACAGTGGTTGGTTAAATACCTACCACCTCCTTTGTAAGAGATAATCTTAGAACAGTAATCGATTTTGTTTGTTTACTTGTTGAAATTATTGGCTTTTGTTGGAACCAGATTTAAATTATGTTTGAAAAGCTAATCATACCATCGATTTTCTTAAAATATCGTAGAATAAAATGGACTCTTGCACACCTGACTTACTAAAAAGTAAAATACTTTTTTAGCTTTTTGTTGTCCAAAAATATAAAGACATTCAAAAGCTGTGAGCCCTTTTCGTCCTATTGTGTAGGTAACACAACACATCATTGTACTTGACAATTTATCACGCATAGTCGTCAGCAGCTATCTTTCTAAGCGAGCGGGCGCATCACGCCTGTGGGCAGCGACGTGTTAACGCGATACTACGATAATATACCTTTGGCTTTTTTCGGATAAACAAAGGTGACTGCGTTTTATATTTTGGTTAAGGTTGGGGTAAACGTGTGTGTGGTGACCGCGGCAAACTTAGTGTAGGACGTCTTCTGGCCAGGTGAGATGACAGTTTGCGAAAGACTGCAGGCAGATGCTTGATATTGCAAGCTACAGACGGGGCGCTTGAGTACTCATTAGGGGAAGCATGTCCAGTAGTGGACTAACATGGGACTAACATGATGAGGATGATAAAGGTCGATGAATGATATGAATGATAAAAGCGATATTTTATTTTCATACAAAGTTATTTTTTCACAAGAGATAAACAGTTATTTGTTCAACAAGTGAGCCGAACGGTTTTTTGTTCCCCGTGCCGATCTTAAATCCCGAGCTAGCGAGGGATTTAAGAACAAGAAACAAAAAACATTTGCTCTCGTGTTCAACATATAACTTTTCACCTCAACTAGCGTGAAAATATTTTGTAATTTATAAAAGAGGTCGAATGTGAGGAACTCATTTCGGTCAACAACTATGGAGGGTAAAAATGCTATAAACGTCTTTCAAACGATGAAAGGATGACTTTTTCAATGAAGTTTGAACGCTGTCTAACCTCCTTCCCTTCGATAAGCTAAAATTAGCACAGCTTACAGAGGTGCTACTCCCATAGAAATTCCAAACCTGTTGTTTAGGAGATTATTTAAGTATGAAGAATGGTCTTCACAAGCTAGGTTGTGAAGGTACATAAAAAATGGCGCTGCCTTCGATGAGAAAGTTAACCTCCCCTGGTGCAGATTGCGTAGTTTGTTCTTTTTTCGGCGCCGACAATAGAGTATCTTTACCATATTACAACATCGAAATTTAGTACAGCATTCTGAATTCAAATTACTTTTTTCAACAAGTTGAATGTTCAGATGTTCTTTATATGTGAACATTCTCACATATTCTCACATGTAAGCAAAACCCGATTTTGCTCACTGAATTTGAACAGCAAAGTCACCGTTTGCGAGCGAGAGTGGTGAAAAGAATAATGTTTATTACAATACCTCTGTTTTTAGCCAAAAATCATTATTCAGCGCACAAATTCCTCCATCACAAATTAAATTTACCAACCGAATATCCGAAAAATTGTATTCTCTTGGCTTTGTTTACTCCATATTTTATTTTGTTCATTTTTTAATTCAGATTCGCGAATAAGCAGTTTGTTTGCATGTAATTGAGCGTGGTTTCAGCCCTGTAGGGAGATACGCAAATGTTTGTACGGGTGGTGGTATAGCAAGGGAAGAATGGTTGGGTTTCTAGTAGTCAAGAAACAAGCTAGAGACAGCTTGTCAAACAAATAGTTGACTTGTTATTTGCGTACAGTCAACCATCGCTTCCCACAAGCTTCAAAACGAGTAGTGGTGCGGAAGCCGTATTGTATAATATGTCATCTGATACCGTGAATATAAAATTCATCTACCTAAATGTGACGAGTTAAAGCCCATATTTGAATGCACATTTTTGTGCTGTGCTGCAGTGGTGCTTTTCAGGTATGTGACAAGCTTTATGCCGCACATACTCTGTTTCCCTGCTACTGAAACTGATCCAGCCATTCTAACGTCCCTTGTGAGCACCAAGGGTTCTTAGCCCTAAGTACTTAAGTCGGTTAAAGTTAAGATTATTCCGTTAAAACGTCTGTTGGGTGAGTAAGTATGTTTATTTTGCAGCTGTTAGGGACAGTTTGAGAGATGGGATGTGCGATGCATATTCAAATAAGAGGATAATGGTAACGCAAATATCCTAAACTGTATTGCAAGGCATTTACTTTATGAAGTTTGTTACAGCTTAACGCACGTCTTGTTACAGTTTAACGCACGTCTTGCTAAACCAAACGTGACGAGAGATCCACATATTAGGATTCGTTGTCAAACTTTGACATGACGCGGAATCGGGTTCATTCGTTTCGTTCCTTCGGGTCCCTTGGCGTGTTCTGTTTGGATTTTGTGTACTTACGTTACCTATAGTAAGGGTTAACCTAAAGCGAAATAGTTTTTTTTTTAATCTAAATACAATTCATTCATGTGTGTGTTGTTGTATCTATCTACCGAAGCTACGCAGATATAGCTAGATTTCACACACAGGGCTCAATGACATGTTTTTATCTAATCTTCCGTTTATGATACTTAATTCAAATAACAAATAGCACAAAATATACCCTAAAAGCTTCTAAACAGTGATTTCCCAGTTCTGTGTTCTAAACTTCGTCGCACTTCCTTATCGAGGTATCTTCCCTGGACAAAAACAAAAGCACAACAAAGCTGTCAAAGAACTGCTGTCTCCAGAAACGTCAGATAATGACAGCTGACACGCGCCATTTATAAGCTTTCTAAATGTCTCTCTAATTAAGAGGAGATTTATTCAAACCGTTAAATCGGAGCGAAACAAAACGTGATTGCTTGCCGACTTATAATTTAATGCAATTTCCTGTGAGGGTGGGGTCGGTGGGGAGAGGAAGCGGACGCGGTAGCGGATTACACCTACAGAACCACTATTTTAAGGAAGAAAGGTAAAATTGTTGATTTACCTATGTTTTGGCTCAGATATGACGAGTCTTAACTTGCTAATGGTGGTGCAAGCATTCAAAAACGTCGGGTCTTTAAGGGATATTATAGATTCTACGTTAGGAAAATAAGAGTACAATTATAACAAATCCAGATAGGAAATCTATGCAATATTATGTAATATTTGTTTGTTTGTTATTAGGTATGTAAGTTTCGTCATTAAATTTGTAAATTTAATCAGACTCTTGGTGAATTTCAAAGTCCATTAATTTTACAAAAATTAGGTACTACCGTAAAAACCTACCTGAAAAATAATCTACACCAAAGTGGTCTATTTCTTTCTATTACTGGTGTCTGTATTTAAGTTTTCACGTAAATATTTAGACCTAATTTTGTATTTTTTAAAGTTTCTTCAAAAAAAACGGTAATTCCTCAACATCCCTTTCTCAATCTGATCATAACCTTATCAGAAGACAATCAGTTCTAAACCTTCCCCAAGCCCTCTAAGGGTAGAATAAGGGTGCAGAATCCTCTTATTGCAGTTCGGTGGAGCGCGCCCTTCATTCGGTTCGTTAGGTTCGGCTGCACTTTTGGGCGACGTCTCATTGCTGCGGACTTATGAACTGTATTCCTGCCTCGGAGTGTCACAGGAATACACCCCGAGATAGGCCGAGCGAGTATAAGCTCGGCGTCACAAAAATCGCACCTCTCTAAAATTTTGAAGCTTCTCCAGCAGGTAGCGCATACATATTATTCAACAAAAATTAATATTATTTGAAAGTTTATTCAATTACCCTTAAATAAATAAGCATTTTAATTTATACACAAAGGAGAATGCTTTGCTACAGAATGTCGAAAATATTGTTCGGAAATTATTTGTTTAAGTAGTCATTAGTTGCACTATCTCAAAGGAGTACAAGGGCCGATCCAGGTAAAATGTCAGATGAATGTCAGTCACTGTCCAGACTTCAAAGTGAACACAAGCTAAAAAAATACACTTCAAGATGGATACTACCGCTGAAGAAGCCGCTCAAGTGATAGCACTGTTGCAATCAGGGATGCGGCAGGGTGATGTTGCTCGGCAACTAAACTTGAGCCGTTTTTCCATTCGGCGAGTGTATCAACGGTTCCAAGAAACTGGTGGTTGTATCCGAAGACGTGGATCTGGTAGAAAACGCTGCACATCCGATAGAGACGATCGGTTCCTTGTAAGCACGTCTTTACGCAATCGCTTTTCTAATGCTGTTGAATTGCAACAGCAGCTCCGATCAGCTCGTAGAACTTCAGTAAGCGTCTCCACAGTTAGGAGAAGACTATGGGAGAAGAAAATCGCAGCCTATAGACCTGCTAAAGGACCAAAACTGTCTGCACAGCATCGTAGAGACCGACTGCAGTTTGCTCGCGAACATCGCGATTGGTCACTCGATCAGTGGAGGAAAGTACTCTTCTCTGATGAAACTAGGGTGACTCTTTTCGGTAACGATAGTCGTAAAAGAGTATATAGAAGAAAAGGGGAGCGGTTTGCACAAGCTTGCTTCGAAGAATACGTCGCATATGGGGGTGGATCGTGCATGTTCTGGGGCGGTATTTCTGTCGACGGGAAAACAGAACTTGAGTGCGTTTCCCGAGCTGGAGGTGGTCACGGAAAATGGTAATAGGAAATAAATAGAGTTATTAGAAACAATGTCAGAAAATTAAAATTAGGTAAGAAATTACGATACTGAATTCTGATAATAATTATTCTATACATGTCCATTAAAAGTTATAATTTATCATTTAGAAAGTCGTCAATCTTATAATAACATTTTTCAATTAACAATTTCTTAAATTTATGTTTAAATTCACAATTATTAAGCTTCTGGTAGCTCTTTGGTATTTTATTGTAAATTTTCGGTGCCATTGACACTATGCTCTGATTAGTAACGCAGTTTTGGATGGAAATAAACAAAGCCTATCTTGACGTCTAGTCTCGTCTGTTTCTTGGAGTTTCGTCTGACTTGCGTGGAAATAGGTTGGGGTTATTTCACACAAACAGAGCCACTTCAATTATATATAGCGACGGAAGTGTAAGTATTTTGTGCTTTGTGAATAGAGGTATACAGCTATCAGTCACGTGTATTCTAAACATGGCTCGCATACAACGTTTTTGCGCTTTAAAAATAATGTCTTTATCCGTAGAATTTCCCCAAAAAATTATTCCGAATCTCAGTATCGACTCAACTAAGCCGTAATATGCTACAATGAGCGTGTCAATATTGAGGGTTAGGGATAATCTAAATAACGCGTATGCCGAACTACTAATCCTCTTAGTTATGTATTCAATATGGGTTTTCCATTTTAGTTTGTCATCTAACTGTAAACCTAGAAATCTTATGGAGTCAGTGTTTTCTATTTTATTATTTTGAATTATTATATTTATGTCAGATTAATTTTTATTTGATTAAAATGCATTATCGTCGTTTTGGTCAGGTTTATTTTTAAGTTATTTTAAAAATAAACCTGATTAAGTCATCAAGCCAATTAATGATAGAGGTTAGTGATTGATTAATGTCAGATTCATAATTTTTAATGTCATTACATTTGACTGTGATAGAGCTGTCATCGGCAAATAATGTCATATGTTGATTTATTTTATTGATAAATAATGGGAGATCAATTATGTATATAATAAAAAGTAGCGGTCCAAGTACGCTTCCTTGGGGAACACCATATTGAATTACACGATCATTAGATTTATATATAACATCGAACTTGGTCTTATAGTTAAAGCGAGTAATTTCTGTCACTTGTTTCCGATCTCTTAGGTATGAGGCAATTGTAATTGTAATTATATATATTGTGTAATTGTAGGAGATGGGTTCAAGTTAATGCATGATAACGCCCGTTGCCACACCGCAATCATTGTACGGGATTACCTACAAGAGGTCGAGATCCCCGTTATGCAGTGGCCAGCTCGAAGTCCAGACCTAAACCCGATCGAGCACCTCTGGGATTATGTCAAACGGCGAGTACGAGCACGTGAACCGGCTCCTACCATTCTGCAAGAGCTCGAAGCTGCCATCGTTGCGGAATGGGATAATGTTCCTCAAGAAAGCGTGATCACACTAATAAGATCATTGAAGGATCGCATGGAAGCCGTTATCAAGGCCAGGGGGGGAACACTAGATTTTAAATACTTTTTATAAAAAAAAATCACGTGAATAGAAATCATGTTTTTTCTTGCCTCACACAAACTTTGATTTTTTTATCACACTTAAAAAAAAATATCTCAATGATTTTATGTTATCTGAGAGTGACATAAATTACCTCTCTGATGGTACCCATAATCTAGTCCTGGTAATAACCAAATATGATTAAAAGTATTTTTAAGTAGGTTTTTTAGGAGGTGCGATTTTTGTGATGCCGAGATTGTGTTTCTGTTTCGTCTTGAGGTCTCTCTTAGTGTCTCGGCTAGTGCAGCCATCTGTCGGTCGCGTATCGAAAATTCCCCTGGAGTCAAAGAAAAAATGAGAGTGAGCATGTAACTGTTGAGTCCGTTTAAATGTTGGTCGAGACGTCTCGACTTGGTCGGGTATTAATAGCTGACAGTGCGGATCTCCAAAGTGGATCAGAGTGGAATAAGCCGCAAAGACAAAAAGCAGCAACAGTTTCCACGTCTATCGTGGTCTGTATCAACATTTTAACTGATACAATACTCGACGAGAGGCTCTCGCCGAGTGCGTAGAGCCGGCATTACAGTGAAGACAGATTGCAGGTGGTGGCAAAACTTGCACCTTGACTTTAGTGCGAGAATTTAATAATTTCTCGTTCCATGGTAGCCTCATGGCAATGAGATACTCTATTGGCGCGATGTGTCAAAAGACAAGCCGTCGCCTGTTTTAAGTCACAGCAATGTTTTTGATATTTTTTAATTAATTTTTCTAATATTTTTTTTTAAACTTGGAGGTTTAAAATAAAATATCTGAGCGTCTGGTCGACGCGACGCGTGACCCGAGAGCTGGTGGGTATCTGGCGCAGCGCATCAGCATTACAGCGGGTCAATGCAGCCAGCGTCTTGGGGACCGACTGGTATTGATATGGATCAGTATTATCTAGGTGATAAAATGTACAGGTGTTTTTTTGGCCCAGCATTTTTTTATTAATTTTTTTTATCTGGCCCCAAAGTTAGCGAAGCTGGTGTTAATAGTGCAAGATGATAGCTCGCCATATACTCTGCCAACAACTACCTACTGGAACGGAACTGTAATAATATATCGCAACATATTTGAAAGGTCCGACCAAACAAGTCCACTTTAAACTACTCCGTCGATAACTCATTCCATTCCGGCCACGATTCCGATCATTCTGTAAAACGTGAAAGTATTACACGGTCCTTTCAGCTGAGGCGAGATTTTAACCTTCTCGCGTAGGTATGAACATTGACCATGCGTAAGCAAATTTTGAAGCATTGCCAACTTTATAGAGAAGGCTGTAAGAATCATTAAAGAATCTAAGATCTTAGAAAAAATGCTTTCAGACTGTGAGACTATTTCGCAAGACTGTGGATATGAATAATGGTAGTGGTACGAGTATCTACAATCATCTTTATGTCAATCAACACGCAAGGGTGTATCAGCTGAAGATCTCTGGTCACGTGAAGTAGTCGTCTTATTTTTTAGCAAGTTCCTATTAATCAGTGATCCAAGACATAAATATCTCATGAGCTCTTGTTAAGTACCAAACTGTGAAAAGAACTTGTGAGTAGTTCTATAGTTTGCTCATACATCAGCCAGCGTTCTTGTCATTACGCATTCAACTAGCGGTGGCGAGAGGAAAAATCTCATTGAACTTAGTAATAATGTCTTTGATACTTCAAATTTAAGGGTACTCTAGTTCAGGAAATGTAATTTGTTGAAGGAAATCGACTGTTTAGTTTTGACCCCAAAAATATGCATACCTTATTACACTTCATTATAAAAAAGTTCGATAAGTAGGTATACTTACATAATAATTATGCTACTTTTCGAATATTAAAGAAATCGATATTTGTTCTAATTAATTTTTGTAAGCGAGATAATCTAAATATCTAGACTTAGTTCCATTAACTAACTGTATGTACCTGATTCTGAAACAATAAAACAATTTATGAATTGCTTCCTTATTCTATGTAGATATTAATTTGTCTAGGACACACAAGTCTTCTCCAGGCAATCGGTACTCAGATGTCTCTTGCCGTAGCATCAAGTTTGTGGCGCCCACTTCGTCAAACACAGAGCACAATACAGAAGAGCGACCGCCAAAATTGGAGCGCTGGATATAATCGCATAGCAAGGTATCGTAAAGCAGTGACACAAGTTGATATCGTCAGACACGGTCTATTAGTAACTTTCACTGAGTGACTCGCTTGGGCTATAATGTATAAAAAAACAGCAATAATAGTCTTTGCGAATCACTTACTAATAAATAAATACACAATGTCTTCAATAGACCAGCCGCAATGTAATAGCTTCATAATGTTTTGCTGAAAAAAAAAAGATAAAATCCGGCCTGAATTCGATCAGTTCAACCTAGTTCAACATATTTCAAGGCCAAAACAAGTATTTATAATTTAGTTCAGATATTATTTAAATCGTCAGATTGATCCAAAACCGAGCCATGAATATTAAACGACAAAATAACAACGTCAATTATGGCGCGAATATTTAAATCAGCACGGACGTGACGTCATTAGCCACCTAAGGGCGCGGGCTCAAATTAAAGACATAAATTATATTGCAAGATGTTTAGGGGAAATACAATGGTAATGATTGTTTTAATACTGAGCAAAACACACGCAATAAAGGCGTTTAGCTTTGTCATTTACATGACTTGGAAGAATCAGCCTTATATAACAAGAAACTATGCCTTTTTCAAACCTCTGCAATCGTCAATTAAAGCAATGATGGTAGCAGTGCCACATGTATGACTGAAAGAGCTAAACTTTAAAGACTGAATCACATCGCAGTTATCTCTGTCTTAGCCACAGAATAACTATAGGTACAGGGTTGTTAGTAATTCACTAACACTGCGTAAACTGTAGGTTCTGCCCATCATCAGGAACTCGTTGGTGAAGTCTTCGTATCTTAGCGCAAAAAAGGTTGCTTTCTAGAAGTACCCGTTGTCGTAAATTTTTATCGAATAACGGAAGCAGTACTGATTTTTGCCAGATCTGAATGTAACGTTTCCTTTGGAATGAAGATCATGTCGAAAATTCGCTCCCGCTGCCTACCAAAAAGCCACCCATAATGGCACCGTATTCAATTCAAAGCTCTTAACACCATTGATACCCGTTCAAAACATTCTATTGAACTAAGTAAAAGTCTTTGTATCCACTAGTCCCAGCTGTGGGGACAAAGCCTCAAACCAATGAACAAACAGACGACCCATAAGCCTAATAAACGATATCAATAGAACAACAAACACGAACGACTAAAGTTAAATCTTTGCCCCCAAGATAGTGGGTATGAATATTAATAAGATGGGAGTAAACAGTAGGTACAGTTGATTATTGCTCAATGTTGTAAACGCGCTAAGCGATGGAAGTGAGGGACGTGAGCGAAATCCTGAAAGGTAGAACTGCTGGGTTGTAAACATCTATGTTCTGTTGATGATTGGGGGTATACGATTTATATTGTTTATTGTGTAGTGGTAAGATCTATAGGTAGGAATGATAGAATGAAAATAGCCAGTATAGAAACGGCTTACTTATTTACAAATTGGAAATCTACAATGTGAAGAATGATAAGATAAGAAATAATAGAATAGAATCAGCATCGTATGACCAATTATTCACACACCATTCCAAGACTACTGGTAGTTAGTCGGTTCTAATTGGAACTATTGATGTGAAGAAATGTGATTGAAGCCAATCCATTGCTATTTCTTGATAGGATGCCAGCCTTATTGCCTAGGGCCTAGGACATTATCTACAAGACATAGCTAAGTGAATACTTAATAGGTACAAGTACACAAATTAGTTGGTATCGACGTGCCACCATAAACGAAGGTAGGATTGTTTACTGCCTCTCTGTTTTCTCACAGATGTGGCTCCTAACCCGCAAAGTTATCTGACGAGTTGTCTACTTATGATAGTTTCGCATTCAAAATTTCTGTTCACAAACTCGCGTCCAATATCACGCTGGCAACACTATCATCGCATGCACCCACGTCTAAGTTTTTCATCAAACTTGCTGAAGTTCCGGGCAAAGTTCTGTCGTGATTAAAATATAGGCTTTATTGATGTTTTGTATAGGGTCGATTATTCAGTGGCTTTTTATTGAGGACTAGCTGTACCTTGCAACGTCGTTTACGTGTCCCTTTTTACATAATTTCTTCATGTTATGTAGATGCATTTATTGGTGGTAAATCTATTGAAGGCATGTACTGAATTATATTGGACGTTTTTAGAGAAGGGTTGAATTTGATTACTTAACAGTTCGAAAGTTCATAGATAGCTACACTAAATGGTTCAAATGCAAACTGACTCAAACTTTATTCAGTTTGATAAAGTCAGTCGCTTCTCACATTTTTCTCTTTAAGTTTTATCTATCTGTGACGATCGCTTACCAACTTCAAGACACGCTACAATTATGAAATCGATGATAATTTTTATTTATTTGTAGGAAAACAAGGCTTACAATTAACAGAATTACAAATCGATAAATACCAGAAACCTTATTGTAGGTTTTCACGGATAGGTAGTGGAATAGTACAATAAAAAAAGCATAATGTGACTGGTCTACATGCATCATCTATACATACATAGTAATAAAACTTTTTAAACTTTCGCGATCTGTTGTGCTGAACAAAAGATACGCGATAAATACCCGATATCTTACATGAGGTAGTAAGTTATTCCTAATTTACAAAAAAAAAATTACTTATGATTTTTCATCAACATTATCATCACTAGCGCCAAAAATCTTTCTGCTTAGGCGCTGGCCAAGCAGACACTTGTGCAGAATAAATCAAGGTCAAATTGCTTACTGAAGTTGTTAAAATTGTTACTCGCTCGCCTCAAGAAGGAATTTTGTCGGTAGTTAGTGCCAGCATGAGGAACGTAGATAGAGGGGTTAAAGCTGATAGGTATGTAGGGAACGTTAAGCTTAACTTTTTGAATCAAGTTGGGACAATTAATATTGTTCGATGTGATTTTGAGTACAAAAGATAAGTCGGCGATTTCACGCCGCTTGTAAAGAGGGAGAATGTAAAATTGCTTAGGTTATGTACCTAACCTAGTCGAGGTAATTGGCTGAACTGTATAGAATTTTTAGACGGAAGCAAAGGTACATTATAAACTTAATGTGAATGCGCTCGATTACCCTCGTTATGATGTTTATATAAAAATTTATATAAACATCATAACGAGGGTTCCAAATCTGCGATCCATAATTAATCTAGAATGCTTCTAACAAGTATATTATAGGTATAACTTTTGAGCATTTTGCCAAAACGTTCCATTTATTTCCCAAACCAGTTCCCAAATAACTTCAATCACGTGTTAAACAAACTAGCGATCAATAAGACGGTACGCAAGTATGCTTGTTTCGAGTGCTTAACGCGAATCTACTAACTTTGACTACACGCTGAAGTTTCGCTATAAATTTATCGCTTCTGTACACTGCTCGAACAAGTTTCTTGTAGACACGAGAGGGGGAAAGAATGGACTGTAATAATTACTTATATAAAATATTAATATACAGGGTCGCTTTTTGAGATGGAAGTGGATGGCCAAATCCGAAACCAAGAGAGTTAGAGAGAAATCGTTAAAGGAGTTATGTGAGATTGGTGAGAAAATTAACCTGCTATTTTTTTAAATTTGTATGTTTATCCCTCCAATCTCAAAAAGACACTCATATATAAATTGTAAAATTGTTGTGTAGAAATGGTAAAATTGTTGATAAAAAAACACTGCCGAATCTCTTATGCTACCTACTAGTTTTTAATGACACACGGAACGTTAGAACCTGAACTCAAGAAAAAAATATAATTTAACAGCCTAATTTGGACTGGATGGACATCTTCAGGATATTACCAAGGTAGAAGATCAGCGAAACAACTTAACAATACCATGCTACCATCAGAACCACAGTGTTCATATCGTAGTTCTATTATTAGGTACTTAATATTCCACTACTGATTTTTTTTGGAGTTTTAGAGCCAGTCTATGAAATTTCAAGGTCTATGAAGCGCACTTTAATAAAATTCAGGCAAAAGTTCTATCTCTTTTTGGTTTCTCACGTAATAGGAGAGGGAAAACATAGCAGAAGTTACGATGACCGGCGATTTATTCGCTTTAAATATTGTTTCAAGCAAGTTTCGCGAAATGTATGCGAGGAATCAAATAACTTTTAACAACCACTTCAAGTATTCGTTACTTTAACAAGTGTTTCCTTATACTTGAATGAGGAAGATTTGTTTGCATTTTAACTAGGTACACTGATAAGTTCTTTGGTTATAAAATATAAGGAAACAATTTTTTGTAAAATATTTCTAAAAAATATTAAAATAGTCACGCATTATTTTCAAAAAAATGCTCTTCAAAAATACAATCAGCAGTGTTGTGTTAAAAGTAAGATAGTTCTCTAAAAGTCCAAATGAAACTTTCACTGGCGCATTATGAAGGACGCCTGAAGCAATCAGCCTGCCAGTCGGACAATGCATTTGGATTCAAATGAAATCCTGCCCATAATAAGGGAAAGTCGAGAGTTTTTTAAAAGTAGCGACGCTTTTGATATATTGGCTTCAAAATATGAAAGTAAAATGTGGCTTTGCTAAGTGAAATAAACTCATTTTTTTAATTTACATACAAAAAACCTGTTAAATAATCTTGCCAATGTTAGTCTAGATTTAAATATATTAAGTTGTAGCATAGAGCAGGTAAGCGAAGCCAGAAATCTTGGAATAGTATTCGATAGTGCACTTAGATTTGAGCGTCATATTTTGAATTAAGCACAAAACTGTTTCTTCAGACTTAAGTTACTCTACAAAATCAGGCATTATCTTAAGGAAGAGGTTCGTATAAAAGTCTGAGAAACTCTTATAATACCGAAACTTAACTATGGGGATTTAGTATATGGTCCGCGTCTTATACACAAAAATAGCCGCCTTATTCAAAGAATTCAAAACGCATGCTGTAGATTCTGCTATCATATCCCGCCGCGAACACACATCATACCATACCTAAATATTTCCTCAACGCTAAACATGGCCTCGCGACGGGCTTTACATATGACCACCCGGGTTCATGGTGTTCTGACACTTGGGACCCCTATAAACTTGTTCTCCAAACTTGATCAGTCACGAACTAAATATAGCACTAGGCCAAATAGAAATTTGTTGCATTATTATGATCACATAACAGCTAGGTTTCGTGGCACCTTTAGGTATCTAGCAACCAAGTGTTGGAACAATTCCTCCGCCCCTTCGGCTATTAAAATCCAAGTTCACTTTTAGAAAACGGCTAAAGTGTTTTATTTTGGATCAACAAAATTCTGGATTGCCTGACTCTGACTCCCTTTTAAATGTTTGATTATATTGTAGTTATTGTTTTTGTTACATACCTATTAAAATTATTATTTTCTTATTAGTAAGTATTACAAACGCAAATAATAATCTTAACAGTCATATTTATTTAGGTATTTTAGTTCTTTGTGTAATTATTTATGCCAAATTATTTTCTTTTTCAAAGGCTCTATTTTTTTAACTGAGCGAGTTTTTATACATTTTTCCTATTTAATATTTTGTGATCCTGTGATTGTTCTTGTTCTTGGTCTAGGCAGAAAAACAGCACCTTCTGTTCACAACAGTTGGCATCATGCAGAGCCTAGCCCATTTTGCGGCTCATTCCCAAAGCTCCATGATTCTATTGTTTGTCGTTTCCCAGCAGCTCCATGACAAATATTGCTACTGCAGCACGCATTGCTCACCTACTTACCTACTTAGTTTTTACATAATGATAATTAGTTTTTCAACGTATTGTTCCTATGATTTATTGTGTGATAAATATGTGATTTAGTATTCAATTTTAATTTCATTATTGTTAATTTATATTGTGTGTATTGTGGTGACAAATAAATGATATGTTTAAGTCTATTTTTAAATTTTCTTAATCCCACACATTCACATGCGTCTGCTTCTAATTATCCGGTATACCCCAAGGCGCACATTTGGACCCATTTCATTCATCGCATACATCGCCTACGTCCAGCCTGAAAGGGAAACTGAAAACAACAATCACGAGTGTCCCCTCCAACTAAACAGTATTCAAAAAGTCGGAGCGAGTTTAACCACAGCATTGTGAGGCGCGCGGTAATCAGGCGGGACCAAACAATGCAACGATGGATTAAAAGTTCCAGCGCAAGTTGTAAGCTGCGGCGTTCGTATGAAACGCTGACATGGAGTTAGATGAACTCCTCTTTGTACGACAAGGGATAGTCTAAAGCTCAGGCAATATTGCTTTGTTCCGTATAATGTGTATTATGTAAAACTTTTGCGTTAAGATCTGCTAAGTACTCTGAGTTTCTTAGGTTCATGTAAGTGCTACTCGTGATTATGCTGCATAGCATTAAAAAGCAAGCTGCGTTATCTTCTTAAACATACAATTTATCGATTAACCAGCTCATCGATAAAGGTATTCGTCGCCCCCCGCTTTATAAAAAGCAAATGGTAAATCCGAAATTTCACAATTTTGTATCATAAGAAACCTTAATAATTAATTCTATTTGTACAATGACATCACAATCGTCATCTCTTTCAATTATCACAACAAAAGGCGCCGCTGCCGGTAGAAAACACCTAAATACATAAATGAGACAAAAGACAATTTTTCACTCTACAAATAATTCGAACCGGCCTCATTCCGTAATGCATCTACTTGTGTAAAACAAAAGGAAGTTTCGTCAGTCCTACAAAGTAGGTACTGGCAAAGCAGTCAAAGAATTCATTGATGGACCTCCCTCGAGGAATCACAATGGGCTGCCGATTTTCTTAATTAAAAATGTCTCACTATCGCCGCGAAAGGGATTGTATTGAAAGGAGACGACTTTTTTGAATGTTATCTGGTCCCTTTGATTATGAAGTTTAAAATAATGATATTCTTCGCTTTTTTTACACCAGAGATGATTTTGAAATATTGTGGTCGGAAAATATGATTCTGAACTAAAAGCCAGTAAGTATCTTGCTTGGAAAATATTCTAGTAAATTATAGAGATATTTATCAACCATGGTCTAACCACAACAGTTACGAAGATTTATCTGATGATTCTTCCAATGTATATTTTAAATTGTCTTTCCATAACTCAAGCGGGTTCTAGCGTATCAAAGTCGTATCGTATAGTATAAAGCCTGTTGACTATTTGTGCATTATTTTTTAATCACACAGCGCTTTTTAATAGTCCCAGTGTTAGGGTTTGTTCAGGCATTAGCGTGGGGAGAACTAATTATTGCCCCGCACAATGGCGGCGGCGTACAGTTCTCCAGTGCTTCCTTCCAGATTACGCTCTTTTTGTTGTTTGTTTTCCATTCTAAGGACAACATGGTATTTATTAGGTGAGGGTTCATTTATGGCATCAATATCTTTTGCCACCATGTTGAACGTTTTGAATGATAAAGGCCGTGGAATTTTGGCATTCTTATGTCATTTTAAACACTTACCGCATGTGTGAATTTTTCGTCCATAATAAATATTCGGCCATTATTATCAACAAAACTTCAGTCAACTTCAGTTTTCGACTTATCTCATCTACTTCTCAGGATGGAAAGCCTCTTAACACTCGCTGCAAACTTTTTGCAAATCTCGCTGTAAAACGTGATAATACCTCATTTGTAAAACAAAGCTGGTGTCGATGGTGCAAATTGTAAAATTCCAGGAGTGTTCGAATCTATTGATCGCGTGACAATGGGAGGCGCACTAATCTTTTCATTAAAAAGCGATTATTCGCTGCACACTCCGCTGCACTAATACGAATAAACGCCATTTGTGCACCGCCTTATGACCATCTACACAAGAACTATATTTGCAGCTCCGGTCGAGGGTGCTCGACAACATGGCGCGGCGCGGACGCGATGACATTTCAATTTGAATCTTTGTTGCGAGACGTTATTAAAAAAAGTTTTTTGTTAGAAATTCTACTCTATTTTAACTTTCTGCGGTCCACTATTTGGCATTAATATTATCTTCTGGTTTAGTTTGGTTTTGTATTTCTAAAAAAATGTCAAGCGCGAGTCGATTCGTACACGTAGGGTTCCGTACCGAAAAATTCAGGCAATTTTTTCTAAGAACATCAAATTTTCACTTGTTCGGAGACCCCTTTAAATTTTCAACTTTATTTTATTTCTTGTTATTGTTATTATTACAGTTGAAGTGTTACTTAATTATAGAAATTTTCATGTGTCTAACTATTTTAGTTCAAGAGATACAGCCTTGACAAATTAAGAGCAAAAATAGCCAAAAAATCGGGTTTTTGTATGAGAGCCCCCTTTAATTTTAATAAATCTTAATTAATCTTAATTAGTTGTATTTAATCTTAATTTTGTTTTATTTTGATTATTTGTTGTTATAGCGGCAAGACAAAAACATATCTGAATATTTTAACTGTCTACTTCTTATGGTTCATGAGATATAGCCACGTGACAGACGGACGGACGGACAGTGGAGGCTTAGTAATAGGGTTCCGTTTTCACCCTTCGGGTACGGAACCCTAAAAAACATTAGTTTGATGATCAATAAACTAAATTGAGATGAATTGGATACAATGTTTGATACCTAAGCTGCTCAAGCCACTATCCAAAGTTCAAACCTCCCATAACCCATTAACAACTATCGGACAATATCTCGAGAGCCAACCGTCAGGAAACAGCTAAATAATTGGCCGCACACGACCGCCATAGTCTACGAGGAGTTGAGTGGAGGACCATAATAGCACCATCAGACATCCACAATTAAGTTGAAACTTCGAGCTGGGGTGCAATGTGCATCCAACATGCCATTTTAGTTATTAGAGGAAGCGATGGAGTGGAAAAATGGGGGACAAAATAATTATATATGACGTGTTACATCACCAAAATTACTGCAGCAATTTTGTTCGGGGAAAATAAGAGGTCGAATATAATAAAAAGCTTTTATACATACATAATGTATAAGAGTTGCTGCCACAACTTGTTATCTATTCCGGGCTTTATTTGCTGTCACTATTTACATCTTTATACGTAACGAATCTACGAAAGATGATTTAAGTGGCATCTGTCTGGTTGGGAGTTATCCGAGCACTTCATCCTCATCATCATCGAACAATATTAATCACTGCTGGACATAGGCCTCCCCTAATGAACGCCATAGCACCGTGCCTGCAGCTTGCCGCATTCAGCATTTGCTTGCAGTATTTTGTAGGTCATCATCCGACCTGGCCGGAGGGCGTCCTACACTACGTTTGCCGTGTATCCGAGCACTTACATCTTACAAATGTAAAAAATGTGGTAGTATGTGCTGATGATAATTCTATTCAGCTCTATCTTTGTCCTAACAGTCACTCACGTTATCTTTTACAATAAACATCGACAAACGACTCTGTTCCTCAGCACTAAATCGCTCTATTGTTAATGAGATAGGCACTTAGTTGATTAAGTTCGTATTAGTTCGTGTTTTTGTATTATTCTCGCTTTCTGGCGTTTCCTGTAAGTGAAAGTATTTGTTTTCTGGGAATACGGTTAGCTAGAGGATGTTTGAGGAGGACTTGTGGGTTTCTTACTATTTTTGTAGATAATTAAGGTCAGTAAATAGGATCATTGTAAGAGATAACAGGCTAGCGTGTCGCGGTTTGCACACTTTTTTCCGGGATTAATAGTAGATACCTACCTATTATTGTTATTCCATTTTGAAGAACAATCATCATGGATCAATCATCATCATGAAGGTATATCTATGCAAAGTTTAGGTCAATCCGTTTAACCCAGACTCGTTGTTAAAGAGAAAAACTTGCGCTTCCACACAGTATTATTAACTCAAATTTGAACAAAACATTTATCCACATGGACGACCGATGTGGCACGACGGGCGAAGGTCCACCTGCGACGGAGGAGGTTGCGGGTTCGATGCCCGCCTTGGGACAAATGTTTGTACGATCTGCAAATATCTTTTCCGGGTGTTCTGAGTATTTTATCTGTATGATAAAAAATATCTATATATGTATGTATTGTATTAAGTATATCAGTCATCTAGTACCCATAACACAAGCTCTGCTTAGCTTGGGGCTAGAAAATGCTGTGTGGATTGTCCAGCATTATTTATTTATTTATTTACATTGAACTTCGCTTGACAACAATTTCATGGTATGTGACGATGTGACCGAAGCTGTTATCACATAGGTCTAGTCCAGAAGACAACCATTTTATAAAAAAAATATTTTTTATTCTTTATTATTCATATTATTCTTATCATTTGTTTCAGGAATAGTTTTATTAACATACCTACAACTTGGATAGTAATTATACCGTAGGTTGTTTAATAAGTTACCAAAAAATCAACGGTCCAAAAAAGTACCACGACACAAATCGGCATTTTTGATACAAATCGTTATTCTCGCGATTTTGGTTTTTGTCAGTTATTTAGTTTCCATTACAAGACCCAGCTTTTAATGGAATGGCAGAGGCCGACGACATTAAGTTTGAAACTGTAGATACGAATGATAAAAATTTGTCTCACTATACACATTGCAAACTATTAACCCCAAAGTCCGTAAGCTGAGCTCCATCGCACCATGGCGACAAGTTGTTAACTCAGTAAGCTGGATTAAGCAATTAAAGTAGTTATCTAGCTTGTGCTGATTGAGGCCACTTTACCGTGACATAGTCGTAGAGCTTGTGTAGGCAAGCTGGTCCGGGGCAGTACCTCTATACGTCGTCAGCCACATCGTCACTTCCGGGTGAGATTGCGGCCAAACAAAAAAATGGAACACTGTGGCTTTGCTGTTTTCCCCTCATCCACGCGCCAAAAGATGGGTCGTTTCATTTGATTTTAAATGTTTTTGTTTGGCCTTTCCTAAGAGGGCTTCAAGAGTGTTTAGGCTATGTTTGATGAATTTTGGTGCAAAAGTTCTATGTTCTGTTCAAAGTAAAATCTTCGGTTCTTTTACGAATTATTTGTCGTAGCAGAGTCACACGTATTCGCTGAAAAACAAATTTGAGATATTACGGTTACGGAGAAAGAGGCCTGTGACGAACGGACGGACAAATAGACCGGCAGGCGTAAGCCTAGTCGGGCCCCGTTGCTTAGCATCCTTTGGGTACACCTGTAAGGTTAATTTCTACTCTACCTACTTGGACTAATAATAAGAAGTAGGCACCCTTTTACTCACTGTTAATCTTTGAAAGAACCACAATTCTAACCTTATGCAAGTACAACAAGGCGAAGTTAGGGTACAATCGGAACAACGTTAAATCCATACCCGAGTAGACAGGCAGTTTGCGAGTTCCGCACATTAGCATATTGTACTAAAGTAAGTTAGCGTATAACTTGCCTTTCGCAAATACTCAATGAGGATCACTGACCGGGGGCTACTCTGTAAAGCCAATCAAAATGTCATATCACTTTTAACAAAATACACCAAAATTCCTCGTGTAATGTGTAAAAAATGGCTTTTGAAAAATAGAATGTACGTCTTCGCATGTGTATTTATTTATCGTATGCTGCATATTATGCAGCCAGATTTACACTTACTGTTTTTTTATATTTGTATAATATAGAATATATCCCTACACGCACTTAGTGACTCCATCGTGCCGTATAGGTAGTATTTTGTTGATCCGGGTGGTATTTGTTGATCCAATGCTAGTTCACCATACATACTACGAGTATGTGACTCTGATTTGAGCCACATGTGTAACCATGAGTAATAATCATAATTAAGGTGTTTTTATACAAATCCACCTTTTTTGCGTTTTAGCACTAGTTGACACAATTCAAATGAGCCAATCAGAGCGCACCATTTGTGACGGCTTTTGTCATTGGCTTGGCCTTGCTGAACAAGTCGTTGCTTGTGAGATAGACTATTGTGTTTTAAAGTTTCAAACAGATTAATATAAGGAGTCAACACTAGACAATATTAGTTTGACATCCATACCAAACCATGACAATTGGTAAAATACCCCTGAAACTTGAATCTAAGGTTAAAAACTACCCTGGTTCCTGTTTATCATATGCTGGTCATCATCAAAACCTGTAGAATTATCTTTAGTCTATATGTGGAAGGAGCTATGAGCTAAATGTTTGAAACTTATAAATCAGGAAACTAAAACCCTAGGAGTACCCTGGATCCTGTTCATCATGTGAAGAATATCATACCACGCACTAAGGCTTGTATAATACCTCTCTTTATCAATTCAAGGGTTAAAAAGAAGAACAAATAGCCTTTAGTGTAAGTATGGTTTGGTATGTTCTGATGTCATTAAGGAGACATAAAGTTGTGGCTTCTAGTACGAGATTGAAACGGTAGAGGAAATAATCGTAAGGAAACCAGTTAGTATTCTACTAGTCGTAAGTTTTTTCATTGTTCTTCTAGTAATAAGACAATGGAAACTTACGGCTAGTAGAATGCTTAATACTGATTGCTTTCCTTACAATGCTTTCCTTCACCATTTTAATCAAATGAAATGAGTTCGAAGTTCAGGGTATGATAACCCATATTATGATGAACAGGTACTTCCAGGATTATAGCTTTCTGGTTTAAAGGTTTAACTGTCAAATCTTTAGTTCATAGTCTAGTCTGACCTCATAGCTCATAGCTCGGTCGCCTTCTGCGCTGTAGGTCGTGGGTTCAATCTCCACCCCGAACAAACATAGCACAAACTAAGTAGTCTAATTATACTAGTATGTAAGTGAGTGACTAAATATTTAGGATGTTTTTACAATCAAAAGCAAGTGTGCCTCTATTATTACTATTAGGTAGGTATCTAACCGAAGACCCGATGAACTGACGGGCGAGGCATGTTTAGTAGTCTTCAGATCTTCAGATAGAATATGACTAAATCTGGCAACAGAGTGCCAAGTGCGAGTTTTTGACGCGTTCGACCGCGAGCAAGTAAATCCGAATTTGTATGAAGAAAATGACAGTCCCCCTAGCGGCGAGTTAAAGAATCACCGTTTCTACAAAAAAAATCACGTTTACTTGCACAAGGTCGAACGCGTAAAAAACTGGCACTTGGCACTTTGAATAGAAAGAGATAGGCCGGGAGATACCCTGGGAGATATGTCTGGCAACGTCACTGACAAAAAAGCAAAGTTGCCACTCCCGTCGAAAAATATTAAACCAGAGCCAAGTTGGCCCGAAAGGTGGAGTTAGTTATGCATTGGCTCACTGCTGGATCAACTAAACGGATGGTGCTTATAATTTTCATGATCTGTAAAGATTTTTTATCGTTTTGGTAGGAAAATCACTCTTATCTTGGGAGAAGGATTACGGAAACATCAATGTAAGTTTTACAAAGAAGAGGGCGCCACACAATCCGAAAGTAGAGTTGATTTCACTCGTTTTTAGTCGCGATAGTGAAAGTGTATCGTTAACCGATTTTCGCAGTAGAACCCCAGATCTAAGTTACCGCACTAGAGCTAACTATCTTGGACTTTCTGGCTTTAGTTAACAGGATAGGTTTCCATACCAACGTACAACGTACAACGTACGTTACGTACCTACGTAGCCTGATGGAGTTATTCCCAACGTCTCACGAAAGTCAGAGCGTCGTGATCTACATCATCACCATATATTATAGACTCACCCCTTAGCTCCGTTACCCGTGCGAAGCCGGGGCGTGTTACTAGTCGTACATAATTTGATATCTAGCTATAGGTACAGGCACATAGGAATGTTACTTGCACGCAGGTACAACCGCATAACTAACCACACGTGGCAGCCACAAATCAAATTGGTGTGGATGCATTGAATTGTCTCACAAAATTGTGTAAGAACGTAATTTTAGAATAGTACTCGCTTCTGCCCGCTACTTCGCAGACCTTTCCGGGATAACAAATAGCCTAACCTGAAATGTTATTTCAGGTTCGTAACTTCTGCGTGCCAAACTTTAGTCCGATTCATTTAGTCAAAGTCAAAGCCGAAAACACTTTATTTCCATAAATACAATAAATGTACACGTAGAAAAGCAAATTCTTAATAATTAATCACTGACACGGAAATAAAGTGATATTTTTGATTTAAGTCGCTTCGGTAGGTAGGTAGGTAGTAGTTTTGACGTTGTCTTCGCCGAAATACATTACGTATCTCACAAACACACGAACTTTCGCATCTATACCTACCTATTAGTTAGTATAGGGTCTAAAATCAATCCATGGACAAATTAAAATTATCCTATGCATACTTTTGGACCCGGTAGGTACCTACGGAAGGATGAGTTACTGTCTTGTTTACAATTAAAAATAAAATAAAAAAATAAAATAAAAACCTTTTATTTCGGACAACATAGATCCATATGGGGTTAGTAACACAGTAAAATACAGTAAATAATTAGTAAGGAAATCGAGACATACAAAAAAGAAAAGTTAAAAATTAAAAATTAAAAAAAAAAAAAAAAAAAAAAATTAAAAAAAAAAAAAAAAAATTAAAAAAAAAAAAAAAATTAACGCAGGACAAATTCCCAGAGTGATCTCACCAGAGTAGCGGGACTTTTTCCGGGATCACTCTGCGAACCAGGCCTGCCCACAGCGGCGAAGAGTATCTATCAGCTATGGTTTTCAGGATGCTGTTGTGACTGTCGCGCAATCTGCGGATCAGGGATGTAGATTTTTTGCGAATGATGGCACCGAAGTCATCAGTTTGATATTCAGCAAACATCCCTGAAGCGCTACAGAGGCGAGGCAGACCCAACATCATCCTGAATATATTATTATATAGGACGCGCAGGGTCGCTAGCGAGTTTTTGGTGTGCCTAACCCACAAGCTTCCCGTGTACATGTTTTGGCAGTAAGCTTTGAAAAGCGTTATCTTTACTTGCTCAGTACACCGGGAAAACCTGCGGGCCAGCATATTACCTCTAACTGCCAGCGCCCTACGCTCCCTTTCTATATCAGAATCGTCCTTGAGGTTGTCGGCAATGATATGTCCAAGATATTTAAATTTATTAACTTTTTTTATGCTCATGCCATTAAGGGTAATATTATGGGTGCTGTTATCCTTACCTTTGCCGGCGACCCCAAAGACCATGTACTCAGTTTTCTTTACATTGTATAGAAGTCCATGATCGGCAGCGTATACCTCACAGGCTTTCAACAGTTCTTGTAGGCCACCCGCCGTCGGACACAGCAGCACCATGTCGTCCGCGTAACTAATGTTATTGATGCTTACACCATCTATCCGACATCCGACACGCATGCTGCTCAGCCCCACGATAAGATCGTTCACATAAATGTTGAAGAGTAGAAGAGACGTCAACCCTCCTTGTCTTACCCCACTTTCCAACACATATGCTTCAGATAGTGAATCAGCCCATTTCACAAAATTCGTTTGGTTAGCGTACCAATATCTAAATATACTGAGCATTTCCGCCGGCACACCCCTGTCTCTTAACTTTCTCCAGAGCACATCGTAGGACACTAGGTCAAAGGCTTTAGATAGGTCAAGAAAACAGGCATGTACCGACGTTTTACGATCAGTATAGTACTGAACAGTATGCTTAAGACTCACTATGGCGCTTTCAGTAGAAAGTCCAATGTTACAATTACAATGTTACCTGCAATAAGTCTAAATTGCGTTATTTATATTTTATTATTGTTACTTTTTGCTAGCGTTCTGGTAATTGATGTAGTCTGATCTGTAGGTGTGTGTTTGAAGTTGGAAATAAAGACTTTTATCTATCTATCATGATCTATCTATCTATTTGTTTTTATTATTGAATTGTAATTTTCTTTGTCTATCTATCTAGATTTATCACAAAAATTCATAAGAATTCTATGATAAAAAGATTAATCACACGTTCCTTAACAAAATGATGTTTATGATGATTTCCTACTAGTCGCTTCTCGGACCGTCTCAACGGAGACTAGGCATGTGTGCTGGACATATAATAGTGCACAAGTGCGTGCGCTAACACAGGTGCACTCTCTTTTCCCTAACTCGTATTATAATTTGATGGGACAGCATGTTATCAAAATAATGGTACCTACCGTACACGATTTGTATCCAAAAACAACGTACACACGAATAATATCCAAAAACAATCACTTTTTGACGGCTCACATCATCAGCCACAGATCAAAGCGATGCCAGATCCGTATACGATCCAAAAACAATGATTTCAGTCAGTTTACGAGGACAGTTAATTTTGATTGGTCATTCTGAAGGTTGGAATTACTGGAGATGGGAAGGGATGAACTGAACACGACTGGGATTGTGGTGGGGCTTTGCTGACGGGCGACTTTTAGTCGCTTGTTTTATTTGATCAGCGCGGAATACAAAATTGTGATAACTGTCTAGTATGATGACTTGTTACAGTTGTTATGTCTACTAGAGTTCAGCCATGTTTTAAAAGAATGGCAATATTCGTCCACTGTCGGAAGTTTCGCATATAGCTATCCTGCTTACCCATTCCTAGCCCATTAACGAGAATCAACTTGTTTACGCTGGATGGTCTGCAATTGTTTTCACTTTTTCAAAGACCTTGTAGCACATTCCTATTGAAAAAGTTTTCCACACTTGATGATCTGCAACACTTCTCGGTTTTCTCAAGACAGCACATTCCCAATGGAAACTGTTGCGTCCAGCAGATGCGGGTCATCATAATCATCTCAGCCGTTGGATGACCGCTGCTCCCCGACCGATGCTGAATATAGGCCTACCTTAAAGATCGCTAAAATGACCGATCCCGAGCTACCTGCGAATGCATATAATATAAACAAAAATTTCATTATTTCGTGTGAAAGTCGCCCGTCTACCCACACAGACACTTCACACGCGCTCCCCGCGCCTTCCCTCGTTTGTTTTACTACTCGCAATTAAGCCGGCTGAGTGACAGGGATTGTCGCGCGACGACTGCGACTGGGGAAAAAACCAAGTGCCTTTCTAACCGTGCTTGCTCTGTGGTAGGTGTAGGTTATAACTAGTACTACTGAGGTTTGTGAGCGAGATTTTGAGCTGTTTGTGTAAATCCGCAAGTGTCTTTATGAATGCTACTTGCTCTGTGGTTCGGGGGTTTGTGAGTAATTTTGAGTTGGAAGCTGCTTGTGCACAAGAGGTTTTAGGGAAATTGATACTATTGGAAGCTGCAAGTGTGCCTTTCTGAATGCTATTATAGAAAAAGTAGAAAGTGTTCTATGATGCTAAGGTTTGAAGCGAGATTTTGAACTGTTTGCTATGAGTTTTAATGTTTAGGATGGCATTTATCATAGTAAATAACCACTTAAAATCGATTTAGAATGCTTGATCAATAAATCTATGATTTCGTATTCCTCTCGCCTCTAGAGGAAGCTAAAAGAATGAACGGGATAGCACGATTTGACCTACCAGAATTCTATAGTCTTCTATTATTAAAATCCCGCTGAATACCAAATTTAACGCTAAAACAAACATTAAACTTTCAAACCAAACAGAAATGTAATTCGGTGTGACGGTTTCACCACATTTATTGACACAGAGTCGGTCAGGCGAGTAAGTCCGTCAGGAACGATCAGAACAAAGCATTAATACATCTCGGCTAATGACGTACTTTACACCACTACGTTGTTGTTGCAATGTTCTTCGAATTGTAGACTGTCGTGGTGGTAATTATGATTCCTGTCACCTGGAAAGCGCCGCTGCAACACAGCACAAAAATGTGCATCCAAATATTTTATTAACTTTAACTTTAACTTTTAACATTTTAATAAATTTTATATTGACGGCATCAAATGGCAGACAGTTCGCGGACGTTTGAAGTTTGTGGAAAGCCATTTTGTCACGCGATGTGATTTAAGGCTGATAAGTGTGGCTAGACCCCAAGTCAGTTCAGTGATGGGCTCACGCGGCTCATTCGCGCAGCACGCCTCCGCCGCCGGCTGCATACCGAACCTGCTTCATGAGGCATCGGGATCTGGTTTCCATTAGTACAGACCAGAATACCTAAATAGCACATTTTATACCTAGCTATTATTTCAAACTCACACTGCCTTTAAATAACAGAACGCCTTCGCCAAAGAACATCCAGATTATGACGTTATTTTACCTTTGTACGATGCTAATAGATTATGTTTCGTATACTGATCAAAATCTTCTATGGGACAAACTGAGTGGAGTAGGAAAATACTAAAAAAGTCAGAAATTGCTAAATACTTTTTTTAATAATTTCTTATTTTCAGTATTTTTCTGCAGATCAACAAGTTGTACTTGTGTTGGTAATCTTCGGCCACCAATCGATCACAAACCTATTTAGTCATCTCACACCATTTATGTTTCAGTAATTCAGGTATCTACTAATATCTTTACTGGCTCGTAAAATCGCCTTCCCTCAAGCTGAACGTAGACGGAATAACCACCAAATGTTTGAATGATTTAATTAGGTATTTTTAGGTATTCTAGCACATCTCTGCTTAGTATCAGTGTTTGAAGCTGCAACTCCAGAATTCAATTAACGCCTCCGTGTTCCGTGACCTGCGATGAAGCCTCGCTAAGTTCAGATTTATCTGCGACGGATCCGCGACGGATCCGCGACGCGGTGGATGCGCAAGTTCAGGAATCAGGTTACTTTGGATTCTAGGGATGCTTGAGCGAGTTTGATTGAAAATGTATTTATAAATAACTAATAAATAGTAACGTAAAACATTCATTAATGTGTTCGGTAGATTTAGCTATTGTAGCTCGTTAATTAAATGGATTTTGTTTCACTATTTTCCCCAATGCTAATAATTCTCGCACCATAACAGTGTTGAATGAATAAAGAAGTCAATACCAAGTGGGATGAACGAGACTAATAACAAAGAAACATACTATCTAACTAAACGTTCTTCTCAGTCTCACCAGTGAACGAAATTGGTAGGACGAACGGGAAGAGATACGTAGTTAGGTTGTAGAACCTATCTATAAAACATATAGATAGGAAAGTGAAAGTTTTTCCATAATTTCCTTGACAAGTTTCTTTATCGTGTCTTGTCTGAAGTAAAGTAGGGGTAAGTTATGGTCACCACCGGCCCCCTCATCAGATCACCATAGCTCATCAGTGAAGCCGCGCCACGTGTGAGGGGTGGAAATGAAAGAGGCGTAATATCCGCCGGCCATGTTGTCGACGTCATTATTTAAAGATCGGGGCCGGTGTGTAATTAGCTTTAGAATTAATCTCTTTCAATATTTCAGAAACTGATTGTGGGGTGTTTATTTTAATTACAGTCGATTTAGGTTATGTTTGGCTTTGTAAGTAGGTAGGTAGCTAGGTACCTAACCAGGCTACCTACCTAACTAGGCTAGATATTTGTTTTTGACCATTTTTATGAAAAACTTTTTAAAATATATATCGGGATCTGAGATCGATTTGTCTGTCCACGGAGCAGATACAGATACTCTGTATCTGCTCCGTGTGTTTGTCACTTACTCTACGGTTCTGACTGAAAACCAGCGCTCTTTCACAGATTACCCCAGGTTTCTGTGTTAGAGCAACAAGCTGAGTCAGGACCTGTTAGACCTGCACACACGCGCTCGTCTGCTTGCTGAGTGGACTACTTGGTACCTAGCAACCCAATGTTTGTATTAGTATAAGTAGTGCTTAGTGCACATGTGTTTGTCTGTACTGTTTGATATCTAGTACTAAGTAGTCTCTTTTATTTTATTGTCTCAAAGTTTGTTTGTGTGTGTAGTGTGTAATAAATAATTTTCTTTCTTTAAATATTAAAACACAAACCTTGAAGAAGTCAAGGAATTAACAAAACGTTGGTGTTCTTCCAACACAAGGAAGGTTCGTAGTTAACCCGCTTACATTCATAATGAATGCGTCAAACCACCTACCAAAAAAAAAATACCTTTATAATAAAATACCAGTTCCTCAGGTTTTCAGGTTCTTTTTTTAAAGATGCTTTAGTTAGACCCGTAAATTATGTGTACCTATGTAAGCATATTGAGCCTTCTCTCAATTAGCTTCCAAAAGCTTACTTGGACAACACCTTTGAAGTAAATCATGATTTCCATAAAACTCAATTTCGCATAACATTTAGACATTTCTATCCACAAAAAATAAAAAATTTGCGAACAAAACGGCCGAGAGTGGGGCAAAGGCGAGTTGAGGTCAGCGCACACTGTGGCCATTCGGCCATTCATTGCAAACCCGGCCTTTGTCAACTGTACCCCATTGTTGAATGACAACATTCGCAACTGTACGATTGCACTTTACATGAACTATACACCGTCACAATAAGGACGGTTTTCATTTACCATTGTGAGGTAACGAAAGGCTACGAAAATGAAGCATTTTAGACCGTTTGACGTATAAGGCTCGCATGGCATTGTTTGTTATATTAATTTTCGGTTGATGTGGGTTCGAGTCACGGTCTGTGTCACACGCCTTTGTTTGGACATTGTGCGATGTGATTGCGAATATCAAAAACAGAAGATGTTTATGTATCTGTTCTATTTATATTTTGACATCTAGCTGAACCGTTTCTGTTGAAAATGATTAATTTGTAGGCTACATGTAGGCTGGTCCAAAGTGGTATAGCTAAATGAAATCTTTTTTATGAATTATTAAAATAAAAATATTATTTTATTATATTTATGGACTCTGCGTTCCCGCTTTTTTACCTAAAAAAACGGGATCGAGAATGACGTAACCTCTCACGCTGCGCGCTATCCCGCTCAGATCGTATTATAACCAAACAGGACAGCATGAGAGGACTTGTTTCTCAATACCATTCGCGCCACTCAAAAATACACAATCAAAAACTAATATTTAATGGTTAACATACCTTTGATTTTGACCTGAAGTCTATTTTAATTTTAAGTCATACGCAATAAAGGGGCGAGCCCTGTAACCTTTCCATAACGCTTAAACCCATATTTTAGTATCTCGCGTGTTCCAAAAATACTTAACTCGATATATCCAGCGATCGTGTAATTTCGCCTAAAATACGGCAGTGCCACTATTGCTCAGGTAATATATTCAAATTGCAGTTATTATGTTGGCCAACATTATAATCTGGTTGTTTATAAATACGTTTTGATTATGGTACGGATTTACGGGTTTTATTGCGGAAACGTTTTTTCGTGCAACTTGATAAGCTGCAGGGCGTTCGATTTACATTGCACGGGAAACTCACATTGTTTGCGGTTTTTTTCTGGGTTCTACTAGGAATACAACTAGCAGAAGCTTGACACAAATTACAAATCTTTTTCTTTGGGACCATTTTGTTAACAAAATTCGATTCAATGGAATTTTTGAAGGTTATGGGAATATATTGATTTCGGTCAAAAATCTCTAATATTCTCAAATGCTCCTAAAGTAAGTAGATAGGTAGCATAGAAGAGAAGTTAGTTTTTGTGCTTTCATAGATATGGTTTATGTTGTGCGGCAAATTACGTTTCCGCTAGATTTAATTATATTTAGGTTGCCTGGAACAGATAGCTTCTAAGCGATAAGGCCACCCATTGTACTTATGTCTAATGTAATGTCTTTTGTATTGTATTTTTGTTGGTGTACAATAAAGTATTTTTGTATTTGTATATGTAATAATAATAATAATTTTATTTTCTATATTGAAAATGTATTTTATAACGAGATTTAAAATAAATAAAGTGTATAATATTATAATAATAATTTATTCAAAAATATCTTAGGACAAAAGTGTAATAATAACTTATATTCTAAAGGTTATACTCGTGCCTGAACTAGGTTAAACCTGTGTCTCAGGCGGAAAGTGCTTACAGCGTAACTAATATACAATAATCACATTACGTACCTACATTAAAATAACGACAATGCAAACTTTTAATAAACAAAACTTATGCTTACTACACTAAACTAGTTTACGTGGGTACTAAGTATGTCAATAAAAACTGCTGAAAAACATTACGAATAAAAATAATCGGCACTCGTAAGCGCCTTCATAATCTACTGAGTTAATAGACCTATTTTCTGCCATTGTTTTGGCCGGACAGTCAGCAGAGCCTGTGTTACAGTAAGTATAACACAGGCTCTGCTGACTGTCCGGTCCGGCTTCTTGAATTGTAGGCAAGTGTCACTCTTCGCTTCTCCCGCCTTTCTATTACAGTCCTTGATTGAATGACCTTGAAATCTAGAGTGGCTACAGATGTCGGTCAACTCTCGGCACGTCTTGGCAGCGTGACCATACTGCTGGCACTTATAACACCTTGTGACCAATGTGAAGTCTCTCACAGGACACGAGTACCAGTATACAAAATCCCTATCCCCCTATTAATAGAAGAACCCAAAAAAACCGCACCATTTTTTTCCCCCGCGCAATGTAATTCGATCCACCTTAACTAAAACAATAGGCGCGGAGCTCATAGCAGACCCAATTTTGCCTCCATATTTTCCACGAAAAGTTGCAAATAGTTAGAGGTCGCGCAAATCTTTATGAACTCGCGCTTACTTCCGAGAGTTCATAAAGATTTGCGCGACCTCTACCTACTGTGCACTACGTTATGAAATTCCATTTTCAAAAAAGTCTAAAAAGCTCGCTATCTGTTGCCAACATTCAGTTCACCGTATTTTTCGACCAAACGTCGAGAATATTCCATACAATAGAAATTATCAGCGAATACATTGAGTCCACATCCACAACTTTCATATAAATGTAAATGCCACACTATGGGGTGTGATTACCCCAAGATTACCCCCTCCCTTTAGAATCACAATGCTGTTTGATTTCCACACGGTACTGGCGGTTTTATTTTTTTGTGTAGAAGAAAATTGCATTTCCTGTCTTTGTTACACTTGGGTTTTTGTCTCATTTTGAGAATTGTTTATTTGATTGTGAAAGGGGTGCTAATGGTTCAAGATCACTGTCTTTTTTTGCTTTTTGGGAGCTTTAAAAAACGATTTAATAAAAGAATTCATTGAAACGTTGGCAGTTACGTTTTACCAATCCCTTCAAAGTAGGACTATTATGTAATAGGTTCATGGAAAAACAATAACAAATCTCTCAGAAATTACATAAAATATTATTCGACCTAAAATATAGGAAACTTAAGTTTTGTCTTAACGCTGAAATACTAAAATGTTTTGACAGTTTATTATGAAAATCTAAGTATCAAAAAATGTCACTTAAAGTATTATTTGATATTCTCTGCCTGAGTGCCCCTCTCATCAATCGACCTGGGGTAATACCACAATATATTATTATCTACACTACCTATATGCACCTAGGTACGTAGGTCTACTGTTGGTATTTGAGAACACATCTCATATGCGGGTAACATACGAGTAACATTATTTGTAGACCCCCACGGTCTGTAATGTCATTACTACCCTAAACAGGGGACGGTAAATTACAGCGCCCCCTGGCGGCCGTCGAAGTAATCGCGAGCTTGATTGAAAATTACTACTTTTTAATAATGCAAGATGTGACAATAGTAACAACATAGCAACAATGTGGTGATTTGCGGTTGGAATGGTCTTTCATTCGAAATTTGAAATATTGTTATGACGTTTTGTAACTCCAAATTCAAATGAATGGCCTCGCATTCATAGTTTTGAACATTTGAAATTGTGATTTGTTCACGACAATACGGTTGTAACAGACTATTGGCAACTTTTCGAAATTCAACTTTTCACACGCATGAAATAATTTAGATTCTGAGGTAGAAATGCTATACCGAGATTCCGATGTCAGTTTTGATTGTACTATGTCTATACCAGAATACACGGATTTTTGTCTCTTAAACCCTACAGTAGAATTAGATATTACAGCGGAATGAAAATGATATTGTTATCCATTCTCCATTTTCACAGCTTTACCCACCACCACACAGATGTCATCAAATATTCAATAAGGATTACTTAACCATCTGATACGCCATCATGAATCAAAATCTGACGCTTCATTTACATACCCTCTTTCTAATCCTCTATTCCAACTCCAAGTGTATTGTAAGTGAAGTGGTAGGCAGGGTAGGTAGTGGGTAGAAGGGTAGTGGGTAGGGAGGTCTGAAACAGCACATTTCAATTTGGACAGACCGAGCGCAGAACGGATTAGAAGCTGCGGTGAGCCTACCAGAAGTACCATGTGGGAAATAATGGATGTGCATTTGCCTTTTCGGAGTAAATAACCATGAGGTATGTAAAGCATGCTATCTTTTGAACTTTATATGGAAAAAAATTATTGGTGGAGTAAAATGTGCTCTGACAAATAGGTCATGGATGTGCACTGTCCTTTAAGAAGCTTCTATTTGTTCTGAAAATTTAAAAAAATATTAAAATTTAAAATATTAAAATTTTAGGCTTATACATTATTTTAAAGTGTTGTTGTAAGTGTATAAGTGTTCCATAAGAAAAAAAAAATTCTTTTAATTAAATCATAGTTTAAAACCAAAAATAGAGACGCCTCAAGTGTTGACCAAGTGAACATACCCGTAGACCTTCGGTCAGGGAATGTAAGGGAGGGATGATTTCGTTCGTCCGAGAAGTAGATGAATATTATCTAGATACCGGAATTTGAAGTCAGTTTATCGTTTTTTAAAACACGCCAAACTATTTATGAAGTATTGAAGGCACAAAAGCCTCCTCCAATTGTTTCCACCTCGTTGTAGCCGTATTCTCTTGATATGTTAATTTCTTCTCTGAATAAACAGTTCATTGTTAACTCGTAACGTTTAGCATTGTTTGTTTGCTCATCTCTCAAAATTGCTTCCGAACGATTCTATTTTAAAGTTTGCCTCACTCTAATTCCAAATAAACTCGTTGAAACGAAAATTATGTTGGTTCAATTGAATTATATAATTCTTGGTAATTTAAGCTGATTATAATTTTACTGTTACGTCATAAAGAGTAGCTACGAGTTTACCTCAGACTATATTTTTGCAATGAGAGTGGTTTGATGTTTTTGTTTACATCCCACTGGTGGGACAAACGTTATTATTTAACCCGTGCAACACCTAAGAGATATTTTAGCTAAGACTTATTTACCTATAATACACTATCATACTCACTAAGGCGCTATGCAGACAAAGCAACTATTTCGGCAACAGGCAACTCGCAACTAGCTGTTTACTATAAACTTCATAAAATGTGCTTTTAAGGCACAGTTTAAGAAGAAGTTTATACGAAAAATTAGTTTTAAAAAGTTGACAGTTCAGTCAACTAAAGTTGCTCTGTCTGCATAGCGCCTAAGCTGAGCATCAAAAAATCATTAAAATTGTATTCTCCGGGAGGTTGGGTTGATTACCAATATACCCTCAAAAAAAGAACAAGTCGATACATCACCCGCCTGGCATTAAACATGGATACCCACGGTAATAGCCCGAAACGTGGCATTTACAAAAAGCTCCGTAAATGTCTATCCAAGTTCTATTAAGCCGATCGCACGTCTCATTAACTCGGCGCAGTGCATTTACAGCCCGATACCCGACACCAGTGACCCACTGAGTGAAAAACGCGCGAAACGGGTACCTACACTACGTGTATAGGTACAGGTGAATACACACTTATGTATTACCACGTAACAGAAATGACAACTAGACGTTTCTTTGGGCCATTTATGTACTTACGAATCCAAATAGTAGAGATGATTACTCAACGTACTCTACATTTTATTTTGCATGTGGGCTTCACACATGTTATATGTATGGCAAATTTAAATTTTTCTTTTAAGTATTAGTTCCAATAAAACGAGTTTGAGTATAGAATAGACATTTATAAAAGAAAATCGATATTTGAATGGAAAGGCCTCTAGCAGTCACTGATGTGGGTCCGAAATTGTGGCCTCTCTCTATTGCGTCATAACTAAACGCTCCAGTGTGAACCCCCTTAACGCACTACAAAGTGACATATTGCTCGTCGTCTACGAGCGACAGTGACGGAAGTCATCGGCACGCGCGCGTTCGGGCGCATTCGTCAACCTTCGGGCCGGAGCGATGGCTTCGTAAACGCGTTCCTAGTTTGAAAATATTTCAAAGTTGCGTGTGTGGATTCGGTATTTCAATCTTGGAGAAGGTGGGCTGAATTTTGATGAGGTGAAGAGTTTTCTATTTATGGAAGCACTTTTCACTATTATGGTATTTTAGACATTTATTTTTGTGGGTGTGCTTTGTACACTACACCTAATTATTGCATCTCTGTTGTGTACACGTAGGTACCTACCTACTACTTAAATAATGCGTGTCTACCTAGGTATTGCATTACATTCAAAATTACATCCGCTTTTTTCTATAGCTAAGATTTATTAAGGAAATTGAGGGAGGAAAGAGAAGCCTTTGCCCAACAGTGGGATCTAGTGCGCCCGCTGATAAGTTAAGATGAATTCAGTAATTCAGTAATATATATTCACACAATATTCGACAAAATGACTATAAAACTCCTCTGTTTTGTAAATTGTCCGTGACTTGGACCTTGCGATCCTGTGTGTCCCAAAAACCTACACAAAACACCATCAGATGTCATCATTTGTTGGATGTTATTGTCATAATCCCCGCTAAGCTGCCCCTGTCAGTGGGGATTATGACAATTTTCAAAAAAGTTTTGTTGTTTCCCCCACTAACATTTTGAATCCTGGTTGGTGGGGATTATGACACTAAAATTAATTTAGGTTTATTTTGTATTATCACTCCAAACTCTGTGCCTTCTAAAATAATACGAAAAGAATTTAATTTAAATCAAATTTTAATAAGATTTTTTACTATGAAAGGACATACAATTTAAGTAGGTATTGTTACTTTTTACAAAAAATAAGAAATAATCGACTAGATTAAATTAACCTATTTCTCATGCATTCATAGGTATGGTTAAAGATAAAATAATAATACCTAATAAAAACACTTTAAATAACAATATTTTTTAATCAGTTGTGGTTTTCTAACGGTATAATTTGAAATATTTGACGCATGTCCGAGAGAGATCAAACACATTTTAGGTAAACCACAGACTAAAAATCTTTATGAATAAGAGCGTCAGTTTTAGCTAGTATAAATGAATAAATATTAACGAATAACTTATATTAAATGACAAAAACAGGCAATCGATTGGATTAAAACAAACTTATTGAACATAAAATTACGATTTCCCCCTTATACATAAGTATGGTTAACAAGTTATTGTAGAATTAGATTTTTAAGAAATAGGTATAAGTGTAAATACTGTTAACACTAGTTGTAATTGTTTTATTCTGTTATTGTAATTTTCTATGTGCTAAAAACAAAACTCGTACCTACCTACTAGCCACATCTAATTCTTTCAGCCCAACCACACACACATACCTGCCTCATCCCGTCATAAATGTTCCATGTTACCCTCGAGACTATTAACCTCCTCTAAACCCTATTACGAATGCAGCAAGGTGGAATGTGCAATGACGGTTTACCGGCGGTATTTCACGGGAACAATACACTGTATTATTAAAGTTAGGTTTTGATAGCAGCTGTGTGGATGGTGTATGTATGTATGTATGTATGTATGTATGGGATATCTTTTCGCAGATGGATGGGTAAGGTGAGGTTGCCTTACATTTGGTTGCCCGAAAGCCTTTATTCGTGTGGGTACACATTGTACACCTTGTACCTATTAGTACAATTTGTCTTCAAAGAAGAGGTTTTGATTCTGTTGTTACAAAAATTATACTAAAAAACGTTATATTGGCCAATATTTTAAGTGCTGTCAAAATAGTTTAGTTATTGTACGATCAGAATTGACGCTTTAGTGTGCGTTCACAGTGAATGCGCAGTGGCTAGGGCGCGCGTGCGCGTGCGCTGGCCACAGTGAGGAGCGTGCTGTTGTAGCGTAACATATTGGTGTGGCGAACCATAGACGAGGATTTGTTATTTTTACAAGACAGCTCGATCCGGAGATGAGAGGTGTTGAACGCAAGAGATGCTGTGCGGGAAATAAATAAAGATGGACATAAATTATGTTTATTTGTATATTGCAAATTAATGTGCTTCGCACGTGTTGTTTCTATGGAAACGTTTCATGATAATTTCTATCCCATGGGAACTGATTTATGGGATATCAATATTATTATTCCAAGCTTAGAACTACCTGTATGCAAAATTTCAGCAGGATCCGGTTAGTAGTTTTGGCGTGATGTGTAGAGGTAACAAACATTCATCCATACACTAAAGTCAGTTAGTGTTAATAACCACGATGGTTTTAAAAGATTTATACATCCATACAATTTAAACATCCAAACATTCACATTTATAATATTAGTGTGTTGTGATAATCTTGATTAAAATAAGATATAGTTATACTCGTATATGCCAAATCTTATAATAATATGCTAAATTGGCAACGCTGTTTTGAAGACGCGCGCGACAAGATCGAAGAGAGGTTTGATAACCCCGCTACCCGCTCATTAGGTCGCTTGTTGGCTAGGTGGCTAGGCCCGTAGTGTGGCCGTAACGCCCGTCGCGTCACTTTAATATGAACGCAAACGGTGGTTTCATATGTTTGATAGTTCGCGCCTGCCGTCATCGCGTCGCGCCCGCGCTAGGCTCGCAGTATGGTTGAAGGCATCGTTTGGATTAAGACGTCACAATCTAACAACCCACATTTGTTAGGAGTCCCAAAATCATTAATCATCAGTCACAAGAATGTTTTAAACGTCCTCGCTTTTTTGAATCCTTTCTTTGATTAGCATAAGCTAATTAGCCGAGGAATATGATATCATATTCTTCGCCCATTTTCTTTACGAGCCCCCGATTCGAGTGGTTATAATCTTACGTGTAATGTTTTGAAACGATAATTTTAATATCAAAAAGAATATCCCGAACGAAGCTACGAATTTAAAAAATTCTACCAAGATTGATCTCATTTAAAAGTATCTAAATAGGTAAAAACCATTTAAACTCAGCTCCGCATTAACTGGTAAAATAATACATACTGATATTATAAATTCGAAAGAAACTCTGTCTGCTTTACACGCCTTAACGGCTGATTGGATCTCAGTGAAATTTGACAGGGAGGTAGATGGTATCCCGGGAATTGTCATACGATACTTTTTATCCCGGAAAAAAGCCTGCGAAGCCGCGGGCAGCAGCTAGTATTATTATAATAATCCCATGTAATAAATAAATGCAGTAAGCATTTCCATTCCATTTTATTTAAAAACATCCCCATTCTTCTTCGGGTCTATTCTTCCGTTGAGTTATAGGTCGTGCAAGCTTAGATTGGTACTGCGGGTCCCAGCGGTGCGGTGACGGAGCACCTCCCACGCTACACGTGGAGTACGGGTGTGTACCACACTACACTCAAAGGTGGTGCATCTCGAAAAGGTATTGGGTTGTCTGCTTGTACCTAGCCGAAGAGTAGTTCACAGGGAGAAAGGTTAAAGGTACAAATTGTTAATACCGTTTCCGAACTGAGTGAACAATTTTTGAAAAATTTTTGCGATATTATTTCATTCGTAGAATTTTCGCTAATTGTGGATAAAAACTATAAAAACAAAAAACCTTAAATACATGCGGTTTTCAGATACACTATTTTATTTTTGGGAATATTGTTAGATAAGTCTTCTTTTTAGTTTTTTTCTGTTTTTTTAGTTTTCTATGGTGAAGTCAAACGAATCAAGCAGAGTGTTATTTCATAATAACGTGTAAGATAAAATAGCTGAATCTCAAGTACAATTTTAAGCCTATTGTTGTGTTTAAATACCAAGTTATTATGAAAGTTTTACATCATCTGCATGCCAAAGGTTGGTATTGTCACAGAATAGTTATTTAGTACTACGTATTGTACAGCAACAGATTAAAAAAAACTTAAGTATAGCTATAATACGAAACTAGTCAAATGTCTGTAGGCTTAGGTTCAGTAACAGATAACAGTCTTTGTAAGAGTTACACACTATGAAATATAGAACCAAACCTTTGATTCAACTTTTTGTAAGAGTCACACACAATGAAATATAGAACCAAACCTTTGATTCAACTTTTTGTAAGAGTCACACACAATGAAATATAGAACCAAACCATTGATTCAACTTTTTGTAAGAGTCACACACAATGAAATATAGAACCAAACCTTTGATTCAACTTTTTGTAAGAGTCACACACAATGAAATATAGAACCAAACCTTTGATTCAACTTTTTGTAATAGTCACACACAATGAAATATAGAACCGAACCTTTGATTCAACTCCTCCCCCGATTGTACGTAGACTTTGTATTAATATTTATCAATCCGTGCTCAGTGAAACACGCGGCATTACCAATTTAAAGGAACGCTTTTATTCGCGAGCCGGATGGCGGAACCCTGCGAGCTAAAGTGCATATTGAGATATTGCCTCCACTTTACTTTTTAAGGTTCCGTAGTGTGCAAGAGCGCTTCTGTGTGTGTGTATGCTAATTTAAAGCAGTTGTCTTTTCTATTTAAGATCTTAAGATTCTGCAGAGAAATCATACGGGGAGTGTAACCATTCTTGCATTGACATACTTATGTTAAGTGAGCTTTTCCGGTCAGTTTTTAATGAAAATATTCATCTTAGAAAGGCAATAAAAACCACAACAAAGCAGGGACAAAAATAAAAAAAAACTATTCAAAATCAATCTAAGTAAAATAGTCTCATATGCGCACAAAGTGCAAAGCAAACTGGTTGCGCAGCGCATTCCCGTGCTGAGTGGAATGTTGCGAGTTCAAGTCCCGTCTAGATCGTATTTTTTATGGGATACTAGCTCTTGCCCGCGGCTTCGCATTTATTTTACTGGGATAAAAAGTAGCCTATATCCGTCCCTGGGATACTGTGCCGTGCTATCTATAATATGGGTCCCAGAGAATCCCTGCGTGATAAATTCAAAGAAATAAACATAATGACAGTACCATGTCAATATATTTATGAAAACCTATTGTACACTCATAGAAATATCAATCGGTTCCCTAAAAATAGCGATGTACATAATTTGAATACAAGAAATAAACATAAACTCGCTGTGCCCACAACTAGACTACACAAAATTAATGTATCTTTTAAAGGGCAATGTATACGCTTCTATAACAAAACTCCTAGTGAGTTGCAAAAATTATCAGTAAATAAATTCAAACAAATTGTCAAAACCTTCTTGTGTAAAAAATCCTACTATAAAATATCAGATTATCTAGAGGATAAAAAAGCGTGGGACGGAATTTGCTCTAACTCGAAAAATAACAACTAACTAACAGGCTAAAGGTTTCTTCGCCGCTTCTTTACTTTAGTCTACATACCGAAGCGACTGAAATCAAAAATATCATTTTATTTCCGTGTCAGTGTTTAATTATTAAGAATTTGACCTTTTCTAAGTATACATTTATTGTATTTATGGAAATAAAGAGTTTTTGACTTGACTTGACTTGACTGTAGACGGTATCCCAGGGACGGACATTAGGAGGTAGACCTCGCTGCAAAATTTCATTAAGATCCGTTCATCCGTTTAGGCTTATAAAGGACAGACAGACAGTTACTTCCGAATTTATAATATAAGTCAGGTAACGTTCGTTTGTACCAACCTGAATCCATATTCAGTTGGTACAAGCGAACGTTACCTGGAGGGCAGCTTACACCAAGGGGATTGCTGCCTTGTCAAATTGTCAAAATGACCAGACTGCCAAAACCAATGATAGGTTTAATATTGGTGGTCTCCACTCCATCATCAGGCGACTGCAGCAGATTGGAGTACCAACTGGTGTAAACAAGCCATCCAAAGTGCTACGTCTCGTCCCAGTTTTTTAGCGGATTTTATGGAGTTCCTGTTATTTAATATGCAATGTATTTTTGACAGATTTGGTTCTTATGATTGACTGTACCGTTCGGTGACATAAAAATACAGAGTGATATTTTTTAAGATTTTATTGGGTTCGACTACCGATAGGGCCAAAAGTTATTCAAAATTCTGTGAATGCAGTATTAATAAAGGAATGTTTCGTTCAATAAAATTTGCATTAATGAATATTACGGGTAGCTGCCCTCCACAGGTAACGTTCTTTTGTACCAATCTAGAGGTATAATCCTTAGAATGATGATGACGTACGAAAAATTGCCCTAATAACCTTTTATCTCATCAAAAACAATGTCCACCCGCCAAACATTACCATATAGTTCATACGATTCCTCAATTCCAAGGCCATAAAATAGAAACACAATAAGTAACATCTGGAGCTTATTACCGGACATAAAGAACCAGAGACAAAGACATTCCTGATAATCCTGAAGACCAATAAACTTCAAAGGAAAGTAGCTGCTGAAGCATCGACGGAGAATATCCTAAAATTACTGGCCGAATTCATGTAAAACGTGTGGAACGCATAGATATCTTACGAAATCTAACGATAGCTAACGATTTTTAGACAAAAATCAGATCTGTTTCGGGAACAAACTTCAACGGACAGAATTCAACACAGACTGATTCACTAATGTACTAGACTTCCTTAGGTTCAATTAAAATTTAACAAATAATGATAAGTATCACACACTGGTCCAGTAAAAATAATTCCTTTCAGACTCTCAGCGATATCGTTTTTAACAGAAATACAGGTTACCGTAAATCTACATGGACTACACGACTAACGCTATAGCAGACAGCAACCTTAACATTCCCAATATCCTGACTTTTCAGGACTTAAACCTTATAATCAACAAGTTGAGCTTTACAGGTATGGAAGTAACAAAGGAGTACCACAAAAAGTAAAACGCGAAATATTGGACAATAATATAGGTAATATTATATTAAAAGATTGAAAACTTATAAGTTAGGCCTTAACGCATTCAGTGCTCAAGCTTGGCAGTGCGTTGCAACCCGCATGGGCGCGCCGCCGCTGGAAAGTTCTGCAGATGGATATGCGCATCATGGACCATGAAAGTATTAAGTAGTAAATTTTGGTATATCTAAATAAGTTGATGTTAACGAAATATCAATGCGCTCCGGGATTCAGTAACGCCTTAGCCGACACCACCCCGCAACGTCCTCAGAACTACTTGTTACTAAAGGTCACTGAAATATCTTCAGTCATTTACCACTAGCGAACAAATGAGCGGACAAATGCTTGGACAATACGCGCCATGTCCCGTGCCGTAAATCATGGACACCCCAATAAGCAGGAGAAATTGACAAATGTCCCGATTATCAGGACAGGACATAAACAGGACAAATTTGCTGATTCGGACGGTGTGGTGTTTAGGGTAATTATCACGGCAGATGGTTTAGTTATCAGGGATTTTGTTGAAATCAGAATATTATACAGGGAACTGCAATCACCCGAATAACTGTTGGTCGAGAATCGTTAAATAATGTTTCCAAGAGTGAAATAAGGTAACTTGTGTACCATTGAAACAAATTTAATACTTGAAGGGATATGACGAGTTTAGTACTAACCACTCGTGGAAAGCAAAATTTCAAATGATACCATTTAGTGAGGAAGAGGTTCTGGCCACTACTTCAAACATATTTGTGGATTATTTTTGAATTATTTCGGGGAACACCCTGCATCGATGCAGAAACTGTTTGTCATTTTTTTTGTTTATTATATTAGCACGATTAATACGCGTGCACAGACTTGTGCAGCAGGATTAATACGCATTCACAGACTTGTCCAGCAGGATTAATACGCATTCACAGACTTGTCCAGCAGGATTAATACGCGTTCACAGACTTGTCCAGCAGGATTAATACGCATTCACAGACTTGTCCAACAGGATTAATACGCATTCACAGACTTGTCCAACAGGATTAATACGCATTCACAGACTTGTCCAGCAGGATTAATACGCGTTCACAGACTTGTCCAGCAGGATTAATACGCATTCACAGACTTGTCCAACAGGATTAATACGCATTCACAAACTTGTCCAATAGGAGGCATAGGTACAGCAAAAAGCATATCACATATTTTTTTGTCACCATGAATTTTGTTTGAAAGTAAAATCAACTGATCTGTTAAAAACAAAGCCGAGACATTTTTGTTCAGAGTACTCACTGTGTATATTTTAACCGTCAGACAAACTCCCTCCAAGAAACACAGCTGACTGCAACAAGCCACAGGACAAAAACAACGCAACGCTTTTTGCAAGACTGTGAAGGAATGTTAAGTTTTTAGGGTTTTCAAGTTTGGTTGGTTGTTGCTGAAACCAAAACAGCTGGACAGATTTTGACAATTGTGTCTTCCATCATTTTCTTCTTAAATTCTTTATTGCACACATAAGTTAAATCATACATAAAAGTTAAAAAATAATGGACATGTACAAATGCCCTAAAAGAGAGTTCTTACAGCAAACCTATGCATATAAAGAGAAATTATGAAACGTATGTGGATAGATAATGTGTACTACAAGACAGAAAAAAAATATACAGAGATTTTAGAAACCTACTACAATACTAACATAAACTAAAAGAAAAACATTCTTCGTTGTAGGTAGACCTACTATACTCTGTTCACAGTAACGAGCTAATACAGCGCGCGCTCTCTTGCACAATTGTACGAAAGTGAAAAGGACGGGACTACTTGTGAGATAGACTAAGATTGGTCAGTGGGAGTGACCATTATTTTAAAATGTAAAGCTATGTTTAGATTGCTCACTTCAAACTATTAATTACATTATTCACTAGCTTCACGCCCGGGGTTTTGTGGATGAGTGGGTTATTGATTTATTATTATCTTGAAAATATTACAATTGTAGCAAAGAAATGAAGGTGCCTGCTGACGTACGGTTACTGTCTCTGACATTATAGCCATAAGCATGTCAAATATTTCGGATGTCGGATGCGTTGTGATGCATTTTACGATCACAATGAAAATAGCTACGCGTTTGTCCTATAAGTACCTACATGTATATTGTGTAGCGCATACAAGGTGCCACTAAATAGGTGAAGCTCTGTCAACCTTAGTTCTAGATAAAAGTTATTTTAAAAAAACAGTGGCTTTAATTTTAACTTGACAATAATTTATAAAATGTATTTAATGCCAGGATAAAAAAATCATTAACTAAAATAACAAGAATCTAGCATACTAATAAAGAAAAAGGCGTATTAAAACGAATTGTAGAGCTTTAGAATATAAAAAAAGTTATCACCTCTTGAATCACCTTCGGCTTCGTACACCTATTTCGCGGCACCTTGTATAAAGAAACCCAATACCTACGTAGCTATGTGAATAGGTATTGTTTACAATCACGTATTTAGTTGAGGGAGAGACTCGTCGGGGCAGTACAGCGGTGACCGATCACTAATATGCAGGCTAGAGTGTTGTTTGTTTGTTTGTCTGTCTATGTAGCGGCTGGTGAGATCAATGGTAAGTGGCAACTCCTAGTGGTGAATAAAAATAAATTAATTCGCGTAAGAATTGACCCCTCCAAGTCAGTCCGTGGATGTCGTAAAAACCAACTATGGGACTCTATCAAAGGAAGGGCAGCAGCTTGTTTTGAGTATTAGTCATCAACCATTTTTAAGCGTGGTGATAATGGCAGAACATCCCTCGTTTGCGGGAGGCATGTCCAGCAGTGGACGTATACAAATTAAATTAAATTACATTCATTACTTGATACAGACAACACAAAGATCCATAGATTAGAGTAGTTTAAGTCACAGTTTCAGATAAACAAAAAGGTAGAAAGAAGTATAAAAGAAAACTGAATTTTTTTTTTATTATTTGTTTATTTTATCATCAGACATTTTCCACGCACTCGGGGCATGGGCCGGTAATCCTACTAATATTAGAAATGCGAAAGTTTGTGCGAATGTTTGTTACCACGTATCTCCGTAACTACTTAACTTATTTAGATGAAATTTGTTTTGTAGATAGTTTAGGTTCTAGAATAACACATAGGCTAACCTAATTTTCAATAGATATTTCTTAGGGTGTTAAAATGGTGGTAAAGTTTCTATGGAAAATATGATTCCTTGGTTCGATTCACTCAAAAAACGGTGTAAATAAACTTTAAAGTAAGTCTCAACATATCAACCATTTTGGGTCTGATGTCCATTTGCAACTTTTCAGGAAGCAAAAACAAATTTTCAAATGAAGTTTATTGTTTAATTAATTTCATGACATTGGAATAAAAACTACTGCGTATTGTGGCTTGGTTCAACATGGTTCGAGTACAATAATTTTTGAGCCCGATTTATTTGATTTAACCACAGCAATGTTATATTTTTCTATGCAGGGTACCGTATGATTAGAAAAATGTTTGTGTTACATCATTAAAAACTGTAGGACAATGTTACAGTCAGAACATTTGGTCCGGATATTTTGAAAATTTGTAAAAATATTCATGTTTTATGTTATTTTCAGACTATACATTACTAAAAAAATAAATACTATGTAGGTTTTATATCACATTACTACTATTTGGCTCCTAAAAATGTAACACATATGCATAAACAACCGGACTCAACAATCACATCAGACTTTATGGTACTAGAAACTACTACTACTATGGTACTAGAATTGCTTGACGTATGGGATTTTGTTAGATACTTCCTAAAATTCTCCTACATTATAGAATATTAGTTTAGAGTTTAGATATTTAGGTCTTATCCAAACGTTGAATGAAAGAAAAGAGTAAGTACATCACGGTTTTATTTTTATTGCACTATATTAAGCTTAAATCAGACCTTAACTTTTCTTTGATAGTTCTTTGTACTAGTCACTTCTAAGAAATTATTTATTTTTTAAAATAATCAACGTTATAAAAGTATTTACTTATACATTAAAAAAAAAAACTATACTTAGCAAACACGTTCCCACTGGATAGGTACGTTAAACTGTACCGTTTATTGTACTAACGTCTCGTTCGTTGCTTGCGGAGCATCACATACGCCTTCTTGATGAACTAAGTGTTTCGATAAATGTTAAGGAACTGTCACTTATCCAAGTAGTCAGCATCAGCTGGTCTCTGTGTATTTTGCCGTTGAAATAGGCTTATCTGAGTTTCGCACGTTTGGTAAGTATGTATGTAGGTACCGGTCCATTATGTTTTTGGTATCTTTTCATATCCACTTCGACAGAGTCATCATCAATGAGCTCACGTCACTCACTCACAAATAATATTCTATAATATTCAGATAAAATTTCCACGCGGACGAAGCCGCGAGACGGAGCTAGTAAAATATAAAATTGATACCAATCTTCAAAGTTCAATGGTACCTATTGCAATAATTTTATCGGCTGACCTGGTTTAACTGGCATGAAACTTTTATATTTACTTATATTTATTTATTATAATTTGTATTCCTAGTCAGCTACATTCGTAAGCAACATTTAAAATCAAGTCATATTTCAATTAAATTTCAGTACTTTTTTAAAATATTTAGACACCGGTGTAAATATTTTAATTTACCATCACTACTACTATTTGCACTAAAACAGTCAACAACAATAATCGAATTAACTTACTGTGACCATGGTTTATGGATTTAGGTCTTACAGAATTTTCAAGAGATATGGTAACTTTTGTGCATTGAAAACGTTATAAGTTAACTGGTGAGCCTTAGCATCCTTCTTTCTGTATATTTTTCTTGCAGGTTGCATTTTATTTTAACCATTACTTTTTTCCTAACAATAATGGTTTACCTATTATAATTACCTACTATAGCCACCAGGCTAGGCTAGGTACACCAGTACCTGAACACAAATGATGTTGGTAAATAAATAATTGAATTTCACTATCATAACACAATAATAGTTCATCATAAATGAGTCATAGTGATATCATATCATAAACAAATGTCCTACCATTGATAGGTTTGGAATTGTAATTGTAAAATATATCTCCATCTTTAGATTTTTAGCAGTGAACTTCTTTTCTTACACTGTACATGCTCCATGCTCAGGAGGACCAGCTCAAACTAATAAACTAAATCAAGTACTAAATCTACGCTCAAACTGCAGGCAGTTTGAGCGTTCAAATAACTTGTTAGCGTGAGATGCTCAAATAACTTGTAATAATAAATTTACAGTGTTTAGGAATAAAAATAGTGGAGTAACAACAGTATACCCTCGCGAGAGAATGTCGAGTGCGATCTGTCAAAATCTATATAAAAATAGGCTGCGAGAAAAGACTATCGTGGAGATTGCTCTTCATTTTACATCAGGCGTTAACACATACTAATATTAAAAATTCGAAAATCTGTATGTCGGTCTGTCTGTATATCTGGCTGTCTGTAAAATTTTTAAGCCTAAACGGCTGAAAGGATCTAAATGAAATTTGGCAAGGAAGTATATGGTATACCGGGGACCGACATAGGCTACATGAAAAGCGTGAGATGCTTCAGGCAGCAGCTAGTTTCTAATACAATTCGTGCGTCGTCAAAATTCAATGTTTCGTTTGAATTATCATTGAACAGCGAGCTATGGAGAGACCTTATGCTTGGTGTTTCTCTACGTGTTAGAATCCGGAACACGGTACCAAAGTCACCGACATATTAGCTCTCAGCTCTCAGAATTAGTTAACTAAAGAAGCAGTGGGCAGGTCATAGCTCGCAGAAATTATGACTGCTGGAAAGTAAAGGTTCTCGAGTGTCGACCACGATTTAACGCGAAACAAGTGTTGGATGTCTTGGGAGACCAGCCACTCGATGGACTGACGACTTTGTAGCGGTCGCAGGGAGTCGTGGATGGACGCGGCTCAGGAGCGCCATTTCTAGCGTCGTATGGGGAAGAATTAGCAAGCTGAAGTATAGCAGTGGGCTGGTCATATCTCGCGAAGAACCGACAACCGCTAGAGTAAACGTGTTCTTGCGTGGGACAAGCTGAAGACAGGGCGCTATGGCACTTATTAGGGGAAGCCTATGTCCAGCAGTGAACTAATATAGGTTGATGATGATGATGGGGAGACCTATGTCCAATATTGGACGTGTGTGGGCTGATATAAAGATGATGATATCATTAATCAATGCACCAGGCTCCATCAAATACTTCTGCCAGAACAACGAGGTGTTCCTGGAGTGCGGCTGCCACCGCAACTGCCGCAACCCCGCGCGCACCTGCGGGGGGACCTGCCAGAAGGGCTGCTTCTGTAGGGGAAACGAGCTGAGGGACGATGACGGTGACTGTGTAGACCCCAAGTTCTGCCCAAGTATTAAATTACGTGAGTTAATACACACTTTAGTTTGTGGTTATTTTTACCCGCAAGCCATATGTTATGTGTTTCGAGTCGAAGTGGTTGGCGGAGACTGTTTATTATCTCCAAGCCACAACAGCTAAAACGATTTTGATTAATGAGATATCAAAATTCTCATCTAGTCTCTTATATGGTTTTTAGCGATGGCTATGGTGACGGCTTGTAGGCATTTTAGGAAATACTAGTTGGAATTTGATTCAGATTAAAAGTAAGGTACACATAGACGGGTTAAAATAGACATTTTTAGGGTCTCATAGATCGGAGATTGGTTTCGAAACCCTTATGGTCTCGCTTTTTCTGTCCTGTTTTCCGTCTGCAACAACAGCAGCAAATAACTTGAAATTTAAAATAATAAAACATTCCTGCGCCTGTACAGAATAAAAGAAAAATAATTTAAAAACAATTCAAAAATGTATGAGACATTTGTAGATATGGATCTATTTAAGTTAAAGAAAAATATAGAAAAGTCTGTAAGTAAAACACTTTTTCAAAAATTTTCATAAAGGCGGGGAACAATTTTCCTACCTCATCGAGTGGGTTATCAATGAAAGTTATCGGATTGTACAAGTTTTTGAAATTTCAGTAGGTTACATACTTTTAGAAAAAAAAGTTTAATATTTTATCATTACCCTCTATACTCCGAAGTTTGCAAACCGATCCATCTGAAATTATATAGCAAAGTCTCTAACCGGTACCTATAGTACATATAGGTATACTTCACAAACGTTCGAAACCCTCGGCGCGCGAGTTACACTCGCACTTGACGGATCTTGTTTTAATAGGTATACCCGTTTTGTTTCCCTACTTCTTAGTTCGTTTGTATCATACTATGTTAGTATCGTTGAACTGTCTTCAAGAGCCACATTCTATCTCGGTCTTCTGCAACTATCATCCAGTTTTTGTATTTGTACTGTGCTTATCTTATCAGTAGAGAAAGCTCATATTTTTTTTTTTCAGCTTTTGATGAATTCTATACATTGGAACCCTATGGCGAAGGGTGGTCCGTTTCTCCTCAAGAATATAACACATCAAATCCTCGCAGCGAAGAGAATATATCGGACACATCGGAACCCCAAGAGCAAGAGGGCGCAGAATCCCATACTAGAAAATTATACACATTGGAACCGTTCGGAAAGTTTGGTATAGTATCTCAAACTAAAAAATTATACACTTACAATCCCTACTACGATGAGGGTTCAGTAGTGGCATTAACCAACACCCAAAAAGTATACCCATTGAAACTCCACAACGAAGGAACTTCAGTATCTCACAATGATGAATCATACACATCGAAACCCCGCGGCAAATGGAATGTACTACCCTACCACAAAATATTATATTCCTCGAAATCTCGAGGTGAGGGAAGTGCAGTATCCCAAAACAAAGAGTTATATAAATCAATGGTCCGCAGCAAAGCGGGTCCTGTATCCCAAAACAAAGAATTATATGTACTAAAATCCTTTGATAAAGGGGGTGCAGCTTCCCCAAACAAAGAATTATTCGAAACAAACAACCCAGGCAAAGGAGGTCCGGTATCCCCCTACAAATGGTATCCAAGTGTTCCAGAATATTTATACATACCAAAACCACAAAGCAAAGCGGGTCCTGTATCCCCAAACAAGGAATTATTCGAAACACAAAACCCAGGTAAAGGTGGTCCTATATCCCCAAACAAAGGGTATCCAGTATTCTCAGAATATTTATACACACCAAAACCACATAGCAAAACGGGTCCTGTATCTACTAAAAACGAATTATACAAATCAAAATACCTCGGCAAAGGGGGACCCCCTTTACTAACCCAAAATAATGAATTATATACATCAATATCCCGAGGTAAAGGGGATGCATTTTCCCCCAAAGAACTATACACATCTAAATCCCGAAGCAAATCGGGACATGTACAAAAAATAATACCCCAAAAAAAAGACAACAAAGAATTATACCACACAAAATCCCTCGGTAAAGGGGGTCCACTTTCCCAAAACAAAGAATTGTACACCTCGAAATCACGAGGCAAAGCCGGTCCTGTATTCCAAAACAAAGAATTATACACCTCGAAATCCCGAGGTAAAGGGGCTCAAGTATACACAGAATTACACGCATCAAAATCCAGCGGCAAGGGGAGCATAGTATCCTACTATAAAGAATTAAACACGTTTAAATCCCTCCGCAATGAGAATGCAGTAACTCCTAAAAAGTTACACTCAACGAAATCCCGAGGCAATGGGAACGTAGTATCCTTTTATAAAAAATCAAACTCAACAAAATCCCACAGCAAAGGGCAACCAACCCACAACAGGAATATATCTCGCGTCAATTTACAATGTCCGCCAAACGAGGAGTTTCGATATTGCGAGCACTGCAACCGAACTTGCGAGGATCCCAAACCAGTCTGCCTAGCCGAGTGTAGTAGAGGTTGTTTCTGTAAGAAAACTCTTCTCAGAGATGTTGATGGAAGCTGCGTGAAGTTGCAGAGATGTTCGAATATCTGGAAGAGGATGAAGAGAATGCACAAGGATCGGGAGCGATTTAGTGTTGCTCATTTTTGAGTTATTATTCCAAATGTTTAAACTTTTTTATTCTACGACTATGTACGAAGGCCCAGAGTGAGATGGCTTGCGATTAATGAGTGTATGTTGCGTATAGGAAAAAGAGAGACATGGCTGAATGAAAATGAAATTATGTATGTCAGGGGGTAGCTTTTATAGATGACATGTCTGCGTCATTATCATGTAAAATGTCTTCGTATTTGTACAAATAAAATTATTTACAATAAATAATTGTGATTTTATTTTAGTAGGGCACAAATAAATATCTTGTTACTTGTAGGATTGGTTATTTTACACGAAAATCTACGATTCATATCCCTTATTAGGAGTTATTTGAACGTATCGCATGATACGCGCTTATTCCCAACGTCTGACGTAGTAGTTCGCGCGCGATCAGAATGGGATAGAACCATTTCAAACTGAAACAAAAGCCCTCGGACATTTACGTTAGCACTAAGAAAAGGCTCCATCACATTTGGGAACGCGCGAATTGTACCAGTTCTACGATTTGTAACAATTTGCAGCAGTCTACGATTCGTAGCACTTCGTAGCAGCTCTATGGCTCGTAGTACTTCGTAGCAGTTCTACGACTCATAGTACTTCGTAGCTGTGCTACGATTTGTAGCAGTCGGTAACAGTCAACGGCTCAAACCTATCGTAGCACCAATCTCGTGCCAAATTGCCTGTGTGTTCTTTCAGCGCAGACTGCTTTGGCTAATAGCTCAAACGGAAATAAAAGATAACAAGACAGATTGCTTTCTATTGGAATGTCCAAATACATCTACGACACTGGTCAGTCGAAAACAGATATGTAGACAAACTAGATTTATTTTATAATAATACTGACAAACTTCTGCTTCCCTGCTATTTCCGAATCTTTTTTTCCGGTCCTTTTATTTTTCTGGCGATTTTTCATTACATTTGGCCATTTTGTTGTGAAGATGTAACATTTATTTAATTAATCCTCATGTGTAACTCTGCCTTTCACCTATTCAATTACTTGTACTAATCTATGTTTATCTGATAATACTTATGTATGTACAGTTCCTGTGAAACCAAATAAATGTATCTTTATCTTTATTTAAACAACAATTTATAATACTACAAGAGTAATGTAAATTGAACTCACAAAACATTAGAAATTGTCGGTCAGATATAATAAAAAGTTTTAGCTTTTACAATTTAATAGATGATACATAAAACTAATTCTTTTCCTGTCCAATAAATAGTTAGCCGTTATTCGTTATTTCGTTGTAAATAGCCAGGTTCCCGGAAGTGGAAGCACCGACAGGCTTTTGTCCGCTAAACACGACAGCGCGATTAGCATAATAAACTATTCGCTGCATTCCGCTTCACTTTAGCGGGAGCTGGTTAAGGTAAAGGCACACTGCTAACAGGACAGGCGACATGATGGAAGCAAAATTGCAAGACGATAGATTGTGCGTATAATTAGCCACCTGATTACGTAAGTAGTCATAGAACTAAAACTCAAAACAACGCAGAGCACGGTAAATATTCGGTTTCGTGATTTTAGTTGTTTAAGTGTCAATAACCATGATATATTCAATAGTTTCATAATAGATATACATCTTTTCCTGCAATAGATTAATGTTTGTATATGAAATATTGACTACAAATGCCAGCAATAACAAACTAAATCACGACAAGCAATCAAAAAGTGAATAAGGGGGCCAGTCGAAGGACCAGAGGTGAGAATTGACCATGTGAGATAAGTATCTCGGAAGAGAATAATTATGCGTATCAAAATGCATGACATTTAAACAACGCAGATTTAAAAAACAATTCATATTTTGTTAATGCCAGTTAGAATGTTTTGGAGTTGTTAGTTAAGGTTGGTTTAAGTTGTCAGTGGGTAGAATCAAACTCTCTGCAGTTTTATGTTTTAGTTAGATGGTCTACCACGCATGCTTAACATAAAATCGCTGTACCTTTACGTCCGTCTCGTCCATCTTGCCTCAGTGCACGCTTACCTTTAGCAAGTGAGCGCAGGGAAGGATAACCTGCTTAATTTCAGCCTGTTTTATGTATTTGAAACAGGTGGAGCTTCCAAATTATTTTAACTAGCTTCTGCTTGCGGCTTCACACACCACTTTCCTTGGTAAAGTATTTTTTCATAGATACCTTATTACTTGATAACTGTCTGTTTGGGCATTGGGCCAAAAGTTGCTTGTGGTGCTTCTTGCATTCCTTAAAATATATGGAATGCTTAGATAGGCACAGACAATGTAGACAACAACAAATCCAATAAAAAAATGTGTACACAATAGATACATACTTCTTAAAAAATCAAATTCTTTAATTTTAAACAGAAAAATTGTAATCGAATTCGTATGTGTGAACATATTTTAAAATGAACTTCATAATATTAACGCATTGATGAGATTTTTATATAAACATATTATTATAAAAATAGGGAAATGTGATACATGCGATACCTTGTCTAAATAACATTAGCTACCTTATAATGAACTGTGTTGAGACCAGGTTGAATAAGTGAAACCTACAACGACAAGGTTCTACAGCGTTTCAAATTGCAGGTGCCTGTATAGCTCTTATAACTGTGTGAAGGTAAGTATCAGACGAGAGGCTGCAACTGGGCTAAGGACCTTCCTGAGCAGTGAACAGCTAGCGGAACGTACGGGAAAATAAAATAAAATCTGCTGCTTTTTAACACAAAGTACAGAAAATACTTGACATTTCACAAAGCATGATCTAGCCCCGTAAGCAGAGCTTGCGTTATCTATACAACACCCTGACTCGGAAAAAGCATTCGTAGATTTTCATTTGTCATCAGGTTAGGTTGTCAAATTATACCTACATACATTTGTATTTGTATTTATTATACGATTTATTTAAATTTAATTTATTTAAATTTTTTTTAGGAAAATCCTAGGAAGATTTTTTATCAACATAACCTTTGGAACGTTAATTTTTAGACAGTTTGACAGAAAAAGTAAACAACTTTTAGCATTAAAGTCAGATGTCTCACAAAATATTTTCAAACCTCCGTCAGCCCTGACGGAGGCTTCTTTCATTTGTACAAGCAATTTGAAAACAATAAAATATTTAGAGGTAGCATTCGCTCCTCGAGGCCAAATGTCGTGACAGACAGACGCACTGTTTTTGCACAATGTATGATGTTTTCCTTGAAATACGCATGTTACGTGTTTGTAAATATTTACGCATATTTGGAGAAAAAGGTTAAGTAAGGACTTAAGAAAATACCTGTTAGGGCCAATCAATACAATTAGTTTAGGAAGCTATTGAACCATTGCTATTTTAAAACTATTTTAAGACCGAAAATTAAGTGATAACAACAAAAACTATCAAAAGTGACTTTTCAACTGTAATGTGTTACGACATACTCTTTTTGTCTTCTAAAGTCAAAGTATATTTATTGCTGAATAATTATTTCAGTAAGGATGGTACATTGAGCTATGGGTGGGTCGTATAAGACACACTTTATATTCTGATCATAGATTGCAATTCCGCTATGTTGGTACTAGACCTAAGAATATGCACATGTTTATGGACGAACCTAACATGCTTGGTTGTCAAACTAGGCCTAGATCTCAGTACTCACAGGAACTCCGTGGTAAAAAACTCGAATAAAATTAAATTCAATAATTTTTCTTTGGTTCCTTGAATGTGAAAAAACGTTGAGAAAAAAAATTACGTTAAAAAGTCATGAAAATGGACTGTTTCACACATAATTTGGTCGAGATCTCTGGAACCCTGCGGTCTATTAAAATGACTTATGTTTTGATTCATAAGTTATTACTAACTATTTGGTTTTTTGAACCAGTTTCTCAAGTTTACTTCTTATGTTGAGTAGTTTTCTTGTAATAAACAACAACTTGATTTATTCGCTTACACGGCACCGTTCCAAATGCTTCGTCCCGCTCCGTTTTATATTAAAGACATGTTATGCAATATTAACGCCCTCTTAAACGCATGTTATGCAATTAACAGCTGTGAGATACATACAGCGTACAATCAAAAAGACGCCCGAAGTACCCGCACGTCTGGCGATCTGGGAAAAAAGCTGAATTAATAAATAAATAAGCGGATAGGGTGAAAACAGTAGGTAATATTAGAGATTATTTGTCGGGTATTTATCGCGTACCTTTTGTTATATTTTCCCCTACTTTCCATCGCGTTGCAGCAAATAATCAAATAATCTTTATTTTTTCCTTTCTTTTTCTTGTTTTTTTTTAGCAAATAGTCTTTAATTTGTTAACAGATCGCGAAAGTTTAAAAAATTTAACAGTAAATTACATTTACATTTACATTTACATTAACAGTAAATTTAACAGTAACAGTACAAAATTTAAGTTTCATAGGCTAGGCTGACTTGTGTACTTAGCTACTTAGGTACATTAGGAGAAATATCATTATGAAATGATTATGAGAGTACATGGAAGGCACCTACCTACCTAGTAAGATTTACATTATAATTTACTTTTTAAGTAAAATGTTGTAGTAGGTAGTTTGTTTTATAGCTGTAGGTAGGTATCGCACGCGCGATGAGATGTTTGATATTAATTAAGTAACGTTTGCAGCGGTTCGACATCAGATGGATGAGATGTTTGATATTAATTAAGTAACGTTTGCAGCGGTTCGACATCAGATGGATCAGATGTTTGATATTAATTAAGTAACGTTTGCAGCGGTTCGACATCAGATGGATGAGATGTTTGATATTAATTAAGTAACGTTTGCAGCGGTTCGACATCAGATGGATGAGATGTTTGATATTACTAATTAAGTAACGTTTGCAGCGGTTCGACATCAGATGGATGAGATGTTTGATATTAATTAAGTAACGTTTGCAGCGGTTCGACATCAGATGGATGAGATGTTTGATATTAATTAAGTAACGTTTGCAGCGGTTCGACATCAGATGGATGAGATGTTTGATATTAATTAAGTAACGTTTGCAGCGGTTCGACATCAGATGGATGAGGGTGACCAAAAAAACGACTATTTCGCGTTACTCTGTTCTGTTGGGATGTTAATAAAATGTGATTAAAAAAAGATATTATCATTACTCGTCAGCTGTTTCTTGCATTTTGGTTGAGTAGGTAGGTGTTTAGGCTAGTAAGGATTGGGTGGATTTTTATTAAATCTCCTAATCAAAAAACAAACCATGTATTTATAATGAACACTTCCTATTTCAGTCAGAACGATTTTGTCCTTTCTCAACAAAAATGTAATATTTACAATCACAAATCTAGAAAGAAACTCAAGTAGGTATGTAGATGAAATTAAAGTACTGCAGGTGGGCAGCCCTAGCGCGTGATTACGTACCACGCGACCGTTGGTAATTATTTCAAGGACAGGGCCGAGTCTCCATACTGTATAGATATTATTACCGTGCTATAGGAGTGACTGAACACCACAAAAGCAAAAAATAAAAAAAAAATACAGTTCGCACTCACCCGCTTATTATCCCGGAACTTCAGCCACCCACTGATCACACTATTATCCACCTCGGCCACCTCCTCCCCCCGCCTCACCATCAGCGGACTTCCCCCCGGGCTCTCTACCTCCCGCCTCCTCATCACAGGCGTGCATTGCTGCGACAGCCTGCCCTCATTGACGGCATCACTCCGTCTGCCTAGGACAGGAGTGGTGTGTGCTGATTGGCCGAAGACACCTCGTCGGTCCCACATTCGCTTGGGTGAGCTGGAGTGGAGACAGAGCGAGTCGAAGTTGGCCAGCTCGACGGAGACGCGGGTCTGCAGGCCGCTGGGGTGCGTGGTGAGGATGGTTTGCTTGGCGATGCTGCAGCCGTGGTGGTGCAGCTCCTCGCGACGCTCCATGGTGGGGGTTAGGGGGCCATTATCTGGAAAGAGTCAGTAATGTGAATGTATGGTCCGCATTAAGAAAACTTGCTCAGTCATAGATCTATGCTTAAGTGACGTTTATTCCATAGAAAAGTGTTACTCAAGCATAGATCGATGACTGAGCAAGCTTTCACAATACAGGCCTTAGATTTCCTAGTGGTGTTAGACCACTCCTTCCTTCGCAAAAACTTTGGTTGCAATTGGTTGATTTTGGTGTGTTTTTTTTAATTTTATAAAAATGTTAGTCGCGTTATCTTTAAATTGATGTATTAAATAGAATAATAGAAGATCGAATTACAAACATTCAATTATCATTCTTTATTATCTTAATAATTCTTCATAATAGCACATTATGGTACAAGTGTGTAATGTTGGTGATTACCGCTGAGGCGCCATTGAGACCCGAGCCATAGGTGAGGGTCTTAAGAGAGCCGAGGACGGTAATCATCAATACACACGTGTATCATACGACGTTTTTCAACACACTTGTGAATAAAATAACAATAAAAACTCATTTTATTTAGTAGATAATAGATATTTTTCCTTGGAGTTTTCAGGTACCTAGTAAACTTTCCATAACGATAAGGGCTTCACATCTTATATCGGGCGGTGTACAACATAAATCATTTTCTTCGTAACTAGTAGATAGATAGATAGATAGATTATCACTTTATTGCACCATCAATACACTTATAAAACAAGAACTTAATACTAATTATATATAATGTGGCACAATCGGCGGCCTAGTACTTGTAGACATTTTAATTAATAAATAACTATAATTTCAACAGTGAAAACGAGTTGTGAAAAATGTTTTGCAAAATTAATCAGTTTTCCTATGCGCGCGCGTTGCGATCAGCCATAGACTACTATATCTGAGTGAAAGTTTTATTTATTAAACACGTACGAGGTAAAATTATCTATTTAAATAAGAAGTTGAATGAAATGAGCAAGCAATAGGAACATTAATTTATTTGTTCTATTGAACACGATCTTTTTTTTGAATAAAAACTTGTTTAAGAACAAAGCACCAATAAAAAATTTAAAAAATTCTATAACTCACTAGTGAATTATAGCAATGAAAAGTCACAGTTAAATAACAGGTGTCATTATGTACCTAATTGCGGTGAAATTAGAGCCACTTTATGAGCAAGTGTGTTGAAAAATACATTTTCTTTAGTTTTGGCCATCTACAGGAAAACTAGTGAAAGTTTTACCTCATCGTATAAGTGCATTTTCACACGTCCCATGCAGTCGCCGGGTAGCCGGTGCCGGTTATCATTGAGCGAATTGTATGCAAATTATGCAGGTACGTATGAAAGCTATGGTACATGCCTATACACTTGGCCGCTGGGTACCCGGCGCTGACTAGCCGGAAACCGGGACGTGTGAAAAGGCATGGCAAAGTATCAGTTTTTAGCTTTATTGCGTGGTGCCCCTGTGATGCGTGGTGCATGATGGCTTTATTGCGTGGTGCCCCTGTGATGCGTGGTGCATGATGGCCTGTATACCCAAGTGGGCTACTTCACATAAGGCTACTTTTTCTATGGCATTTTTTTTATAATAGTTGGTACAGTCAGTTCTACAAGTTAAAATTACATTTCTCCAACTGTTGTTTTTTGTAATGGGCGTTTTTCGGCCGGAACTAGAGATATACATAGGTATACAAGTATTATGTTAAATCATTTCAAACAGTCAATGACTAGGAAATGCAAATACAGAACCCAAACAGGAATATTAAGATCGAACGGCTTTAATTGTTCAATAAGGTGGTATTCGGAAGGCGTCTTAAATCGACGTTTTTACGTCAAAACGGAGCCCATTATAATAGTCCGCGAGGTCGTGGACTCGGCCATTTGTAAGGGAGTGCTCTTAATCTTATAGTAATTAATGCAAGGTTGCTCAGCTGAAAGTTACCCACACAGGCTGATTTTTGATCGTAGCGTTCGTCGTCGGCCCGACCTTCATGGTCAATGACAAAAGGCGAATATGGATAATAATTTATATCATGGGTGTTTGTTAATAAAACTACTGTTGAATGCATTATGCTTCGAAATTGGTACACATTTTATGTATTCAAAGAGCCGCTCGGGTCCCCTAAAAGCCAGCTTTGCCTATTTCCATTCATATTTACTTATTAAGAATATTTCCACTATGCAACATTTTATCATCCAGGATTACTGTGATCAATTGAATACAGAAGTAAGGCGCATCTATGGCCAACGCATCATTACAGCCCGACATCGGAAACAAACTTCTGGTCTGTCGTGATCATTATTAAGATGCTGGAGCTTAAACTACTTCTAAAAGGAGTTCCCTGACGGGCGTTGTTTAATGAACTTGATGGCCCTTTATAATTGTTGAGGGCTCAATTCTGGGCCCTTATTGCTCACTTTAATGGGATTATTGAAGAAATATTACGTTCAAGCTGTTTTATGGATTTTGAGACCAACATATTTTGCATAGTCGTTATGCAAATTTTAATGCAATTAATAATATACTACGAACTTTAAATTACTTTGAAGAGGCACTGTAGAGACTTATGGCTGGTTTTATCTGGTTCTAGGAAATTTTCTTAAACGTGTTGGTTGGTTTGGTACTTAGTATGTGGTAATTAAAGTTTATATGCGTCTTGGGGACGCTTCCGACTGGTAAAGATATGGATCAGTAGAGCTACCTGTAGATTGTTTGCAACAGTCTGCAGTAAGCTTAATTGTTTCAATTGTAAATACTAGTTCTAATTTGTTTTTATATTTGACAGTAATTTTCTTTGTTAATAAAGGCCGTTTGTATGTTTAATAAAAAATATATATCTTTGTAATAATTGGTATTAAGTATATCAGTCATATAGCATCACTGTAACACAAGCTCTGCTTATCTTGGGGCTAGATGATGCTGCGTGGATTGTGTCCAGTATTTTTTTTATAGTACCTTCCTATATTATTGGTAAAGATACCTGTGTAACGTCAAACAAAAGAAACAAAAGACAATCCATAGCTTAGTTTATTCTTCGAAGCCAGACCATGTCATTAGACAACAGACAGTGGATGTAATGACAGCATTGTTACCGTAACTATCGTAATCATCGACCGGACATGTCCCCTTAAAACTGTCAATTATTCCCCCGTTCCCCTACTATTTAAAGTAAAGGACAAAGCACGCCTGTAATGCACCGCACCCACACGCCTCAAATCGCGCTGACCAAACGTTATCCTCGCGCTATCCACGCGGCGACAGCTAGCTCGCAGTTCACGTACGCTTGGCTAGCAGCCGTAGATCGTACAACTTGAAAACAGTCCACGCTGGCACAGCGCGCGGTCTACTCGCTTGAAACAAGGCGAAAACCTACGAGTGGCTAGGTTGCGGCAAGCTCGGTTACCGCGCGTTGTCTGCTGTCTATTTTATGCAGTCATGGTAAAACATTTGAAAATTATTTCAATAACTTTAAACATTCATACTTATTAATTTGACATTATGTAAAGATTACGAGTAGAAGCTCATTATATGAATACCTACTTATTTTGCTGTACAGTAGAAGTGCAGCCCATTTATGCTACAACCTTTATGGGGTATTTGTGCTGTCAACTATCTAGTTTGTATGATTCCCCTTTGTATGTCACAGTGAAAAAGAATTGAAGAGAAAATTGATTGTTTACTGAAACGGCTGTCAAAGGAATTTTTATTTAAATTGTTGGTTTTTAAACTACTATATAACAGAAGTTAGTAAAGTTAGTAAATACCGGAAGTCTTTGACTTTTTATATGGCGGCAATATTCATTCTAAAATAGTTTTAACACTTTTAGGTATTGAAGGATTTTACGATTTTACCTCGTTATGATATTTTTTTATGGATGTGATATAATAATTTTGTTTAGGTAATAATTTTTCTGATAAAAATTAGTAACTCTAATACATTTCTGTTGTAATATATTGAATAGGTTGGTAAAGGAGATGAATAAATACGTAGCATCTGAATGAAATAAGTATTTCAACGACTCAACGTACTCGTAGTTAAGCCTTCTAATCTGTGAATGATCTCCAGTAAAATAATGCCTCCATTTTACAGATCAATTGCTAACATGAGACCAGGTGTTAGGTAGAGAGCAGAATACCTTTGGTTGTGTTCTAAATGCTGTAAATAGTAAAAAATATCCTCCATATGATCCAACCAAAAAAGTATTATTATTACTAAAGTATCATTGGGTCCAACGATATCGTCAACATAGCCCGGGAATGGTAGATACAGAATGACTCACTACTTCCTAGTAACCTAACTGGCTAAAAAGAAACATTCTCCTCTTTTGTTAAATTTATGGATTAGCTCGACATAAAAGAAATAAAATTCCAGGACTCAATGACATGTAGCTTCTAAAACTGGACACAAGCTGACACAAGCTATCAGAAAGTACTTTTAAAGTGGTTTTTCTACCATTGTTTGTTTGGTGCCATCGTGGATATGACTGAACTGCAAACAAGCAAATTACAGTTGTTACAGTAGCCATTACACGTGCATTATTCATGGACTTGGACAGTTGGACTGTCCCGTGTCCCGAGTCCGTGCTGGGACGGACTAAACGGTGAGGTAATGTAGCATGCGTTTTGATACATTGCAAGCAAAATCATTTTAACGACTACTTCATAATGTACTAGTCTCCGCCCGCAGATTCGCACGTTTTGTTTCCGGGAGAAAAAAAGGCATATTATAAAGAATTGCTCTGTTCTAATTAGGCACAAAACGTTATAATTATTTTCTGTTCCATGGAGAAATACTAAGTACTTATTTTATATAATAAAAAGTAAAAAAGTAAGTATGTTATATATTAATATATATTATTATTTTATTACATTATTAAGTATATTCCAGGTCGTGATCTATAGCGATGCAAAGTATCAACCCGATCCTATCCGTGCTTTTGGTGTGAATCAGTTACAAACATCCGCCCATCCAAAGTTTCGCATCACACTAATATATTATAAATGCGAATGTTTGAGAGGGATGTGGGGTGGGTGCGATGTGTGGATGGATAGATAGATATTACTTCTTCACGCCAAAACTACTGAACAGATTAAGCTGAAATTCTGCATAGGTATAGCTCTGACCTTAACTAGTTGATAATATTATTGTGATGTGATATTCAGTCACTATTAGAGGCTCCAGGCTAGAGATATCATACCATAACATCTTCTATGAAAACAGTTATATCAAAACCATGTTGTTTTGAAAACCAAAAATTATGTTGAAATGCATCATTGCGCAAAAAGCGCAAATGAAATTTAACTTTGGTTAAATCTGGTTTACATTTAAACCTGATTTAACCAACAAACAAGTAAACACCATTATTTTTGTTACCAATTACCGATATTAATTTGACCGAGGTCATTACGAGTCCCAAAACGAACAGTCAACAATACAATAAAATATATAAATTAAAATTATTTATTTGTTGGTGAATGCGTCAACCACTGCAGTCAAACAAATAAAAATAAAAATGTAATGTATGAACGATCAATGTATAAATACTCACTAGTCTCTCTATAAAGAGTAACCATTCTTTCATAAACCACCTTCAGTAAAACTCTCAACGATGATCCTTTTTGATGAGATTGCCTTCAAAACTACTAAAAACTTTAAAAAACGTACTTTGTTTTGGTCCATAAAAAACAACTCTTATCTCTTTTTGTCATAAAGCATTCAAAACTTTGCAATAAAAATTACCTTAAAATCTGATCGTTCGTTCAAAATTATAAAAGTGCGAGTTGCCTAATTTTTACAGCACGGAGCACACCAAGGGTTCCGTACCGTAAAAATCAAGCAACTTTTTCAAAGAACATCAAGCTTTCACTAGTTTGGAGACCCCTTTAATTTAAATATCAAAATTAAAGGGGTCTCCAAACTAGTGAAAGCTTGATTTTATTTTTATTATTTTTTGTTATAGCGTCAAGAGAAATACACATTAGGTATCTGAAAATTTCAACTGTCTGCCTCTTCCGGTTTATGAGATATAGCCACGTGACCGACGGACGGACGGACGGACGGACAGCGGAGGCTTAGTAATAGGGTTCCGTTTTGACCCATCGGGTACGGAACCATAAAAAGCATCACAAACATTGCTAAATTTAGATATTGGCATAAATATAATTGGGAAAGCCATATAAAAAAGATAAAATCAAGACTAAGTATCTAGTTTCTCGTATGCTCTGACGGAATTACGTAAGGTCACTGACCTCAAAACAAGTATACCTGTGTATTACGCATGTGCCTTTGCATGGCTCCGGTACGGGATTATACTTTGCATGGCTCCGGGTACGGGATTATACTTTGCATGGCTCCGGTACGGGATTATACTTTGGGGGGCCAGCGTAGACGCACTTCCCACACTCCGCGAGCTTCGAATCTTGACATTAACTTCTATTTAGGTACATCCTAGAAATAAGTAAATTTGTAAAAAAGTATCCACATTTCTTTCAAAAAATAAATGACCAGCCGCGTCGTTATCAAAGTAGGTACAAACATAATCTCGTGAATCTAATTTAAAAATACATCAATCAGTCCACACTCAATGGCGGTAAAAATAAAATTCCAGGCAAGATTAAAAGCCAAGGAAATAATAATATTTTTAAAATTAAATTAAAAGAGATGCTCTTGGATAAATTCTACTACGAAATAAATTAGAAATACTTAAATTAGTGATACTTTTGGTGACATGTAATTGAATATTTGATATACCTTGCATACTTTTTAATTAAATTAGTAATATATAACGTATTGGCCGTCTCCCATTGCAACATCATAAATGGATACATATTGAGTGTATATTCAATTAGTCCTAACAAGTGGTACATCCACAATAGGATGCAATAAATAAATATCCTTGGGACAACATTTTCAGACACATACAATCAAAGAGTGATCGATTAGCCAACATGCCGCTGAGATTTTCACTCGCATCCTTTTGAGAAATATATTTTATTAAAGAAAATTACAATTAAAGTGAATATACGAGAAATTTCTAAGAAATGAAATCATATTCCAAATAAATTCTACTTTGACGGGACTTAAACCCGCATCCTTCCCTCAGTACGGGAATGCGCTAACCAGTTACACCACAGGGTCGAAAATTTTTTGGGATATAATTTGATTTCTTAGAAATTTCGCATAGTTACGCACTATTATAACAAAAAACCTTATATTATGAGAAATATCGTGAGAAAGTTTTATTATAGCAGAAACCATAATATAACGAACAATTTTACTATCTAGCTAGGGAATAAATTAACACTGAACCACACGGTGCGCTCACCCGTACGGCCCGCGTGGCCGAGCCTTTATCTCATCCCCAAAATGTATAGCAAAATGATCGAGCTGATCCGATTACACTGCAGTGCACTTTAAAATGGCGAGAATATCCCGTTTTAATTCACACTCGCGATTTATTTGCTCGCGAGTACACAATGTACATTTAATCGAATGTTTTGGATTAATGACCTCGGATTTAAAGTTATTTCCATTTGTTTTTGCAACGAGCTTAATTGATTGTCATTTTAACAATTTGTTTGATTACAGCTTATTTTGTTGAAATAAAATGAAATGACACCAAATGTATGTATTACACCATCTTTTTCGTGGCTACTTCCCATCTAACAACCTTCCCATCTTGCAACCTTTTTTTCGGAGCAGATCTTGGTAGGTTAGTTAGAAAATCAAACGACAACAAAAAACAACCTATTACATATTCCGTCGATAAATTAACACCAAGGCGTATTAGACACAAATGAGATGGCGATTAGATTCATTAAAAAAGCAAATTCTATTTATTCTACGTTCACAGAGACAATAACATAAACAATATAAAAACTCTATGGTCCTCCATAAAGCACACATTCATGCCCATCTCAAGATGTTTCCTAACTGCAATAACGATAATTAAAAACAATTAAGGCGCCCGAATCCAATAAATACCCGAACGAAAGAGACGAAAGCGACGAGATAATTGAAAAGATACCAAGAGAATTATCCTCTCTCATTTTCTTCGAGAAACTCGTGGCAAATGAAACGCGCTGATTGGTTTTCAGACTGTCAAAATTTATAAAATAATTTTGGAAACGCACCGACTATTTCATGTTTTACCGCTGCGCTGCCGCAGAACGCAAAAATAAACATTCGATATTCAATGCATTTTAATATTACAATAATTTTAATGCTTATTTTTGAGCTGTAAGGCAGTGCGCTCCAGGTCTGCGACAATCTATATGCGACTAAGGTCCAAACGTGCGTAGACCACGAGCTTGCTGCTAGCTGTCCCCGTGGACAGCGAGTGTCCACACGATTCGAGTCGTAAGGTCTGATTGTTTCACCACACGACGAAAACCGATAGAAAAAGATATTGTATACCTCACTTTAACAATGTTATTTCCCCGTAAACTCTACTATAACAATGTTTTCATTCACCAATAAACTTTTACGCTCTTCAAGCACTTGCCCCACTTCCCATAAAACAATTTGACAGATCCCTGCCGCCATGTTTGTTTCCCTCTCAGAATGTTGGTTTAGGACATTTTGCTAATCGTGTTTTTATATTTTTACAACGGGATTATGGTTCTGTTTGTCTTTATAACGGAATTTGTTAGTCAATTTATATTGATCTATCGTTTTGAGGACATACACGGTCGAGTTGATCCACATCATGCACGCCAATCACCCCACAACCCATATATTAGCTATTTTCGTTAGTTATGACAGATTTGCCAAGCCTAGGCTCACCTTGAATCGGTCCACATGTGGGCGCACGAACCATTACAGGCAATTCCAAATATTTTCAACAGGTCACTTACCCACGTATATAAATGAGTCATATTACATTTCGCGGCATAAATACGTACCTAGTTATCGTACATAATACTTTTGTGGCGTGTAGTGCTTCAACTTTAAACTTGCGCGCGGTTTCAGGAATTAACCCAACAAAATTGATAGAAATAGATTGTTTGCAACAGTCTGCAGTTAGTTTAATTGTTTCTACCTAAATACTAGTTGTTTGTTTCTAATATTTGATTGTAATTTAGTTAATAAAGGCCATTATACTAAAATATATTAAGGTGCATCAGCTAGCAAATAGATAATTTATACGCACAAAAAGTATAACTTCACTTTGACAGATTTTTATTTTATTTTTATTTTATTGTTTTACTAAATGATTATTATTATTTTTTCTTTCATGTAATTATTATTATTATTTTAATGGTATTTTATTTTTGTAAGGAATGTTTGTGAGGTAATCTATTGCATTGGGTGCCTGCGCCTGTAAAGATAGATTTGATGATGAATAAATAAATAAATAAAATAAATAATAAATAAATAAATAAACTTTTGATTATATTAATTATTCATCACTCGCACTTCACCAACTCTCCACATTCAAGAATAAGGTACATCCAGCTCTGCTCGTCCACGGACAAGGTACGTCGCGGCACGCACGTCTGAATGTTGCATGGGCATGCCCCCAGAGGCTTCTGATCGATGCACAGCCTGCCCCACGCAGGATATGTACCGCTATGTACTGTGTACTCAACCACAAAAATCTCTTAGCAGGTTGACCTTACAAAGTCCTCCTTTTAGGTGCTTACAAGCCTTTCAGTGGTTGCTGAGTCGGACGCCATTTTATTGAATTTAAGTTTTCTAATTATATAGTTACTAACTATGTAATTAGAAAACTTAAATTCCATAAAACTACATAACTACTAAGTTACGTAGTCCTTAAAGTTTTGAGTAATTTAAGAAACTAGCTTAGAGCAATTCTTGCAAACGCTATACATAAAGATTTTCTTATTCTTAGTTTTATTCTTAACAAGCAAATTTAAGAAAGCATTCCCTCCACCTCCCAACAAAGACTACTTTAAAACTGCTGAGATACCTACAGAGCTGGATCCAAACTTATCATGAGATCGGATGTACTGATTTTCATAAACATTACTAAAGACAATCGTGTGTAAATATGCATGCTCCAGTTTTTTAAACTTGTGTATGCAATGTATAGGTTTTTTCAGCGTTGACTGTGCCTAGTACCTAGACTATCATAGACACGCCGATTTTGTTAAAGACTACTATGATTCTTTATTTATTAAACTGATTATGATTCTCAATAAATGGATAATCTAATTCTAATATGGATAATATAATTTAATTCTACGTGCGTATCTCAGCGATGTCATTGGGGGATAATTAATAATAATACCTTGCCGCGAGACTCATGTCTGTAGAGTTCGAATATACACCATAACCATATACCTAGGGTAAGAACCTAAAACGTGCAGTTGGTTTAATATGTAACTGAGAGGGTACTCGTATGTTACATATTTAATATGTAACTGAGAGGGTACTCGTATGTTACATATTTAATATGTAACTGAGAGGGTACTCGTATGTTACATATTTAATATGTAACTGTGAGGGTACTCGTATGTTACATATTTAATATGTAACTGAGAGGGTACTCGTATGTTACATATTAAATATGTAACTGAGAGGGTACTCGTATGTTACATATTTAATATGTAACTGAGAGGGTACTCGTATGTTACATATTTAATATGTAACTGAGAGGGTACTCGTATGTTACATATTTAATATGTAACTGAGAGGGTACTCGTATGTTACATATTTAATATGTAACTGCACATTTTAGGTTCTTATCTGAATCTTTATAATTTTTATCGCAGTTTCCGTGCGTTGAACAAGTTAAATACAAAGTAACCACTACTCGGCCCCAGCGTAGAGTTAACTTAAGTTAAGTTACAAACTTAATTTTAAACTGCGCTTTACTTACACGAGTGTAGGTGGAGATCTCAGGTTGTCGAAAATAGCCGGACATTTTGTCGTTTGTTATTTTTAAAGATACGTAAACGTAGAGGATAATTTTATATATTATTTGTAATATAACAAATACTTACGCTCAAATTATACATGCCCTCACATGTGTTATTCTTAGATTTGAAATACTCTTTGTCCTCTGATTAGAATCGCCTTGCCATATTTCATCACGATTCGTTCTCCTGATACCTTGTGTTGGCGCCATAAAAATCAAAAACCAGATACAATTTTACAATATGTTACATATTGTTAAAATGTATCTGGTTTTTGTTTTTTATCTATAATCTTACGTGTTTCTTGTACCTTGTTATGTGTCGTGTTATGTAATAAGGGCCAAATAAATTTATTTTCTTTCTACTTTTCTTTCTTACTTATGAAATAATAATGATAACGCTGGACGATTCACACATGATCCAGCCCCAAGCTCGTACAGGTAATTTATGAAGCTCGGGGAGTTACGATCTTACGCTACTGGTAACATCAAAAAACAGATTCGTTTTCTCATTCGCCGATGGCGTCGATGACGTGGGCTTCTGTCACCCACATGACGGTGATGTCTCGGAATGCCATACCTGGCGAAGTATATTAATATACCATTCCCCGAGCTGAGCAGAGCTTGTGTCAGACAAACATGTAGGTGATAGACAGACAGGCCCAGTCAAGAGAAAGTTTAAATAGTTGAAGTACATTTCCATCCGACTACTATTTAGCCGGACATCAGTTTAAAAACGAATCCTTAATATAATAGCCCTGCTATTTAACTTTTCTGTAATTGCAGAAATGGATATCGAAATTTTACTCAATTGGAGTTTCTTTTGTGTCACTTGGAGCCACGAACTTAGCGAGCAAAGTTTCCATTGAAACGTAGTGAAGAAGTTTCCTGAATGTGTGCTCATCGCGATACAAATGAAACTTATAAAAGTTATCGTAGTTTTCTTCATTGAAATTGTTGGAGGATTATTAGTGGTGCCGATTCTGTGGTTGCTTAAACGAAAAAGATTTTTCGTAAACAAAAGAGTTACCTAACTTATCAAGAGCAAAACAGTATTATAGTTACCAATGATCAAGAGTTGTAGTTTCCAATTGTAAGATAATGTAAAACAGGTTATTTACTTCAACTGTACCTACTGACTAAAAGCAATCCCGACGTTATGCTACCGTAGGGCATTTTACTTTAGGGACGACTTGAATACCAGGGCATTTTACGAACTTGGCGTTTTGTAGATATCGTTGTTTTGCTACATGGGTATTCTGACAGTAGGTACGATAAGTTTATGAAACAAAAAAATCAACACCTTGAATTATTTTAACTAGATAGGTACATATACAAAAATAGTGTCGTATCATGCAAGACCACAGTGCAGTTGAGTTCCCCATAAGTAATACGAGGCCTACCAAGCAGTGGGTGATCCCAGACTAATTATTATAATTAGATAAAGATAACCTAAGAAATTTTTACTCCTAAAGCTGCTGGCCCACTGCGGCACACGTGGTGCACGGCCACGCGGCGCATTTTAGCTGTGTTGTTCGTTTGTTTGACAACGTGTATCTACGTTTCCACTGCAGCACACACTATACATGTAGATTAATCCACGACTATGTACGACTGTAACGCATTTTTGAATCATCACAGTTTTAAACCATACGAAAGTGAGTGAAGCTTCGCACGCGTGTACCGCGTGCATAGTGTTGACAGCGTTGAGCTGCGTGAGCACCATATTCGAGCAAGCCACGCGTGTAGCAATGAAGTGAGTTGCAGTGGACGTTATCACATTCATTTTCTTGCAAAGCTAGACACACGTGCGTAGACTTTTCGTGCGCAGCAGTGGGGCTGTGGCTTCATACTAATATTATGGACTAATCAAGAGAAGAACTTGGTCAGATGAATAGTAAAAAACCGGTCATTAGTATTAAAAAACTACAACACGCTGTTAGAAATATTTTTTTAAGCCAAAAACTACGCGGAATGTTTGTTGTATCTGGTGGTTGATTGATGACCAGCAAGAGTGAGATGTAATAAAACTATGTTGACTCTAAACAACTAGAATATTACAGATGACATCGTACATTGTTGGGCTTCAAACGGTTTTTAAATGCGTTTTATTGAAGCTATAATGTAGGTGTAGTGTTTAGAAATAGTTTTGTTTAAAACGTAACTCTCGACACATCTCTTGTGTGACCTGGTGTGAGTTGGAGCCAGTTACGATGTTAGCACCTGTAACGCCATGACGTAGACATCTGCCATACAAATTATCATGTATTTACAACGCTACGCCGCCGTAGCGTGCCGTAGACATCCACGTTGTTTGCGACATATTGGCGATGCTACGAGCGTAGGCCAACAGATAACAGATGAACAGATTTAGTATGCCACCGCTTTACTGAGGCAGGCAATTGTAAGCACGAGCTATGTCAAGCGAGTTTGAAGTTTATTAGGAGAGTAGTAGAGTTTGTTGTGGAAGAGATCGTCTGATAACTATTGTTAAATTGTGTGTTTAACATGTCAGTGCCTATCTAGTCATTTGATACGTCACTATTGTGGGCCAATCGAAGCATCAAATGATGTTTACACACTGAATACGTGGGCCTAGAGAACAAAACGTATTGCTTTGTTTAGATCAAAATACATTTTAACTTCTAAAGAATAAAGATCCTTTATCTTCTTTTATTTGTGTTTTATGTTAGTTTTATGTGCAAAGTCTTTGAATAATGTATAACTAGCGATTTTCCTGAAGCCATTGAGTAGCCTCCAACTGGTACTAAGTATTGTTTAGTCTGTGGACGAGCAGATACAAACGACCGCTTAACTTATTTGCTCTACTTTAGTTTCTGATTCATATCATATGGCACTCAAAGAGAAAAGTGCTCTTCGTGAGATGTTGGGAATAGGTGCGTCTCTCGTGAGATTATGGGAATAGTCATGTGTGAAACTTTGGGAATAGGCGCACCTCACGTGAGACGTTGGGAACAATTCGCTCAATTCCTCGTTATTTTAGATTTAGCTCGATTTATCCCAATTTTTATAGAAATTCGTTCTATACAAATACTTATAAGATATCTATATAAGACGTAGTGGGATATTTACCATGGTTTGTGCTATTTTGAGTGCGTTTGTTGCAACCGTTGGAAATGTACCTCATACACAGACATAAACTAACAATTAGACACATGTCCACGACAAACGCGCACTTCCATACAATGTAAATAATACACAAATAAAACGACTTTGATTTCCGTCATTCTCTCGCACGACTAACCAAACTATTACGACGTTCGACCGCGAATCGAGGGTTATCGCCCATAAAATAACATAAATAAGGCGGAAAAATAACATAAAAGCCGGAACAGTGAGAAAGTCGATGATTTACAATAAGTAAGCACGGTCAATCGGACGAGCAGTGGGCCGGGACATCGTATTCTCGATGCGTATGCTAGTATATAATCTGTGTCGATGCACAGCTGATGGGATGCGCCAAACAAGCAGAGGTATGGACTTCGAGATAATATTATTATTTATGTACCTTAGTAATAACGAAATAAGGGATTTTCCGATTACTTGTTTTTTGGCCGGATCACTGTTCTTGGGTTAATTATTATTATTTTATTATAGTAATTTGTTGCATACCTATCTTACATTAATTACATAATTTTTTAAATTTTGCCCAGGTCTTCTTACCCATCTAGGAGCATATTTAGTAGACAAGATGATCGGAAGAATATTTTTTGAATTATAACAGTATTTAAAGGAATTACCATGCGCGGGCGAGCGATCGAGTGATCTACTGAATTAGCTGACTAAAATCCGTTCGGCCGAACTAAATCAATTTACAATGGCTTTCAGTATAATAACGTTGGTTCGATCCTTGCTGATTACCGAAAATGCTGACAAAGTGAAATTTGACCGATCAAGCACTACACGCGACTTTAAAATTATTGAGTTAAAAAGTGGCATTTAGTATCATGAGAACGAAACAAGCAATTTTGGAATTACTCATAATGGTCTCAAATAACCAAACAATTAAAATCGTCAATTAAAATTTACGGCAAATAGCACACCAGATTTCGTCGTAAAACACACCCCGCCTCTGTGCGCGCCATTATCTCAAAAACAAAGGACTGTCGAGTAGGCATGGAGCAAACTGAATAGGATTGAAGTGACCCGAGGCATCTCAAAAGGTTAGATTAAAAAAATTAGGTCAGTACGTCTAAGATCCGTCTTCAACCAACTTTACGCGATCGACGTTCCTAAACTCAGTTACAGTGTTAAACTGTCAACTTTTGTGTGTCGAATTGTATGGGATCGTTGGTCACAGTTCCTACAAGGTTTATTTTGGTATAAGGTTTAGCGCACTTTGTGCACAGGACTCTTGGACACTTTGTGACGTCCAGGAGTCCTGTAAGGTCTAAAGGAAATAAAGCACTTTGATATTTGATATTTGCACAAACTTCAAAGAACTTAAATAAAACGCACTTTTATCAAAATTTACACCTATCTTTGGCTTTTTGAAGCAGCAAAATGTAAAAAGACGTGTATCAAATTACCGCAAAGTTTTAGTTAAACACTGCTTCATAAGGTGACATTCTTTCAATATGTAAATCCTTACGAGCTTACAAGTAAAACAAAATAAAAAACTGTCTTTGATTTTTGTGCATTGGATTCGAAATTATTCATGATTTTTTTAAAGTTGATTCAAATGAACTAGTACGCCACCAGTGAAAAACGCTGAATTAGATGCGGTTTAGATAGCGACTAGATCTGATCTAAAAAGTTGACCCTAACTGAACTGAGTTATATCAAACTTCTGGTGAATTCGGCCCTAAGACCCTAAATATAAAATTTGATATTCAAACATTTTTGCTGCAAATGAAATTGTGTCGGAAGTGGAATAGAGGCTCATGTTTTATTTATTTAAACTAGTTTTTGTGATGGCTTTGGTCGCAATAGGTCACCACCGCACCGTGACAAATTACCTCGTTCTTGTTGTACGCCTATTATACCGCACAAGCTTGTGCCCGCGGCATCGCACACATTATACCGCACAAGCTTGTGCCCGCGGCATCGCACACATTATACCGCACAAGCTTGTGCCCGCGGCATCGCACACATTATACCGCACAAGCTTGTGCCCGCGGCATCGCACACATTATACCGCACAAGCTTGTGCCCGCGGCATCGCACACATTATACCGCACAAGCTTGTGCCCGCGGCATCGCACACATTATACCGCACAAGCTTGTGCCCGCGGCATCGCACACATTATACCGCACAAGCTTGTGCCCGCGGCATCGCACACATTATACCGCACAAGCTTGTGCCCGCGGCATCGCACACATTATACCGCACAAGCTTGTGCCCGCGGCATCGCACACATTATACCGCACAAGCTTGTGCCCGCGGCATCGCACACATTATACCGCACAAGCTTGTGCCCGCGGCATCGCACACATTATACCGCACAAGCTTGTGCCCGCGGCATCGCACACATTATACCGCACAAGCTTGTGCCCGCGGCATCGCACACATTATACCGCACAAGCTTGTGCCCGCGGCATCGCACACATTTTTTGGAATAAAAAGGAAGTAGGATTCACTCACGTTATCAGAGTCATGGAGACCCTTCACTCACTGAGGTTTGGACAGGCTATCAAACCAGTCGATGTTTGCGATGTCTCGGCATTAAAGCTCTGCGCTCGTTAATCCAATACCGCTACCACACACCACAAAAACGTGCATTCAAATATGGGCTTAAACTCGTTATCTTAGATACATTTTACAGTGACAAAATGGCTTCACACAAGCTTCAAACGAGTGGTCCACGAGCTGTCTGTCATCTGATGCCGTCAATATAAAATTCATCTAAATGTTACAGGTTAAAGCCCATATTTTAATGCACATTTTTGTGCTGTGCTGCAGCAATGCTTTCCAACTGGGCGACAAGCTTGCATATTGATAGGCAGATGGTGATCAGTAGGTACCGAACAGAGCCCTTACGTCCACGGCTGAACGGGCCTTACCCAAACAAGGAGAGGCAAACAAGGGAGGTTTTTGTCATTATGATTACATTACACTTGGTAGGTGGATCCTCTCACTTAATTTCTTATTTGATAATTATTTATGGTAAAAAGTTTGACTTCTCTAAGCTTTGTAAGCCTAAAAAATTAAAGTTATTAATTTCTGACTTCTTATTAGTAATCGCAAAAGAGCTGTACAAAAATACGGTAGCTGCTACTAGGGTAGCAGGTTCTTTAGAGGTAGGTCCCCTTAGTCAACTCTTACGACATCCACGGTCTGAGTTGGAAGGGTATATTCTTACGCCACGACCACCATGGGGGGAGTTTCATTCTTTCCCGGCCAAACTACGTGACAATGCGGTTACGATGTCGCTAAGTACGCTTTGAAAATAGGGAGTTTCACTAAAGAACGGCGGTTGATACGTTAATGATCCACTTCCAGGTTAATTTGTATACGATGTGTATTAAGATAATCACGCAATAAATATTTGGGAACTATCGGCATGCGTGTGGGCGCCGTGCGAAGGAATCGTTTGATCCTGTAATTACATGAGTGCGCGTGCTCTCGAACTCTGGTCCATTTGTATTCTGCGTGCGTGTGTCGCGTGGGGTGTGGTGCAAATGAAACTGGAGAGCAGATACGGGAGATTCTGTAAGACTAAAACACCTACGACGCACACCTTGAGACCTAAAGGCTTCGGACCTAGACGCGTAACGACCTAGAGACCTGTGCTCCTTATGAGCTGCAGGGTTGTGTTGTATCCGCTGAAAACTCTTAAAACGGAGATGTAGAGGTCCAAAATTCCAAAACTCCATCTGTCAGGCAAATAATAATCAGGCTAGATCAGCTTGAAAAAACTGTGAGGCAGAATATCCAACCTTTTGTATAAACGAGAACCCTTTAAACCAAATACAAAAGAGCGACGGCGTTCAAAGTTCTTCTGACGAGCGTTTCTGCGAAAAGCTCCTCTTATTTGGACCACACCACATTCTCGGAGAACGCATCATAGTAAACATGAAATATCAAAGCAGCATCCACAATTAATCTCACTAAATTGCTCATAGCATTAACCTACATAGGGCTAGGAGCTATCCCGGAGATACTTTGCCATACCAAGTAGAAGCGATATGAGACATTTATTGGGACAAAAATATTCGAGTCTCATAGAGTGAGATATTTTTTTTTGAAATGAGTGTTTTGTCGTTAAACAATTCATTGAATAAAAAAACCATAGATAATATCTCTAAGGAACTTAGTGGCACGAAAGTCGCTGAAGACCGATTGACGATTCGACCGTATTGGTAGATAGATAAATATTTTAGTAGATAGATAGGTAGATATTTTATTCAATACATAGGTAAGTACTTAAGTTAGAAATGCCTTAATTAAAGTATATGTTGGGTTTATCTAAGCACTAGGTTTTCACCAATTTTACTTTAAAGCATATAAGTGGATCAAGCCATCATCAAATAGCATCATAGCCATTATCAAAAAAAAATCGTCAAAGGTCCTTATTCTACGGATGTATGGTACGCCGCGCCGCGCCGCCTTAGGAAGCCTAGTAACGTCAAAAATCTAGATGTCCCTCGCAGTTAATTAATGCCCTGAATACACAATCAAGCTAATTAAAATGTCAACAAGTGTTCTATCCATAACTAATGCTCTGAACACACGATCGAGCCCATCGCGTGACGGTGTAAAGCTGAGTTTTGATGACACTTGTAACCGCTTGTAGCTGAACTAACTCTGATACACAAACATATTTTGCTTATTGTGAGTTGTGAGGCTTTTGCGTGCTTGAGAGACATTGAAGGTATAATTTGATTAGTTTTTTATTTACTTCCAAGATGTAAAGGTAAAGTACATACTTACACAAGCGCTAGTCTACTCTTTCAGGTAAAAAGGCCAAAAGGGGGAGGGAAGCGAAAACTAATGCTAGCATATTTGACAACTTTAGGTAATTTTTTATTATAATGTGCAATTTTGATCTTATGATCCTACGCTGCCAGTATTTATTTTAGACTCGCCACTCGCATACTGTAGCAGCACACTCCTACCGTGTAAAGGTAACAAATACATCGGATTGTCAACACCGGTTAGTGAAACTAACGACTGAACAACGGGTTACAGAAACTATAACAATATGAATAAAAACCGCGTAGGAAAATAAAAATTATTTTGGTTATAACGTTAAACGTTCTGTGTGTGTTTTAGCAATGGATGGTGTAAAATTGATATGGATCGGTAAGGTACATAGGATGTTGCAGTAGAACGACGTTCATAGGGGACTCCTTTAGTTTCAAAAATATTTTGGAAAAAACGTGGGGTCGGAACACAATAATATTATTATTGCTAAATTTAAGATATTTTTTGCCTCTTCATGCCAAAACAACTGAACGGATTAAGCTGAAATTTTGCATAGTTGTCTAGACCTGGAAACCCGTATAGGCTACTGTTTTTGTCTGGTAAAAAAGCATACGAAGCCGCGGGCAAAAGCTAAAACTTGCAAAAATTCCTATAACAAAATATCAACAAATTTCAATTGTGCAGCCATTTTGATAAGTTCATTCTATAAATAAAGTAAAGTAAACAGTAAGTCTGTTTTCGGTTTTTATTGAAAATGGTTGTTTTAAAGTCTTCATCATCATAATCAACCTATCTTAGTCCACTGCTGGGCATAGGCCCCCCTAATGAGCGCCATAGCGCCCTGTCTTCAGCTTGCCGCATCCAGCATCTGCCTGCAGTCTTTCGCAGATCGTCATCCCATATGGCCGGAGGGCGTCTACGTTTGCCGAGACGCGGTCTCCACTCGAGAACACGTTTGCCGCATCCAACATCTGCCTGCAGTCTTTCGCAGATCGTCATTCATGCTGGCCGGAAAGGCAAATGTAAAATCTCAATATTCCATTGAACAACGTCTTGTAAAACTTGTCCGTGCGCGTTTTGTATCATTATTATTTCAGTATCTAACACATTCATAAAAACTCAGATTACACATTCATAAAGATTCAGAGAAACTCAAAGAAATGGACTCCTCCTAAATTGGAGGATTCTGACAAACGACGACATTTTTACGATAGTTTTGAAAATCAATCGGCACCAACGTGTCTAAGCTAGCCATGACTCTGCCAACATGTTACTAAAACTCAGTCAACAACATGACATGTAAGTGTAGCACCTTTAGCTACTTCACAACCAGCGCCGCAGATGGAATTATTTCGAACTGAAACAGAAGCGGTCAAACATATTACTTTGACAAGGTTCTATCTCATTATGACAGCGCGGGAAAGGTATGCGAAATGTGACGTTAGATATTTACTTCGACAAGGTTCCGTCCTATTCTGAACGTGCGCAGATAATCTCAACGTAAACAAACCCAGTAAAACTCGCTGCAACCTGCAAGGCAATGCACCGCATCCTTCGGTACCTACTCCGCGAATAAACAAGACGCGACATCCTCCATTAAAAAGTGCACAATGGCGGCCGGATGTGGCGTCACAGGTAACCTGCCACAGGGCGGGTGAAACAGCTGAATCTGGTTATACATTTACATTGGTTGGCTGGATAAGGTTGCTAGTTGCTGGTAGGTAGAGATAAGCCTCACGTGGTCTTTGTAATCGGTTCTATGTAGTAAGAGGAACGCAAATCATCTAGTTTGACACTGGCATTACTATCGCCCATAGTCCAGTTTCGCCATCTATTGAGTTTTGTGGCAACACAGGTTTTTTTGGAAACGATGAGTCGTTTCTTTTATTAGCATTATACAACAAAGAATCAGAATCAGATATTTGTTCATTGTTGAGATTCAAAAAGGTTTTTTATCTATGTATCGAAATTTTGTCGCAGTTTTACAGTAACAATATAAATACAAAACAAAATATACTTTATTGTACATCAACAAAAATACAATACAACTTAACTTTCGTAATCAATTATTAGTACAGACGCAAACCAATCTTTGTTTCTTATTTCTCAGTGTGCTTTAATGCTGCATCTGACATAAATACTTGTTGGGCAAAAAAGGTCTTACCACAGCATAATTCCGTACTTATTGTTGCACCGCCAGCTCCCAAACAAGGAAGTAGATGTGCGGGGAAAGAGGCAATAGTTTCCAGTCGGACGGGTCCTTATTACGTCCTTCCGGTCGGACGGTGGCCATCGATGACGATAATCTATTACGGGGCGGTAATTGAAAGCATTTTCCGTGATTTTTCTTTAGGGATTTGCGGACTGGTTGATTGAAAAAATAATTAGGCTTCATGGTAGGTGGTATAAGTCGAAACCGTCGTTTTGAGTTATAAAGGGCTCCCAAAATATTTACTTAACCAACTTTATATTTTGGCCAACATTACCATTTCCATTACGGATGTGAGCGGGTTAACTACGAACCTTATTTGTGTTGGAAGAACCAACGTTTCCATTTCCATTTCCCTTGTTTTATGCATCTGCTTTGATCTGCTCATTACTGATGGCGCATCACGATTGCGGAGGTAGGTACGTTTTGTGGCTCATAGCTTTTATCTTATCATCCTTCCATCAGCAGTTTATCACCCATTTTTGGCATTTTTGGCTTTGGCAGTGTCTCTGACCCTCTGCGACCAAAACATAGGCCGAGTCGCCCGGGCGACCGGCGACTAAGTGCGTTAACATATAATATTAAACTATAGAAATGAAGAGTTGTTGTCGACTGAGTTGCCGGCGACCAGTCGCCTGCGTAACGGCTCTAACATACTAATATTATAAATGTGAAAGTTGGGATGGATGATGTTTGTTCTCTTCACGGCAAAACTACCAAAGGGATCAGGCTGAAATTTTGCATAAAGGTAGTTCTAGACCTAGAATACCACCTATAATTTTGATCAATCTCTTTTTATTAATCTGTTCCCATGGGAATCCTAATATATAAAAGAACAAGCGATTTTCTGGGGACAACGCCCAGCCTAAACCACTGAAGCTAGAAAGCTGAAATTTGAAAAGCAGCCTGTTACTGCACTACCTCCCGCTAAGAAGGGATTTTTGGAAATTCTACCCCTAAGGGGGTGAAAAGGGGGGTTGAAGTTTTTTTGGTGTTTTTGTAACTTTTTAACCAGTCCCCAAATAGCTTGAAACTTACAGAGAATACTAGAAATACAAAATGATTGAACAGGTGTTTAAGGATTTTTAAAAATTTCCTGAAAATGGGCTAAATCGGGTTAATAAAGTTTGTGATTCGTAATTTGGCTCCGTATTGAAATGTCTGTAACTTTTTAATGCATAATGCTATTGATCTGAAATTTTCTGTATATATCAAAATGATAATAAATTAAAACACATATTTCAGGAATTTTCAGAAAAACCCTTAGTAAAGGGTAAAGTGAGAGTAAAAGTTATTGAGGTTTTTATGTAACTCTTTAACCAGTTGCCTAATTAGCTTGAAACTTACAGATAATACTAAAAATACAAAACTATTGAACACATTTCACGTATTTCAGGATTTTTCAAAATTTTCCTAAAAATGGGTAACTCGGGTTTTTCATTTTTGTAATAAACTATAAAGTAAATTTTTTATTCTTACAAAACTACCCCTAGGGGTGTGCAATCAATTTCCTCGCTGGCGAAGCCGCGGGGCTCAGCTAGTTAGGTACAAATTGATTATCCTACCTCTATATAATCATCTAAAAGCGAAGTATGATGAGACCGCTCAAAATACCTATGATATTATTCCTTCCAATATTATTAGGAGCATATGCTCAGGTAGCGATCGGAAGCAGGCCGGACACACCCGGAGATAGCCGAAGGTCGGAAACCGGGTCCTTCGGAAGCTTGAACTTAAGCGGAATGTGCGAAAAGGTGTTATTACCACAATGCTGGGATTCAAGTTTTAATAGCATCAGCCTAATTTTACAAATTGACCACGTAAACTCTTTGAGTTAATTTTTTTTCAGGGTCGATTGCCATCGGAATAACAGTTTGTCGCGAATGCTGTCCATTTTTGACTACCAAACCATTTTTGTAAAGCACGATTTCATGGTCAAAAATGGACAGCAATCACGACAAACTGATATTCCGATGGCAATCGACCCTAATTGACTTACAATCAAGCCGGCGAATGACCGATTTTGTAAAAAAAAATATCATTTTAGTTTTTTATTCTGCAGCTGCTGCTGAACAGAATGATGTTAATTTGAATTTCAAAGATCTGTACAATAATATATATTGTACGGATATCGATAATAAAAAAATCAAACATATTTGGATGTTCCAAATTCAAACTCATCATTATACAATCATACTTATACAATCATAGTACTTGGTCATGTTGACCAAAGACATTTGGAATAAGAGATCTTATCTATTTGTTTGAATTCTCTCTCTCTATTTGTTTGAATTTGGTAAAAATTCCTTTTTCAAGTAACTGGGCTGTAATCATAATCACTTGCTTTCGGTTACATGACATGTGATGTGAAAAATACTTTAAAAAACTCAGCAGCGGTTCTATGGTTAAAACCTTCGTGTGGTCATCTAAATTGCCCAATAAGTATTTGTACTAGAATTTTATTGTTATTTAGGGATGGCTTTGTGTCAGGCAGCTCACATAATGTACATTTTTATGAGCTGGCGCGTTTGTCTAGTATTTCTTCATATTTGTTCACACTGACGTCACACATCCAGGCCTCCTGGATACGAAGAACGAAAGGAGATCGGACCACTTCTTAAAAATGTTTCATAAACATTCATTATATTTGAACCTAGGCTAGTATTAACATACAATCAATCATATAATCTCAAGACTTCACAAAACTTATTACCTATATCTATGATACGAGTATATGCAAGTGAAACACATAATTAACGCAGCCCAAATTGCCCAGTTAAAATGAAAAACGGTTCGTACGCGGCTAACCCGTTTTGCGCAAAAAATTAAAAACCCTCGTCACGTTAGTCGCTTGCAGTGATTCCGCCATGATGATTTCAATGAAACAATGTGCATAATAAATAAATAAAAAATATGCTGTACAATCCACACAGCATCGTCCTGTAAGCGGAGTTTGTGTTGCGTTGTTTAAATATAGCTTTATTTATTAAAAACTAGCTTTAGCATAAAGCTTTATTACCGCATTTTGCAAAAAAAATGCTTTAAAAAATGTATGCAAACAGACAGACCTGATGAGATGAGATGATGAGATGTTTAGTTGTTTCAACGTGAAGCAGTAGAAAATACCTTAAATATCAATCTAACCGCCAAATCCTTTAATAACTCTTTCTGCAAAAAACCTTATTCTCTTTAACGTTAGATGCTTTTCAGTAACAATAAAAAAAAAAACTTTAGGTAAATTTTTATCTTCCAAGATCTGTTGAGCTTTAGACAGAGTAATTTGATTGATTTGTACAACTCACATCTGCCTATAGGTAGCCATACCCCCCCGGTCCGGAATGTGCCCACAGCTCGACGCCGAAGCCCGTCGATATTAATATTATCGATTATAATAACTCCTTTCCCTTTTATTTCTGATCTGAATCGTGCTGTTATATAAACGTTGGTAAGTTGTGTTGCTGATACGATCAGGAGAGAAGACAGATATTATTTATGTGAATATAGATTCAGGATAGTTATAATATTTCTTCCGCAACAGTGATTCCGTTTGTGATTTAAAAAAATGCGAGCAAAAGTTGGTATGATTTCTAGTAATGTTGTTAAAACTAACTCTAAAGTATGACTAAAAATCAAGACTTCTACACTGTCTTGGTTTCTTATTAGGTTCTTATTAATTTCACCTACCTACGAGGCAATAGTCTGGATTTTATGTTATAATATTGATAAGTTAATAGGTACATTTTAACATTCCCAAACCACCCCATTTTGATAGTAAATCGATTATTCAGTAATCGAATGCGTGCAGCTAATAGATGTATCGACGTGCGTGATCCTGCACACCCTGTATAATGTAAACCCAGTACGAACAGATGGTAATCTACTTTATTATTTTATTACAGGTTTATGCCGATTCAATATTCGGGTCAGATTATTTTATGTTGAGGATTCATGATATTGGGGAATATAGGGCGAGTGTATAAAGCATACTGGAGTTTGATTGTGTTAACAGGCAGGGGACGATTTTACACGAGCTTCTTGTGTTGCAATGTTTTATAGGGACAATGGATTCACATCCATTTCATTTAAAATGTAACTTTATTCAATAAGGTTCAACTTTATACAATCCCTTGCCCTTGCAAATATAAAAATTGAGTTGTCTTGTGTTCGAAATCGTAGCAAACATTACCTACAAAGAACTAAGTCTGCGCCCTGTGGTGGGGATACATAAAGAACTAAGTCTGCGCCCTGTGGTGGGGATACATAAAGCCACTGCCTTTAAATCAAAAAGCTGTAGTGCTTTCGCAGAAAAAGTATAGTGTATAGTATTTATTTATTTAAATACTTTATTGCACACATTTAACAAAATATACAAAAAGTGGGCTTAATGCCGACGTACTAGTAGAGTAGACTTCTTAATACGAGCCCTGTTACAGAGAAGTCAAAAAGCTCTACTACAAAACTGTTGAAAACTGAGTCTTTTATTGTGTTTCTATTAAATTTATTTTGAATTTAATTCTTAGGCTTATCTTAGCAGTGTTTCATATAGGCGCATACGCATACCTAGCAATATTCTGATCTACAGTCCCATCGACAATAACGCTCAGTGCAGCACCGTTAGCTTAGATTAATGAACGAATTGCCAATTACCCCGTTCATTACGGTGCGGGCCGGGAATCGATCCGCCACCCGATACCGAAGCCGTAAAGATACGCCACATCGCAGAGGAACTGCTAATTTATCGGTGTTTGAAACAATGTAATTATACGGTGAGGGATGAGGAAAAACATGAGTTCTTAAGCTATAATGGACTGTGGAATTTTTTGAGGCATAATATATTTTTACTAAATATTTTTGGTTGTACTTGTCGCCTTCAGCCTACCTGGGGTCTTAAGGTGTTTTTTTTTTCACTTCTTCCACTAGTGGACAAAAATTTAAGTGAAGAAAACTCTTTGTTTCTTATTATATAATAATATATGGTATAATAAAAATTTTACTTTTCTAAGCGCTATTTTAGTAAGATAAAAGAAATAAAGTTATTGAGATATCTAATAAAATTATATAATAACAAACCTTATTAGCAAACACTGAATTTTCAAAATCGGTCTTAACTGGTCGTTCCACAGACTATACATAACAAACAAACTGTGTAGATATCAAAAATATTACAAGCAAAACATGTAGAGCAAAAAGGTAAATCGTAAAATATTTAAAACAAAAAAAAAGGAATAAAGTAATGACGCTCACATTCTTGGTAAAGTAGGTTGGTTATACCAACCTACTTTACTACCTACTAGGTATCCTAGTTCCTAATTCCACAATAATAGATGACTGAGGGACTTACTTGCATGTAGCCGCAACTATGTAGCGTCTATACTCCGTCCACGCATTTATTTTCTTTGACTGAATGCAACGATACAAGATTTCAGAGACACGTAATCTGTCAGGTTGATAAATATCGACGCTCTCATTAGTCCCTATATTTATCGAGTCGACAAATTCGCATCACCATTTTTAAAAAGAAACAGAGACTATGAAATAGTGCATCATTTTATTCAGTCGAACAAAATAAATGAGAGGACGGAGTATCGTGGATGTATACTACCAATTTTATGAGCAAGTGATTCAATATATAATTCAACCTTATAAATTAAAATGTGTCTCAAAATTAAAATTGACAACGTTTCACAAGTCACATTCATTTTATATTACGTTTTACAACAAAATAATTCCGGTATTCATTGTTTTAAAATTATTACCTATGTTACGACGACCCATTCTTGATGTTCATTTGTCAACAAAACAAATTAATTTCAAACTAAATGACTACATTTCATTTATCGTTCTGTCAACCAATTACCCAAACGAAAAACAAATAAAAGAACACAATTTACCTGAAGATCTATCCACAAAGTGATACACAGTCACCAGCCACTAGGAGCTTCAAACAGTAACTCTACCACTGCACTGCTATCCAACGCACACAACATCCTACAATTTATTCTACATTAATATTCAAACTCTGCAAGTCGAAGTTGAAAACTTACGCACAAATCGCGAAAGGAGGAATTCGCCTCTCCCGACACGTCCGTTCGCCGCGAGCGCGCGACTTAAACTAACTAGCGTATCTAAACAGCCACAGCAGTTTTCCGGGACAGAGAGGGATGGAAGACTTATGTCCTGGGAAATTCCGTTGTGTGAGGGAGATGATAGAAGGAAGGTTGTGTCTGGAGCGATGCGGTCATTGCAAAGTTCGGGCATTGGCATAGTGCAATCATTCGTCTAATCAAGTAGCCTTTTCGTTTTGTTTGGTGCTTCATTATGAGGGTGCACGGGTCAGAGTGTACCTGCAGGGTTAATTCTGTTTGATAACATAATGTAGGGGTTAATGTCAAGCCTCGTTGATTTGCTTTTGATTTTGTTAAGTAAACTGTTACATTTGGTTGGCATATCATCGTGTTATTTGGATAATTTGTTGGGTTATTATATTATCCATAAAGTAGGGGTAGCATCGTAGTACAATAGAATACAAATACCTTTTACTGCACACAAAGTTCCCAAAATATAAAACAGAACAAGTTAATATTGATTAAGTTCTACAATGAAGGTTTTGCTTAGCTACCTAATATTGCTTTCAGATAACCTTTAGAGATACACAGACTGATACTCTCTATCTCTTTTCCTAGCTAGTTATCACATATGGTGGTGAGGTTAGCTACCTTTATTTAATTCTCCACTTCGCTCTACCCTCGAGGCCGTCTTCGGAAGCTTGATACTCTTATATTCTTTAACACTACATCTGTACACCGTGTCCTGGGTTTATTTATTTATTTATTTTGTAATCCTAATACAATTTTCAATGGGCAAAAGTTCAGAGGTTTCTCTCTGAAACTTTACCCAGGGATATAAAGACACACATACTGATACCATTTCTTAGAAATATGATATGTATAACTCAGAATCTACATCTACGTCTACAGCTTCTCCTGGTCCACTGCTGGACCCAGGCCTCCCTCTGATAAACGCCTTATTGGATTTTATCTCACATAATCCCCACGCTGGGCATGCAGGTTGGGGATCGCTGTTCGGTGGTAAAATAGTCTTTCAGATGGCGGACTCAGAATCTACCTAAGGTCAAATAATGAGAACATGTATAAAAGAATAAGTGCTCAGAAATACAGGACTCTATAGTTTCACTCCAAACTTTCTGTTATTATCATTCAGAACAAAGACTAAGGAAGTCCTTATCGGTGTTATCAGGAAACTGACATGAAACTTTTACACTTGTTTGAGTTATGAGGGTAGATTACAGGGAAGCGATTGTTGCCGAAGGATTAGAGGCGCCGTTTCCGCCGGAAATGTTACACTTTTCGTTGTTAATCACTCGTTTACTACCTTTGTTTTAGGGAATTCGGTTTATATTGTTTTTAACACCATATGAACTAGTTTAGGTGTTTTTGTGGATTTGTTTCGGATCTGGCTAAATCACTATAGGTGGTCTTGTTCTAGAATGTAGTTTAAGTCGACATTATATGCATGATAGGATGTGTAAATTTCTAGGTACTTGAAGTTATCATGTTATACGAAGAAATTAAGAAAATTTCGTTCTCTTTATCTTGTATCAACATCATCACCCCACTTACGTCCACTGCTGAACATGCCTCTTCCCGTGGTCTGTAATGTAGCGGTTTCATATTATGCAATAACACATGCTAGAATGCGATGCGCTGTACACATGAATGACACCTATCACATATTGCCTCACATGCCTGAAATTCAACACTCAAAATTACTTTTTTTTTTAAATAAACACAAGATTTTAAAAACTTCGTAGCAATCGTCTACGAGCTACGAGGAGCTACGGGGTGCTACGAGGAGCTACGGGGTGCTACGAACGTAGTACGAAACGTATTTCACAGTCCAGCAACTTCTTTTCTAGTAATTCTAACTGAGTGCCTTGCGATGGAAAAATACTTCCAATATTGTCTCGAGTCTGCGCTAGACTGGTTTGCTGACTTTTTTACTTAGATTTTATTAGATGAGGCGTGTATTTTCAAGACTTTGTTTGGCTAAGTTGAGGACAAAAATCACTGAAGTATGGTTGACTTTCATATACGTTTGTTGGTGTCGATCTGAATAGATTTTTTATGAATCAAGTGTTGGTTTATATAATATAAATTATCGAGTTAATATAAATTATAAATTTATCAACTACGATTTCGTTTAATTATTTTTCGGTAGGCGCGTAAACATCCTCTACTTTGAATGACCTCAGAGGATTCTTGAAACCTTTGTTCCGGAGAAATCATTTAAAAAATAAATCTGTGAGCATATTATTTCAAAGGGTAGACAACCCAATAAGGATAAACTTAGACCTTATACCACTGGATGCTTAAATTATGTTTGTGTGGCTAGTTACGTATAACACTCTCGTCTGAATGAATAAAGTTACGACACCCAAGTGTGCGTAATTTTGAAAGAAGAGAGAAATCATGTTATCTGTTATTCTAAAAATCTACCTAATCTCTTTACATTACAAAAAATAACTCGGTCACCATTTCACGACCTATGAGCTAAATTTATATATTTTGGCAAGTAGATAAGTTTGTATTCTAGGCATAGACACAGGCTACTGCTTCTAGATCTAACTGTTGCATCATGTGTCTAGTGTCGTAGTCATCATCATCATCAGCCCGTATACGTCCACTGTTGATCAACGCCCAAACGACGATTTATTATTACTACGTCTGTATAATAAGACATAGTAGGTAATAAGACATCATTCAGGCAATAAATGTTTTTTTTTTATGCCGGCCTATGTACTCCCGCGATACTCGACATTTTCTTTTAATATTGTTACCTACATGTATTTTGTGTGGTTGTACGATAAAGTTTTATCTATCTTTTAGTGGTCAAACAGACCTACCTCAATATAGAGCTTCTCTATAAAACCTAGCTATTTTACCGTCCAGTGGTGACCGCTCCTCGCTCGGAGGGCTTGTTTGATCGACGGCGCGTGTGCCTCCAGCGTGCGGCTACGTACGTACGTACGTATGTATGTATGTATGTATGAACCTATATGTAGGTATAGAGTAGTAGGTACGTATAGGGTGTAGGTATGTAGGTCGCAGGTTCAGACGACTGTCAATAGTGGCAAGTGGAGAGATAAAGTGAGAGAGGAAAATAAAATGTATAGTTATTTTGGTTGCCAGTGCAAAATGGTAGAACCCTTATAATATTGTTCTGTTTGATAGGTTTGACCAAAATAATCGATGCTAGAATCTGAAAAAAAATATTCGCAGTAAGTTTTAAAGAAAATTGTAGTAGTCTCCCAAAATATACAAAATTTCAAACTAGTAAATCAAATTGCAACGCAACTCGAAAAATTTACGAATCAACCGATTAGCTTCGAACCAATTAAAATTATCTCAAAACAACAAGAGCCATGAATAACCTAGTCCAAATTCAACATCATCAAACATTCAGGAGTTTAATGCTGACTGCGACCGCAAATTGAATTCTCTCACCTCAAAATCATACAGATTATGTTATACCAAGTCGATCAAATAATTCAGGAACTCGTTATAAATCATTTACGTTTTCGTTCAATGATTTGCTCGTTAATAGGTAAACTTTCAATCATTATTATATCATTTACAACCAACTGCAAAGTGCGTTTTAAATATTAATTATTGATTTACTGTAATTAATGAGCTCTAGCTGACCTATTGTAATGCTGCGAAATGGAACTGTGAAATATTATTTATTATTTTTCTGTTCAAATCAAGTGTTATTTAACTCGCGATTCACCGTGGTGGAGAGGCCAAATGACCTAAATTTTTTACACATGTAAACTCAAAAACAGGATTTTTTTAAACTGTGGTATGAAACGAGGAAGGGACTCATTTAACGCGATTCACAACTTTTAAAATTACGCCTGTTGGGCCTCAGCCTAAGTCGAGAAAATTCTTATTTGCTCTTTCGTCGTAGCAATCTCTGTTGAACTTAATAAAAATTTATTACTTCCATGCATACTCGCTCTATATATAATTTAGAGACTGCTCTCCCAAAAGTAATGAACATCACTTCGTTACTAATAACTATTTTTATTTTCTTTATAATGTAACAGACGTCAAACAACCAAATTCACGGAGGAAGTCCTCACTAAGGTCGATTGAAATTTCGCACAGATTATGATTTACAATTATACATATAGGTATAATAATAATTTGCATTACATTGATAAAATATTTTTTATCTACTTTTCACCAAATTTTAATCAGTTTGGTGGTAGATTCAGGCTTACTCTTCAAAATAATGACCAAAACATATAATAGAGTGGTACCTTTACTTCAAAGACTTCTATTGCTTAAAACATATTACGAGTAGGTATATGAAATAAATATCTTAATGTATATCTTCAAATTTCTTAAAGCAGGTGTTTTCGTTTTATAGTCTCATAAAGTAGGTGAGGCGTCGTGCCCGTAAAAATATTTAATCGCGGGTAGAATGAATACGCGTTTGTTTGAATAAAACGTAGGTAAGCGATAAGAAAATATTGGATATGACGTTTTACGTGTTACCTACTTTATTCTGGCTCCTTCCCATCTCGCGACATTCCCATCTCGTAACCATATTAAAACAACTGAATAGAAGTCATACATTTCGTAGCGTTTGGAAACTTTTTTAGTAAAATAGAGTATATAGAAATATAGCTATCTAACAGATCACGTTACCTATCCTATTATAAGCCCTGGACGTATTCGTATAGAGTGCCGATGAGGTCTACCTCATCACACTTTCTAAAGTGTGGAAACACTTTCATAGGCTGGAGTCCCATGATGTGCGAAAATAACTTTTAGTTACCTACGATGATAATGCTGTGTGGATGTACGATCATATAGTTGTAATAGCATTAAACTACTCAACGAGAACATCCTCGACGATAGTTCATCGTAGTTCATAGTTCATTTATTGATAACATAAATATATTGGTTACAGGTCAAATATTATATGTTTTATGTAAAAAACTACATACATAATCTTACATCAAACAATTAGACATTATAAATTAAGTACATTTTAAAATCATGAATTAATTGAAATCGTATATCGATTAGGATATCAGCCACTTCTTTAATTTTACGATACTCTCGTTCATTGAGGTTGTTTATAGTGTTGTTGTTTGTTAATCCGCTTATTATTTTCCAAGTTGAACCATGCCGCGGGCGACAGCTAGCATCATAAGAATTGAGTGGACTCGGACCCAAATCGCAGAAAGTTGACAAGTGAAAAGTAGAGCTCGGCACATGCAATTCCAGCACTTAGCTTTTTCGCATCCCACTGACCCTATTAGTGTAGGGAAGCCATTGCCATTATCCCTGTGTCGTGAACAGCAGCCCTTAGGCAGGGACAAACGTAAGGCGAGCATCCCACTAGACTAGTGAACCGAACTAGTGAATAGTAAAGTTGGTGGTAATTAAGTTACCAAATGAAGCTTAGATATGGCCTATAATATTTTTCTCTTACACCAAGATTGTGTGTCCGTGATTCGGGAAAAAGTTTTCACAGTATAATATTATATTATAAAGGTTTGAACGTATGTGTGTGTTAGTTACTCCTTCATCTGCAAACGCCTAAACGGATTTAGATATCGTTTGTTACATCCTGGATTAAAACAGAGGCTACTTTTGATCTCGGAAAAGTGCAGTGTTACACGGCGGGGCTCAGCTAGTAAACAATCAAATTTAATAGTGTGTGTCACTTCACGCTTACTCTACCTTTGCAAGTTATAACTTTATTAGAGGCACAATAAACAAACTTTTTGGTAATAACTTTATTTGTAAAGATTAAATGCTAGTACGCCTCATCAACTCGCGTTGTCCTTTATACTGACGACAGGACCAAGCACTCTCCCACTGTAACCCCTGCCTGCTCCGTCCCTTCACACGCGACATTGGACTCGTTAATACAGCCTGATGGCGAGAGCGCTTGAGACCTCTTGACTTGTATTTTCTTGTCATTACTGGAAAATTACGGATCGACCTCAAAAACTTTGGTTTTGATTGTTTTTATAGACTGTGTGCTATGTTATTTATGTTTCGTAGAGGGAGGATATACCATGTCTGCTCTTCATAAAATACCAATATAAATATTTTGAGAAAAGGCTACCACATCGAAGAAGTGATAACTCTTTTCACAAACGACTAACATAAAAATGGTTGATCCTATAAACCTTTTCCCAGTGTACAAACTAACTCTGGTTTGGCCCATCGGTAGAAAGTAGTATTTTGGACAATAGGGATGATGACAATACCTAAAAATCATCAAAATTATGTATTTACCAAATTATACCTGGGCCATAGATTACAAAACACGTATTATATTTAAAACAAATAGAATGCTAAATTTATTGTTCTAAATGTTTTTTTTTATTGCAGAAAATGGATTTATTTTGTATGTAGATGTCTAAAAAATTTCGGAGTACTTCGCAAAATCAGTCATCATGCCTATTCGTGTGCAAAAAAAGTGTCCATATGCACTGTTAGATAGACAGGTGAAGGGATGGATACATTGGATAGGTATTGGGAGTGCCTGTTACAACCTAAACTAAGCTCAGAGCCGGTTTTCCGCGCGGAGCAACGAGGTGTACAAATAACCAAGCATGCTGTCAAAAAATCGTCGTTTTTACACGTCATCTCTCCTCTAAACTTTATTGGCAAACGAGCGTCAAAGTCCGATAACAAAAGACCATCTACCAAAAGGCTATTTTTGCAAAAGACAATCTCTTAATCTAGAAACACGAACAACCCAGCGAATCTGGTAAAATCTGGTAAAAACTTCCACAATCCAAACATCTCCATAACTGGCAAGTTGACAATGGCTGTCAGAAGTTTGACTTATCGGCTTATACGCAAATACTTACCAAGTCCGTAAGTCGATTTAAAGATAACCTAGTTGGAAAAGAAAACGTTAAGCTGGCGTAACTGACGGGACCGATAAAGTATTTCTTGTGGTTAGATAAGGGAAGTGCATGATCAGTAAAAGTTTGAGTTGCTGTATGTAGAATATCCTTACTTAAATACTACACTAGCACTAGCTTACACTAGCTGTTACCCGCGACTTCATTCACGTTGTATTTGATTTCATATGTTAATAGTTTTGATAATTTTCACAGTTATAGGCAAACGTATTGTTCTGTCAGTTTTTTTCTCTCAGGCTCACTGCTCTCTGCCTCATCAAACCTACCAACCATTTTGTCACCTTATGTATCCTCTATTTTGATTAATTAACAGTTTTTTTAGGTATTCTTCATTACAATAATAAAATATAATAGGCATTTTCAGAAGGCTTATGGATAACTAATTTAATTTAGTGCTTTGTTGTAAAACCATCTTCTGTGGAAGTACATACGATATACAGTTCCACGGATCACCAATGGAGGCGGTGTCTCAGATAAGTGGAAAAAACCCTCCGAATTTAAGAAAACGATGAATCGATTGTGTTTGTTTGGGTAGGAACATATACATGTAAACTTTTGTAGTTATATTGCCAACGGTTGCTGAGATGCAGGGTATTTTCATTTAATTTTTTTCGTTTAAGCTTAGAGATAGAGAAACACCGTCAGAAAATCAGAAATTTGATTAAAGTACTTGCATGCTACTTAAGTAAAAGTATGAGAACTTCATTAATTTTAAGATTTACATTGTACTGCCATACATTCGCAAATAAACAATTTGATTGATTGATTGTGCAAACCTTAAGTTTGAACCCGAATGTGTTACTGCTATGAAGAACGTGCCTACACTTCCATTATATTCAAACGTCTTGTACCTATCTATATCCTGGCATCGACGCTTTCGGCACTCATTTCGTCTTATTTTAGCTTTGGTGGTAGTGGATAAATTACTCCGTACGAATTTGTTCATATGGATACAACTAATAAGAACTTTTGAGAACAGTATAAAGGTAGTAGGTCCAATATCACAAACAGAATTGTAACAATACACTGCACATTCTTGACACGTGTAACAAAACGTGGTTTACCCATATTTATTGGTAACATCCACAGCGGGCGGAGACGTCGCGAGCACGCGTGTCTCGGACTCGCGTAGAATCGTAATTTTATAGGCATGGTGTGTATTTGCCCTTATTTCGCAGGATTTTTATTTTACTGCTTGTTTTTTTTATTGTTCTGTGTCTAACATGACCTAAAATCACCTCGAAAAAATAATTCTAATACGACTTCTAATTCTAATAAAAAAATTTAAAAAACGCAATTCTGCTTCTAAAGGTACGCTTGGGGAGGGAGTCACTAAATGCAGGTCGCTTGGCGGAGTCATTTAAAGTTTCCGAACGAAGAACAGTTAATTCCATAGAATGTCCACTGTGGTTGGATTCTTGATGAATGTGGATTAGAATCAGAATTAATAAGGTTTATTCATTTAGAGTATCGTAAGAGGCGACTAAGGGGTATCCACCGGGGATGGGCAGCAGCGCCCCCTGCAGAACAATTCTACCACCGAACTGCGATCCCCAACCCGCATGCCCAGCGTGGAGATTATGGGCATAACCCCCGTGAGATAAAAGCCAACAGACGCTTATCGGAGGGATGCCTGGGTCCAGCAGTGGACCAATATAGGCTGTGGAGTGGAGTAGAGATTCTTTTAGGCTGTAAAATGTGTGCTGATGAGGATATTTTAGGCTTAGAAAATAAGCATATAGACCAGACAAAATTTAAAACAAATAAGTACGAATATGAAATTAAGTGTTTATGCATTTCTGCCCAGCCTCTGCGGTACGACTTGTAGGGTCGCGCTGCCGTAGCTCTACGAGCGGGAAGATGGACAGGAGTAACATGGGCAAGGAAATGGTTAATTGATTCCCTTCACTTAAATTTTTAGTCCGAGAACATTGAAAGTGAAAAAGAAACGACTAGACCCATCAAACCAAATCATAAAATACAAGTTCATTCTGAACCGAGACGCGACATTTGTGCGTACATCTACATGAGATCAAGTTTAGTACTCGCGGCGCGTTCGCCAGATGTCGCGGCAAAAGTTATTATACACCGGAAACGTGCTGACACCGACGCGACGTGTGTCACGATGACAGTACCATATAATATCTGAGTGTCAAGGTATTGTAGCAAAAACTGATAAGAATAACAGAAATTAATAAGGCAACACCAAGGTAGCCACTAAAAACAAGTACAAAACATTCATAAACGCATAATAGCACACGCTCAGCGAAAAAGTAGAAATTCGGGGTCGAAAACAATCGAGAAACATATTAAATTTATGAATGGAAGCTGTCAAACCAAAATAGTTTCGAACTTCTGCGATATGCTCCGATGATTCAAGCCTCGAAAAATATGTTCGACCAATACTTCTTTGGTTCTGTAACTCCTACTCTAACGGGGGTTTCTCCACAAGTACCGGTGATCACAGTGAAGGTGTTACAATACACTGAAAGAAGCTGCTGTCCTACCTCAGGTAAGTTCCCTAGATCGGCTCCGAGGACATGCACGGGCTGGCTTGAACGGGTTGATTCATACACCGCGACCGACACCGCCAATAACAAGCTGTCTTACAATAAATACACAAGAATAGGGCAGATTAAGGCTGCGTTTCTTCCAGGGATGTGAGAGCAAGCTGAGCGGTGCGAGGATGTGTAGCGGGCTCGGAAAATCGGAGAGATTCGTTAAGCAGGCAGGTAGCTCTGTAAAAACGATGACAAACGTGGTCAGTACCTAACTAAGACTAAGAAAGAAAGAAAGAAAGAAAATTATTTATTACACACTACACACACAAAAAAACTAGACTAGACTAAGAACTCCCTGAACTATAGAAAACATCAACGAATGATTCGCCCAAACCAAACCAAACTAGGTAAAACATCCAACCTCCTTCATAGAACGGTCCCTAACCCGCGGGATGTGGTCAGCAAACGAAGGCATCGCGTGACGCGCCGCCATCCCTCAATACTGCTGCACTAATGATAGGGGAAGGTAGTACGCTTTTGTGGGAACGATGTTTGGTACTGCATGATCCTTGGATCTAACAAGAATGGGGAAATGTAAATACAACGATATATAGTAGTAGTAAGTTGTACTAGGTACTACTCATCAGAATCGTCATCATGTCAGCCCACAAATGTCTACTGCTGGGCCTCCCCGAAACGACGGCACAAATAGCGGTCCTGAGCCGCCTCCATCCATCTTCTCCTATCTATGGATCTTTCTTGTTGTCTAAATAAATCAATGAATTTAATTTAATTTTAATACTTTGTTTCGCATTAAACAACTTGGTACTAATTAAGCCGCATCAATCCCAAACTGGGTGTCGGCCACCGACTGAATATATCGCCATCGGTTTCTCTCTTTTGTCTTTTAAGCTGGCTTGTGAAATATAAGATCTATTTTACTTAGCTGAGGATGTCACTTGAGATGATAATCATGAAAGTAGTTAGCTTAAATAGTCTTATACAAATAAGATAAATAAATAAAAATCATGTACTCAAAACATTGTTACTTAAAAGATCATAGATACCTATTGAAACGGTGACACTACCGAAGCTTTTGGTTCGGCAACTGTTTGATTTATGAATAATTAAATCAACATTAATTACTGACTAATATTAAAAATTACTTTTAGATAACCTCAATGCAGTCCTATAAAGCATGTTTTGCAATACTAAACACTTTACGGTACACCGAATATAAACATACTCTTAGAAATATTTCTCTTTGTACTCTTCTTCTAACAAACCGGAAATAGCGTAGCACCCTGTATAATGCGTACTCTCTATATCTAAATTGCGGCAGGTAGGTACGCTGACGTGCAACGGTTAAAAACGAATTAGAACGCACCCTGTAGCCATTTGTCATACCCGCCTCCTCATTTATATCACTCTTTTTGGATTATATTGTGAAATGGACCTTATTGTCAAAGTGTAGAGCATAAAAAGTATAAAGTTCCCTTTTCTATTAAAAGATGGAAGGAGAATTAATGCTGAAAATAACCAAAGAAGAGAGGAGTGACTCTGGATAAGATTGTCCAACTAAATTATATCTTCTTGTTTAGAATGTCATTCGTGTCAAATATCATACGAAACACAAAGATACGAACGCTACAAAAATCATAAAAAAAATATATATGTATATTTATGGGCATTTCACACAGCTGCATTAAGCCTCTAAATAAGCAGTGATTGTGTCATAGCAGCTCAGATAAAATTGATTTATCCATCCATACCTACCAGTGAATATCTTTATATTATTAACTACTACCTCATCTATGGCATAGTCGCGGAGACAGCGAACTATTAATTTGTGATATAAACAAAGGAATTGACAGGATATTAATTAGAGCAGTTGAATTGATGATTGGCAAGTTCCGCGCTGACAGGGGGCGGGAGTGGTTCGTGGAATCAATACTTTGTGGTCGTTTTGGCGTGAAGTGGATCAACTGTAAAAATAGGTAGGAACTAACGTTACTTCTCAAATTGATCCCTAAAATGTTTTTCAATTGAAAAAAGTGTGGGGAAGGGAAATGGTCTACTACTATGTCAATAAAGTCAAAATAAAATTGTAGATAAAGAAATGAAAATATAAAAATTCATGAAATTTGCATAACGTTTCAAGCATAGGTGTAATAGATGTACATAGGTTTTACTATCAAGAAAGGTACTTACTGCACTATTCGCACAAACTCAAATAGAAAAATAAGCAACCGTTACATAAATCAGATCTTTATTAAGTAATTTAGTTCCCGCCAAAAGTACTTAGTAGTTATTCGCAAATGTAATTAAAAAAACAACACCCAGACTCAGAACAAACATCTTAAATGTACCAAACAGATCATGAACTCTGTTTTATTCCTCCCTTATCTTATTAGGTTACTCAGACATTCTAGGTACCCACTTGCATTGGGAGTGGGAATAAGCGACGGGCTCCTAAACTACATTCTAATTCAGATGCTAGTTTCATTCGCGCTCGTAAGGTCCGGCCCGCGAAGCAAACAAGCTATCACAATATCAGCTAAGTCATATTTAATTACAGTAATAATTGGTTTTGTTTATTTAATCAAGATTTAGTGGTACGGTCAGCAGAAAAATTAACACGCTATTTAACAATATAGAATCGTGTCGCGGTAAAAATATTACTGTAGGGACAAAACGCACCTATAATCGTGAAATCAGTTTTTTAACATAATAAAGCTCGGCACTCGTTAATCAAATACCGCAACCAAACAGCACAAAAACGTCCATTCAAATATGGCCTTAAACCTTTATCTTTAGATACATTTTACAGTCACAAAATGGCTTCCCACAATCTTCAAACATCCAACTTCCATCTTGTAAGCCCATACTCGTGTGTGTGCTGTGCTGCAACGGTGAGTTCCAGGTGTGCGACAAGCTTAAGGCTGCATTCTGGAACGTTGAACGGAGTGTGATCACTTGCATCAAGACGTGTTTTGAATGTTGTTTTTTCTCTTGAACTCCGCCTATACTTGAACTCCACTTAAGATTGATTGGAAACCCTTAGTTCAAAAAATTACATTACATTTTAAAAAATCTTACGAAATTAGCTGAGCTCGGTGCTTATAGCATTCAAGCTGGAAACAGACTGAGCCCACGCCACGCAACGTACGCGGCGAAATGTAGGAAACGTCCGATGTCTATAAGCCGTTTCCAACTCATAACGCGTCGTGTACATTGCGTGGCGTGGCCTCAGTCTGTTTCTAGCTTTATTCTTGTTCAATTTTCATATTTACTTGTACCTACTTAACCACCCAATTCTGTATTACCTTCTTCACAACATAACAAGTAGGTAGGTACTCGTACTCAACTTAAAAACCTTTAAAACAAAAGCCAGCCGAAATAAAGGCCATGCACTTGCCATCCAACTACCATCTCGTATTTATTCCATCCAACGTTTTAGGTTATACAAACCAGAAATACCTCCCGAATTCCTGGTCCATGTAAAACGACCCATATTTCGTTCATTGTTAGCATTCATCGCGCACGGGGGTGGAAACTCGCGAGGTTGTAAAGGTTAAAGAGTGCAATCCAGTAATGGGCGGAGTAAGTACCAATTCCATGCAGTTTGCAGCAGTACCGTTCGGACAGTAAATCTCAATACGGACAAACGCGTTTAGACTGCTGGCGGGGAGCCAACGTGGAGCCCTAGGCCTGGATAGGACAGGACATTATTCAACTTTCCAGATCGCATGACACATTTAGGTCAAAGGTAATTTGCCGTGTTTTAAAAAACTATATACCGATTTCATTCCTGTTAATAGAGCTGTGAAGTTATACAACAACGAAATAATTATCACAATCTTTTAACAATTGGCGCTATCATCTACCAGAATGATTGTAGCTAGTCGTGATTCCTCAACAATATTATGATGTTTTATAAGGACCACCACAAGATCATTCTCTATACAAAAGTGAAATTTTCAGCAAAATCGGTTAACCAATGGCGAAGATATCAAGTAACATACACATTAAAAAAAAACAAGATTCATCAAGTGCGAGTGTGGCTCGCGCGCCGAGGGTTTCGAACGGTTGTCAAGTATACCAATAATATGTACGATAGGTACTGGTGGTACTGGACTTTGCTATTTGATGAATACCAAAAAATGAAAGGTACCTACATTTCAGATGTATCGCTCTGCAAACTTCGGAGATTGAATGGGTAATTGTTCGACTTTTTTCAAAAAAATTCAAAAAGTATACAACCTACGGAAATTCCAAACACTGTTTTGAGATGTTACAAACCGATTTTTTTCATTTAATACCCCGCTCGCTGAGGTAGCCCCCGTTTTGAAATTATCCCCCCCCCCCCCCCCCCGCTTCCTCCATTTTCACCATTATTCTAAAAACGGTCAACTTACAGACCTCTCTATATTTTTCCTGAATATAGAAATATAGATCCATATCTACAAACGCTACATACATTTCACATGGATCCCTTTGCAAACTTCGGAGAATGGGGGGAATTTCACGTTACTTGACAAAAAAGCGAGACCATAAACAGATCTCCGATCTTCGAAACCCTAAAAACATACAGACGAATTGAGAACCTCCTCCTTTTTTGAAGGCGGTTTAAAAGATATTTCTTACTGTCTTTCATTCTCATTTTCATCTTTAGTTTTCAATTTCACTCATGGATATATTCTTTGTAAAGTACCAACTGCCACAATAAAAACTTATTTTAGCTATTCTTCTTTTTCTACACACGCAACTACCACATTATTGGTCCTACTGCATCCTAAAGGTATTTATTTCATGGCATTCATTCTAGTCCTCACCAGATGTGAATTATCACACAATTATGGACGTTGGTCGAGTAATTTTCATTACAGATTGAGTATGCCGGTAAGGCAAAATATTCCTTATTTATGGCTTAGTAAGGCCTGAATAAGGAATGGGAGGGGCCTTCAATCCCGTATAAAGGACTTAGTGACCGTCCCGCCTGCACCTGCCACATAAAATAAAATTGATTACAAATAAACCAATGTCTCTTTCAGTTCTCTCTAACTCACCAAGTCCACGCTGAAATGCAGCTGCAGCTTGGCGCACGCCTTTTTCCACCACAATACAACTCCGAGCCACTAAGAGCACTGCACGCAATTACTTTAATCAGTCCATCAATGAATTCTTCGGGGCTGCCCAACCCTGGGGTCGTGACCTATCAGGGAAGCAGCTTTGCACTACGTACGAGCCATCTGCTTCGTAGGCTTATTCCGGAAGGACTGTTTGTCATGATTTCAATTGTGATTGCTGTTAAAAGGCCCTATCGGTTCTCGGCTGCAGGTGGCTTCTGACACGTTGATGTCGAGTGTGGTACGAATCTGGTCTAACTAGCACATTGGGCTCCTTCCTCTCGGTCTCTATAAATACCTCTATAATGACAGTACCATGTCAATATATTTATGAAAACTTGTTGTACACTCATAGGAATATCAATCGGTTCCCTAAAAATAGCGACTTACATAATTTAAATACTAGTAATAAGAATGATCTCGCTGTGCCCACAACTAGGCTACACAAGATTAATGTATCTTTTAAAGGGCAATGTATACTCTTCTACAACAAAATACCAAATGAGTTGTACAAATTATCAATAAATAAATGCAAACAAATTGTCAAACATATCCTTAGTAAAAAGGTTTACTACAAAATATCAGATTATCTAGAGGATAAAAAAGCTTAGGACAAGTTTTTCTCCAACTAGAAAACTAACAAGGTAAAGGTTTCTTATTCGCTTCTTTACTTTACCTTAAAAAGATTGAAGTGAACAAAAAATCAAGGTGATCACTTTATTTCCTAGTTTTACTTATGTAATTTGAATTTTGTGACGTGTCCAAGAGTCCTGTAAGGTCTAAAGGAAATAAAGCTCTTTGAATTTGAATTCTTTCCCTATACTTTTCACGTGATATTTCAAACTCAAAAAAATCTAAGAACAGTTTTGTATAGTTTTCCTTAGATACCTAAAAACAAAGCAAAACTATCTGTGATACGAGCCAACAATAAACATTTAAATCAGTTTCGGCTCCCCTTCAAAAGCTAAGAATTTAATATATCCAATCACGAGTGGTGGGGGCAACGAGGTTACCTCGTACCGTTCCACCCCGTCACATGTCACTCATAATTCGTCACGCGTTCTGAGCGGACGGGAAATATGTTATGTACCTACGTTTGTAGTCAGATTGCGTTTAGGGCGCAATATTCAAATTGGGATGACGGAGCGCTTCAATATTAGAAACAGAGGTGATACTTTCCACAATTTCTCCAGCATTGCTAAGAGGGTAGAAAATATAGGAATTAATTATGTAGGAGATAGAAATAAGGCTACAGTTTACTTGCACAAGTAATGATAATTTAATGAATATTTCTAATTTTGTTCTGGAGCAGCTGCAGAGCTGCTCTTGTGAATAAGTTTGCTAAGAATAAACTCAATTTTCTGCGTGCTCTATGACATTCTCTACTTCATAAACCGAAACCGAATCGATACAAAAGTAAAACAAAATCTCCGAGGGGTTTGATTAAATAGACCTTCGGGGCCATTTGCTAATTGGAAATCTTGCGATCGTTTCATTGAAAAATATCTCAAAATTAAATGTTTCTGGAAACAAAAGTTGAATTGGCTCAGATTTTATTTGAGTTGAATTGATTCGCTGCTAATAGCGAGAAGGAAGCGCCCGCTGAAATTATATATATTTTTTTATATTTAAGCCTTGCTAAGTTGCCTACTTCAGTCCTTGGCTTCGGTTAGAAGTTAGAAATCTTCTAGAGCTTGTACAAAATAAGTTCGGATTTCAAAACATATTACAACTTAAAGTAAAGTTTGAAAAATAACAGATTGTTTTTGAGTCCAGCCAGTCCAGCGCTCTTATTCTGAAATGGAGTTCATCACAAACTATAGCGTGATCCAATACCAATTACTCCATGCTATCTTGCGCAGCTTATACTCACATCTCTCTTAAAATACTCATCATTAGTAATGTATTTGTATTCTGCATCCTGCTGATAGATGAACTAGATTAATGGTTCAAATCATAATGCTCGGAGATGCAGGCACTATTCAATTATTACGGTATACAAACGAGTTAGTAGGTACCCGCCGCTAATTGTATGGTGATAATAAATACGCGTGATTGTAGTGTCACAGACTAGGCAGGGTTATTTTGTATTTTTATTTGCCTACAGCTGAGAGAACATATGATCAAAAATGCCTCAATATAAATCATTAGAGTATTATAGCATCTGTGTTAAAAAATTACCTCAAGTTACTCATACCAAACACAAACCATGTTGGTACCAACTCTGTCTACTTTTTCTTCTTTCTGTTTTTATGTCTAATTAAAAATTTATCTGTTACCATAAGGGGCAACTTAATCGGGTAAACAAAAAAAAAGCTGAAAAGTCGTAAAAATACCAGGCCTTCTCCTTCTTCCTTGAAAAACTCCGCAGGCAACGAATATGTTAGATAAACGTATTCATTGCATTCATTTCGGATGTAAGCGGGTTAACTACGAACCATATTTGTGTTCAATGAACTTACATCCGTAATTAATTCGTCAAACTACGATAGTTTTTATAGTATTCGTTGCAATTTTCAAAATCTTTTTAGGGTTTCGAAGATCGGAGATCGGTTTCGAAACCCATATGGCCTCGCTTTTTCTGTCCTTTTTTCCATCTTTAATATCTCAGCAACTACTGCAGCTAATAGCGTGAAATTTAAAATAATAATATATTTCATGCGCTTATACAGATTAAAAGAAAAAAAAAAGAAAAATAATAAAAAAATTCAGTACAAATTGTGATGTCGAAATTTTAAAAGAGACCTACAATGTCAAGTGGGGTATCAAATGACAGGATCAGTTTGTACATTTCAAAACAGTTATTTGAAATATTTTGAACAAAGTCGAAAAACTACCCTCCCATCCCCCATTTATACTATCTCCGAAGTTTACAAAGCGATCCATCTGAAATGTATGTAGTGTTTGTAGATATGGATCTATATTTTACAGGAAAAATATAGAGAAGACTGTAAGTAGACTACTTTTTGAAAAATGGTCAAAAGGGGGGCTACCTCACCGAGTGGGGTATCAAATGAAAGGTATCGGTTTGTACATCTCAAAACAGTTATTGAAATTTCTGTAGGTTTCATGCTTTTTGAAATATTTTAAAATAGCTCAAAATATTACCCATTCCCCCTCCCCCATGTCCAAAGTTTGCCGGGCGATCCTTCTGAAATGTATGTAGCGTTTGTATATATGGATCTATATTTTAAAGGAAAAATATAGAGAAACTAAGTATTTACGTAGAACACTTTTTGAAAAATTTACAATAAGGGGAGAGATAATTTTTAAAAGGGGGGGCTACCACACCGAGTGGGATGTTACATGAAAGGTATGTAAGGTATGTAAGGGTCGGTTTGTACATTTTAAAAAGTTTTTGAAATTTCTGTAGGTTTCATACATTTTGAAATATTTTGAAAAATTTCAAAAATTTTACTATTAACCTCTCAATACTCCGAAGATTGCAAACCGATACATCAGAAATGTAAGTACAACCTTTAATTTTTAGGTATTCAATAAATAGCAAAGTCTCTAACCGGTCCAGTACTACATAATTAGTATACGTGACAAACATTCGAAACCCCCGGCGCGCAAGTCACACTTGCACTTGACGGAACTTGTTTTATTATCTGAACTCCACGGTCATAGACAACATACTAAAGTTATTTACTGATAACTCGAAGGCGAAAGCACCACAGTAGGTACAGCAATCATTCCTATCTGGAATTAATCATTGCCCAATCTGTCGTATAGATTAGTTTCCGTGCAATTAATAATTCGGTGGGATTTGGCGGACGAGCATATTTGGTTGTTTGATCTGATTTATTGACGAGTTAGTGAACCAACAGCGCTGTGGACTGCGAACCCGCGATTATTTCGCCGGATTAGGTACTACGCTGAGAGCCTATAATGAACTCGTCAATATCATAACTGATGAGCATAGGAACTATATTACTAAATACCTACGCATACATAACTTAACATGGTTTATTCATTTAGTCATTCAGATAAGATTTAGTCTAAAATGTTTTTGTACTTTTCAACCGACGAAAAACAAAAGTAGGCGGTTCTCAATTTGGCTGTATTTTTTTTTATGTTTGTTTATTGTATTATGTTTACAAAGCAGTTTAAAACCATTTTTACATATAAAATATTGAAATTACAGGTTTTTATCCAGATTGTAGCCCTAAATGTAAACATAACATGATTATTAGTGTTGCAAACATTGATAAAACAATTTCCCTAAAAACAAATAAATATTATTGTAAGTTACAAACTTAAAATAATGAAGTACCTACCACTAAAATAATGAATGAATGAGTGAAGTTTGTTTAATTTGTTTGTGTTTGTATGCTAATATTGTAAGATACAAAGTGTTGATGTTAAAATAATGAAGTACCTACTACTAAATGAATGAATGAATGAAGTTTGTTTATGTGAGTAACATACTCGATATCATCACCAAATGGCGTCCGATTTTGTTGATTCTTTTGTTTTTATGTAGACAATGATCCCGATTTGATCTTACCATCAATTTTATCCCCGACGGATTCCTATTTATCCCGTAGAACTTAAAAAACAGTATAAACAAGATCCGTCAAGTACGAGTGTGACTCGCGCGCTCGGTTTCGAACGCTTGTCAAGTATACCAATATGTACTATTATAGATACTTTGCTATTTGATGAATGTCAAAAAATTAAAAGTACCTACATTTCAGATGTATCGGTTTGCAAACTTCGGAGTATAAAGGGTAATAGTAAAGTTTTTTCAAAATATTTCAAAAAGTATGTAACCTACAGGAATTTCAAAAATTATTTTGAGATGAACAGACCTTTATATTTGATACACAATTCCGGTGAGGTAGGCCCCCCTTTTGTAAATTATCCCCCCCTTATTGACCATTTTTCAAAAAGTTGTCTATTTACTTCTTTATATTTTTCCTGTAAAATATAGATCCATATCTACAAAAGCTACATACATTTCAGATGGATCACTCTGTAAACTTCGGAGATAGGGGGGATGAATTGGGTATATTTTCGACTTTTTTAAAATACTATTTCAGAAAGTTTGAAACCTACAGAAATTAATAAAAAAAACTGTTTTGAAATGTATAAATTGATACCTTTTATTTGCTGAGATATTAAAGACGGGAAAATGAACAGAAAAAGCGCATGCCTTAAGGGTTTCGAAACCGATCTCCGATCTTCGAAACCCTAAAAACCCGAACATTGAAGTCGGTTTTAAGTTTTTGTAAAAAAACATCAAATATATTTTGCTTTTTTGGCCTTTACTTAGCAAAATCAAGTACAAAACCATATGGCAAAATTTAATAAAAGGTAAAGATGTAACTGTAGGTACTCGTTAACATCTTCAACATCGTCAGCCAGCACACATGAAAATCAAAATGAAAACACCGGAAAATTTATTTTTGTCTTTTTTAGGAAAATGGGAAACGAAACAGACAATCCTTTCAGCACATCAAAGCGAGCCGCGCCGGCGGAGGCTGGCAGATTCTGGCAGATCTGGGCAAATGCAATAAATAATCGCTCGATTGAGATGTAAGGCGGTGGGCCAAGGGGCGGGCGGAGAGTGGCCGGCTTTGAGTTTCTCAAGGTTGGGATTCTGTTGAATGGCTGCTCAACTCTAAATTATATGTAACTTTGTGAAATACAAAGTTATTGTTTGTTTGTACAAAGCTTGTTTCTTTTATCTTTGATTTTTATATAATGTTTGGTGCTGACAGTGTAATTTATGGACAAATGTCTGAAATAATAAAAAAGGTTTCAATGGTCCACTATTATCATATCTCAAGCCCATACTATGTAAAATGCCTAACTCGAAGTAATCACTGTGGCCTAACCCTACCAAGTCTAAATCTTAGCCTATGTCATAAAAGTATGGTTCTCGTTTCTTCTGACCGTCAGCGTCCGCCTGCGCCTCTGCCTTCCACATCCGCTCATAAAATCCGCGTGTCAGTCCGCATCCAATATCCGTCCGCCGGTTTAGTCGCGAGTGCCGATGACGCGGCCGATTATGGCTTCTCTCCCGCTGTAAGCTCTATGACGTGGAGCATTGGTCAGTAAACATTTTTGAATTGAAATTGTGCGGTAATAAATAAATGGGAGAAACAAGATGATTTAACTAAGCAGTGTGATGGTATAATAGTTGAACCGTCGCGGTGACTCACCCATAGCATACAACCGCGAGCCAGCGCGAGTTAAGGTATGAAGAGGATACGAGTAAAGAAGTACTTCCATGGCCCCCTCGTCACGCTGTAGGTAATGCGTTCATCATCAACCTATCATGGTCCACTGCTGGACATAGGCCTCCCCCAATGAACGCCATAGCACCCTGTTTTCAGCTTGCCGCATCCAGCATCTGCCTGCAGTCTTTCGCAGATCGTTATCCCACCTGGCCGGAGGGCGTCCTACACTACGTTTGCCAAGTCGCGGTCTCCACTCGAGAACACGTTTACCCAGCGGTTGTCGGTTCTTCGCGAGATATGGCCAGCCCACTACCACTTCAGCTTGTTAATTCTCTGAGCTATGTCGATAACTTTGGTTCTATGTCGGATGTAATCGTTACGAATCCTATCCTTCAGAGAAACTCCGAGCATAGCTCTTTCCATAGCTCGCTGAGCGACTTTGAACTGGTGGACCAGCCCTACCGTGAGCGTCCCAGGGTCCGTAGGTCATAACGGGTAAGACGCACTGGTTGAAAACTTTCGTTTTCAAGCATTGCGGTATGGATGACGAGAAGACTCGACGTAGTTTCCCGAAAGCTACCCAGCCTAGCTGAATCCTCCTCTTGGCCTCCTTCTCGAAATTGTTCTTACCTACGAGTAACTGCAGAATTTGCCCGAGGTAAGTGTATTCGGAAACAACTTCGAGAAGGTGGCCATGTACGACGACCGGTCCTGGATCAATGTGACCATTGATCATGACTTTGGTTTTATCCAAATTCATGCCAAGACCGATGCATCGCGAGGCTGTGGCTAGGCCATCCAGCATCCGGTTTAGCTCCTCTAGCGACTCCGCCATTAATAGTATGTCATCAGCGAATCGTAGGTGCGAGATGTAATCGCCGTTTATGTTAATGCCCTTCCTTTTCTATTTTTTATTTATTATTATATTTTTTTATTTTTTTATTATTATATTTTTTTATTTTATTTTATTATATTTTTTATTTGCTATTTTGAGTCCAGCGTCTTAAAAATATCTTCAACACGCTCGTGAACAGTTTCGGGGATATGACGTCCCCCTGACTCTCTCCTCTGCGCAATTGGATGAGCTTAGACTACTGGCCCTGTACTTGGACACTCATGGTGGACCTCGTAGAGACATCTCAGCACCTCGATATATCGATAGTCAACTTGGCAACGCTGTAAGGGTTCCAGAACAGCCCGGGTTTCGACGGTCACGCGTTCGTGAGTCTCATTTTAGCATGGCATACTAGGTACTTATTGCAACATCTGGTTTTTAATATAAACAGACCAAAATACCCATTCCAAAATCTCCAGCCTCATCTTTCTACCAATCTCGCAGAATTCAAAACCTAAGAACTAGTTTATTTTAAATCGCATTGCTTTGTGCTCCAACATCAATTTCAATCGGGAACCACCCGCTATCAGACGGCGGCGTCGGCGGCGATCGGCGGCGCCTTTGACGCCGAGATCAAAGGCCGCCACTGATTACGCCGCGCCTGAAGATTTTCACTTAGCAGGAACGTTAGAATTAAATTTATACTGCAATAGAGTTTGCTGGTGTTTTAAAAATGAGTTATTTTTTATAGATGGATGTAAACTGAAGTAGGGTCTCATAGACACGTCAGCAACGAGGCTCAACTACCTCTATAATTGTAGAGTATACTTAAAAATCAGAATAAAAAAAATTGTTTTCTTGATAAACACGGTTTAGATGTGCAATAACATATCTAAAGGATATATAGCATAGCTAACTGACGACGTACATATGTACATCACATGAAAAATTCGAACCCGTAGCTATTCTTCTTATATTTTACAGAAAATAAGGTACTACAGCACCTACTAAGGTCGTATAATCCTAAAATAATACCAGAGTTATGGTTTTACCCCGAAAGCTCGGAATATCTTAGAAAAGAAGCCTTTTAACATAAATAGACGGGATAAAACCCACGCGATTTTAACAAAATCAGGTAAACACCTTGAAATGCTTGAGCACTTTCCTGAACGCAATTTAAAAGTCTATTTAATTTTACTGGAAAAGCGTGAATAACGGGGTAATGGCTGGAGTGGACTGAAAATCTCATGGCAAACTATAATTGAATTACATGCAAAATCGAAACAGATTAAAATTTACAAATTTTGAATTAGTTATATTTACATACATAATCTAAGTTTGCAAAACTGTTAAAAACTTTCATATAAATAGCAACTTAACACGACTACTTAGGCTGTTGTGATTTCGAATAACATAGTTAACTTTCCTTTTTGGAGTTTCGAAACGATCGGTTTCGAAAACCTTAACGCTCTGTCTGTCCTTTTTTTCATCTTGATGCTCAGCAACTACCGCAGCTATTAACTTGAAATTTAAAATGATAATACATTTCGACAGATTTACAACAAATTATTCAACAGATTATTCCAACAGATTTTAATTGTTTGAAGGGTTTAAAAACTATAAAATATTTTGAAAAAAGTGTAAAATTTTACTGATATGCTATTTCCGAAGTTTGCAGAGCAATCCGTCTGAAATGTAGGTACTTACTGTTTTTAGGTATTCATTAAATACCGAAGTCTCTAACTCGTACCTTTAGATCATTTTAATTGTATAATTGACAAATGTTCGAACCCTCGGCGCGCGAGTTACACTCTCACTTGACATTCAGTTTTACAGCTTGTAATTATAGATCTTACATAATTTTTTATAAATTCTGAAAAAATATTTGTGCCTAGAAAGCCACATAACAATCTCATAAAAACTTCATACAACCTTTCAAAAGCCCTGTCAGACAAGTCCACTCATCCACCCAGCTCAAACTGAAACTGCAGTAAGTGATGTGTCCAAAGTGAATGTACCCACAAAGTCGTTGTCGACGGCGGACGGAGTTCATCCATCTTTTGCTAAATACTTTTTGACCACCTGACGTTTCCGTGACGGCCAGAGCCGATTGCCTGCAGCGACGAGGATCTGTGAAAAAAGGAGAAGGTATATTTGGTTGACTTAACGTTTAGGTAATTTGTCAGAGATATGAAACTTGATTAAATTGGCAAGAGCCCTGAATCGTATTAATAAGGGTCATTTTATATTAATCGACCTATTTTTTACAGAAATTTAATAAACACGAAGTACAATTGAGGCGTTATTTATTCTCATTTAGAGTGAGCAGTTAACCTTACAATTTCGATTGGAACAGTTATGATCAGTGATCGGAAATTCGGGCGCTCATATACCCAAAGTTGGTGAAAAGACCAACTTTAGGTATATGACGCGTTTTTCACCAAAATCGTTTACATTAGGTCCAAATTTTCTTGATTGCTTACTTTTTTGTCGTAAGTAATTTGATTTCTAGACGAAATATCAGTTAGTATTTGCCAGTTTTTTTCTAATATATTTACTTCTCCGTTGGCAAGCAACCAGACTGAGGTCGCTCATAAAAATGGCGGTCTTGGTAAGCGACCCGAGGTGGGTCGCTTGCTCGCTCTTTTTTTGAATGAAAAATGCGTCTAAACGGTCGGCACGATCGGTTGGAAACCGATACCATCGATTCTAGACCAAATAGAGGTCATAACAAGCCTAAAATCAACAAAAGTGTAGAAAAAATCTTTTGACTGGCAAGCGTCCCAAAGTCGGTCGATCGGCGACCAAATTTGAGTTGTCTGCCAGTCTACGGATAAACCGTTTTTCTAATTGATCTTGGATGACAAGTAGATTGTTTTATGTATGTAATCTATGGTAAAATGTACGTACTACGTGAAAATAGATAGATTTAAGTCGAAAACCATCGAAAAATTCGTTGAAAAAGCAAATTAATGAAAAGTGCCGCGAGGGCGGCAAATTCAAACTTCGTTTTTGCTATCGGCCTCTTTGGTTCTTACTCGGAAACGAAAAAAGATACACTGTTGAAAGATTTAAAACAGGTAGCCGACCACCCAAGCTGATTACTAACACAAAGATCACCACCCTAATGCTAAGCATTCGTCATAAATCCCTTTTGGCACGAGCGGTTTATTGCCCGCCGCGTCGAAATTTTACGACTGGTTTTACGAGCTCTTTGTGTAAACAAATTGTATGGGCACGTGCTGGTTTTTGCTTGTAATGTAACAATAGACTATCTAACTTGCGATTAAAACACATTTAGTACTTCAAACTTGGAAAAAAGAAAAATTATACCTACTTTACTAACTATCGCCGCGATTTTACAAATCCTCTTACTTTACGTGGTTCTCATTTATTTGTTTTTATTCAACTACAGCATATTTACATGCTAATTTGTAGGAAATTTCATGGAGAATCTAGATATTTATAGATATTACAAGGTATTCCTACAAAAAGATCAAGGAATTGCGGAAGCTGCAAGCAAGCTGCAAGCGCGCGGCAACCAAGCGTACGCGGTTAGCCACCTTAAATTAAAAACGTCGCGTGAGCGCTGCCAATTGAGAGGAAAATTTGTAAGAATAAAAGTAATGTATGTGATCGGAATTTTTAGATTTACTGGTACTCGTAGAGAGCGAGTGAGACCACAAATATTACCTGTTCTGGCCTGTTCTGTCGGATCCCCTTGTTACATTTGTCGCTTGACTGTCTCTTTGTCTACTCATGTTCTATTAAGTGATTTCAAGAATTAATTAATAAATAAATTAGAAAAGCTTACGGACAGAAATCCCGATTTTAAATAATCCGAGATATGTGTGGAAAATCCACGGAAGTAATTGACGCTAATCTTTGCACTTTTGCACCACTTACTTTCGTAGACATTGAAAGGTCGTTTTTAACATATAAATAGGGTTTAAATGTCAAGAGATATTTATTAAAAACAGAAAATATGAAAAAAAAATATTATTTATTATAATTCAAAGAGTAAAATGTCAACGAGTACTTCACAGTTGGTAGGACTTGATGACGATGACGTGTCTACATCGAGTTCACGACAGCCTGACACAGGAACGTTAATGTCCTCAAATTTAACGGTTATCGATTCTGACAATTAGTTAAATGGGTAATCAATTTTTATAAATGAGTTTCTTTAAGTTCTGTAACAGTATTTCTTTTCTAGAAGTCGTTATGTTGTATGTTATCTATTTTTTTTGTAAAGAAACGTCTTACTCATATTTTTACTATTGTTCATTTCCAAATCTTGGACTTAAAAAACGACCCTTGCTTGAATATTATGAATAATGGAAAAAAATAACATTGGTTTTGTTTTTCGCCACTCTTTAGGTAAGGCCTATATCCAGCAGTGGACTGTTGCTGATCATGAAAAAAGGGCCACATCCAAACTTCGTTCCTCGGGGGACGCTGCAGTGGCGTGCGATTTAATAGAGTAGCGAGAAGCGGTGCGGTTCCGTACATCATACATCGGCTAGCACGCCGCAGCGGCCCCGGGACCGTGCGCCCAATGGTGATCATACCTAGCTTAGCTGTTGTAGGTATGTGGGATCCGGCAGTGAAAACCTACGTACAGACAATTCTGTAAACTTTAGATACCTACATATTATGAACTACAAACTCAAGCTAGATGTTGGTCGTTAAATTTTTGTTACCTGTGTAAGGAGAGGGAGACTCCAGTCTACAGTTTATGTTGCTAGTATGAAACTATCTGCAGGTTTTTGTCTCTTGAATTGAGAAAATGAGTTACCCATGATGCTACAGCATATTTATAATAGTCCTGTAAATTAACTGTGAATTTTAATAGCTTTTTATATATAATTTAAATATAATATAACTGCTAGACAGGAACCTATCTACGGAAGATATTCCAGAGAAGAGAAAAAAAGTAACCCGAGACGTAATTTAGATTTTAGAACTTATTAGGATTGACCATGGAGCAGGTACAGAGAAGAGATGTTGTAATTAGATTTCCATGTGAAACAAAGCGTGACAATTTGCGGGGTGAGGGGGTGTTAGTTCCCGCCCACTTTTTTATTTTCCATCTACCGGTCAATAGCAAAACTGCTCGATTAATTCTGTGTCGATGGTACCACGTAGTTTAACTACCTCACACTAGATGTCACTATGTATAGGGAGGAATTTTCCTGCAGTGCACTGACTAAGGCCACGCCTTCTGTGATGACGTCAGGACCTAGTTGAGAATCACAGTGCGCAGTTGCTTAGGCCGTCTCCTCTCTGTACCTGCTCCATGGGATTGACAAGCTCTACAAAACAAATGACAATCGCTAAGTATTTCAACTATCCGCTTTCCGCCCAACTTACTCTTGACTATTTCAGCAATTTTAAAAAATAATATTTCCAAAATATTTCCTGGAAAATTCACTGAAAAGAAAGCTAAAGCACGTGACGTCACGATGACGTCAGAGCAGTGCTACCAATAGCTCTCGAATGATGAATGCTATGAGTGGAACTGAAGTGGCTTCATTCTATTGATGCTCTATTTTTATTACCGAGCCTTTTCAGATTTTTTTACTGGCTTGAATATGGCTATCGTTTAACAAAGGCACATCCCTAGATAGATTTGAATATTATTACTGCGTTTTAAAATAACAGCATTGTGTTCAAATGGTTCTCACAAATCGCCCACTCATTTTATAAGCACCAACAGAATTTATAAAAATTCCCTCTTCTTTTTCCCGTTGGTTGAAATTAAACAAAAAATTATCCCCCACTTTTCCATAACCACAATTTATCCCAGCTTCCTGCCCCACTTCCGACCTGTTTCCCAAAGTACCGAGGTCACTTAAGCAACTTTTCATTTGTGGGTTAATAAGGTAGAGATCATGTAATAAAGGCTGGCGATTTAAACTGCGATTACGCGTAATAACGGAGCAATAAATATCCGAGGCACTTCAGGTAGGCTCGAGAGTGCCCGCGGCGTTGTGTGGTGCGGGCCACAGGAGATAGGAGGAAATGGATTTATCATTTCAGCTGTGGTGATAGTTCATGATATTGTATGTAGTCGCAGCGCAGGCACGTTTTGTTGATTAAGTATTTTCGTTTGCTCCGGCAGTCATGACCTGGAAGGCAATTATCGCCAATAAAGCACTCGATAAATATGGCAAGAACTGTCAAATTTGACAGTTCTTGATAGCTCAGTTCGAGTGATATAATGGCGAGAATTGTCTTGCAGATCCTCGCCTAATTCACACTTATCTTAAATCATAGGATATTAGAATATAGATTTGTGTAATATCGTAATTCCGTGTATCCAAAGACTTTATTAAACGGTTAAAGTGTTTATCTCTTTTATTTGATGTTTTATTTATCATTACATCATAACAGGGTTTTCTTAACGTAAGCTAGATCTACGTACTTAACATTTAAATATTGTAAATACAATAATTATACTAATCTAAAATACATTTAATTTCTATCACGAGCTGTGCGTGTGTGAGGGTGTCTGTGTGTGTGTGTCTCACGCAATAGGACCGCTTACAATCTAAAGACTGAAGTGTAAATACTAAACAGCTGAAAGACGTTTTGTCGAATTGTGTTTGATTTCTCGATAGTATCGAGACGTTCCGTTTTCGTATGGAATTTTCTTTGTTTGTTCATATGTCCACGAGGTAGAGGCGTTATACCAAATTCCATACATCAAATTGAACATCTCGATGTCGTCACTAGTAAGCTAACAAACTCAGACCTAAAGGTTGTCGTAGATCTGGACCGCACCCCTTCCGCCCAACACAAAAATGTGCCTTCAAATATGACTTTAAATTCGTAACATTTAAAAACACAACGGCAGCATAAAATAGCAGGCAGCGCGGGAGCCAATCACTCGCTTGAAGCTTGCGGTAAGCAATTATGTCGCTGTAAAAGGGTTCTAAAAGATGACGAATATATTTGAAAGCTTATTGTTGTGCCGCGCGGTGCTGGGTGCTGCATGTATGCTAAGGCTGCTGAGCCCTAGGAGTGAGTAATTACCGCAGAGTACCGACATGCGCCGCAGTCGTCTTCCGTCGTCGTCTATGTCCTGGGCCTCGTGCCGTCGCCCACTCGGGTTCAACGCGATAATTTAGACCCTAATTAGCGTTCCACGCATTCCGACAAAAATGTCGCCTCTCTAATTCCCACTGTTTGCGATATTATTTTTATTTATAGTCCCCACAATTTAATCTTGACGCAAATCTCTGAGCAGCTTTGTTTGAGGATTTTCCGGTCAAAAACGGAACCCTAAAATGTTATACCTAATTGAACTTACATTGTAATAAGAATTTTATGAACGAACAAACAATTTCATTTGTGGTCAAGTGCTTGTCGTATATTAATAATGTGAAACAGCCTGAAATTAAGATTTCGGAAATTACTAAGTTATTGTACTTTTAGCTTTTAATAATACTACCTATATATACCCTAGGCTGAATATGTAGGGTGTAACTAATGACAACTTCTCTACTTTTAAAGATTGTAAAATATAGATCGATTTTCATCATCATCATCATCATCAGCCTTTATTAGTCCACTGCTAGACATATAGGCAGGCGTCCCAAATGAGCGCCATAGACCGATTTTATTCTTGTAGATTCGTCATTGTTTTAAAACACTGCGGCAACGCACATCGTCAAGTTTTATGCAACACTATAATGATTTCCTCCAGCAGAACGTTTCCACTGAGCATCCAAGTAACTTCTTTGGAACTTGTTAAAAATACATATAAACTAATTTGCAATATCCAAGAGGAGTTGTTGTTTCACTGAAGTTTGTTCGCGGAATAAATGATAACAATTATTAATATTTTACAGCCGCTGGGAGGTAACTGCTTTAATAAAATACAAAACGCTTGTCATGGAACAGACGTCTGGTGTAGGTAAGTTTGACTATAAAACAATTTGTTCCTTTCTAGAATAGCAAAGGGTTGGTTGGCCTGGTTTTGAAAGTGTTTTTGAAAATGTAACTAGAAAGGATTTAGTGTTCACGCAAAGTTTTGGTGGTGAAAGACATCTAGTTTTACAAATAAATAATTTAATATCGCAATGAAATATCAACGAACATACCTTAACAACACAAGATAATCACATCACTTTTACCAGCTAGATTTACCGAAGATGCAGTTTCCTGGTGCGTTCACATCCTCGGAGGTGAAATACTCCTTCCACAGTCCCTGGAATTCCGACCAGGAGACAGAAGGCTTTCCCTTCGACATCTTGGCGAAGGCCGCTGTGGCATCAGCCTTGGGGATGCCAAACGCAGCATACACGTTCGAGAACTCTTCACTGTCAATAGACCCGTCGTTGCTAGAATCTTCGAGCTGGAAGATGAATTTGCAGTACAGGTTCTGCCATTCAGCATCTATCCCTTTCTCCCACAGGGCGATCCACTCAGCCTGAGAAACCTCTCCATCCTTGTCTAGATCAGCGCCTTGCAGTCCGGTCCAGACCTTTTTGAGGATCTGATCGTCTCCGGCCTTCCATCCTGAGACTTTGGAGATCTTCTGCAGCAGCTGGTCAAAGTCGGACTTGTCGATGTTGCCGCTGCCGTTGACGTCGAAGAACGTCTTGAAGACGAAAATCAGCTTGTTCTTGACGAAGTCAGACACCATTTTGACTGAGTGATTGTGTGAGAGGTACAAACTGATACAATGTTGAAACTTGTCGTGTGGTTCTCTTATACTGTGCTGTTATCTGAGAATCTTCGCTAAATGACGTCTGATGTTATCATTGTTATCTAGCTGCATTGCAGAGAAAGTAATTAGTAACCATTTGTTTGTTTCTATAAATAATAAATACTGCATTTGTTTCGGCCGTTGATTCATGTTTTGTGGTATTGATTGACGCATTTTCTGACTGGGGCTGCTGTATTAACGGGGAAATGTTTAATTTGAAGACAATCAAAGGTCTGCTTCCGCTCCTGATACGCTGTTCATCAAAAACGCACCCTGAGAGATAACTTGATTAAAAATCGATACAATTTATCATAAAAGTATTAATAATAAAAGTTAAAAGTACATAATTTTATTTCAGCAAAAGACAATTACATTTAGAACGCGTTCTTATCTACAAAACAAGGTACTAAGTTATCTGATGTAGAGTCACAACTAACCTTGATAAATTGGAGTAGGTACCTAACTATCTTCTAAATATAATAATGTGCGTGGCTAAACATTACAAATCTTTGTTTACACAGGAATTCATCTTAATTGCCGACCGTCAGTTGCTATTTGCTTAATATATTTTACACTTGAAATTAATTATCAAGTAAGCTCTTTCTTTATTACTAAGTACTACGTAAAATAGCTGCAGCATGAAAAATTCATAGCAATCGTGGCTAAAATTAATGACAGAGTAGAATCTGTACGCCGCCTGTAGAAGCCTCGTAGACTCTCTATGACGTAGCAAAGATTGTAGACCTAGAAAATATCAATTATTGATTATCTTACTGTAGTATTAAATAATTTGGAGACATATTAAACCTACTCGTCATCTTCATCATCACAGCTGAACGACGACGTACACTGCTGCATATATGCTTCAGAGGCTGCAATTTGACTTGTATGTGTTAAGCACACAAAAAATCTTGTAAACCTATAGAAATAAACGCTAACTGCTTCTGATTTCTTCCCAAAAGATCGCATCGCATGTTTAGGATATTACATTTCTTTAGAAACATATGCCGCTTGATTGATTTTCCTTACATTTACCTACATCCTGTCGAATGACGTTAACACCTATGGCCAATATACTAATCAATTTACGTACCTAATGCGTTATCTCAAGAGGTTTAGATCTTATAATTATTTAATGTGTATTGCCTGATTATTACTTATCTTAGTTAAGATAAGCTACTACCACTTGGCATTGGCAAAGGTTTTTGAATAGGCAAACACTAGATATATTTAATTATTTTGGCGGCAGGTTGAATTAAACTAAAGTAACATATATAAAGTATAACCAAAATGTACAGTTAAAATAATAATTTAAAATAAGTTAAAATAGTAATTTGCTTGATAATTGATCTTTAATTTGATTGCTTTGTCTAGTTTCTCAACTTTGTTAAGCTTCTAATAAAAATTTGAAATAAAAATTGCATAAAATAATAATACGAACCTTAAACTAAACCAAAACACCAACTACTAGTGCGAGTGTGAATGCGAATGCGAATGCGGATCCAGGCTGCAGATGTAACAGCCAAAGATGAAGTTCCCGGGAGCCTCCTTATCCTCTGTGGTAAAGTACTCCCTCCATAACTCCTGGAACTCTGGCCAGGACACCGAGGTCTTGCCTCTGGCTATCTTCTGGAAGGCCTCAGCGGACTCCTGCCTGTCGAGTCCAAACGAGACGTACACTGATACGAATTCGTCGACGTCGATGGCGCCGTCATTGCTGGCGTCTTCCAGTTGGAAGATGAACTTGCTGTACAGCTTCTGCCACTCCTGGGCTGATGCTGGGTCCTTTGAAAACTCATCCCAGAGCGCTATCCATTCTTCTTTCGATACCTCCCCGTCGTTGTCCGCATCAGCGCTTTTCTGCAGCCCCGCCCAGATTTTCATCAGCACATCTTGAGTGTCGTTGTATTTGATGTTTCCTACCTTCCATCCTCGAAGTTTTGAGATGTTTTTGACGGCGAGCTCGAAGTCTTTCTTGTCGACAGCGCCGCTGTGATCAGTGTCGATGAAAGCGTTGAAGACATGGAGGAGTTTCTTCCTTCTGAAGTCTGACACCATCTTGAGTTTACAGAAGTTGCTTAGGTTTGAAGTTAATTATAGAAAGTTGGAGAATGATTACGAAGATTTAAGAAAATTCAGCGCTTTATATAATAATTGATTGCGAGATTAAAGTGCAAAAGATAACGCCGTTTATCGTTATTCCGATCTCGTTCGATTCGTTAGAAACGTTATCGCTATCGTTAGTTGGCAACGATTTAGCTAAGCTGTATTTTTATGTCATTATTGATATCTAATCTTACACGGATCGATAAACGTATTTTGCATGATTGAACGTAGGTAGGTACTTTTTGCACAAAATGCGAGTATAATGTTGGTTTGTAACGTGTATGCAAACCGCATGGCCAGCGTGGTCATTATGAAATTCCCCCTAGTGATAAAAGCCAATGAGGCGCTTCATCAGAGAATGCCAATCTCCAGCTGTGGATTAGTGTAGCCTGTAGATGAGCTAAACATCAACAAATACTTTATAACGGTAGAGACAAAGAAGTAAAGTTCACGAAGAAACCTATTTAACGACACACACAAACAATACTGCAGTATCCTGCAAAAAGTAAACAGAGACACAATTTGTTTCAGAACGTAGTCAAGTCAGTTAATACTATTGTAAGCAACTACATCATTGGGTAGGTATTATGCGAGTTCTGAGCGATCAACGTCGTATTCCTACGCGTGTAATACGTCAAACAGACAGACGACAGAGGACCACGCGTGCCTTTGTCTTGCTTAGACCGCGGCCGCGGGGAATTGTTTCTCTTTTCTATGAGTCGCTTTAATATTTTTTTCATTGTTTTTCCGATGTTACAAGGAAACTTTAGTGTGGGATATTTTTCTTTTAATTTACGTAAGTATCTTTAAGAAGGACAGCATTAGGTGTAAAACGTTAACACATAAATCAATTGCAAAAATAATTCCTACAACAACCTAAGAACTAAAAAACTAAATAGAAAATCCAGTTTTCGTATTCGTCAATTTCGAACAATGTTGTAGTCTCCTTTGTTCACTTTGCTAGTCTCCTTTCCCTTATCAGATTTAGATTTCTGGTGAAGAGTTGTAAAGTACAAGCAGGTGAAACTGCTGTAAAACTGGCTAACAATGGGCAGGCATGGCGCTCTGCAATAAATCCGAGGATGTGTAATGGTTTTTGGCGCAGCGTCGCTGATACGGCATGATTTATTACGCAAATTGTACGTACGCTTGAAATAAATACTGCTTAGGTAGGTGGGTATCAGGAAATACATTTATGTTTGTAGGTATATTTTGTGAACTTTAATGTAATTTTTGCACCGGTTGTTAAGGCCACAACCTATATGGAGTCACACCAACGTCACACTGTACCTCTACCTACTCATCAAAGTGGCAACAATGCAACGACAGTACCGTACGACTTCTTGGGACATGTCCGCGACAAATGTCCGCAACATTCCGCGACTTCTTTGACGACAGAAGTTGCTGATTTCCTGCCACCGACAATGTGTCAACCCGGCAACACAACCCGACGGCTTTGATATGTTAACTCTTAGATGTAAAACCGCCAACATATCGCGAACCAAGCCGCCGACATCCATCTCGCTGGGCTGTGTCGGCGGAATTGCCGACATTGTAGTGTGTAGTTTAATTTGGGTAGAAAACCAACATCGTTCCGGCATTAGTAATACTTATTGTGCTCCGAGTTAAAACATCTGTTCTATTGCTGTCACACAGTACCCCAAAACGTCTTCGACATCATTATCATCATCAGAATCGACCTTATATTCAGGCTGAACTAATTTCATAACAGCTCCTTATTGTTAGGTAACATTTTGTGTAACAGTACTGAGTAATACTGTAGTCAACATTGTAAATAAATAAAGATTATAAGTAAGCTTATAACTCTAGTACTTTTAAGCAAATTTGTCCCTATATTGTAGCCCAAAGATTGTATTCTCTAAACAAGACCTGTTTTTTGCAAACTATTTTAAACGAATCGATATCGTATGGCCATTTAATCTAGCAAATGTATTTTTAATGATTTTAGAGAGGGGTGGTTCCCAAAATACTCCCTTCTATTGTTCTAAAAAGATAAGAATCCCATACATTCATTCTCAAATTACTCCAAAGAATTAAATATTATAAATTTCATTTTAAAAATATTTCCTTTAAGTTCCATCCTATTCCATGAAATGTTGAAGGGTACAGTCAGTCACAATATTTATAATTATATGCATTGTAAAATAATGTTTACTAAAGTTTCCTTTAAACTGTATATATGTGAATAAGTGTAAAAGTGACAGCGGCGTACCTGTTGTCGCGCTTATTTTCACGCCAAGTTCTCAAAATTCAAGTTTTTTTTATGAGGTATGTAAAGCGCCTCAGACCAATGATCGCATGAAAAATAGAGACGCCTCAAGTGTTGACCAAGTGAACACACCCGTAGACCTTCGATCAGGGAAAGTATGGGAGGGGTGATTTCGTTCGTCCGAGACATAGATGAATATATTACCGAAATTTGAAATCAGCTTATAGTTTTTTTTAAAACACGCCAAATTATTAAGCTACTTACTTCAAATGCTACATGCATTTGAATAAAAATTACAAATCAGTTACTTTGTTGTATTTCAGTTTTAGGTAACTTACCTCATAGTTAAACATATTTTATATCTAGAATTTTTGTACCTCACTGTACGTCAGTTATCTTCTGGAGTAGGATGCAACATAAATTTTCTCTTGTAGTAAAATGAAACTTATTTTATAGCATTTTTTTGCGTGGATCAGTTTGGGAAAAAATCTTGGAGTATTTTCGGAATAAGCCTTAGAGAGAAATAATAAAATTAAAAGTACCTATTTTTATGCGAATTTAAAACTTAGGTTTAGTTCATGGTACCCTTTCAACCACTATTTTGGCAAGGCTCTGTATGGGACTAAGTAATAGACAGTCCCATCATTTTATGGGAAAATGAACCAGCGGCTGTTTACGACCGGGATATAATTTAGCGAAGAACAGACAGCTAATAAACTTGTTTACTTTATTAACGTCACCCACAGAGAATAACATAGTAGGTATGTTGGTATGTCCGGAGTACGACATAGACCGTATCGTAGAAGGTTTTGGCGTAGACTCTACGTCAAAAACTACTAAACATAGTAATTTAGTGTCGTAAACGCGTTGCATCTGTGGCATAGGTACAGGTACTGTTCGGGTGAGCCGACCACGCAGCAGATATGCGTTTAGCTGCGCTTGCAGTTGAATGCGTATTTGCTCGCGGTTCCTAAATTTATTCAGTTCGCGATCGACCGCCATCGTCGCGGGTTCAAAACAATATTACCATCTCAACCATTTCGTTTTACCATTTATACCATAACTTTGCGGCAGTATTTTAATTAACCATAAATTACGTGTGCCTTGTGAATATAGTCCGTACCATTCCACACCAGTGACTTTCCTTGGCTACCAACCAAGCACCATACCAATTACCAATCTCAAAGGGCAGTTTGGGGATCAACCAGCACCATCTACCACGACCCCAATCGATACCCTTTTCAGGTACGTTTAACAAAATTCGCTTTTGGCGACTAAAATAGGTTATCAAGGTCAACGAACGATATATTCCCATCTGCCCCACTAACATCCCCATCAATGCAACGAACTAACTTAGACCTAGATCGCCAAATAAGTTTGAAGACAGTGTGGCGGCCTCTAGTAGAAGTTAGCTGAACAACAAAACTAACGTCAATAGAGTCGCTCAAGAAAAATAGCACTGGAAAAACTGAAGCTAGCTGCCTACCTAAATGATTCAATGAATCTTCGCTAGATGTCATTACGACAAAATGGGAGTGCAATATGTGACATATTCCTAGATCGCGCTAACGCATGTTTCAGTTACAACTGACCATAAACGAGTACCCAACATCAACTGTTGGTCGAAAGACCCCGGGCAAGTGGACCAGCTGGGTACGGCAGAGGAGATCTCTCTTTGTAGCTATTTAGGGGAAATTCCACCATATCCCCCAAAACAGAGCATCCCTAGTTCCTTAGGTCTTACCAAAAGTATAAACCTATTCTATTTATTGTTTTTGTTTGATAATTTCACTTGATATTTTCACGAATACCATTTTGGTTCACCCATAACCATCTTTGCCCATCTTTGGCACCCCCCCCCCCACCCCCCCCCCTTCTTTATTTTATGAATACGATATGGTAAAGTTGCATATTATAATAGTTTGAAACGAAATGGCTGAACTCTGAACATGCAATAGGAAACATCACAGAAGAAAACAACAAATACATAAAGTAATATAATCATCTTGAGCTCACGTCGTCAGATAGGTGAATAGATATCTAGAACCATGCCGTGTCGGTATCATTTTTAATCCTGCATACAATGCCAGCGAGCGAGCGGGCTAATCCGTGGCTGTGTGCGTTTGCATTGTCAAACGGGAATGCACTTGTAGACGAGGGACTGTTTTCTTGGTCCCAAGCTTCAGCAGAGTGCACGGGAGGTCAGACAGGCAGTACAAATGGCCCACGAATTGTTATTAGCATTCGATTCTCCATCGTCAAATTTCAATGCTCCGTCTTTTACTCGCGATTAGGCGCGATTAGGTTCTGTTGCTACATAAAGAGTCGCCTGGCATTTGGCAGACACGCAAAGTTAAAGCCTCATCTTTTAACTAAGCGGGCGATGCGATGAGTTGGTGAAAATAAAACAATACATCAATAATTTAAAAAAAATACTAGGTAGAGCTCTGGCTTTGGTCTACTGTTCGCTATGTAACTTTAATTGCAGTATATCAATGGAAACGAGCCGCACGTTCACTTCAGCGATCGCGGTTACAATACGTCTTGCCTGCATCTCGCAGATACGTCACTGAATGTATTACATTCGCTGCAGCTCATGCGAGCCTTCAACGCATGCATTATTCAGAACTTTTAATCACTATAAACTCGTTTTTGTAAGAATGAAGTTTACGCTTGCCTAAGCATATTTTTTATAGTTTTTATCTAAGGTAACATTAATAGGTAATATATGAGTCAATACGCACCGCGCAATTAAACCAAGCTACATGCTGTTTTCTATGTCCAAAGACTGCCCTTGCTACAACGTAGCAAACACCTAGCTACTTGCTACGTTGTAGCAAGGGCGCTTAGCAAACTACAGATTAGGCGCAGCAAGCTAGTTTTCTCGTAGCAAGCTACGAACGGATAGCGTAGCAAGCTAGGGGTGGCGTCGCAGGCTGCCACTAGCGTAGCAACCTACCTACACATAATGTATCTTGAGTTGGTGACTTTTTATTCGTAGTTTTCGATTAGTAGAATAGGGTACCTAACCTACCCTAAAGTGTGTTGGGCGTATTTGTTATCCCTCAACATCTAAGCAAAAGAGCCGACTGGTTTACTTTCCATGTATAAAAGCAAAGACTAGTCACATCATAATAATACCACCCTACTTAACGTACCCGTCTCTACCTACAATAAAACGCTGGCAACGTAAAAGCCCATCTCTTCGCGGAGGAGCCATCACGGCGTTACTTCGATAATCGGAAGCGTAGTGGTTTCCTGACGTTTACTGAACTGCCTCCACCAGCCGGGAGTGGGGAGTCGATCCTGTTGGATATCCTCGCACTGAATATCTTACTGGGTAGATAGATATCATAAACTTGTCTATCATAAACTTAACAGTTTGGCCTTCTAATAAGTATTTGAAAGTCGAAAGTTTGTGACGTTGTTGTGCGAAATATCAGATTATCTAGAGGATAAAAAGCTTGGGACGAGTTTTGCTTAAATCCGAAAACTAACAAGGTAAAGGTTTCTTGTTCGCTTCTTTACTTTACCTTTTTACATAGGTATGTAATTTGTATGTATTTTTTTTTAATTTTGGTAAAACTGCTTTTAAAATTTCTTTAATAATTGTTTAGGAATTTAGAAATAGGTTTGAGGATGAATGTTACAAATTTTAAAAGGAGGTCGATCTTGGCTTTACGTATCTCAAGATCCGTATATGGTACCTATATAGGGTTTATAGAAAATGGTTTAAGATTTACCGTGAATTACTTTTCCGCAACTTTTATTTCTTGTAGAACGGTAAAACCTAGTTTAACTAGCTTTATTTCTTCCTGAAAATCATAATATAATAAGGGATTTAGAAATAGATCCAAGATCTTTGTAATATTGTAGGTATTTAGGGTTGCGTACCTACCCGAAGTGTAAAAAACGGGAGTCTATTACTAAGCCGCTGTCTGTCAGCGGGCTCTATCTCAGGAACCATATATAGTAGACAGTTGAAATTCTCAGAGTATATCTTTAGACGCTATAACAAAAAAAAATGTAGTAAATATTAAAATTAAAGGGGATCCCATACAAAAACCGTCATATTTTTTTTGCTCTACTTTTGTCAAGACTGTATCTCTTGAACTGTAATAGGTAGACACAAAACATTCAATAATTAAGGCGGCCAACGTCCATACCACGTTGAGTAGCGATCACAGAAGCAATGTTGCGCGGTCAGTACTTGGATGGGTGACCGCGTCATGTTAACTTTTTGAATGATTTCCATAAAAAAATACGTTTTTAAGGTTCTGTTTATTATTTTTGCGAATTAGTTTTATGCGATGGTACGGAATGGAACCCTCCGTGTGTGTGTCGACTCGCACTTGACCGGTTTTTGTAACCATCTGTCATTACGTCAGAACCTTGTAAAAAGAATGGTCAAATTCGTTATGCAGTGTAATTTGTCAAGTGGCTTGCATAAATCTTTAGGAATCAATTTAGAAGTCGGATTTATGCTTATTAGTTATTTTCGATATATACTTACTTACATAATATGGTAGCACATTATCGTCGTTCTTCACGCAAATCTTCTGCTGTACGATTTCGTAGCTCCAGGCAGCAGTCGTCGCTTCGCTTCGACACAGCACGCTTCGCATTAAAAACGAAACGTTTAACTATAATGGTTTCAACTTATTGAAGCAGGATGCTCTGTAAACTGCTTCGGTTAAAAGCATTTTCGTAAAATGCAGGTTTTCATTTCACCCTATGTTAGGGAAAGCGTTTGCCTGAATGGAAGACTCGCCCTACATTTTTAGGACCAGACTTGAAATAAAAGATTGGGTAAATCTAAAAATATAATTTTATTTATAATCAATAAGTAAAGTATATTTATAATACATGTTAAATTATAAATTACAAGTCCAAGCACTCGTTTTAAGTTAACATTCACGTTATAATCATTCGTCTTTGGAACACATAGTACATTTATTTCATTATATTAAAACAGATAAGTCACATAAGGAAAATCCATTCTAAACTCATAATATGTAAGTTAGTTTCAAAATCAAATAATTACAAACATAGTTTATTAAAATATTTACACAGGTGTTCTTTTGCCAAGTATTATTTTGTTCTTTCTAAATTTATGTAAAAATGGTGAAAAAGTAGTAAGGTTAAAGGCACTCTTAGTAATGTTTGTTTATGTACCATCACGCACTCACACTTGGACGTGTTTGGGTAAATTGCTGGCTGAATGATCATATTCATTAATATTATTATGTCTTCTATTGCGCGTAATTGTAACAGCAAAATAAAGTAAAATATGGCAAAGACACAGTTTTCATTGTATGACAATATTAACTACTTGCAGTTGTTTTTAACTATGTTAGACTAAAGCAGTCGGTTACTAAACTAAACTAAAACTAAACTTTCGCCTTATGTTAGCGTAAAGTTGATAAAAATGTTTAATATGATATTCAGTATTATAAGTATATAATAAGTATGCGGCCAAAGCACAAAATATAAATTTATTTATTCCACCATAACTTTTAAATGGATGCACAAATTCGGATGTATGGTGTATCTTATGAGTCCTTAGATAATCCCGAGAGACACAGGCAGAACAATCTATTTGAAAAATAGTATAGCAGTTGTGTTGTTTGTTTTGAATTTTTTTCCTCTATAGTCATGTGTTTCGTTTTGTCTAGACTTGTAACTAATGCGGCAATCGGAAGCGGACTTTTAGCCCGAGCAGAACGGCAGCGGCGGCGAAGCGGCTCTCGCTAGTGAGGTGGTGACCGCCAGTGACACTACACGTTAAGTTGTAACTGATGGACCAACAGTTAAATAGTTATATAGTTAATTTACCGCAGGAACAGGTAACACTGCTTTCCATAAGTATTGTTGTGTCGCAGAAGTGGTTGTAACATGCCTAGACTTGTAACTGATGGGCTAGTTGGAAGAGTCCTTTAAGTCCGGGTAGGAAGGCAGCGGCGGCGGCGAAGTCGGGGCCCGTCGCTAGTGCGGTGGTGACGCCGAGGGCTGACGAGTAGTCGCGGGCCTGCACGTGCTGCGCGCAACCGTGGAGGGACTGGAGCGCTGAATCGGATAGCTGGGATGGAATAACATATTATAGATTATGAATTTATTGCACCATCACAACATATAAAACATTAATACTATAGAGGTACATTACACAAGACCTGTAAATGGATATGTAAATTAGAAAGTAGGTGACCTCACAGACGTTTTGTTCAAAATTCCCGAGGGATTGGGGAAAGGGATTAGGAAAACGAACTTGGAATGGAAAATACCACTGACCTTGTATTCTCGTAGCAAATCGTACATTGTCTCTAATCTTCTCTGTACATCTTCCAATTTCCGCTTCATTTGCTGAAAATAAAATAGTAAAACATTAATGGAGAGAATGAATGGATATCTGATGCAAACGATCGGCTTAGGCCCCGGGCGCACTGCATGGGCCAAATGGCAAAAAGCACGCCACGCAACTAGCGACGAGGGAAAGCAAGCTTGAAAGTTAACGTATAAAAATATACGGGGTCGGCCACACTGTAAGCGCCAAGCTTAGCTAGTCGCCTGGCGTGCAGCGAAGCTTTGTCTGCATTCTTTTTTTTCCCTAGACAAACGCCTAGCGTGTACGGACATCATGGAAGAAATTTAGACAGACGCAGTTAAAATACCTCAACTATGCGTCAATCTACAAGCTCGCAGTGCAGCTGTGTTGTTAGAATCTTGGATGATTGAGGATTGACGCGCAGATCGCTCTGCGATGTTTGAGGCAGCGAGTGTAGGTAAGCCTAAGAGTTATCATATCATAACTTTTAATACTTACAGGGTTAGCGGCGCGCTCCGAGCATTGAGAGCGGACCGAGTCAAACACAGTTTGTAAAACAAGGTGCTGCTCCGGCAGGGGGCCCTTGGGGACTGGGGATGGGGCCGCCGGCGGCGCGGGGGGCTCCGCTGGCTGGAATAACTTTAACGTTACAATGGATCAACCTAAAACCCTCAACATTTGTATGAAATTGTAAACAAGACAACAGAAGGGAAAAAACACAACAACTTATCGCTTAAGGCGGTTGACCTCAGCCCCGCGGCGTTTAAACATTTTCATGCTTTTAGTAATTTCTTAGTTCTACAAGTGATTTGGCTAGCATGTGTAATTTCGCAACCAATATAAGCCTTTTGCAATAAATCCATAAAACAAACTTGTAAGAAATTTTATAATAAAACTAAGATGTATTTGGAAACTAGACCAATCCCCTAAAGATGTTTTTCAAGGAATGAAGTCTCGGTTAATGAGCAAGCACAAACCTGCTGCGTATAACCAGGTGTTTGATACTGTTGGTCGTACTGCCCCGGATACTGTTGCCCTTGATAGTGCTGTCCTTGAAACTGTTGCCCCGGATACTGCTGCCCTTGATATTGTTGCCCCGGGTATTGTTGGTCGTTTAGCGGCACGTGTTGTGGTGGCTCGGCCCCGAAGAGTGGATGCGTGATCGGAGCTTGGTTCACTACTTCTTGTTTAGGCTGTAAATAGAGATGTATAAATATTTATGGTGCAAATAACAAGACAGAACAATTTACAAGGTAACAAACATATAACACTGAGTGATTGTTGGCGGTCTTATCGTTTCCAGATTATGATTATTAAAAACACACTTATTAACCAAAATAATACACGCACTTTGATATCAAATAGGATTCATTACCTGCGCTGAAATAGTGTACTACCGGCTCAATCTGTAGGTATACGACATGTTATGGAGACAATAATAAACTGTGTAATTGAAAGGGACCGGAAAGGGCGTTTTTTTACAGCAAAAAAAACATGAAATACTTCAATGTAAACGTAGTAAGGTTACTAGTTCGAGTACCTTATTTTGAACACAATCAACAAACACGCACACTCCTTCAAAAATTAGTTTTCAACAGAGAATGCCTAAATCAGATAAAACTATAAACGATCATAGATGTTTGAGACTCGTTCGTTTAAGGTGGTTGGACAATCGTGAAAAAATGAATCGTGTTTCTACTTTTTTCTAGGTTCTACAAGTGATTTAGATAGCAGACAAGAAGTTTATTTTGCATATTTACTAGACCTTCGTTTGAGCACAATCTCACCTGATGGTTTGATTGTTTGTTTTGCGCACGTTGTAAGCCACTTGCTATGAACAAACTATAAATCAATTGTCGTTTTGGACTCTATTGACATTAAGTGATTTACTACTAAACTCAATGTTGATTTTAGTAGTAAATCACTATGCCGATAGAGTCCCAAAACTTTAATAGATACGAAGTTTGTTTTAGCAAATATTCATAGCAAATGTCTTACAATGAGCGCAAAACGTTTTATCTGCTATATAAATTACTTGTAGAACCTAAAAAACTATAAAACCAAGATTTATTTTTTCCCCTGTGACCAACCACCTTAATAAATGCAGATGAGAATATGATTAAACCTGCAGAAAATTATGCGAAACCTAGCCCTAAGACACGCCATGCACTATTAGATCCACTCGGTACCTCGATCCCCCGCCGGTGGTCAATAATGTGTCCCCAGCGCCTTGTCCCGGCGTGGGTCGCGCACATTTCTGAAGTACCTAGCTGACAATGTTACTATAGTTATGTCATCTTTTAGCTCAATTATTAACATAACATTACAATGCAATGCAAACACTCTTCTATAATGGGGTCCCGTAGAACCTTGAGCCATTTCGAGCTATTCTTTACAACGGTCTGAAACTTTTAAACTTCGTAGCAGCTAAGTACCAAGTTCATCATCATCATCATCTACCTATCTTAGTCCACTGCTGGGCATAGGCCTCCCCGAGCGCCATAGCGCCCTGTCTTCAGCTTGCCGCATCCAGCATCTGCCTGCAGTCTTTCATAGAACGTCATCTCACCTGGCCGGAGGGCGCCCTACACTACGTTTGCCGAGTCGCGGTCTCCACTCGAGAACACGTTTACCCCAGCGGTTGTCGGTTTTTCGCGTGATATGGCCAGCCCACTGCCACTTCATCTTGCTAATTCTATGAGCTATGTCGATAGCTTTGGTTATCTGTCGAATGTATTCGTTACGAATCCTATCCTTCAGAGAAACTCCGAGCATAGCTCTTTCCATAGCTCGCTGAGCGACTTTGAACATTCGACATAACAGGTAGGACACACTGGTTAAAACTTTCGTTTTCAAGCATTGCGGTATGGATGACGAGAAGACTCGACGTAGTTTCCCGAATGCTGCCCAACCTAGCCGAATCCTCCTCTTGGCCTCCTTCTCGAAATTGTTCTTACTTAACTGCAGAATCTGCCCGAGGTAAGTGTACTCGGAAACAACTTCGAGAACCTTCTCATGGCCACCTGGCCATGTACGACGACCGGTCCTGGATCAATGTGACCATTGATCATGACTTTGGTTTTATCCAAATTCATGCCAAGACCGACGCATCGCGAGGCTGTGGCTAGGCCATCCACCAGCATCCGGTTCAGCTCCTCTAGCGACTCCGCCATTAAGACTATGTCATCAGCGAATCGCAGGTGTGAGATGTAATCGCCGTTTATATTAATGCCCTTACTTTTCCAGTCCAGCGTCTTAAAAATATCTTCCAACGCGCTCGTGAACAGTTTCGGGGATATGACGTCCCTCTGTCTCACTCCTCTGCGCAATTTGATGGGTTAAGACTGCTGGCTCTGTATTTGGACACTCATGGTGGCGGCCTTGTAGAGACATTTCAGCACCTCGATATAACGATAGTCTCCTTGGCAACGCTGTAAGGATTCCAGAACAGCCCAGGTTTTGACGGAGTCGAACGCCTTCTCATAGTCCACAAAAGCGAGACACAGGGGCTGGTTACACTCTTCGGACTTCTGTATAATCTGCCTTACTGTGTGAATGTGGTCTACGGTGCCATATCCTCCACGGAACCCGGCCTGTTTCGGTGGCTGGAACTCGTCACCTAGCGAGACGATTCGTGACCACTCGTGAGAACAGCTTATAGACGTAGCTCAGGAGTGTGATGGGTCTGTAGTTTTTAAGGAGGGTTTTATCTCCCTTCTTAAAAAAGAGCACCAGCAAACTCCCGCTTTACGTCTTAGGAGTTCTCCCACTGTAAAGGACGGTGTTGAAGAGGTTCTGTAGCTCCTATATTACAGGGGCTCCTTCGGCTTTTACAAGCTCTGACGTAATTCCGTCCTCACTAGGGGCATTTCCATTTTCAAGCTGCCTCAGAGCTTTCACGATCTCGTCTTAACTGATATCTAGCAGTTCGTCGGTATAGTGGCGTGTCGAGATGGCTCTGGAATCGTGGTCGTCTCGTCGGTAACGAGGGGCATGTGCAGCGTATCAACGGCCGTAAAAATCCTCTATCTCGGCGGATATCTCTGGCTTCGACAATACGGTCCTCCCGTCGTGCGTTTTAATTTCGCCAGGTGGCTCCTGCCAAGCTGCTGAGTGAATACTTTGGACCCTCGGTTTCGCTCTATCGCCTCTTCAATGAGGCGTGTATTGGAGCTCCGAAGGTCGCGCCGTACCATCTTCGCAATTGGCTTGTGCAGGTCTGACCTCTCAGACAAAGTCGCTTGGGTGGTTTCCCGTCGCTTTGTCACCAGTCCAAGAGTCTCAACCGAGAGTATGGACTACTCGCCAGTACGCTGCTTTGTGCAAAACGTAATGCCCTCGTCCCTCAACATTTCGACCAGATTGTGTAGGGTCTCATCAGCGTCATCCGTGGGTTCCAATCCAAGGCAACAAATCTATCCCCGAGAAGCTGCTGAAACTTCTGGGTGCCCGAGATGATTTGGATTGGGTTAGGTCGGAGCGAGGACTTCATCAGACGGTTTCTTTCAAGCTTCAAGTTGATATTCAGAGAGCCTCGGAGTAGTCTGTGATCAGATCCGGTATTGAACCTGTTGATCACTGAGACATCTCTGAATATGTGCTTACCAAGTTACTTTACAATAATTATTTTATGATTAAAGATAAAAAAGCATCGGCCTAGCCCTAGACTGCGTTTCCATTGGTTCAATTTCATTACTTTTAAATACACATACTCGTCTCCCGCTCGTTCCTGATTTGTAGATTTAATCAACTGCGAAAATCGCCCCAAAATCTTTTTTCACAATTCAAAATTTGGATATCTCCCGAGTCAAAGGGAAAATTTCTCTGTTATGTGTAGTGAACGCACCCTTATACTTCAGATGACTAACAATTTACTTTTGTGTCCTTGGTGCTCGATAAAATAAGATTAATTATAGAGACTCACCTTAGTCTTAGAGCTGGGCATGGGCGGATCGTTCCATCCCGGGGCGGCAGCCTTCGCCGGGGCTTCCGGGAGCGCCTCTGCTGGCTGAGGGGTGTAGTAGCTTCCGTTCATCCCGGTGTTCACTGGGTTCAGTCCCGGATTCAATGGGTTTATGGGATTGAGGCCTGGGTTCAACGGGTTTACACCAGGATTTAATGGGTTAAGTCCAGGGTTTAACGGAGCAAATCCTGGGTTTAACGGCGCCATTCCAGGATTAGGCTGGTTGAACCCAGAATTCGCAGGATTGATAGGTGCAAAGTTGTGTCCGGTGGTGTAATGGTCGGGGACAGGACTGTTGTAGCCATAGCTGGGCTGTGACGTCACGGGGTTGTTGTAGTTATAGTTGTTGTACATTGGGGATGATTGGACGGAAGGATCCACTTTGTATTTTGAACGGCCGGATTTGCTGCCTGGAAGAAAATGTTTGATTGACTCTCAGGAATACAAATATAAAAATTAAGTCACAACAAAGTTATTAGAATGATTTTACATAGAAGAGATATCTGGTTGCCTTTTCAAAAAGGCGAGAAGTTACCGCCGCCATCTTGAATTTAAAAAATGTGTAAATGAAAAATTGCTATTACATGAATAGTTTGTGATTTGTGTATAAATAGTAAGAGCACAACACACTCAAACGCACCTGACTCACTAATAATAAGGGTTAATGTATGAAATTGCCGTTTTATTGTAATAGGTTCTTCGAATTGACATAGAACCTTCATGGTTTGAGATTTTTGAGTGATTTTTTTTTCACATGGTACCTATGAGGTTCTTCTTTTAAAAAATGTGCAACATTCGATTATCGACTTTCAGTTTTTTTTTTTATTCAGCTTAGACAAGAAAGATGGATACTTCGAAAATTCGAGTGATTTTTGAATACGAGTTCCGACGCGGAACTAACGCGGCAGAAACAGCTCGCAATATCAATGTTGCGTTTGGAGAGGGGACTGCGAATGATCGCACCGTGCGATTTTGGTTTAAACGCTTTCGTGATGGAAACTTTGATTTGATGAACGAACCACACAGGTGAATAACAATGAATTGAAAGAAAATGAAATAAAAGTTTGGCTCGGATCGGCTTCCACCGCCTGGTAGAAGCCGATCCGAGCCAAACTACCCAGGAATTAGCGGCATGGTTTAACGTTACCTTACCAACATTATTGACTCATTCATTGCGTCAAATCAATAAAATAAAAAAATACGAAAAATGAGTGCCTCATTATTTGACTGATCTGCAGAAAGAAACGCAAGTTGAAACTTGTGTTGCCTTGTTGAATCGAAACAGAAATGAATGAATGGAATATTGGATCAAATTGTGACATGTGATGAATAGTGGATTCTTTACGATAAAAAAAAACTAAATTTAATGAGCTCGGGATCATGACCCTGCATTGTGAATGTATATACCAAGTGGCCCTGTTCACGCACCTAAATAAATACAATAAGATTGCTAAATGACCCAACGTTGCCCGGCAACGTACAATTTATTGCAAAAATTTTAAATTTATTTACTGCACAACAACTTTACATTACCTGATTGTGAGCCAACACTGCCCGGCCTGGGTGGTTGCTGCATCGGCGGCGGTTGCGTTTGCAAGGGAGGTTGCAGCGGTTGTGGTTGCAATGGCTGTGGTTGCAGTGGTTGCTGGAAACTGCGCTGGAGCGGGGGTTGCGCGGGAACCGAGGATTGGTTCCAGGATTGATCGGCGTATTGGTTTTGTGGCACTAGAATTGATAAACGAAGAGTTGAGTTTTTGCACACTACAAACAAATCAAGCCTCTATGTGAACCTTCTGACTAAAGCGATCACAAAAATACGGTGTTTACTGTTGTAGGTATATTTGGCGCTTGTAAAAAAAAACAATCTAGTGCGTATTTGCAGTGACCTGGAATATTTGGCAATAATCAAGGTCTCATAGTACATGGTAAAGAAATAAACTGAAACAGATTCGTTTGTAGAGCAGTCACCATTACAACATTATTGTTTTAAACAATTTAAAACAAACATTGGTATTGATATCGATCAATTGAGTAGATTGTTTGCAACAGTCTGCAGATAGCTCAATTGTTTCAATTGTGTACTAGTTTTAATTTGTTTATATTATTTGATTGTTATTTTCTAAGATATTTGAATTTAAAACTGACTTGGAATTTCTTGATATTAACAATGTTTTTTAAGTTTTGCTGCAAACAGTAATCCTAGACCTCGGTAGTCAATTCTTTATGAGACCACCCAGAACGAGTTCTTTACGAGAGAATTCTCCATACACAACCAAAAGATCATTAAAAACAAAATCGTAAAAAAATGACAGATTCGTTCAAGTCAGGTGTTATCGACATACCGTTGGAGTAAGCGTTGTCGGCGTGCGAGAGTCTCTTCCCGTGGGTGCCCACCGTCCGCGCGCCCCTGTCCACTTGCTGCGCAGGCTGAACACAAACAACATTACTACTATGACATGTGTCATTCGGTTTGTAAAGTATATATAAAATATTGAAAAACAATGTCAAAAAATTACAATGCTTTTATTTAGTAAATTACGTTTCTCGATGTAATTTCTTCCTTTGACGTTATTGTTGAGTACAATAACGTCAGAGGAAGAAATGACAACATTTGTAGAATTCAATCAGCATTAATTTAAAATGTGCGGCCTTCTGTGTTTTATAAAGTTTTTATGAGGTCGTTCTCATTTTGCGGAGACAAAGCTTCCGGTCGTGATTGGTTAATTTTGACACTTTTTTAATTCTAAACAAATATGATGTTCTATAGGTATTTGTTTTAATTTTGATTTTAATTTAATTTTAATGTTTATTTCAATTTTAATTCTCATGTGAGGCTATGGATTCTATTATCTGAATTAAATAAATACAATACAAAAAATAGGGCCAGTTACCTGCGTCCTATAGGGCTGAGACAGGCCCAGTGCATACATCAGCCTGTCCTTCAGCTCAGTTTGCAATGCCCCTTCCAGGGTTCGGAGCGCGCTGTGGAGGCAGCCCTGTGAGGCGAGGCGCCCCGCGTACTCCTCTAGTACTGCTTCTAGTTTACCGCCCGTCTGGAACTGGAATAAATATTACTTTTTAGACATTACTTAATTTAATTGTATTTACATTTTATCAATATGTTTGTTCATGATTATTTATTGCATGCTGTCTTCACCTATTTTTAGGGTTTCTAAACCCTTATGGTCTAGCTCTGTCTGTCCTTTTTCCCCTCTTTAATATCTCAGCAACAACCACAGCTATTAACTTGAAATTTAAAACAATAATACATTTCGTGCGCCTTTGCAGAATAAATAAAATATAAAACGAAAATTTTCAGTACAAATTGTGATGTCGAAATTTTAAAAGAGCCCTACAAGGTCAAGTGGGGTAGTAAATGAAAGGATTTAATAATAGTTTTTAAAAATTTTGAAGGTTTCATGTTTATTGAAATATTTTGCAAACAGTCGAAATATTGACCATTCCCCCTTATCCCCGACGTTTGCAGAGCGATCCATCCGACATGTATGAAGCGTTTATAGATATGGATCTACACACGGAGACTGGTGCTAGCTACCTGTGTCTGCCTGCCTCTCTGCAGCGCGGCCCTGTTAGCCAGCAAGGCGAGTGTGGTCAGCGTGGATAGCGCGCCGATGTCGCGCGCACGCGGAGACTAGTGCTAGCTACCTGTGTCTGCCTGCCTCTCTGCAGCGCGGCCCTGTTAGCCAGCAAGGCGAGTGTGGTCAGCGTGGCTAGCGCGCCGATGTCGCGCGCACGCGGCCGCCGCCACACGGAGACTAGTCGTTCCACGGACATGCCTAGCAGGTAGCAGACAGTGGCCGCTTCGGAGAGGGATGGGTCGCTCTCTGAAGATAGTTTATCCCCGAGTAATTCTGAAAGAATTTTGATAAAATTATGAATTTTGCCCAGCGATAAAATACTCAAAGGGTATTGTACAAATTTAAATGAGGTGTTAAATGATTATTGATCAAAACTATTGGTGTGAAACAAGTTTCACACCAATATATAACATTGTACACCAAGGTGTACAATGTTAAAATATTACTTAATTGAAAGCTTATTAGTACAGAACCCACAGAACTGCATATGTATGTATGGACGAGGCACCTAGAGCTGTCCTTACACGATTCTGCGGTTTACCACTTAATGAACCATTGGCCAGAGTTTGTAATAATCCAGTCAAGATATTAGTAAAATTTAATTGTGTAACTGGCATCTGATACCACAACACAAGTTCTGCTTGCTTTAGGGTTTCGTTAAATATTGTGCGATATTTCCAGCTTTTTTAAAAAAATATTTCATATTTATTTTAAAATTCAAAATGAAACTCACCGCAATAATGCGCCAACGCCTCGCCCTCGCAATGCGTCAAGATGGCGGCCAGCGTGTGTTTCCAGCTACTGGCGGAGGCACTGTTGACCATGATGTCCCAGCGAGCTTGCAACACCGAGCTGGTGACGAGAGAGACCGGGTCCTGGGCCGTCAGCTTCAGGTGGTACTTCTGCACTTTGTACACTAACTCTTGGCTGCCTGTTTCACGCGGAATTTAAGTTAACACTAGGATTATCGCATACCCTACCCACTTAGCTTAGGCTACATCTCTGCGTAGTGATACCACATACGTGTGAAAAGGCCTCTAACGAGAAATACATTCTTTCGGCGTTATAATGTTCAGGGGGCTTGTGTAAAGCTGTCAGTATAAAGCTTGTCGCACACCTGGAAATGTGCATTCAAATATGGGCTTTAACTCGCAACATTTAGATGCATTTTATATTGACAGCATCAGAAAACAGACAGCTCGCGGGCCACTCGTTTAAAGCTTGTGGTAAGCCATTTCGTCAGTGTAAAATGCATCCTAAGATAACGAATATCACATCACACCAATATTATAAATGTGAAACTTTGTATGTTTAGATGTATGGATGGATGTTTGTTACCTCTTTACGCCAAAACTACTGAACGGATCGGGCTGAAATTTAGCATACATGTAGTTCTAGGCCTGGAATCAAACATAGGTTACTTTTTATCCCATAAAACAGTTCCCAAGGGATATTATTAACCTTAAAACGTTTCCATAGTAACAACAGGAGCGTAACCGCGGACAGAAACTAGCAACTCCATATTTGAATGACCGTTTTTGTGCTGTGTGGCTGCTTGCGGTAATGGATGAATGTGCGCAGAGATTTAACCAGCAAGTTGAATTGATTTTAAGAGTCCATGATCTTAACTAGCGAGGCGATGGCCCGCGCGTCAGTCGTACCTAGCGAGGCGATGACCAATGCGTCCGTGATCCTCCTGGCCTCCAGACACAGCTCCACGGCCTCCTCCAGGTTCCCGCACACCAGCGCGCGGCAGATCAGACTGGAGGCATCTTCACCGTTGGGGATGACCACGTTGGATGCTGTCGGTTCTAAGTCGATGTTCGCTAGCTTTCGCTCGATTAGTGTGTGGGCATCCTGGACGGAACATGTCAAAACGTCAAGATATTGCTGCTACAAACGCTGTACGAAACAGCAGCAGTGCCAGGTCACTGACCGGCGTTACGGGCCGTCATGTAGTGTCTCACACAGCGAGCGGTTGGGCAGTAAGTACTGAAAAAGAAGACGCACGCAACGAACGAGACGGATTTTTGACGTTTCATGCTAGCTGTGAATGGTACATTACGCCCCGTAATACCCACTTAAGACACAAGTACCCCATTGAGCATGACATGACTAGCTTTAACACGGAGTTTCACACGAAAAGAGTACGGTTCTTTTCCTGTCTTTTTTTCATTATCATAGTTTGTATAACTTTTGAGAGAGTATTCAAGAGCTTTTTAATCTTACACGATTTGTTAACATAATAAAGATTGATTTATCGCGTACCACGTGTTTTTATTTCCCTACCTTTAAATCGCATTGCAGCTTTGTGCGTGTCGTCCCGTGACCACGATCACTGCATCGCGATGCTACTCTAAAACTTCGTCCATACCTGCGCGTCATACAAGCGAGATGCGGGACGCAAAGCGGGAGGGTCAAAAATGCGAAAAATTTAAAAAGTTCCAGTGTCTCGGTCGCGTAGATGCATCTACGCGACCGAGACACTGGAACTTTTTACACATGTGCAAGGCTCCATTGAGGTACCATTGCAGCGTCCGCCGCGCGGCTGACGCTGCCGCTCCGCGTCCCGCGTCCCGCCTGTTTGACGCCCAGGTTTGGCTGAAGCTTTATCGTCGGTAAACTTACCGATAGGTCTGTGCTGGTGTCAGTGGAGAGTTCTGCCTCTGTTTCCGTGGACTCGCCCTGCGTGAGTTAGTGAGGCCGACACGTTACAAAATTAGTTAAGTATAGATGCAAACAGACAGAAATATAGGTTAGGATTCACAATAACCCTCTTACTTTTAAGAGCGTTTACGCCTAGCGCGCTATGTGTATGGGACTGACTTGAAATGATTTGCGCGCAGCGTTTTAAAGTAGTTTTAAAATATTTACAGAAAAATAATAACAACAAATTAATTACAATTTTAAATGTTTGATTTTAAAGAAGATGCTCTTCTTTATTGGTAAGCTATTGTTATATTAAATTAATTAAGGTATATCGGTGAAAAAATCATTTAAAATTCGTAATAATTCACATTTTTTGAATTTGATTTTCTCGTAGTTAGATACCAAAACCAAACATCTTTTTAACTAACTATTTTGCCAAGGATCTTATTGATTGATTATTATTTTTTGTTCATTAGATATATCAGTATTTTCATAATATTTTGATCTTCGAAACTGAGGCTAAAAGGGAAATTTAGAAAACCTCTAACAAGTTATCTTGATAGAACGCGTACATACTATATTAATTGAAATATTTTCTTAACTAACTATTTGGACAACAAAATTTCCTAAAATTATTTTTAATTAACATATACTCGTTGTGTAAGATAAGTGGTTAATGTTATTAACGGGTTTGAAAAGTACTGTTTTTGAGCCAAACTGCGCATGGAAGGCGTAAACGCTCTTAAACCTCCAACAGAATACAAAAAGTCAACCTGCATCCAGCAGTGAACCAGTATAGGCTGAAGATGATGAAGATGACTTCAGAATGAAAAAAATGCGTAGTCTTTGCTTAAAGTAGACAGATTTTTATAAGTAAGGGGTTAAATGTGTAGGAATTGAAGGCATGCAAATCTCAAATCATGAGTGTTTTGATATAACAAAGAGTGAATTATTGAATCACAGAACAGTGTTTGGACACACAATGTTAGAGAGAACAAATGGAAGTGATTTTTGTGTTTGGGATATCTTACCCGACTCAGTCCGGTTGTTTCTAACTGAGCGGAGTCACCGGCATTTTGCTGACTTTTGAACTTGGACGGAATGTCGTCCTGTTTGAAACCTGGAATATAAATAAATATACAATGCTGGATTAATGAAATCCTACACTCAGGACACAATATTCTCTGAGTCTGTCAATATGTGCCATTCTGTGGCACTCTTATTGTCCTTCCGCTGATCGCATTCAAGTCATATTACTAGACTGGTTAGATGTATGATTGGAAACAGGGAATCTAGCTGTCAGTGATTATCTGCATAAACGTATTATCTAACAATGCTGGGCCAAAGTCCCGATCACCCTGCGCTCCTCAAGGCCTATAGGATTGTTGTATTGACAGGAGTCGCAATAGACCTAGATTTATAAACATTTCAGATTTCATTTATTTACCATAACGCCATTTTACATAACAGGCACGTGAATATGTTAGTTTAACAATAATTATAAGAGTGGTCCTGTAAAATACTTATAAATAGGAATAGATTACAAAATTTTTCAAAGTGAAATATGTATTCTGACCTAAACCGGTTAAAACGGGTTGCAATGCATTTTTTATTGACTATGTCCCAACAAAACAAGAAATAAAATCCAAGGAAGGTCCTCGTCGCACCGACCTAGTAAGTTCAGCGCCTCTGTCTTGAAGTGCTGCAGGAAGCTGGCTCTAAGGAAGAACCACGTGTAGCGTTCTTGTTGGTCCGAGCTCGCGTCTCCACGCTCCAGGCAGTATCTGCAATGAGCGTGTGGTATCAAGACATAACAATGATTGAGGGTGTTCCCACAGAACAGTGAATTGGTTGATCCAAATTTAGGCTACGGCCGTACCCAGGCTACTGGTTAATCTAGACACCGCTTGCGTGTGGTCGGTCCCGTACATTTTCATACGTTTTTTTTTTATTTACCATCTTACAGAAAATTAAGCGAAGCGTATTCGGGAGTACCAACCACGAGGCCTACTTTGAAAAACGTAATACGAAGTTTCGGGTGACAGACTGAAACGAAAGGTTTTGTGTTTCTATGATGCGTATGAAGCACGTTCGTCAAACGAATAAACCCACATGTTTTCTTGGCAATTGCCTAGTTTAAAAAAAAACATGCACACGTAAAACCTCTTTTTCGGAGGGAGCCTGACATTTCCGGGTTCTATGGTTCATCATAACATTAACATGTTATTGACATAATTATAAGATAATTTTATTCAGTCCGTATATTGATAAATAGTCCTTTCTTACTGGGCAAGTCTCTCCGCCGCGTCGGGCGCGTGGCTGAGCGCAGCCTCCAGCACTCCCTCCAGTTCGGTTGCCTTCTCCACAATCTCTGGTTCACTCACTACCTGAACACACATTCATTTGTTAATAACACAATTCAATATCTATCTATTGATAAATAAAAATAAATAATGCTGGATAATCCTATGTGGATTGTCCATTAACAATTTCAGGACCAAGAAATATATTTTTTTTTTAAGTGCGTCTTGAAGCTAGACACTTTATCATACTTGCAGATCGTACATACATTTGTCTCAAGGCGGAAATCGAACCTTAACCTCCTGCGTTCCCATAACACAAGCCCATAACACAAGCTCTGCTTACTTTGTGTCTAAAATCTAGCTAGTGTGCTGTGTGGATCGTCGACCATTATCTTAAAAGAATATTAATAACGTATGAAAGGAAGAGCGTTGCCTCTCAATACAGATATTTGATACTTAAAAGGAGGTTCCGAGCACGGCTCAAAGTTTAATGTAATATTTTATTAATTAAATAAACATTTGTGTGTTATTTATTTATTTTAAAACTGCGACTTTTTTTTTAAACTACGATTTTTTTTTATTGGTAATGGTCAAGCGTTTGTCCATCATCTCACTGAAGTAAGTGAAGCTGTGGCCGAAGATGGAGCACGCTTTCCCTGAAGGAAGTTATTCACCCTGGATTTTCACGGTGTACAAAACACAGTTTGATCAACGGATATCCGTTCACTTTGGTATCGAATGATACAACACTGAGCTGGGTCGCCAACGCCATCTAGCTAAGCTGAGTTGGGGATCCAACATTTGATACAACACTGAGCTGGGTCGCCAACGCCATCTAGCTAAGCTGAGTTGGGGATCCAACATTTGATACAACACTGAGCTGGGTCGCCAACGCCATCTAGCTAAGCTGAGTTGGGGATCCAACATTTGCTGTATCTTGTCTGTACTTCTATCTCTATTTAATGCTAGTAATTTCATTGTTGTTGCTGTCGCAATATCACCTGAACCGCAACCACGAATGCTGCAGCGAGCTTGTTTCGGAAAGAAATCAAAGAACGCGGTACATGGTACAGGCACGCTCAATTTGGTGAACGAATATCGTACCTGGCTAATGTACACTTGTTTCTGTGATCCAGCTTCTTGCGGACATCTGTCGAAGGTCACCAGTTTGCCGCCAAACTGAAAGATACATTATTATACATTATTTAAGGTATTTTTGCCATCATTTTATATAGTTTGTAGTATTTACACAGCTGAGTACATTTTGGTTTGAAAGTGTTTTGTTTTGTGGATATTGTCGTAATTTACTGCTTAGCGTCACTGCTAGACGGACGGCGGCCTTCTTTGATGAGCGCCATCTGCCAGCAGCCTGTTACAGATTGTTCTCTCACCGGCCACAGGGCGTTCTAAACTACGTCTAGAGTTGTGTCTTCACTCGAGAACACGCTTAACCGTTCTGCGAGGGTATCGCCGGGCAACACCTACTTTCATTATATAATTTATAGTTACCGCCAGCGGCTTCGCACGCGTTGTAACTATGGAAACGTTTAAGCTTATTTCCATCCCATGGAAATTGATTTACGGGATAAAAAGTAGACTTCTAGACCTACACCTATGCAAAGTTTTAGCCCAATCTGTTCAGAAGTTTTGGCGTGAAGAAGTAACTAATATTCAACGTTTCTATCCAAAGTTTCTTGGCTTAATATCAGTGTGAAGTGTGATCCTACGACCTGGCATAGTTACCGAGAACTTGGCTGCGACTGGTCGTTTCAGCCAAGCGGGCGGCGCGGGGAGCTGCTGCGCCTGCGGGACGGCGGAGGGCGCGGCGCGCGGGACGGCCGGCAGCGCGCTGAACGAATCTGCGCCGCCGAATGAATCCATTATATTGCTGGCGCTTTGAGGACTCTGTGGAGAGGAGCGGTAGCTTATCATGTGCTTCTTTCGAAGGCTTCGCACCAAACAGCTCCGAGACAAAAATATCCTATGTTTTTTCTCTAGAATACAATCTATATTCTTACTAAAGTGGACAAGAACACTTCACTCTAATCACTAAAAGTAACCCAAGAGTTGTAAATTAGAGATGTTTTTATCATATCCCTCGCACAAGTGCAAGCGTACTCGCTTGCACTTGTGCGAGGGTTACCTCTGTGGTATGCGCGCGGCGAGGAGGGTGTCAAAATATCTTGGCCGTTTTAGCAGCGACTCAAAAGCAGAACGAATAATTTGATTGTTTTGAAATAACTAAAAACCATCTTCAAACTCCTTAATATTAACACATTTTAGTAATGTGGGACTTATCTCTCAAGGATTTGTTTTTAGTAATGTGGGACTTATCTCTCAAGGATTTGTTTTTAGTAATGTGGGACTTATCTCTCAAGGATTTGTTTTTAGTAATGTGGGACTTATCTCTCAAGGATTTATTTTTACTAATGTGGGACTTATCTCTCAAGGATTTATTTTTAGTAATGTGGGACTTATCTCTCAAGGATTTGTTTTTAGTAATGTGGGACTTATCTCTCAAGGATTTGTTTTTAGTAATGTGGGACTTATCTCTCAAGGATTTGTTTTTAGTAATGTGGGACTTATCTCTCAAGGATTTGTTTTTAGTAATGTGGGACTTATCTCTCAAGGATTTGTTTTTAGTAATGTGGGACTTATCTCTCAAGGATTTGTTTTTAGTAATGTGGGACTTATCTCTCAAGGATTTATTTTTAGTAATGTGGGACTTATCTCTCAAGGATTTATTTTTAGTAATGTGGGACTTATCTCTCAAGGATTTGTTGTTAGTAATGTGGGACTTATCTCTCAAGGATTTGTTTTTAGTAATGTGGGACTTATCTCTCAAGGATTTATTTTTAGTAATGTGGGACTTATCTCTCAAGGATTTATTTTTAGTAATGTGGGACTTATCTCTCAAGGATTTATTTTTAGTAATGTGGGACTTATCTCTCAAGGATTTATTTTTAGTAATGTGGGACTTATCTCTCAAGGATTTGTTTTTATGGGATTATCTCGGTATCATTTGCACTACATAATAGCAAAAGAACGATTGAAATCGGTCTACAATCGACGCAGAAGTCTGCTAACATACAAAAACATACATGAGTACATCCAAATAAGAAACTCCTCCTTTTTTTTAAAGTTTTTAACATTTTGTTAACGAACTTCAAAAACTAACGAGGACCGTGAAATTTGTAACGAAATAAATATAACTCACGCTCTCCGCCTTGCTGCCTCCGAACAGACAGTGCACGCTGAGCTGCTGGTCGAAGGACGTGGTGGCGAACAGCGCCGGGCTGCGCGGGCTCCACGAGACGTCGAACACCCACTGAGACTGCTGGCTCAGCTCCGCTAGCAGGGCGCCGCCCTGGGAGGTCAAATAGTACTAATTACAAGTGGCCTCCACGCGTCACGTACGTTCTGGGGACATTATGAATTTTGTGACGTGTCTAAGAGTCCTGTAAGGTCTAAAGGAAATAAAGCAATTTGAATTTGAATATGAATGTAAGCGGGTTAACAACGAACCTAGTGTGTGTTGAAGTAACACCAACGTTTCATCCCTTAACGACACTATATTACGATACGATCTTGTGGCAGTTGGACCCACGCCACGGTCAGTCGAAGGTTACACCAACGTTCCCTCGGTCTACCGAGGCGTAATACATAATGGCGCATTTTACCAAGTAGGAAATATACAATCAAATAAAATGTAACATTTTGCAACTCTACTTAGGGTTGAGTGTTAACTAAGCAGATTTGAAATGAAACAAAAGGTCAGCTTTGATGGTTTAGGGATGCTTGAGGAAGCTATAGGGAAAATCTTATAACATCACCAAAAATCACCAGCAGCATAGATAGTTCATCCACTACGAACTTCTTAGAATATCTGCTAGATGGCGCTAAGATAAACTTTGGACTATCCCCCTGGTCAGTAAATCTTGTCTGTGGTGTTAAGCCCCGAGTGAAAACATACCGGTCGCGTGTCGTTGGGGTTCCAGCACAGCACCCGGCCGTCCTTGCCCGCAGACAGCAGTAGGTCCGGGTCCTGTGTGCACCACGAGACCGACATCACTCCTTTGTTGTGTCCCTCAAGTGTGGCCAGCGGAGATGCTGCTAATCTGTTCAATTAAAGATGAGATAATTAATGATCTTTGTTCCATGTTCTTGGATTAATAAGAGACTTTCGGCTGCCTATGAAAGGCATAATGTTTTCGAACAGACAGTGCACTAAGGAGTGAGATAGGCGAATATTATATCCCGAAACTGCGCGTTCACGAGCACACGAGCACACGAGCACCGACGCTCGACACACGAGCGCTGGACTCGAAAAGTAAGGGTATTAACATACTACGATTACATCTCACACCTGCGATTCGCTGATGACATAGTCTTAATGACGGAGTCGCTGGATCAGCTGAACCAGATAATGGGCAGCCTAGGCTCAGCCTCGCGATGCACCGGTCTTGGAATGAATTTGGATAAAACCAAAGTCATTATCATTGATCATCAGCCTCATTGAGCCGGGAGCGGTCGTCGTACATGGCCACCTTCTCGATATTGTTTCCGAGTACACTTACCTCGGGCAGACTATATTATATAGTTAGATAAAAACAACTTTGAGAAGGAGGCCATGAGGAGGATTCAGCTAGGCTGGGCAGCGTTTGGGAAACTACGTCGCGTCTTTCGTCATCCATACCACAATGCTTGAAAACGAAAGTTTTCAACCAGTGCGTCCTACGTAATGCGTTCGAGCTATGGAGCTTCTCTGAAGGATAGGATTCGTAACGAATACATCCGACAGAGAACCAAAGTTATCGACATAGCTCAGAGAATTAGCAAGCGGAAGTGGCAGTGGGCTGGCCATATCTCGCGAAGAACCGACAACCGTTGGGGTAAACGTGTTCTTGAGTGGAGACCGCGACTCTGCAAACGTAGTTTAGAACGCCCTCAAACAGGTGGGGTGACGGTCTGCGACCGACTGCGGGCAGGCGGAGGTGAACTCTGTGTGCAGTGGATGTGTTTAAGGTTTCTAAACCCATCATTTTGACGACCTCTGTGACGCAGCGGGCGAAGGTCCGCTTGCGACGCAACAGGTTGCGGGGTCGATTCCGCCCCAGTACAAATATTATGTACAATATGCATCTGCATACAACAAATATCTATTTGTTCAGGGTGTTTTCTATATTTCTATAATTCAGTCATCTCGTACGCACCCATAACACAAGCTCTGTTTAGCTTGGAGCTAGATTATTAATATTAATAGCTGAATGGTTCAGCATTATTAATAATATTATTAATTTCTGTTCTCTACGAATAGATGCAGTTACCTCAAGTCCCACAGCTGTATGACGGGGACTCCGTCGTCCTCGGAAGCGATGCAGAGCTGCGTGGCCACAGCCGGGTGCCACGCCAGCGAGCGCCATCTAGTCCTGGACTGGGCATCACTGGGGACAATACATAATACTTCTAATTATGTTGTATGGAAACAGAAATCAATAAAGTTAATTTTTTTAGGCTTTCAAAATAAGAAACCTTGGCCTTTATTGTTGTGTGCACATAGGTTACATCTCAAGCCAGTTCGTATTTTCTTTGTGTTTCTTTTTGTGTTATATTATAATTGCTTGTGATGTGTGTTTTGCATCTAATAAAAAAAAAATATGAAACATGGTGTAAATGGAATTCTGTTGGCACCAAAAGCAAAACCTAAACTAACTAACTAGCCTAAAATTGTTTCCCATTTTTTCGATCGTTAAACAAAGGTCGTTACACTAGCTTAGACCAACAGAATCACTGGCATTTATCACTAGTATAAATTTAATTTGAATGAATAAAAAATAGTTGTCTGGAAGAGATCGCTCTTAGCGATAAGGCCGCTCATTGTGCAACTCTGTTCTATCTCTTTTCTTGTATTTCTTTTTGTGGTGTGCAATAAAGTGTATTGTAACAAATAATAATTAGACATGTAATGTAGACATTTCAACATTCTACGCAATTTATGAAATTTAAGTATATGGTTTTTTATAAGATGGCTTAAGAGCGTTTACGCCTTTCATGCGCAGATTGGCTCAAAAACAGTACTTCAAACCTGTTCATATCATGAACGTACTCGTATGTTAATTAATAATAATTTTAGGAAATTTCGTTGTCCAAATAGTTAATTAAGAAAAGATTTCGATTAATATAGTATGTACGGGTTCTATCAAGATAACTTGTTAAAGGTTTTCTTAATTCCCCTTTCAGCATCAGTTTCGAAGCTCAAAATATTATGAAAATACTGATATATCTAATTAACAAAAAATAATAACCAATCAATATGATCCTTGGGAAAATAGTTAGTTTAAAAGATGTTTGGTTTTGGTATCTGACTATGAGAAATTAACATTCAAAAACTGTGAATTATTACAAATTTTAAACGATTTTTTACATATCTTATTTAATTTAATATAACAATAGCTTACCAATAAAGTAGATCATCTTCTTTAAAATCATACATTTAAATTTTTTATTATTGTGTTGTTATTAATGTCTTCAACAGTTTCAACAAAACTGCATAAACTAGGACAAAATATGGACATCTCTACATTCGCCTTTGATAGCTCACACAATTATCGATTGGAAAAAATGAACTATGGTTTACAAGTAAGTTTACAAGTCTTAAAACTTACAACATTACCTCAATTTCATGATAGGTTCATTCTTTCTTAAATCCCAAACAACGCATCGTGATGAGAAGGTGGAGCCGAGGATGTGTTGGACCTGAATGAAAGATATTTGTTACAAAGATTAGACAACTCTTTCCCAATCATCTATACAATCACAAAAAACAATAAAAATTTAAGTCAATAACAAAGCAATCAATGGAATACATTATATTCCATATTGATACGGGATGCACTGAATTGATTGGAGTGCTTTAATTGTTTTACTACTAGCACATAAGCAAAAGTACATAGAATTTCATTGAATTTCATAACATCACATCATAGTTTTAAAGACATACGTGAGCAAAGCTCGTTTGGTTGTTACTCATATTACCTGTTGATTCCATGCCAGTCCTTGCACATGGTCGGCCGGCTGACTTCTGTTCCCCGGGGCCATGGGCTGACTGGTGTTGTTGAGGTCCCAGATGAATATCTCACTCTCGGAGGCACCAGAGGCCAGGAGATTCTTCTGGTATGGGTTAATATCCAGTGCGGATACATTGCCTGTGAAAATATATATAATAATTCATGCTTTTTGCTGTCACAGTTTGTGACTTACAGATATAAATAGCTTTCACATTTCTGCCCATTGCTTTGCTAACTTGGTACCTACCTGTACAACATAGCCAGAACCTACAGGGCTCAGGGATCACATAGCTAGCTATTACAATTTATTTAATCACTAATCTAACCTAACTTTCTAGTTGACTTATTATAACTGACTTTTAATTAATTTCTTTAAACTCGTCTTTTAGTACAACATCTATAAAATTAACAAGTTTTAAACAGTATAATTGTAACAAAATAAAGTCATCTATTATCTGACAAAAGGTCTATTTACTGATTCATTGAAATAACAGCTTAAGATTAATTAATACGCTAACACAACAGTCCAATACTATGGTTTCACCAAAATCTAATAGACTTAAAAGTAGGTCAAAGTATTTACCTTTGCTACAGAATATCTTTATACTATATATATTACATGATTGGAAATTCACAGAGGATTTAGGCTGCCCAAAAAGTAGGTCATTTGAAGATAATTCTCAACAAGAGATAGGGAACTCTGTAGCAACCTTGCATAATTAATTACAGCCAAAATCTAAGCCTTAATAAGTTTTAAACAAGTACTGTGCAGCCACTGATGTAATTTCTCATTGCGGCCAAGTTGTTTCAATCCTAGTGTATTATTTTAATCTCATTGTAAGGCTGCCTATCATACTTCTCTCTGTTATATTTCATTCCAAGCTTTAGTAACTACAATAGTTATTTGTTACAATACAATACAATAGTTACACAATAGTTAATAGTTGTTTTATTTATTAGCGTACAATAGTTAATAGTTGTTTTATTCAACTAAATTTATGTATTGTGAATTTATTTATTTAAATTTCTCAGCATAACATTGTGTGGTATGAGACCAATGTAATTTTTTTATGTTTGATGGCACAGACAGCCGCTTTAATAGTTAAACCACCTGTTAAGTTAGTTAAGAAGCCAATACCTGTAATATTATTAATATTAGTCAGGAAGTATTTCACAATTCAAATTTTAAAATAAAGATAACCATTCTAAAATAAAACCACTAATTTAATACTAATAAGCAAAACTACTTAAATATAATCATGATTATTTGTAAGCTATCAGGTGTGTTACCAATAGATAGGTCTTTCTACTTTATTTGTGTATCTGTGTAATTTTTAGCAACCACAACTTACCGCTGTGCTTAGTGTTGCTCCCAAGCAGAGCATCAGGAGCACTACTGAGCAGCTTGTCCACACTGTAGAACTGCAGAAGGCCTCCATCGCAGCCACAAACAATAATGTTGGCCCCCGACCATACTATCCTTTGAAATCTACAAGAATCAGGACATGGTATTATTACATTTTATTTCACTACAGGACAAAGGCTTCCCCTGCAATTATTCCCTGTAAATTGTTACAGTTAGAGGCCAGCCTTGAAGAATCCTATGATTAATATTATGATAATGGTGTGTGGATTGTCCAGCATTATTTATTTATATTGTTAGTAGGTACCTACATAAAGTAGGTATGTCCATTTTGGCGACATTACTTTTATTGCCCCACCATTGTTTTTGTACCTCTCCCCACCATTTAAACACATAGCTTGAGAGGAAATCTACTGATCGGGGCTTACTTATGGTCGGTCTGAAGACTGGATTTTAGTTCCAAATCTTGTCCAGAGTCCTCCAAATTCAGAGAATACAACTCCAAGTAGGCTGAAGAGTTAAATGAAGCGTCGACCTGCTGCGCTGCCGAGCCGGCCGCCAGCGCCACCGGGTGCCGCTCCGCGGGCGACCAGCTCACGTTCACAGTCTTCTTCAACTCTTTTAGCTTCATCGTAACTCGTTTATTTCACTAAAACAACACAAACAGCTCACAACTTCTTCTATTTACACGGAGAATTATGTCACTTTTGGAACGGTTCCCGAGTTGAATTTACAGTTGGGACTTGGATATAGGTTAGTGTAGAAAGTACATATGGGTTTTTCGAACATAAAACAGCGAAAAAAGAGTCAATTTCTTATTAGAAATAATATAATTTACCATAAAAACACCGAGTTGGCACTTCCAACGTGGCTGACGTAAATAATTTGATTTGACATGACAACTTTGACAGATTTAATTCATCGCTGTCTACTTGACAGTGATGAGAGCGTTCAAAACTTGATCTTATGTACAAACGTTTAGAGTCTGTCTAATGAAAGTAGACACTGAAAAATTGCGGCAAATTCAAAAAATATCAGTATGGCAACCCGTAAATTTTAGGGATACTTGGAATAACCTACCTTGATACTTTGATATTATTCTTTAAATAAAAACACTTATTTTTATTCCAGCCCATTGTTGAAATGATGATGTATAAAATTAACATTCTGAGATAAATAAGAGTAATATATCAAGGCCTAGGTGTGTACCATTTTTTCTACCGCCAAGCAGTAATATAACTGGTACAGGTATTGAAGTAAGTGCTTAGTATCAAGGTATTGAAGTAAGTACTTAGTATCATTCATAATGATACTAAGCACTTACTTCAATACCTGTACCAGTTATACTGCCCTCGTAACAAAAAAGGGCACATCTAACATTTTTTTCAAAATTGAGTTATATACATATTCGGAATCAGGAAAAAAAGCTGCATCCGCCTGATTTTAAAAGAAAAATCTATCTTAATTTAGCACAAAGTTACAAGAAGCCCAAAAACATCTAACATCCAAATTCATATTTTTTAACTTAAAAAGGCACATGTGACAATAATTAAGTTGAAAGAACACAAATGCATTGATAGGGCTTTTATTTTACTTTTTCTTTTTTGCTAAATAAAAAAAGCTTATTTAATAGGTGTTACATTAAAAAGGCTGATTTGGCAGATAAATTTAATTTAATAGGTGTTCATTCCATTATGATAATGGAACGAGTCTCAATGAAATAGTTTATTAAGTAAACAATTTTTTATTCACCGTAATCAAAATCTGAATCTAAAAATTCTACTTGAAGTGATACATCGGAGTCACTGGTATCACTGCTGTTTCCTCTCACATTAATTATAAAACTTTCTAAATTATCTTCTGTAATTCTGTCTCTTTCTTTGTATTTGGCTTCTACGTGGATAACGTGGTCAGTCATTTTTTTCCAATCATCTGCTGTTATGCTTTCAAATGACTCGTTTACAACTATTTCAAATTGTGCTGAAGTCAGGCTTACATTTCTATTTGCCACCTTTCGTTTTGCCAAACTCCATATAAGTTCTATCGCGTTCAAGTCGCAATGATAGGGGGGCAGTCTTAATACTTCATGACCTTCATGCTTCAGAATTTCATCCGCTTCGTAAATAGGTTTTGGTGTATTTTGTTTTACAAAACATAGTAGTTCTGCCTTAGTATGGTATTCTTCAAATGCAATACCATTTAATGTAAGCCATTCTCTAATTTCTGGTTTGCGAGTTTGAGTTGTTGGTGCCTTATTAATAATGACAGAATGATATGACGCATTATCCATCACTATCAGACTTGGCTCGTTCAGATTTGGCAGGAGCTTTTCTTGTAGCCATTTATTGAAATTCGTAGCGTTCATATCGTGATGGTAGTCTGCCATTTTCGATTTAGTGCTAAATACTAGCAATGAATTTGGAACAGGGCCTTTCTCCGATCCTGCATGGACAATGATATAGCGTTTCCCGGATGAAATGTTTTCAACTACACCGCTTGTTGATGGGCCTTGCCAACACTTCTTAGGCTTGTAAGATCTGTGGACATAAGTCTCATCTAAATAAATGATGGGTTTTCCTTCCGAACGCTTTGAAGCTATTGTTCTTAAAAATCGATGTCGCCATGCAGAGATGTCATAACGCTCTATCAACAATGATCGTTCATTTTTGTTTTTCTTGAATTCGAAGCCGTTCTTCAGTAGTATTTGACGAAGAGTCTCATGACATCCACTGAATCCAATACTTTCTTTGAGCTCTGCCAACAAAGTTCTTAGTGTGGGGACTTGTTTTTTTACAATGTAGAACTCGTTTAATTTATTGCGCACAACATCCATGTCAAAACTATCTAGGTTAGACACTGTTGACGGGTGGGGTCTTTTTTTACCCGGAGTCCTCCAGACACCTTCATTCACCGCACCTTCCTTTTTAATTCTCTTCAAAGTGGTTACACTTACTTCTGCAAATAAAATAAAATAAATGAATAAAAGTGATCGAGCAGATAGGAACAACAGAATTTTACATTAAAAATGCAACAGGCCCAGAGCTTAGTGAAAACTTACCAGAGAGTGAAGATATTTCTTCCAAGAACTGGTTCTGGGTTTGTATCCTATCCTTTTGTTCCAAATCAGTTAGCTTCTCAATTGTTTGCATTATGTCGGTAACTCCTGCTACTGCTTCCAGATTTGCTGTAAATGAAAAATATGATATTAAGTGCACATGTGATGCTTATTCAACCAAATGTATAGTAATATAATAAGCTATTAATGTTATTCTGATATCATTATAGCAGACAATTATATAAATTAACAGGGATAAGAGGAGAACACAAAATTAATATCAAAGTATCAAAATATTTTTGCACTACTCACCTAAGAAATCGATCACAATACGTAAACAATCCTGTTTCTGACGGAATTCAACATCTTTTTCCTGCTGCTTTTTCTGATATTTTGAAATCATACAGAATAATAACTCTCGCACGCCACTCTTGATTGTTTTATTCATTTTATCACACAAAAATCACAATAATTCTTCACAACTCAACCAAACAACAAAAGCATAGTGCCGCCATCTTGTAAACATTTGGGAATTTGGGAATAGTAATGCCATAGCCCGATTCCGGTTTTCCCTAATCTTTGAGGAAAATATTAGAATTTACTCCACGTAGGTATTGATTATTTTTATGATTCAAAGAATCAAAAAAAATATATAGTAAAATGGTTTATTTGTAATATTTTTTTTCCTTGCAAGTCGTTTTTTTACACATGTAATGATCGTGTAGTGGTGAATTTCAAAAGAGTCAAACTAAGTCAATAAAAATAAAATAACAGTCCACTTTTAATAGTTAGTTACATGTTATTACCAACTATTTCATACCTTTGAGCGCCCTGAATTTACCCCGTTACGAAGCATAGTGTCCGGAGGTGGAAACACTTTGGTGTGACCATGTAAAAAGTTTCGAAAAAAATCGAGTATCTACTTTCGTTTGACAGACTCTATACGGCACGATAGATGTAAAGCAGCGGGTACACACTGGTATCCACCAATATCCACCGGTATCCACCATTTGGCTGCCAGTATAATAATAATCATAATATTATTAATAATCACTTTATTGCATGAAAAATGGTATTTAATAGGTCTTAGGCACATAATTCACAAAATAAGTTCACATAATTCACCGGTAAATACGGCATGAAAAAAAGACAAAGTAAAATGCGGTAGTATAGCCCGACTGTGGAACGAGGAAGGGTGTGTTTTATGAGTGATAAAAAAGACAATCGTTCTGGAATGGGTTTTTACGCCTATTGGGTGATTAATAGTATATAATTTTGATATTTCTAGGTAATTCAACAACGTCAATAAAATAAAATTCAATATGTTTGCCGCTTATTTTACTATTTTAAGGTTTATTGATCGGTTACGAAACCCGATTTGTCTGTTGTTTTTTCACTCATGAATATTTCAGCAGCTACCGCAGCTAATAACTTGAAATTTAAATAATAATATGTTTCGTGCACCAGTAGGTACAGATTAAAATAAAAAAAGAATGAAATTAATTGAAAAATTGAAATTAAAATTTTCAGAGTCCTTACCTATAAGTTCCGAAATATACCAATAAAAATTACCTTTCACACATAGATCGAAGGAAAATCTCATTTGTCTTACTAAGATCGATTAGAAGATAAGATTGGATAATAATGTATTAATGCTGATAACCAAAGCAGCATTAAAAACCCCAGTATTTACCGGGTTTTTAAAGGTGTCCACCGTTAACAGCAGGTGAACACCAAGTGATGAAAGCCATTGTAAGCCAACTTCGCATGTAAAGGCACGACGCAACTATAGATGCGAAGCTGGCTAACAATGGTTTCCACCAATTGGTATCCACCTGCTGTTAACGGTGGACACCTTTAAATACCAGGTAGATACTGCTGTTCATAATGCTGTTTAAAAATTCGACATCACAAGTTCTTTTAATTTTTTTTTCTTTTTGTCTGTTCAGGTGCACGAAATGTACCTACCTATTATTATTTTAAATTTCAAGTTATAAGCTGCGGTAGGCTGAGATATGCAAGAGAGAAAAAACTACAGACAAACCGGGTTCCGTAACCGATCAATAATAATTCCGTAACTGTCACCAATCTAGAGGTAGCTGGTTTCAATAATTGATTCTCAGATATCAGCAGGCTGTTGCAAACAATCTACCTCTAGATTATTTGCAACAGTCTGCTGATATCTTCAAACAATCTTGAGGTAACTGGTTTCAATAATTGATTCGTTTATATCAATATCATACATTGCTATTCCAATGTATGTTTTACGTGGGAATTGACATCGTTGAATTAAAAACATATAAAAATATCAAAATTAAATACAAATAATCACCCAGTATGCGTGAAAACCCATTCCAGAACGATTGTCATAACATAACACATAAGTACATAACCCATCTTTCCTCGATCCACAGTCAGGTTACTACCGCTTTTTATTGGTAGTTAAATGGTGGATACCGTTGGATATTGCTGGAAACTGGTATCTACCTGCTGCTTGACATCTTTATGCACGACCACTTAGATTAAGAAGGCTACGCGACCCGACCACGACGCGACGGCACACCGACACACAGCAACACTCAACTTCGTTGAAAAACAGTCGAAAATCACCCACCCACGTTAGTTTGACCGAGGACAACAAAAAGGGGTTGTTTAATTATAACTATGCGCATTGCCTTGGAAACGGTACCTAGGTACTAATTTGTAGTTCTCTCCTCACCTGAGTGTTTCTAGAATAAAAGACTCGTTTTTTCCTTCACACAATAAACTAAAATTTCTAAAATGTAAATACCTACCTACTGCCTACTGTTCAGCGATTTTTGTCGATGACTGTAGGTAGGTATTCGACCTCACACGATCGATTTGATTTTTAAAACTTCATACATCAAGAAGATGAGAAAGAAGATCACTTTGTCACAACAAAAAATCTTTCCGGGTTTACCGGGGTTTTTTGTTTATCTAGATCACGATAGGTACCCTCATAAATAAATTGGATTAATAAAAAAATCCTTTGAAATGAGCGACCAGGTAAGCTAACTCGTCACTATAAAATTAAAGTACTAATGATAACAGGAAACCATGGACGCATGGGACATTTTTCTTCTGTATCCTTCCGGGGCCGTAATTAGGATGAGGGCTCATGGGCCAGTTGCCCCATTTGCCCTCATCCTGAATCCGATTTAAGAGAGCAAATGTCTAATTATATTGTCTAACACGTTAATGGTTAAGTAGATGATTACATTAGTTGCTTTTACTCATGATTATTTGTATTGATGCGATGAAGCTCGCACACCTGATTAATTAAGCTGCCCTGTAATAGAGGAGGCATAATAGGCTGATTTTAGTGTCGCGCGTAAATATTTGTTTTGCTTACCTCACAGTAGGGCTTTCGAATACCGGATTTTTTCAATACCGGTATTAATACCGAATGTTTTTTTCTAAATACCGGGATTCCGGGATACCGGTATTGAAAAATACCTTATTTTATCAGACTTTTAATTTTATTCTTTTTTGGAAGTATACGTATTTAGAAGGTAAAATTAATAAACAAAGTTTTATTGTCAAATCATATATTATTTACATGTAGGTACAATTATCTTTTTATATACAATAATAATAAGTGTCATTTAGATCAGTCTTTTTTTACGATAATTTGCGTTATAAAAGTTATGACTAATCACATTTATTATTATAGAATTTCACAAAACTTGTCTAACAACATTTTTTTTAATTAATACGTTTCTCAACGATATTTGGGTTTTAACATCTAAGATATAATAACAGTGTCTATAACAGCTTCGCGTTGCTGCACCTGAGGGGAGGCGGAGCGGCCGGGGCGTATAGGGAATTTCCCCTCACCCCTGGCCGGCGCCGCCCCCTTCCGCACTGTACTTAAAACATAGAGCAACGCGGGACTTCCGATTTAAAATATTCCAAAATAAATAAATGGATAAAATGTCTATGTGCAGTAGTGATAGTTTATTATTTTGTGTTTTGTACTAAAATTAAAATAAAATCACTAATACCGGGATCCCGGTTATGAACATTTTAATACCGGTATTAAAAATCTCGAAAAAAAAACCGGGATCCCGGTATTGGCTGATACCGGGATCCCGGTATTGGAAGCCCTACCTCACAGCAACCATTAGGCGTTCTATTGGTGGGATAGGCACACGGCGGCGTAAGCAGCAATGGATCAGTTTATTCTGTATCTGCTAAACTTCTTGTCGACATGCGAAAATAATAAAAAAAAATTGTTTCGTCATCCCTCAACTTGCCGTATAACGTGACAAATTCTCCCGCGACTAATCTCTGTTCTATCAAATGGATGAACATGTAGCCTGGAAGAGATCGCTTCTTAGCGATAAGGCCGCCCATTGTACTTGTGTCTTCTGTAATGTCTTTTGTATTGTATTTTTGTTGGTGTACAATAAAGTATTTTTGTATTGTATTGTATTGTAGTCTTCTTCTTCGCATTTTTTTCTTTCGTAGGTAGTACAAGGCAATAATAATTAATGCACTCCTCATTTTTCTATGCGTCTGCACTCCGCGGCGATCAGCAGGATACTAAAACGACCCGCGCTGATAGTCGGCGCTGACGAGCTACACGCTGAGCTGTCAGCGCTGATGATCAGCTTGACACTAAAATCAGCCATACAGTGGGTGTCATGTCGATGGGTTGAGATGATTAATTTAACTGATGTTTATTTATACGTAAAACATAATCGGTCCAAAACTTCGTTTGTCCACAATCTCACCTGATGGTAGGTAGGTACCTAAGTGACTTTAAAACTGAGACTGGGCCGCCTATGTTCTTTAACCAGATGTTTCTAAATTGCCATCTTACATTGTGTGACCCTAGCGAGAGCAGAACTGTATAATGCCGTTAGTGATGAGCAAGAAGGAATGGGAACGCATCCAGGCAGGGCGGGAACAACGCGAGGACCCGGAAGCGATGCGGCGCCGCGCGTACGTGCAGCAGCTAGACGCGGCCAGTCGGGAGATGACCAAGACCTGGCCCAACTCACTCGAGGTGAGCTTACTGTTTTAATTGGATTGAATGAATAGGAAATAATTTTACACATACAATTTAGAAATAAGAATAAAACATTGACATCGTAGGTACATCTACTTAAAGACCATCTACCGCGTTTTTATGCGTTTTATTCCAAATTTTATTTTATTCATATATTTTTGAATTTATTAAATGTACACATTCAGATTTTTCCTTATTCTTGATAGGTGGAGTACCTATATTATATTCTTATAATATATTCTTTAATTATTTTCCACGGGTCAGTACAATCATATTTAACACTCAATACAATTTCAGTGAAGAGAAAATCAATAATACTTGATTTCTTATCTGATAATAATTTATACTTAGTTTAAAATTTGACTTGTCTAAATGTTTATTTAGTAAGACTAAAAAAATTATTGACTTCTGATCTTTTCATACAGTTTCCAGTTTCCTCAGAACATTCAGCTTCCTTTTCATACCTTGAATGTTTAAGATTATTGGTTAAATTACATTATTTAAGTTCTGGTAGGTATCAAAACCAGGTCATTGTAGTGCGATGACATAGACATAGACATAGACAATCATTTATTTGCTGCTCAAACACCTCACAAAATAAATACAAAACACGATGGTCAGGCGTTTACTCGGAGTCATACAGGTTGGATAGCGGCGTGAGCAAGGGAGACTGATTTCTACAAAGCTTTTCAACCTGTATGTGGACGCGCTTATGGGTGAGCTCAGCAGCACCCGTGTCTGTTGTCACATTGCCGGTGTCTGCATTACCAACATTAGCTATGCAGACGACATGGTGCTGTTGAGCGCATCCACGTGCGGTTTGGGTAAATTGTTAAAAATCTGCGAGAGGTACCTACGCTGACGAACACGGCTTAAGATACAATGTGACTTAAAGTGAATGCATTATTTTTCAAGCCCGGCGAAGTTGTTCAGTGTCTAATATAACCACCCATAAAATTATAATGGAGCTCCACTAATGATAAGTACCTGGGACATTATCTTACCTCTGACTTGAAGGATGATGTTGACATTGAGAGAGAACGGAGGGCCATGTTGACATTGAGGGTGCTGTCTGTAAGAGCGAACATGACAGCCCGCAGGTTCGCTCGCTGCTCTAGAGAAGTAGGTACAAACGCTCTTCAATCAAAGCCTACTGTTCCAGTTTTTACACATGCAGCCTGTGGGTGAATCATACGCAGAAGCAGTGCAGCGCTTTATTAGGTGTTGAATAAAATAACGCGTTCAGGGTGTTGATGGGGCTGCCTCGGTTCTGTAGCGTTTCAGGGATGTTCGCCGAAACGCGTGGACTGCTTCTACACCATGCGCAAGCAGGGAGCATCTCTGGTGCGCAGGGTCCAAGCCAACTCCAACAGCATTCTCAGCGTGTACGCTGCGAATGCTGTTGGAGTTGCTATCTGTACTACAACTCAAGTATTCATGTTTTAGCTATTAATAATAATATTAAGTTTATTTATTCTCGCAAAACTATTATAGTGCTTTCATTATTGTACCTATTTGTTTTAGATTATTGTTGTAACGCCTCCCCCCCCCCCGCTTTTTTTTTAAACGCCTACTCTTATTTCTTTTTGTAATCGTAATCTATCTAATGAAAGTATTAACCTAATTATTATATCAGATTAGTGATTTAATGTGGCGAATGATTGTCTAGTTAGTGGTGTAGTAGACTCAGTGGCGTAGCTACCTAGGGGCTAGGCGGGGCAGTGCCCCGGGGCCCTCAAGCTCAGGGGGCCCTCTCGAATCCTTACCAGAAAATCTCGATCGAACTGAACTTTTGAAAATTTCTCCCATTTTCAAAATAAATATGACAGGACCCGACTTTAATCATAGAAACTCAGTTGAGAGAAATTCGAAAGTTATTATACCTAGGGAATTCCCCTAAATTCTTTCTATAAATAAATAAATAAATAAATAATGCTGGACAATCCACACAGCATCATCTAGCCCCAAAGTAAGCAGAGCTTGTATTATGGGTACTAGATGACTGATAAAATTAATACAATACAAAATATAGATAGATATTTTTTATTATATATAGAAAATACCCAGAACACCCGGAACAAATATTTGCAGATCGTACAAACATTTGTCCCCAGGCGGGAATCGAACCCGCAACCTTCTGCGTTGCAGGCAGACCTTCGCCCGCCGTGCCACACCGGTCGTCTGTTCTGTGGGTTGGCAGTGTTGTCAATTTGATGGATAGCGATATGTGCGTATTCATCGATGTGTGTTTTATTATTCATCTATGTGCGTTTTATTATTAATCTATGTGCGTTTTATTGTGAATTCGAGTCAAGAATGAAAAGTGCAGTCAGTCAAATATTCGAGTTTCTAACACCAACATTTTTATTACATGTTGATGAAGCAATTTTATTACAAAAGTGTGACAAATTCCAAAGAAAATATTCAGATATAATAGGCCCTAGCTTTTCACTTCAATTTATTAATATTTACCACCTAGTTTTACCTCAAATAACTCAAGCATGGACTGTTCACCAATTATGTAAGGAAATAATGAGCAAATATGGAGTGCTAGATTGCGACCTAACGGAAGTATTTACAGCAATGTTATTATTCTTTACAATTCCTGTCACTTCTGCATCAGCTGAAAGGTCATTCAGCAAATTAAAAATAATAAAAAATTATTTAAGAAATAGTATGGGCCAAACTCGACTCCGACATTTATCGCTAACAGCGATTGAAAACAAAACCGCATCAAACCTGGATTTAACCGAAATCATTGATACTTTTGCAAAAATGAAAGCCAGGAAAAGATTGTAAATATAATTGTTATTTAGTCAGTCGGTAGGTCCGACCTTTATATAATAAACCATTTAATCTTTTCTATTTCGTTTCATTGCCCAATACCTACACCAAGTATTAATTGTAATTTATGTTGTTACTGTTTAATATTTTTATTACCTGCCCTGCAGTGCACGAAAAAGATCTGATGATAAAGTAGCTTAGCATTTTTAAAGTATTTGTATATTTATTATTTTTACTTGATAAAACTTAACAAGTTTAGATAGTAGTGGGGCCCCATTTTTGATTTGCCCTAGGGCCCTTGGTTACCTAGCTACGCCACTGGTAGTAGTAACTCAGTTTCTTTTAGAAGCTTTAGACAAACGAACTAAATCTATGAATTACCTAAACCCTTATGTATTATTAAATTAATCTTCATCTTAAAATTATTATAGGTATTATGTTTCCTTGTGATAATTGTGTCCCATGTTTCAGTTTCAGTTTGTTTATTCACAAACAAGTAAACTTGTGTCGGAATATTTACAAACAATAAATTAATTCTAAATCAGAAAAATCATATAAATAATCAAATCATAAGAGTAGTAAAAATTAATTAAAAAACATTAAAAAGAATTAAAACTAATCAAAAAATTAAATTTAAGGATGTTTTAGGTTTTTTAGTTTTATTTTTGTAATCATTTGCGTTACATTTTCGTTTAGCAGCTTCTTTTTTTTTCTAGTGCTCTTAAAATATATTCTCGCTCTCTTATTTCCTTAGCACGTTCCAATCTTAAATCTACAATTTCAGGGAGCAAACAATCAAAATAGAAACATTTCATTTTATTTTCCATTGTCTTCCAAAATTCGTCATCTTTCTGTATCTTTTCTATCTTTATATTGATATCTGTCCAAACAGCAAATATACACACTTTTCTCCGTGTAACATGGAGCTGTCCTTGAGCTTGGTACTACCAATTATGATTTTTATTGAGTATAACATTTCCGCTGTTATCATGCTTCCAAAAATGTATTTTCTTTTTTTCGATTCCTTCTTCGACACTCATTCCTACAGAAGAATAGGGTCATTTTATTTCAACTATAGTATTATTTTGAAGTAACCCATCAGGACTTGCAGCTAAAAACGGCAATTCAGGATCAACCAATAGCCCACATTTCTTAATAGAGCTGTTATTCTTTTCCTCGGCTTTTAAAATCGAATCTAGTTGTTTTATAGCTAGAGGTTCGTGCTCCTTTCCATGATGAATTGCTTTAACGTGGCTGAGACCACCATAGTCGCGTCGTTCCGAAGGCTTTTAACTAATGACCACATTTTATAAGACCCCTCTTGCATATTTAACCAAAAACAGAAGCAGTAAGGCGCATTTAGGGTAGGGGAAAGTGAGTTATATCACAGAAAAGAGTACAAAATTTTCTACACAATAGTGAAATCTGCAACTTTCTGCGACGTCTATTTTGAGAGATATTAGGAGTTTTGTGATTTTTCGCGCAACCTTCCTCAGGCTCCAAGAAATTAAAAAAAAAACACTAGCTAAATTTGGGGTAGCCGTTCCCGCAGCGTAGCAGCATTTATTAAATCATTTATTTTAAGTAGTTTATTAATTAAGTAGGTACCCAAACAAAAATTATTAGAACTTCCTTGTTGTTGATTTTAAACACAATTAAAAAACCGATTTGAGATCCTTTCTTCAATAAATATTGTTTACTCGACACGTGATTTTATTTTGCTGTAGCTAACTTTAAGCTGGACGTTAGTTAGGTAACTTCTGATCAATAAACTTTTATGTGTAACTCTACGTTTAGAACATTTGCAAAACAAATACAGTTTGCGGCCCGTGCATATCAATAGTAACTCTATTCCAAAGATAAAGAGACCATAGGAACTGGAAAACAAAAGGTGTCAAAGATCGTAATTCTTATGAGATCACCAGCTGTCAAAATGCAATAAAGTAACAAGACCTCACGTCCGTCCAAGAAGGCATCCAGCCTCCGACTGAAGTTAGTGGAAACGATTTTGAGCATATATTGAAAAGGATGTCTGAATAATAAGGTTGAAATTCTTTTGGCAAAATATTATCGTTGTAGCAATTCAATTACTTCCCAAAACGCCTTACAAAAATGTGTTTTTTGGGATTTATTATTATTGTATTGAATCCTATAAAAAATACGATTGATTAACGGAAAGATAAAATGTTGAAGTACCTAGTTGTTTTAATATTTTTAATTCATTTGGAATTATTATATTTTCTGTGAGAGTTAAAACCCTTAATTTTTTAGTGTTTTTCTCCATGAGTGATTTATTATAAAACTACACAAAGTATTTAAAAAGGAAGGATACACTTTTGAAGAAGAGCAGTTATTTTTTTAAATAATGTGATAATTTTTATTACTTAGATTAAATACACTTTCGAGAAATTTTAAGGACGGCAACGTCGGAAATGTATGCAAGGCATTCTGGCGAATCTTTCACTGTCTAGGTCAGATTTTTGTCATTATAATAATCGTCGATAGAGCAGTAGCACCTCTCCAGTAAGAACTGCTTTAATTATTTTCGAAACTTAACTGAACAATATATGGGTTGAAAACAACTGGCAGTTTGTTATAATAAAGTTTTATGGCCTGAACACTGTGTCTAACTACTTTCAACCTCGCAAGAAAGTCACTTTTTAAGAATACAAGAATACAAGAATTTATTAATAAAAATTTTTTTACAAGTCACTTTTTATATAATAATAGGTCTATACCTAAATTTATACATATATCTTAATTACGTTATTATAATTAGTTAAATATATTAATATTCCGCCAATTCCAAGAATTCGCACATATATAAATATAAATTCGCACATATATAAAAAAGTAGTTACTTGGAAATAAGAATATGTCATTAGTATGATTTAGATTTACGAATAGGTATGGGCAATTCGCAACTTGTAAAATTAGGAATTTAAACTTAGGAAATAAGAATAAGCCAAAATATAATTTAGAAAATGTTATATTAGGGAAACCCAGAATTGGGAATTCAGCGCTGCGGTGCTACCTGCAGAGTTAATATAATAACCTACCTTCAGCCTTCAGCGCTGCGGTGCTACTTATAGAGTTAATATAATAATCTACCTTCGTTGGTAGTCGGGTAAAGGGAATAAGTAAATCTTCCATTGATTCATTCTGATTTAGTAACAAAGATAAAAGCTAATAAAATCAACCTGCACAGACCAACCTGCGCTGTAAGAGCTTGTCATAGTCGAGAGAGATTAGGTACCTAGGTACATGAATGAAATACCTACTCGTAGCTATAATATTCAGCATAGTACACATTCACAATCGTTTAATCACAGAGATGGGATCAGGAATCTAAAATATCCTTTATTTTTATTATGTATTTCATTTCGTGTAGTAAACTGTGTATCTTTAGTTGATGGTACAATAAATAAATGAATCTTCTGCAGAACGTAAACAAGCGCAACGAGGAGGAGCGGCGCGCGCGCGCCGATGCGACAGAAAGAGTGAACAACAAGTTCTATAAAAAGTACCTGAAGCGAAAGAAAGAGGAGCAGGAACGACTCATGACCAGCGCCCGGCAGATCATCTTCAAGAACAAGGACGCGCCCAAGCTGATGCTCAGGTGGTCGAAAGAAGCTTTTTTATAATTTTATAGCTTCTGCTCGCGGCTTTTGCATGCTTGTTTACACGCATTTTTATTTTACCCAACTGCCAAAATATATTACAATAACTCACGGAAAATAACCTGTCCTGACACGAATCTGCCTAAAGTCGTTTCTTCTCAGACATAATACGTCTACCAGTGGTGTTTTACCTGTAGGCCACGTGGGCCACGGCCACGGCCCAGGGCGCCAGGCTGCGCCCCGTCGCCCTGTCGCCCCGCTAGCTTTCCTTGCCGTCACCATTTTTGCCTGCCTCTGGTCCGAGGCTCATTCCATCCCTCGTTTAAAATCAGTATGCAAAACACTGCAAAAAAATCGAAGAAAACCACAACATTTTCGCGGCTTGCTCCGCTCCCAGGTAATATCTTGCCATTGTCTATGGTCTAGTGCTCCAGTGGCGGCGCAAGGGGGCGCAAGGGGCGATCCACCCCGGGTACCAAGCACCAGGAGTGACAAGACTACTCACTCACACAGCCAGAGAATACTTACAGAAAAATCACTCCACAAAACCATACCTACGATTAGGGTTACCAGACATTTAGTATTTGAATTTTGTTGGCTTCATGTGAAACCCTAGAGTAGAGCGTGTGGAGCGGTCACTCGTGTGTGTGAATGCCAGGTGGCAAGGGGCGCTGAATAAATAAAAACATTTATTTCTGACCTTGGTCCATATAGCACACAGTTACAAAATTTACACAAATAAAGCGCGTTAACGTTTAAGGTGTGCTTTAAATTTAGATTAATGAGTATTTTTTGCGGTTTAAATCTATAATAACTATAGTACTAAATTTACTTTATTCTGTGTGTTGTTCTTGGTTTGATTGGCTCAAATGTACCTACTATAATATAATGTGAGATATAATAATTATCTATGGAATACTAATGTTTTCTACATCAGTTAGGTAGGGTCTTCTATCCATATTATTGTTTTGTTTTAATTGTTAGTTTGTTGTTATTCATACAGCCAGTTTGCTTTTAATTTTTAAGGACACACACATATTGTTTACCCATAAGCGGAAACTGCTAGTCTTAAGTTACTCATATAAGTTCCAACTATTAGGTCCTTACATATGAAATTGGCGTTTTGTATGGGAGGAACAAAAAGTCGAATATTTTTTAATATAATATATTTAATTAATCAAAGTATGAACCATTATTTTCTATGCACTTTTGCCATCTTATAGGTAGTTCATTGATCCCTTTACTAAAAAAACCAGTCGGACGGGAATCAATAAAATCTTTGAAGGCGATTTGGACTGCCCCATCGGAGTTGAATTTTTTCCCTTGCAAGAAGTTATCCAAATTTCGAAAAAAATGGTAATCTGTTGGAGCAAGGTCCGGGGAGTACGGAGGATGTCTTAGACTTTCCAATTGAAGCTCTTCTAATTTAGTAGCCGTCTGTTGCGCAGTGTGTGGTCTAGCGTTGTCGTGAAGCAGCAGTGGCGTGGAGCGATTGACCAGCCTAGGTTGTTTAGCCGCTAGCTTTTCCATCATGGTTTGCAATTGCTGACAATAGACATCAGCCGTAATAGTCTGGCCAGATTTGAGAAAACTGTAATGAACAATACCGGCACTAGTCCACCAAACGCTTACAAGTAACTTTTTTGGGGTTAATTTTCGCTTGGGGCAGGATTTGGCTGGCTGGCCAGGATCCAACCATTGCGCTGAGCGCTTCCGATTATCGTAAAGAACCCATTTTTCATCACAGGTAATGATTCGGTTTAAAATACCTTCATTATTGTGCCGGTTTAGTAATGTAACGCAGCAGTCGACGCGCGTTTGCCGGTTTGCTTCAGTCAATTCGTGAGGTACCCACCTTTCAAGCTTTTTAATCTTCCCAATTTGCTTCAAGTGAATTAAAACAGTTTTATCACTAACATCGCAGCCTGCAGCTAACTCGGACGTGGTTTGCGATGGATCCGCTTCCAAAATAGCCTTCAACTCTTCATTATCAACTTGAGTCTCAGGCCGTCCACGGGGCTTGTTCTGCAGGTCAAAATTTCCAGAACGAAAACGTTGGAACCAAAAACGAACTGTGTTTTCTTTTGCAACACGACCGCCATACACATCATTCACCCTTCGAGTTGTTTCCGCAGCACTAGTGCCACGGCGGAACTCGTACTCGTAAATAATGCGATATTTTAAGTTTTCCATTTTGTAAAATGAGTGACGCAAACAGAAAAAAACAGAAGAAAAAAAACAAATGAATGACGATCATCGAAGCACAAATACATGAGTCTATAGCTGTACAAATTTGAATTTGGAATTCCTTACCAAAGAGGAGAAATTTGTGATTAAAGTGGCCAGTACGAAAAACGCCAATTTCATATGTAAGGACCTAATATTACTGTTAAATAAGCTGTTTGTTTTCCAAATAAATTAAAATTAAAAAAAAATTAATTATAAACTGTATTAAGTTATAAAGTTTATAAAGTTTAATGTCCAACTCTACAAGAGCGCTTGCCACCCCCTCCAGCAATAATCTCGAACATAAATAATCGCGACTCGCTCAGTTTGCAGTTATTTCTCGTCATACTTTTCTAAACTATTCTCCTCTCTTTTGCTTACATTTTTACCAAATATTCGAAAAAGTCTCAAAAATTACACGGCTCGCTCCGCTCGCCGTTACTTCTGGTTAGTAATTTGTTTAATTTTTTTTGGGGTGTGCTTGGTAGAAAACCGCCCCGGGTACCATACCAACACAAGCTACGCCGCCACTGCAATGCTCAACCCCAGCCTGAGGTCACTTTTCCCACCACTTTTTTGGTAAAAAGAATAATTTGAAACAAATTTCAATCAAAATTATTCAGATTAAGTTGTTTGTTGTGTAATTGGTACAGGTAATAAATATGAAGGTACCGTGCAAGTGCAACTACGGAACTCTAAACTGCGCGTGGCCCGACTGACACGCACTTTGCCGATTTTTTCTTCGTTAATTTATGGGGCGGGAAACCTTGCCTAGGGCGCAGAGCCACTGACGTCTACTAGTTCATCAGAGCGTGCTCGTCTACTCGCAGTTTCCTTGTGGGAATCAGGACTTTGGTTACAATATGTTCTGCCTTCCAAAAATCTAGGCACCCTTTTAGATAATAACTAATAAATAACCCATTTCGGGTGGCCACCTCTTTGCGTTTAGGTTCTCCTTGCCTAGTTGCACACCGTTGCCAGTGTGGTAAAACCGTTGTTAGGTTTGGTCACCATCATAAATAACACAAAAATGTAACGAAAATCGAAAATAGTGACGGCTCGCTCTGCTTGCCGACAACATTTTTAGCAAGGTATTTCCCAAACACTGCAAAACATCTATAAACGCCACAAAATATTCGCGGCTTGCTCACACAGTCACACATTTCGTACTTTGGTCCAGAGCTTGACCCAATGTCGGCCACATTGCAAAATTTATAAACAAAACTTAAACAAAAAATTCCGCGGCTTGCTCGCGTCGCGTCGTCCATTGAGGTCAATAAGCTAAACACTGCAACATTTTTGTTGCTCGCTCCGCTCGCCGATAATAACTTGTTGTCCTGCTTATGGTCAAATGCTTGACAGGCGTTTATGATCACTTCGCCCACCACCACGAAACAGTTTCGCTCCTCCGCCCGCCACTATTTTCCCCATCCTCCCGAGCTTGATCCATATGATCACCTTACCATCACAAAAAAATTACACTACACATAATTTTTAATTTTTTGCATTTCTCGCTCTGTTAACGTTTACAGGTTTTCCCAGTCCCCCCGAAATTACTACCTACTTATGGCCCATACCAAAATATATGTATGATATGTGTAGGTAACAGTGGATCACCGCCCCCGCCCACTGCGCGCGCGCCGCGGGCGCAGCGTGCGGGGGAATTCGAAGTCGGTTTACCAACATTAAAATCACTACCTATAACATGTTTCCCTTACAAATTTAAGGAAAATGTGGCCAGGTTAACATAATCTGACCACATTTTCCAGTGCTGTTATAGCAAGCCGCACCCTAAAAGAAAGGGAAGAACAGGTAAAGTTCTTAGCGGAGCTAAAACGTCAGGCTGCAGAGAAGGTAAAGCAAGATGACATGGAAACCATCAGAAAGGGGAAAGAGTGGGAGCAGCATGTGGCTAACCAGAAGAGAAGGCGGCGTGAAGAAAACAAACAACATCAGAGAGATATTCTTGAGCAGTAAGTGAACATGCTACTTATGAGACATTGTATAATCTTGGTACTAGCGGTATTTTTGGTTCATTGTAAAACAATGCAAGTATCAAGTTTTCTTTTTCGTTTTGTAAAGGTATTCTTTGCGATAATATATTTTTTAAATAGGATTTACTAGGACTGTAATTTCACAGAGCGCACGAGATTTCCGAAAAGAACCGAAGGGAATACGAGACAGAGCTCAAAATGCAGTTACTGGATAATAAGAAAGCTCACAAACAAATGGATGCCTTAAAGGAGTTCGAAGAAGACTTCGTAAGGATTTCGAGCTTATGTATTCAGCAATCAATAAGGTATATCAGTCAAAGTGATGGGCACAGGAAGTGGTCGCGGCGGCATGAGAATCGATCACTACAACTCTGCCCGCGGATGTCGTAAGAGCCGACTTGTACCTACCGGAGGGAGCAACAGCTTCCTTAGCTTCCTTAGAGAATATCCACTGCGAGGATATTCTCAATTCACATACGTATGTTTTTTATGTACTACATAATAATAATTATCTATGATAATAATTAATTAATTAATCTTTGCCAATTGGAGTCCGATTTCGTTTTTTTTTCTTTATTAGTTTTACCTATTGGTATTTAGATGAGATATTTAGATGTAAGAACTCTGTGTATGCAACAATGGTTATAAAAACACCAACATGTGAGAAGACGTAGGGTTAGGTACAGTACAGATTAAAGACATTTCAAAATTAACTATGAATTATTGATATGTGCACAAACCGCTTATAGGTAAACAACACTTGCATAATAAATAACATGTATCTGGTAGGTAAGTAGGTCCAATTTAAATAAGTCTAATTTAAGATAGAAAAAGGACAGAAAAAGCGAGACCATAAGGGTTTCGAAAGGTTCCGATATCCGATCTTCGAAACCCTAAAAACAATAAAGTCACAAATAATTATTTTATAGACTTGACATGTCTGGGCAAGATGGTATTACTAAGGATACTTATGTTATGATATATATTATATATTATATACGTTATAATATTAAGCCATCTAAGGTATAAAGAGAGGATTGAAGTCTATCAATCAACAGACATAAATTAAACTAATTTAAGTTAAAAAAGCTTTTATCGAACACTAAGGTTAAATTGGTATAGTATGATTATCATCAGGTAATAAGATAAGTATTAAACTTTATTAAGTATTTACCTAGAAGGTTCTAGATTTGTAACCGTTTTGTGTAAGTGCCGAAGTGCTTACACAAAACGGTGCAGCCGTTTTGTGTAAGCACTTCGGCACCTAGGTACATATATCTTCTTTTTGCAACAGAAAGTCAAGAAGAAAGCAGAGATATTGGCTGGTTTGAGAGAAGCATCGAGGCAGTGCGACAGGAGAAAGGCTGAGCTAGTAGCAATAGATCGGATGGACGACCGCCTCATCGAGGTGCTGAACCAGTCTCGCGCTAGGATTGAGAATAGACGGAAGCAAACAGAAATTGCGGTGAGTATCCCGTTTTGTCTCTTCCCTTTTCTTCCTTTCCTCCTTTTTCGATGCCCGCAACTTCATCTCAGAATGATACGCAAATAATTATTTGGGGTCTGACTTTTTGTATACAATATCTGGATAAAAATATTTTAGTAACAATTAACAGTAAAACCTTCTCTGATAATATCCAACAAAATGCAATTTGCGTGCACCACCCGCCCTCCTGCAAATTAACATGCCATCAGAGAAAGTAAAACAAGATCCGCCAAGTGCGAGTGTGACTCGCGCGTCGTGGGTTTCGAACGTTTGTCAAGTATACCAATATGTACTATAGGTACCGGTTAGAGACTTCGCTATTTAATAAATACCTAAAAACAGAATATATTCCCAACCACTCCATTAACCTCCCCATCAATGGGGTGGTTGGGAAAAAAATCACATCCACCCCATTACTCAAGTCAATGGGGTGGATGGGAATTTTCGCCCCATTGACTTGAGTAAACCACCCCGCTGACTTTTTAATAATACCTCTAGAAATATTAAATCTCACTATTCATAGGATTTACTATTCACATAATTGAGTATTAGTGTTCTTACTCGAAAAATCGAAGTCGAAAATAAAAAGCCAAGCTATTTGAGCAAGGCAAGTTCTGGTTTATTGTAGGTAGGTTACGTAGGTACGAGTAGGTACCTATATTTGAAATGGATCGTTTTGAAAACTACGCAGATTAGGGGGTAGAAAATTTCAAATTTAACATCACAATTTGTAGGAATGTAGGCTGAAAAAGTAGCTCAGCGAGCTATGGAAAGAGCTATGCTCGGAGTTTCTCTGAAGGATAGGATTCGTAACGAATACATCCGACAGAGAACCAAAGTTATCGACATAGCAAGCTGAAGTGGCAGTGGGCTAGCCATATTTCGCGAAGCACCGACAACCGCTCTGGGGTAAAGGTGTTCTCGCGTGGAGACCGCGACTCGGCAAACGTAGACGCCCTCCGGCCAGGTGGGATGACGATCTGCGAAAGACTGCAGGCAGATGCTGGATGCGGCAAGCTGAAGACAGGGCGCTATGGCGCTCATTGGGGGAGGCCTATGTCCAGCAAGTTCGTTCAGATAGTGACTTCACTGATAAAGGAGCTGCCAAGTTTCAAAGCAGTGGATAAACTTAATTTGTTTCGTTCTTTCATTTATTAATTTGTGTCTTGGCAAGTCCAACAATAAATCAAATGATGTGGTTTGATTTATTGTTGGACTTGCCAAGACACAAATTAATAAATGAAAGAACGTAACAAATTAAGATTATGAACTCCTGTGAAGTTGGCACCAATCTATTATGATCTCAGCTATTTTATCGGCGAAGCCACTATCTGAACGAACTTGGCTGGTTTTCACATTTATATTTTTGATTAGATGCAACTAACTTGTGTGTAACTGTAAATGTAACTTCAATATCGGCACCGATATTGATACCTCGAAATGTAAAATTTTGTTAGATTTCGGATTTTTTTCTCCGAAAAAGTTTGATCATCTACCCTCACACCAAATTTGAACTTCCTAGGATAACTAGAAGCGGTTTAGGTTTTGATGAGTCAGTGGATAACTAGAAGCGGTTTAGGTTTTGATGAGTCAGTGGATAACTAGAAGTGGTTTAGGTTTTGATGAGTCAGTGGATAACTAGAAGCGGTTTAGGTTTTGATGAGTCAGTGGATAACTAGAAGCGGTTTAGGTTTTGATGAGTCAGTGGATAACTAGAAGCGGTTTAGGTTTTGATGAGTCAGTGGATAACTAGAAGCGGTTTAGGTTTTGATGAGTCAGTGGATAACTAGAAGCGGTTTAGGTTTTGATGAGTCAGTGGATAACTAGAAGCGGTTTAGGTTTTGATGAGTCAGTGGATAACTAGAAGCGGTTTAGGTTTTGATGAGTCAGTGGATAACTAGAAGCGGTTTAGGTTTTGATGAGTCAGTGGATAACTAGAAGCGGTTTAGGTTTTGATGAGTCAGTGGATAACTAGAAGCGGTTCTGTAGGTTCGATAATGTCTGAAATATATACGGCAAGTCTGTAGGTTCGATAATGTCTGAAATATATACGGGACCAAAAGTGTGTCTGTGCCCAATGGACGAACCATTGGTAAACATACACACTGCTATTGCGTTGCACGTTTCTTTCCAACCTTGGCTGGACGCTCTACCGCGCGTCTCAATCCCGACCAGAGGGGATTTTGAAGAAATTGAAATAACCTAAACGACCAGAGTGTTTAGGAGAGGCAAGCGAAGCTGAACGTTCTTGAAGCCATCAGCAATAAGCTGCAGTCGGGAGACGCCGAGCGCGAGGCTCTCGAGCAGAGCATGTCGGACAAGGCGCGCAAGGAAATTGAAATAATGTGAGTTCTTAATAATATTTTCTTTTATTTATAGGAATCTTTTAATGATGTTGGTCATATATACACTTAAAGTATCCGTGGCTTGTAAGTAGTGATTCGAGTTTTAAATTTCTCGTAAGGTGGTTTAGAAGGTAGGTAGACACATGATTGATGGTTTCAAAATTTGTATCATTATAATGCCTCAAGACGGGCGACCACGCGACGGTAATACCTACAGCCCAAGAAGACGCGCTCGCGAGATGATCGCGACTCGTGGTCTCTTCGAGACAAACGAGCGTGATTCCTGGAAAAGGTGAGCTAGGTATTTGCTCAGCTGTGGGATCTTGGTGTATTGTATTGTTAGTAGGTTATTCAATGTATAAGAATGGCATGGCATCGAATTAACTCTTATGTTGGTTATGTTTAAGCGCGGAGGAGCGTTTGGATCGCGAGGCGGCGAACCGCGCGCGCATGCGCAAGGAGCGCAACGACACGCGCGCGCAGTGGCTGCAAGACGAGCAGCGCCGGCTGCACGAGCAGCGGAACATGCAGAGCTGGGACTGCATGAACCGGTAACAAGACCATCAGTACCTAGTTAACAAAACAAATTACATCTTGTGGATACCACTAATTACAACTAGTAAGTAGAACTATAGACTAGAGCAAACAGTTGAGCTAGACTAGAGCAAACAGTATGGCTGTATGGCACAAAGCTGATGCGTTGCGCCTGGTGGTGGCGGTGTATACGTACAGTACAGGTATGTACCGAACTACTCTACTCTACGTCATAACATAACTAGGTACTCTTTAAAAAAATAAAAAAAACATTTTTGGTTGTTGATGCTGCAGCCAAAACTGTATTTTTTTTATTAATTTTTGTCTGTCTGTATTTTGGGCGCGTCACGCCGAAACTACTGAATGAATTCAAATTAAACTTTGCATGATTTGAGTTCATACTAGTTATCTACGAGGAATATTTACTTGAATGAGGACTTAAACTACTTTTTTCTCGGACTTGGAAGAGGGGATGAAAGTCACATTTCTTGGCCGCGCATCACGCTGAAACTACTCAATGAATTCAAATGAAACGACATGATTTGAGTTCGTACTAAGAAGAAGGACATAATTATGATACTTTTATTCCCCGAAATTCAGTACGGTTTCCTTGGGGAGAGGAGATTAAAGTCAAAGTGTGTTATCAGTAGATTGAAGAAAATATCAAGCTGTGTCAATGTGTACGTTTTTAGGGTTCCGTACCCGAAGGGTGAAAATAGAACCCTATTACTAAGCCTCCGGCTGTCCGTCCGTCAGTTTATCACAGGGCTCTATCTCATGAACCGTAAGAAAGAGTGTGAAATTTTCAGAGAATGTGTATTTCTCTAGCCGCTATAATAAAAATAAAATAAATATCCAATCTAAAGGGAGTTTCCATACAAAAAACGAGCTTTTTTGGCTATTTTTGCTATTTGTCTGTCAAGGCTGTACCTATCTCTCGAACCACAATAGTTAGACACATTAAACTTTCTATAAATAAGTAACACTTCAACTGTAATAACAACAAATAGGTACTAAAAATATAGTTGGAAATTTAAAGGGGTCTCCGAACAAGTGAAAATTTGATGTGCTTTGAAAAAGTTGCCTGATTTTTATGAAATTATGAATGAATATATTTTATTTACCTTAAAACTACGATACACAATTAACCTTAATACTATGTTAATTTATACTACTTAAGTTACAAAACAAATTTACTTTGTAGCAGTGTTTTACGATACGGAACCCTTCTGTGCGAGTCGACTCGCACTTGGCGGTTTATTCTGTCCCTTAACAGTTCCCGCGATTCTAGTTTATTTTTAACATGAGAGTGAGTTTTTCAATTTTCAATGATGGCATTCATCCGCTCGCTTTATATTCGTGCACTCGTATCTTCAGATACAAGGAGCCCAATTCTGCTAACCAATTGCTTCACTATGACATTGGTATCGTCAGAGAATCGTTACGTAAAACTCTTTGATGAAAGACACTCCAGATAGTGCGTGCGGTGATATTGCACGGAGATATTGATAGAATGGCCCGTATCCTGATTATTATACTTAGGTACGATACCGAACATAAACAACGCTCTTAGGCTCTCTATCAACGCAATGGCTGTTTCATTCGAGAGACACTGTGGTCAAATGTGAATAAATACCTAGTCAGCCGGCATGGCAAATGTGAATAAATACCTAGTCAGCCGGCATGGCAGACGCGAACGAAGTCACGGGTACTCAGCTAGTAGCAACTACCACTGAGCTGGTACTCTGTATCTGCTCCGTGCCTAACCAACCGTTAATTGGCGACAGCTCAGTCATTGGCCATCGCCATTAACAACCACTACCTACTGACAATCTGATACAAGAGAAAGGAAAGGGCATGCTGATGTGGACTTCAGTAGGAAAAGTATATTTAGTTTATTCTAAAGTGTATTGAACTGTGTTTCAGATTCAAGAACTTGGAGATTTATGAAGACTACAAGAAGAGAGTGCATCAAGAGGAACGGCGGAAGATTAATCAGTTCAGAGATGACATGCTGTTCCAAATAGTAAATTTGATCAGTATTTGCGTTAGATGCCCTTGTTTTACAGAAAATAGTTTAAATAGTAAAAATTATATTTCGTAGCTTAGTTATGTGAACATGGGCTCGGTCAGATGACCAGCGTTGGTTACGAACGCAACCAACATAATGCCGGGACAGTTTTGTGAAACGAGCATGTTTTAACTGTTTCTCTTGTTTATTTGCTTTATGTTAGAAATAGACCAAGCATCACTGTGTTACAGAAAGAGCGCAAAGACCGTGAGGCCCGCGAGCGCGCTGAGACTCGCTACTTCTACGGAAAACTCGCGCTGAGCAAGCTGCGCAACGCCGACAACAAGCTGCTCTCGCACACCGACCAGCTGCTGCAGGTCAAGCAATTACCTACCTCCGTTGTTGTTAGATAAGATTATCATTTATTTATGGTATATTATTACAAGGTAGGTAGGTATAGCTTTCCGAGACATCACGGTCACGTGGGTGACTCTACCCCAACGAGTGAGAAGACGAATCTGTTTTCTGGACCAGTAGCGTTAGATCGTAACTCCCCGAGCTCCATAAATTACCTGTACGAATATACCTCTAATAAAACTATGTGGTTTTGTACTAATTATTAATTACAATTAGTCGTGTTTATCTAAAACTGTTTTGACTGATATCTAACACATTTTTTTTATGTATTTTTTTTAATTGACTGTTTATTTCCCAACTGGCAACTGGACAGTGACGTAGCATGTGTCACTCTCCGGAGTGACTCCATTCGCACCTTGTTTTGTTGGACCATGCATTTAATGTGATAGGTACTGCGCCTAGTTGATCATAAATTGATAAAATGGTCTCAATAGTTTGTCCTTTCGAACATAAGTAGTGTAGGTACATACATACTTACAATAATTTGTTGCCACCGGTTTGTACAACCGTTCTAGGTCCATATAGGTACAATGGTTGCCTGGCTCTGGCTCAGAGCTCTTAGCGATATGGCCACCCAATGTAATGTCTTGTCCTGTTTAGTATTTTGCTTGGAGTGCATATAGGTGCCTACTTATTGTAATGTTGTAGGTATATACTACTAGGTAGTAACTGTTCAATGTTGATTGCAGGAGGCGCGTGACACTGGCTGCCCCGAGTTCCCGCTGCGCAGCTGTATCGACGTGAGTAATAATTAATTGCTATTGAAAAGTTACCCACTATTCTGTCCTTAGTACGGCCTTTTAAAATGGCCGTCAGTTGCCCTGCCTTGAATACGGCCGGTATCTGACTGACTGAAAAAATATGTAATTGCACGCACTTCTTCTTTCGGACATTCCATCTCCATATCCCATATTGGTCCCCTGATTTTATCTCACGGGAGGTAATGCCCATAATCCCCACGCTGGGCATGCGCAGTTCGGTGGTAGAATTGTTCTGCAGGGGTCGCTGCTGGTGGTTATCCCTTAGTCGCCTCTTACGACACCCGCGGGAAGAGTTGGGGTGGTGCAAATTCTAAGCCGGCACCACAGTCCACACAGCATAGCACTTCTTCTTTTGAACCTGATCCCACGCTAATTGGTCGGCGCACAATAAAAGTTACCTACTTTGAGTAGGTGATATATGAAGTACACGCACGTTTTACAATATTCTTCATACCACTTTCAAAGTCGCACAAAATAACCAGCCCACATTTTGTCCCGCAGCGTTACTGCAACCTGTACCGTCTATACCCCATGCCGGACCTGCCCGCGTCGATGAAGGAGCACTTCAAGCGGTACAAGCCGACGGACGGCAGCCGCCCCGACCCCCCCTACCGCGACCCCGGGGCCCCCGCCCCCGCTAATAACCCTCACGGGAGCGGCGCGGCACCTGATAGGAACGGGCTTAATGATCCGGAGAAGGTAATTCATAAAGTAATTCATAACAAGGAGATTCATAAACTCCAGCCAAATTTGATGGAGAAAGTTTTTAAACAAACCGCGCCTATTTGACCTAAATTTTACTTTGTTGCTGTTTATTTTTATACGCAATATATAATTCCTGTTGATTTGAGATCTATCCTTTAATAAATATTGCTAACAAAAATATCAGAAACTCGAAGTCAAACATGAGAATTTTAGTTCTATTTGTTGTGGCTTGTTTATAAACATTTCCCATCGATTTTGGTTGGAGTATAGTAAGGTTAGGTTAGGCACTACTGGTGTGAGTGCGGCGGATGCGTTCGTGGAGTGAGGTTGTGCGGTCCTTCCGAGATCACGCGTGTGTCGAGGTTGTGAACTTTGTTTCTTTGTGCTAGGTTGTGCTGTTGTTTGGACTGTGAGGAGTGGGGTTTGTGTGGTCGTGTCTGCAATGGACGCGGCAGGGAGTGCCGGGCGCGCTGGCGCCGCGTTGGCGGGGCCGTCTGGCGCCGCTGTGGCGGGGCCGGCTGCGCGCGGTCGGGCAACGGGCGCGACGGTGCTGTCGCCAGCTGCTGCGTTGCCTGGAGCGGAGGCGGTGGCGGGCGCGTCGGCCGCGCAGCCGGCGTCGGCTGGACGCGGCCGTGCGGGGCCCGCCGTCGCCGCCGCTTTAGGTTATGGCGGTCCCCGTCGAAGCGCCGACATGTAGCGGCGGAGGATGGAACCGACGGTTCGTGGAACTCGGACTCGGAGGACGAGGAGCCTGGGTCCCGGGGACCGTCGAAGGTCTCCCGAATGGTTACGCGGGCGAGTAGTGCGGCAAGGGGCCGCGCGCGTGTGCGTAGGGCCGCGGACGAGGCGAAGGGGCTCAAGCTCCGCGCCAAGCGGGAGGTGGCCGACCTGACGGCCCGATACCGGCGTTCTACGCCGACTGCCTCGGTGGCTCAGTCGCCAGCGGAGGGCGAGGACAGCCCGGCTACAGCGGCCGTGATCGTCGAGCGGGCCGCAGCGGCCACACCCGAGCACTCTGCCCGTCTGAGGAGGATCGCAGCGATCAGTGCTACCGCTGTGGTGAGGCCGGCCATAAGGCCGGCACCTGCGTCGCCAAGCCGCGTTGCACCCTGTGCGCGGAGGCGGGCAGGCCTGCGGAGCATAGGTGTGGTGCCAAGGCGTGCACTGCACCGGTAAAACGAGGTGTACCAGTGGCTAGCGGTGGCCCTAGGGCGCCATCGCAGCCCGAGTGCCCAACGACCCCCGGTGCAGGGGCGGGGCCAGAGGCAGGTGCCATGGACACCGTGTCTTAGATGGCCACATGCAGATTCCTGCAGGCGAATCTCAACCACTGTGCACGGGCCCAGGACCTGTTGATTCAGAGCCTTGCGCAGTGGCGGATTCATGTGGCGGTCATCGCAGAACCCTACCGGGTCCTGCCGTACGAAGGCTGGGTGGGTGATGACGACGGTTTAGTCGCGATTGTCACCCGGACGGCTGCCGGGGTGTTGCCGCTGGAGCGGGTGTCGAGGGGGAGCGGGTGGGTTGCCGGGGAGGTGGACGAGACGCTTATAGTCGCCGTTTATTTCTCCCCGAACGCCCCGCTCGCTCGCTTCGAGCAGTACCTATGCGAGTTGGAGACGCTGGTCGCCGGTCGGCGCTCACGCCACGTGCTCGTCGCCGGGGACATCAACGCCAAATCGGCGATGTGGGGTTCCCCGGTGACGAATGCGCGCGGCAGGAAAGCGGAAGACTGGGCTGTGGCGGGTGGGTTTACGGTACTAAATCACGGGGGCGTCAACACGTGCGTGCGGCGGGCAGGCGGCTCGATAGTGGATGTCACGTTTGCCGCGAGTGAACTTGCGCGCCGCATCACTGATTGGAAGGTCTTGGAAGGGGTGGAGACGCTGTCGGACCACCGGTACGTACGATTCGATGTTTCGGCTCTTTCTGCGGCTCCGGTGGACCCGTGGCGTCCCCTGCCGGGTGACCCGCCTCGCTCCATACTTAGGGACTTTTTTTCTTGCAGCCATCAACTAGCGGCGGCGACGGCGACAAGAAAAAGGAAGTGGTTGCTGATTTTAAAAGAGCGGCCCCGGCCAATGGCTTGCAGAGGAAACCCGCTCAAGTAAGGACGTAAAGATAATGTATGCATACATAGGTACATCTACTAGGTACTCATCCCACTCAGCAGTAGTTCATCTGTACCTACCTACACTAGCCAAACTTGATGTGGAATGTTTGTAGACAAACCACAACACAGATAACTAAAACTCACTTGCTTGGCGTCGAGTTTCAGTTATAATTGTAAGCAATATTTATTGAAGAATCTCAAATCGACAATTAGGTAATGTAAAGTCAGGCGTGTAAGACGCGATGCCGAGTGAATTTTAGGTTAAGTATGGGCGGATTGTTCACAAGCATTCCACGTCCAGGTTGGCTAGTGTAGGTTCCTAAACTTTCGCTCCCTATTTCTGATTCCAGACTGACTTGACTCTGCCTCTAATAAACGTGATCCCCTGCCGAAACAACTCCTGCACCTGCGAGCTCAGCCAATGAAACTGCTTTATACAAAATAAACAATTTTTATTCATTCGTTTACATGTCGGTTTGTTACAATATTTATTAGAGAGCTTTATGGCACCTGTGATGTGACCGCATTACGTAGAAAGCAGGTAACTTGCACTCCGGTTTAATGTCTAAAGTTTTAATATTTAACGCATAAAAGCAGCTGTTTAGGTCTTCTAGAAACCAGTAAACTGGCACCTGCTTTCTTCATGAATGCGTCTTTGTGACTAGATAATGTTAAGGTGGTCGAATTCTGATATTACATTGAACATTGTACTCTGTGGTTTATTCTAAACTATCTTAACTAGATCTTTGGTCGAGATGAGTGTAGCTACTAATGGCTTTGTACTACAGATTTTAGACAAGTGAAATAGAATCAGAAACCGTTGACCTGTATGTAAGTCACAGGTACAACTACATATATTATATCCTAACTTATTGACAGTAAGATCTATATTTCTCTGACAATAATAAACGAGTTATGTCCAGAGTATTCAATATAATTTGTGCGTGTAACGATCCGTGCTCTCAATCTATTTACCGAAATCTCTCACCACAGCACCACTTAATACTTTCGTTCGCTTTGGCTTACAATATTGTCTAGTTAATGCTAACAGCTTGTTATTGCTTACGATACTGCTCTTGGAATGATAAATTTACAGTCAAATAATGAAATGTGCTCAATGGATACTATTTACTTTTGTCAAAGGTTGCGTTTCGCTTTATTTTAGTGAATTTATTTCTAGAATACTTACAAGACTTTGCAGATGTTAATGATCCAATTGAATAAAAAATCGAGTCACTTTACAAGTTGTATCATTTTAAATGGTCAGAAAAAAGTTTAGTTAGTAGGTACGTAAACAATATCAAAATGTTTTACAGTTACAAAATCAGAATTATGACATGGCTACTAAATATTTGTAACGTTCGAATGGTTCGGTCGAGACTCGGTCGCTGTCGTCACTAACTATTTTGATACTACAAGAGGATATAGTTCAATTTATCTTTCACATCAGCTCACTTAAGCTTCTATAGGCCATCGATATTGAACTTTATGAAGTTGTAATAAGATCCCTCACAGCTCGTCACCACACAACCAACTTAATCTAACTTGTACTCTTGTGCGTTCGAAATTAAAACTAAACTTATGTCATGGATTATCTAATATTATGCTAAAATGGCATGGATTTGTGCTGGCAACGCGTAGGCCGATCATTTAAATTATCTAAATATATCTGAGAAATTGTTTACGGGAAATGAGGTATAGAAATGGACTTAAAGTCTGTTTTAATCTACTCATAATAATTTTTTGTTCAGTAATACTGCAAATTTTCTTACATAATCTTAAAAATCTATAAAGTTCTATAAGAATAAATTACAAGACAAAGTATATCTAAATCTATAAATCTACATATCTACACTCAAAAACCATTATTTCATACACTGCAATACATTGTGTCTGATATACCAGTGTATTTATTTCAACATCTGTTATTAGATCAGTAAGGCAAGGTCGGACAAATCATCTTACATTAAAATTTACATCAACACTCCATACACACAAATTAAAAATATAGGCGGAGTGACAAAACAAAACATGGAATTAAATAAGTTCTCCGACATAAAATAAAATACATTATTCTAATTAATAAATTAAGTAACACAAATAAACTAATTCGTTTGGCACTAATCTAACTATAAACTATCTTGGCCAATACTTCGAAATGCATCAAACAATTTGAATTGAAATGCTTTTCCACATCAACCCAGTATTAACAGCTTACAGAAAAACAAACTACAATATAAGTTCCTACAATACATTTGCGGGATGTTGAAGAGTTCGTTTGTTCACATAAGATTACTATTTAGCAGCTGAAGCTGGGCTTCGCACTCACTCCTTATAATAATTGAATAAACGGTGGAAAACTTTTAGTATAATGTGTTCAATAGCCCCAATAATATACACAGAGAGCATCGTCCAAGGCACTTGTGGATGTGTCTAGGTTACAATGAAGTGCAAGTTAAGGCAGGTTGGCGTTCAATTAATTATAATATTATTCTTATTTAAGTCGTAGCCGGGCCGAATAAAATAAACAAGGGTTTTTCGATTGTGTTGATAAATCGACGTCTTTAAGTAAATAAATTAAATAATTAAGAACATAATCAGATTACAAGGAAAAGCAAACCCAACCTTCTGAGGGTCTACGCGAATGAATTTATACTGGAAATTTGCTATTGTATGTAATTAATGAGTATTTTTAAACATTCGCGATTTGTTATCACAAGGTACGCGATAAATCTTTAATTGGTGAGTCATCCTGGCCGATAAGTCAATTCAAGTCGGTCTCAGTAAATATGCATTCTTAAACGGAATTCTGAATTCCCAATTTCCATGAAAAACCAAAGCTACTGTGACTCCCAGCGTGTTAAATAAAACTTTAAAGTCTCAATACTCGTCTAACAGGGGTTGTTGCCCCGGCTACAACTTTCGAAGCTGATAAACACGTGTATATTCAAGTAAGACTACAGGTTCAAGTGGCACCCCTAGCGGACTCCATGGCGTGGTCGAGACACCTCGACACGAGCTCCAGCTTGTTGAGGCAGGCAGCGGCCACCTCGCCGCGGGGGGTGCTGGAAGGAACAAGGCTTTATTGGTTTGGGGGTAAGGTTTGTTTTGCTTTGGCAATATGGTTAATTAAGCTTTGTTCCGTGAAGGATTGGTTTGCCGCCATCAGTTACTGAGATAAGGCCTGTGACAGACGGACAGACAGACTTAGGCCCGTGTTATGAAAGCTTGAACAGTCATCGATCTATGCTTGAGTGACGCTATTCACGACGTGCGCTAACAATTATTGTTAGCCCACGTCGTGAATAGCCTCCTAAATTTGTAGCCCTTAATTTTTTTATTCTTTTTTATGGGTTATTTATTATTTACCTCAAAATGAAGGGATCCGCTCGAGGTGAGTTGTTATAGGGAGATCCTCGCCCGAAGTCACCAACTGAAATGCATTTCATGTATTGTAAAAGTGATCATAAATATTTTAGGTACTATTGCAATAAAGTAATAGATGGCGGTGATTAGGTAAGGCTGTGATTACGTCGCGTTTGAAAATTTTTTGCTCGTAAGCGAAAGAAAAGTCAACATCAAAAAACAATGTCTTCTGCATCATCGTGCCACAAATAAAAACACTAAAGCCATTTATCCCCACCCGTTAGGCGTCTATGGAGATAAAAAATCTGAAAACAGGCGACTATCTAAGCTAGACGCTTGCAGTGTGGCCGTGGCCTTAGAATGATGTAACTACGGGACAAACTGTCTCAGGGGGTAAGTTACGGTAACAGAAGACGAGTCAGGCAAGCTGACCGTCAGCTGTGCCTGTTCAGAGATGGAGCCAGTCAACCACCGTGACCACAAGTACATGCTACTCGTAGGTTCAGTACGTTAACAGAAGTAAACACTAGGTAATGCGTTACCAGAAGGCGAGGCAGGCAGGTTCAGCCTCAGCTCTTGATTCAACAGTCGCCGCGCCACGTGGGGCGTGCCGGCGCCGGCGCCCGCCGCGGGGGAGGGGCGGTCGCGGGAGGGGGGAGACGTGCCGATGAGCGGGTTGCTGCTGGAAATGTACTAGGAGGGTTAAATATAGAGGTAACGTCTCTGAATTAATACTTACAAATTATATCGTCAATGTTTAAAATTTTTTCGGGTCCTTTGGTTGTCACGATTTGAAAAATATCGTAGCTGTTGAACGAGATATTTTTTTGTAATAAAAAGTTCATAAAATACACTCAAAAAATTGGTCTTTTAAAACAATTTTTAGAGTGTATTTTAAGATATTTCATTTGAAATAGCCGTGTTTTGGGTCTTCCTGATTTCCGTCTTCATCATTGTCACCTGAGCACCGCATGAGGTATGCAACCGATTGGTAACAATTCCCAACATCCGTAACTTCGCACCTGAGTAACTCTCATTTTAGACACCTCTCAAGCTCTTTGCGATTATTAGTCAGTTTACAATAAAGTTCTATAAAAAAATCTTTACTTGAGTGAGAGCTGTTGAATCTGATTAGCGTTTAGAGCAATCGTTGTAATACAGGTGTACTCACGGGGTGTTCTTCGAGGCCTCCCTTGGCCGCAGCAGGCACGCGGCGGCCAGCGTCCTCACGTGAGATCGGCGCCGCACCAGGAACTGCATGCGTACCACTGCCACTACCGACCACGCGGCACTCCTGTGGATGTAGACATACGCAATTATTTATTATTTTTTTATATTCTACTCAGGACGAGAACCTGGATGAGACTGTATGGCCGTAAGAAAGCACAAGAGTTTGGAGGTCTATGTCCAGCAACGAGTACATTCCGGCGGAGTAGATAGAGATGCGCTTCATTCATCCTAACGCCTCAGAAAGTTATCAGATATCGATCCCTTGTAGGATCAGATCGGCTTCCTCGATTAGTCGCTTCATGACGCAGGTTTAGGGAGAAATATGAAACCTTTTGCCCAGACTAGGTACTGAACCAATGAGATGAATGGAAGCTGGAAGGGGAGGTCTTTACCCATGGATCTTCACGGAGTGACCTCAGGTGTTTGATGATTTCTTATTGCTGTGTCACTTTTTCGTTCGCACTACGTATCCAACTAAAACAATACTATGATACTCACTTGAACCTGTTAGGCCTCTGCTCCGGCCGCGGGCGCGCCGTGATCTTAAGCTCCCGCTCCACGACTGCGTACCCGTGCAGCACGCGCTGCAGGTAGCGCTTCTGCCACACCAGCGCCTTGCGGCAGCTCTCGAGGCGCAGGCAGCGCCCGTGGAGGTAGCGAATCTGGAAACAGTGAAGGAAGCTTTAGACACAGTGTAGGCTATAGTGTTAACGTATAACGCTATAGAACAGACGTTCTATATGCGTTATTGAGACGTCGCATAGTTGCTAGAATAAGACTAACTCCGGATTGGGTGAATTAGACGAAATAATAACCACAATGATTCGGTGATTATTACGTTTAAATAAATAAATAAATATTGCTGAACAATTCACATAGCATCTATTCCCAAGCTAAGCAGAGCTTGTGTTATGGGTACTTGATGGATGACTGTTATTCATTATAAATTATATTACATAGATAGATATTTTTATTATACATAGAAAACACTCAGAACTCCCGGAACAAATATCCGTAGATCGTACAAACATTTCACCCAAAGCGGGAATCGAACCCGCAACCACCTGCCCGCTGCGCCACAGAGGTCGTCATTTGTGCTTATTCCATTCAGATTTAACGCCTAAGGATTGGAGGTTCATCATCAAATAGAAAATCTGAGGTCACCTTTTCAGAGTACCTAGAAGGTACGAAATAACTCCTTACTATTTACTGGCGAACCTCTTTGGTTCGGCAGAAAATTGTAAGGAGTTTTTTCACGACAACCGTTGCCGAACCAAAAACCAACCGTCAAAAATTCAAAATAGAACAACGTCAACTTTCTATGTCAACTTCTGTCAGTACCCAGTTTTTGGAGTATGGGACGTTGTTTTTGTATTTCCGCGCATATTTTATAGTTAAAGATTATTTTTAGTTAAATCCCGCAGTACCATGAGGCATCAGTAGAAAGTTTACTAGATTACAGAGCGATGGAGCCCGGCAAAGGAGATTCGCCAAAGCTTCCCGACATGGTGTAAGTGGAGTCCCTACCCTACTCTTTATACATGCTTTATACCTACCAATAGTAGCGAGACAGGTATAAAAATATGATATACTAGCTAATGGCCGCGGCTTCGCACGTTCTTTTCCGGGACAAAAAGTAGCCATGTACGTCCCCCGGATACCATTTACCTCCTTGCCAAATCTCTTTACGATCCGTTCAGCCGTTTAGGCGTGAAATGGTAACAGAGTTACTTACGAATTTAGATAGGTCGAGAGAGTAAGGTGGGGGGCCATCACTTGGCAAAGCACTCTTCAGTGTTTCTATAAACCAATGGAATTGTCTTACCACTGTATAATTAGCATAGTCAAGGCAGAGATTGCATTGATTCCTTACCAAAGCTAGTGAGCTTTATAGAAGTATCCCATAATCAGATTCAGAACGGTATTGTAGGATGTGCGGCGACCACCCTTCCATTACAACCGGTGAGGTGTGCTTGGGCGACAAGAAGCAAGAGAGGAAGGAGAAGTCCATGTCTTCCGCCAAAATCACACCAACCGTATGTGTTATTTTTATAAACATAATATTAACGACTTTGCGGCAAAATAGTACTCTACTGGACAATTTAACCGTTTTAGGAGCTGATTACTATATCCGCGTCTCTATGTTCTACTAGTGAGTGTTAAAAACTTTTCAGCCATCTCAAATAGAAGAAGAAAATCGCGAGGTGCGTTCGTGCGCCGTTTCGGAGCACACGCTGCGGCTCGTGGAGGCGAGACGGCGGGTACGATCTATCGAGACTATGCGAGCCGAGACTCGCAGTGAGGACGCGATCGGCCCGGGGAATAGAGCGTTGGTTCAAGGTAACTAAAGCTAGACTTTATAACGAAGCTCCAGTCAACACTCTTTGTTGGACGCGAGTCTTCACTCGTCTGTTATGTCTACCATGACATGCTTGGTAGATCGCAGTGGCGATATTAATTTATATTCTGCCCATTGCATCTCCAACTATCTACGATATCAGAGGAGTCTTCTTCTAAGGTTTTTATGATTATAGAGCGTAAGCCTCACACTGGGTTAATTTATAAGAAATCAAATAATATCCCAAAAAGTATCTAGTAGTAAGTAGTCTTATTCTAGTGAAGTTTATTCTAGTGAAGTTCAGAAGTACCTTGAGCTAGTTGGAAAAATGCTACGCGAAGATCATAGCCCTCATATCTGATAAAAAAATAATTCGTTGAACTTTTGCTTTCAGCACACATTCGGGATGCATAAACAAGTGCGTAAGATCTTGAATGCGTTGGGGGAGGCCATGTCTTGCAGTGGACAATTCGGGGCCGATGTATAGTATTGTATTTGTATTTATTTATTTTTTAAAACTTATTCTAATTTTACATTTTAACATTCTCTAAACCCTTCAGGATTTGTGCAGTATGTTACATTCCTCGAATTACTAGATATTATTATGAAGTGTACGTACGTTAGGTAGGTGCGAATTCTAACTTCTAACTATTATACTTATTTTAATTCAATAATAAAAACAAATTAGAACTAGTATTTACAATTGAAACAATTAAGCTAACTGCAGACTGTTGCAGAATTGAATTGTAATTTTCTTTGTCAATAAAGATTTATACTTATTTTACAAAAATTAATAAAGGTATGTACGTGCTTAAACATTACACAATGTTTGAAGTTAAAAGGTATTACCTACTTTAAATTATAAATAAGGATATATGTACAATGGCATTGTTCCATAGTAGTTTTTTTTGTCTCATGATGAATGAAAGGATAGATGGATGGCTTGTTTCAGCGGCGCTGGGCAGTTTCCGCTGGCCGCCGTACCTGGTGGCGGTGTGGGTGCTGGTTCTGTTGTTGACGCACGCGCTGCACTGCCTGGTCGCTGTGCTGGAGAGGGCGCTGCCTAGTGTCAGGTTAGTTGGCCACTATCTACCAATCTTAATCCTGTTTGGGGGAGGCACGTTCCGCAGTAGACTTATGAATGCCGATAGGTAGGTAGATCTTAATGTGGAGGTGCTATACTAATCATTTCTGCCTACTAGTACCTAGTCCGTGACGCGTTATTTTCCTACTGGTTTCTATGAAAAAGAAGAACAGATGAAGCTCGCACAAGAACGAATAAGCTGGCGTGTAAAAGAAGAGGCCTACACCCTGCTGTGCGTGCCAACGGGCTGAATGATGATATTTAGATTAGGTAGTCTGTTTCCCTTTTGGTCCATTTTCTAGTGTCACGTAAACCGTCTCACCACGATCTCACTTCGATGTCGACGCGGTATCGGCGGCAGCCAATCCAATAATATTAATTTTTACACTACAACTGCTACATTGGGTCCTTACACAAATTATAATCGTAGAACTACAGCTTTTTCTTAGCGGCTCATACCGATTCGGTGCGGTGCTTCCGATTAAACGTGACTTAACGAGACCCTACCGAACTAATATCAACAGAAAATGCTGCCAGTACTTCCGGTCCTGGGCCGAGGAGAGCTGGAGAGCTGGAGGCGAGGCAGAGACGTCCCGCTTCTACCCGCTCGGCCTGGCCACCGCGACGGGCCTGCTCTACGCGTTCTACTACGGACTGTACGCGGCGTACTGCCTCGCGGTGTGGGCTGTGGAGCCGCTGCTCACTGACGAGGACAAGAGGGATGTCGAGACTAAGGTCACTAATTACCTGGACGAGGTTAATAGCAAGACGAATACTTCTTCGAAACACTAACTTTTTATTTTCTCTGATGATCCTGTACTACTGTCCTATTTCTCCCTCCCCTCTGGAGACTTTTCCAGTCTTTCACGTGCGCGTCTAGTTCGTCTCAACATTTCTTCAAGCACTAATCATATTTTCATCTAGCCCAAAATAGGCATGGCTTGTGTGGCAGCATATTTCAATGCAACTTTTGAGTATTCTAAAATGTCGCTAATAGAAAAACAATAGCTTTGTAATAACATGACGAATTTAACTAACTCCCTTTGTTTGTGAAAGTATATTTAAAATTATAATGCGACCAACCTACCCGCCGAATAAAACCCATTCAATCTTTGTATAGTTTTATTGTTATAAAATATTAGGGAAAGCCAGTAAGTTCTACAAAGGCTACGCATACACTAGTTATAAAAACACTTAGTGACGATATATACTAACCAGTCAGGGTTTGCAGCCAGGCAGACAGCAGCGGACTAGAGGAAGTGAACGACTGCGTTGAAAAGAGAGAAAGAAAGTGAAATCTCTCTGATCATGTCTATGTTAGATATAGGATGCACCTCAATGGACATAGGGTAGGGTAGGGTATAGCCAGTTGCCACATATCACGTAGGTAGGGCATGAACAAACTTATTAATTGGACAAACCTCAGGAAAACATTGGCATTTCGTCACACCATCGCAGAGGCGATGGTCGCTACACGAAAACAACTACAAGCCCTTACCCTATTCCAGCACGATCAGATCATGACAGCCTGGATTTACGATAAAAGTGTGTGTCGGCGCCAATTCAAGATGATGCATAGATGCTAACTCACAAAACTCAGCACATTGCAAAAATCTAGGAAATGAGTGCTGAATATTTCAGTGCGGATTGGAATACTTTCGATTATTATGAAGTTTTGAATGCACTCACCGCCTGGTCCCGCTCGTCACTAGCGCGCGCCCGCAGCTCCGCCTCCAGCGTCTGGACTCTGCTTGTAAGCTGCTGCTTCTCCTCCTTCAGAGACGTTACCTCAGCCGAGCTGGTGGACGTGAGGCATTTCTTGAGCGAAGAGATCTCGCGGGCTAGCTCCGTCTTGTGCCCTTCGATTTCAGTCTGTAGATAAGATGGGAGTCTTGTACTTTGGACTTAAGATAAAGGAAATGAAAGGCAAAGTGGTCATCAAATGTCACAGGGTGGGTGCATAACCTTTTCGCGGAATAGGGTGGTGTGAGGTACATGTCGAGATTTTGCTCTTTGCAAGATGTGTAGAAGTTGTTAGAAAGTCACAGCACAAGACACAACAAAGCGATAGGAGGTCACCCAGCAGTCACCCAGGCTAATAATTATGATAATACGTAATCGTTGTGAAGCGACCTCTTCCATGCACGATAACGGTTCCCTATAGATGCTACAAGATGTGAACTCATATACCAGTGCGTCGTTGATAGGCCTCTGCCGCACTTTGTCGGTGGTGGTCAGTTTCCGTTCCAACTCCACGATGGTGGTGCTCTGCGTGTTGAGAAGCTCTTTGGCGCGCAAGAGTTCGATGCTCGCGTCGTGTTTCAATCTGAAAAGAAAATAACGAAAATAACAAAATAAATAAAATAAATAATAAAAGAAAATAACTTGATAGAAAAACCCGAAACAAAGAGAAAGCCCTGCAGTGGGAAAGATAAGTACATATATTTTTTTAATATTGATTTATATTAAACATTGTTTACATACTTAATCTACAGTTAACATAAACCGTTAATCGGTTTGTCCGTAAGCCTCAGTCTATATGTCTCTATGACTCTATTCATAAAAATTAATTGATACGAGTTTAAATCAGTTGAAGAAGGGAAATTGCCGATGTACAGAAAAAGCAAAGATTGGGCAGACAATTTCAGTCACATGCACAGGGAGAAATGTGAGCCAGAGAACTTTGGAGTTAACCACAGAAAAAATGGCGGCACCGTCGCTTATTTTTTAACCAAGAATGGTTAGTCTGTAGGGCTTATGAAGTTATGACCTGTAGTCGAACGCAATCCTGGTTTTAGCGTTATAGCATTAACATTTAACACACATCTGACTTGGACGACTTGCTCTATAACACTAACATAATATTAATTTACCTCCTCAAAAAAAACGAGACTTTATGATAGTTTCTCAGGTTTGTCTGATGACGGGTCTGTTCCCTTAGCTAGGCCTTGATTTAATATAAATGATACGTACCTCTTTAGTTCAGCGAGTTCGTTCTTCAGCGCCATGCATTGGTCCTGCGTGGTCCGAAGGTCGGCCAGCGCGCGCGTCGCCGCCGCCTGAGACAGGATGACGGTTTCTTGATGCCGGGTATGTTCCACTTCTAGCTTGGATTTGAGGAGAGAGACCTCGCCTAGGAGACGCTCGTTGGCTTCCAACTGTGGGCATGGATAGTTTTATTGTAATGAGGGTAGATGTTTAGAAGGTAAATCTAAAAATCTAAACAGACATCAACGAAAAAGGATGCTATTCCCGAGATGAGTTTTGAAGTTTAAAGTTTGAAGTGAAATCAAGCGATCCCATATTAGAAACATCTTTCGCAAAGACATCTTAAACTAAACCAAATAATGTCCATAACATTTGTGGATACACCAACATCAAAGCTAATATCTCAATCATCGAGCCTTTTTTTTTTCACGGCCGAGGAAATTCGTGTACGAATAAACTGGTCTGGGGGGGGACCAGAATTATGTGGGACTCGACGTCCTGATAAGGACGTAATACCCACTAAAACCTCTCGGGTGACCCCTCTCTCACCATTTTCGCCGAACCACGGGAACATTTAAACCTACCGCGGCCCGACTGGCGTCCCCTCTTCCTCCCATACATAGCCGGCGAGCCCACCATTCCCCACACTCGCCGACCCCATTCATCCGTCACGTTTCCTCCCCCCGATTGGGGCACAGACAGGACACACACAGTTGAAACTGCGAATGTCGACCTCTGTGCACAGATGCGCATTTCTGCCCCATACCACCAGGTGTGGGTCTCGCATAGACACACACAAATACTCCCACTCTCACTCAAACTTGTTCTAACTCAATCATCGAGCCTACTAAATTTTATACTGGCTTTTGTGAATGAATAAGGGAAGGTACTTCCCTGAACATGGTTTTGGCCTACAATGAGATAGTGTGTGTGCACCTGTGACTGCAGTTGCTCCCTCGCCGTGTCAGTTCCACTATTGTCCAACAGCTGTCGTTGTAACACGCTGACTCGCGCGCGGTGCTCTTGTTCCCTCTGTTGTAAATCTAATTCTGAAGCCATGGAGCTTTCCAGCCGCTTCTTGAGGATCTGGATCATGTTGCTGTCTTGATTCTGTCGAGAGATTGATTGGCGTTAGTAACGCTCGTATTAAAATACAAAATATACCTAAAAGTATAGTAAAGTCACAAAAATATACCTTTATCTATATTGAAAGACTTATTGAAAGACTTACCTGCAAGCTCTGCGCAGTATCCTTGTGCGTGTCTAACAATAGTTGTAGCCGCGCGCAGTTGTCTCTTTCTGCTTCGTAGCGCAGCTTGCAGCTCTGATAGTCTTGCACTAGTTTGTCACGAATCCTGTTAAACAAAACATGTTTATGATTCGATCAAATTAACTGTTGAACTGGCACTTAACTACGTGTTAAATGTTAAGGTTAGGAAGTGCTTTCCACCAGCTGCGTAGCTATAGCGGTAACTACAAACTAATACGATCACTCGACTTTCATATCTAGGCAATCTCACCATTTCGCCGCTAGATCTTGATGTAAAAGGAACATAAAAACAACTAATCAACATAGACCGTTTCTTTCTTAGTTAATACGATGATACAAGTTTTAATGATTATAGACCTCAACTGTTCTACCGTCTAGCGAGTTAGTATTCCGATCCTTTAGTTTCCTTGCGGCGAAGTAACCGGCTTCCTCTAGCGTGCCAGCAATGTGCCGTGACCTCGCGTATTCTTATAGATCGTTATTGCTTATTGACGATATTTCCTGAATTTATTTTTCAAAAGAGCAATATATAATACCACACAACAGTAGGTAGCAAAAGGTAGAAACGAAAGGTCGATGGTCGATATCGATAGGGCTCTGTTCTTAGATGTTAGATGGTAAATCGATACAGCCATTCAAATATTATTATGGTTCTAAGTAAATCCGCGGAGGTTTTCGAATGTTTGTGAAATAACCGTGTTAATGTAAATGTTGTTATAGATAATGAGATTTTCCCCCCATGGCTGCGCACGCGTTGTTTGTGGATAAAAATAGTTATTGGTGTCAATTTAGATGTCGACAAAACTAATTAATAGCCTAGGCTAAACAAACTAATTAATAGCCTAGGCTAAACAAACTAATTAATAGCCTAGGCTAAACAAACTAATTAATAGCCTAGGCTAAACAAACTAATTAATAGCCTAGGCTAAACAAACTAATTAATAGCCTAGGCTAAACAAACTAATTAATAGCCTAGGCTAAACAAACTAATTAATAGCCTAGGCTAAACAAACTAATTAATAGCCTAGGCTAAACAAACTAATTAATAGCCTAGGCTAAACAAACTAATTAATAGCCTAGGCTAAACAAACTAATTAATAGCCTAGGCTAAACAAACTAATTAATAGCCTAGGCTAAACAAACTAATTAATAGCCTAGGCTAAACAAACTAATTAATAGCCTAGGCTAAACAAACTAATTAATAGCCTAGGCTAAACAAACTAATTAATAGCCTAGGCTAAACAAACTAATTAATAGCCTAGGCTAAACAAACTAATTAATAGCCTAGGCTAAACAAACTAATTAATAGCCTAGGCTAAACAAACTAATTAATAGCCTAGGCTAAACAAACTAATTAATAGCCTAGGCTAAACAAACTAATTTGACATAACTAAAAGTTATGCCATCCTTTTTATTTGGATCGCATTCAAGGGACGCTGTGTATGGAATATCAAATCAAATAGTTTATTTGCAAGAATACAACATTATTATACCTCTACAATGTCAGATCTTAACGATAACTGTTTTAGTGAATGTGTTCAGCCTGCACGCAGGCGTGCACATAAGCGAGTCATATTATCATAATTTTATATTAAATTAAACTATATTAGTCATTGGTAACAATTCAAATTTCGTTCACAGTATAAAAACATTTTCAAGTAGCTATCCTCTTAACTTTTTCCTAAATAAATTTCCATTTAAATCTTTTAGTTCTTTCGGTAATTTATTGTAATATTATTGTAAATACCGGGAAAGGCTCGGAAAAATCACCTATGTATCTCCTCGCCAAATTTTATTAAGATCCGTTTAGGCGTGTAAAGGTGACAGACTGGCAGACAGTGACTTTCGCCTTTATTAAAGAAGAACGGTTTAGTTACCTGTTCAGTTCATTGATAAGCGCATCCTTGTCCTTGAGCCGGCAGTCCAGGTTATTGACTTGCATCAGCAGTTTCTCATTCTCGGAGCGGAGTCGTTGGATCCTATCGGATGAGGATGAGTGGATGGAGCTTGATGACCTGGAATAAGGTTCTATTTAGCATGACTTTTTCAGAAATAAAACATTGAAAAGGACGGTGGATCTTGACGTCGTGGAATAAGGTTAAATTTAGCAGAGATTTTAGAGTACTTACTTTGAGGTGTTCAAAGCGAGACGGGGAATGTCCTCTCTTTCGTCACTGCTTCCTGATAGTATCTTTGAAAAAAGAAAACGTAAGTATTAGTTATCGATGATGATGGTTATTAGATATTATTACGGGTAATGGTGAGGAACAGTGGCAACCTGAAGTATTATAGCGCTCATTGAGGGGGTAGCCTATGTCCAGCAGTGGACTACCCTAGACTGATGCTGTATACCTGGTCCATGATATCCTCGTCCAGTGTGTGCGAGTAGTTGAGCTGGTCCCGCACGGCGCGCTCCAGCTCAGCGGTGGGCGAGCGCGCACTGCTCCGCTCCAGCGCCATCGATTCCCGGCCCGTCATGGCCCGCTCCGTCATAGATCGGTCTGTCGTGGCCCGGTCCGTTAGCGGAGCCCGGGACACCATGTCCCGAAGGTCCTGTAGTTCCGCTTCTAGATCTTGGACTCTGTCGGCGCGTTGGCGGAGCTTGACTTTTAACTCGGATACGTTGCTTTCTTCTCGCATTCTGCAGAAAAATAACCAGTTAGAGATTGATAACTAACAGGAACAGATGGCTTTTTTTATCGACGAAACAAACGGATGGCCTATTTGATTTTAAGAGGATTTATATGTATAACCTTCGTATATAACAGAGCAATACCTAGCAGACATACACGCTAGGAGTGCGCTCTCCGATGCGTTGCCCCGCCCCCACCAAACTGAGCAGACATACACGCTAGGAGTGCGCTCTCCGATGCGTTGCCACGCCCAAACTGAGGCATAGATATTAAGCCTCATGTGCCTGTGTGCGAAGCAGCGTTGCTGTGCTTCGATTAGAATAATAATCGAAACACAGCAATGCTGCTTCGCGGCAGAACACTGTCCCGACAAGCCTCTTCTTAAAAACCTCTACTATAGAGGTATTTGATGCTTTGTGACTTAAATTTTGACTCTAACGGGTCTAACGTCTTTAAAACAAGTGCGCCACTCACCTAGCAACAACGAACTCCATCTGCTGCGCCATCTTGTTTTTCTCCTCTACGAGATCAGTGACCTGCCTCTGCAGGTGCTCGTTGTGTTGTACCAGCTCATTGTTACCTATTTCTCTGTCCGCCACTAGTTTGTTCGCTTGGCTTAGGTTGTTCTTTAGCTCGGTCACATCTAGCTTCGCTTTCGCTAGTTCGAAGGCCTGGAAATAGGTTGAAATTATTCTAATATATAAGATTGTAAAACCAGTAATAAAGAAATACCATTGAAGTTAAAAGAACTTCAATGGTGTTTCATTATTACTGAGGGCCACGAGCAACCCTTTGAGAAGTCAGATCATTGAATGAATCGCTTCCGAAGAATCATTATTTTCTCCTAAGCAGAGCAAAGCGTACAAACAACCAATAGCATGATGTCAAAGTAGTGTCACATGACCATCACGACTCGTACCGATTTGAGATTCTATTAACTGTTTATACAATACTCCCCTCATTACTTTGGTGGTAACGCCAAGTGAATCTAGAGCTCATTACCTTGTCATTAAGTTCCTTTTTGTTAAAGTCCAGTTCAAGCTGCATCAGGGATATTTGCTTCTTGATTCTGACCAGTTGTTTCTTATCCCCGCTGACCTGTCTATCCCCTCTCCTTTCATCCCCACTCTTGCCTTTAGGCGACGGACTTCGAGAGGCCATTTTAAGTTGTTCTTTTAGCGTCGCTATCTCCTCGTGGAAAGAGTTTATATCCTCGTGAAGAATCTCTATTTCTGTCTCCTTGTCCTTCAGCTTTTGGGTAAGAAGTTTGAGTTCTTCGATTTTGAGCGTCATTTCGTTGTTCATAAAGTTCATTCTTTCTAGTTCGCTCTCGTTTGATTGAAGTTTGATGGATGCGTTTTCTTGTTCTTTCTCTAGTTTTGTTAGTTGGAGTTTTAGTTCTTTGTTGCTCAGGTTCAAATGATCGTTGTCTTCGTTTAGCTTTGTGAGATCACGTTTGAGCGCTTCTACTGTGTTTTGAAGTTGGAAATGTATATTGGATTTCTCTTCGAAAGCTTCTTTCAAATTGTCGAATTCCTCAGTTTTGTCGGTGAGGCACCGCTGGAGGTCATCGAGTCTATCCAAATGTTGGTTCAGGCTATCGATCTGTTGGTTTTTCTCACTGACCAGTTGTTCCAGTCTCTGTAGCTCGGATACTTTGTCTCTGAGCTGATTGTTTTCCGAGTCACATTTCTCTAAAGCTACGTTTCTGCTTTGAAGCTCGTCAATCTTAACTTCTAGTTCAGTCATTTTGTTTGTCAAGTTGCGTTTTTCTTTGGCTAGTTCTAATACCATGTTCTCTCTTCTGAGAATATCTTCTTTGAGCAAATGTAAGTCCTTAGATTTGTCGTTTACTTCCTGAGTCAGTTCTGTTAATCTCTGTTCTAATAGCTTTTTGTTAGAAGTGAAGTTTTCTAGTTGATTTTCGTAGAATTTCTTATCATTTTCCATGGTCGCCATGGTGTTTTCAAGTAGACCTTTCAGTTCTTCCACCTCTTCTTTCAAAGCGGGGAATTCACACAGCTGCTCTTCAGCGATTTTCAAGTCTGATTTGGCGCTTTGAAGTTCACCTCTAGATTTCTTAATCTCATGTTTCAACTGTGTCAGTATATCGGGGAAGTTTTCCTGTCTAATATCAAGGGTGATTCCTAACTCCCTGAGCGAAGTAAACTGATCATCATTGCTTTTGTTATCAAGCGTCGGTTCTAGAGAGAAGTTAATTCTTTTTGGCTCGACAGAGTTGTCTTTGGAGTCATTAACTTCCCTGTTGGGGTACATTGAGCAATTGTCTTGTATCTTTTGAGCAGTCGAGTGTTTGTTTATGTTTCCGAACATGGTAGTTTCGTTGACGTTTCTTTTGTATTCTTTGTATACGTCTTTGTTCTGCGTGGATGTAAGATGTGCGGGTAAGGAGTCTGCTCGCGGTGAATGAGTAAAGTTTTGTAAATCGAAGTGGTCTACATACTCTACTTTCAGCGAAGTCATGTTTTGTCTAGAGACATCTGGTGGTAGAGTTTTATTAACGTGCGATTTATCTCGCGTGTCGTTCCCATACGGCGCGCCAGTCAGACTCAAATTCTGAGTTTTTAACTCAGCTCTTCTCATTTGCATGTCTTGTTCATCGAATTCCGATATCGACACGATATCGCTGAGCGTTCTCGCTGATACTTTTCCTTCGTAAACTTCGCTTCTATCATCTTTCTGGTTGTCATCGTCCAGTTTTAAGGCTGCGGAGAAAATAGCAATGAATCATATGAAACTGTTCTAAATGTAATGTAACTGTAGGAAGTTGGAGAGTGTCCAAAAATCATGTCCAGGCGTGCTAGGTTTTAAAACTAGTGTTTAGACAACAAATGGACGAAAGGTTACGACAGACTTTACAGATGTAATGTGTGCATTAGCTTGGATATTCATACGTGCTTTTTTATTTCAGATATTTTGGCTAAGAAGGTCAAACACATTTGGAGATGCCCGATGGGCCATTTTATTTGGAGGTGACAGATGGGTCATTGCATTTGGAGGTGCCAGATGGGCCATTGCATTTTCGGCCGAGAGAACTTGTTTGTATTTTAAAGTAAGCTGGCTATGGGCACATGAAGAGAAGGCCGCCTGTCCACGCATGGAATTAAACACTACATCTTTAAATCTCGGGCGAAATTCCAAAGACCTGGGACAATATGTTAGGTGTAGTGTTAATGAATAGCTAGCAGACTAGCAAGCAGGAACAGAGGAAAGTGCAAGAACATGGACCACCATAATCTGTGATAACTAGCTGGGAAGACACAAATATACAAAATACAGAAATTGATCCCATCATAATGGATAAATAATAATAAAAGCTGGGAGGATGTTTATATTTCATAGTATCTCACTCGCACTTACCAAGTAACTCCTGCAGCTGATCTTCCTTCTCAGCCAAGGCGCGTTGGTGGTCCCTTAAGCTGGCTTGTAGTTCATCTTTGTCGTTTTCTAAGCTACGGGCGAGCTGCTCGAGCTGAGCTATCCGCGACTGAGCTGACGATAGCTCGCGTTCTAGGATTATCACTTTGTCTTTGGGATTGCCTGGAGAAATAAATAAATAATGGACATTTCGAACAACATCGGCTGCCCCAAAGCAAGCGGAGGCTTGTTTATGGAAACCAAATAACTAAAAAGGATGTAAAAGGCAACGGAATTATAGGAGACTTATAAGCAGATGGTTAAGGTCTGTGATGATGATAATGAGTAGGTCCCCGAGTGCTACGGCTACGTTTCATCCGGGTACCGCTGAGCGAAGCTACGGGCAAGTGCACTTTAAACATGAGAGTAATGAAATCTTAAAATGTGTCAAAGTATGTCCACAATCAACCCGTTGTCCAAAGTATGTCCACAATCAACCCGTTGTCCAAAGTATGTCCACAATCAACCAGTTGTCCAACGTATGTCCACAATCAACCAGTTGTCCAAAGTGACTCACATGTGTTTCCATACAAAGTCTGGTGTTGCTCGCTCTGTCTCTCCTTCTCTTCTAGATTCTGTTTCAGTCTGGCTAGCTGCTTGTCTTTAGACTCTATCTCCTCTTTCAACCTTTGAACCTAAAAGAGACAAAAAATCTAAAAATCTGTCTCTTTTGTTTATGACGACTACTCTCTGAATAAGTTATTGTGAGAGCAGGGAAGGAAGATACTCAGTTGAATCCATAAACTGTTCAGTTAGGTGTCGGTGGCGATCCACTGTCTCTGAGGACATAGGTATTATATTTCTAGCATTCCCAAGCAAGATTGTTAACAACACGCAACACAGAAATACAAAATCTTCTTTTTAGCGCAGAGTTTTAAAAATAATTATCAGCATTATGCATTGAAAGAGGTCAAATCAACAAGAATTGCAAAGTCGAACAAATAATCATCATCATGAAAGTGATTTTTAGTTTAAGTACGGAGTCCGTGTTTACAAACATTGATGTCAACTCAAGATGGCACAAAAACTAAACTAGATTGACCGGACTAAAATGATGCCGCTTTTTTATCAATCGAAATGAAAAGACAGGCATCGTTATTAGTGCTGCTGAATCGACACCATTGTATCTTGCGCACACATTTGTCTATAACAATATGTCCGGCGCACATGGCCAGTCCGTTGAGACTAGACGCCGTAGCTGAAAAGCGGCAAAGAACACATCATTATTGCACGTTGTACTATTCTCCGGCCGGATAATAGTGTAGGTTTGTACAGTCGCAGACAGCGGGACCTACCTCCGCCAGTGCGTCGTGCAAGTGTACGCTGAGCTCCGACGTGGCCTGGTGAGATTGCGCCTCCGCGTCGTTGCGTTGCTGCTGCAGCCGCGCGGAGAGAGACGAGATGCGGAGCGCTTGCTCGGACATCCGCGCTTGTAAGACATCGCGTTCCGCGCGCACCTCCTAAGGGAAACATACAAGTGTTAGTACATGGAATTGAAGGTACTCGGTTAGATGCGACACGGAGTCCATTTAGAATGTGAGCGGGTTAACTATGAACCTTGTTCACCCTGAAGATGTCCCTCGTTAGACGATGAAACGATGGTGTTCTTCCAACGCAAACAAGTTTCGTAACCCGCTCTACTATACAATGTGTTCGTCAAACTACTACGGTTTTATTTACCGACGACATTTAAGCGGTCGCAGGGATGGATGGATGCTTTGCGGTGTCTTGGTGAGGCATATGTTCAGCAATGGACGTTTGTGGGCTGATATGATCAAGTGCAATCATGCTTGAGTGACGGTGATCGTGCAAGCAAATTCGCGGTGCACGAAACAAATATACGACAAATCTTTACATAACGGCATTTATTTAATTTATTTTTTATCACTCTACGGATACGGATGCGAAACCACAGGCAGAAACTATACCTATTCCATGGAATAATTTTCTTTTTGGTAGTTCCCACTGACGCAGTCATGTCCTAATGCTTTACCGATTCAATTTTTTATTAGAATTGGTTTTGTTTATGAAGAAGTTGTAATTGATCTTGTTATTGTTGTTCAAAATGTTGTATTATTTTACACACTAAGGCGTCTAAATGACTTTATTTTTGGAATCATAATATTCAATAGAATAAAATAGTATTATTTTTGATGTTTTATTTGCTACTTGCTTCTGGCCGCGGCATTACACGCGTTTGTTCGTGATAAAAAGTAAGACAGATTGAGTTGCTGTGGGAAACTATAATTTTTATACTATTTTTAATACTTTTTCTAGAATAATCTTCGTTTTTCTAGTCGACAGATTCGCATCTCTATCTGACAAATGTCTATGGTATACTTCTTCTTATTAATATCTTTATTTTATTTATAACTAGCTGCAGCCCGCGGCTTCGCACGCTTTTTTCCGGAGTAAAAGGTAGCCTATGTCCGGCCCCGAGATACCATCTACCTCGGTGCCAAATTTCACCGAGCTCCGTTCAGCCGTGTTGAGTTATAAATAGTGTAACTAACACGACTTTCTTTTATATATACATATAGATTTCTGACATAATTTTATTTCATTATTGTAATTTTATAAACACTAGACCATTTTACAGTCAACTCTTATAATTATTTATTTTATTGTAGTTACATATAGAAATCACAGTCTGTCTGTATTTTCTTTCTGCGTACAATCCCTTACGGTGCTTCATTTTTCCATTTGTAATAATAATAGCTTGTGTTTTAAATGTAATTGTCCCATTTAAATTGAGTAAACAACGACATCAAGTGTAAATATAATACCTACGGTGAAAATAAATTAAATAAATAATGCTGGACAATCCACACAGCATCATCTAGCCCCAAAGTAAGCAGAGCTTGTGGTATGGGTACTAGATGAATGATAAACTTAATACAATACATAACATAGATAGATATTTTTTATTATGTATAGAAAATACCCAGAACACCCGGAACAAATATTTGCAGATCGTACAAACATTTGTCCCAAAGCGGGAATCGAACCCGCAACCTTCTGCGTCGCAGGCGGACCTTCGCCCGCCGCGCCACATCAGTCGTCAAAAAAAATTAAAATGAAATGAAACTTCATTCTGTAATTCAATCTTCAATCACCTGTCACAATTAGGGAACTTCATAGTCGTGCATACAGGGTGTCCGGTAATTAATGGATAACCCCGCAGGTACATGTGGGGAGGCAACTCAAAAAAAATTAAAAAAAAAATCTATCTGCAAAGGTCTAGGATTTTTTAATTTTTTTTTTAGAGCCTGTATTAGAGTAGGTGGCAAACAATATGAACATTTATTATAAGACTACCTATTTGAAATTGTTGTTTCAATTATTAATAACACCCCAACCACCCCAAAATACACTTTCACTGATTTTCAAAATAAATTTCTTATCTTATTATTTGTTTTTGTTATAAGAAAAATAGGGCTAGAGAAACATAGGTAGCCATAAGTCGGTTATTTGACAATAAAAAAAATTAAGTGTAATACTTTTTAAGAAACTACATGAAGTAGGCATATTTTTTAAGCTGTGGGCCACCCCGGTCTCCATACGTTTTTTTTATACCACAGGTGCTCAAACTTTATCATAAAAAAATCGAATACACTAATTTTTATCTTTAACTGTTTGAAAAAAACAAACAGTTGTGGCTAGGAATAATTTGTGATACGCCATAGCAAGACCAATTATTCACGGTTATTTCCAGAGAAAATCAATTCGTTATCATTGAATTTGTAGCCGTAGTGTTCAAAATTTTTAACAAAGGTATCAAATTTCGGACTTTAAAAAAAATTAAAAAAAATCCTAGACCTTTGCAGATAGATTTTTTTTTAATTTTTTTTGAGTTGCCCCCCCCCCCCCCCCCGCATGTACCTGCGGGGTTATCCATTAATTACCGGACACCCTGTATATTAAACAGAAAAGAAATTCATGGGTTATAGATAATATTTGACAAATAGCGGGACAGCAAGCCATTTTCAATTACAATCTTTATCTAAACGACTCATACAAGTAAAGATAAAATAATTGCAAGTGGAAAAGGGCATGTTTTGTCATGGACAGATGACTTCACTCGCAATACTAGACGTTAAACAACCAACACTCACGCAGTCAACGACCGTGTCGTACCATCAACTGCTCATAGATAGAAGCTTGTTACCACTCTGTCATCGTAAACCAAACCTTTAAGCGGAATCGCCTACACCTCTATTAATTCTGTCAGAAAGCTACCAGTGCAGTGCAGACCTAGGTATATTACCAACAGCGTGTAAAGTTCAACGATTCGTCAGATCATCTATTTTTATCGCGCGACCTCGTTCGAGAGGTCCGGAAAGATCATGGGGACAATTTTCGGCCTATTTAATTGAGTTCGGTGGCACTGCTCATGCTCATTAATCGAAGAACGATGGTGGTTTATCTTATTTATTTATTTATTAAGGAGCTACAAACAGTATTAACATTATGATTTAAACTACTGATAAATCTAATTGATACATCTTATTATTATAAATAAAAGAGCCTAGCGCTTGTCGGTACAATGATGCAATTTCCTCTACTTTCTCTTTCCAATGCGGTCTCTTTTATTTCTTTGTACGATATGACAGCGGCTTTCTCCTTGATCTGATCATATTATAGTTAATTCTTGGTCTTCCCCTTCCTCGTCTTCCTTCTACTTTGTTTGACATCACCATAATACGACCAAATACGGAAAGAGTTATTATGGAGATTCCATTCATGTGAGGACCTTACTTGGTATTTTTAAATTGCAAGTGTTTAAGTTTATTCGTGCATGTCTGAGTTACAAGGGAGTCATAAGAAGCTCGCAATGGTTTGCATACAAGACACTGATAGTGCGCAGCCCGTACCTATGCTGAACTTGGCAGACACATTCTAGATGTCTAGATTTGATCTCCAAGATGGAGTCTAAAAACAAAGCTATGTTAGTTATCAGGACACTATAAGATAGACGCTAATACATAAATTTGACCCCACCACGATGTAATTGTAATACAAAGCTAAGCTAACGCTTTGGGAACTCAGAGATCAGCTCCATTTGCCTCATAATTGACAGTTACAGATATTTTCATGTACCTACTTCTCGTTTGTTTACTTTACAGTCATGCGTCATTGCTGACGTATTTTCGCAAGATTTTAGTCAACGGTTTTGGCATGTCCACAAGCATAATTAAACCGAGATTTTAAGAAACATACAAATGACATACCTACAAACATGGTTTTATCTATAAAAACTATCGTAGTTAGACGAATTCATTCTTAATGTAAGCGGATTAACAACGAACCTTGATTGTGTTGGAAGAACAGCATTTCATCCCTTAACGAGGGACTTCTTCAGGGTGAGTGCGATTCTAGTCAGGCGCGTTCCGCGTCCCTGCGTGCACACAGTCCTAAAGAAGCCCCTCCTTAAGGGATGAAACTTTGGTGTTCTTTCCACAAACCAGCTTCGTAGTTAACCCGCTTACATTCATAGTGAACGGATTTTATCCTTCAGACATACGGAATATAACAAAAGCAGTTTAAATTGAAACGTTATTGATTCACAAAGAGCAGACTTTAGAACCGCAATTCATTCATCATACAACTTCAATTGAACGAAAGTTTCAATTGAGAGATTGAATGTACAATTGGCAGCAAACGGAAGTACGATTGAATTGACGAGTCATTAGGACAATATTAAATAGAGATTGTACAATAACACGAGGCGCAGTTGGCAAGTGGTGCGGCGAAGATTTATCGATCTCTGATGTTTGGTTTGTTTGGCGCAAAACAAAACGTTGTTTATTATTGTGTTTGTACGGTCTGCATTCGAAAGTCGGTCCTACACGAGTTAGTTAACTTTATTGTTACCAATCTCTCACAAGTATTTAGCACAACTAACTGAAAACACCAGAAATATTCAAAGATACCTAACATGAGATAAAAAAGCCACTGTCAAAATTCAAAGTGCTTTATATCCTTTAGACCTTACAGGACTCTTGGACACGTCACAAAATTCAAATTACATAAGTAAAACTAGAAAATAAAGTGATCACTTTGATTTTTGCTCACTTCAATATTTTTAAGGTAAAGCAAAGAAGCGAACAAGAAACCTTTACCTTGTTAAAAATCCAAGGCAGGGTAAGTCACAAGCCAAAAAAATATAATTTGGCACGCACACAGCTTCCGTTTATCATGTAATAATGATCCGAATATTTTGCCGGTTTCAACCATATCATTGCTGGATGCGGGCAGCGCAAAATCGGTCATTGTGGAGATCTTTACGGGAGGCCTATATTCAGCAGTAGACGTCGATCGACTGATATGATAACGATGAACGTTAGCATTTAACACAGATTACTCCAGAAAAAGTAACTCAAACTGTAAAAGGTTACAGACCACTTTCCAATCAGATTTTTTTCAACAACTCACCTTCAAATCCGGGAGGCCCATTCTGAGATACTCTCTAACGTACCCCCACACAAACATCACAACACAACTCTGTCCTCGCTACATCGCGTCCCTACACAACACATTCACATTATGGGCCCTTATTCACAACTTTCAACTCTGAGCCTTAAGCACTAATCAGTGAGAGATACATTTTAGCTTGCGTTTAACATCGCGTATGGATGAAACAGCGATCACAGGCAATGAGAATGATATCGTACAATGAGAGACCTTGCGGCAGCAAAACACGCTGTGAAGCATCGGAGCAGACTGAGCGATAGACGGCCAGATGATGTTTGGAGCGCAGGTTTGGGGTATTCGGATGTGGCAATCAATCAAAGGACGGATAAAGAGGGCGTGTAAAAGTGGGTCTTACCCAACAGCGGGTACTAACGGCAACGATGAAGCTGATGACTTTGATCATAGACGCATCGGCGTGATGCGTATGATTTCCTCTGTCAGAAAGATACCGGGGATAATATTCATTGCTAAAGATTCAAGAGTCAAATGATCAGAATTTTGCAGACAAGTTTACAGGACAAGACACACAGATAATTTGTAAAACAAAATAAGAAGAGAAACCCAGGTTTTCGACCCAAAATTACAGTTTAAAAAGTTGTAGTTTCAGTTACATACAAACCGAAATTTCATCGAAAAACACAACTCAGTCAAATTAAGTTTTTGATTGCCGCCTCCATAAATCGCCGCTCCATTGAAAATCTCCCTATATTTATCCGGTGCACACACACACAGTTGCCAGCGAGCGGGAACACCTAGGGCTGCCAATGTTGCCATCATTTCTGTTAGCGCTATTTCTGTCCCGTTGTTTATCTTCTATTTTCCTACTTGTGTAACCGGGGTAAATTACTAGCTAAATGGGTTCCAACACGACTCATTGGGTTTATTGTTCGCTGGAGAGGAGAGAGTTTATATACTTTAGTATTTTATTGGTTATAAAACTTTCATGATCTTTTAAATACACTGCACCTGTTTTCAAAACGACTCTTAGGAATAGTATTTCACAATTAACGATGAAAAATAACATAGGAATATTTGATTTATAGATTTTGTTTTAGACGAAAATAAACGCATATCCATCTCGAGCCAGAAATCATAATAAAGTTAAAAAGTCTACCTTTACTGTTATCATCATGCCATTTGGCACACAGAATACGAAATATTGCAAGTGGCAGCCCTAAATTTAATGCCAATAAAAGCCCATATAACACAAATTGGAGAGCAGAGAGAGTTCACGCATTAGGGTCGGCGCAAATTGCATCTCCTGTGCCTAGACCGATGACTAACAGAGCAGCTATTATGACATTAACTCGCTGGCTGAATTATGACACATCCACTACGATAATAAGGCTCGAAAGTGTACTTCAAATTGTCAGTAACTAAGCTAGACTAAGCTTTCAAAGCTTTGATATAAAATTAACAACAGAGCTAAACATTTATAACACCGTGTTGAATAATATTGTGTGGACCACCCACAAGTTTTATACGCTGCTGCTTAGAAGTGTTCCTGTAGATCTATCGTTTGCATCACTATACCTAAGATTTTAAGGTTGATTTTGTTATGAATGGGCGATGTTTTATTTTCTCGTTTGTTGGAAGAGCTTTTAGATATATATGTGTAGCGATTTATGTACATGCCAAAAACATGCGGTTAGCAACAATCTAATAATAAAAGTTTTCAAAATATTTTTTGGAACATTATTTTATAAATAAAGAATAAGATCAAGTTATATTGATCCAATATTCTAATGTTTCCCACGTCTGACTCGGTGTTACTCAGAATAGCTTTACAAATTACAGCAATCAGTGTCACAGTTTTACCAATATTCAGTTACAAGCATCTGATCTATTGAAATCTTCTTAGCAACATATTCAATCAGATCTGTTAGTAAAGCTTCGATAGTTTATTTGACGGAAATAGATCGCAATAAACCCACTTCTTAGAAACGTATGATCTACGTTGGACTTACGTTACGAAATATTTGCTGTGAATAGAAACGATTGGTTTATAAACAACGTACTTAGGCGCCATAATAATTAATAACGACAACGCAGTAAATTTTATGAAAAAGTTCGTATGTACTAAACGATAAGTTAATCACAATTTAGAATCAAGATGGGATGTTGTTTTCTGGATGTTTGAATTGAAGGTAGGTAAGTGAATTTAATACCTATACACTAACCAAATTCGATGTAGAATGTTTGTAAACAAGCCGCCCATACTTAACCTAAAATTGGGAAAAACCGTGGTAATCATGTAAGCCTTTATTTAGTGAACTCCACGCTACCTTGTCTCTACATCCTTGAGGCAGCCTTGTTCGTAAGGATACATAATAAACTGTTTATGAAGGCGAGTGAACTGTATCCGCGAAATACACGGGATCCTGATAGAATAGTTTTGAGTAGGCATCCCAGGACTAGTCTATATCATAAAAACTGTTTTGTCATGTGTGCAAATATATATAATGCACTACCTAAAACTATAAAAGTTTTCCGTGACATAATTTACCAAAGAGACTACGACACTGCTGCACTGGCTACATAGCAAAAAATATTATAATTAATTTATAAACTGAAATAACTGAAAAATCGCTAAAAAAAAACTACCTAGCTGTTAAGAGACCTACGTAAATAATATTTTACTTTTATTAAATACGAGTAAAAGAAAACAAATCAGAACTAGTATTTACTATGGAAATAAATTATTGTAATTAAAATTGAATGACAAAAGGAAATAGTACATTGCCGAGGTGAGAAAGTGACTGATTTCTATCGAGTGTGTCATTTAAGCCCCGGTGAGGCCTTAAAACACACGAGGTAGGAATTGCACTTTCTCCTGAGTGATACATAGGTAGTGCTTTATACTACACCTACGAGGAAAATAAAACATTTTCCGAAAAAGAAGGTGCACTCTTCTTGTTTTTCCAATACCCGAAATCATGTTGTATTTATTTCTGGATTCCTGGGTTCTCTATCACTGCTTGAGTAGTTTCTTTTATTACTGGCGGTGTCATAAAATCTTCACTATCACTCGAAGAAATTCCGTAGAATTAATAAAATTACCTAACTGAAATGTAAATTTCGAAGAAATTCCCGCGAATGCCTCAGGCTGGTTCTTTTTTTGAATTACTGTTCCGAGAACGGAAGAGGCCGATATCACTCTGAGTAGAAACTTTTTGTAGGTAACCTATAATAAAAATACCCATAGCTGAAGGCTGCATTTTCAGAATAAATAAATATAACACTTTAGAAATGGATTTGCTTACATTATTCTCTCCCGGCAAACGCGTGAGAAATGAAATTCGATAGAGTTTTTCGACCCGTATTCTAGTACGCCTGCAATGACGTACTTTGTAGCTCAAGTTTGGAAAAGGAATAAGTCACTTTCCGAGCAGGTGAAGTATAAAATTAATAATAATCGTAATCTGTGACAAAATAATAAATTGCTATATCTAACACGCTGAATGTACTAACTTTAGCTATAATTATTAGAACCTAAGCTACCTATCTATGTACATACTAGTTCCTGCCCGCGGCTTCGCACGCGTTGTTTCTATGGAAACGTTTTATGGTTACCTAATTCTATTCCATGGGATCTGATTTATGGGATAAAAAGTACCCAGCTTATGTTTGATTTCAGGCTTTCAGTCGTTATGGCGTGACAGGGTCAAACATCCACACATCTAAACATCCAAACTTTCGCGTTTTCACTTTCCATTCGTTATCATGCATAGGTATTCAGGCTTTTTATGTTGCATATAATCCGATCTCTAGTAATGAATAACCACTCATCGTAAAACGTTTTGAATTTGCACGCTCTTTTGTGTTGTACAGAACAAGTGTACCTAAAGATTGAATACTCACGACACAATTAATAAACAATTTAAGAGCTTTAACGTACTTCTGTTGTTCTGCAGTTTTGTTTTTTATTTTTATCGCTCTGCGTGCATACGTCATTAGGTTCCAATGTCAAATACGAACAACTTTCGGCTAGATGAAAGTCCAGCATTAATCAATAGTCAAACATTCTTTGCATTAAATGTTACAGAGGTGATCATAATCTAGCTAGCTAACTTAAGATCACTATAGACCCTGATGAGCACACAATGTGTATGTAGAGAGACTATTTATTTATTTAAGATAACTATAGGCCCATTATGGGCACACAATGTGTATGTAGAGACTATTTATTATTAAAACGCGGTTTTAGTTATGAAATCATTTCATAAGAAGCAAAATTCATTATGATATTCGACGATACGTTCAACGAGTGGATAACATAATGACATGGCGATTGGTAAAGCGAACGTATCAAAATAGCGCTGGCGCCGCGCCAGTGTGGGACCAAGGTCTGTAGGACTCCGTTAGTTTACGAGGAGGAAATGGTATGATTACAGTGTTGAATAATGCGCGATCTTGTTTATCAACTAATTGGACTAGTAGAGGTCCCATCGAATGTTAAGTCGCCGATTACGTACAGTGTGTATATTTTGACAAGTCGAAGATTGTTATATTTATCACAATAAAAACATTATTATTGTAATATAGGTATATCATCTTTGCCAATAAATGACTTTATTCTTATTGTTATTCGTTAAGAGCAATACCTCTTAAGGCGCTCTCGCTAGGAGAGCGTTATACGATGCACTATCCCACGCCTGTAATGCCGAGGTATAGCTGGTTCTGTAAGCCTCGAGAGTCAGTCGTGTCACCAGCAGCCGGAACACAGCAGTGGTGCTTGGCAGCAGAAAAATGTGTTTCTTTTTATTTGCACGTCTTTCGATGGTACGTCTAAATAAAAGCTACCTAATAAGGCAAATGCGTAAATAAATATGCATGTGAAATGTCCAGAATTGTTTATCATTGTCTATTTATGAATGCGAACCCGCCTCAATGGGTTGACAGATGGCGCTACATGATCCACACAGAATGCGAACCCGCCTCAATGGGTTGACAGATGGCGCTACATGATCCACACAGAATGCGAACCCGCCTCAATGGGTTGACAGATGGCGCTACATGATTCACACAGAATGCGAACCCGCCTCAATGGGTTGACAGATGGCGCTACATGATCCACACAGAATGCGAACCCGCCTCAATGGGTTGACAGATGGCGCTACATGATCCACACAGAATCCTGTGCTATATTATTCTGATGCGATGTTCAGATCCCTCTGTAGAATCTCCCACACGGGGGTTATTGCCGTGTAAAACCGCGGAGGGGTTCTAGTGCAGAAACATAGAGAGCGCCACATGTAACACACACTTCCACTTTCTGTGCTACCTAGGTATATGTATGTGCTCGATGTACCTAGGTTATGATTTTGTTTCCGTTTATTTTATACTAAATGCATAATCTAACTTACGACTGATAGAAGCGAATGGAAGGAAACCTATTGCGCCGTCCCCAGCTATGTGGGAAAAGGGCAAGAGAATGATGATTAATATCTAACTTACCTGTGCTATATCCTTCAGTTGAGCTCTCTGCATGTCCAGATCGGTTAACCGCTTGAGCGCGGCGTCTTCGGCTCGCGATAAGGTTTGTATGCACTCCCACACTCCACACAGTTCTGACATTCGCGGCGGGCGAGGGGTTATTGCCTCGGGGGAGGTCGCCTGGCCAAAAAAATTAAACAATAAGAATAAAGAACACTGCTAACTCCATCTAGACTTTTTTGAAGGGTGTACGTGCTAGTCGCAATTTTAGATCCGATCAGCAAATTAGAAATAGTCTTTTTTGTTTTTAAAGTTTTAATTAGTGAGTAGGTCTTGTTTCAGACAAAATAGATCGCCATCAGCTTCGGTTCTGCTCAAACTGACTGACAGGAATTTGGTGTGTAATTTACTAAGTACGGAAAATTAATCGGAGAGCTGACCCCACCTAACGTGGGATAAGGTCCGGAAGAAGGCTAGATTGCATTCGAAATTTCCGACATTTTATTTGAAACGGAATTATAGCACGGTTTTATAATTTGCCGTCGCGCGACAATTAATTTGCCCGTGTACGATAACCGCATGGCAACGCTCCCGAAGCGAAGCTTGATAAATTATATAATTAATCGAAGCTAAACTATAAAAGCTTCCATTACGTATTTAATTTAAGCCACTGAGCCACAGAAATGAGTGAGTAGATATGTCAGATATGTAAGGGTATTACCACACCAATCTCTCGATCGTCGATCGATGACATCGATCGACGTTGATCCGCATTGATCTATTGGTGTTGTAGCTTTGGTTGTTCGACGGACACCGTTCCATAAAACGTCGACTAACTAATCGATCGAACGACTTTGAACGATTGGTGTGGTAACTTTGGTTGATCGACGGATACCGTTCGATAAAACGTCATATCGTCCGGCTACATTTGATTGACGATCGATCGATCAAGATGGTAGAAACTATCGATCGAAGTCGACTAATCCATTCCACCATCGATCGACAATCGATCGATTGGTGTGGTAACATCCTTACTGACCTCTAACAGCGTGTCCCTCTGGTCCCTGAGCGACACATCCTCACTGGGCTCGCTGCAGCTGGTGGAACACACTTCGTGAACGCGCTCCATCTTGCGCGTGCGCCGGTGAATCGCCTCTTCTAGGTATTGACTCTGCGGGTAAACAATTAATATATATATATTAATTGTATATTAATTGTTATTATTATTTTATATTATGGGATATTATTTAATTTCACCAAAAAATTTCTAAAATATTCTACATCTACATGCCTATGCTACGCCACAGCCGTGCATTGGCCTCCCTCAATGTACAGCCTGATAAGCGCTTTAATGGCTTTTATCAAAACGGGTTAACGCCACAATCCCCGTTTATATTATCGTCATCATCAGCCAGCACTGGACAGTGCCTCCCCTTGCCATCGCCGTAGCGCCCTGTCTTCACCACATCCAGCATCCGCCTGCAGTCTCTCACAGATCGTCATTATATTTGGCCAAAAGGCATCCTACCCTTAGACCCGATCATTGATCTACATAATTGTGGTTGAATAACGCTTTTCTATGGCATAAACATTACTGAAGCATAGATCTATGACTGCAAGCTTTCATAATACGAGCCTTAGATTGCAGAGTCGCGATATACGAGCAGAAACACCCGGCCGGTTGTCAGTTCTTTCTAAAATAATATATGACAGTAAATAAGACACCAACCTGTTCTTTCAGCTTCTCAATCAGCTCATTAATCCTATCCTCCTCCTGCCCGCACTTAACGCACATCACATCGCTCTGTTCTACTCTCTCACTCCTCACACTTTCCAGCTCCCCCAACAGCGACCGCATCTTGCTATCTCTCTCTTCTATCGTATGCTTCATAGTATCAAGTTCTTCTAGAATGTTCTTTTCGTGCGTTGTCTTATGTTCTAGTTGGGTTTCTAGGTTGGCGATGATGTCTCTGAGTAATGTGACCTTTTCTTCGTTGGCCTTTAGTTCGTCATCGGTAGCTGCCTTGCGGGTTTCGAGCTCGGAGATGATTTGGTTCATTTCTCGTGTTTGTAATTCTAGTTGTTCCACCTGTGATTTTAAAGATTAGTTAACTTACATTCTAACACGAAACGTCTCAATAAAAGTTTCGTGTCCTACAGGACTTGAACCCGTACCGCTGTCTAAAGCCGGCAGTGATCAACCCTTCTTCCCGGTCTTATAAGATACGTGTCACATCGGCTCGAAGCTTTTGAAGAACTGGACTTATTCATCTTGCACAGTTGTATAAAACTAGTAACCATGGTTTAGTAATACAAGGTATGGAATTCCGAGACATCCCGATCAAGTGGGTGATACAAGCCCACGTCATCGACGCCATCGGCGAATGAGAAGACGTTTTCTGGTGCTACCAGCATAGCATCGTAAGACCATAACTCCCCGAGCTCCATAAATTACCTGTACGAATATAATAAAACTATGTGGTTTTGTACTAACCAATTATTTATCACAATTACTCGTGTTTAACTAAAACTGTTTTTTGACTAATTATAAAGCTTACGATTAACATTTTTTGTGTATATTTTTAATTGACTATTTGTTTACTAACTTCCATGTTTTGACCATGTAGTTCCATGTAGTGACGTAACATGTGTCGCTCCCGGAGTGCCAGACCTTGTTTCCATGGACCATGCTATTAACTACGTATAGAGATGAACATGGAATGCTGTTATGTTGGGCAACAGTTATTGTGTTATAGGATCCGATCACCTGACAGGCAGTTACACACAAGTCAGCCTCAACCTTCCTGAACATATACTCCCTACCTGCGTTAAATTATAAACCTAAACATAAATTCTAAAATAAAGTGGAAAAGAAAACAAGCATAGACTTACATGTTTATCGTGCTCACGACAGTTGCAGTGAGAGAGACGGAGACAGCGCATCTGTGACACAACACACACTCAGCCACTAAAGTCGACCTTACTGCCCACTTATACAGTTCAAAATAACAAAGACTCGGTAGTCCTTACTTCAGCCAAATTCGATATAAAAATATATTTGTAAACAAACCACAACAAATAGAACTAATTTGCCTACCATGTTTAGCACCGAGTTTCAGAAATAATTGTTACCAATATAATTTATTGAAGGAAAAATCTCAAATCAACAAGGAATGTATTCAACTGCGTAAAAAAATACAAATACACGGAATAAAGTGATTTTTAGCTAAGTTTGGGCTGTTTGTTTACAGACATTTTACTTCGAATTTGGTAAGAATACGTTGTGGTAAGGGTGTTTGACTTTCGTGGCTAAGTGTATACGCACACCAGGGGGTTAGTGGACGAGAGAAACAAGCGTGTATAAGAAAACAGGTGAATATTGAAAGGTACATAATAAACACAAAAAATTAGTAATGGTGCAACACAAACCAACAGAGTGCAACAAAAAGTGCCTAAAAGATTTTTCTATTTAGTATATCCAGGCATAAAGTTATACATTATAGTGCAAAAAAGACAGGGTTAAGACCAGTAGGTAAGAGGTACAATTTGGATGTTATGCCATTTTCTTCTACGAAAACCAAGCTATCTTCTATCTCAAACGCGAGTCTCTTAGGTTGTGTTTTCGTAGAGGAAAACTTCCAACGAACACCACAGAAACAAAAAGTAACACTACAGTGAATGGATGCCGATATGAAGTCTGCCGCGGAACAATGTTCTACACATTGCAACAATGGGAGTGCCATTAATATTTCGTTGATGAACAGCATTAACGTTTCATCCATATTAATGCTATTCTTTTCTTATTCGGATACTTTACAAGAATAAAGAAAACAGTTTGTATGAATCTGTTAGTGGTCGATTTGGTTCTCGAATTAGTTGTTTTATAGTAATTATCGTAAAGTTGTTTTCGGCTTGTTTCACATGGGCCTTCATTCTCTGAACACCTGAATAAGTTAAATATTTCTCCCATAGCTGTGCTATCAACCTACTGCAACTGACCTCAGTGAGTATCCTGGCATTGCTCTGCAGCCGCGCCCCGAGCCTGGTGTTCTCGTCCCGGAGGTCGGCGAGTCGTTTGACGAACTCGTCCCGTTCCGCCTCGCGTTCGCTCGCTTGCTCCTCCACGAACTGACGAGTGGAGCGGAGCTGCCGGTTTGCCGCTTCCAGCTGGATAAAAAGATAAGTAACTTATACTGAACTGGACATTCACAAAACACCATCTGGCACGAGAGTCAGCAGAGCTTGTGTTTATTTGTTATATTAAATTACCAATTTACAAAAAACTAATACACCCAAAATAACTTAAATAATAGATCAGTGTTGCCATGTCGGCCTTTCTCCTTTGTTTTAGATTTTTTCTACCGTATGAATCGACACCACTGCCTGTGATTTGGCTTTAGCTGCATTTTTTGGAATGGCTGTAAGGCCATCGCCTGAGGTGACCGCACACCAGTGCGTGACGTGACGGTCTGATCCAAATGCATAGCGAGAACTGCGCTAGTGTGAGCTTATGGTTTATAATAAATAAATAAAATAAAAACTTTATTTAATTTCAGTTGGTTTTTTAACAACAAAGTTTGAGTTATTTATTACCTATCTTATATTACTAAGAAGCTTAAAATAAGTGGGTACTAATTTTAACAACATGAAATAAGTTTATTTAGAGCAATCTTAACAATTAAGAGGAAAGTGAAATAAAGAAGATAATAGAGTCATAGAGCACAACTACGTCCGTAGTACTTACTCCGTGTGTTTACAAGTAAGTAAGTTTTGCCTGCTTCATATTCAACCCTATGTGTACCTGTGTGTGTGATGCTTCCGTATGGGGCTACGCACGCGATTTGTCATGAACGATTAAATGTAAGCATATTTATTGAAATCATCATGTTGTTCATGGTTGGTTTCAAACATGAAGTAGCATATTGCAGTATTAGAAAAAATAATTTCTTACGAAATAAGTTAATTGGGTCAACAAGAGGTTGTTTTATAATTAAGATTAAAACTTTGTACAAAAGCGACACAAGACGATCACGTACACAATCTATGACAATTCAAAATGTAGTTTTATTCATGCTGGTTTCATTTAATAACTGATAATAAAATAAAATAAACTGTTTGATTGACTCAGGTCCGGCTTTTGCTCTTCAGTGGGTCAATGCGAATAAAGAAAGATGAATAAAGCATTATCTATCTAATGCGGGTTTCAAATAAAAATAATTAAATAACAGGCTCGTAGAAATGTCTTGGCGTTAAGCCGAACAACGTACTTTGTAAATAAAAGTGTTAAAATAATATAAAGCTTTCGCATAAAGTAAGGCATGCGACGTCGAGCGTATTTGTACATTAGTTTACCTTGTCACAGCACATCTTATGTACTGGCGAGTCTGTCATCCTTCTAACCTGGTAGTGCGGTGCAAAATAAATACATATTTTATATATGGCCATGAATATATACACATACTGTATAATAATTAATTAATTAATGCGAGTACTTGATCAGTGTGTAGTGGGAGAAATAATAAGTTGTGGCAGTTATTGTTACTGTATGAGTATTTAGCTTTTCGCAGATACTCACTATTTTTTTATTTAATTAAAGCGGGCGAAAAACGGTGAATAGTGTCAAAAAAGAATAGTGTCAAATTTTCTGTCAAATCATCATTTAGCCTGTTTGCAGTCAAGCCGGGTACAGATAGGTGTGATGGGACGTAATGTACCATTCGCAGTGAGCGTGAAACGTTACTGTCTAAAGTGCGTTAAAATCCGTCTCGTTGCTCGTTGCGAGCGCCTTCTTTCCCCGAACTGACTGCACGAACGAACGCAGTGTGACACGTAATATTGCGCATCGTACGCCGCGCCGGTCAGTACCCGGCTGCGGGTACTTTCTAGATTGCATCATTATTTCCGGTATCTGGTTAGTATTGAACAACGTCGGACCATAGGGCACATTCTAATTCTGAGTAAGGGAACTGAGATCTGCGCTGACATCTGTATTGTACTGTATTATAGGCGCATATTATGTAAAACAAGTGTTTTTGGTACAATAAACGAACAAAAATGTCTAACATTGTCTATTTTCAGAATCTAGTATAAGTAAGTGCTTGAAACGATTTGATGGAAGGTTGACTTTATCTAGAGATTTTTGTGGTTGACTGGGCGTAGCCTTAAATAGATATAAACAAATATGTACCTGCTGATGCAAGTCATCCCTTTCCTTCTGCAGCAACTCCATGTCCTGCATGAGACTGTCCCGGGCGCTGGACTGCGGAGACGTGGCCTCGGGCGAGAGCGGCGCCGGCTCCGATGTGCTGCGGCGCGGGCGGAGCGCGTCGGACTGCAGGGCTGCCGTGCCGTACCTACAAAAAAATACATAATTATCGACAAGGAACGAAGCTAAGCTTTGTTTACTCCATAGATGGTCGCGGTGCAAGACCCGCTTTGGAGTTGACACATAAAGTGTTGCGCACTGCTGTGCTGAGTCCCATCTATTTTCCGCGCACTCCTCGTGAATCAACGCAGTAACACACCAGGTGTGCTCCTGCATGATCCAACTTGGATGGACTGCGCTAAATTCTGGTCTGTGCTGGTTATAGAAGTTCCTCTTACTCATATAGCTCATCACTGCAACCCTAAGGTGTTGTTGAGTAACTGAGTAAGTGGAGGCTTTCTTTGATTTTTGTCAGCCTTAAGCTTGTCGCACACCTGAAAAGCACCGCTGCCGCACGCACAAAAATGTGCATTCAAATATGTGCTTTAACTCGTAATGTTTAGATGCATTTTATGTTGACGGCATCCGATGACAGGCAGCTCGCGGGCCACTCGTTTGAAGCTTGTGGGAAGCCATTTTTCAAATGTAAAATGTATCTAAAGATAACGAGTTGAAACCCATATTTCAATGCACATTTTTGTGCTGTACGGTAGCGGTATTGGATGATTGTGCGCAGAGTTTTATCTCTGTGCTTTTCGCAAGTTACACTACTACACTTATCATAATAACTTACCCCTCAGCGATGACGTCAGCGCTGGTCATGAGCTGCGCTATTTTCATCATGGCGGCTTCTAGGTCGGAGCGGAGCAGGTTCTCACGCTGGAGGCACTCGGACATCGCGTCTTCCATCACCTAGAATCACGAGAACCAAAGGTTATTTACATATTACGAGCAATTCAGAGTAAAAGGCCTGGAGAAGTCTTGTTTCTGAGGCCAAGACCGACTTGGGTCTCATAAGCCTCGTCCACCTAGTTATGGACTTATGAACTTAAAACAAATAAATTCACCTTTCTGTGCAGCTCGCAGTTGTCACAGTTCTGTCTCTTCTCAATTTCGTTGACTAGCTCCGTGATCTGAATGCTAGACTCCAACATATTTGACTCATCGCGTTTCTCTGAAACCACATAACATACATAAGCAAAAGAACTATATGGAGTCTTTGCATATAAGCTTGATGACTCAACCTTAGTAAAGAGGTCACAGAATAATACAGAATTCAAGATTACAAGCTGAATGCCGAAACTCACGACTTGGGTAAATAGTACAACTTTGCAGTGGACGTTGCAGCGTAAGAAACGACCCCTGCAACACAGTCCCTAGAAGTTGTAAGAGTCGACTAAGAGAACGTACCAGAGGTTGGCCAGCAGCTTCCGCAGGTGCATTAATCAAGATGTTCGTCACTTGCCATCAGGTTAAATTGTGGTCAAACAAAGATCTTTTGAAAATAAAAATCCGTTACGATTCCGGCGAAACCCTCCTTGTTTGGGGGAGGCATGTTTAGCAGTGGACGTGTGTCTGCTGATGAGTACGATTTAAGAAATTGAGGTCTTATACTCATATAAATAAGACTCACTATTAGTTATCTTCTCAGACAGATCCAACAAAGAGTGCGCCTCATGCCGCAGTCTGCTCAGAGAGTTCTCCAGCTCCCGCTTGATGTCCGCGCTCAGGTCTCGCTGGTGCTGGAGGAAGCCCACGATTCCTTCCTGCACGAGATAATACACCGGCATTAACTTAGTTGGTAGAGTGGAACATAGACCAGACATTTGATAAGACACTCTAATGCCACATGTGGTCGCGTATCGTTACTTTTTCTTTAAGAAAATGTTTCATAACCTCAAACTATTAATCGTAACTCATACTTATAACTGTGAACGAAAGCAGCCATTGGTCATTAATATGAAGCCCTTTAATTTAGTTCCAGTCCGACACTCTTATAAAGAGTCCTTCATTTAGAATACGAACGACAAAGCAGAATCCGAATAGTTAGATGGTGTAGGTTCATTGTGCAAGGCTTGTTTAGCACATGCGTAATACTTTTTAGCACTGGTGTTGATTCAGGCATCGCCAAAACTAAACTTAACTAATTTGACAGTACTAAAATTATGCCATCCTTTTTATTTCGATCTTTAATAGAGGGACGTCAACATTTTTAGTTATGTCAAATTACTTTAGTTTAGTTTTGGCGACAGCTGAATTGACACCATTATCAAATGACCACAACTTGATTACAAACGAAAAGGTCTCTCACCTCATCCAAGTCTAGTATAGCGTTGAGATCTGGCGCGAAGTGGACGTGCTTGCTGGCGCTGCGAGAGAGCTCCAGTGACACGTTGGAGGGAGTGCCGGGCCGGGAGTCCACCACGAATGAACTGGAAACAACATGGGAGTGTGAGAAGAACGCGCGGGTTCATTAGGATATAGATTATGATACAGCCGCTTCTGGCCGTGGCCTCGCATGCTTTTCTGGATAAATAACTGCCTTTCTCGTGATGCAATATATCTCTGCCAAATTTCATCGGCCGTTAGGCGTAAAAAGGTCACACAGTTAAAAAAGGACAAAAAAAAAGTTGTAAAAGGACACACAGTTATTTTCGCATTCACAATGTGTGAAATGTGCGGCAAGTGCATTTATTTGGTCAAGTTATTTATTTCAAGCCATGTCTTCCCTCTCCAATTGTTCCTTTTATTATCTTGGGACGAGATACCACCACGTACTAACCACACAGCGGTAAAAAATTTGTACCTAAGAGCCTTTATTGCTCATTTAATACGAATACATATTACAAACAAACAAACAAACAAGCTGCTAAATTATCAGTAAACTCATGTTTAGACCACATTCATTAACCAGCTTCTGGACAGCAACAGCTGTTGCCTCATCGCTACAAGGAATCAAGCTCATTATTAATATCACAGTAAATGTCAGATGGCTACTCGCCAAACCGTAGTTAATCCAACGTTAAACCGGCGCGAAAAGTTGCAAAATGCTGAATAAGAGCGGGTAATTTTTTTTTTTTTTTTAATTTAATATTCTTTATTGACAAAGAAAATTACAATTTAATAATAAAAACAAATTAGAACTAGTATTTACAATTGAAACAACCAGACGCTCGATAACTTTTTAAAAACCCGGAGAGCCTCGGTACCCCACGGACCTAGGGTCTCGACCCCAAAAGGAGCAAATATGTAGGCTCTGTCGAGACCTGCATATTTGCGTCTCTTGAGATCCTCGGCCAAATCTGCCGCCGCACCAGCCCTTACGGATGTCCTCGGAAGATGGGAAGGCGCAAGTGTGTCGACGCATGTAGCGTCCCACACAATGGGCCTCCCCAACTCCCATGGGACTAGTGTCAGGACTAGTGTGCCGTCAGGCCTCTTACCATCGTCACGCAACAGACCATTCGGTTCGAGAATAGCTGGTACTTTAGCGGTGACAAAGGCCCGCCGGATGACGTCGTTAAGGCTGGCATGACGAGATATCCGACCGGCGGCCCTAGTACGATAATCCGTGATGACCAAGCTGTTCGACAGCAGTACCGCACTGGCATTGATGAGGCGCGCAACACCTTGCACCCAACCGAAGACATGTTGCGATACGGAAAGTTACGGGATCCAATAAAGTGCCAGTGTTAAATGAAGGAAATGCTTGCAACCAATGTCCTGACTCCCATTTAGAAACGGCCAGGAGACGGGCCTGATCCGCAGAGCTGGAGCACGTTTGTAACAAACTATTCCGTGTCAACTCACACAGAGGCCCGTCCCATTGCAGTTGAGACAAAAGAGATTTTGGGGGAGCAGCATTAGGGCAAGCATTATGCCAAGCCGTTCGAGCTTCGTCTAAAAATGAAATTTTGAATGAAATTCCAGGTGGGACCAAACAAGATGACTTTAAAATTTTTTCAACTAAAGAACTAGTGCTGTAGACGGAAGACAGGAACGCTGGAAGGGCTACACTTGAAATTTTGCGTATACCTAAGCCTCCCAATTTGACAGGCAGGGAGGCCTGCGACCATGCCTTGTCATCTAAATCGACATTATATATACATTATTATATTCATTATTTATACATTGCGGGTAAAATTAGATTTTGGATATCCGTTTAGGGCGGAAAGAAAAAGGTCAAGTTCGCGGAAGGGCTGTGGTCTTGAACAGCTGAGTTCGTTCATTTATGTTGATTGTTTATTTTGTACGAGGTTACTGCCCGTGTGGCAATGTTGTGACCCTGGAGAAGTCTGAGATAGGTTGAGAGTTCATGGACCTAGTAATTTCCTTGTGCCAGATGTTTTCGTTTGAAATATGAATCGAAGTTCTTTTTTACCCATCGTGTGTAACGTCAGGGATAAAAGTACTGTCTTAAAGTCTGTTTTTCTATAAATTGTGATAATTTGTCAAAGGCCGATCACTACTGTGCGGCTCGCTTCGATAGTCGTACACACTATGTGTGTCAGGATGTGGACACACAATGTGGTACATCCTAAATATTCCTAAGCCAATGCAGCGAGCAAAGCGTGCAGCAAACTCTCACACAACGTAGCGCGCTGTGTGCTGCTCTCTAGCACGCACAAGATGTTTCCCATACTTCACTGCGGCTGCGTCTCTGACACAGACAACCATATTTGTTAATGTTGGAACGCATGGATCGAGTCGAGTAAGAGTCGGGGTGAGGGCTAAAGGTATGATCACATATCTCACCCGTCAGTATCGTCAGCATTGCCGCCGAGCAGCCGCGGCAGTAACTGCGCCAGCACGGTGCGGTTGAGCTCGTCCTCTGCGCACGCGCAGTACGCCACCAGCTGCGACACGCAGCCGTGCAGGCTCACCGCTACGCGCTTCAGGTCGTCTCTGTAACATGATAAGATCCTAATTAACACAAACAAGGCCCGTCAAGTGCGAGTGTGACTCGCGCGCCGAGGGTTTCGAACGTTTGTCAAGTATACCTAATCGGTACCTATATATGTACTATAGGTACCGGTTAGAGACTTTGCTATTTAATGAATACCTAAAAATTGAAGGTACCTACATATCAGATATATCGGTTTGCAAACTTCGGAGTACGAGTATAGAGGACCTAATGATAAATTTTCGACTTTTTTCAATATAATTCGAAAAGTAAGTGACCTACAGGAATTTCTAAAATTGTTTTCAGATGTACAAACCGATACCTTCCATTTGATAACCCGCTCGGTGAGAAAATTAATCCCCCCCCCCCCTTTGTAAATTTTTCAAAAAGTGTTCTAATTACAGACTTCTTTATATTTTTCCTGTAAAATATAGATCCATATCTACAAATGCCACATACATTTCAGATGGATCAGTCTGCAAAATTCAGAGATAGGGAGGGAATGAGTAATATTTCGACTTTTTACTAAATATTTTTTAAAAAGTATGAAGCCTACAGAAATTTAAAAAAGTGTTTTGAAATGTACAAACTCATACCTTTCATTTGATACCCCACTTGACCTTGTAGGTCTCTTAAAATTTCGGCATTACAATTTTTATTAAAAATTTTGATTTTAATTTTTTTTTCTTTTGATCTGTACAGGCGCACGAAATGTATTATTATTTTAAATTTCAAGTTATTTGTGCGGTAGTTGCTAAGATATTAATGACGGAAAACAGGACAGAAAAAGCGAGACTAAAATCGAGTAAGCTGTATAGGCATGACCGAAGTGGGGTACGTGAAAAGTCCCGCACTCCCACGTGGCAGGCGTACTCCACTGCGGCACTTCGCTCCGCCAGTGGAGTACGCCTGCGTGTGCGGCCCGCCAAGGCTAGCTTCGCTCCAGATTGAACAATCGTCTTTGGCCGAAGCGCCCTTAACGCTCGTAGTCCGGTACCGTTTAGCATAGCCAACAGCAACATATTACACAGATCCTTAGTTCCAAGATGATATTGCGATGCTTACCACTGAAGTAGCTATTCTGTTAGTCGTATCCAACTTATTCCTATACACTAGACTAAGGCAAAGGTTTACGTTTAGAGGTTCATTACAAATACTGAAGGAAATAAAATAAAAAACGTATTCGATTATCAGTGATGTATGCACTAGTGACCGATAAGTAATACGCGTGCGCAAATTAGATTTATATAACTCGTCAACAGCCGCCGTAAAAGGATTAACTATACCTACTTACTTACGAAGATTTCCTACCAATCATAATAGTTAGTAACTATAGAAAACGTTGGAATGAGCCTATGCAAATTTAAATACAAATATGAAGCCAAAACATCATAATACATTATATTCGAAATAGGATAAGTTCGTACTTATCCTATTATTTTTAGTAGACTATTATTTTTCCAATAACTGCCTCGTGCAGTTATTGGAAAAATAATAGTCTACTCACCTCTCCTTGGTGACCTCCTCGAGATGCCTATTCTGGTCAAAGCTGATGTTCCGCTTCTGCTTCCATTTGTCCTCGCCGGCTGTGAGCTCGTCGCGGAGGCTTGATAGCTGAAACAACACGCTTTTGTTAGACACTAGTCACTCGGCGTCTTCATTGGTGTACTGTAGTGAAACTACTTTGTTTTCAAGCTGACATCTGGCTTGGCTGTAGTTCAGCGCCTGCAGCATGAACACACCAGACAAGGTGTCTAGGGTATAAAATTATCATGCTTCAACATTGGACTTTCTTTTAGCTATTCTCTGTGTCTTTATACTGAACTTTTGTAAGCTGTATGAATCGATGAACGAACAGATATTAATAGTTATTTCAACGAACCAAATCAAACCGTCATTACTCGCTTTTAATGATCCGAAACTGCGATGATCTGATCTTACACATCACACTCGTCAACAAATCAAAGCAAAAAACACATTTATTTGCGTATCCCGAAACATTTGAACAAACTATGATTCTGTGGACGTACCTACTTAGTTCTAACGTAGCAAATACACAAAAGTTATGTTTTAAGTGGGTGATAGACGTGCGAGTAAATTCGCGAACTTGTGGCTCGACGACCTTTTTCGCTGTTGTGTCACCCTAAGTACGCGTACATTATAGCCGCCGAGTAAGTTCGTTGGCGATCCGACAAGTTTGAAATTTTGCTCGTTACCCACCTCAATAATCGATATATAAAACACAAAGCTTCTTCTGTCGACGACATCGCAATACAGAGTGAGTAAGCTTCACGTGTATCACCGACGTCGAGCGGGGTGAGTTCGCGAACTTAAAAACCGCGTACTTGAAGTTCGTACGTCTATTACCCACTTTAGGATGTTTTTAACTAATTTGTTATTAATCTGTACGACATAATATAAAATTACCTTGTCCACACAAAAACAAATAAGCCATACCATTAGTTTTCTTAGAACCACCATCGTAAACTCGCATTGTATTCACTCGTCAACTTCAAGAAAAATCGGAATGTTCACTGAGCAGAAACTCTGTGTACAAATTTTCTGCTACCTTCACTAAGAAATAAACCACCGAGCTTAACACAGGTTATTGCTATAAATGATTGTTCGACATGACTGTGTTGTGTGAAAGCTGAATTGAACTCGAAAGCTTTTGGCATAAAGCGCAAAATTACAAACACGCCAGAAACTATTTTGCTGCTAAAAACTGCGGTCGATCTTTCGATCTGTTAATAAGACACTGTGATTATTAATAGATACGAACTTAGCTAACCTGATAGAAAATCCTTTATGAATGAACACTACAAATTCACGAGACACAGATAAAAATTAAACTTGTAAATAGATTAAAAGCAACCAGCACTACACAAATCAGAACAAAACACAACTACCCCAGTTTGAGAAAACAGAGCGCAGCTGCGTTCAGAAACAAATACGAAAAATAAACCGCCAAGTGCGAGTCGACTCGCACATGAAGTCTTCCGTACCATAAAAATCAGGCCACTTTTTCAAAGACCCCTCTAAATTTTATACTTTATTTTATTTTTAGTATTTGATACTATTACAGTTGAAAGTGTTACTTAATTATAGAAAGTTTAATGTGTCTACCTATTGTAGTTCAAGAGATACAGCCTTGACAAAATAAGAGCAAAAATAGCCAAAAAAAACACTTTTGTTGTATAGCCCCCTTCAATTTTGATATTTTATTATTTTTATTAACTATTTGTTGTTATAGCGGCAAGAGAAATACACATCTGAAAATTTCAATTGTCTACCTTTTACGGTTTATGAGATATAGCCACGTGACAGACAGACGGACGGATGGACAGCGGAGGCTTAGTAATAGGGTTCCGTTTTGACCCTTCGGGTACGGAACCCTAAAAACTACGAGCATGTGTGGCCATGCTGAGGATGCCGCGATGTAGGGCTGCCGCGCACGTGTTTCTTTCGTCCTTTGTAATACTTTTGAAAGAAAGGAAGTGTAGGTACAATTTTTAAAGACACTTCGATGTTCAAGATATTTGTAGGGTAAGGGGTTTTATGTACCTCCCCGATTACTTGATTTTAGGGTGATGCAATTAAGTGTGCGTATACTTTTTAAATAATGCGCCTTTGTTTTGACATATTGCTCGATGGTTTTCAGATACTTAAGTATGTATATTTGGTTTCGAAACTTAAGAAAAATGAAGATTTCGAATAATGATTAGTCGGTGGGATGTTATCATCCAATTCATCATCAAAATAAAGTCTGTTTCCAGCAACCCAGCAAAACCAGAGGTTCTGGTGACTGGTGAAGTGCAGTCGCCGATGACAACAGGTTCACTTCAATGTGAGCTTAATTGTGTTTATTTTAACGTTTGTTTTCGTTCAACAGTCAGTGTACCACGGTATGTTATAAATATAGGGAAGTGTATTGTCGGAAGTAGTTGTTGATGGTTCGGTGTGTTTTATTTATTGTGTCTGTGTTTGTATTTTGGTTAAGAATGCTCATGCAAGGAAATAAAGAGGATCATTATGTATTTTAAGATACTAGAGGCACCACATCGGCAGAGGCGGGGCGGAGCGGCGGCGAGAAGATCGGCCAGAAAGACGTCTTGACTGAAAATGGGCCGATATCTCGGGAATCTTGGACTAGAAAATATAAAGGCTCAACCTTTGAAATCTCTATTGAATTACATCTCTAGTAATAGTCTCAGGCCAGTATCATGTAAGCTTATACTCATCATCGATCTATGCTTGAGTAACGCTTAGGCATAGAAAAGCGATACTCAAGCGTAGAACAATGACTGAGCAAGCTTTCATATAATAAGGGCCCATAAGGGTCTCAGAGTACCACGTTACTACTACAGGGCGCCACGAAACATGTGTACTAAACCGAAAGGGGGTGATTTTGGACCCGAACGGATCAACTTTTGTTCTATGATATATAGAATTTCAAACATTTTATTAGGTATTTTATTTGAAAAAAAATCTAAGACATTTTTTGTTCACATTCGTGTTCTTTTACATGTAGGTATACTTACATTATTATAATTGTTTTAAAATTAAAAAGGGTTAACATAATTTTTTTTTAATAATTTTATGACAAAACACTGGTTTTGCTGAAAAGCAAACAAAAATATGTTTTATGTTATATATATAATGCAAGAGTATATGAAAAAGAATACGAATAGGAAGGAAAAAAACTTGTTTTTTCACAAATCGTTATTCACAAGTTGATCCTCTTTCGGTTTCCAGAATCTTTGAAAGTTTTTTGAAAGTTTCCATGTTACGTAGCACCCTGTATAAACAGAACCTAGTCTTAGAACATTGACTGGATTATAATATGAAAATCAGGCTCTATACAAATTCAAGCAACAAGTTCACATAAAATTCAATTCACATTTCAAGCATCATCAAACTCCAACATTGAATAGTCAAGTGCACTGACTGATTAAATCTAACGCATTGAAAACCATCATCACAAGGGTAGTTTGATAGTGATTTATTATGTGTTCTATAATGTGTGAGAGCTTGCTATTGTGGTTATAGGAGGGGAAAAGTTGGGAACATTTTGTAATAATAATTTTAACTGGTACAAAATAATAGGTAGGTATTGATATCTACTGGTACTACATACGTGCGGCACACAAATAATGGGAGCTTTTAGTTGATAGAACATTAGGTACCTTACCTACGTTAGATTTTGAAGTTCTATGTTCGGTTGTATGTATGTTCGTCGATTTCTCCGTCAATTATGGACAGATTATGAAAATTATTTCGGTATTGTATAGATAAATAATGTGATCCCGAGGTGGTCACATATTTTTTTATTTCCGGGGATTAGTATTTATCGGCAAAACTTAAAAACAATGTAAAATTAAGGAATTTTAAGTCTATTTTTAGTTTTTTCAATACAATCATATTATAACTTTTAATTTAAATGTATAGAATAGTTATTATTAGAATTCAGTATCGTAATTTCTTACCTAATTTTAATTTTTTGACATTTCTTCTAATAACTCTATTACTATTTTACTTACCTAATGCATGTCATCTCTCACAATTTGTACACCGTAATCGGTAAAACATGTTGATACCTGCATACCTACATATTTGTAAAATCTTATATCTACACATGTTTATGCAAATAAATTATCTTTTTCTTTATCTTAATATTTTAAGTTTAAAAAAAATTATGTGGATAGTCAGATTCTTTGTTCTTAAACCCATTGATCTCTAGTTATTTCCCTGTTCTGTGATCATGATCAATGAACATAAACTAGGAATGATGAATTGAAAATTATAAGTTTGTTTGTAAAAATAGGCCTACAGATTGATCATAGAGATCAAATGTATCCTACTTTACGAATTATTAGGTGTGTGAATTTCAAAGTTTATTATTATTTGTTTCATAGCCACTTGATAGACACAGCCGGTTTGTTTTTCAACAAAATGTAGGTATCGTCAGTTACGTTTACGAAAACTCTCATAAACATCTGAGCAAAGCTCGCTTTGATTCTTTCTTTTGAGATATTGTTTTGAACTCGATAAGAAATAGGTCGCATACTTACATGATTGCGTAGTGTTGTTCTTTTCTGAGTCTCGTAAAACAAAAGGTTTAGAAAAGTAGAAAACAAACAACAAATGGGAGAGAACATTATGTGGGTTATCTCTGAGGAGAAGGCAAAACAGGGTGTATTTTTTGGACGGGCAGCAAGAGGAGGTATCTTAACCGGTATAGCTACAGGAAAATGTATGATAAAAAAATCATATCTAAATAATATCTATTATATTTAAACAAAATTTCAAAGATTTAAAAAAAAAAATACTAGTTGAAAGTTTTATACGATTTCTGAGTTTTTTAGTACTCGAACCTTAGTTGGCCTAATAGAAGTTTTTGATCAGTATAAGATAGGTACAGGATCAATGGGCATCAAAAAAGTTTTCGTGTAAAATGCCAATCTATTTGCTAACTGTTTTTTTGCATTTTTGGAAAAACTGAGAATAAGGATAAATATTTTTCTAAAAAATATGGATAGGTACCTAGTTTCTTAATACCAATTTCATGTAGCTACACCACCGTCTAAAGTACCTCCCCATCTGCCCCGTCCATCAAATCTACCCTGTATAATCACCAAAATGAAGCTTCGGAACCCTCACTAAAGTTTCGAGAGAACAATTTAAAGGGGAAACTTTTTCGTATGTTAACCAAGCTTTGGCAGAATCAAAGGACAACAAATAAAGTGAAACAAAATACTATTTCAATACTACGCACTTTTCTCATTAATTTGTCTGTCGTAAATGTAAAATTTCTCTAAATATAACCAAATGAATGTTACAAAACAAAGCCACAAACACAACAAAACCCTTCCTGAAACCGCTAACACAAAAACGGTCATATTTCAAACACTAATTAGTCGACCAATCATCACAGCGCTGCAGCGCAGGGTTTCTACACTTATATTAACCATAGTAACTCGACATAGCGCTTTCACTTGTTTATTTCATTTGGTTCGCGTGAGTACGTGCGTGACGTCACGGGACACGTCTGTACGGAGCGGCGAATGACCCTCTACTGGTCCATACATACTCCACCATAATACGAAGAATTCGAACTCCAATCTCCATGCTTTAGGAGGGTCCTCCATGTGGTTTGTTTATTTTGTGGCAATGCCATACATCTTTTTATTGATGCGGAGCTTTTACTAGGGGAGTATTTTAGGAGTTAGGTGATTCGCTGTGATAAATGAAACCTTTATTTCTTATCGTTTAAGTGTCTTATTCGTTTAACTTTAAGAAATTTATTTCTGTTTTTCTGCTTTAGTTCGAGCGATGAAGAAGAGGAATTAGTTTGATACTCACATACTTATTTACTGCTGTACGATTTTTTCTTGAATGTAACCGTCAATCAAAATCATGGAAGACATGGAAAGTGAATGAATAAGAAGATTACTAAAAAACACATATTTTTGGGATATTATTTACACTTACTTAGATACACTGTAGATTAGCTACATGACATTACATTATGTTGGCCAATAATTTTAACGAAGCGCAATCCTGGCGCTATGAGTCATCTGTTTACTCAGTTTGCGTTACTTTACTAGTGCATGTACTATTTAATATTTTAGCTGTCTATACGAATATACCTACAACAGTTTTGGGTTGTTGTGAATGTTTGTTGGAAAATGCATAAAGCGCAACGTACAGAATTGAAAATCACGCAGTAAAAGAAGACAGGAATAACTTAACAAGCTATTTTTTCTCTCCTGTTCTTTTAAATTATCTGAAAGACAATCGGACGAAGATACATTTCAATTGACGTTACTGACAGGAGTTTTCATAAGTTAACGGAGAAGCTCGTCCGATTATCCTGCAGAGATCACCACCCTTAGAACATACAGTGTTGCCCTATAAAAGTATCCCTACATTTATAAATATCTCGTACCTACATAAATGTCTTGGGGGCGGACCGTGACTCCGCTAAGGCCGTCGACTAGCCGAATCTCGCTATTTTAAGCCCAAAGCGCCAATAGTGGGAACGTAATAAATTTATGTCCTATTTATTACTTCCGATTGTTAAAGGCGGTTGGTTGATGATGGTGTCGCCATCGAAAAGGTCGACGAGAAAATACCTAAACTAAACAGGGACAAGGACTAACTTCTAAGAAATCATATTCATCAAACTTTACAGTCCTACTAGCTACACTACAGGGAGAAAATATAAGCAGTAGATCCATCTTCATTAGGAACATCATAGAAGGAAAACTAGAAGGAATACGAGGCAGAAGAAGACCGAGAATTAACATGATCAGATCGAGGAGAAAGCCGCTGTCATCTTAATATATAAAAGAACAAGCGATTTTCTGGGGACAACGCCCAGCCCAAACCACTAAAGCTAGAAAGCTGAAATTTGAAAAGCAGGTACCTGAACCTACACAGCCTCCCGCTAAGAATTAGGGGCCTTAGGGGCCTTAGGGGTGCCTTAGGGGTGGAATTTTTGATAATTCCACCCCTAAGGGCGTGAAAAGGGGGGTTGAACTTTATTTGGTGTTTTTTGTAATTCTTTAACCAGTAGCTCAATTAGCTTGAAACTTCTAAGAATACAAAACTATTGAACACTAGTTTCAGGATGTTTCAAAATTTTCCTGAAAATTATGTAATTGGGTTATTAAAGTTTGTGATTCGTAATTTGGCTCCGTACTAAAGTCTGTAACTTTTTAATGCATAATGCTATTGACCTGAAATTTTCTGTATATATAAAAATAATAATAAATTAAATCACGTATTTCAGGAATTATCAAAAATACTCTTAAGAAGGGTAAAATGAGGGTTAAAATTAATAAGGTTTTTTTTGTAACTGTTTAACCAGGGGGCCAAATAGCTTGAAACTTACAGCGAATACTAAGAATACAAAACTATTGAACACTTATTTCAGAATTTTAATATTATTCCTGAAAATGGCGTAACCGGGTTGTTAAAGTTTGTGATTCGTAATGAACTATAAAGTAAATAATGACACACGTTTTTTTTATTTTTACATAACTACCCCTAGAGGGTGTTCAAACAATTTCCACGCGGGCGATGCTGCGGGGCGCAGCTAGTGTCGTATAAAGCAGTAAAAGACCGCATTGAAAAGAGAAAATTGTATCATTGCACCAACAAGAGCTAGGCTCTTTAATTTATAGTAATAGTTACACCTACTGCTTTCCACGTCAGTTAACGGAACTCCCTCGTGTCCCGTTCATTTACTCTCATTCTTTCCGAACTTCCAAAACATTCATTTCCTAAACCAAACCGTGTAAAAAGACAGTAACCGTCGCGAACCGTGAATAAATTTCGCCTTGTCGCCGCACGACGAACAGTGGCTATATTTAAACGAGACATCCTGTCTTGGACAATTACAGCTAGGTTTTTAATACGAAGGGACTTTAATGGCAGTGAATTAAATTGGGGTTCGTTTATTCAGTTAATATGCTCTGGGTCAATTTGAGGCATCTCATGTGGCATATGGATACTACGGACAGGCATCTTTGGGAACGGCGGCGGTCTGAACAAGACGTGAAAACTAGGACGAATCAGACTGTGCAAGGAAGTTTTTGTTTATTCGCTGGCACAAGATATTATCTATGTAATGTATTTATTTCTTGAAGATGACCCGACTTGGTCAAGCAACACTAATATTCTGGAACATTCACCTAACATACCTATCCTTTATTAAGATATTCATTACAAAAACATCAGAGAAGGCCGCCAATTCTGTTATCTCCTGTACCATACTGTTTCACATATAAGTTCTGTGAATTTATTTATTTATTTATCACAAAAAACACAATACAGATGATGTAATAGTGTTTGACGTTTTGGAATGTATTGTAATTCTGTAAGTCATTCTTGAATAAATAAATAAATAAATACAATGCCAACTAAAAAATTAAAATACAACAAAAATTGTTTTAATTTACATTGTAGCGTAAACCTATGTGTGTACAGCTAAGTATGAATATATAATAAGACATTATATATGACATATATATATATATATATATATATATATGAATAAAGTATTATCTATCTATCTACATTTAGTGTCATAAAAACCTTGTGTCTAGGTAGGTACTCACATTCGTTTCGTCCTTATTTTGGTCGTCTAAGTGTAAATGTTGAATAACTAATTCAGTACCTACTATGACACAATTTGCTAAAACTTCCAAATCATCACATCATGCTAAACATCCTGGTATGAAATGCTATAGATGAAGTTTTAAAAGTTTTAAAACACCGAACAAGCTCCCTTTCTCCAACACATTGCTTTAGTCAACATGTCGATATTTCCCGATTACACAATTTTCAGTATTTTCTCCGTGAAACTGCCGAAAACTAACGCGGAAGATGACTCTAACATAACAGAGATGCACCAACCAGCTGCGACTGGTGAACGTAAACATCGTAAACCTGCGTTTAATGTTGGACGTTTGATAATATTGTTGATTTGAAAGGGAACCTGTACATAAAGCTCAAGGAATGTGATCGCTATTTTATATACCGACTTCGAAAATAGACAGGGGTTCTATGTTCGACTGCATATAACATGTTTTTTTTATGTATGTTCGCCGGTTTTTCCGTCAATTCGTCTAATCGGTCGGAATTTTTGCTTTTATACAAATAGAGAATGATCCCGAGATGGTCCCATAAAAAATAGATTCCCGAGAGATTACCTTTTGTCTCGCCAAACTTAGAAACAGTGTGACGTTAAGGGATTCCAAGTCGGTTTTTAGTTTTTTTCAAAACAATCAAATTATCATGTCTTTAGATTTCCATACGGGTAGGTAGGTACTCTTTATATGGCTAGACGCTAAAGTTAGTCCAGAGACACGAGTGCCACTATAACAGCCCTCGCAAGTAGGTTTAGATTAGCTTAATAGCGTAAGTTTTCGTAGACTAACCAAAAGCTCTTTAAGCCATTTTTTAAACTAAATACGATCTACCTGTGGTATGCGAGCAGGAACGAGAGGAAGTGAAAACAGCTTCGCCAGCTATTAAGTCTTATGAAAAATTATATTCATGCTCAAAGACATACATTTGGTTTATTGACAATATTTTTACGGGCAGTGCACGCCCTCTCGAGTTTCGCCGTTCCAAACCACAAAGGAGGTGAGTACCCCTCGCGCGAGGAGCAAAGCACTCAGTGCAAAATGTCATCTACAATGGTATGTGCCTGTATAAATCCCAGCTCTTATATCTGCGTACACGAACTAGGAAGTATGCCTGGTTCTATTGTCTAGACTACACGAATACAATTGGCCGCAATCTGTGTATGTTTAATGGAGGCGTGAAGTGAGAGATTGTTTCGAAATGGTGTCAAAGCAAGCTAGATGCTGCCAGTGTAATAGGTAGGTACTTGATGAGCAAAGTAAAAAGCAGCTTATAAAAACACAGAATAGATAAATTGCTAAGAGCTACTACTGAGTGTCCAATACGCGTTTTTTCATGTTTACATCTATTGTAAATAAGGAAGTTATTAATTTTAAAATTAGTGATATATCTCGCTTGATACCCGATAGTGTAGTGTTACAAAAATGTTGAACGGAATCTAAAACAAACTGTGAAGTGAAAATCAACAAATCACGAACCGTTCTTACTTGCTTTGCGTCCGAATACGAACGACTACATACATTCGCACTACCCACACCGCTTTGGGTTCACATCACATACGCATTCATTTTATTAGGTCACAAGAAAGAAGCACTCTAGAGATTGCGGGAGCATTTCAATATTCTTATCTCAACCACTATTGCATATTACATTAGCAAAGTAACGTCTGAGAAATGAGAATACGCATCATGCACAAATATTGCGTTATCCCTAAAGCTCTTCCGCTAGCACACATTATGTTCACTGCTGGACATGCCCCTCCCCGCAAAGGAGCCTCCCGTTTTGCCTTAATCACCACGCTTTACAGACGGATTGGTTATCGCAGTGGAGGTGTTAAATAATACACAAAAGGAAACTGCTGCCCTTCTGGTAGGCTTCCTTAGTCGGCTCGTACTACATCCAGGGACTGAGTTGGAGCGGTCGATACTCATGCCGCAACGGCCACGGAATATTTAGCTTCTTAAGGTACCGTAACCCCCTAAAAAATAAGGTATTCGAATATGAAAACTAGTTCACCAGTTTGTGAGCTACGATGTAACAGATGGAAACCTCAGTTTGTGTCAGGGTTAAACAAACTAAGAGACACTGGCGTCGATCGAAGTTTCTAGTAAAATTTAGAATCAGCTATTCGTAGTTTCCCATCAAAACTATAGCCCATAACACATCCCCGAGAGCAACGGGACACATCATGAGGGGGTTGCTTTTAGCCCACCCTTGCGTAGAATTTGTTCCGCGCGATTACGCACTGATGTTAAAGTACAGGATGTGTCCCTAGAGGGTTCATAACGAGATCTTCTCTAAGCATCCAAGTAAGGATGGCATTGTCTATTCTTCCTAAAGTATTAAATTTGAAGCCCGATTAAGATCGACCACCCTTAGAATTAAAGCGGAATTCATACTTTGCCATCCATCGTAATAGAATTTTAACGAAGTTCTTCTTTTGTTGCTTGTTCTTTTAAATGAGATAATTGAAGTACATCGAGACAATTTCTCCGTAAACGTCTCCTAAATCCCGGCATCCGGTCAACAACAATGGCATAAATAAGCTCTTTCCGATATCCCGTGTAACACAATACCGGATTCCCAATTACACAATATTTCGTTTTGTAATCGGGACATTCGACCTTATTATAGCAATAGGTTCGAGGGTAACTGACCTGCACTTGGCGGTAATGAACTGATAAGAGTTTATATGGACCATATTTTTAGCGATTGCTACATTTGCAACTCCATTAGATAGTTCTGTTTAATCGCAGACTGGAGGGTTCAGGTGCTCCGTCTAATGCTAACTCGGAATGGGGGCGATATGATAAACCTGTGTTCTATGACGTCTATTCCATGCAATATAATTGCACGTCTAAATTGTAGAATAGTCCTGTGATCGAACATTTAGTTCGAGCGAAGACTGAAACTTTGCGAGTTTATCAGCAAAGGTAACTTCGTAGAGAAACGATGCGAAATTGGGCTAATATCATTGACCTTTGTGGCGCAGCGAGTGAAGGAAAACTTGAGAATTGTAAATTAGACGCGGATGCAAGTTCAATTCTCGCGGGTCAAATGTTTGTATGATCTGCAAATATTCTGCGTATATCTGATTCCCACTAGTTTACCGGTCACCTGACACAAGCGATGCGTTGCAGCTACGTTATGATGTCTGAACTCACCTTAGGGGGCGAACATAACGGGTTTGGTTGTCAAATTAATTAGGCCTAGATATCAGTAGGTACTCACGGGATACCCGTGCGTGGTAAAAAAACTCGAATTACGTAAAATTCAAAATATTTTCTTTGGTTCCTTGAATGTGAAAAAACGATTGAGAAAGCATACGGTGAAATAAAACATGAAAGTGATCTTAGGAACCCTGCCTTCTTCAGGCTTCTTAAGTCGAAACTACGCGGGGCTAAGAGGCCCTACGACTAAGGTATCCGTACTTTTATCAAACCGTCCAGTCAATCAGTGTTCCTAACAGTGTTGTATGTCTCTAACCGATATAACCGAGTGGTCGTTAAGCGTCTCACAGATCGTTAATGCCGCGAAAGCAGTCAAACTCGAGTTTATACGTAATAAAATCATCAAATTTAGGAATTCAGTAACAAGGGAACATGCATAAACAAGCGTGCGCTCCAGTAATGTTTTACAGAACTGGTGCATCAGGAAGTTACAACTAATACACTAAACTAAAACTTATTCCAACAGTCTACGGTTTAAATTGTGTTAGCATGTGTGTGGGTGTCACTTCAGTTTTGGTTTCTGTTACAATTATCACAGGATTATAATAGAGAATTCTTGATGGAATGCACGGGCAATAGGGCGATTATTTCATGATGTTGTGTAATTTTTATTGTAAAAGCTCTTCCAGAACTTTAGACAAAGAAAATTTGAGTTCGAAATAATTTGAATAGACAAAAGACGCCAAATGAAAGCTTTGATTGGTCGATATTAATCACCAGTGACTAGACCATGGCAAGATCAGACTTTACTTCATCTTGTTCTAATAACAAAAGACGGGCTTTGACCATTGTCTTTCTATAAGTACCAGTCTAGATAAATTTTTACCACCTATTGGGTAACCAATGCGGGCAGACCAATTAACTAGTGTTGACGAAATAATTGCAATGATTGCTAACACTACCTGGATGAGATCAGCCCAATACAGATATGAGTGTACAGATTTGATAAGGTTTGCACCCCGCTGTGAGTAGATAGGATACGGGCTGATAAAGTTGCTGATAAAGATACGGCAATCAAACCAATGCCACCTAAAACATCTTTCAAATGTAAACAAACCTATAACGAGGTGAGCACTAGGCACGTGTGTGACACGTGACTAGCCGCGAGCTAGTAAATAAATGCTACGTGTAAATATAGACGTGCTCGTTCACTCACCCGCGCTCAATTGATACCACAATGCAAATGCCTAATGTTTGCTATTGCTAGGCATATTCCCTTTCTTAGTTCAAACTTTGAACTAAGTACTTAACTTAGAAATAAATACTATTATTATACTAATCTAATATACATTTTGTTTCTATCACGAGCGGGTTTTGATGAAATATAACCACGCTATTTTCAGACAGTATATTGAGTAAAAAGATAGCGAGTGACATGGGGGCAAACTTTAGTAGGTTCGTCCTACAGTTGGGCACCTCCAGCATGGCGGGGCGGCGGCGTGCGCCCAAGTGGTCGTTGGGCGCGCGCAGCCGCAGCGCCGCCAGCACCGCCGGCTGGTGCAGCTCCCCGCGGAGCACGCGCACCGTGTACTTCACCAGCGCCACGTCTCTCCGCACCGACAGCCTGCAGTAGCCTACCATACCTAAGACGAACAGACTCCGGTACATCAATGGGTAGTACGGATAAACTCCATACTCTTTTAAATAAACGTGATGTGAAAAGTGTACCTTCCAGACTGGCTCTAACATCAAGGGACAGAGACAACTGGATGAAAGAGGGATGGAGGCCTTTGCCCTGCACAGTGCGGTTCGTTATAGGTGGAATGGGAAAGGAGATAATATAAATAATGCTAGACAATCCACACAGCATCATCTAGCTCCAAGCTATGCAGAGCTTGTGTTATGGGATGGCAGATATACTTTAATACAATACATTACATAGTAAGTTTTTTTTATTATACAAAAACAAACCCGAAACAAATATTTACAGATCGTAAAACATTTGTGCCAATGCGGGAATCGAACCCGCATTCTCCTGCGTCGCAAGCGGACCTTCACCCGCCGCGTCACATTGGTCGTCAAAACACAGATTATAGATTGTTAGGCTCTGTTTGGTCCTTTTAAAACAGACCCGGCAACAATACCTAAGCAAACCCTGCCAGACATCGTAATCAAAACATTTTTTTGTATTTATAAAAAAAAATCCTTTTATTTCCGACAACATAGATCCATATGGGGTTAGTGACACATTAAAATACAGTAAAATTAAAAATTAACGCAGGACTAATTCCCAGAGTGATCTCAAAAAAACAACAAATTAGGTCTGATAAGATCATAATGAATAAATCGCCAAGTGCGAGTCGACTCGCACACAAGGGTGTCATCAGTCAACTTTTAACAAGAACAACAAATTTTCACTTGTTCGGAGACCCCTTTAAATTTTCAACTTTATTATATTTTTAGTATTGTTGTTATTACAGTTGAAGTGTTACTTATGTATGGAAAGTTTCATGTGTCTACCTATTGGGCTTCAAAAGATACAGCCTTGACAAACGAAGAGCAAAAAGAGCCGAAAAAAACACGTTTTTTGTATGGAAGCCCTCTTTAATTTCCTCTTTATATTATATTATTTGATGTTACAACGGCAAGAGAAATACACATTCTATGAAAGTTTCAACAGTCTACCTCTTACGGTTCATGAGATAGAGCTTTACTCACGAAATTAGTCTTAAAGGAACCAGTGCACCACACCGCTACAAACGACAAAAAAGTGCACCGCGGCAGCGGCCCTCGTTAAATTAGCACTTTCTGAGAACAGAAGTGGTTCCAAGATTAGTAGACGCCATGTCATGGATTACTAAGCAGTTATAGAAGAAAATAATGAATTAGCCATCAGGCTAAATTAGTCTGTTTTCTGTGAAACAAAACTACTAAATTTTTTTGACTACTACTACAATGAGGGAGATTGATTAATGACAGAAATTTATGAAAAATTGTTATTTAATGGGCCGCGTGGTCATAAAAATTATCAGCTATTTTCTTGCAGCAAACTCATTTGACACACGAATGGGAATAAGGGTCTCTCGCATAGGAGGCGAATCTTCTGCGCTGCGACATATATAATAAATAATGCAATGACAGAAACTTCTTCGATCTGTGTACGTTTCTCCAGTTTAAAATACGGCGACCATTTAGAAAACAAAACTTTAGTTAAATGTGTTTACTTACCATACGGCGCGCGGCGTGGTAACCTAATAGTAATTAGTAACTTTGTAAGTGAACACAACAAAAGTTAACAGTAGAAATAGAAGTGAAAGAGCGTAGATAGGCGTCATGCGAGGGGAATCCGAGGGCGGTATTAATAGAGCTCAGGGCAGGATTGATTGCCGCCGCATGGTGTTTGAGGAGCCCTGGATTTTAGGTTGCTAACGTAAACTAAGTGTACTTTAGTGATTCAAAAAAAACGTACATAGAACGTTTTACTTTGCTGGAGGCTAATGTCCTAAAATATACTTTAACGGGGGTTTAAATAGATGATGACAGCGATGCTGTTAAAACAACTGTGGCATAAGTAAATAAAACTAAAAATTTAATAGCAAAATTATGGGCAGGATTTTGACATAACATCGGATGTGTAAACCAAACCGGATCATGGTAAACCGTGCTATAAGCGTCTTTGCGGTTCCGCATCCCATATTAGTTGGTAGCCAAACATAACCACAAAACGTTCTTAATAATAATAATGATAATAAATCATTTATTTCAGGCAACATTAGTCTAGTACAGGATGTAAAGTACTTAAAAACTACGGCCTATATAAAATATATACCTTAGTCTAACATACATAAGATAAACCTATTTACTAAAATAATATATATACATACATATATATGTATATATATATCCTTAAATGTAGGTACTGTAGATAGTTAGATAGCCATGTTATTCAGCAGATTTAACTGAGATTTTGAACCTTCTGTCATAAACATAAAGGTTTATTCTAAATTGAATTCTCAATAGCCGATAACTCCACCAGTCATAGTATCATCTCTTCAAATGGTCGCGACAGAACCAAGCCAATAAAAGCATGGTCGACTTTTACAGGTGTTGCGTCTAAAAGTTATCACTCCTATAATATCCCTCCAAGAATAGCCCTCGCGACTTAGCCCTCCTGTGACCCAGTTCAGTTCCAGTACCAGTTATCTATATAACTTATATATTACAGTGGACAAAACTGGAGCTAAACCTGTTACTTTAAAGATCAAGTTAGTTACATATTTAAAGCGGTTAAAAGAGCACTTCCTACTATAGTATATTATTATAAATGTACATATATTTATATAAATGAAAGTATTTATGAGGTTTATTTAGTGATTATTATTTTAATTTAAGTATGTTTCTCATAAGCATATGTATTGCATATAGCTACTTACTATTAGTTTAAGGGGAATTATAAGTCAGGCCGCAGGTTTTTTATTGGCTACGGAAATTAACCTCTGATTTTATATCCATGCCAAGGGAAAATAAGAAAACATTTGCAGATCATACAAATATTTGTCCCAAGGCGGGAACCGAACCCGCAACCTCCAGCGTCGCAGACGGACCTTCGCCCGCTGCGCCACATCGGTCGTAATGGTTCCTTACATTCAGTTGCCATAATTTACTATTAGATGATAATTTTAGGTACATTTTGTTGTTCAAAGAATATAGGACGAGATATAAGTTATTCATGTTTCCCAACATTCTAAACATACTGAGTTATAAAACTAGATGTCGATACAATTACTTTATTGGTGTCATATATAAATATTTCACAAGTTTACTGCTTGAATATATGTTACAAATGTGGATGCTAAAAAGTAACTGGCAAGCTAAGTTGTATTTACAGTAGCTTACATCGAAGATATACCTCTATATAGTGGCTAAGATAATAATTTCTAGCCGCGCATTGATGGTGGCCGACTTAGTAATTTAGAGCACAATGTAGATTTTTAGAGGAGAATAATGCTATTAAATAGAAGTCAGTCTAAATAGCATCCTTAGTTTAATTGTCAGTTTATCTTGTTCGATTCATTGTTTTTGTACACTTCCTCTACCTGTTCCATCGCCTCTTCTATAACTAACAGGTTTGCTGGAAGAAAACTCTTTTCAGAGTTAAACTCGCCTATGTACATTGTACATATCCTAATAGATAAAACCATGCTTATGTATTATTGTGTACAATAAAGAATTACAGAATTACAGAAGTTAATTATTCACCGCTAGCGCCACTTTTAACTAAACAGATGGTTTGGTTCTGAGGATCCTGTTGACGTTGAAAGATGTTTATACAATCAAACATGCTTTTGAACTTCACAGAAGTGTTTCATACGCTTAATTGGTCGATGCTTTGAAAGCGTTTCTACGAACTTACAAATGACAGGAAAGGTGCTCCTTCGGTTTGTCCTCCAGTATATCTTGCAGTTTTTACTACGCCTTTCAACAATGAAATGGACTACGCACCAAGAAGTTAGCATAACTTAGTTGACTTAGATTACAAGTAACGCATTATTCAACTTCCTAACACATGTTGCACGATCAACATAACTTCATTATAGGCTATGAACCTAATTAACTTCACGGATTGCTGTAGGTACCGAGGAGAGTAAGTTCAAGATTTTGTTACGTTTGGAATTAAAGTCTATTGAAGCAATAATTTTAATCAACCGGTTGCTAGATCTATCTTACTTAATTGCAAATTCATCATCTTTCATTCCTGCTTTTATAATTATGTATTTATACATTTCTTATTTATATTTATGTATCCTGAACAAATTCGAAACACGCTTTTATATAAGGCATTAAAGTCACGTTGATATTGGCGCCATTGGTCCTCTTAATCAGTAAGGTCCTTGTTTGTGTTCTCACTTACAAGACAGAACATGTAACTCTGTTTATTGACAACAATAGCGACATCAATTCTTACCGAGTCTACACACCAGTCGGCGGGCGCCGAAAAGTTGACAATACACAGTTGGCTACCTACAATATTTATACACTGAAATGTCGCACCACCCTCTGTATTATTGTAAATCGGCCTGTATACTTTGGTGACTCCATAGTCTACACACCAAAGTCAGCGATCAACACGAACACTATCAACACACAACTATGGAGTCTGTAATCGTATAGAACAGCGGCGGCGAAGTGTGCGAGGACAGAAGCCGAGGTCAATCTCCTGTGCCGGAGTCCACGACCCACTTCAGAGTTGAAGCGCCAGGATAGTGAGTGTTTGTGATGTGATGGCTTACCTCCTTCTCCTGCGAAGTCTTGGAGTCTCCCTGTATCTTGTCCCGCAGCGCCACCAGCTCCAACGGCCAGCTCGACACCTCCGCGTCAGGGTCGGATAGCAACACCTATGGAACGATTCATCAGTTATAGGCATTTCAAACTGTTTTTACGTAAAACTAGGCGTTATTTCTCGTCTTTTCTCGTCGAGGCCTACACATGTAGGGTAGAGTAAATAAGTTAAGTTTAACATTTTAGTTGATTTAACTTTTTTTGAACTTTTTAAGTGTACCTAGGTTTGTTGTTGTAGCGCCCCAACGGGGTTCATGTCAAGATCACACTGTTCATAAGAACTCGATGTACCCACACATGAAACAACAGAATAAATGAATATGAATACGTGGGATTGTCGAAAAGAAGATTCGACGGCCCACTAAACACCCCCCGGGGCCTCTATGAGCTTGGGAACTCCTATTGACCGCGCCGATGGGGGTTGCCTATTTTAACCAGTGGACGTATATACTCGTAGGCTGATGATGATGTTACTTTGTGTGAAGTGCGCAATAACGTATTATCAAGCAGCATCATCATCATTTATCCACATCATCATTTGTCCAGCATTATTATCCGAACGTAATACTCGTATTACCCACGATATGCGAAAATGTGTAGATTTTTAGGGTGTCGATGGTGAAGGGTTATGTTTTTCTTCACCATCAGTGAAGAAAAACATAACCCTTTAAATAACACCAATTTATTATGACGACTTACTATAAGATCACCCATAACTTTCAAAAACAATTACACAAACTAAACATAAACTACTAACACTTTACAGAAATACGTAAAAAAAACACTGAATGAAAAAGTTAAGTGTTCCACAAAGTGCACCGAGTAGTGTCCATTCTGACATAAAACTGAGACAAATCGAGGAAAACGTGACCCATCCCTTATCAGTCTTATCAGGGTCGCCGAGAGCCCGCAATGACCGCGGGAGTAAACATCGGACAATCTGTAATTTGCTAATTATGTTTATTGACAAGATGTTAACTACACACTTAATGATAAGGAAATAATGTTACTAATTCATTTTGGGGTTTCAAATGTAATAGTTATTTGATGAACAAGTGAGAAAAACGATTATAGAAAAAAGATTTTTTCTTGCCCGTGCCGATATTAAATCCCGCTAGTGAAGCAGTCTAGAGTAGAGTCACGAGCGCAGCGAGTGGCTCTAAAATAGACTGCTGAGCTAGCGAGAGATTCAAATTGCACGAAACAAAAATCATTTGCTTTCGAGTTCAACATACAACTTTTAACCTCGACCAGCAAGAAAATATAAACTATAAAAGAGGTCGAATGTCAGGAAGTCATTTTGGTCAACGACCATGGAGGGTACGAACGCTATAAACCTCTTTCAAACTAAGAACGAACAAAATTTTGCGTTTCTATGAAGGTTAAACGCTGTCTAACCTCCTTCCCTACGATAAGCTAAAATGAGTGCAGCTCACAGAGGTGCAAGTCCCATATAAACTCCGAACCTGTTGTTTCGTAGATTATTTAAAGATGACGCTGTCCGCCTAGAAGAATGGTTTTCACAAGCCAAGTTGTCAAGGTACACATAAAAATGACGATGCCTACAGTGAGAAAGTTTACCTCCCCAGGTGCAGATCGCGTAGTATATTCTTTTTTTTGGCGCCGACCATAGAGTATCAATAAAATATTAGGTCCTTACATATGAAATTGGCGTTTTGTATGGGAGGAACAAAAAGTCGAATATTTTTTAATATAATATATTTAATTAATCAAAGTATGAACCATTATTTTCTATGCACTTTTGCCATCTTATAGGTAGTTCATTGATCCCTTTACTAAAAAAACCAGTCGGACGGGAATCAATAAAATCTTTGAAGGCGATTTGGACTGCCCCATCGGAGTTGAATTTTTTCCCTTGCAAGAAGTTATCCAAATTTCGAAAAAAATGGTAATCTGTTGGAGCAAGGTCCGGGGAGTACGGAGGATGTCTTAGACTTTCCAATTGAAGCTCTTCTAATTTAGTAGCCGTCTGTTGCGCAGTGTGTGGTCTAGCGTTGTCGTGAAGCAGCAGTGGCGTGGAGCGATTGACCAGCCTAGGTTGTTTAGCCGCTAGCTTTTCCATCATGGTTTGCAATTGCTGACAATAGACATCAGCCGTAATAGTCTGGCCAGATTTGAGAAAACTGTAATGAACATTACCGGCACTAGTCCACCAAACGCTTACAAGTAACTTTTTTGGGGTTAATTTTCGCTTGGGGCAGGATTTGGCTGGCTGGCCAGGATCCAACCATTGCGCTGAGCGCTTCCGATTATCGTAAAGAACCCATTTTTCATCACAGGTAATGATTCGGTTTAAAATACCTTCATTATTGTGCCGGTTTAGTAATGTAACGCAGCAGTCGACGCGCGTTTGCCGGTTTGCTTCAGTCAATTCGTGAGGTACCCACCTTTCAAGCTTTTTAATCTTCCCAATTTGCTTCAAGTGAATTAAAACAGTTTTATCACTAACATCGCAGCCTGCAGCTAACTCGGACGTGGTTTGCGATGGATCCGATTCCACAATAGCCTTCAACTCTTCATTATCAACTTGAGTCTCAGGCCGTCCACGGGGCTTGTTCTGCAGGTCAAAATTTCCAGAACGAAAACGTTGGAACCAAAAACGAACTGTGTTTTCTTTTGCAACACGACCGCCATACACATCATTCACCCTTCGAGTTGTTTCCGCAGCACTAGTGCCACGGCGGAACTCGTACTCGTAAATAATGCGATATTTTAAGTTTTCCATTTTGTAAAATGAGTGACGCAAACAGAAAAAAACAGAAGAAAAAAAACAAATGAATGACGATCATCGAAGCACAAATACATGAGTCTATAGCTGTACAAATTTGAATTTGGAATTCCTTACCAAAGAGGAGAAATTTGTGATTAAAGTGGCCAGTACGAAAAACGCCAATTTCATATGTAAGGACCTAATATTACACCATCGAAATTTAGAACAGCATTCTGAATTCAAATTACTTTTCTCAACTACATAGTTGAATAATACCTATACTTTGTATCATGTGAGCCAAACCCGATTATGCTCACTGTTTCCGAGCAACAAAGTCACCGTTTTCGAGCGAGAGTGGTGAAATAGTACATTATGGTACAAGTTTGTAATGTTGGTGATTACCGCTGAAGCGCCATTGAGACCAGAGCCATAGGCGAGGGTCTTAAGAGAGCTGAGGACGGTAATCATCAATACACACGTGTATCATACGACGTTTTTCAACATACTTGTGAATAAAATAACAATAAAAACTCATTTTATTTAGTAGATAATAGATATTTTTCCTTGTAGTTTTCAAATAGTAAACTTTCCATAACGTTAAGGGCTTCACATCTTATATCGGGCGGTGTACAGCATAAATCATTTTCTTCGTAACTAGTACTTGTAGACATTTTAATTAATAAATAACTATAATTTCAACAGTGAAAACGAGTTGTGAAAAATGTTTCGCAAAATTAATCAGTTTTCCTATGTGTAAATGAGCAAGCAATAGGAACAATGATTTATTTGTTCTATTGATCACGATCTTTTTTTTTGAATAAAAACTTGTTTAAGAACAAAGCACCTCAAACCAATAAAATTTTAAAAAAATCTATAACTCACTAGTGAGTTATAGCAATAAAAAAGTCACAGTTAGATAACAGGTGTCATTATGTACCTAATTGCGGTGAAATTAGAGCCATTTTATGAGCAAGTGTGTTGAAAACAATATTATCTAACTAAGCACCCAAATTGCCGAGACGTGGTCGCTGACAACATGCTTCGGGAACCAGCACGGAGTCGCTCAGCGAGCTATGGAGATAGCTATGAAATTAAATATTTACATAATATCCAAAAAATAATCGACTTCGACGGGACTTGAACCCGTTACCTTCCATTCTTAGAAATTACCCTGAGTGTTTGTTTACTCACTATAATAACAACAACCTGCGAGACCTATGCTTGGAGTTTCTCAACGCGATATGTTCTGGAATACGGAAATCCGTAGAAGAACCAAAGTCACCGACAGCTCTCTGAGTTAGTAAGCTGAAGTGGGCAGGCCTTATATGCCGCTCCTTCGACATGTAGGACAAAATTCTCACTAAAATTTTTTTACAAGTAAATTCCCATTAAAAGCTACCGATGGGGCTTGAACCCGCACTCCTCAAAAAGGAGGTTATCTAATTTATTGATCAATGGGAGTATGAACTATCGGTACGGAATTGTTGAGCTGGTTTTATCATGAAGCACCGATGTGGTTGTTCGACTAAAGTGAGATAATCACTTTAAGAAATGAAACACACTCACAACATTGTGCTTTAAAAATCATGAGCCAAGATCATTGTCCCAAATATTCGTAAAAAAAACCACTACCGAGACAGCGTGGAACACAAATTCGGGTCAATCGCGCGAAAATGTCGCCGGAACATTGGCGCGAATCCAGCGTTGACAATAAGTAGAGAGAATGACTACCTGTGTGCCTACGGTGTGACGGTGCGGTGTGACAGTGCGGTAAAATTAGATGGGAGCATGTAATTATTTTATGCGAGGACAATGAAATTAAAACAGCTGTTGGGGTTAAGAGCTCTACAACAACGTCCTGAAATGATTTACATATTTTATAATAAAAACTGCCGCTTTAAGAGCTTAGGTAGATAACGATCTACCAAAACTGAGCGGAAGAGAGATGTACGCAAAGAACCAATAGCATGGTGTCAAAACAACACATACCAATGTATGTGACGTATGTGACGGAAATCAGTCAATGGTCAACATCACTGACTGATTTCCGCTTTGGTGGCCCTTTAATAAAAGCTTATACACCTTCGTCAACAGCAAATCTATGATTTAAATAGAACGAACCAGGGAAAGAATTCCAATATTTTATGACCTGCCTGGAACTAGAGCAAATGATGTCATATGAATCCTTGAGAGTGAATAAAAATATGAACCGAGGGAACAGAAACGTGTGTGACAAAACGTTAAATATTCGAGTTATTGTTTGTTCAATAGAGTTTCTGACTGTTCGACTGATAATATACTGTGTGCTAGACAGTAGGGAGGGATACAGTTTGTTTTTCATTAACTGAACTGCGAGACAAGTTGGCAATGATCGGTCGATGGACGCTTTCTGTAGCTGTGAAAAAACTATTTCCTAGGTCGTTGAGAGAATTAATATTGAACACAAATTGCAGACAAGGATGATGCACTTAAATAGGCCGGTGTTTGTCAAGAAAGTTAACAGCGTTTAGTCGAAGATTAAAATCACGTTTAATGTAAGTATCAAAATAACTTACAGGGCGCCTCCAAGAATGAAGGTGGTTGCGATCCGGCATGCCTACACGATCACATTCTATCAAAAGTCACAATGTGTCCAATATCACTTCTACTTCACAAAAAAAAAGCTTTCTTAACAATCCGAAAGCTCGGTGGCTGTGCTAAAAGCTCACTTCACATCACAATATTAAAAGTCCTACAAACACAACGACGAGACGATTCCACTTTAAAACCACTGAAGTCTTTACTTAATCACATTTAAAAAGTCACTAAATCCCATATCGAAATATAAACTCTATTACTCTAAAATAATAACGAATTCTGCCCGGCTGTAAGCTACTTTAAACTTCGATAATATATTAGTCCACGTTAGTCCCCTATCACATCTTCAGTAGCTAATGGGGCTGTGATGGCGGGCAGCCAACGCGGAGGCAACGCTGTTTACTTATAGCTTTCCTACACACGCTTTTTGAATGGGCGCGTAAAGTATTTAAGCTTTTTCAAGATTAATTCGATTGTGCTGTGTATTTTTGGGTGATAATGGGGCGAAGATTTTGGGATTTCTCCTTTCTGCATCGACCATAAGCATTCGAAAACTCTAATTTCATGGTGATTCCGCTCGGTAGATTTAAGCATATACCAAAGAAAAGTTGAGCTACCTGTACCTAGATTGTTTGCAAGAGTCTGCAGTTCGCTTAATTGTTTCAACTGTAAATACTAGTTCTAATTTGTTTTTATTATTTGATTGTTATTTTCTTTGTTAATAAAGGTTATTGCCACTAAAAAAAAAGTCATATCATATAAATATACGCTGGACCTAGTTTATATTATGTGTGATCTCGTTATAACAGTTAACTAAGTGAATATAGCCTTCGGTGGAAAACGCTTTCCCAGGTCTTATCCAGTCGAGCTCAACATTATTCGAGACGACAGTTCGTTCTACTACATTTATTAGTAGGGACCTTATTTATTTATTTGTACCTTATTTATATATTTAAATAGGTACACCAACAGTTTACATATTATCTTTTATAATAAATGTTAACAACATGTTGAGACAGGTTCTAATACATCTATATATATAAAAGAAAGTCGTGTTAGTTACACTATTTATAACTCAAGAACGGCTGAACGGATCTCGGTGAAATTTGGCAGCGAGGTAGATGGTATCCCGGGGCCGGACATAGGCTACCTTTTATTCCGGAAAAAAGCGTGCGAAGCCGCGGGCTGTGGCTGTCTATATATATATATATATATATATATAAAAAAGAAGGTCGTGTTAGTTACACTATTTATAACTCAAGAACGGCTGAACGGATCTCGGTGAAATTTGGCAGCGAGGTAGATGGTATCCTGGGGCCGGACATAGGCTATCTTTTATTCCGGAAAAAAGAGTGCGAAGCCGCGGGCTGCAGCTAGTATACTTATAAAAGGTGACACAACATTCAAACTGTACCTACTAGTTACTAACCAGATTCTACTTCCTCAGTCAGTAAATGAAGTTACGTTCCTATTTTCATCATATTCTCAGTATGTGTACTAAACTACAAATAGTGAGTCATAAATTTAACAGAAGCCATCAACTTCAATAATATGGGTTATATGGCGAAATAAACCACGTAAATGAGTAGGTAGGTACTTCAGTGAACCATTAAACGTTCATGAGTTTACATCGAAATATTGAGTGCAAGCTATATAAACATCTTTAAACCGAAGCTCCTGCCCTCGGCTTCGCTCCCTTCGTAAGCTGTTCCGTCGCGTCGCGGGGAATCGAGTCCGAGGCTTTCTGCGTCTCAAGCGAAGCTTCGCACGCTGCGTCACTGAGTTCGTCTTACTACTTAAACTAACTAATTAACTAACGTCTAACTAATTAACTAACGTTAAACCTTTATTGACAACGAAAATTACAATTCAATAATAAAAACAAATTAGAACTAGTATTTACAATTGAAACAATTAAGCTAACTGCAGACTGTTGCAAACAATCTACAGGTAGCTCAACTGATCCATATCAATAACAGTCGAAAGCGTCCCCAAGACGCTGGATGCATTGCCCCGCTGTATGGCAATGCTGATGCGCTGCGCCGGATACCCACCAGGTCTCAGGTCACGCGTCGCGTCGACCAGACGCTCAAATAACTTTAATAGTTAGTTACTGTAGTTAATAGTTTTTTCACCTCTCTCGCTCGAAAACGGTGACTTTGCTGCTCAAAAACAATGAGCAAAGTTGTTTATTGCTCTCATGTGGATCAAATTATTATTTTTTATTTTCATTTTATTTACACTAGTATATTTTATTTACAGGACAACGAAAGCTATTAGAAATACATACCTGAAGCTCCTCTTGCAAATGGTTCACGACGTCCTGCCTCACTTGCTCTCTCACTTCCTCCAACCGCCGCGCCAGCTGAGCCTCCATCTTCTACAGCCGCCATATTGGAAAGAACCCGCCATGTTGTGACGTCAGTGCCGCCATGTTTAGTCACACACGAGCGTGTTAGTCGCATTCCATGCATGCAGGAGAGAGATAGATATATTAGACATTTACAGGTGCCGTTGGATTTGAATACCTTTTTGTGGGAGTGAAAAGAAAATAGATGTGTTTTTATTTGTAAAAGTCTGAGTGTTTCGAAGTTTTCTTTAAACATGGGATTTACAAATGGCACTTGAAATTGGATTGCATGACTTGGAAATAAGGAATTTTTATATGCGCAGGGACAAAAATTCCACCTGGAATCCATTTCGGAGTAAAAGATATGGATATAGAAAGCTCCTCAGGCAACCGTAAGCTTTTTATATGTACTTATATTTTAAATTAAGTTTGAATATTACAATCTCAATCAAATCAATGCTACTACGAACAAAATTATTTTTTAAGTGATACATTTGGAGACATGTAATTTAAATCTTGCATTAATTTTATATGACATACTTAGCTTTCATACCATTTTATTAAATTAGTATTATTTAACGTATCTGGCCGTCTCCCATTGCAACACCCTAAATGGGTACATATTGTGTGTATTCCTTAATATTATTAATTTATAGTCAATAAGTCCTGACAAATGTATGTAACATAATATGATGCAATAAATAAATAAATATAATCTCTGTCCCCCGCATGCAATATTAATGTTCACACAAAAATGCACCAAAATATTTTTTTGTTAGAGAAGGAAGGTTTATCACAACACCTAAAGCTTTGAATGATTTTGGTTAAAATAAATCTTAATAATAATTATTATTTCAAGATAGAGTAAGAACTAAAACCATTTTAGATGTTCTAAAATTAATGAGAAAACTGACCTTTTCTAGTTCCAAGTCGATATCCTGAGGGTACATTACGTTGGACTCTGAACTCTGAATGTGCGTCTTGAGCTGTGATATCTGTTGGGTAACCATAAGCATATTGTACTATACAAAGTATCTTAGTTTAACTTAACGCATTCATTATGAATGTAAGCGGGTTTACTACGAACCTAGTTTGTGTTGGAAGGACACCAATGTTTTATCCTTTAACGAGGGACTTCTTCAGGGTGAGTGCAATAAAAAACCATAAGAATGTTGTCAAAATAGCATTACATGACCATCACGAGATTAATTCGAGATTCGTTTAGTTGTTTGAATCATCTCATCACATTTTAGTGCACTGCAGTAAATGAGCGTGCCGGTCTTCATAAAATACATTCATACGAAACTTATTATGTACTTGAACATTTTTACAATAATATAAGCCAAGCCATTGTGCATCTGCTGGCCCGCAGGCGCAGGGTCGCTCGATGTTCTAATGACGTCAAAATAACTATATTTAAATCATTCCGAATGCGATATATTTGCGGATGTGTGGAAGCTAGTGACGTTTAAATACCTGACTTTTTGTAAGATAGGTACTAAATATAATTATTTACCTGATTATACATGCTAAATTTGATCACTATTTTATTTAATATTTACTTTGAATTTTATTTTAAATATCGCTCGCTTGGTTATGCAACCTTTTCAATAATCATCACACAGTAGAGTAATTTTCTTACTTCGCATTGAAAGTTTCCTTCCTGCTCTTTTTTCGTAAGGGGTTGATTTTCTTTTATCAATTTGTTGTCCTCTCTTATACGTTAGCGGTTTTCTTTTCAAAATTTTCTGGTCTGTGATGCCTTAATATCCTCTTTATTTTGTTAAATTTTTAGCAAATATGTAACTTCTTAAATCTATGCGCCAACAACTGTGCTGATTTTTATTAAAGTTTTTGGCCTTTCCATATTTTGTATGGAAAACGAATAATTTGTAATTTGTACGTAGCGATTAAAAATATCACAAACTGTCAAATAAATTGACGATGCGATCATTAATAATACAATGTTTCTATGTTTATAAACCATTTTTACATTACATTTCGTTAAACTTATATTCTAACTGTTTTGACAACGTTTTATGAGTTTTTATGATTATTTAATTTTTATAATAGGTATAATTTATTAATATTATATTGACTATGTAAGGTAGGCTAATTCTTTTGACAGGAAACTTTAGTTATTGTAAGTATTATCACATGTATCACTTCGAATTGTATTAATTTTAATTTTATTGTAATTCCTGTATGACTAGTGTAATTGGAAATCTATTTATGTGCAAGCTCAATAAATATATAAATAATCATGCAAAAGTGTAATCTCGCGTTCCCGGCTTCAAATCGGAATCAAAATCAAAGCGTGAGACGGATTAGTCGTTCCACAAACAAAAGCTGTGAACATTGTCGTAACAAATCTCATTCACAAATTGTATGATTCATTACTCAACATTTCAATTCCGACTGACACTACCTAAAAATTGTGGTACAATCTGTACCTGTTCCTCCAAAGCAGAGATGGTTTCCCTCTGCTTGGCTTGCAGTTCCTCGATATACGCCACGTTCTCTGCCTTCATCTCTTCTATCTGCTGCTCGTACCTCTTGCCCATTTGTCGCGCTGCTTGCTCGAGGGGGGTCGATGTGTACTGAGAAAGAAAACAGTAATAAGATTTTATTTATTATACTACTTCTTCCTCGAGTTTTGCATCTAGCTAGATCAACCATCGTTGATATTTTATAAAATTTTGCGCGCGGCTATTCCCTTACAGTGGCCGAGTCGTCTTCGTAGATTATGCTCTACACGTAAGCAGACATTTTAATTTATCTGTTCAGTTACTTTAGAGCTCTTATAAAAATAACATTCAAATCTTCACTTACAAACTTTCGTCTTTTTATTATAAGCTGGAATAAGTTTTTGTCCCGCGGCGGGAATTCGACCCGCAATATTCTGTCTTCAATATAGTAATACATTTGTGCTAAATGTATGTATGTACGATCTGCAAATATTTGTTCCGGGTGTTCTGGGTGTTTTCTATGTATAATAAAAGAATATCTACCTATGTATGTATTGTATTAAGTATATGAGTCATCCATAACACAAACTCTGCTTAACTCTGCTTATGCACCACAGGGGAAGTCAATTATCATTTAAAAGTGCAGAGTCGCCGCATGATCACCAACCACTCTTAGCAGTATTGATGATGGCACTCATGGTATTACATTCACTTTGTCACCTTCTACAACATCAACAAACTCAGTTGGATCCTATTTTCAGGCAGACCTTTACGGCATGAACTATTATTAACCAAGTAGTAATGAACTCTAACTCGGCCCACTGATGTCGTAAGAGACGACTAAGGCATTACAATACAATACAATACAAAATAACCTATCGTACACCACAAAATTAAATAAAAAAACATAAATATTAACATAAAATAGAAAGATACAATGGGCGGCCTTATCGCTTAGAAGCTATTTCTTCCAGGCAACATTTTTTTTGCATTCTACCAGAAGAATCTATTATCTATCTATTATCTAATGAATACAGCACCTAATTTCAGAGTATTATTCAACATCTTCAATGCGATTACCAATCCGTCTGCCAAGCGTGGTGCTGACGGCTTAACCTCCTCTTGTTAGGGAGAGGCACGATTAGTGGCAGACGACGTAAGAAGTAGTATTGATTCATAAGAATACCTCTAACGACAGCGAGGGTAGTTCGGCACTCTTCGCGCGCCGTCGGCAGTAGTCGCCGGCTGCGTCCGCGCCGGCCTCCAGCGACGATACGGAACCGACTGGTGACGCACATTTACCGACTGTATTACAACTACATAGAGTATACATTACCTCCAACGACAGCGAGGGAAGTTCGGCACTCTTCGCGCGCCGTCGGCAGTAATCGCCGGCTGCGTCCGCGCCGGCCTCCAGCGACGATACGGAACCGACTGGCGACGCACATTTATCGCGCCACACTTCTTCCGAGTAGCTGGAAGGTATAAAACATACTGTTGGATATACTTTATTTATTAATGTTGCGGCAAGAGAACATCATATTTAATGTACTTTTGAGGTAAGACCTGGAAGCCAATTCTCACCAATTTATCACTCGATAAATATCAAAAGAACTGTCAAATTTCACAGTTTTTATATGAAAAATCTGTCAAATTTGACAGTACTTTTGATATTTACGAGTGATATATTGGCGAAAATTCTCACCAATTTATCATTTTAGACAGTTTTTAGAACAGTCAAATATGACAGGTCTTGCCATATTTACCGAGTGTTAAATTGGCGAGAATTGCCTTCCAGGACCCGACAGAATGGCGCAATAGATAGGTCTATAGCAGGTTGTGCTCATGCGTACGGACTGATTAGATAGTTACTTTACAACTTTAGTAGGGACTAGCTAGCTAGGGTATTCGACTGGGTAAGTTCCCCAGTCAAATACCGAACTATATACACTGATGCAGTTGCGTCAGTGTATATCATTCATTTATTTCTTGGGATACCTAAGTACATATCTATATGGTCCATCTTATTTGATTGGTTTCTTATTTGAAAATAATTTGTAGTTTGGCTTGCCTAAGAGTTACTAAAGAGATAACCTAATAAAAACTATAGATTTCTGATTTCATCGATAGACAAGATCCGTCGTGCGAGTGTGACTCGCGCGCCGAGGGTTTCGAACGGTTGTCAAGTATACCAATATGTACTAGGCACTGGTTAGAGACTATGCTATTTGATGAATACCAGAAAATTAAACCTACATTTCAGATGGATCGGTTTGCAAACTTCGGAGTAGGTATAGAGGGTAATAATAGTAAAATTTTAGCCTTTTTTCAATATATTTCTTTTTTCTTTTTTTTTTCCCATTTTTTCCTGTAAAATATAGATCCAAATCTACAAACGCTACATACATTTTTCAGATGGATCGCTCTGCAAACTTCGGAGATAGGGGGGGGGGGGTGTTTTTTGACCTTTTTCAAAATATTTCAAAAAGTATGATACCTACAGAAATTTCAAAAACTGTTTTGAAATGTACATAGCTGATACCTTTCATTTGATACCCCACTTGATATTGTAGATCTCTTTTAAAATTTCGACATTACAATTTTATTTTTACTTATAATTTACATTTTAATTTTTCATTTATTTTCTTTTAATATGTACAGGCGCACGAAATGTATTATTATTTTAAATTTCACGTTAATTGCTGCTGTAGTTGCTGAGATATTAAAGACGGAACAAAGGACAGAAAAAGCGAGATCATAAGGGTTTCGAAACCGATCTCCGATCTTCGAAACCCTATAAAACATAGGTACATAAAGAGAGTTCCTTATAGTTCGGTTCGCCCTTGCCATAATTCATAAAATCATTGGTACCCGTGAAAATAGATAAGGCCTATTTTAATATTCAAAATGAGAAACACCGATACAAAAAGAAATATTGGTACCGATGCCGCCGCATTTAACCGTGTCCCATAAAATATGATAAAATTGTCGTACGGTACTCCTAAACTTCGTAATTCTAACTAGTTATCTGCGTCGCGTCGCTATGTCTGCACGCAAAGGTCGACCTTCGGAAGGGCATGAAACCCATTCTAAACTTCGGCATCCAAAGGTATCAGGAAATCGGTAAAATACTACTTACTTTCTTTTTGTCCTTGTAGGCATGGAAAGTAAAACATTTTATGAGTTTACACAGTTCATCGACATTTGAATTAAGCCGGTCGTGGAATAGAAACAAAGATAACCATAGCATCTTGATGACGTTCTTACCTTCTTTCCATATCAGAGCATTTCTTCTCAAAATACGTCCTCAAATTCTCCATTTCCTTCTCATGTTTAGTGGCTAGCTCCTGCCTCAGTGCGTCTATCTCTGCGCTGCCAGCTTTTACCGAAGCTAGGAGCTCTCGTAACCGCCGAGTCTCGATAGAGTAGGACTGCTTATCCTGCTGCAATTTAGACTCTAACTCCTTTATTTCAGTGTCGAAATCGATCCTCATCTTTCCGATTTCATCGCACAGCACCTGAATTAGACTCTCGCGTAGTTTATTTCTCAAATTCTCCTCAATAGCTTCATCAAACTTGTCGATAACCGTCTGAATTTTCGTCTCGAACCCCGTTTGTAAGTCGTCAGACGCATCAGATGACTTGAGGTCAGATTTCGAGTAATTGATCGTGATCTCTTCCCGTTCATTGTCCTTTTCGCTGTTCGAACTCTGGACAGACGAACCACCGCTCATAAGAGCGGAGTAAAACTTTGTACTATCATCCTTGATCAAGGTTTGGTACTTAATGAAGTCCGAGAGCTGTCCTTTGATGGTATCATCGGACATTTCACATATAGTATGCTGTAGGGTTAGCACCTCGTCCGTGAGATGCTTGTTCTCGTGTTGCAAGTCATCCCTGTCGGCGACAGATCGCTGTAAGGAGAGGGTCAGTTCTTCGATTAGGACGTCGCGTTGTGTGATCGCCTCTTCCAAGTGCACAAGCTGAAATATAGATGGGCGTTACAACACAAGCGTAGCCATTCACAAATCCGTGTGTAGATGTGGTACAGCCGCTAGCTTTGTGGGAAGCGGAGCGAAATGGTTACGTATGTAAGTATAGAGCGAGCATGATAGTACTTTAATAAATTTAACATGTCAAATCCAAAGGACGCGGCGACGCCAGTCATTGATAGGTATAATATCGTCAAACTTCTTGTCCTCTGGCAAACCACGTTTCAAAGATGCGCAGAACGCAATTCTTATGCCAAATTGGTGGGCGGTTACATTCTGGACAGTCGCGTCGGCGGTTACATTCTGGACACTGCGACTTTTTGAATTTTGAAAGAGACAATGAAAGAGCGAGGCAGAGCTATACGAAGCTGTATCCATCTCTTTCGCCTGCTGGAGGCCAAGCACAGGGATTGTTCTCTAGGGTAGAATAGACAATAATGACATCGCAACGTCACGCGTAACGACGTTGCGTACATTATTGAAGATGAAGGATAAAATTTCAAATAATTTACTCATTCGATGACAAATCACGTAATTTTTCTCTATTCTACCCTAGACAACGATGCCCGTGCTAGGCCTACTGCTTTGTCGGCGGCATATGAATTATATGCGTGAGTGTACCTGCGCAAACTTCCCACTATCGCCGTCCGTCACCGCACAAGTAGTTTGGGGGCTAATACATAGTCCATAAGTGAGCAAAACGACATGCAACACACATGCATCATTAACATTCTGTAAGAGTAAAAGCGGTTTCGCACTGCATCCGACCTAAATCCGTGAAAATACGTTTATGGAAAAACTCGGGACTGAATTCGGATATTTCTTTTGCGCACTGAATCCAATCCGCAATCATGAAAATACGGATCTAAGGTCTAAAAAACTCGGACCGAATTCGGATATCGGTTACGCACTAATCTGATCTCTGATCCAAATCCAAGCACGTCAGGGCTTCATCTTAACTCGGATTAGAATCTGACACAATGTGCAAGCGTTCATACCGGCGTTCGGTCCGTCAATATGCTAATCCGATTTGGAGACTCACGGATGACGTTCACGGAGACTCACGGAGATATCGGGTCGGTCGGATTCTAATTCAGATCGGATGCAGTTCGAAATCACTCTTAGACAATGTATTGGCCAGATTGGACTTCCTCTATAAATTCACAAAAGAAGTTTGGTTGTCTTGTGTTTAGTGTAAATGAATAAGAAACGATTAGAGGCCCACGCCATTTATGTGGGTTTTATCAGCCCAATTTATCATTAGTACCTACAGAGCTTTAACATGCACACAATTTGATAAAGGCCTAATCAATATGGGTATTGTGGTGCCCATTTCAAATTAGCATAACATATAGACAGCTAAGTTTGGTTGTGTGGGGAACTATACATTTTACACTTACCTATAGTAACGTTTTTCTTTAATACTTACTAATATTATGCATGTAAGCATGCCTCAAACCTTCTAAACTAAGGAACAGCATGCAGTATTGTATATTTATAGCCTAGCCCAGTACAGTACAGAATGGCCAGTAGGTACAATAAATGTTGGATGGTAGCACTGAGTCAAGGCTACCATATTGCATGTGTTAGAAATAGGAGCCATGTGGGAGCACATTCCAGCAATATTTATTTTAGGATATTTCTTCTGATAATCAAAATTCTATAGGAATTTTGATTTTGATATTTCTTCTGATAATCAAAATTCTATAGGAATTTTGATTCATTTTTTTTTATGTGACTCCTTCATAACTACTAATAAAGAAAAAAAATAAGTGCCTTTTAGAGTGTCATATTTATTATTCTTAAACTAACCATTCCACTAAAATAACAAAGTTAATAATGTGCAATTTATTAAACAGTCTTGTTTCTTTTGAAATCCAGATCATGCATCTTTCTAAAGGCAAGCACAAACACAACCCAATAATGTAGAAGTTTTAAGCTGATTTACCTTAGCATGGTACTCCTCACAAATAGTCTTATAATCTGTGGTTAATGTGCTGAAGGATATTGTCTCTGGCATCGACTTTGGAGGTAGGGATTCATCTTTCCCCTCTCTCACATCCTCAACAGAGATCTCTTCCACCAATAAATCACTCTGTTCTATTCTATCACTTATGCTGTCTTTTGGCGAAGAGTTTCCAGACTTTTCTGGTGATATTTCTTTGGATGGCACATCAAATAGTTCCTCCACTTTAAAATCACTGACACCTACAAGGAAAGGGGATAGGAGGTTCGGAAACACAGGAATCGGTTGTGAATCTGGCTCGATTATCGTACTGCCTTCTGGGGGAGGCCCAAATATGATTTTGGTGGTGGGGAATGAGAATTTTGGTGCAGATCTCCCTCGAATATCCAGTTTTATCATTTCCTCAGAATCCGAGCTTTTGGCAGGAGACTGATCATTACTTGGCTTGGAGTTTCTAGACAAATCAGACTTTGCACTCTTTTCCTCATTTAAAGAGTCCTCATAGTCACTTCTTGGAGACAGTTGGAGGCTTGCAGATTGGTGTGAGCTTCTTGGTGTTTCTTCTAGGCTTCTTGGAGATTCATTTAAACTGTCATGTCCAATGAGTTTTGCAGATTCAACTTGTGATTGCTCTAGAGTTTCTTTAGATACATCTGAAGATAGAGGTAGGTTGACTGGGCTTTCTTCACTGATGGGTTGGAAGTCTGACACATTGATGTCTAGAGGCCAGGATGTACTGAGCTTGCTGGGCTCATGCAGACTGGCATTGTCACTCGCCGGTGACTGAGGGATCGACACTGGATTCGATTTAAGATCAATCTCAAGATCCACCACAACTTTCAGCTCCTTACCCTTTTCCTCGCTATGGGTATCGCTGGAGTATTCAGCTTGAGATGGTAATTGCTCAGATATGGACTCCGTGTGACTCTCTTCAACATCCTGACTTGTTTCCCTTCCACTTGTGTGAGCCTCTGGCACTATTTCATCTATAACGATCGCTTCTACACCGGCTATCTGTTGAGAATGCACGACATCCGGAAGAATGTTCTAAAAATAAATAAAAACCATAAATAAACCCCATGAATGATGTGAGAGGTGCCACTTCAGAGGGTTTTGATTTAAGCTTATTTATGAATGGCACAGCGGTTTTTATTAAATGGAGTACAGATGTAGGGCACAAGTGAACCCGGCGGACCCAGGTGAAGAGTTGCAGCTATGCATTTCGAAACTATTTTTAACGTAGAGATGAATAAAAATATCTCGCGATTAAGATCTATAAACGTAACACAATTAATGGTTCACGTACCTTGGCTTCTGCTGTGGGCGGTGAATAATTGTGGGAATCATCCATAGTTTAGTAAATTCATAGTAAAATCAATCCGTATTTCATTCAAAAACCACTAAATTCGTTGTCAAGACGACGTTTCTTTTCACTTTCAAACAAAATAAAATACAAACGCCATTTTAGTGCTGCCACATACTAACTATCAAAAACGCCAGACATACGCTACGCACGCAGCAAACCAAAGATATTAAAACCACTACGATATCACGTCAACATACAGTCAACATAACGTGATTTTCAATGACGAAGACCAACAACCACGACGAGTTTGTATTTGCGTTTAATTATGTTTGGTTGCAGGAAAATCTGAAAGCATAACGCTGACTAGATGACGGTGCCGATGTAGCGAACTATAAAATAAAATCGGTATCGTTTATCGTCTCGGTATTGGCGCGCTGGACAAACGCTCATATAATCTACAAAACCTTTGATATCTTTATTGCATGTATATAATATTATAGTGGGTTTGATTCGTATCCAGGACAAACATTTATGTGATGAGCATATACACTGCCGGCCAAAAGTTTGAGACCACCTACATCAAAGTAGGAAAATGAAATAAAACTCAAAATACAAAGCAAGAGGTTTAATTATGAATTAAAATACTTATTTCCTAATACACATATGTGCATTATGAAGAAAACAAAAAAATCAAGAAAAATCAACCATTTACTTTAAAAATGTCGCTCATATTTTATACAGATTTTTCGTCGAAAAACCCTCCCTTGCATTTTATTACTACTTTCACTATTCTTGGCATACGAGCAATCAATTTGTCGATTGTATCTTGTGATATATTGTTCCAGCTTTCTTGTAAAGCCTTCCACATGTCTTCTTGCGAAGTGGGACAACAACTACGCACATTTCTATCAAGCTCTTCCCACAAAAGCTCAATCGGGTTGAGATCCGGACTCTGAGGGGGCCACACCATGTTTTTTAAAACCCCTTCTGTTTCTTTGTGTTCTAAATAACCCCTGCATAATTTTGAACTATGTTTTGGGTCATTATCTTGTTGGAAAAAAAATCCATCTCCAATTATTCTTGAACCAGACGGAATGGCATTTTGCTGTAGTATTCGTGTATATTGCTCCTTTTTCATGATTCCTTCGACTCGTACCAAATCTCCGGTTCCATGGCCCGAGAAGCATCCCCAGACCATAATGGAACCACCACCATGCTTGACTGTTGGCACCACACAGTCTGGCATCATCTTTTCCTCGACGTTACGTCGAACAAAAATTCGTCGTTTTGAACCAAATATTTCAAATTTGGATTCATCTGACCAAAGAACTTGTTTAAAGTCTTCTTCAGTCCAGTCTCGATGGGTAAGGGCCCACTGCATCCGTTTCTTTTTGTTTTGTGGCCTTAGTAGTGGTTTTCGAACGGTGACGCGACCAAATAACTTAGCATCTCTCAAACGTCTTTTTACTGTAGTCAATGATACAGGTTCTGATCGGGATTTGTTCACTTCTACGCGGATTTCTGGTGCTGTTAGGCGTCTATTCCGCTTGCTGGTAGTGACGATGAAGTGATCCTCGCGAGAAGTGGTAGTTCTCGGCCTTCCCGAACGCGAACGATCTTGATTACTGCCAGTCTCCTTGTATCGGGTTATTGTGTTATGAACACAAGTCTTCGACAACTTAAGTTGAGAGGCAATCGCACGTTCAGATTTGCCTTCGCCGTATAAAACAACTATGGCAGAGCGAGTTTCACTGCTAATTTCGCGAACTTTTCCCATTTTAAGATGTCTTCACTGTAACAACGACGAGCTCAGACTAATAAGGTAGAAAATAATTTACTCCATAAAAACTCAGGTACTAAATATGTTTTAGGAAGCTAACATAATCCCTGATATCGGTTAACGCGAAACAAACCCAAAACAATAAGTAATGAGCAGATCATAAAAATATTACAATGACTCTACCACCTGGTCCTTGCGCGGCGCTCATTGATGTTTTGAAACAATAGACCTTTTTAGGATGATAACTTAAACAACAACATAAATAATGACTCTTAGAAATTCTTTAATAATAATAGAATACGCAGGTGTTCAAATTAGCTCATTATCATATGTGTACTTTGAAATATTTTGTTGGTGACAAAGATTTTTACAGTGGTCTCAAACTTTTGGCCGGCAGTGTAAGTGAAAAAATAAAAAAAGCAATATTTTAAAAAAATATTAAAAAATATCAAGTACTTATCAAAATGTTCTGCCTTGGTTTAAGGGCATGGAAACAATAGTGGCGCCTTCATTTATTTTCTACTCTTTGTTTGACTGTACCTACCTATTATACCTAACTACACAGAGCTCTAGAATAGGACATGCTATTGAGCATAAATATATAATTATGTATATATGTAGGTAATAAAATGCTTCCTCTAACTAAGCTAACGAGAGACAGAAATCAGATTTCGAATTGGGCCTTATCCCCATTGATGGGGAGGTTAATGGGGCGGTTGGGAATACATATATCTATCAAATTCGAAAGGAAAACCTTTTGAAAATTAGGTATTACATAGATCATGAACACCTTGAATCAGCGACACGATACAATGAAACGTAAAATAATGTAGGTATACTTGCCAGCTGCATAAAATTCTGTCAGATTGCAAAATATTCTAAGTGCAGGAAATATTAGCAGGTACTTTACTTACCTGTCTACGAGCACACATAGGATATAGATATATATATATATTTATATATCCTATACTAGCATCGGCGATGGTGCCCGGTGCACGGATGGTAAACTCAATTTTTTTTATTTATCCCCATTCGTGTGCCAATGTCATCGGATGTAGGTCCCTCGGTTGGTAGTTATTTATTAACCACGCTCATGATGGTGATTCTATCGTTGGATGGGTGGAAATAGGCAATCTAATCCCATATCAAAAACTCAATCCAGCAAGTCTGCGGGATCGAGTACCTACATGTACATCAATCCCGCGCATCTGTGGGATTAGCGGGACTGCAAAAATCGTACATTTTGTTTTATAAAATACCCTTTAAGCTCAAATGTGTGGACTAGGGTTACCAGATGCCTCTTTGGAAAATCCTGACCTAAAGCCTGACATTTTTATGTTGCCGGCAAGTGGACCGTGCTGCGAAAATTTTGTTTTTTTTTTTCAATTTTTGGAAGTTATTTTGGTATTATATTTTTTTATCTTTATCTATTGCTGCTGGCTATGTTGACCCTAACGTAACATATCAAGCTAAAACCAAACAGAAGGTGTACACCCCTTTTCCAACCGAAAACTTTGTGGTAGAATAGAATAGAATTGGTAGTAGTTATTTGGTAAAATTAGTACCAGAAGTTAAGAAAGTCAAAATTAAAGAAGTAGCATCGGCGAGCGGAGCGAGCCGCCATAAATCTATAGAAAGAAAGAAATAATGATTATTTATTGCAGAAACTGTGAACAAAAAGATCTTAAAACATAAATGAGTAACAAGCAGTTTGTCATTAATTACCAGAGATCGGAGTAGGTAGAATGTTTTAGGATCAATGACCGCAAACGATAGGTTAGTGTGGATATGCCTCGGGAATTCCGGTATTTTTAAATTATCAAGACATTTTTTCCGTAATTTCATAAATATTACAAGGAGGCGTAAAGTGAGAAACGTATGAATATCATCATCATCATTCGCAGCTTAACTTCACCCACTGCTGGGCATAAGCCTCCCTTAGCGTGTGCCAATCGCCACAGTCTTGTGCTTGTCTCATCCAGGTCCGTTCCGCGACGGATGCTATATTGTCAGCCTAACGCGCCGCTGGACGAGCGATTGAATTTCCAATTTCAATTTAAGCATGTAATTTTTTATGCCTGAAATAAAACACGTGACATGTTTGGCACACGCGATTCATCGTGTATCTCAGCAAATTAGATTAGAATAAAACAATGTCGATATTTTGATAGCAAATGTTTAAAATAATATTTCTGAAAGCCCCGAGCAGAGTTACAATTTTAAAATAAAAATATCCTAACATCTGCCACATTGAATTGAGTAATGGGGTGGATGGGATTTTTTCCCCAACCACCCCATTGATGGGGAGGGTAACGGGGCGGTTGGGAATATATCAACTTACCGCTGCCTCTACAACCAGTCGTTACCAGATGGGGCAGCATCTTACTACGCTAACACAGAAAATAAAAGACGTGATATCCAGTCTAAGCAGCTCTGATGCGGTAGCTATTCGAAATGCAAAAACAATTTTAGAAAAGGAAAATTTACAGATAATATAAATTACCTAGGTATATATATATAGTTTTTATAGAAAATAATTGAAATGATATTGAAAAAAATACTTTAATGTACACCAAACTACTATGCAGGTACCTACACCAAAAAATGGGTTGGTGACCATTTCTTATGCCGCCTCTACACATAGGCCAGCGCATTCGCCAACGCGCTGGCAGTGCGCTTGCCAACGCGCTTGTGATTAATCCACACATTGGAAGGTCGTTCAGTATGGTTTGGTTCGGGCCAATGTGTGTGTTACTAATATTGTTCGCCATTTCGTCAAGTTAGGTGTTAATTCGCCGCAAGAAGAAAACAAACAAACTGATCGCGCGGCCAATGTGTGGATGGTGCGCCAAGCTTGCGACAAGTATCCTTTGAAGTTGCCGACAGCGCGCGGCAAGCTCGCAAGCGCGCCGGCCAACGTTCAAATACCTAACGCCAATGCGCCAACGCCCGTTCTACACATTAGGTTGGGCCAGCGCGCTTGCCAACACGTCGGCCTATGTGTAGTGCCGGCTTTACAAGTAAAAAATATTAATAGTAAAACGCAAAAAAAAAGAATTAAAACAAGTACCATTATAAAAGAAATGATTGAAGTGGTACTTAAAGGTATTAGATATGTCTATAAATAAAACAAAGAAAACTTATTTTTATAAATTTATTATTTACACATAAATACATTCTTTGAAAAGCTTCAGTATTTTAATTTAACAACTTAATTTCGAATAAGGCCAGCAATGCATATCACTCATTTACTAAAATTTTTGCATTGACTATGACAATGATTATTCTTTAAAAGCACTGATGTCTATTCAATTAGGTAGGTACATATTTAAAAGTATAGGAATAGAGATTGATGTTTACTAATAATAAGGCAGCTTCAAAACGGCAGCATTTATGTGTTTTACAGAGTAAGTACGTACAATTACGTATTTAGCAATAAAGAACTACCTTAAACAACAGTTTTTTTAACCCCATACGCTACAAAGGTATAAGTGGTACATGCACAAGCAATAACTCATAGTTTAGTGTACTACAAGGTTACACAGTTAACAGTCTTCAAATAGGGATCCTTGAACAGGATAAATGGTAGGTACTTATCTAATAAAAAAACTGTAAGTACTATACAATCATAGCTATTGCTTGTAACTGTTATGATTATGAACATCAACATTTTACATCTTTATTTAACTGCACGTTTGCCTGGTATACTTTTGAATGTTTACTGTTGCCCCATATATTGTGGAAAGCCTTATTAAACAAAATTGTGGTCCATTTCAAAAGAATAAAAATCAGGCAACTTAGTTCATAAAATAATTTCAGCGTTCCCTGGCTTAATATTATGAAACTAACTGTCCAATATTTATTTTTAAGTACATAAGTGAAGCAAAATAAACAAAATCTCATTACCATGTTAGTCTACGTACTACATACCCACTACTTCAACAGCCCAAAATACTAGTACTACAATTTATTACTAGGAGTGTACCATTCAAGTTCTGATCACAATAAGACAGTTTAACTCTTGCCTTCCTAAATTCGGTAGACCAAACTTATTGGCAAAACATTAGAATATTAATGAGTTTGCATGTTAATGTAAAAACACAGCTAGTCATCTTACCAAACATCATAATAGATGTATGTATGTATGTCTGCTAGTCTACTCTACTCTTTAATCAAGTCTCAAGCAGCTATGCAATAAATCTGGAGCCCCTTTTTCATCTTTGGCCCTAATAGTAATATTATACCAGTAATCACATTATCAAAAATATCCTTCTCAATCCTTTTATGCACACCCTAATAGAGTAGTAACCTCTACGAAGTTTGAATTTGTTTTATGTAAATATTCAATATAATTTTAACCTCGCTATTATTTTACATTATAAATTTATTTGTTAGCTTATATTTTAATTTATTTATGCAAAATATAAAATTATATTGGCACATAATAAATATTACTCTGATGTACCTAACAATTATTATAACATATATTTTCAATAAATTTATTAGGAAGCTATTTTAGAAGTTGTGTTGTTAGAAGACAAACTATTAGACTGAAAGTAACATGGAATATTCAGCTTTCTAAATTTAAGAAAAATGTCCTAATCCTAAAAAAGCTAATTTAGAGAATAGAAATAAAATGCCCGTAAATTATTTACATAAATGTGCTTTCCTTTGGATTCTTATCCCCAATATTGTGGAATAATGACATTTTCTATTGTTTTAGTGGTAAAACAATAGAAAATACCATTATTTTAGATGCTGTTAGAGCACTTTGGTGAACTTCAAAATTTGTGTTAAATTATTATACAAAAAAATCGTGCGCTAATTATACAGCCAATTTGAGAAACAAAACAGTTTTCTAGGTAAAAATTTACCTAACTTTTTAAAAGAATTAATTTTAGTTTTTAATCTTTGAAGATATCTGATGTCAATAATGCTAGAAGTACATAATACTTGTTATGTATAAATGTAGGTACATACGTTAATCATACTTTACTGCAAAATCAACTGCATAAATAATTAATATAGGCTAGTGAAATTGGAAAACAAAGTTATAACTTTACAATCAGCAAATCAAAAGAGGTAATGTTGGGTATTTTAAGTTGTATAATAAGCATAACTTAAAATGTAAAAATCAAGTAGTTAAAATCACTGAAAACTGACTGAATGTACATTATATGCTTAGATTTCTTGATCAATGAACACACTTTGAACATTGACAGCTAGTTGGATAATCCCAAATTCTTACAACCATTTTTGACCAAATGATTGTCATTTTTAAATGATTCCCCGAAGAAATCATTTAGAGTGGTCATCCTCATCATCCTCGTCGTCTTGTTCCATCAGCTTTCTTGCTAATTGTAATGCCTGAAATTAAAAAAAAACTTATGATGCTATACTCAAACAAAATATGCATACCTACAGTGGCAATTTTTAAGTGTGTATAGGGCAACATCCGGTACAACCCCTTGAAAAAAAAAAACCATGTGGTAGCTAGCTGCTTTAATCGAAGAATACTTTCATCATAAGACATTCAGTGGATGCAGAGACCAAAGATGATAATTCAAAATATTCAAATTCACCTGTATAAGGCTATTTGAAACGGACTAGAAGTACACTTTGGACCAGATGGCTAATGTGATGTAGGAAATGTTATATTTTGGTTCTAACAACAACTAATAATACTTATCCATATTACCATTTTAATCTATTACAACTTGGTTCCATGAACAGACAACAGACAATTAAAAAAAATTCTACATCTCTACATCACATCATTCTACATCTAACTGTCTGTAGATTTTTTTTTTTTAATTATCTGTTGTCTATTCAGGGAGTTTAATGCTAATACAATAGGTACAGTATTATGAATAGGTGACTGACGCAAAGGGAGTTATTTAAAGAAATTACAACATTGCTTACAAATCATTACAAAGAAATTGTATTAATAATTTACTATACATAGCTTATCTGTTGTACAAAATTGCATTATCTGACGAGACTAGTGTACCTCGTGTGTTCATAAGTCTTGAGACACAGTAAAACTAAAATATTTTTGGAGCTAAGTTGAGTATTCATTTATTGGATATTAAAATTAAAACTACTGACATCTAGATCTGTATTTAAAAATAAATCATTCAAAATGGCCGCCTTTGCATTCAATGCAGGCCTTCAAACGCGTGCGCCATTCATCTATGGCGGCACGAATCTTTTCAATGGGAATCCGTTTCGATTCTTTAATAAGGGCTCGCTTGAGAGAATCCAGGTTTGGGTGAGACTTTCTGCATGCCCTCAGCTCCAATTCCGTCCATAAAGAATAATCCAAAGGATTCAAGTCAGGGCTTGACGAGGGCCAATCTTCGCTCCGAATGAAGCCTGGCAAATTGGCCTCCAGCCAACGTTGGGTAGTCTTAGCTTTATGGGAGGGAGCAGAGTCCTGTTGGAAAACCCAGTATTTTCCAGCGAATAGCGTATCATTTAATGGTTTAATCACCGCTTCCAATATGTCGGTTTGGTAATTTTGTGCCTTCACCTTGACGCCTTGCTGGCAAAAATGAAGCGAAGTGACCCCCTCGTAGGAAACACCCCACCAAACCATCACACTTGCTGGATGATGAGTGCGCTGGACATTGCGTACAGATGGCTGGACGTCCTTTGAACTTCTGGCGTAAACCTTATTGTTCTGCCGGTTAAACTTTTCTTCCACCGTGAAGATCTTTTCATCGGTAAACAGGATATTTTTTGGATCGTGTCTCCTCAATAGGTTCCGACATCGTTCCAGTCGCAATTTACGAAGTCGCTCTTTTAAATAATGCACTTTCCTTCGACTGTAGGCCTTTAGTTTAAGATCATATTTAAGTATCCTGTTCACCGATATTCGCGAAATGTTGGTCTGCAGAGCTAATTTCTTTTAAGTCCGGCAAGAGTTGCGACGAATTCGCTCTCTGATTACTTTGATGTTGGCGGGCGTCCTTACAGACCGCGGGCGGCCACATCTTCCACGGTCTTCTAAAGAGCCGGTCTCCTTGTACCTCTTTATGGTATAATACACAAAGTTCCGACTACATCCCAAACTTTGGATTTCACTAAAAACTTGCATTGGTTTTTTTCCTGCTTGAAACAGTGAAATTACAGTCGCACGCAAATCTTTTGTTGGCCCAATTTTCACGGAGAATGAAACAAATATTCAAATGTATATTTTTTCTGATTCAAAACATTCAAAATTTAAAATTTTAAAAGTTTAAAAAAGGTTGCATGAATTACTTTCTTTTTAAATTAATTAAATAAGTTCGTCTCAAAACTTATGAACACACGAGGTATAATAAACCCACTTAGCTGTGAATAATGCACAACAATTTTTGTTGAATTGTGATTACATGCTGAGACATCCAGGGACAAATAGATCTAAGAGCATAATTATGTAATTGCCTAATATCCTTGTGATCTCAGATGTCCAGTTCAGTACAATAACTCCGGCTCTACAAGTAGTTTTTTAAATATGCACCGCAATACACAAGGTCACACAAGGTGTATGATTCAATTTCTTAAATAGTCATCTGGTTTAAGTTCAAGATAGCATTGTAAGATTCAGCCTGTATTCATTATTTGGTTTGGGCCTCCTCTCTATTTTAGGTATAATAGATATTTACAGTAGGTATTTATTTACATTATAGGAACTTTGATTCATTAAGATTTAATTGGAGTTTCAGAGTGAGTGGTGTGACTGACCTGGAACTCATTGTAGTGCATTTTCCTCTTCTTCTCGAAGGAGTTGCGGCGCTCGCGGTCCTCAGGCGACTCGCCCGGCATGTCCTCGTCGCTGCTGCTAGACTCCACGCACCGCGGTGGCTTATTCATGCTGGACGCCAGCTTCTGCGCCAGCTCATTCGCGTCCAGCTCGTCCGCAGGCTGCAGGTCGCCCTCCGCCCGCTCCGCGTACGGAGTCTTCGGCTCGTCTATCTTCATATGCCCGTAGTCTTTATTCGCCGGGTGGAAAGTCTCGATAATGTTCATCTCGTCGAACCTCTGCTCTTTCTGTCGCTTGCTGGACGACGGAGCCCCGTCCGATGCTCCGTCGACACTTCGCGAGGTTTTTAGTATGCCCTTTGAGGGCTTCTTCTGTAGATTGGATGCCATAGCTGACGGTTCACAGTATTGCAGACATTATTCACGATTTCCAACGGCTCACAAGACAAATTCTGTGTTTCTGAACTACTCTGAAATCTGAAAAAACTGAAAAAGCAAAAATATGCAACCAATTTCCAAGACTGTCAAATACAAAAGTCAGTGTTGCCGGCAGTCAAATGAGAAAGCTCCGAACCGAACGCAAATTATGGTTCGAAATATGACAAATAGATCCGTTTTGTAAAGTAGGTATCAGAAAAATATCAAAATCTGAAAATAAAAGTAGTAAGCTCCTCTGACGCTAATATAAATAGGCAAAAATTTATGTTTGTTTTTGTATGTTTGTTACGCCTTCGCGCTCAAAAGACTGAACGGATTTGGATGAAAGGTACTAGGATAGATTTTATCCTGGATTAACAATATGCTACTTTTTACCCCAAAAAGTGCAGCGTTTCTGTGGGATTATCAAATTTACCGCGGGGCTCAACGCAGTTAAAAATATTGGATGTCTGAGATAGGTACAAAAAAAACTTCATAGGGGTGTTCGATTTACATTGCAAGAGCTTCAAATTATTTGCAGTTTTGCGCTCTACAAGGAAGAAACTACCGGAAAAGTAAATTGTCATCTTGCCCACAAAAAAAAACAAGAGAGACAAAATAAGATAATGGCAGCGAGCGGAGTAAACCACGATTTTTTTAGACTTTATAGCTGTAGTGGGCTGAAATGGCAAGGAAATAAATGCAAAAGAGATAGCGGCGAGTGTGAAAACTACAACAATGCGTGATAACGGCTGCCAAAAAGTTTTCGACTTAGTAGAGATCGATGCCAAAAATGGAAAGAAAATAAAGACAGGAGGTAACAGTTTAGTGATATATGACGCATGACGTTGCGATAGGCTTTTGGTCCCCCTAAGATCCGCAGAGGTTCAAAAAAATCCGAAACAGACCAAAAAAATTCACACCGGCTACGCTGAAAAATGTGGCAGTTTATTGTACATGACAAAAAAAACAGCGACACTGACAAAAAAAACAGCGACAGTTAATGCTGCCATTTCTCGTTTTCCTTCGTCCGAGCCATTTCTTAAGGTTGATCGGGTTGGCGCGAGATTCAAATGTTTCCGTGGTTTTTAATTTATTTCTGCGTTCTTCAAGGAATAAAACGACGGAAAAGTAATTTGCCGTAAATCATAAAACATTTTCTATGAACCACATGATAAAGCCAACTTCGATTCAATTGTAGTTTGGGAACATTTGGGAAAATGTAGATTTTTAGCCCAAAATTTCCTATTTTCCCAAATACTGTAAAAATACCAGTGAACCGAAGTAATTTTTTTCATAGGATATTAGAAAATGGTGTACGATTTGCGGCAAATTACTTTTCCGATAGTTTTATTCCAGAAAGCAGACAAAATAAAAACCCACGTAATTTTAATCACGCGCCAACCTATACGGGAATATAGGTACTCAAAAAATTAATATGGTAAAGGACCACCCCACTTCAAGCACTAAAAAAAAACATCGAATGCTGTCACTGTCACACACTACTACAACTGAATATTTTTTTTTAATTTGTTTGTAAAAGAGACTCATCAGTAACTTAATGCCAAAAACAAAGAAGTCAAGTCAAGTCAATTTGGTTGTATTAGTTGCGTTTGTAAATAACTTGATTGAAACTAAATTATCCTCTTTTTATTTTGTGTAATTCAAACTCAAACTCCATAAATTCTAATCATAGTCGTTCACAAATGCGCCTCCGGAAACTGACATTGGTAGAATTGTGTCAAAGGTAACAAACATAATCTCAGTGAACAGAGGTCAGTGTTTAATTATTAAGAATTTGACGTTTTTTAGGTGAACATCGAATTTATCTAAGGAAATAAAGAGTTTTAACTTTGATATCTTCGAAGTTATTGAATAATTACTTTACAAAGACACTCCGACTCAGACACTGGACACACAGAGTCGTAGCGAAAAGCAAGCGGCGCCATACAAAAGAAGTTGAAGAAGAAAAAGACTCACTGTCACAACACAACAATAGAGCTCCAAGCCCGTTATGCCAAATAAAAAAAAGTCAATTCAAACAAATTTGCATAAATTCAGCGATAAGTATTTTGATTTTTCTCAGCAGTTTAATATTTAAACAGAATTTACCGCTTATCGTGAAGAACCCATTTAATATCATTAAAAATGGTGGAACAATCCAGCATAAATTCAAATAAACCCAAGGTAGGAAATTAAAACTCCTACTGTGATGCGAGTAGAAGTTTTTTTTTTAAATTATAACGCGAAATAAGTAATGTTTCCAATACTCTTCCAGACAAAAACTGCTCGCCCAAAAGCCGTGTACTTGTGGACAGAGGCAGAAGTAATGAAATGGTTGCGGAGGCATTGCAGTGACTACTACAACTTATACTGGGACAAATTCCTTGTTGTGAGAACTACCTTGTACACTTACCTGTTATTTTTTCCACATGAATAGTCAGTTACCATTGTCTAACCCTTGTTGGTCCTCATATTATTTATTTAGCGACTCATTAAATGGCGATTTTAGCAAAGTGTTCAACAAGGCCAACTGAATGCTTCTTTTGAAGAAGCTTTCCCATAGGGGCGTCACAGGATCTCTTCCAACTTGGACTCTTATTTAACTTCTAGACCTTCTAGGGTTGTAGTCGGAGGGTACAGTTCTGAATCATAAATAGCCACATCCGGAATTGCACAGGGTTCCCATTTTTTCCAACACCTTTTTAGACGTTGTGTGGACTGCTTCAAAATCTTCTTTAAATATAAAAATTTTCCCTTTTTCCCTTTGTTACGGCATTTCGCGAGAATGGCTGGACTGATCTTGGTAATAATTTTTTCTTGTGTTTGTTATTGTCAGGAGAAGGTTCCTATGAAAGAAAAAATTAAGAAAGTTGTGCGGATAATTAGAAAATTAAGAAAACTTAACAACCGTTATACCAATTCTTATTCAATATTCATAGTTAATACAGGACAATGTCTGTCAGGTCAGCTGGTTCACATATGTATCTGTTTGTCAACGATCTTGAAATATTCAGGGCCAATAAAGAATTGTCCGATGTTCAACTTCTCCAAGATGTTTTGAGTGGACTGCTTATCTGCCCGCATAGCACAGGCTTTTCATCTGTACTCTAACCTAGAATAGAGAAGACTGTTTCTTGTTTTCATAATCTTTCTTTTGCCTGAACACACCGTTTCAACAGGTTCAACGGGATGGGGGTTAGCAACGGGAACAAAACCACAGAAAAAATATAAATGGTGTAAAAAGTTTGTTGTACACGTTTCATTACCAACAAAATATCAACAACAAGAAATACTATATAAATGTCTAACGAAACCAGGCCTGGATTAAGGGATCTTAAGTACTTGGTATTTCAGCCCCCCCCCCCGTATCGACTTTTATTGAAATACTATCAGCAGCTTTGCTTGCGCTTTTCTTTATTAACATGTCATTGTAGATAGATAGATAGACATAAACATCAGAATATTGCACTATACAAAAAAAACAACATAAAAACTACAGCAACAAAATTTTGTTAAAGAGGTTCTGTAGCTCCTGATTTCCAGGGGCTCCTCCGGCTTTCCGAAGCTCGATGATGATTCCGTCCTCAACGGGTCTTTTCCATTTTTAAGCTGCCTCAGAGCTAACACAATGTCGTCTTGACTGGTATCTGGCAGTTCGTCGGTATATCCTGACTCTTGGACGTTTTGGTTTTAACTGTTAGTCCATTTGTAAAATAAAATAAATAAATTACTTATAGTGGCGTGTCGACGACCACCATTCCTAGCCACCAGCTTTGGAATGATGGTTGTCTCGTCGAGAACATGTGCAGCGTACAAACCATAAAAATCCTCTATCTCGGTGGATATTTCTGGCTTCGACAATACGGTAATGATTTGGATTGGGTTAGGTCGGAGCGTGGACTTCATCAGACGGTTTCTCTCAAGCTTCAAGTTGATATTCAGAGAGCCTTGGAGGAGTCTGTGATCGATCCGGTATTGAACCTGTTGATCACTGAGACAGCTCTGAATATGTGGTTGCTATCCGTCATGACGAAGTCTATCTCATTTTTAGTCACAGTGTCGGGACTTTGCCATGTCCACTTCCTTTGAGGCTGTTTCCTAGAGAAAGAGTTCATAAAGAATAGCCCCTCTTTCTCAAGGAAGTTGACAAGCATTTGCCCCCTGTGTTTCCTAACTCCATAACCATGCGAGCCTATTCGGGATCCGTTGCCAGTCTAGGTTCCCGCCTTGCCGTTAAAGTCCCCCATAACAACGTTGAAGTGAGCCTTCGTGGTGTTGTGCAAGGCTTTGGATATAAAGAAAGACAGAAAGAAAGAAAGAAAATTATTTATTACCTACACACTACACACACAAAAAAACTTAAAAATAAAAATAAAAATAAAAAGAGACTACTACCAAGCTCGTCTGCTTGCTGAGTGGTACCAAGTAGTCCACTCAGCAAGCAGACGAGCGCGTGTGTGCAGGTCTAACAGGTCCTGACTCAGCTTGTTGCTCTAACACAGAAACCTGGAGTAATCTGTGAAAGAGCGCTGGTTTTCAGTCAGAACCGTAGAGTAAGTGACAAACACACGGAGCAGATACAGAGTATCTGTATCTGCTCCGTGGACAGACAGGATCTCAGATCCAGCGCACACAAGACACAAAATAGGAAAATAAAAACGAAACAAGGTGGCAACACTGGATGTTTTAAAACGGGGTGATTAAATGATGCAGCAATTATTAAAGGTGATTATGTAGGTAGGTAGGTATTACAATGAGAATTTATGGTAAGTATTACACTAATAACATAGGCACAAAAAAAAGAAAATATCCAGTAAACTTAATTTAATAATGTAGTAAGTATAGTATAAAATACAAATATGAATAATAATGTAACGCCTTGTATGTATAAACCATTATTCGACACATAGACGTAGGCAAAACTCCGAATGTAGATCTGTAAAACTACCCATTCCTATATACACTTAAAGGTTGATTTTGTTCGTCCATAGTTAAAATTACAAGTGCCATTATACCGTCAACGAGAAAATTTAAGAAAAACAAACGCAAAGATTTTTCATAATTCGTTGGAAAAACTCGATCGACGAGGTTCTACTTTCTTCAAATTCGAGATTTACTGTTTGCAATTCGCATTTTTGGTTTGTTCGAGTAACGCCCCATCTGTGATATGTCTTCGTACATATCAATACATACAATCATGTGGATTCTCCAGCATTATTTATTTATTTATATCCTCCACTTCATCATACGAGTGTGAGGTCGGTGCGTCAACCTGAATGACCTCTATGCTGTAGCGCTTGGACAGCCGAAGCCCTGGTCGACACACTGACGATTTCTTCAACGTTGTTAGAGAGGGCCCTATTGACAAGGAAACCTACGCCACCCTGGGATGTTTTATCACACTCGCGAAAGTAGAGAAGATGGCCCAAGTCTAAGGTTACGGTGTCCTCCCCTACGGACTTCGCATAACCCTAGAATAGCATGCTATTTAATGTTCTCTTAACTCCGCTTCCAACTGCCCTAGATGGTGGTCAAGCCTCAGAGTGCATCCGTTGAAGACTTTTTGAAGCTCTAGTTTAGAATACGATAGTATTATAAGGAACCCTCGTTACAAAATAAACTCTACACGCATTGAAAGCATATACACATATTGAGACAGAGCATATACACATACAGAGATACACTAAAAAAGTTTCTAGTGACTCCTTACGTACAGTCCAACCAGAAAGAGTAGAAAATAAATGATGATGCCCTCATTTTCATTATTGTATAAATGGTATCACTATGTACTACGGCAGTGAGAACGTTTTGATACTCGATATTTTTTTGTATATTTTTAAGAATTGTCTTAAATGTTCTTTACCTACGTCATAGTTAAAATATCTTCTTTTAAAACAGCTAGCAATTTGGACAATGTAGAAACTACTTTCCTAACTGAATAAAAATTATGTTTTTTTTTGTCTGATAGCACAAATATCGACCTTTTCTGTGCTTCGCGGGTGTACCAAATTTTCCGCTAGTTTTTGTGCCTTTATCAACAATCCTCATAACAGTGCTTTCAGATTTTCCTGCAATAAGTAAAGTATCAAAAATTGTAATTCTTCTAATTGTGATACGATTCAATGGCAAATTGCAGTGTTGCCGCTAGCGGAAAATTATTCTGGTTAGTCCAACAAATAAAAACTGCAAATTTTCAAGAAATTATTTTACACGTTTTTTTTAATTATGTTTAAGTATTTTATTGTTATGAAAATAAATCTACATATATGTATGATTACATATATTTATGTATGATTTATGAATCAGTACTTATATATTTTTTTTTTTGTTTTATCATTGGGTGAGTGAAAATTATATCACAACAAAACCTTTTGAACCTTTTTAATTTTGTAATGTATGCATGATTTTTAAATACCTTTTTGTAAAAGTAGGTAAGTAAGTATCTTAGCTAAATACGTGCGTATAAGTTTGCAAAGAAAAGCTGAATCTAGCGACAAATTCACTACAGCGGCCACACTGGCCTTTCATAAAGAGTTGCCAGTTTACAGTAAATTTTAGTTGCTCGTTAATTACCTAATTTCTACTCTTTGTGGTCGGACTGTAGGAAAAAACAGATTTTATTTTTATACATAAAGTTTTTAACTGTAATGTAGAGTGTGCCTCACAAGTAGATTGGTTGGGATTATTTATGAACCTATAAATAATCCCAACCAGATTGATTACCTAGAACAAAAGCTTACAATTTGTTTTCAATTCCCTTTTCTCGAACAAACTCTGGTCAAGCCGCCATCATGTCCAGACTGTGTAAATCTACAACATTCTTTCTAAAAGATGCGATTTGTATTTATGTGAATCTTTACGCAAGTAGGTTTAAGGAAAAAGTCAGCCATTCTGTTCAAGAATGTAACTCTATAGTGTCAACCTAACATGTTTACATACTTGATACCTTTGTGACATTTTTAGTTGTAATTGTTAATAATTATTATAAAACAATAAATCCACACAACATCATGTAGACCCAAAGTAAGCAGAGCTTGTGTTATGGGTACTAACTAGATGACTGACATACTTAATACATTACATAGATAAATATTTTTTATTGTATATAGAAAATACCCAGAACACCTGGAACAAATATTGGAAACCATACAAACATTTGTCCCAAGGCGGGAATCGAACCCGGAACCTCCTGCGTCGCAGGCGGACCTTCGCCCGCCGCTCTTGTTCTTTTATCTTCCTCTGATTAATTTGTTTATTTTTAAGGTCCTGTATTAGTTTGTAAGTTTGTTTTGCCTTGTAACCTCTACTTTATGTGTTAGCTGTAACCATTGATAAATGGGGGTCCACAACTGGTGATGTTTTATGTGTTCTATTTTGGGATTTTAAGTGTATCCTTTGTTGGTTTGGTAGTGCTCAATAAACAAATTAATAAATAAATTTCAGCACGCCATAACCGGCAGAGCATTGATTCGAATCAACGATAACACCCTCCTTCGAATGGGCATTACAAACAAGGAACACCGTGACGCCATCTGGAGGGAGATCCTGAAACTGAGGCTGAAGTCTGACATTGTGGAGATAAGGGACCTCGAGAGGAAGCACAACTATTTCAACTATGAGCTGTGATGAATAAGATAGACTGTTCCAAAGGATATACATACATATTTATTTGTTAGTACACGTACTTTGACTTTATAACACCTACGTCTCAATTAGTCCATAAGATACAGAGTAGGAAGGTTTTCAACAAAGCTAACAAGGGACTGCGTATGGGTACTATAATAAAGTAAGATACTTTATTGACAAAGAAAATCACAATTCAATAATAAAAACAAATTAGAACTAGTATTTACAATTGAAACAATTAAGCTAACTGCAGACAAACAGCTAACGGCAAACAATCTACAGGTAGCTCAACTGATCCATATCAATACCAGTCGGAAGCGTCTCCAAGACGCTGGCTGCATTGCCCCGCTGTATGGCAATGCTGATGGGCTGCGCCAGATACCCACCATCTCTCGGGTCACGCGTCGCGTGAAGTATAATAAAGTAAAATAATAATCATGATTGCAAACTACAGAAACTAGCATTGCCAGCTTGCTATAGATAACACATGAAAGAAAATAATGTGGGAAGCATGAGGAGTATTTTTAGTTGGTGGTTTATAAAAATGTGACACACAATGTGACACTAGGGAAATTGTAATGCAATTTGAGATTTAGGCACTTATTAGCTTCACCAACATCATCATCAATTACTTCAAAGTCCCCAGTACCTCAGAAATTTGAATGAAGCCGTTCAGGGGTATATAAGGACACTTAGGCTCGTATTATGAAAGCTTGCTCAGTCATCGATCTATGCTTGAGTAACGCTTTTCTATGACTTATTCGTCACTCAACACAAGCTTTCATAATACGGGCCCTAGTCTCATAGATGCGAATGCGCAGAAACATAAATTCTATCGCTGATTCTCGTCGAAGTAACAGTAGCTGTTAAAAACAAATTCAAAAAATGTGGGGGCTGTTGTGGCTCACCTTACCTATGACAAGGAGTAAGTTCGGTGTCTTTAGTACAATTTGAAATTGTACCAAAATAAATAAGTGGGCAGAACCTAGGTTCAAATCCTGGCATTTTAAAACACGACAGACCTTATTACCCACGATAAAATGTACACTATGCAACATCATGGTAACATGACATTTTAGTATTTTTCGGACGTAAATACATTGTACCTACACATTGATCTCATTGTCGTGCCAGCTGCGCTCTGGCGCAAGTCACTGGTTAGCTGCTCTGCTGCCACTATTCATAGTGGCTATTCACTAGCGCGCCGCGCCGCGCCGAGGTATGGCGGGCAGTCAGATTGTGTTATATACTAGCCAAACTCAATGTACAATGTTTGTAAACAAACCACGACACATATAACTAAAACTAACTCACTTGCTTGGCGTCGAGCTTCTAATAATATAATTGTAAGCATTATTTATTGAAGGAAGGACAAAGGACCAAGGAAATTGCGTATAAAAAAAAGCGGCGACAGAGTGAATTTTAGGTTAAGTACCTATGGGCGGCTTGTGTGCAAACATTGTACCTACATCGAGGGCTAGTGTATACGGCATACCAGTGGATGCTGTTAAATATCTATAAGTACGGTCTATTTAAACGAGATAGGATTAAATAGAGCTAGCTAGCTAGACCTCACAATCCACCATGTAGCAGGCGAGTTAAGCGTTGAGTTTCCGTTTTTCTAGGTTTTCGCAAACTTTAAAATATTATGTTTGGTTAAAAATTGTGCAGGACAAATACAAGTTCCTCAGGAATAACAATTTTATGGTCCACAGTTGACGGAGAAATCGGTGAACATAGTACCTTCTCCTTTTTCCGAAGTTGGTTAAGTACTAAAACGGTCACAGGGGTTGAAGATTTTTGTATGGAGGGTGGTCCCAACATACCTGTGTTTTTGTTTTCGAAATCGCCCCGCACAATGAAAGTTATAGGTACATATAATATGAATAGAGGGCACTAAAACAAATAATCAGTGTTCTAAAGCGTCAAGTTTCTGAGATATACACAGATGAAAATAATTATATTTTTTCTTATATTTTTGAAATAATTTTACGAGATATTTTTTATTTGTTTTAGTGTCTTCTATCTAAATACGTAGGTAAATATTAAAAGGCGCGGCGATTTAAAAAAAAAGAATAGTGATCGATGTTAGGGCCAAAATCTTCAAACCCCTTTGTATAATTAATCTAAAAACTGTCTTCTGTCTTGACATCTCCCGCTTTTTCCCCCACCTTGCGCCCACCACAGCTGGTAGGCAACTAACAATCATTGCCAGGCAACGTTAAAATAGCAATTTTAATGAACCTCCTTGCATTGTTTATGATGCGCCCCTACGAGACAAGTTGAGACAACTGTATTGCTCCATAACTCATGCAATTCGAGAGATGCTCCATTTGTCTCGCAGGAGACAGTGGAATTAGTGTCACTGTTCCTGACGTACAGAATTACCATTTAGTCTAGTGGTTGTAACGTATCTGTACCAATGTAGTAACCAACTGCATAAATGTTTCTACAAGAGCCAGTGTATTTCTTACCTCTTCACTACAATGTTACGTTTTAAGCCAAACTATTTTTCGGGGTTTACATTCGCTTTCAGATCTACCCTAAACCGCGTCGCGTCGCTTCGTACTCAGCTGTTTTATCACAAACCCTGCTGAGCGATATTATCATACCTTTCTACAGTTCACAGAATGTTAAGTTTGGATCACGCTTAAGGTTCGCCCATGCTGTTCAGCATAGTCTGCTTCCAGCTAGATTTCCAGAAGTTAAAACGTCTGACATAGCCGTAAAATCTTCAGTCATCTCACGGATCTACTAACTAAATGATAATGAGCGAAATCAAAACATAAAATTTAATATTTAAGTCAAAAAAAGTGTTCCTCAAAGACGGACGACGTAGGTACGTACCTAGAGCCATCACAAAACGCCGTAACTCCAATTATCACCCCATCTTTTAGCATCATAACCGTGGCATAAACGTCGCAGCCACTTGGCACACGCCTCTTGCCAAATTAACACAAACAGTGTCTGTCGGTTAGTCAGTTTGCATCGCTTGTATGGTTATTACGAAATTCGGGATCGTGTAAATGTTTTTATTGTAAAATCCCGCCAGTGTGTCGTTGGTGGCCGGTAGCGAAGGCTGGCAAACAATCTGCCACGAGTTTTTATAATTCCACTTTTGAGTTGTGTTGTGATTGACAGATTTACTGGTATAGTGAAATCAGTAAGGGTTTAGTGAACATTTGAAAAGTTGTGTTTGCTAGATAGAGACGTGAGTATCCAGTAAGTTTATATTATCCTATCTTAAATCAAGTTATCCTAAGCTTTCTGAAGTGAATAAATAAGCTTTTGAAAGCTTTTTAAAATGAACTTAACTTCAGGTTCGTTAGTATTTAAGCCAGCGCAGCTGACGAAACGCTTGTAAATTAAACTTACCTTTACCTTGTCTTACAAATTATTGAAAAAAAAGCTCACTTTTTAAGTGTACCTTCATTATAAAGACCTTGCTCAGAGTAAATCTAGGTACCTACAGTCCTCCAGACATTTGGAACAATGATGCAAAATACGCTCGGCTTAGGCAAGCTTCTAGATCACGCGAAGATGAGTGAGATCAGCTAAAGTTGTAAATTTCTAGAAGTAGGTACGTTTGTGTATCTACCTATGATTCAAAACTGTAGGTAGAAACTGCGATTTAATCGCGTTTATCCTAGTAGGTGGCTAATCTGTGGTTTAACTTCAAATAATATGGTTTTGAGGTAACTTACAATATCTGCCTAATTCAGCTTGTTCGTTTTTCGTGATCTGGTTCAACTGATCGTTTGAGCCACCTTAGTGTTGCCTAGATTAATTTGATTGGTAAACGGCAGCTGCCAACCTAGGGGCGGACATCACGGCCTAGTGGCCGTGCCCAGAGATTGATGTCTCGTATTGTTTCGGTCGAGCTGTCATCAGCCAATCTAGCTAGATTAGATAGGTACCTCACAATGCGTACGAAATAATTTAAAGGTGGGTACTGACCAGTGTTACGGGCTGCAACGTAAGGCACAAAACATAGCGAGATTTTGTGCAGTTAGTACCTACGGGGAAAGAGGGGCTTATAAACGCCTATGTTAAATAGGTACATATGCTACACTGAATTATAGGGGGGTCTGTCCAAACCCGTTGAGATGCTTAAACGCAGCTGCCAAGCAGCAAATGTCCTTACTTGGCCGGGCCTGAATGCCAGGGAGATAATGCTACATAGACTCATGCGAGATGTCAGTGGAAATCTTAGTTTTCTTAGAATTAAAATGTAAAATGGGGGAAAGGATACAGACCCTAGCCGTGGCCGTCGTGACGTAAGAATCGACCCTTCCAACACAGTCCGTGGATTTTGTCAGTTTCGATTTAAGGAACCTACCAGACGAAAGCATCCTTCTATGTGTATTTTTAAGGTTGGGGCGAGTCTGATATTACCGCGTTCATAGGTAGGTACTTAAGCTAAGCTAAGTAACTTAGCTTGGAATTGGGGTAGATAAAAAAGTGTTTACAGTATACTGGTAAGAAATTTATTAAGCTTTAGGTACCTATAGCGTGGCAAAAACGTTAAAACCAAATACAGAAAAAAAGTTATTATAAAAATACCAAAAATAGGAAAACGCGGTGTTATCGAACTGGTACTATAATACCGTGCTCGAGGTTGATATACCGTGCTCTTACAAATTTCTACAAATAAATAATAATTATTATTTTTATGAACAATTTAAACTTTACGGTAAATACCCCAGACGGACCCTGTAAGACCTTAAATTAATCTCATGTTGGTCAGACAGCCAGAGGACACAACCCCTGGCTTTATAAGTCTGTGTCTTAGCTAAACTTTAATTTAAACTCTAATGGTTTCTCTAAAAAGGCAATTAAAGCTTGAATACACACTAAGCTTCCTTTATCGAGCTCCGCAATTAGAGTGCTCTTAATAGCTACCTGCCCAGCGCTGCATCTACTTGATTAATCTCTTCTAAATGCTCTGGATACAGAAATACGGTTAGTTAATTTAATGTGTGTTTAATTTATTTAAAATTTCCCTGTAATTCTGTTTAATTTGCGTACATTTGTGATTATAAACGGGTGTAGTGTGGTTTTATTTATTTATTAAACGGGTATTTATTATTTATTAGAAGGCGGTTGGTTTTTAAATGGGTTGTATGACATTGGATTAATCTAAGTTTAATTATCAACATAGAGCTTCGACAGAAGATCCCTAAAGCCTGCTGAAAGGAATACTTCAATACTAATTAACGTTTAGATAAGTACCTAATCCTTATTTTTTTACCCGATTAATTAATAAGATTCCTAAAATTTCAATGCAAAAGCTCCCTAAACTGAATAAAAGTATCATCTCTTTGACTTAACTAGCCCATAAATCCCCTTCGACATCATCCGTAGTAAATACGTCGATGCTTTATTTATACACGTTCACGTTCATTCACGGGCGCACCTGTCGCGACTAGCGCTCGCTCCTGACTTGGCTCGTCAATCTATTTCACCGCGAGCATTCGAATACTTCACATCTATTTATTAGATCCGCTTCCAGTTTTTATTTGGTAACTAGCTGCGCCCCGCTGCTTCGCCCGCGTGGAAATTAATTGCACTCCCTTTAGGGGTAGTTTTCTAAAAATATAAAATACGTGTATCATTATTTACTTTATAGTTTGTTACGATTCACAATATTAATATAACCCAAATTTTTTTTAAGGAAATTTAAAAAAATCCTGAAATACGTGTTCAATAGTTTTGTATTCTTATTATTCTCTGTAAGTTTCAAGCTAATAGGGCCACTGGTTAAAGAGTTACAAAAATCACCAAAAAAAATCAAACCCCATTTTTTTTTTATTTCCAAAAATCCCTTCTTAGCAGGAGGTTGTGTAGTAACAGGTACCTTCTTTCCAAATTTCAGCTTTCTAGCTTCAGCGGTTTGGGCTGGCCATTGTTACCAGAAAATCGCTTGTTCTTTTATATGTATATTAAAAAGAGTTTAACGAGCGTATAGATACGAAACGATTGATTTTTGACTTACCTAGGTACTAAGTATGTATTACAAAAATATCCTATATCAGTTCGGATATGATATGGCAGCAAACTCTTAGCTTAGTAGGTACATAACGGCACGGTTTAGGTCTTTCAATAGTGTTTAGGCACAAACAAATAATAAAACATCACGTATAATCCATGTTGCCATAGTTCGGGGTTCCGATAAGGTTAAGTCCCGATATTGTAAACACACAAGATTAATAGTATGTTTGTTGGACTGTTGAATTGTACACACGAAAACATCGGAGAATTGAGGAAATGAAGGATTTATGATTTCCCCAGTTTTGCTGTTACTTAGTAGAGTGGTGTGACTCATTCATCAATGTGTGTAGTTTACTTAAATAGTTTACTTAAACAGTTAAAGACAAAAATTGCCACACATTGTTAATTTTCAAAATCATGTAAAAGAAAACAATCATACTTAAATATTAACTATAGGAAATCTTAAATAAACTAAATTCTAAAAGTGTGACCGGCCATTTATCCACAAGTTACTACAATAGAAAGGGGTGGTGTTGGTGAACTTATACCTAGTACCTACCTAGTTGTTTTCACATGTGCAGCACGTGTGAAAACTTGGTTGTGTTCAGCGATATTGGTCGTTGTCTATACCTACCTAGCAACGTTCATTACATTACTATATTATTTGAAGAGGCATGGGAACGAAACGAGGAAAATCCATCATTAATCATTTTTGTAACTTTTATTCGTCTTATGTATGCATATGTACCCAGATAAGACAAAATTGGCCAGATCTACATACGTATAAAATCTTTAATTTAGGTTTGTCTGAAAATGTAAAACGCTCCATAAAATTCAGCAGATTGGCACTTGAATGGGTGCTAATCTGCTGAATTTTATGAAACGTCAAATGCTCATTTATAATTAACGCATTTTCAATCTCGGCCGATCGAGTTTCAGATGACCTACTTTCGGATCAGATTCTTGCGATACCTATAGGTATTCATCATCATCAACAGATGGTAGAAGACCATTGAATAAGAATCTCTTTTAAAATTTCTCTACCTCCCGCTCCCGGTTCATATTTACCTATTACAATTAGAATACTCAGTTCTTTCTTAAATTATTTGCTACTTAGGACTCGGACGAGATACTATTATAAAGAGCAACACAGAATGGACGGTGTAGGTTTGACAAGAAATTTAATTTTAGCCTGTCTTGATGTTTACAAAACTGATTCTGCCTCAGCATGAGTTGGTTGACCAGCATGTAAGCAACCAATCGAAGACTTCCACTTCTTTTAGAATTATTTCGACGATTAAATGTTCCCATTATTCTTATTCTTACAGTAAAAGTGACGCAATCCAAATAGTAACCCAGTCTGCTATGTGTTTCAAATCACATGTGCTTCAGAAAGTCAGTTTGTAATTTCCACGAAAATAAACATAACACGAATGTTTAACGCATGTTATGACAGGCTTCTTCACAACACGAACAAACAATAATTTTACAGGAATCACTTATGAGGATGGAGCACAAATAAGCTTTTCTTGAAATAATTACTAACTCTCAGGCATATTGTGTTCTTCTAATCAGATAATTCCAAACAGAAGGCCGTTTACAGAGGGCCTTCCACCGCGGGCGGACCGGACCCATTTTAACTCGGAAGAGTAAACTGCATACTTGTATTTCCACCAGCAAATAGTCGAGCGGAAAGAACTGAGCGAGCAGAAAGTGTTGAAATAACCTCCGCCCACTCATCTCTCATTTCCCGCTTATTACCCTTTCGCAGTAAAAAAACACCATTTGTACTACCTATTAGCCAACGATAAACAAAACACTCCAGCTCTAAGTGCACCTTTAAAAGGCTGGGCATAGTTTACAGTTTAATACCTACAGTTCTTTGGTTTTCTTTGTTCTAAATCCTCTATAATTTACAGCTTCTGTAAAACTCTTGCGATCTTCTGAACATTTGCCAGATCAAAGGGTCGCGCAACCAAAAAATGTAGATAGAACGGATTGGACTCGCAATTGTTTGCTACGATGTCTAGCAAGGTCGATGGTCAACAGTGTAACCAACGATGTCTAGCAAGGTCGATGGTGAACCATGTAACCAACATAATTATTATAATACCTACTAGTGCGTTTTGTACAAGAGACAAACGACTTCCAAGAAGCTGAATTTGCAATGTTTTAGTATTTTGGCACATTGTGTGAAACTAAAATAACTGCATGTGCCTTGATGCGTCCCTAGATTTAATATACAATCATACGTACCTGCATATCGCTGGTCGGTCGATAGACTGAAAGGTAATACTTAGGTATATGAAGAAATGTCGCAACACACTGGACCTTTCTAATTGCACCCAGCCTGGGATTCAAACTTACAATATACCAACGGTCTTGCAGTCTGGTTACCACCACTCGGCCACAAGCTGGTGGATCTTGTGTTCCACACGGAATCTTACAGTAAAATTAAATCTGTAGATACTTATTCTTATCTTATAATCAAATAAATTATAGAAAAACAAGTAACATAAAACAATAAAACGTATTCAGTTTAACTACGAACTCATATAATATCTTTTTCTACAATAAATAACTACTGTTGAAATTAAAGATACAAAAATTATAAATAATTAAGACAATACACATATCTGTTCCTTTGAAGACAGAAGACAATCTTTATAACAAGCAAAGACTGACTGATATCGTTTTTTAATCGTTAGTATGAAATTTTGACATTGTTCTCGGCGCTTTTTTATAGCATAATGAAAAATAAACGTGAGACTTTAAATCCGAATCTGAAAATTCTCCGGCGAAGGGAAAACTGTGAATCAAATCTCAATACGTTGACCCTTCGGCGTCTAATCAAAACCCGATTTGTTTTTGTTAGGTCTGCACATACCGCACGCGGACAGCCATATCCGCTGAATCTTCGAATCTGCGCCTACGTACGATTCAGAGCAATCATCATTTCACAACGCGTCGGTCCAACCTCTTTGAAGAGACAAGCAAGTTTTATGTGCTGTAACTTCGGGATTGGTTCTGCACAGCTGCATACTGTAAAACGGTAATAAACTATCATAGTAAAACTTGTCATTTTAACATCCAGTATTTTACTTGCGGCTGTTTTAAACTTAGGTGTCTGTAAGGTGTTAATTTCGATGGACACTGAGATCAGATTTTTAAAATCTTGCAAAGGTTAAGTCACAGGAAAACGTTTCTTTTAAACCGTTATAAAATTTGATTTCTAACAAACGTTCTATAATGGTGTTATTTGTTGCAGGTTCGTATAAAGCCTCGACATGAACAAGAAACATCAAAAGAAGAAGGTAAGATTTTTTATAGTACAGGTATATATGAGTCATTTTCAAAAATAATGTACGTAACACAAAAGAAACACAAAAGAAATCAATATTTTTGTTACACACATGATTATTACGTTACACAAAAGAATTTATAAAGAATAGTTCACAATAATGTTTTTTTTGTGATACCTACCTAAATAATGGGAGGAAACCTAGCAAGAATTAAACTATAGTGTAGTATGTTTTGTTTATCTAGAAAAATAGACGAGTTACAAGGATAATAAGTTGAGTGACGAACACACGAGAAATCACTAGTATCACTTACAGTTACATTTTACTTACAAGAATGCACTTACTTCTATTAAAATTTGCATCAAAAACAAAGTCAAAATCACCTTATGACACTTGTAAACTACCTACCAGCATAAACTTATATACATTCATCTTCGCTGAAAGTTTCTAAATTTGCCATCTATACAAAGCCAGTGAAATAATTACTGAAAGTAAATTTCATCACAATCATCTTTTAATTTAAACTCATTTAAAACACAATTTAAAACAATATTTTTTACGACACATTTGGCAGGAACAGTGTCTCTGTCAACTTTTTTAGGAGTTACAAATTTCAAGTTTGGGATTTTAATACATTTTAAAAATCTGTAATTGTAGTAAGTTTGACCTGTTTTATTTAAATTCCCTCAATGGATCCAATATAATATACCCACGACTTTCTTTCATAGTATCGAACTAATACACTGTCATTTATATTATACATGAAATTGTCAATTTCCATTTGAAGTTTGGTTGGTTCTTCAGTCTCATTTTTTCTTTTGGAATTGTCATTGTTGCTATTTTTTACTTTAAAATCGTTAGTTTCCATTTGTATTTTGGTTACTTCTTCAGACTCAATTTCGCTTTTAAAAATAATATGTTCGCTATTTGCTACTTTAAAATCGTCTATTCGTACTTTGGTCGGCGCTGTTCAATTTGCTTTGACTCCGACAGAATATAATTTTTTTTATAGTTTTAGTTCTTGTAGCATTTTCTTGTTTTATTTTTTTTAGCTTCTCAGGGTCTTTTTTTTTTTTTTTTGTCGGTATTTTCGCTGCTGTCATTGGTGCCATTTTTCATTATCTAAATAAATACAATATAATTAATAATAAGTTACTTATATAAAAGTTATAAAAATACATTTACTTTCTTCATATTAAAAAAAAGCATGAATGTGGATTTGGGTTCAAATCCGGTCGTGAACCAATTAACTTTTCTTATAGCGGATAAGTTTATGTCTGCTCCAACAGTGACGGAAAATATCGTAAGGAACCAAGCATTCTCTAGGACCAAAAATTCGAATTGTATGTTTCACTAGCTTTATAAGAAAATACTTTTTTTCCCTTAAGAAATTTTTATTTATTTTATATTTGTCAATTTCTTATTATGTTTACAATTTTAAAAAGGTTTGTTTAAAAAAATTCTGTTTATCGAATAAGAATAATAAATCTAAATCGGTTTATAATTAGCAAAGATATCGCGTAATACTTTTAACAAATAGGCAAATCATAACTCCTCTTTTATTCTGAAGTTGGCTAAAATCACGACGGTTTCTGCAATATACCCACAGCTTTACATTTATTCCTTTGTGTAACGTTACGAAATGTTACACAAAAGAACATCATTTAAAGGCGACGACACGAGTTTTGATAAACCACAAAAAAGAAACTCACTGTAACGGTTACATTTCATTCGTATTCTCATAAGGATATGGAATTACATAAACACACAAAGTTTTTGAGTTATTTCAAGACACACTTACCAAATAAAATCGACGTTACACGTATGAAAACTTTAGCAACAAAAATCGACTGTCACATTGAAATCACTGACAATAATGAAAAAAGTATGGCGGCGTGGTTTTCTCTATAGGTTGGCAGCAAAATACAGTGTTGCCAGTGCTCATTAAATTAAGACTACGTTCAAATATAAATTATTAGTACGTCTTTCCGTCGTTACACAAAGGTGTTACACAAAGTACTAGAAAAGTGGACATAGGTTTAAAATCAAATATTCTGTGCTTAAGCTAAACTTTTTAAAGCAGTTTTCTTTTCTTTCTGTATACCAGTATATTAGCTAACATCCCCTTTAATAAATCAAATAATTATATCAACGTAACAGGCGTCAGTTGATGTTCTTGTTATCGAAAGCCCATGTGAGACACAACGGAATTGTATGGAAAAGTAAACGACTCATTAGTTTTATTTATTATTATAAAATAGTTGTACTTGAACGTGAAGGATTTAAAGGATTTAAAGAGAAATACTCTAAATAATATTTAGAACATAACGAATCTGTTACATTGACAACCAGTTCATAATATTTCCTGATTTTACAGGCGGGACAACACATTTTGGGAGTAAATTACAAAATTTTTGCAAATGACTCATATATTTATATATACAGGGTGATTATGAATTCCCGAGCAACATTTTGAAATTGGACACTATTAATGATGCTCAATGCATTACAGTTATGCAATTTTTTTTTATTAATTGATGTATGGAAAACGCAAAATAAAACTCAAGTATTAACTCGTTGTGATCGCGCTACACACCCAGCACGTGCCGCCGGCCGCGCCGAAGCTAGTCACGTGCATGAACCCGTCCGAGTTTAAAATGAAATGTTTCGATTATACCTACCGTGCTACTGCGCTACTTATTGCGTGGTTCGTATTATGTGGTTCCGCGAAGGTTTAGGGTCAGTTGGGTAGCGGCGATGATGGAATAATTCCCGAGATTGCACTAAATTGGTGGTGCGACCGCACAGTACTACCATCTGTAGCTATTGGGCATTTGTGTACCTAGCTTGCAACATTTTGGTGACACAATGCCTGGGCTGCATAGAGTATGCAGCTCAGGCATTGTGTCACCAAAATGTTCACACACACTGAAATTTCCACAGGCACCGAAATGCAAAGGATAGCGAGAAAGGGGTCAATTACTCCGTAATTGTCGCGCGCGACCCCTTTCTCGTTTAGCATGTGTCATTACTCTCACGCAATTGTTACGACGACACTGACAAGCTCAACGAGACATATTAGTTTCGGGGGAGCGGCCGCTGGCCGTCCCCGCCTGCGCCGCGGTACCCCCGCGGCGGGCTAGGTGGTGCATTTGTTTGTACTTACGCACCGTGAAGGTCATATGCTGTCCTACCTACAAATTATTAGTTATTGATGTAGCCGAAGCACGTAGGTAGGTATGTTGTGTTTCGCGCGGCCGCCATACAGCGCGCATTAATTTGATACTTTAAGTAGTTTATGTTTTTTATTATTACGTTTTTATTATTTGTTGGGTTTATTTTAATAGCCTGTAGCTATAATATGACTTCCTATTTTTTGCGTTTTCCATAACGTATGATAACGCGTAATATTAACTCCAATAAGTTAGGTTATTTTATTAGTGCTCTTGGTTTAGAAGAATGCCTACGAATTCAATTTCACGCTGTAGAGGTATGTCTAACATTACCAATCATAAATTAGTTGGGCATCATTCATTACTAGATCCTAAAAGTCGTAGCACGTAGCGCTACGCCGTAGCTCTTCATACGATTTCTCTACGCCCGCCGTAAAAAGCGCTTTGTAGTCCCCGCTATGCAGTTTGTACAAATCACAGATAACGTGCATAGACAACGCTACGTCGTCGCGTCTCGACGACGTAGCATTGTCTATGCACAACATATACAGCAGATACCACTATACCTGTTGGTACCATTTACACTATTGTACATTCACTTTCATCAAAAGACCCGGCTCTGCGTGCAGCATTGTGAAAAATCGACGCTGTATCACTTCTTAATTCATCTATAGAAAAGCATACCTTAGCAGCCCTTAACTAGCTGCCTTGAGAATGTATAGTATACCAACTAAGTCAAAAGGGAAACCGAATCTCTGTGGTCAACTATATTCAAAGTCGTATTTTTTTTTACTTATTCATGAATTTCAACTGTGATCAATATGTTGAATCTAGTTGATTTACGAGTACAGTCCACTCCTTTCGACTAATGGTACACATTGCTACTGAAAACTTGACGACCTCTGTGGCGCAGCAGGCGAAGGTCCGCCTATGATTCAGGAGGTTGCGGGTTCAATTCGCCGCCGGGAACAAATGTTTGTACGATCTGCAGATATTTGTTCCGGGTGTTCTAGGTGTTTTCTATGTAGAGGTATAATCAAAAATATCTATCTATGTATGTAATGTATTAAGTAATCATCAGTTATCTAGTACCCATAACACAAGCATTGACTTTTTGGGGCTAGCTGATGCTGTGGGGATTGTCCAGCATTATATATACTTTGTAGTATTTTGCATCACCATTTTCATCGCTATCTACGCAGCTACGAACCCCTACTGCATAACCCTGCAAGTACCGCGCGGCTCGCTCGGCCCGTCGCGTCGACTCCTGCGGCATCTTGGCCGCTATACTTGGCAGCACACGAGACGCGCAGAAATGATAACTGCTTCTGAGTGTTGGACAGCATTCATAGGTCCATCAGTGGGAGTGGTGATAGAGTTGAACCAAATAATGAGACAGTAGCTTCTGGCCGTGGATCTACTCAAGTGGTATTTGGATACAACAACATTTAGTTGCAGCTGTTTCAGTGAAACAGTTTTAGATGCGTCTGAAACTTGCAACGTGCGACTTGCGTTTGGGCTGCTTGTATAGGATCAGCGGTGGTGATAGAGTTAAAAGATTTCGTGCCAAATTATGAAGTACCTACTGGCTTAAACTTTGATTCCTGGAGAAATATAAACACATACCTTATTCATAATAGTCTGCCAACTTAGAGCATTGCTATCTCTCATTCTGTCTTCTTTTATCGACATAAGTCAGAGTGAGAAATAAAGCTACTAAGCAACTGTTTTAAGTTAGCGGACCATAATACATACATGTACATAGCCTGCTATGCACAGCAGGCTATGTAAGCAGGCTATGTAAGCAAGCTATGTAAGCAAGCTATAGGCCCACGATAGAGTTACCTATTAATGAAAGATTTTGTTTTATTAACAGTATTTAACAATGCTTTGAGTTGTACATTTTTAAACCATCTGCGCTTGTTCTGGCAAGAATTCCATCCAGTAATACCTACGCCCTTTTAATCGGTTGGATAACCCATTTTATAAATCAAAGTCCGTGTTTTTACTCCAAGCATCAAATATAGTATAACACAAGCTCTGCTTAGCTTGGGGCTAGATAATGTTGTGTGGATTGTCCAGTATTTTTTTATATGTAACCGTCTAGGTAACCGTAGATCTCTCTGCAACCATATAATATCCAATCGATGCACGTTATTTTCCACGCCGCTGACGGCCCGTCATCGCCGTCAATCAACACAACAGCCGCTCACATCGACACAGTCCTCGCACTAATTATAACCAGCATCATAAACGTGGCTAGATGATGCCAGCTTTCTCTTCTTCTAGGTATCCTTGTTAGAGCAATTGATAAAGCTGATAAAAGTAGAATTAATGTAATATGGCATGATGAGCTTGCTTTTTGACAGATTTCACGACCGGAGTTGCAGTCATAGGTGCAATAAGTAAGTTGACATGCCAAAGAGACAGGCTGAACGCGGTGTCGTAAACAGTCTGTAATATGGGCGACATGGTACTAAAGTGTTCCATGCAGCCGACTGTATGTAGCTACACTAAATACAATGCAGTATACTTTTTAGTTCATTTCAGTGTTTTTCCGGATCCTAAATTCATGTCTTGCCCCATCCCTAAAGATTTCCATGTCCTTTCTGTCAAATTTCCATCACAAAAACGACTAAGCCGCAATTTTCATTATAATTATAATAACCCGGCAAGTGCGAGTCGACTCGCATGCGAAGGGTTCCGTACCGTAAAAATCAGGCAACTTTTTCAAAGAACCTCACATTTCCAATTGTTCGGAGACACCTTAAAATTTTCAACTTTATTACTTATTTTTTTAGTATTTGTTGTTATAACAGTTGAAGTGATACTTATTTATAGAAATTTTCGTGTAAAGTTTCCTCATTTCATTATGGTTCAAGAGAAACGAGCCTAGACAAACGAAGAGCAAAACTAGTCAGAAATATCACGTTTTTTGTACGGAAGCTCCCTTTAATTTAGATATTTATATTATTTGCTGTTATAGTGGCAAAAGAAATACACATTCTTTAAAAATTTCAATTGTCTACCTCTTACGGTTCATGAGATAGAGCCCTCTGACAGACAGATGACGGACTGCGGATGCTTAATAGTAAGGTTCCGTGTTCACCCTTTGAGTACGGAACCCTAAATACCATCATAAATCAACAATTTGTATGTGTGACCAGTATCCAGGAGTTTCCAGCCTATCCGTGCATATTACACCATCGGTGAACTAAGAAATTATCAGAGTCATAAAATTCTAAATCTGTTGTCTATAGTTTTTGACCAAGGAGATTTAAAAACTGAACTGAGATAATTTATTCCACTGTTGCTCTATCCACTCAGACGTAAGTGAACAGATGCTCCCCCACACAAGACAAATCACGTTACCAAGGTGCAATTACTCATAATTTCCGTCCTCTGCAGCCGCAATTCATCATAAAGTCCATCGCGATGTTGGCATGCGGCCCGGTCCAGGCGACCCGACGTGGCCCGATGACTGACCATAAGAGACCAACTCCACGGTAAATCTAGCTTTGCGATAGTTTCGTTGTACCACTTATTTCTGCAAGTAGATGGCTATGGAGCGCAGTATTCTTGGCGACTGACGGATACTGTAACACCACACTGCTATCTACAAACATAGGCTAAGAAAAACCCAAAAATTTACGTACCTAATTCAGAAAGCTGCCAGAGTTAAGCGAAATGGGCAGCGTCTGCCGAATGTCGAGTAGGTAACTTTGTGCCAAAATCATAACAGACTGGGTCCCCAACGGTCGAAGATGACGACGCGGCAAGTCCAGGCTGGACGAACTAAACTCATTATGGAAGATAGGTCCTCCGTAGCAAAGGGACGTAGAGACAAGCAAAATTGATCACAGGCTACAGGAACATAGGCTCAGGGAAGACAGGCTAAATAATTATGAGCGTGACCGCGCGACGATCATTTCTTTTCGCCGCGAGACGTTCGTCCGTGGAGGTGATCAAGCGACATTATACCACAAGCAGTAAACAAGTCGTAAAATATTATTATATCCTGTACAATACATGTTTTCGTGTTTCTGGATGGAGATAGCTATTTAGCGTCATCTCTGATGTCACGTTAAATACAAGGATAATCATAAGCAGAAACCTATTTTTAGATTCTGCCTGAATCATCCTAAATCTCGGATACTACGGAGCTGCTCGAACAACGCAGGTCGCCAACGCGGACCCACCGCACCCGCAGAGCCCACCATATTCCGCCGCGGGACTGCCAGCCCGAGCTGCTGAAGAGCAGCTGGATTGCTAACTTTACCACGCAGGAGCATAATGTAGTGTGTGATAGCTAGGTATCCATCTCCGCCTCCAGATCGAGTCCCACCATGCCATTAACATAGAATAATATTACTACTGATAATTACTAGTGTCGTCAGCACTCATACGCGTACCTTCAGCAGGGGCTGAAAGTATCCCCCAACCAGTGGGGTTTGTCATAATCACCAAGCTTGATAAGCGGGTTGGTGATCGCCGATGTGGTGTTAAAAGTACATAGGAAGCTGCTGCTCTTCCTCTGGTAGGGTAGGTTCCCCTTGTCGGCTCTCACGACATCCACGGGATGAGTTGGGGGGGTCGACTCTCACGCCGCGACGGCTAAATAATTAACACTAGCTGCGCCCCGCGGCTTTGCCCGCGTAGAAATTGATTGCACTCCCCCTAGCCGGGGGGGGGGGGGGGGGCAGTTCAGTAAAAATAAAAAATACGTGTATCATTATATACTTTATAGTTTATTTATACCGAGTTTCGAGTGGATGGAAGGAATAATAATTTTCCATAGAAACTTTACCACCATTTTAACCAGAACTTAAACTATCTACATACATCTAAATAGGTTAAGTAGTTACGGAATAACGTATTTATAATATTATGTAGTATGATAACTCGTAAATAAATAAATACATAGGTCACCATCCCAATAAACATAGCCTTTCTAAGTTCCACATTCACTACCATACACTACCCAACGTTAAAGAAAGAAAAACCAAAATTCCTGGAGCAGTTGTTTATAACTATAATAAAATTGTATCAACTCTATCAAACTTACTGATGACGCGAACGAACAAAACATCTTGCTATCTAATCAAGCAGGTACATAATAAATCTAATTCCACGCGTGATAAAAATAAATCTCGCTGTAATAGGTACAGCCGTAAAACTTCACACATGCAAACTACGCCCAATTTCGAACGCTATAAATAAATATTCTATCTATAAAAATAGTAAATCAATCATATCTCTGATATAGCGAGATAAACAGTTTTATGACGAGAAAAAACATTTACTGTATTCATAATTCTGGAATTCCTTTATATTTCATAACCGAACATTTTTTGATGGCAATAGCTAGTTGACTGATGTACATTGATTGCGCAGCAAAGCACACTTTTACTACTTTGGGTTTAAACAAGCAATGGAAGTGAAAATAAGAAAAACTTCTAGTGATTGTTTGAGATATGAAACAGCTGGATATTAGTCTGTCGGTTATCATTCTGTATTTAGATAGATATACTATAATATACTTTATTGCACACTAAACTTATTAATTAAATAATTTACAAAATAATAATTATGGAATAAGCGACAATTGGCGGCCTTGTGCATTTACTATAGTGTGTTATAATCTGTAAGGGTATTAACGACGTAACTAAACGTATTAAAACGTAAAAATTACCGTGCTCGTGCCAAATTAACGTGCTCGCGCCAAATTAACGTGCTCGTGCCAAATAATAAAATCATGATAGTTCCAATAAAAAGTTTACGTTTTGAGGACAGATATTAATTTATAATGTCGGATAAAATAACTGGAAGCTGTTGTATATTTCTCCAAATCATAACACGACAATCAGGCTGAGCGAGTCGGATTATTCTGGTTTTTAAATAAAATATGTTCACATTAATATTTTAGACAGCTTTGTTACGTAATGGAAAGCACTTATGTTTGGCTAACTTCTGCACGCGGCTTCACATGCATTTTCGCGAGATAAAATGTGTAAGGTAGTCTTTCCAGGTAGAGTATATTTGCAAAATTTCAGCGCGATCCGTTCAGTAGTTTTCGCGTGAAGAGGTAACAATGTGATGATACCAATGTAGTATAATAAATAACTGTGTCTACGATATACGACTAAGATATAGGTGCGTAACATTATGAAATCGATTAAAAACGTTTATTATTGTTTGACCTTTAGAACAGAGCATAAGATATCTAAATACCCATTATTATTATTATTTAATTACAACGAGAATATCAGCTATCTAATAAATATTAAGTACAATAACTGTGGAGATTTGAACAGAGTCCAAATATTAAAAACCACAATTCACGTAGGTATTCTAAAAGAACACGCACAGTTAAAACAAAGCTTTGCCAAGAATAATATGAATTAATGTTATCTACCACTCTCGTATAAAAAGTGACAGTTTAGATGTTGCAATATAAGATCTGGACGCTTGAATTTCCATGAAAACAGATGGCCTAGCTAGAGACTTATCGTACGCCGAAGTTTCCTACATTCGCGTCGTATACGTTACGTGGCGTGGAGTAAGTAGGTATGTTCATATCATAATTCTCGCAGAGGTTCTCGCAATTAGAAGCTTGGAGGCAGAAGGGTTATATTATGGTGCACATAGAATAAGACTTATATGTGTATACGAGTATATTTCGTTCTACTTAGTATCTGTAGGTATTGTACCCTGAAAGGACATATGTACATAAGGTACTTACTTTTATAAACTCAATGAATACTAAGGGTTAACGTGACCGAAAGCATATATAGCTTCCTCTCAACTGTAGGTAGGTACCTAGTCTGCGTGTGAAGCCGCGGAAACATGCTAGTCTAGCAATGTGTTCTAGACAACATAACTGTGGCATAAACTGAACGAAACATTTCAATTGTATTTTTTGAGATAAATACCTATAGTTGTTGCTGGGGTAATAAAACGTCGGATGATATTTTATTTTGGGAATCAGATCAAATAGCGGGAAATAACTGGAACAGATTTCGTTGTCATCTCTTCTCGACTGTCGAGAGAATATCTTTATTCGAAGTCATCGTGAATTGTACTGAACAAACTTGGCAGAATCAGATGGAAACGCTACAGCTGTCTCAAATGAGAATAGATTTCATATTATACGAAGAAGGTGTTCAGTTGTTGGTTAGATCTAACTAAAGGCAGACAATTATTGTTTTAAAAAAATAAAAACCGACTACAAATTCCGTAGGACTTACGCTGTGATTACAATGAGCCAAAAGGATATTATTAAACAATAGTACTGCTTGTCAATCGTTGCTCTCATTCTAGACGGAAGTAGCTGGACACTCATGGATGCGAAAGACGCAGGACAGAAAAAGCTAACAAAACTAAATGGACGCCTCTAAATAAAATTCCCCGCAGTGGACGACTAAAGAGCTGTGATGGTGATACTCTAGACTGGAATGCTTTTTTATCTTTCTCTTTCATTTTTTAATGTACACAACAATACATAGCATGAACTTATCTAATATGAAATGTACCTAGGTACATTTGAAAACAACTCTATTGGAAAACAAGTTCGTAGTTTGATAACGTTGGAAAAGTTGCGAGGTTAAAATTTTTTTAGGCATTTTTCCAGGAAATCTAAAGTACTCTATATATATACACTGTCACAAAATGTTTTTTACTGAACAGTTACCTACTTACATGCTGATGAGGATAACCTACCACATCTGCATCTCAACACATTACCCAATCACATTACAATAAAATCCGACGCGCCACCATCGGAAACTAACGATTATAGGAGACATAAGGAGGGCAATCGTTCTAGCCTCCGTTAACCTCAATTATACTGAACACAGGCAAGAATAACAGATTTGTTGATTAAAATATTTACCACGCCTAAATACTGTTAAAAGGTTTGGACTAAGACGACTTATGCGCGTCTTGTTGTGTCTTTTAATTTCGCTCCCTTAATAAAACAAGGGTTTAATAAACCTCACTGCTATGTGCAATCGTAAGCAAGCACATAAAAGTGCAGAACCCAGCAGAAAATATTATATTATAGGTATTGATTGTGGAGGTGTTTTTACTAGAAGTGAAAAGCTAAAGAAAAGCCTAAAATGGAATTAGGATTTCCCCGAAGTCCACGAGTTTGCTCCAGTTCTATTGGATGGAACTAAGCTCTGGGCATTTACTAGTCAAATATAGAAGTTATAGAGCTCTGTAAATATATGGAGCAGCATTCCCCAAGGCTTGTATGATTGCCAGCACAAACTGTTTATGAGCTAATCTCTCTGGAATGATTTGTTCTTATGCCGGCCATCGACTTTAGTTGAGCCGTTCCAGTGTTATCTGAGAATATTAAGGCGAACGTTTTGGATGGATAGTTTAAGACATCATTCAAAAGGTTTTGTCTACACGTGTATTTTGGAAAATACTTGATCAGATGAGATGGTTAGATTACAGCTTAGAAGCTTTGCAAGTGTTTAAAGTAAGATTTCAGCCAAAAAAAGCTTATGAAATTATTAATTTAGTTAGGAAATGAGTTGTTGCACTTTAATCAAATTAGATGACAATCACAGTTTCAACTTTTTGTACTCGATTTTGTAGTAAGTAAAGGTTTGTTGGATTTTATAATCCATACTGCATAGAATAGCTGTTTTGCTTTCAGACAACAAATTGAGAAGCACTCTGCTATTTTATGAAGTGGCATAATAAATGAACTGACTTATCTAAATCTGCCCCAGCCTTAACCTATCGTTTCACGGTCGTATAAATCATTGGCAGGGTTATGATGCGGTTTTTACATCCATTGGCACGCTCAAGAGCCGTACAGAAATACTCGTAGACATCGCCTACCATCGCTCTCATTCATAATACCACGTCGCCTTACTACTTCAATTCCCCATTTATTTTAACTTTCATTCATGAAAAAACTGTCTCTACATGTGACAGAGTCTCTACGTGTGTCACTAGTTGTATACTTACTTACGAATGTAATATTATAATGCTAAGGTATATGTGTAAACGTAAAATATTTTTATGATAATGTTCGCATCGTTGTTGGCGTTTCATCTCGTTTCATCTCGTTTCGTATCCAGTTTGTATCAGTCTGGGTGTTTAGTTTGACGGGATATGTTTTGTTTGAAGCAAAAGAAGAAAGGACGAGGCGAGCGGAACAAGGAGAATATTGAAGATGTCGCGAAGGAGACAGCAGTGGCTGAAGTGGAGAATGAGAAAGAAGAGTTATGCTATGAAGTGAAGCACTCGGATGTTATGGGCCGGTCAGTATTTCAGCTCACTTTAAAATCACAGTTAATTTTAGAAGCGAATGTCTGTTTTGCAACTGTGTGTTTCTGTAACTATTTTATAAACTTCGGGAACATTTACTTTCATCAAAATAAGTACCTAAGACGTTTTCCTAAATATGGACTTCATAATGTCGCTGGACTCTTGGCTCTTCTCAGCCAGTTGTAGAGGCGGGTTTTTCCTATACTTACTTCTTCTTCATAAGTTTTTCCACTAGTTTTTCATATTTAAACTGTCATTTAATTTGCCAGAAGCAGTTAATTTGCCGGCATGTCAAGCAGTTTAAATTCCAAGGCGTATGACAAACAGTTGATTTGGATGGTTGCCAACTTATTTTTAGGGAAGAAATTGTTATTAATTAGTCGTAGATAATCTTTTTGTTATTCGGTGTAAATATTTGCTACTTACAGTTTTTTTCTTTGATTAACTGATTTATTCACACTTTAGACAATCATTATTATAGCTCAGACAATGTTGCACATAATCTAGCGAAGCTTTTAAAAACATTATTTCTTGTACCTTTCGACATTAAACATCCCGCGACCATGATCGCTGTATCGCGGTAGAAACGCGGTTGAAAGTTTAACTTAAAGGTCACGGCACGACCGTACTGTATGCGCCCCTAGATTAGCGCGCAATTTAGCGTGTAGCTTAGCGTGTACCTTTGCCTGTAGCTTGTCACTTAGCTACTTTGACTGACGCCGTCTGGAGCTATGCAAGCTTAGTAAACTCTTTTGAATACTTCGGCTGTTACCATTTAGTCCATAATTTATCCGTACCAGCACTCACGTGCTGGGACCTGCTGACCACAACCGACTGCCGGAGCATGTTGTCAATACACCCAGCCTAGCTTCCTTTATCCGAAAAATTTATAGGAAGCTAGGGGGGTGGGTTTAATTTCATTTATTGATTTTATGACTTGAAAATATTTGCTTTTAGCAATAAAATTACATTTTATTTTCTGGTTTTTCCTTCGATAGAAGCCTAGCACATGCCAGGCGTAACAAGAAAACAGATATCGCACGTTAACATCGTTCAATATTTGCCGTTGCCAATAAAACAATTTTCGGTTGATAATTTTTCGCAGTCACATAGGGGACCACTCTGCTACACGCCAGGTGACTAGCTAACCTAGGCGCGTGTATCGTGGTTAGTTCCGCATATTATCATACGTTTGTTTTCTTTTGGCGTGTTGCTAGCCGCGTGAGGCTAAGCTACGCGCCAACTTAGGCACTTGCAGTGCGGCCCATGTTAAGCTCCCATTTCTCCGTTCCAGATACATCGTAGCCTCCCGGGCCCTCAAGGCAGGTGACGTCATCATGTCGGAGCGGGCGCTGTGCGTGGGCCCCTGCAGCGGCTGCGCGCTCATCTGTCTCGGGTGTTATAGAGAACTGCTGGAGAGTAGCTTGTGCAAGTTAGTACTAGATGCATCTAGACGTGACGTCATCAGGGCAGATGATATCATCATGTCGAAGCAGGCGCTGTGCGTGGGCCCCTGCAGCGGCTGCACGCTCATCTGTCTCGGGTGTTATAGAGAACTGCTAGAGAGTAGCTTGTGCAAGTTAGTACTAGATGCATCTAGACGTGACGTCATCAGGGCAGATGATATCATCATGTCGGAGCAGGCGCTGTGCGTGGGCCCCTGCAGCGGCTGCGCGCTCATCTGTCTCGGGTGTTATAGAGAACTGCTGGAGAGTAGCTTGTGCAAGTTAGTACTAGATGCATCTAGACGTGACGTCATCAGGGCAGATGATATCATCATGTCGGAGCAGGCGCTGTGCGTGGGCCCCTGCAGCGGCTGCACGCTCATCTGTCTCGGGTGTTATAGAGAACTGCTGGAGAGTAGCTTGTGCAAGTTAGTACTAGATGCATCTAGACGTGACGTCATCATGTCGGAGCAGGCGCTGTGCGTGGGCCCCTGCAGCGGCTGCGCGCTCATCTGTCTCGGGTGTTATAGAGAACTGCTGGAGAGTAGCTTGTGCAAGTTAGTACTAGATGCATCTAGACGTGACGTCATCAGGGCAGATGATATCATCATGTCGGAGCAGGCGCTGTGCGTGGGCCCCTGCAGCGGCTGCACGCTCATCTGTCTCGGGTGTTATAGAGAACTGCTGGAGAGTAGCTTGTGCAAGTTAGTACTAGATGCATCTAGACGTGACGTCATCATGTCGGAGCAGGCGCTGTGCGTGGGCCCCTGCAGCGGCTGCGCGCTCATCTGTCTCGGGTGTTATAGAGAACTGCTGGAGAGTAGCTTGTGCAAGTTAGTACTAGATGCATCTAGACGTGACGTCATCAGGGCAGATGATATCATCATGTCGGAGCAGGCGCTGTGCGTGGGCCCCTGCAGCGGCTGCACGCTCATCTGTCTCGGGTGTTATAGAGAACTGCTGGAGAGTAGCTTGTGCAAGTTAGTACTAGATGCATCTAGACGTGACGTCATCATGTCGGAGCAGGCGCTGTGCGTGGGCCCCTGCAGCGGCTGCGCGCTCATCTGTCTCGGGTGTTATAGAGAACTGCTGGAGAGTAGCTTGTGCAAGTTAGTACTAGATGCATCTAGACGTGACGTCATCAGGGCAGATGATATCATCATGTCGGAGCAGGCGCTGTGCGTGGGCCCCTGCAGCGGCTGCACGCTCATCTGTCTCGGGTGTTATAGAAAACTGCTGGAGAGTAGCTTGTGCAAGTTAGTACTAGATGCATCTAGACGTGACGTCATCATGTCGGAGCAGGCGCTGTGCGTGGGCCCCTGCAGCGGCTGCGCGCTCATTTGTCTCGGGTGTTATAGAGAACTGCTGGAGAGTAGCTTGTGCAAGTTAGTACTAGATGCATCTAGACGTGACGTCATCAGGGCAGATGATATCATCATGTCGGAGCAGGCGCTGTGCGTGGGCCCTGCAGCGGCTGCACGCTCATCTGTCTCGGGTGTTATAGAAAACTGCTGGAGAGTAGCTTGTGCAAGTTAGCTCCCATCCCAGCCTCCCGCTGTTTGCTAAAAATGCAGACTTCGATGGTGAAATCTCACTGGTTGGGTAAGACTGGAGTTTCAAACTCATTGCTAGGGCAATATTTAGGGAACCTCTGTCAACTTTTCTGACGTATCCAAGAGTCCTGTAAGGTCTGATTAAAGTACATAATGAATTTTTAATTAATAAATGTGGCGATGAAAGAATTTATCTCATCATTGCCTGAATAACAAATAATCGGCTTGTTCTCATGATTCCCTCTTCCAGATGCCGCGGCTGTAAATGGCCTCTCTGTTCCCCCTCCTGCCCAGGGCTAGGCCAGTACACGGGGCACTCCCCCCAGGAGTGCGAGGTGCTGAAGGCGGTGCCGCCTGACTACTCCGACTTGGACGAACTGAGGGAGTGTTACCATGCGTTGATGCCACTCAGGTGAGGCTTTTCATCAGCATGAAGTAAGTAGATTCAACTGTGCTTTTTAGGGTCTTGAGTTGGTTTCGAAACCCTTTTTAGGGTTTTGAGATCGGGTTCGAAACTAAGCTCATAGGCGTTGGGAAATATGTTCAGGGGATAGATCGTAAGAGCAAAGTATGTTTTGGTAACCAGGATACTGCCAAAATTCTCTTGCGCAAAAAATCAAAATGCCCAGACAAGATAAAATATTCTCCGACCAAACTTCTTCACAAATGAAGTATGTACCTTAATGATCTGAAGGCCGATTTAGCTCGCCGCCTTGCTAATGGTGAACAAGACCTTACATTAAAATATGTCAAGGGCATTCCCATGAAGGACGCTCCAAAAAACTGCCCTCCAGCTCCAGAACCTGCCCATCGGCAGTCATCGGCGTCCGACCAGACCAACTAATAGTCAGAAATCCACTAGGAAATGTAACTCACCAATTATACAACCATAACCATCACCGTAAGAGAAGCTGGATATCTATTATTAAACAATGTAGACGAAAGTATTGTACAAGAGAAACAGCGAGTACTAAATCAATCATTGATCACATAAGCACAAATCTAACAAATGAAAATTTCCATATGACAATCATAGACTCTTCCCTATCAGACCATAAGCAAACTCTACTACAGGCAAACAAGTTTAAACCGCCACCGAGACAGAGACAATATACGAATCTATTGACTACCAAAAACAATATAGGTAACGGAAGTTAAAAGTAACACAATTCCTGAAGAATATGCCCTTTTAGAAAACTTTAAACAAAAAAAAATAAGTTTAAGCAAAGAAAAGAAAAATAAAATATTTGAGTTTACCCCATAAAGATTGGATAAATTAACATATAATTATATCAATCAATAAAAGAAATGAAGCCTGGAGAAACTACCGATGAGACCCAGAAAATATTGAACTAAAAGAAACATTCGAAAAACTGAGGAACAATACAACAAAAGAAATTAAAATAACAAAGGAATCCTACTACTACAAAGAATAAAGATACCTATATGAATACTTAACTTAAGTTTCTAATGTTAGTAACATGTTTGTTGTAAATGAGAAATAAAGATCTTTGAACTGAACCCTTATGGTGACGCTTTTTCTGTCTTTAATATCTCAGCAACTACAGCAACTATTAACATAAAATTTAAAATAATAATACATTTCGTGCGCTTGTACACCGTTAAACAAAAAAAATATATATTTTCGAAATGTATTATTATTTTAAATTTAAGTTAATAGCTGCTGTAGTTGCTGAGATATTAAACACGGAAAAAAGGACAGAAAATGCGAGACCATAAATAGGGGTTTGAAACCTATCTCCTTCAATTGAAAATTTTCAGTACAAATTGTGATGTCGAAAGTCTGAAAATAGTCAAAAAGGGGGGTAATCATTTTCAAAAAGTGGGGGTGAGGACTACCACTCCGAGTGGGGTATCAAATAAAAAGTATCGGAATTTAAAAAAACTAAAATTCCTAAATTTTAAATTCCTATTAATATAATTAATATTTATAATAATTTATTATAGATAACAGGTTTATTTCAGATAATAACAGAATAAAACAGAATAATAATAATATAATTTATTTATAATTTATATTATTATAATTTTATTTATTTTTTAAATTCCTGTAGGTTACATACTTTTCGAAATATTTTGAAAAAAGGCGAAAAATTTACCATACATGTATGCAAACCGATCCATCTGAAATGTAGGTACCTACAATTTTAGATATTCATTAAATAGCAAAGTCTAACTGGTACCATAACTAACTGGTACATATTTTGAATGTTATTTTAATTAGATTCTAATTGATTCCTATTCGATTAGATAGCGAATACAACAATTAGGCTAATAACAAAGTGTTTTTTGGCACCACTCGGGGGAAATATGATTAATGTTTTGAAATATCGAGCGCCTGGGTGCCTATTTTAATTCTACAACACAAAATTGCGTGGGTCGTTTTGACCAATTGATGTACTTTAATACACCGAACTAAAGTACCAATTTGTACAAAAAAAAAACGAAACAAACGATTGCGTATTTTGGAGAATTCAAAGAGGCCTCCTGTTTTGCTACGCAGAGCAACGTTGAGAGTTTTTGTTACGAAAAGCGCAGGATATGCCTGCGCTGTTGCCGTTCTTATTTATTTATTTTTTGATTCGTATTCATCTAAGTACATTTGTCTGTTTTTTCAGACGCAAGTGTTTTCTATTAATTCAAAGTTGCCTCGGGTTTCTTAGGAACACGCCTTTCCTGTATTAGGTACCAACAAACCTTGATTAGTGTTTTATATTTTGTCTTATTGTGTTGTGTGAGTGTGAGTGTTTATTGAGAGACATTATAAAGCCTACACTTAACGTTCATTGAGGTGGTCAAATAATTTATTTGAACACCTGGAAGTAAATAAAGTGTAGGAAATCCGACTAAGTATTAAGTATTTTTTAAATTTTCTACTAGATGCCTCCTCCTAAAAACCTCGGACCCCTCCAAATGGGCCGCCCTCTTTGCCATGGAGTCTCACAACGAGATACGACGCGCGCGCGGCGACATCTATCCGCTGAACCAGAGGCTAGTAGTCGATCGGATACGGAAGTGGGGGCTGAAATACGAGCAGGAGGAGATACACACCGTCTGCGGGATTTTAGAGGTCAGTTGGTTTAGAAAAGTATGTAGGACAATCTATCAGGTTAGCAGGCTTCAACCATACTGCGAGCATAGCGCGTGTGCGACGGCGGGTAGTATCAAACATATGAAACCGCCGTTTGCGTTCATAATAAAGTGAATAAGGCGGGCGCCTAGCGCGACGGGCTTGAGAGAGTTAAGTAGCGAGTGGAGTGGAGCATGCGTAGGTTTGAAACGTTCCTATCCGCGCGCTCACTGGGGTCCTAGTCAACAAGCGACCTAATGAGCGGGGGCGGGGGTACCTAATCAAACCTTTTGAGTCATGTCGCGCGCGTCTTCAAAACGTTGAAAATTTAGCATAATATAAGATTTGGCATATCTATATTTTCATCATGAGTATACTAATAATATTATAAATTCAAAATGAACTCTGCCTGTCTGTCGCCCAAAACGGTTAAATGGATCTCAATGAAATTTTGTAGGGAGGTACTTATGTACTTCCCTACCAAATTTCATTGGTATCCCGGGGACGGACATAGGATACATACAAAGCGCGTGCGAAGCCGCGGGCAGCAGCTAGTAGTCTATCAGATAAGGTATGTAGATTGAGGTCAAGAACTCTAAAGTTTCAGCCCGATCCGTTCACTAGTTTTGGCGTGAAGAGCTAATAAACATCTAAACATACATCCAACCATTTGCATTATACAAATAAATATAATTTGTGTCCATCTTTATTTATTTCGCGCACACCATCTCTTGCGTTCAACACCTCTAATCTCCGGATCGAGCTGTCTTGTAAAAATAACAAATCCTCGTCTATGGTTCGCCACACCTGCAATATGTCTACACGCTACAACAGCACGCTCCTCACTGTGGCCACCACACGCGCAAGTGCCCGCCCCGGCCGTCGCGCCCGCCATTATAGCCCTAGCCACCGCATAACGCACATATTTTGTTCTACTGTTTTGACATGTTTTCGACGGAGACATTCTTTTGTTATGTTCAACAACAACATTTCGTATTTATTCACTCTCCCTAGTACACCTGTGCTCTCCCTACTCCAAAAGTGTATAGTCCAGGAGCCACAGGAGGTTGGGGTTGGGGTTGGGTTGGGGCCCACAGATATCACAGATATTGTGATCGCAGATCCACTGGTAACTTCTTAAAGGCTGAGTTTAAGAGCCATAAAAGTAATTTTGCTCTATGGCTCTTCAAATAGCGTCTTAACACGCTTTTTTTGACGCTAAGTCGCGCTGGTCGACAGATGTACTGCATTTGATTTAAAAAATAAAGAACATTCCGAACTTTTCAGGTGAACGCATTCGAAGTAGGCGGCAGCGGCGCGAACGCTCGCGCTTTATATGACCGCGCGTACCTAATGGCCCACGACTGTACGCCGTCCACCACGCACACGGACGCTGAGGCCCAGCCCGGGAGGCCGCTCACTATCCGGGCCTCCGTGGACCACAGCGTCGGGGACCTGTGCACTGCCTGCTACGCGTACACATTGCAGGTAGTAGGGCTACACTTGTAGGCCGCGCGTATCTGATGGCGTACGACTGTACTCTATTCCATCCTATTTTTAGTTTATAGAAACGACGATCTTATTCAATTTCTAACTGTAGTTCTCCCTTTGTTTCCCCTAGGGCACACTGAAGCGCCGAGAGCATCTCTCTCACAGCAAATTCTTCTCGTGCACATGTGCTCGCTGCGCTGACCCCACTGAGCGAGGCACCTACGCCAGTGCCTTCCTCTGTCCCAGGTGTGCCCATGCGCTGCTGCCGGCCGCGCCGTTGGACGTCGACGCCCCTTGGGCGTGCCCCTGTGGGTACAGCATGCCCCCTACTGCGGTGCAGATGCTGCTGCGAAGGTATGTACAGGGAACTGGGGACCCTCAATAATCTAGACACTTTACACATCGTCTGGCCTCAAAGTAAGCAGAGCCAACAGGTCATTGAGTACCAGATACTGATACGAGCATATTACTATATACTATATTATATACTCGTGTATTACTTATAGTGCCCTGACCCAGAACAAATACCTGCAGAACATCGAAACATTCTTCGTTTGTTCGTGGTGGGGATCGAACCCGCAACCTGCGTCGCAAGCAAACCTTCGCCTGCTGCGACACTGTTTGATGCTCTTATGTTTGCTGATGGTTCCCCATTTGTAAAGCACGTTTTGTACGATTAATTTATTTTGAAGTAGCCTCGTTGTGAAAAATTATACTACGACTTAGTTTGACTGATCTCGTTTTGTCCGCAGGCTGACTGACGAGTTTGACGCTATCGACGCCAACGACGTGTCAGGCTTCGAGGCGTTCCTGCACAAGTACCGCAACGTGGTGCACCAGCAGCACTACCTGTCTCTCTCCGCCAAGCACTCGCTCAGCCAGCTCTACGGGAAGGTAACGTTAGCTCGGCCTTTGATCTCTAGAAAGCTAAACTTCGTCTCCCTGTTCCCTCCACGCATCTCTTTCGGCCAGCTGGACTTGGACGGCAAGCTGTGAAGTCCAGTTTGTCTCTTAATTTTTCAAGAGTTTCTCACGCCATCGTTTCCTCATTTTACCACCTAATGATATAAATCCACAGATGGTCGGAATACTGTATTCTATTTCGGTTTACAAAATAGCATTGCCATTCAACGTGAGAATTCTGCCAGCACTCTAGGCACTCTACCTTCTGGTGACGGCGTAGATTTGTAGAAAATTGATAATGTGTAAATATTAGTTATAGTTATAAAGTTATTCTCTCGCTATGTCTGTTTGTTACCTTTTCAGAACTAAACGGCCGAACGGATCTTACTGAAATTTGGCAGGGTTATGGATGGGATCCCAGAAACTTTTTTCCCGAAAAACGCTTGCAAATCCGAAGAAAGAAGCTAGTGTTATATAAGACAATGGTCTCAATTCAGATACTACCATAACCAAACTAAACCAAAGCACTAAACATGATGCCGTCCTTTTTATACCGGCGTATATATATGTACTACGAAATCAAATTAATGAAATGCAAATATTTATTGATAAAGAAATACACAATAACAATGGTTAACTCTAGGTGTTATCAGTTTCTTTTACGTTTAATTATATACTTTATGAATGGGACTGCCGTCCCATTTTCTCCGTCACATGTTTAGTCTTGACAAACTAGTTTATGTGTCTGGTCTAAGGTCGGGGATAAGTAACACTACCGCTGCGATGGCCATCCAAGTTAGAATATTTAAAAGCTTGTTTACTGTCCCAAAGGTAGCGGAGTACATGATCCACGAGATGCCGGAGCACCAGCTAGAGCGCAAGGTGCAGATCTGCCGCGACCTCATGAAGGTGTTCGACGTTATCGAACCTGGATACTCACGACTCAGAGGTACATAGGTACAACATTCAAAGTAGAGCTCAACAAGCAAAGGCCCTATTTAATGTTGAAGTTGATCAACTTTGTCTAAGTTTTAGTTTTTGTTTAATAATACGATTTGGAAGGACGATGGTGTAATTTAAATAATAGAAATTTATTCAAAATGTTTTTTTTTCATAAGCTGTGTTTTTTTTATGCTTTTAAAATCTCTCAATTGTGATTAAAAAAAAATTGGAAAAGCTTTTAATAAAGCGCTTTTTTTCAGGGGTGACTTTATACGAGCTCCACGCGCCGCTGATGATCCTCACAACAAGGGACTTCGAGAAGAAGGCAATATCCAAGGAAAACTTAAGGAAACGCCTAAAAGAGGTACCTATATATCTTTTTCGAAATAGGTTGTATCTCAAGGAACTTCGCCTGTACTAATTTTGTATATTGTGTACCAGAATGCATTAAACGTAAAAAAGATTCGATTTCAATGTACCTCGTTTTTTTACTACAAAAACTATCGTAGTTTGACGAATTCACTACGGATGTAAGCGGGTTAACTACGAACCACTCGTTAAGGGCTGAAACGTTGGTGTTCTTCACACCATATTTATTTTGACATCAAGAAATAACAAATGGTTTTTTATTTTACAGATCTTCAGCTATCTCACAGAGGCAGCCCTTATCCTAGGTTTCGAGCCGCGTCAGTCGTCAGAAGGGCTGATGGCGGCAGCGGCCAGGGAAGCCCTCACGAAGATCAAGACATGGGAGCAGATCATCGGCAAGATATCATGAAAATGAAAACCATTACGAAAAAAAACATGACGGAAACGAAGCCAAGCCTTCACAATGTGTATAAAAATATATAAAAAGATACCAAAGGACCTTAAATTAATGAATAACTATTAATTTAAAATCAAATTGTATGGCTGAATGATAGGAATTTTTGTGAATTAAATTATAATTGTATTGTTGCATGTTAGACCATTGCGAGACTAATAATATAATAATGTACCTACTTCTACCATGTTTGACGTAAAAAAAGAATTGAATCTTTGAAGATGAGACTCAAACTTTAAACCAGCTTATAAGCAAATGCGCTCCATTTTTTTTAAATAATGATTAAATATGTATGCTGTAGAAATTGTAAGTATTTTGGTAATTCTCTTTGTGATTGTATTAATTTTATTTTTGTAAACTTTTTTTCGCTATGTTAGGATTTGTATACGAATTGCTTAAACATTTGTTGTCTTGTGATATAATTATTAACGTTACAAAATCTAGCCTCAATTTTAGACGCTTTATTAATATAGTTATTAAGTTAAATTAATTTAAAGTTTTTAAATTTTTCTCATGTTGACATTTAACCATTAATATTTTTGTTATTATAGTTCGTAAGCTCTCACAGCCATTATTTGATTTAACCATTATTTATTATTCCTCTTCGATCCATCTTAAATTATATATTTCGTTATTTATTTATTTATTCATTCCTTCCACTAAAAGACATGAGTGATGTTTTAATTTATTAAAATGTTTTAGTAATTACTAATACAATCACGAGTACCTATAAACCTTTTTAAGATATGAACGAGTTTTTTTTACACCAACGCGTCCATTTCTTTTCGACATTCTACATATAAGTTTTATAAATATTCAATTCATTTATTGCCACTGTAGCCGTAGCGATAGGGAACATGTTGATATGGTACCTTGATCTTGTGTAAAACTAGTTCACTTTGGCTTATGCTAAATATATAGATACGTAATATCATATGTTACTAAACACACAAGTTATTAAATCAATATCTACGTTGCCTTTACAAGTAAGGTTAGCCTGGTAGGGTTGGCTTTAATGTATAGCAATAATGTTAAATCTCACTTAAAATAAAAACAATCCAGCATCAATCAAATAATGAATAAATAATTTACGATATTCAAAACCTGTGCGCCACTATGCCAGTACAGTATTCAGCACAGATCTGAAGACGTCTTATGTTTCAAGCGCTAGTGTACTATTTTTAAACTGGCACCGCCATGTGCGCGCGCACAGCCGACCCGGTTCCGCGTTGGGAGCATTGTTGTGCTCGCTCAGTACGGGATTACTGCTATGATAGGGATTGTGAAGTGAAAGATATCAAAGAAATTAAGTAATAAGTGCGGTAAGTGAGTACTTAAATTGTATTTAAATGTTATTTTCCTCAATGAATGATATATGTTTTGAGTCAAAAGCTAAACTCTAATAATATTATGTGCCTGTTTGAAATAAAGATGCAACAGATCGATTGTACTGGCACACAATAATGCTATACCTCCTCGTAATGTTTGATTTGGTTTTCTGTGGACAATATTTCAGCTTCCAAGCTTTTTATATGACACGCTTGTGGATATTTCATCAGAAATCAAAACACCCACTATACTAGATAAGATTTGGTTTGTGGCCACGTCACTGCCAGCCTCCCCTGTCCCGACTAATATGTGATTATCAATAATAATTTCATTTATTTATTTAGTTTTCTAAATCGTAATTACAGTCTAAACCAAACACAATGAAGCCGGGAGCCCTGTGCGCCGTGTGCCTTTCCCCAGCGGAGCAGAAATGCTCCGGCTGCCAAACAGTGCACTACTGCTCGAAGGACCACCAGAAGGACCATTGGCGGAGCCACAAGATGCAGTGCACGCCAGCCCGGGTGAAGGTGGACGAGAGACTGGGCCGGTACTTGGAGGCTAGCCGGGACATCAAGGCGGGGAGTATTTTGTTGAGGGAGATGCCGCTGATTACGGGACCTGCGCAGGTTAGTTGAAGCCATAGGTAAGGACAATAGGAATAGAAAAAACTGATACAACATTGTGCATAAGCGTAACCTATCCATAAAAGTGTACATACATATCAATTCCAACTTTGCATCCTAATAAAAAGTGGCCATGAATATTTTAAGTTTTAAATAAATATCGGTCATGAAATCGCATCTTGAGACCGACTCAAACCTGTTTTTTTTTGAGTATTTATTAGGATATGAAAGTTCAGAGACGTTTAAAAGTAAGAGGGCAACACTTTTGAATGCATCTATATTATTTCTCCCTTTCAATCGTCCTTACAGACGACCCCGCCAGTCTGTCTCAGCTGCTACAAGCTCCTCGAGGAAGGCAAGACGGTGTCCTGCGAGGAATGCGGCTGGCCCTTCTGTTCGCAGGACTGCACGCACAGCGAGGCGCACATCCCCGAGTGCACTTATACACAGAATCGAGGAGAGAAGGTAATCTTATATGTCAATGCAAATGTTTGGATGTTCAGGTAACGGGATGTGTGTTACTTCTTCATGCGAAATACTGAACGCGGGAGAATCAGAAGCTAGTTGCTTTATAAACTCATCAGGAGTTCATAACAACTTTAATCTTAAAACCTATTATGAAGAGAAAATAAACAAATTATTATCAATCGTGTACAAGTTAAAAAACCTTGGACATTTGAGACGCAGCACTCCTGCATAGAAGAAAAAATATTACATCTGTACCTAGTAACAAACATTTTATTAAGGACCTCACATTTAACCTTCTCTGTCTTCTGTCTGGTTGTAAGCATTGGTTGTTTAATTTTTAAATGAAACAAACGATAAGACTTGGCCGACAAAATATAATTTTGTAGACTGAACTAACATGAACTAACATTGCTATATAGAAATAAGATGGTCGAGTTTTTCCTACATTACATTGCAATTTGTTAAAGCTTAAATTTTTAAATATTTTTTGAACATAAGTAGCCTACAGTTAAGTAAAAGATTGCACTAGAATCGATTCTTATTACCACTACTCTTCTCCAGGTAAACATAGTAAACTTCGGCATCCCGCACCCGAACTACCAATGCCTAACCGTGCTCCGCTGCCTGTACCAACGCGACCACAACCCGAAGCTCTGGTCCAAGCTGCAAGCCCTGCAGTCGCACTGCGAAGAGCGGCGCGGCACCGACAAGTGGACCAGCGATCGGAAGATGGTGGCCGAGTTCATATGGAAGTTCTTCAAACTGGAGGGGGTTTTCAGTGAGGAGGAAATTATGAAGTGCGTCGGGATATTGCAGGTGAGGATTTAAACATTTAACTTGACGATATATGTAGCGCTGTGGGCAAAGATCCGTCGGAGATGCAGAAGGTACCTCTTTCGATTCCCACCGCGAGACTTGTGTATGGTCTTCAATTTAAACAGGATCTGGCTGCTTTCACGAATACTCACAATGTATCGCACATCAGGGAAGCATACATACATAACACTTGGCCCACAAGACCCTGCTCACTTGTTACATTACTAATTCTGTGATCTAATCTGTATATTGGTGCTAGAGGATGCTCTGCGAAAATTATTTCTTAGTCTTGTTAGACCAACTAGTTCAAAAGTACTACGTTGGTTTAGTTAGTGCCAATAATTTTTTAAAAATCCGTCATCATACAGACATAGATACTTCTAGACCCTATTTCAACTACTTCCATAGTGTTATGGCATACGCTGTGTGGAGGAACGCTGCAGATATTAATATCTACGGTGTTATTTGTGCTGCAGAAGAGAGCTGTTCGTGCAATCTATAATATGGGTCCCAGAGAATCCCTACGTGATAAATTCAAAGAAATAAACATGTTGACAGTACCATGTCAATATATTTATGAAAACTTGTTGTACACTCATAGAAATATCAAATGGTCAAATGGTATCATAATGGTGCGCAGGCTTTTTCTTAAGAGGTTATACCAATAGTTAATTTACTTCATAAAATGTTTTTGTTTATTGCTTCATATTTATGCTTTAGATAGGTATTTAGGTATAAGTATATATATATATTTTTATTAACTATTATTAACACGCCAACCCCCTGTAAAAACCATATGGTTTTGGTCGGCAGGTAGAAAATGCCTCGGCATTAAGCCCACCCTTTGTACCTTAAAGTGCAATAAAGTGTTAAAATAAATAAATATCAATCGGTTCCCTAAAAATAGCGACATACTACGTTAATAATTTAAATACTTGAAATAAGAATAAACTTTCTGTGCCCACAACTAGGCTACACAAGATTAATGTATCTTTTAGAGGGCAATGCAATACGCTTCAACAATAAACCTACAAGTGAGTTGCAAAAATTATCATTAAATAAATTCAAACATATTGTGAAACAAATCCTTTATAAAAAGGCTTACTCAACAACTAGAGAATACAAAAGCTTAGGACGAGTTTGGTTCCAACTCGAAAACTAACAACCTAACAAGGTAAAGATTTCTTGTTCGCTTCTTTACTTTACCTTAAAAATATTAAAGTGAACAAAAATCAAAGTGATTACTTTATTTCCAAGTTTTACATATGTAATCTGAATTTTGTGACGTGGACGTGTCCAAGAGTCTTGTAGAGTCTAAAGAAAATAAAGCACTTTGATATTTGATATCAAATATATAGTATAACTTTTTCTACAGATCAATGGGCACGAGGTTCCACTATCAGAGCCAGATTACTTGGCAGTCTACGATCGCATCTCCATGGTGGAGCACAGCTGCAGAGCCAACTGCAATAAGAGCTTCGCTTCCGATGGACAAATTGTAAGTGGCTTGTGAAGTTCGTCATATAGGACTCACTGCGTAATTGTATATTAGAGGTCAGTGCTATCACTGAAGAAAATGATTAAATCTTGTCGCAGGCAGAACTTAAAACGTCTGTAAAAGACGAAAAACATGACATTACGTTGTTATTCCTATCACCACTTGTGTTTTAGCCACCGCATGAGTTTGTGAGATCTGAGCGCCAGTTTCCACCTGAGCTTTGCAGAAATTCTCTTGTCGTCCGTTGGCATCGCAAAGCGTCAATGTATACCTACCCCTAGCGCAGGACCGTCGTCAGTAGAGAAGAAGTAGAGTGAATCTTAATCAACTGACGGTACCTAATTACCTACCTACTTGGATCAGTTGAACTACGTCTATATTGTTTGCAACAGTCTGCAGATAGCTCATCTGTTTTAAGTGTGCTGTATAAAAACTTGCTTATGAGTTGTAATTTTCTGCTACTCCGACCCAATTAGCGGCTGCATTCTTATGATTTATGATTTATTTATTTATAAAAAATACAGCAGTTAGGTTACAGTCTAACACCAAAACAAAACACTAACTACTAGATATAAAAAAGGACAGAATACAATTACAAACAATATACAAAATCTAATAATAATAATAAATTAAAAACAAGATTACAAATAGGTAGGCATACATAAATAAACAGAAAATTTATTTAAAAGTAAGGTACGATCTTATACTTAGGTATATGAGGCTTAAACTATCATTAAATATGACGATATTCGATGGTGACTCTATTGTTGTGTAGATCCTGATCGCTGGGGTCCCCATCGCCCCCGGCAGCCACATCACGGTCTGCTACTCCGACCCCCTGTGGGGCACGGAGGCGCGCCGGCACCACCTGGCCGAGTCCAAGTTCTTCGAGTGTTGCTGCGAACGGTGCTCTGATGTTACCGAGCTGGGGACCATGTACAGTGCTGTCAAGTGTAAGAAGAAGTAAGTGCTGTCAGTTGGGTAGAAATATAGCTTAGCTATTTGGAGTTTTTGTCTTCTTTAAAGGCTGGTATAAACATGAACGATCAGGAGAGGAGAATGTGACGTGTATGGACTGCAGTAAATATTGAAAAATCCGTTGCTTCTTGTGTCAAAAATAAAATGTCTTTGAGTTATTTCGGAACCATCTCACTCGCACACTTTGTTCGTGAACTGACCCTAGACGTCACACACGCGGTTATAGTGTGTAGTGCAACACAGTTCCACATGTGTGTGCCGAGATGCGACTTTTTTATGTGGAAATGGCCGAGTGTCGGGGGTGTGCCTCAAGGTTGTTTTCAAACTAGGTTTGTTCCCTGATAAAAACAAAACGTGATCCATCGATATACAAAAAATTTATATCAAATCACCAACAACCGTCTTATATCTTCCAGAGACTGCAAGGGCTACCTCCTCCCAGACACGTTCCTCCAGCCAATCTTCTCTAAAGCGCAGCACCCTGAGGGCCAGAACCTGGACAACAAGGCCTGGGTCTGCAGCGCCTGCAAGGACGCCGTCGCGGATGGCATCATACAACAACTGCTACAGGCGATAGGACGGGAGCTGAGTGCGATGCCTAAGGAAGACCCTGAGGCGTGTGAAAAGTAAGTCTAGAATAATTTTTAATGTTGTGACTGCTGATGAGTCTTCAGCATGGCCAAGCATTGGTTCAGCCGAAATGGTGATAAAATAATTTTCGTCACCTTGATTGTGGTTTTGTCTTGCCCGGCATTTCTGTAATCTATTTAAATACCGCAAAAAGCCTCAATTGATTGGGATGATCCATTTTGTTATAGCTGTGTATTGGTATCATCTACTTTTCGATTAGGTGTACTTACGTCGACACATAATATTTTAAGCACTTGTGTTTATGTGTGTGTGTTAATTGTGTTTTATCGACCACAAAAGAGTATTTCTCTAAATAAAAAAAAATCCTCTTTTGTCTTTTGTTTGCGACGTCACAAACCGTCGCATTAGGTAGCACAACGCAAACGTAAACGTAGTATAGGTAGGTATATACTACGTTTTGCTAACCGAGCCTTTTTCGGCAGTGTCTACAAGTTTCTTAATCATTTCTAATCATGCTAGTTAGGTAGGAAAACGATACAAAAGTAATTAAATAATCCAACAATTATCTTTCTTCCAGATTCATAGCGCACTGCAGCAGCTACCTCCACCCGAACCACTACTACATGTGCGACGTTTCGGTCGCGCTGGCGCAGATGATCGGCCAGCAAGGGGAGAAAGGGCTGGCGGCCGTCAGCGACGACAGGCTGTTGCTCAAGACACAGCTGTGCAGGAAGCTGGTGGACCTCATCGAGAAGCTGGCTCCAGGTGAGACCCTCGAGACGCAGTAAGAAAGGACTGGCTCCAGGTGAAACCTGACAATTACCAGTTTTGTGACCCTTCATTTTCCTGACGCCAACAATGGCACACACTGGCACCCAACTAGATACCTTCAACATATTATGACGGGTGTCCGTCATGTTTGATTGAATAGGTATTTAGTTTAGTTTTGGTTATTTGATGACAGAGTTCCTATACAAATTGTTCTTGGCCTCCGGTTCAAATCATTCACCATAACCCTGCCATCACAATGAGGAAAGTCTCATCTAAGTTGAATTGAACAAAGCTTAAGGTATTTCCATTAGAACCTGTCTTAGGTCCCACGGTAAACGTAAATCTTATTTTCCCCTTAATAATTTCGCTGTGTCTCACTGAATTCTGGTATTTGTTTCTCAGCTGAGACCCGCATCAGAGGCAGCCTACTATTCGAGCTGCACGCAGCAATAGCGGACACCGGAAGAAGGAAGTCGCTGCTCGAAGGACCATTGGTGATGCTCGGATACGTCACGGTTTGTATAGCAGCTGCTTCCAACGAGTCCTTAGTTCCTCAGCATATCGCCCGAAGGCAAACAGATGTGATAGAAGGGAGAATACCAAGAGGACGCTCACCAACCCGGTCTGACCAAATTAAGGTAATAACGGGACTCACTTTGCCTGCAGCCCTGAGACAGGCCGAAGACAGAGTAGTGTGGAAACGGTTCATCATCGTCTCCGTGAAAGCCTTCCAGGACGGGCACGACCTTCAGCAATAATGAATACGTCAAAGAAGAAGAAGTATAGCATCTAGCCGCCGTTAATTTTAGTTTTTATTTGTGTTTCCATCCTGTCTAAGTTTGCTCTTTGTTAAACTAGTTCATAGCCACTGCCTGTTGATTTAGTCCATCATTATCAGTTGCAGCAAGTCTTACCCACTGCTGGTGCTTCCCAGAATGGGTATGTGCCACTCACTACGGTCCTACGCTAGCGTTCGATGCATCCGTTGCCGTGACGTGTAATTTATTACAAAACCGTGAATAGAATTTGCACAGGACTGGTTAAACTAGTGTAAAAAAGGTGGTCTGTACCCAGACATAGACATAGACATATCATTTATTTGCCACTGTACACACAAGATAAATTAACAATTTAGCAAGATAACAACAAGATATTAAATACATATTCAAAAACAATGAACATCAACGATGCAATACATTGAAAAAAAAATAATAATAATATGTATGTAGGTACAAAATAAGTAGGTAAATAATGTGCGCTGCAGTAGCAAATGGGTCCAGGCTCAGCATAATGCCGACTGTTGTGAACAGAAGGCGCTGTTATTCTGCCTAGACCAGAACAAGAACAATCGCAGGACCCTGCGATTACTAAATATGAAACAGAGAAAGTATATACTCGCTCAGTTATGATAGTAGTGCCTTATAAGATGTAGATAATTTAATACATATGTGCATAAATAAAAATACAACAAGCAAAATAAATAAAATAAAAAAGTAATACTTATAATTAGGAAAATAATATTAATGTACATGCTGCGTTACCAAAATAATAATAATAATAAAAACTCTAACATTTATATGGGGCATCGGAACCAGGCAACCCAGATTTTTGTTGATCCAAAATAACACATTTTATTAGTTTTCTAAAGGTGAGTTTGGATTTTAACAGCCGAAGGGGTGGTGGAATACTATTCCAACATTTGGTTGCTTGGTACCTAAAACTGCCCCGAAACCTAGCAGTTTTGTGATTAGAATAGTGCAAGTCCCAGCAGAGCCTGATACATTAGACCATTTGCTCTAAGTTATTTCTCCATTTCCTCCAGGAGTCCCGAAGGATGCTGCTGGAGTCGGCCTCGCTGCTGCGGCACGAGCCGCGCGAGCTGCCCGAGGGCCGGCTCGCGGAGCAAGCGAGGATCAACGTGGTTCAGATGGACGAGCTCGTCAGGAACCTTAGTGCTGCGCTGCCCGCACCTTTGTAGACAATATACTGGTGATACATACAATACCTGCTCTTTTACTACATTTCATCGTAAGATCCTGCTGGAGTCAGCCTATAGCTGCCCGAGGGCCGGCTGGCGGAGTACGCGAGAATCATCGTGGAAGCGCTACATTGCCGGCGAGGTGCCAGATAAATGATTAACGACTGCCTTACACGTTCAGATTTTATTCCACATGGAACTGGCATTCGGAGCAGGGCTTTTTCTTGTTGGTTTCCTATAATGCTAACTCACTGATCATCTATGTAGGTACCTATTTAACGATGCGTCTTGCGGACAGTTGAATTTAGGCACTTTTACTTCCAAAACAAGCGCGCGGACGAGCTCGTCAGGAAACTTAGAGCTGCGCTACCCGCGGCTTTGTAGACAATTATTTTATATTTGTAAGTATATGTAATTATTGATTAAATAAAAAATAAAATAACCGCAAACCATCACTTAGCTTTGTGTTACCGGGAGGTATGGGTACTAATGGGTAGGTACTAGATATTTTATAATTTTACATAGAAAGCACCCAGAATACCCCGAACAAATATCTGCAGATCGTACAAACATTTTTTCCGAGGCGGGCATCGAACCCATAACCTCCTGCGTCGAAGGCGGACCTTTGAATGACGTCCGCACTCATGCTCATAACATTACCCTTGTAAGCTTCACAATCTATCATGTACCTACGGTGCGGACGTGTGGTCGTTGAATCTTTGAAACTGCTCGAAAAATCCCGTTTAATGATAATTGACAAAGATTCTTCAGAAAATCAAACGTGAAGTTCTTGATAGCTACTGAATATGATAGGCCTTGAGTTAAATAATATAAATATAGCAAAATCTTGAAGGTACAAACGGGTACAAACGAATAACATTGACTTGAATCTTTGAAATTGTTTGAAAAATGCCGTTTTAGGATAATTGACAAAGTTTCTTTAGAAAATCAACAGTCAGGTTCTTGATAGGCAACGATTATGATAGACCTTGAGTTAAATAACATAATTAAAGCCAAATCTTGGAGGAACAAACGGGTACAAACGAAAAAAAATTACTTGAATCTGCGAAACTACCGTACCGTAGATACATGATAGATTCGGACGTATGGTACGGACTGGTCGTACCACATCCAACGGGACCAAGGACAGTTGGTGGTGCTTTTCACGAGTACCAGTTCATGAAGACCCTATCAAAACCACGGCCATGATGAAGAACAATCACGGTACCTAATACTATAATGTATGGAACTTGGATGTATGGATTGCATTGCAGAGGCAATGCAATCCATACATCCAAGTTCCATACTATACTTAAAAGCGGAAGTAATTCTGCCTGTTATGTTTTCGCGTCCAAACGGCTGAACGGATCTTAGTGAAATCTGGCAGCGAGGTGGAGGGTATTCCAGGGACTGACATTGGCTCCTTTCTATACCGGCCAACTCCGTGTGAAGCCGCGGCCAGAAGCTAGATGACTGTTGAGTATATTCCCTTCTCCGACTGATCTGGTCCGCCCGGGGTATTTCGAGCGACAGATATTTGTGAGATGTTCGATGGTAAAGATTATTATAATTTGTGTATACTTTAGACACCTCCTAAATTAATTGCGCTTGTTTTGGAAGTAAAAGTGCCTAAATTCAACTGTCCGCAAGACGCATCGTTAAATAGGTATCTACATAGATGCTCAGTGAGTTAGCTTTATAGGAAACCAACAAGAAAAAGCCCTGCTCCGAATGCCAGTTCCATGTGGAATAAAGTCTGAACGTGTAAGGCAGTCGTTAATCATTTATCTGGCACCTCGCCGGCAATGTAGCGCTTCCTGTAACACTACCTGGAACTAGGGGCTACCGTGTAACTTCAAAACATTGAAATGCACCTTACGTAGGTAGACCGTTTAGATAGGCATTCATCGTACCTACCTAGGTCGCTAATTATGAAAGAGTCTAGGCATATTTCCTCCTCAGCATCCTCAACCTCAAGAGCCTATGTTGGTCCACCATCTAATGGGATTATAAGCATTACCCCCCGGTAATGCCTACAATCCCCACGCTGGGCATGCGGGTTGGGGATCGCAGTTCGGTGGTAGACTGCAGGAGGCGCTGCTGCCCACCCCCCGGTGGATATCCCTTAGTCGCCTCTTACGACACCCGCGGGAAGAGTTAGGGTGGTTTAAATACTAAGCCGTCACTACAAGGCACATGTCCAACATTAGACACTTCGGCTGAGGTTTAGAGACAATTAGAGGTTGTTCTAATCCAGTTCCTACCGAGTAATGTAGTTTAAGACGATGACTGTATATGTCATCGTCTCATACTACATTATATACTTATACTACACCGTCATCGTCTTCACCACTGCACAAAGGCCTCCCCCACAGACGCCACAGATAACGATCCGCATTCGCGTTGTAGTTTTACAGTAGAGCTCGGAAATGATGAACGGGCGTGTAGCATCGGAACTGGTCGCGCGCCGCTTCCTCGAAGCACCCGCTCCGTCGGTGTCGCCCCAATAACTAAATAAATGAAATAGTGTAGGTTTCTCTCTCAACAAGATGCTTACACCTCTGGAACATTCTACAACTACAGCAGTTGGACAGCATCATGCGCGACACTAATCACAATTTATAATATCTACACACAAACATAACAAAAAGTACTAAACTTTCAGGGGTGTTTCGGATTCGACCATACCTAGAACCAGAGACTAATAATTACTTTACTAGTCTCTGCTAGAACATAGGAAAAATAAACTGGCATCAGGCAACTCGTCCTACTTATAACGTAGGTTGGGAGGGGATTTCTAGTGTTTCACTCTCAGCTTAACTATTCTCAATACCTACATGGGTACCCACTTGGGATCTAATTAATTAGCATTTATTTATTTATTTATTCATTATTTATTTTTTATTTTCAGTTACATATTGTACAGTGCAGCACCAAAGCGACAAGGAAATATAAAATTAGATACAAAATACACCTAACAACAAAATTACACCAACTATAACTTAATACTACAGCTTAAACTAAACAACTTTACTTATTAATAATAAGTATAATAACAATAATAAGGCTTATTAATAATAAGTAAAGTTGTTTAGTTTAAGCTGTAGTATTAAGTTAGGTAATAGTTGGTGTAATTTTGTTAATGTTAAGTGTATTTTGTATCTAATTTTATATTTCCTTCGCAAATCCAAATTTCCATATCATGGCTCCACACCCCTACCTACTATTAATCTAGAAGTTTATAAAATTTTGAAATTACAGGTTTCGATGGAGCATAGAATCATGGAAAATAGCCTGCTCTGACACCAATTTGCACAAAATCGTTTTCTCCTTACTACGGGCAAGAAAAAACGACTGACCTAAGTATTGTAGGTAGGTACCACTTGTGGTTGGTACATGCCCCGACGGCCTTGAGAACACATAATAATTTGACCTAAGTATTGTAGGTAGGTACCACTTGTGGTTGGTACATGCCCCGACGGCCTTGAGAACACATAATAATTTGACCTAAGTATTGTAGGTAGGTACCACTTGTGGTTGGTACATGCCCCGACGGCCTTGAGAACACATAATAATTTGACCTAAGTATTGTAGGTAGGTACAACTTGTGGTTGGTACATGCCCCGACGGCCTTGAGAACACATAATAATTTGACCTAAGTATTGTAGGTAGGTACCACTTGTGGTTGGTACATGCCCCGACGGCCTTGAGAACACATAATAATTTGACCTAAGTATTGTAGGTAGGTACCACTTGTGGTTGGTACATGCCCCGACGGCCTTGAGAACACATAATAATTTGACCTAAGTATTGTAGGTAGGTACAACTTGTGGTTGGTACATGCCCCGACGGCCTTGAGAACACATAATAATTTGACCTAAGTATTGTAGGTAGGTACCACTTGTGGTTGGTACATGCCCCGACGGCCTTGAGAACACATAATAATTTGACCTAAGTATTGTAGGTAGGTACCACTTGTGGTTGGTACATGCCCCGACGGCCTTGAGAACACATAATAACTTGACCTAAGTATTGTAGGTAGGTACCACTTGTGGTTGGTACATGCCCCGACGGCCTTGAGAACACATAATAATTTGACCTAAGTATTGTAGGTAGGTACCACTTGTGGTTGGTACATGCCCCGACGGCCTTGAGAACACATAATAATTTGACCTAAGTATTGTAGGTAGGTACCACTTGTGGTTGGTACATGCCCCGACGGCCTTGAGAACACATAATAATTATCTACTTATACTTATACTATAGAACTTTTCACGAATAAAACAAATTATTTATACGGCTACAGATAATTATTTTGTGTTCTCAATGCCGTTGAGGCATACACCAGCCTTAATACGATAAAAGTTTCAGTTTATTTTATTTATTTCTCATGGGCACATTAAATTACACATAAGAAAGTCTTACAAATAAATTAAATTAATACATAGTATCAAGAGAAAAAAATAAAAAAGTATTGCAATGTCTTTCCAAAATTTGTGATCTGAGAGATAATCCTTTATGCCATAGTAGGCTCTCTCTGTGAGGTGCTTCTTGATGGTGGTCCTAAAGGGCTTTATTTGATCCAAAAAATTTGTACGAGAACAAAACACTCAAAATGAAAATGCTCAAAAAAAGATAACGAAATCCGCTCTTACTTAAAAAAAAATCGCTGAGCACATAATTATGTTGATCACATCGATGCAGGTTGCTGATCCCTCTTCTTCATTTGGAAGTCAATGCCTGGAACACCCCGTAAAAACATAACCATATTAGACGTAAATACCACATCCCTGTTAAGCAACAAAATGAAAAGTGGTTGGTATTTTTAGCGAAAATATTTGCAATGTCATAATCGCCAAGGAAAGTCAAGGTAAGTGACTTATGTATTATCGCGCCTATGACGCCAGTTTTTTGCAGAGCCAAAGATGAAATAAGAAGAAGAAGACTTCAGTTTTTGCCGAAACATCTAACGATAAATTATGTAATTTTTATTACTAGAGACATATATCCATTCAAGATTTTACCATAACATTTTTTTAAATTTAGGTAATAGCTGCAGGGATGACTGGAAAATAGTTAAAAAGTACTTTAAATGGCAAGCATCTGCCATAATAAATTAGTAGGCCCAATACCTACATTTTAAAGCACTTAAGTTAATTTGTAAGCCTACTCTCAATTTTTTTAAGCCGCTATGTAGGCGCTAACCTACATAAATATTTTTCTAGTAATAATCCAGAAAAACTTTTAAACCAAAATAATTATCCTCATTGAGTCTAGTCTAGGAGCGAAACCCCTTAACACAGGTATCTCTATACTTTAAAGGGGGTTTACAAAGCAAATAAAGATGTATATAGATTAAGTTATGAAATAAACTATTTTGATTTTTTTCGAGTCTAGACTGCAGCTTGACTACATAGGTACCACAGCAGTTACTAGAAATAACATTATCCTTACAATATCAACACATCAGTTGGTATCTAACAAAGCGCCCAAATAGGATGCTGCGTGATTGTATGTTATCATTGCTCATTATCACTTGCAAATATCGTGGGGCCAATCGCAGCGTCGCGAAAATCTTTAGCCAAACAATCTTTAAGCTGGGCTTCAATAGAATCTTACGTTGCAAACAGATTTCGCGAGGCCGCCAAAACGCAGTCTTGAATAATCAATTCTTTTCAATCTGGAATCACCTTTTCAGGGTCAAAAGCAGTTATCGAAGAGTGTAGTGATGTGACTCTCAGTGGTTATAGGGCAATATTTAAAAATAATAGTGATTTTAAGAAACAGTGGAAATATGAGATGAGTTCGTCGGTGGCGCTGACGTTTCAATGTTTGCGAAACCTATCAGGTTTTGGATAGAGGATCTGTGCAGATTATCTCCTGTCATAGCTGCTAACAAAAGGTGAGCTATATTTCCTTTGGTATTAAGTAAAGTTAGATAGTTAACTAACAGCCGGTTCTGTGTTCGTACGCTGCTTATGTAACCTAATCAATCAACTAACAAATCTCTATTTCTCTTGCCGAATTGACGTTGACAGGTTTAATTACAGAGATGATCAGCGTACGCATAACTGGCTGTATTTACTTAGGTACCTAACCATTCTCAGCCTACGTACCTAACTAATTTTATTCCTACGAAATAAAAGATCAGAAATTATTGAGTTCTAGACCTTAAAGTAGCCCGTTCATTAAGTAACCAATCATAATACTGAATCAATAAGCTGTCTTCGACAGAGACGATGTATGCTTGAGCCTATGCGAAAGTAGAATCGTCGGTCAGCTTTCCAAAAACGGCCAGTTGTTTATTTGTTTCTATATTATGTAAAGTCAAAAGATTCAAATTAGCCAGGCGCGTGAGCATAAACGTAATAAGCACTTGTTGCTGTTTTTAAGTCGATTTTTTTATTTCACAGAGGGCTTAAGTGAATCTAAGAAGTTTAGTTACTATTTTATTGATATGCGTTTTCCAATTTAATTTTGTGTCTATGTTTTGTTTAGTCATTATAACTACGCTACCATCTCCTCTGTCCTGTTGATATAATACGATGAAACACAATAACCAAGCTTAAAGTGCTTTATTTGTATAAGTTATACCTTACAGAACTCTTGGACACGTCAGAATTTCGATTATTTCTAATTTTGAATATATTATTTCAAGGAAAACCAGAGAGGCTTATAATTAAAAACTTACCAAAAAATTATAAATGGGACTGGGGTTTGTCCGCACGATAGAGGCGCTGCTGTACCAAATTGTATGAAAAAAGGAGACGTCACGATCACGTCTCATTACTAACGCCAAAAAGACCCACCCCCATGGTAATTAGTACTACTACGGCCATGGGCCGTACCTACAAGTTCTTTGCTCACCCCTCAGAAAACTTATCGAAGGTTTTTACGGTTACATTACAGAATATTACGATAAACAGGCTATGAACATTTATGACTTAACTAATTTATATATAATAAATTTAGATAGATGCACCCCTGGCTAAAAGATAGGTACCTACCTAAGCGTTCAAATGAAAAGTAGGTAACAAAAGTATTTATAGTCTAGCTAGTAGCTATGTTTGTTTTACCTTAAGTTTATTGCAGAGCCTTCATGCGAGTTGTTATTGGCGAGAAAACAATAATTTTCCACATGCAGCATCATCTCAGCTCACACCATAAAATGGTGTCAAGGAAGTAATATATTGGCTGTAGATTAATAGAAATCGCGGCTAATGAAAGGGCTTTGATGCGTCTATTTATAAGATGGTTCGGTCAATATTACTTCTCTACGAATATACGTTCTGAAAATCTGAGTTGTACCTACCTATATGATATTTCAATGATTACCAATCTGTGTTGTAGGGTTGTTCACTATAATGTAAATTGCTAAAGTTGATAGAAAAATCAGTAGGGTTTTTACATACCTGCCTAAAAAGTAGATAGAGATAAAATATTTATTAGTAACTTCCTTCATACAAAAATATTCGATCTACCTAAAATGTAACGTCCTTCACTAGATATTTCAGTGTCATGTTTACCTCTAAGGGCCTTATCATACTAGCGGTTTTCGAGCGGATTCGGGGCGGAGCGGGCGCGCAGTGAATACGTCGAGGACGCGTGGCGGATACGTAACGTTTTCGTCGCGTGTTCGCAGCGAGTTTACGACGTTCAGTACACTCAATAAACAAAATGGATTAAGACGAGGAAACACTGCTGTTGGTTTTGTTACTTCGAAGACGCAGGAGACGAAAACGAAACCATCGACGATTTTGGGAGGATCCATTATCAAATTTATCAATTAATCAACTGGAAGAGAGCGACTACTTTGTGTAGTTTTGCAAACAAATAAAAAATAATTCTAAACAATTTCGTTCCTTCTATTTGTTTGTATGCGTTTACAAAATTGCGTCCACGCTGCTATTCGCTGCGATCACGATGTGCGTCCGCGACGTATTCGCTGCGGGTTCGTTGCGCGAGCGCGTTGTATTCGCTGCGTGCCCGCTCCGCCCCGAATCCGCTCGCAAACCGCTAGTATGATAAGGCCTTAAGGAGTTGAAGAACATTTTGATATATTCAATAATGAATTTGATATTATTCAATAAGTGCTTATGTTATGATAAACATTTTCTGTTGCAGGGTGCAAAATGCTCACATCCCGGTATCTATGGCTGCTGCTGTGCTACGCTCAGTACGCGCGAAGCAATCTGATCCAGGTATTGTTATAAGAACTTATTTGTGTAGGTTTCTTTTATCGATACAATTCTATCAGGCTTTTTGTTTGGGATTTTTCTGAAAATCCCGTGAACAATATTCACGAGTTCCCCGCTGCTCAACTGCGGTTATTGAGCAGTGAATGGGGCTTCCCCCAGTCCCCTCATTTTTTTGTAATTTATTTACTTTTATATTAAGTACCTACATAGAAAAACAGATATCAATTAAAACATCACAAATAGGTACTAAAAAAATATACATGGTACAGCCGAAGATATTAGGAAGCCCTGTAGGTTCACAAAGACCTCTTCCCAAAATATCAGCCTTTCATTTTTATGTTAACGCCTTTTATTAAAGAAGAAGAAATATAAATTGAGCTTCGCATCAAACATGGTAACACAAAAATTTATATGAGTATATCTGTCCAGGAGTACGAGGAGATAAACTCGAAGTACCTGAACCCTCGCGACGAGCAGAGCGAGCCGCTACCTGTGGAGCTCGGCACCGATCGGAGCTCAGGCTGTATCTGCCGAGCGAATATCGTCACAGATGTGGTGGTGTGCTTCGGGAATTACGAGTGCAAGAGGTTTCCGAAGGTGAGCGCAGAAGAACTTGCTTTGACTAGCTTACACATTTCTACTCCCTGCTTCCCTGCTTTGGTGGGAACCTAGCGGAAAGCTTAAGAATACTACTTTTGTAGGTGAACTGATGCTTGTATTTTAGGAACAACACCTTTTGAAGGTCGACTTGAAAACGTTTTTACAAGCGACAATGCTTACAAACTCATTCAAAAGAGCACAATTTGAATTGTGTTACGGTTTTATCTGCTATCCCACGATTCTTTCAAAGGTTTTATCTCAAAGACTCATTGTAATCGCTGTCTAAATATTATGCGCACACGCAACTCGCTACGTAATTATAAATGTGCTTTACCCTCCTAGAGATGTTGTAGGTATTATATATGTCTGTGGAATAACGCACAGTAACATTCCCAATTGAGTTTCATAAAGATAAATCCCGAGTAAGGAAGTTGTAAGCAAATTCTAACTACTATTATTTGTTTTTCAGGTCTCATTAAAAAGTGAAAAGCTCAAAGTAAGGACTACGGTTATCAACAAGATAGTAAAAGGCGATCTCGATAGGTACGGCTATTTAAAAATACTGGAGATCGAAGCCAACCATAAACTCAAAACGGTAGAGCCGGGGGTGTTCAGAAACATGAGCAATCTAGAACAACTTTCCATCTCTTACAACACACTGCTATTTGAAATCCACAAAAACACATTCGAAGGTCTGGTTAACCTTCGCAACCTGACGCTAGTAAACAATGGTTTCACCAGCATTATAAAACTGACTCCTGCGTTCGAACCGACGATGCTCCCTGCTCTCATTAGCCTCGACCTCTCAGAAAATGTCTTTGAATCTATTTCAGAGGAAACTTTTCACGCTATGGCAGGAACCAAATTAGAATTTTTAGATCTCGATCTTTGTCGACTGGATACAGTGCATAAAAACAGCTTCAACGTACTAAAAAACTTAAAGGGGATGAACATTGCTGATAACGATTTGAATGCAGTGGTGATTGAAGACTTCTTAACGTCAATGATGGAGTCAGGAATAAACTTATTCCATTTTGACCTGTCGGGGATGGGCTTCAGGAAACAGCCACCGAGAAAACTGATGGAAATTATCGGCAATTCGACGATAAGAATCTTGATTTTAGCTCGAAACCAGTTTGAAATTATAGAAGACGATGCGTTTCCAGTGATGAAAAATGTTAAACTCATAGATTTAAGAAAAGTACTGGCAATAATGGTTGAATCTAACGTTTTCAATCCCACAACGTTTCCAAAGCTAAAGATGCTTTTATTGAGTGGCAATAATTTGCCTGGTCTACATAGGACTCCGCTTTCGAATCAGCTACAGATTCTTGATCTCTCCGACAACAAAGGAAGCGCTTTGAACCCTATGTCTTACGAAATTGACCGAGACACGTTCATTGAAAGCAAGGAGCTGATAATTTTAAACCTAGCCTATAACAGAATAAGATCAATATTCAATTACACTTTCAGAGGCCTAGAAAATCTGCAACTTCTCAATTTGGAGAATGGGACGTTGTTTTACATCGGAGATGGGAGTTTTAAAGATCTGAAAAACCTGATTATACTCAACCTAGCCAACAATCCCCTAGAAGCCAACCAAAACCTTACAAGTGCAAAATTCGAAGGACTTAATCATCTAAAACAGCTCATTTTAGAAAATTGTGGCATCAAACGCTTTAACGATGATGACAACATTTTTGAGATGACTCCAAACGTGACACATCTGATCCTCAGAAACAACCTGCTGTCATATATTTCCCCAGACACACTCAAGCCTCTAAAATTCCTACAAGTTCTAGATCTAAGTGACAATCTCCTAATATCGTGGTGGAAGCCTCTATTCCTGTCGTCAGGGGTGAAGCCAACGACGATTTACCTAACGAATAACAAAATATCTCAGTTCTCCTTGGTCATGGTCCAAGACATCAACTACTTGTTGGAAAACCGCAGCAACTATGCGATCCAGATTGATCTGATGGACAACACGTTGGCTTGCGACTGCAGCTCGATGTACAAAGCGTTTCGATGGTTACAGGTCAACGGGACAGAGAACCTGAACCACTTCTTCTACACCTCCAAGTTCAAATGCAGATCTCCAGACGTCTGGGAGGACCGGAGAGTGGCTGAATACTTCTGGTCTATAAAACCCTTGCATTGTTTAATGTATGAGAAGATATCGAACGTTATGGTCCTCGTATGGACGGCTCCTTCCCTGGTAACGATTGCTCTGATCCTGACGGTAGCTTACATGGTTTATAAGTACAGGATGTACATCAGATATTGGATGTTTCTGGCGAAGATAGCTTTGGGGAAGAACGTGAAGAAGAACTGTTCTCATAAGGCGTTAGACGTGAAGCGATACAAGTACGATGCGTTCGTGTCCTATTGTTTCGAAGACAGAGATTTTGTGAATAATTTGGCTTCGGAGCTGGAGAATAAGCCTCCTAATTTGAAACTCTGCATGTATGAACGTGACTTTGAGATAGGGGCTTTTATATCTGAAGCTGTAAGAAGCAGTATCAACGAGAGCAAATACGTAGTTCTAATAATTAGCAACAATTTTGCTAAATCTCAATGGTGTCGCTGGGAGACACAGTTAGCAGAATACCATAGGATATTTTCAGAAGACGGGACGTCGTACGATCCTTTAGTATTAATTAGAATAGGCGAGGTACAGAATAAATATTTGACGAACACGTTAAAGTTTCTATTGAAGACGAAAATCTACCACACGTGGGATGAGAAACACCAAGAAGAGTTCTGGCGGAAACTGAGGAATGTTTTGTCTAAATAAAATGTATAACCCGTTGAGTGGTTTCTCTTTGTCTGGTCACGGACGCGCACAGACGTGATTGGTGTCCCAAAACGCCGTCAACAATGTAAATAAATGCATTGGATCCATTTTGTCAATTTGTTTCGACTGATAGTGTAGGCCAGTATTTTTGGTAATTTTCAAATACTGCATATTCTTTCAAGTTAAACCCGCCATGGGAGATAAATGGATCGAATTTTAGAGTTCGTGCTATGAATTTTTGCACTCGAGTTATCTATATCAGTTGTTGGTCGACTGATTCGGCTCGGGATTAAGATACGTTCAGCTCTACATCAAATTCACACATTTTGCTTCGGCACTCCTTGGAAAGTTTAGACCGAATTAGATTTCTAACATTAGAATGATTTTATGTCTCTCTCAGTAAAGATTAAATACATCTAGGTACATACCCTACTACTACCTACTTGCAGTACTAGGTCTAGAGACACCTAGTAAGAGTTGAAGCAGACAAACTATTAACCTACCTATAGTCGCAGCCACCTTTAATTGCTATTGCTTCCTATTAATATTATTTTAAGTAGTTTGATAAAAAAGAATGACTCCTGTATGCGGGACAAGACCACCGTAGAGTGGCCGGCAAGTGGTCACCACTGTAAGTGGCAAGTTTATTCCGAGCTAAGTCTATCTCTCGTTATTATTACTAATGCCTCACCAGTCTGCCCTACTTTCTACACACTTCTATACATTCAAGCTTAATTTCTTCGAACACCGACAAAAGCCGACATGATTTGCACTAAGATTGTAAAAGTTTTATTGCTGTTTTTTCAAAGTAAATGATCATCATAAATCGTATTTTAGAGTCAGTAGCTCTAGATTTATCTATATAGAATATCTCTTCATGAAACACAGGTTCTTATATTCTTTATTGCACACAAAAGTTCAATCATACCTACATACAAGTTAACAAAATAAATAATGGCCATGTACAAAGGCGAGCTTAACCCTAACAGAGTTTTCTTACAGCAAACCTATAGATGTAAAGATAATTCAAATAATAAAAACTTTAAACCAGTATTTACAATTGAAGCAATTAAGTAACCTGCAGACTGTTGCATACAATCTACAGGTAGCTCAACTGATCCATATCAATACCAGTCGGAAGCGTCCTCAAGACGCTGGCTGCCAAGCCCAAGCCAGCCCAAGTTACCTTATTGTGTAATGGACTCTATGCATAAAAGCAAATTACTACTAAATATCCTCAGCTGAGCAGTTTCTAGATACCATACCACTACAAGGTACTATTACTAGGCCCACTAGCGCCGCGCCTAATGCGGGCGCCATCTTGGCACCCCTTGGGGTGACAACGGCAACTCACACGCACAGACAGATCATACAAATTTGCGCGATCAAGATCTCTCCAAGAGAGGATTTTGGTAAGTCCCCACAGGGGTGAAGAGATCGAACTTATTTTTAATCAGGTCTTTATTGACAAAGAAAATAACAATTCAATAATAAAAACAATATGAACAAGTATTTACATTTGAACTAATATTTCGAACTTAGAATTTGCAAAATCAATAAGTGATTCCTTTTCCTCATCGCCCACATCTACACGAAAGTTGAGAAACTTAAACATTGGAAATCGAAAGTGCATTAAAGTTAATATTTATCTGAAGGCGTTTCACCACTTTCTACATGTGATGCAGGCTCTCCATCTGTTTAACCAGACCCAGAACCATACTAGGTTCTGGCTCCTTAGTGTACTCTCTGCTCGGAAGCCAGAACCTACTCTTTAACCAAAAACCTTTGAAAGTGAAAAGGGGGAACTTTCTTATAATTAGAGAACTTTCAATTATATAATGTTGGAAATGTAGGCACAATTTGAATTTCTCACAAACATAAACGACGAACCTCATCTATAATAACAGAGATTAAACCTGAATAACTAAAGAGCGACCGAAAAGTTTGATAAAATCCTGTTGTAGTTTCAACAAATACAATCATAATCTATAACCATTTTATCGAGTTCGAAAATATGTAGGCACCACAAGACCGAAGCTTCTGACTAAAGCTTGTTATTTATACATCTTAACCCCGATTATCTATCCTTTCTGTTTGAAGCCACATTTGCACAAACTAATGTTTAACGCTGTTAGAACTGTGTAATATGTTAAAACTTGTTGGGAGGTAAATGTGCAACGATTTTACAGTTGGCTGCTAAACTAAACACACGGGACGACTCGAGGATTAGCCGAGGCTAATTGATGTTATGTTGGCAAACTTAGTTATGTTCACAAAGTTAGAGGAAACAGAATTACCTTATTTGGAAATGTGAAAAAGTAACAAGAAAGTAATTCAATAAAGAAAGATTACGTACGACGCATTATAGCGACGATAAGTTGAGTCAATTTTGGCAGAGCATCTTCTTAACATCAAAAACAATAAAAACCAAGAAAATTATGAAAACCCAATAAATAAAACAAAGGCCATACATTTTAGGAAAAGCAGTTAAACATATTTAAATCGAGATAATGGTGTACACACAAACGCACTGCGCGAAGTGGTTCTGCTCTAATTCCTGCTTCACTGTAGATACGCGTTACTTTATCTTTCAAGAGCCCTTAACGAAGCAAACATGGTCATGGCCACCCATCTCTAATCGCATTCAAACCCCATGACACACATTAAAAGCAGGTAATTAGCTTAATTAGCGAGCCTTTCGATTTTAAAGTGGCAGGTTGATTTGCACCGGGCGCCATTGTTTTGGCGCGGGAGAAAACACCTTCTTCATTCAAGATATCGCTGCGGATAACGGTGCAGACGCACGCGGACTGCCTCTCTCTCTTGCCCACCAGTGAACCTAGTCGACAGACAGAGACGGTCGCAGACGACGGCCAGCAAGCGATTACTCGACTGACCTACTCAATAGCACACACTCTTTCTCGGCAGCGAGCGGAACCTAATTTTTGTATCGTGTGAATTCGCAATATCGTGTCTCGCAGGCGTGTAATCACTGGAATTATTATGATTGATGCCTCGTCGCTAAATTCTTCGACGCAACTTGCCCGGAACAATTTAAAAGTTTATTTTTAAATCGCAATGCTGCAAATCGGGCATGATGAATCGCAGTGATTAGCTGAGCAGTCTATAACAAGAAGTTTGACAAATTGGGGATTCTAACAAATTAATCGAGCGATGAATTTGCCGTGGTAGAGTAGGTAAATATGTTGATACACGGTTATACCGCAATCTGTTCATTAGCTCTATCGGTATCGGACATTCGACGTGCGTTGATTATACAAAACTGCTTCATTGATCGCACACAATGCAGTCACAATCACAGAGCACTTTAGGCTCCTTATTAAAACGTTCGTCAGAGTCTACATTTGTCCCAGCCAAAGTCAAGGGAAAAGCGCCACAGCAACTCGCCTTTATTGCACTTTCACAGCTGACAAGCAAACCCTACGATTCCGATACTTGTCACAGGCTGATCCAAATAACTCACGCCTTATCTCAGCGCAGCGGTAACTTTTCCTTTGGCGTTATTTACAAAAAGTGCAACAGATCTTGCATTTCCCAGTCCTTGGCATTGGATTGGAGAGGTGTCGGCACTGGCAGTGGTGGTAGTGCGCAGACAGCCGCGGCAGCGACCGGTCGTGCCAACCATGCTGAAGACGTGCTCAGTGAAAGTTCGCCAGTGATGCTCGGCCTCACCTTTCTGTTTGTGGTGAGTGCTAATTGCGACGGAAGTGTCTATGGGTGTTCTTCGTACGGATTGAAAGTGGTTATAGATTTAAGAATAGTGTTTATGACGAAGTACAGGCGAGCAGCATCAAGTTTACATAAGCATAAGTATAGCGAAAGGGCGTGAAGTATAAAGTGTAAGAAAACCAAGAAGTTAAAAATGTGGTATCGATGAACTTGGTCCTTAATTATTAGTTCGCTAGGTACCTGAATCATCAACAGGAGAGATGCTGGTCTCGACTGCTGCTGGTCGTGTTAGGCTTGTTTGTTTGTCTCAGTTTCAACCTTATCGCTTTTCTAATCGGTGTTGATAAGATCTTCTAACATTCATTCTGAAGCTAAAAGACGCTTGAAATGACTTTGGAACTCCCTGAGAGTTGTTATGCTTCCATAGCTAGTTCATGTCGAGTCGAATGCCTTGTGTTTCACCTCCTAACATTCCCACTAAGACAATTATAGTTCTCGGCAATGGTGATATACAGAGGTCCCTATAAGCTCGATAGAGGCACAGTAAATTCAAGCATCTCATATAGACCTAGTCTCTGTAGACATAAAAAAAATAACAGAAACTCATAATTCAGTGGCAAGGAAGCTACAGGCATTTTTAATTAAAATAACAACAAAGTTTACGATTCTTTCATAAGCATTGAACAGTGGTCCATTGTTAGAATAGAGGCCAGTGAACCTCTCGGATCACCTATTGTCAAATAACAAGTTATGACAGGTGTAATGAGGGAGGCTATTAGGAAAACAACTAATGGTAGTTACCTCCGGGCTCCGAGCATGTGTCACATTACCTACTCGTACATTCCACGGTACGATTGATTTACTTTACTTACACCCAGAGAAGTTGAAAAAAGGAAAGCTCTGCTTTTTTGCACCTACGAAAGTTTCCCAATACCGACTCATAGCAATTAATTGTGAGACTACTGATAAACCTCTGAAAATTAAGAAAATCACTAGTAGGTGATTTACATTAAATTATTCTTATCATAGTTTATCAAGAAATAATAATGAACACTCAAAAAAAAAGTATTCTAGAGATGTTCGTTGTGAAAAAAGATAAAAAATCTAATCGGTCGGTGGATTAGAGTGTAAAAAGTAGAATCGAAGTGGTTCAAAGTTGAATAGGGCCTGAAAATCAAAGTCGATAAATACCTAATGCTGTTAAGAAATACCACGTTAATGAATTCTTCATTTAACACGTTATTCAAGCTATAGAGCCAATTAACTTTCCATACTTACAACAATGAAAATGCAAGCCTCACCAACAGACTACTTAATCTAGTTCAGGACGAGCGGTACCGGAGCACCCGGGCCGCGTGGGAAGCGGGCCGCGCACTTCACCTATATTTCACGGCGTAGGCTGCTGACCGTACTATCAAGCTCGTAAAATTAAATACTGTTCGCCAAAAAGGTAATGGAAAAAAATGTGTTGTAAACACATAGCTCCGTGATTGTAACATCGTCGACAGGTGAATTGAAAAGCGTTGGTAGAGCTTTTTAAAGTTCAAACAAAGGATAAAAAATTAACAACTGAAATAGTCAAATTAATAGTAAATTTTATTGTTCTGTGTTGTTTTATGACCTATAGATTTTTTTTGGGATTATTTCAATTACAAGGGCTTCCTAAAGCAAAACACAGATAAACCTATCCCCCCCGTCCATGAAATAATTTGTTGTTTGCTACATGCACGACTATGAAGTTCCCTAATTGTTGACAGGTGAGTGAATAAAGACTGAATGACAGAATGAAGTATTTCATAGACGCAGTTACTTTAGACTGACAGAGGTGCGAATCTGTCAAAAAAAAAATTGGGGACTTACGAAAAGTTCGATTTTTATCGAGCCGACATAGTATGTAAAGAAGATTATTCTAGATGAGTTTTCCATGAAAAAGTATTGAAAATACTATAAAAATTCTAGTTTACCACGGCAACTCAATCTACTTTTTATGACGCTTTTATTTAGCGTGAATCTAATGACGCGGGCAGAAGCAAGTAGCAAATAAAACAACAAAAATTCTACTATTTTATTCTTTTGAATAATATAATCCCAAAATAAAGTCAATTAGACGCCTTAGTGTCTGTAAAATAATACAACATGTTGACCAACAATAACAAGATCATAAACCATCGGATCGGTAAAGCATTAGGGCATGACTATTTGATTGTCAGTTGAACTACTTAACAGCAAATTATTTCACGGAATTTGAACATTTATAAAAAAAATATACCTATAAAAAAGCTACTGAATATTCCTCTTTCAAAATTATAATACTCAGAAAATAATCGTCTTCTTTTGTTTCTGGAGAAAGTTTAACCAACAAAAGATAAACCATCAGCGACTGCTCTCTGAACTTGACAGTGAACCCCACAAGGGCAGATTTCATGACATAATCAGCTGAGAACACATAACTAAAGCCAAGCTCACTTTATTTACATCACAGAGCCAGTTGTCGATGCCGTGGCGAAAGTTCGCCCGATTTCTCCTCGATAAAGCCGTAGGTAATAACCTCCTTACGCTGCTATTGACGATGCTTGCTCGATAAACTTGATATGATTACTTATACCTACTCAGACAACAAGTTTCTGTCCGCGGTTTCGCACGCGTTGTTTCTATCGAAACGTTTAATGGTTATTTCTATTCCATGGGAAGAACTAATTTATGGGATAAATAGTAGCCTATGTTTTATACAGGTCGAGCGCTACACTTGTGCAAAATTTCAGCCCGATCTGTTCAGAAGATTTCGTGTGGAAGGAAGAAGGAAGAAACATCAATCTAAACATAATTATGTTTGTTGTTTGTGTTTGTTTATTCATCCATCCAAACATTCTTATTTATAATATTAGTGGGATTAGTATAAAGCGTGATGAATACCAAAGCTTCTCGGGAGTTTTTTAATTCGTTTTGTTCGTAAAGTTCTCAAAGATCTATGAATTAAATTGTCTTCTTTACGTAAAACCAAAAAAGTAGACGGAACCCTGTTGTGTAAACTGTTAATAGCGTGCAAAAAATACCTACGCCTATGTAAAATTAGGTATTTCCTTTCCTTATTCGATATGGCGTTGGATTAGATCAGACTTATATGACTGCCTAGTTTTCACCTCCACGCCTTGCATCACCCGTCCACCATTCTTACAGCAATCATAATCAGGTGCACATGACGTCACGTCCAAATACCATTGCTCACTTTCACTCACGCGTCTGTCCGTCTGTCCTCCGGCTAATCATATAGGTATGTAGCGCTGTTGTTTTGTTCGACAGGTGTTTTGTTGTTACTTTCGTTTTGGAGAACATTTACTTCTTAACCTAACAGCTCGAACAGCTGCTACAGCTCATCGGTCAGAGGCTGGATACGGACTGTATCTTGGAACACTGGAGAGGAGCGTGTAGTACCTATTGTGCTCTCTTGATCAGTGTTCGATAGGTATTTATTTTAATAGGGGTATTTTAATTTCGATTTTAATTTTAATAACTACAAACATAATGTACAACAGACGAAAATATGGACACTGTAACTTATTTTTTGTATCTATATTTTTATTGTTGTATGAAATAGACGCATTAAATTAAATTGAAAATTAATCTAATTCTATGTGGAGGAATTGCGAATTAACATGTAATGTAATTTTATTATATATATCAGTTATCTATTACCTACCCATAGTACCCATAACACAAGCTCAGCTTGCCTACTTTGGACTTGGTACTCGTACATAATGCTGTACAGCAATATTTACCTAACGCGGTCCTACGCAGCCCAACTCCATTTCTATATATTACAGTAATTACGATTGATCGATTGTAATCGTGACACAGTATAAACAATAATTACAAACAAACAATAAACAATAAAAGCAATAGACAACATTAAAAGCCAAGAAAATAATAATGTTTTTGAAATTACATTAAAAGAGATGCTCTTGGAAAAATGCTACTACGAACTAAATGATTTTTTAAGTGATACTTTTGGTGACTTGTAACTGAAATCATGCCTTAATTTTATTTGACATACTTACTAGCTTTCATACTATTTTATTAATTTTGTATTATCTAACGTATCTGGCCGTCTCCCATTGCAACACCCTAAATGGGTAGGTACATTATTGTGTGTATTCCTTAATATAGTCAATAAGTCCTGACAAATGTATGTACCATAATATGATGCAATAATTAAAAAACTTTCTACTACTTTACTACTTTATGCTTCTCAAGTTTTTGTCCGCTTGTCAGTAGTCACTGGATATGTAGACCTGGAGTACTGTTTGTGTTGGCTAGCGGCCAGAATCACATGGGCACAAGTCATTCTTTGGAACTAAGTTAAGTGGTTTTCTTGAAAACCTATATTATCTCTATTTCTAAATAATTCAATTGTATTGAAAAAACTAAAAACTGAAAAGCCTTTCAATATTTTTTTATAAAATTCCTGTTTTTTAAGTTTTGCAGAACAAATACCTACTAATCACTAATCATATTTTTTATGGGACCATCTTGGGATCATTCATACAATAAATAGTAAAAGAATCTTTGGAATCGGTTTACAACTGACCAAGAAACTGCCGAACATACATAAAACAAAACATATAACAGCCAACCACAAAACACCCTCCTTTTTTTAAAGTCAGTTAAAAAGTAAATGGTTTATTGATTAATTAATTAAAAATTAAAATCATTTATTTCAGACAATTGATCAGACATAGATTACATTATCACACACATTTATCATTATTACATTTATATATTTAATTAGGTACGGTCTACGAAAGTAGTTCTAAACTGTCGTTGTAATTATGCCCCACAAACACGCCACGCAGCTCGTTCCAGATAAAGTAAAGTCATACGCGTGTAGCTTAGCCCACCGCTGGACTGCTCTACCCCAAAACTCTTTAACGGTACCTGCGTGCCCACACGTCGCCTTTTGGGCAAGATCACGTCATAAAACGTCTGTTTATGGAATAGGCAAAGAGGCTACTTTGTTTGCAATAGGTTTAGTTAAAAACCTGCCAGTTTTGTTCATTTCAAGCAACTTGCTCTTATTTAACTTACCGCTACCGCTGGTAGCAAATACCGTCTTTGTCCGAAAAGGCTTCCATGATGACGTTTTTGTGTCCATCAAAATAATGACTAGAAATTCTTAGACCTGACTAAGTTTTGTTTGATATCTATTAAAGCTCACTTTTTCATAAAAAGTAAGATTATGAAATAACCCGAAAGGACCTAATAATGTTAGAATACGTGTAAAGAAAACGATTTAAAAAAAACATACAACACACAAAATTTTAGAACAATGTCACTATGTTCATAGGGTGTCACCCCTCACGTCCAGAATCACCCCCTTTGGTATAGTAGGTACACATGCTACGTGGCACCCTGTATAGGTACGACTCTATGGTACAAGTTGTATGATCCCATGGTGTGGTTGATGATCACTAAAATGACGAACTGAGAAACTTTATACACAATTTTGATACACAAACTTTATACACAAACTTGATACACAAACTTTATACACAAACTTTATACACAAACTTGATACACAAGCTATTGCATTACAAATTGATTCAGCTAAACTGAGTGAGCCTTCTTTTTCTAGTTATTTGTGCATTTAATAACGATTTCTTTGCTCACTATCTTTTAGTTGAGAGATATTCTTCCGTCCAAAGTCAAATGGTAGATTTTGACGATGTTTTCAAGTTAGATTAGTGAGCAGCGACTAATTTCTGGGGAGGTGGGGGGAGGTCCAGCAGTGACCGGGACTGGCTTTGGACGATGATGAGGTCATTAGGTTTTGTCGAATATAGTTACCCATTTTCGACTTTTGTGTCGTTGACAACCTTTGCACTATCTGCCGATACAATCGCGAAACTAAGGGTCAGGTTGAGGTACTGAGTAATCAAACCACAACCGATGAAGACGACCTAGTGGCGCATCTATGGCGAATGTCCGCCTGCGACTCAGGAGATCGTGAGTTCAATTCCCGCCTCGGGAGTACAAATATGTGTTTCGGGCGTTTTCTATGCATAGAAAAATATCCATCTATTTATGTAGTATTTTTTTTATTTATAACTAGAACGATTAAACTTAACCAATTACACAAGTTACTTAAGATTACAAATTATACAAAAATAATACAAAAATCATTGTCTCTTGTTTCACGACTCCACTGTCGCTACAGTTTTTATGTCATCGAACCATCGTGGTTTGGGTCTCCCTGAGTTCCTGCTTCCTACGCGAGGTCTCAACTCCGTCAGTATGCGTTTGCGGCTCCATCTATCATCTAAGCATCGCATGAGGTGTCCGGCCCATCGCCATTTCAGCATTAGTACTTATTATTAATTTCCAATCAGCGGCTGTAGTGGCAGTGCAAACAAACAGTTTGCGCAAGCGCATGCAAGGAGTAGAAAGTAGAAAGTGAAACCGCGAGGACCTCACCCACGCCTGTGAGAAGAGCTGCTCCAGTTGGACAGAATTGCTGTTCTATTTTCAAACTAAAGGTGGTCGCAGATCAAAGGCGCACTGCTACCGCTCAGTACAAATAATTGAATTCAAATTATGGGCTTTAACACCAAATATTTCGATGCAATTCATATTGACTGCATCAGATGACAGACAGCTCGCGGGCCAATCTTTTGAAGCTTGTGGGAAGCCATTTTGTCACTGTAAAAAGTATCTAAAGTTTAATCCACTTTTGTACTGCATGGTAGCGGCGTTGATTAATGTGTGCAGTGCTTAAGGCTCGAATTTTTAAACAGTTTAAAAGAGTAGAACGAATATCCTTCGTCTTTTTTCCTAGTAGTCTCAATCGCGGAGTCTTCAAATCCAGAGTAAATAAGTTCCTCCTGGGGAAGGGTGCTCCTCTTACTCAGGGCTTCTCCTCGCTCTTTATCTCGACAAACGCTTTCAATTACAATAAAAAAAAATGCTAAAGACAATTTGATCAGCTAAATTGAGTTCAAAGTTTCCATGCAAGCTGATATAAAAGGTTTTTGAACTCAGGTGCTCAACATAGAAACAAATTAGAACCAGTATTTATAATTGAACAATTGAGCTAACTGCAAACAATCTAGAGGTGAAGTAACGCGGATTAGCACTAGTTATCACTGAAATAAATTTAGAATATCTGCACCGGCAGTTACATTTTTGCTATTTCTCGTAGACACTCGCAGGCAAAGAGGCCCGTTGAAATCTCTTGTTATAAAAGCTTAATGCAGTCGAAAGAGGTAGTTAAGTAAACAAATAAGTAAAATGTAAGTACCTACATTGACTGTTTCGTTGAAAGATCAACAAATTAAGTGCATTAAAATAAATTATATAAATAGTTTGTGCGTAGGCGTTTACTTTCATTTATCGGAGAGTAGACAGGTATCTCGTTTACTTTCATTCATCGGAGAGTAGACAGGTGTCTCGTTTACTTTCATTCATCGGAGAGTAGACAGGTGTCTCGTTTACTTTCATTCATCGGAGAGTAGACAGGTGTCTCGTTTACTTTCATTCATCGGAGAGTAGACAGGTGTCTCGTTTACTTTCATTCATCGGAGAGTAGACAGGTGTCTAGTTTACTCTCATTCATCGGAGAGTAGACAGGTGTCTTATTTACTTTCATTCATCGGAGAGTAGACAGGTATCTCGTTTACTTTCATTCATCGGAGAGTAGACAGGTGTCTCGTTTACTTTCATTCATCGGAGAGTAGACAGGTGTCTCGTTTACTTTCATTCATCGGAGAGTAGACAGGTGTCTCGTTTACTTTCATTCATCGGAGAGTAGACAGGTGTCTAGTTTACTCTCATTCATCGGAGAGTAGACAGGTGTCTTATTTACTTTCATTCATCGGAGAGTAGACAGGTTTCTCGTTTACTTTTATTCATCGGAGAGTAGACTGGTGTCTTATTTACTTTCATTCATCGGAGAGTAGACAGGTGTCTTATTTATTTTCATTCATCGGAGAGTAGACAGGTGTCTTATTTACTTTCATTCATCGGAGAGTAGACAGGTGTCTCGTTTACTTTCATTCATCGGAGAGTAGACAGGTGTCTTATTTACTTTCATTCATCGGAGAGTAGACAGGTGTCTTATTTACATTCATTCATCGGAGAGTAGACAGGTGTCTCGTTTACTTTCATTCATCGGAGAGTAGACAGGTGTCTTATTTACTTTCATTCATCGGAGAGTAGACAGGTGTCTTATTTACTTTCATTCATCGGAGAGTAGACAGGTGTCTTATTTACTTTCATTCATCGGAGAGTAGACAGGTGTCTTATTTACTTTCATTCATCGGAGAGTAGACAGGTATCTCGTTTACTTTCATTCATCGGAGAGTAGACAGGTGTCTCGTTTACTTTCATTCATCGGAGAGTAGACAGGTGTCTTATTTACTTTCATTCATCGGAGAGTAGACAGGTGTCCTATTTACTTTCATTCATCGGAGAGTAGACAGGTGTCTTATTTACTTTCATTCATCGGAGAGTAGACAGGTGTCTTATTTACTTTCATTCATCGGAGAGTAGACAGGTGTCTTATTTACTTTCATTCATCGGAGAGTAGACAGGTGTCTCGTTTACTTTCATTCATCGGAGCGTAGACAGGTCGTTTTGTCTCGATTCTCAACTCAACCTACATCACTACGAAATGTACAATGTTAACCCGTCATTATGTAGGAAACGTTAAATATAGCTATGAATAAAATCTACAGTCATATACAAAATCATTAAAACTAGGCTTACTATAATTGATATATTAGGTCCTTACATATGAAATTGGCGTTTTGTATGGGAGGAACAAAAAGTCGAATATTTTTTAATATAATATATTTAATTAATCAAAGTATGAACCATTATTTTCTATGCACTTTTGCCATCTTATAGGTAGTTCATTGATCCCTTTACTAAAAAAACCAGTCGGACGGGAATCAATAAAATCTTTGAAGGCGATTTGGACTGCCCCATCGGAGTTGAATTTTTTCCCTTGCAAGAAGTTATCCAAATTTCGAAAAAAATGGTAATCTGTTGGAGCAAGGTCCGGGGAGTACGGAGGATGTCTTAGACTTTCCAATTGAAGCTCTTCTAATTTAGTAGCCGTCTGTTGCGCAGTGTGTGGTCTAGCGTTGTCGTGAAGCAGCAGTGGCGTGGAGCGATTGACCAGCCTAGGTTGTTTAGCCGCTAGCTTTTCCATCATGGTTTGCAATTGCTGACAATAGACATCAGCCGTAATAGTCTGGCCAGATTTGAGAAAACTGTAATGAACAATACCGGCACTAGTCCACCAAACGCTTACAAGTAACTTTTTTGGGGTTAATTTTCGCTTGGGGCAGGATTTGGCTGGCTGGCCAGGATCCAACCATTGCGCTGAGCGCTTCCGATTATCGTAAAGAACCCATTTTTCATCACAGGTAATGATTCGGTTTAAAATACCTTCATTATTGTGCCGGTTTAGTAATGTAACGCAGCAGTCGACGCGCGTTTGCCGGTTTGCTTCAGTCAATTCGTGAGGTACCCACCTTTCAAGCTTTTTAATCTTCCCAATTTGCTTCAAGTGAATTAAAACAGTTTTATCACTAACATCGCAGCCTGCAGCTAACTCGGACGTGGTTTGCGATGGATCCGCTTCCACAATAGCCTTCAACTCTTCATTATCAACTTGAGTCTCAGGCCGTCCACGGGGCTTGTTCTGCAGGTCAAAATTTCCAGAACGAAAACGTTGGAACCAAAAACGAACTGTGTTTTCTTTTGCAACACGACCGCCATACACATCATTCACCCTTCGAGTTGTTTCCGCAGCACTAGTGCCACGGCGGAACTCGTACTCGTAAATAATGCGATATTTTAAGTTTTCCATTTTGTAAAATGAGTGACGCAAACAGAAAAAAACAGAAGAAAAAAAACAAATGAATGACGATCATCGAAGCACAAATACATGAGTCTATAGCTGTACAAATTTGAATTTGGAATTCCTTACCAAAGAGGAGAAATTTGTGATTAAAGTGGCCAGTACGAAAAACGCCAATTTCATATGTAAGGACCTAATATTTCACGAAACAAAGAACCAGATACAAATAGGGGAGACACCGCGCTCGTATTACTTTCCAAAGTCTTCATACAAAAGATCTCAACGCGCGCCAGCGCCTACGAAAGTGCTATGAGTTTTGATACTTCTGCCCAAACACCCTGCTTGCTATGTTTAAACTCATCATAAGAGGCTGAATCTGAATATAATAAGATACCTAGACCTTTATCATCATCATCATAATACAGAACCTAGAAATAGGTACTCATAAGTGAGGCCGCACACCGAATACATTTGTATTGCGACAACTGTAGCGAGACATTCGAAACGCGACACATTTATCGCCCCCCTATCTAGGCACAACCACTCACACCTAGGACTATTTGTAGGTACACTACTAAAAATTTGTCCTTGGTATGCGTGTTTGCGCGCAGATATACATACGGGGGCGCCAGACACTAGGTACTAAAAATATCCTTGTCCTTGGTGTGTGCGCAAGCACGGACACCAAGGGCATAGTTTTAGCGAGGTATACGGGGGGTGATAAATGTGTCGTGTTTCAAATGTGGCGCTACAAAATTGTCGTGATGTAAGTGTACGTTTGGTGTGCCGCCTCACTTATATTATGTAGATTTTCGACTTCTTGTATTATAGATAGTATTATACTGGTTGTAGGAATTCTGATTACGTGTTGGCCGGCCGCACAGGACTTAAGGTACCTTGTTAAAGTAAAGAGCATTTATTGAAAGACGGGACGCGTTCGTCGAGTGACAAAGTTTAAATTGATAGTGCAGCAGCTAAACTATTTACTAGCCAAACTCGATGTAGAATGTTTGTAAACAAACCGCCCTTATTTAACCTAAAATTCACTCTGTTGCCGTGTCTTTTTATACGTAATTTACATTACTTCTCGATTTGAGATCCTTCCTTCAATAAATATAATTTCTAGTTCTAATTTGTTTTTATTATTATTCGATTATAAATATAATATCTGAAACTCGACGCCAAGCAAGTGAGTTTTAGTTATTTGTGTTGTGGTTTTTATACAAACATTCTACATCGATTTTGGATGTGGTATAGTAGCATAATAGTAGTAATGTCAGCCAGACTCTCTGTCAGACTGACCTGCCATTATTATATTTTGTAGGTAGATGTAAAATAGGTAAAAAAAACGGTGAATAATAGGTAATGTTCAAAAGGCAGTCTACTCATCACAAGTTAAGTGTTGTTTCCCGCAAGTAGGTGGCATGGAGTTCGGCGCCGAGCTGGGGCTTCGACCACGCGTCGTCATGTGCGCGCTCGCAGCGCTCCAACCGCGCGCGTGCGCTGCACGACGCGCCTTGCGACCTGACGCGCAACTCCTACTGCAATACCCCGGGGACGTACTACCCTTGGCATGCTATTCGAAGATTTGTGAAGGAGAATCAGGTAAGAGAATCAGGCTCTACCGCTTTTATAATCAAATGGCTTTAAATATTGGGCACCAATAAACCTCGTTCTGCCAGAAAAATAAATACCACAAAAAACCCCCCAGAGCACTTTTTTACTTGAAATATATCTTATTTATAAAATTTTGTGGTGATGTTGCTGCCATTACTAGTGGCTGTTTGTTGCCAACCACTATCGTGTTTACACCTAAAGTCCTAAATAATCCGATACCGTTGCAGAGATGCATAAATCATTCAATTCTCAAATTCCAGGGTCTGATGAAGCGGATGTACGGCAACGAGAGACACATATCTGTGCTAAAGGCTGAACTGGACAACTACATCGAACAAGATGAAGAGGACATGGTGAAAGCTACACTCATGTATACCAAGACTACGCACGGACGAGCCTTAAAGGACAGACCACACTTCAGACCTATCCAGAACGATAGAAACAAGAAAAACGACACTCTAAATGTTAAACCTCTAGAAAACCAAGATATTAAAGTCAATGACACTAAAGCCAATATAACTGAATCAACCAAAATAGAAATCAGCAATGAAACCGTCAACGAAGACAAAGGAATCACTTACAAAACTAAATTAGAAAGCATTGCTAACATTGAGATAAACCACCTCGACCCTGAAGTTATAACGCTAGATGCTATTATCAAACAAAGCATAGAGACTAACAGCATTTATCCTAAATCCAGTGACAGCAAAATAGAGGCTCTGGACTCAAAGAACAATACTGACAAGAACTCTACAACAACTGAAAACTCTAACGTTACTGAAACCACAACTGATGCTTTAGAGGACTCTACAACCGAGGGGAAAGAAGCGTCAAAGAACAGTGACTTCTCTACCCTTCCACCGACTCTACTCTTCTCTGAGAAGATTAAAGTGGATAGGGTGGATACGAAGGTAAATGAAAAGAAGGAAGAGTTTTATCAGAAGCCAAATCATCAACATCAGGAATCGCAGAGGCCCTCGATGATCAAACTGGGTGGAGCGTAAGTAATCTCCAAAAATATTGTCGTTAGTCACATGTACTAAGTAGCATACTATTGAGACTGATAATGCAAGGGGTGCTGGGTTAGAAAATGTATAGGTTTACTTATCAATTTATCATGTTCTTAACTCAGCTTAGAAGAATAATGAACAAATTATGTTTGGGGATTTTCTTATTGATGACAATAAGAAAATCCCTAAACATAATTTATCATCACTCATGTGATGGACGAATTTTGATAAACTTTGGTATCATGAAAGTGTCTCTACCTGTGCCTCATCTTTAGTCTCATTTAGAACCAATTCTGTCTCTTTGTTCCAGCAACGCGTGTGAATCCCGAGAGATCATCGATGCTCCGTTCTGGGCGAACAGCACGCGGGGCGAAGTCCTGGTGCTGCTGAACATGTGGCCCTACGAGCAATTCATCCACCAGGAGATGTGTGTGCACGAGCGGAAGCAAATGTATTGTAGAGAAGGCTGCAGGTAGGTCTAAGGATATTAGTCAGTTAATAAGAAAATATCTCTAAGTGTCACACAAAATCTTGACCAACATCTTGTATTATTTTAATCTTCATCAATTAGTGTGAGTTGTGATTTGACCAAATTAAATTGAAAATTGAAATTTAACTGAAATTTGAGGAAAATCAAGGCTACGGGATTCCTCATAATGTATGATGAGAAGACTTATCATGCAAATCATGAAATCGCTGCCTCTATCAACTTGAGTGAATATTCGTTACACATCGGGCTGACTTTTGAGGGCATTTAGTTCGATATTTCCTTTGAAACCTCTAAAATCCGCAATAATCCGCTACCTTTGCCCACTAAATAATGCACCCTAGGTCCTGTGCTGGCTCTAAAATGCCCTGTAGGTAGATATATATGTATATTAATGTGGGTTAGAAGGGACTCCATATCGTTGTAAGGAAATCAAGATACCTACCTAGAAGTAGGTATTATCTGACCCACTCAATTGATTCTAATTCTGATGTTTCCTACACAGATGCGAGCAACAGTACCGCCTTCACCGCCTGCTTGCCTACGACCCCCGAAACGAATGCCGCGGCATCTTCGCGGACTGGTTCCGCTTCCCCGCGTGTTGCACTTGCCGCTGTTATGACGTGCCCATCGAGTTCCGCGCCAGGTGGGTTCCTTTCCTACATACATACCGCCTGCTAGTTAAGTACCGTCTACTAGCCTACTACTACTGGGTTAGGTACAAAGACATGATTCTTTCCCCATAGGCAAGGTTAGATAATTGGAAGTAGATACAGAGAAAGAACACCTCTTTTGGAAGCTGCAATTCTTCGCGTTTTACTGGTTTTGGAAATATGAGGAAGTTTGTTGTAAGTACTGCTGCTAAGCTGGATGCCTGTGAAATATTTTACATGATAATCCAGCGTAGTGTCGTCGTCGTAGCACGTGCTACGAAAGCACGTGCTACGACAAAATAATAAGTAGGTATCCATTCAGAAATTATGGGGAGGAGTATGGGAAAGTTCTATGAAATTAAAAAGAAATAGCTCATCTATAATGTAGTGAAAACAGCATCTTGGTACGTCATCTAGTTCCAGAGCTAAGAGGAATCTAGTTATTTGAAAGAAAAAAGTAGGAGCGTGATAAAATATTTTGTAAAATGTATTCTACGTGGGTTCGGCGCGTAGCATCGTTCGTTCGTAGCAAAGGCTACGAAATTCTACTATAAAATAATAATGATTCTCGTGGAGGATGAAGGGAGAAAGGTATATAAAATTGTGATATTATAACAGAGGAAAGAAGGCTTACTCACACTTTTATCTGTATAGTTTAAGTAATAGTAGGTTAAGTTTTAAATGTACAACCATTTTAAAATTGAAAAGCAAACCTTGTGTGGGTTTGCTTTTTGAGTTTTGTAGGTGGGTAAATAAGATGAATAATAGAGAGGTCTTATTTTCCCTTGTATTGGTAGTTGTCTAAACAATCCCCTCCCATATAGAATCTAGTTAGATCCTGGCTGAAGTTTGACTTAGTTGAAGAAACGATACAATATTTTTTTTTTTTTTTTTTAATTTAAAACTCTTTATTGACAAAGAAAATTACAATTCAATAATAAAAACAAATTAGAACTAGTATTTACAATTGAAACAACTAAGCTAACTGCAGACTGTTGCAAACAATCTACAGGTAGCTCAACTGATCCATATCAATACCAGTCGGAAGCGTCCCCAAGACGCTGGCTGCATTGCCCCGGTATGGCAATGCTGATGCGCTGCGCCAAATAAATAATAAATTGACAACCGAAGTGGCGCGGCGGGCGAAGGTCCGCTTGCGACGCAGGAGGTTGCGGGTCCGATTCCCGCCTTGGAACAAATGTTTGTACGATCTGCAAATATTTGTTCCGAGTGTTCTGTGTATTTTCTATGTACATATAATAAAAAATACCATCTATCTATGCAATATATTGTATTGCATTAAGTATAATCAGTCATCTAGTGCCCATAACACAAGCTCTGCTTAGCTTGGGGCTAGATGATGTTGTGTGGGTTGTCCAGCATTATTTATTATACGAATTCATTACGGATGTAAGCGGGTTAACTACGAACCTTATTTGTGTGGGAAGAACATTATTGATTTAATTTGTTTTGTTGCAGGTCTCCGCGAATCCTGCGGCCGCAGTACGATGAAAACATAAAGCGGGTGTTGTATGAGGACGTGGCCAGAGACTGGTACACCACCTCGGTGTTCGATGATGAGGAACAAGACGATTTGTATTGATTGAAGAAGTAGCTCCTGGTCAAATCAGTTTATTGAAACACGAGTTGTAGATAGCTACTGAGGTATATGGTGACTTTTGAATATAATTCTTAACATTCACTGTTAGTAAAAAACCAGATTTTAGGTAGGTATCTACCATTCGTAATTAGTTATGCCTAATACAATAAATAACCCAACCCACCTCGACCGAGACAATAGCGAAATGTAGGGAAATTATGGAAATATGGATTGATTTTATTTTATGAACAGTGGCGTTCATCGTTAGCTGGCAGGTGCCAAGTCTCGTAATTACATCAGTTTTGGTTCCATATTTTGTTATTTTATAATAATAAGCATTTATTTCAGTACAAGGGATGTACCCTTGTCCATATGACAAAAGCAAATATAGAATAGAATAGAACATAATAAACATGAACATATTTGTAGGTACCTATGTATGTAGTAGGTACCTACATTGTTACTTTTGATTCCCACTGTGATGCACAGACAACCAATGTCGAAAGAAACAATTATCTGGGCATTCAGTGATCCTATTCTTTGAAGCCCTTAATCGTGTCCAAGTGTGTAAAGGACAGACTCGGGCTAGGAGTAGATATAGCGAAGAAGTGGGGCACACACATTTAAATAAAACAGCTTACAATCTTTATTTTACAGAAAGATTCTTCGACAAGGCCGCCTTTGTAGGTACTTCGTCTACTCTTAGCATCTATTTCTGTATTGTTTTCTTTCTTTGTGTGGTACAATATAGAATTATATATCTATCTATTCTTCTTATATAGGTAATAGGTCTGTTTAATATTTTGTTATCATATCTACAACACGCACCTGGCGATCGTGACGTGACACGATCCCTCTGCTCTTCACAGGGGGCAAATTCTCGCCAATTTATCACTCGATAAATATAAAAAAAAACTGTCAAATTTGACAGATCTTTCATATAAAAACTGTCAAGCTTGATAGTTCTTTTGATAATTAACGAGTGATAAATTGGCGAGAATTTGCCCTCTGAACCAGTGCTGGGTGGACACACCAGTGCGCACCCAGCACAATGCTGAGTGAAGGCCATATTTCCCATAAACACTGCTACGCACAAAGTAAATTTATTTTGTAACGTAGGTAGTATAAATTAACATAGTATTAAGGCTAATTGTGTATAGTAGTTTTAAGGTAAATAAAATATTATCATATTTTTCTGTAATCATCATAGAAATCGACTTCAAACGTAACAGAGGAGGGGTCAGCTTACAATGACCGTCACTGTACTATAGGTTATGAAATGTACCTATCTTAGGTAGGTAGGCTTTTAGTTTCAAGTATTAAATAGGTAGGTAAGTATTTTCTTTTAAATTAAAAGGATGGAGAGCTCTTATGTAAATAGGAATTTAACTTATTGTAAGGCTAGTGAAAAGATTTTATACTTTTTTTATTACAAAGGAATAATCTGAGAAAACGTTTGTTATTTATTTAGAGAGTTTAAATAAAATATACCGATTACAATCCCAGACAACACATTTTTGTATTCCTAAAACTGCCTTGCTACTTACTTAAATACCCTTTGGAGCGTGACACGCGTGCGGGTACTTTCGTGCTAATAATAAGGAAAATTTATAAGACTTTCTGGTGGCTGACAAAATATAGTACGAAGACTAAGAAATAAACAAGATCCGTCAAGTACGAGTGTGACTCGCGCGCCGAGAGTTTAGAATGTTTGTCAATTAAAGGTTCAAATATGTACTATATGTAGGTAACTACCGAGTAATCTTTCCTAAATAATGAATACCTAAAAATTGTACGTAGGTCTAGGTACCTACATTTCCGATGAATTAAGTAATGGTATTTTTTTCTACTTTATTCAAAATATTTCAAGAAGTATGAAACCTACAGAAACTTGAAAAACTGTTATGTCCATCACATTAAAAAATAAAGCTGCCTACCTACTGTCTGCTTGTATTTGTGTCTATGTACCTATGTACATGTACCTAAATGTACCTACTTACTTATTAGTTCTTGTCAAACCTGTAGGTATGTAGGGTAGACTGGGTACGGTTGTGCCAATTTTCATTTGATCGCCCATAATTTCATTAGTATTCCAGTAAGCTGGAAGCAAGATTTTTTTATAGTGAAATTGACATTGGTCTACGTATAAATACTACAATACAGGTAGCTCAACTGATCCATAACAAAACCAGTCAATAATGTGATAGATATACCAAAAAACATATTTTTTTAAGTAACTCTCTACCTTCAATTATCACGTGACACTTCGTAGTAGTTCGTCGTACTTAGTAGGTACTATTGATTTGCAAAAAAATATTGTTTGGCTTACAAAATCCATCATTGACATCGATGAAAAATGTTGGTGCAACACTATATACAATACTTAAAAACGTTTTTAGGGGATGCTTAATATGTCCTTTCTCTAACGCTTGTCCATTATAGGTACTCCCCTTCGTATCGTACTCCCGAATTGAAGTTGCGGACCATCGATCAGGGAAACGGTGATTTTCTTCGTCCTAGTTGCGGACTTTCAATTCAACTGGCAAGCTCTTCTGTTTGTCATGTTCAAACTCAACCAAATGTCAAATGAAATAAATCGAACGCGACGATGTGACGCGCGGATTCGAATTCGGATCAGGGACCATTCCAGAGAGTGTGGCTTAGATGAAGGTCACGTGGACCACATTTTATTCAGCTGCCCCATTGTTTCTCTTTCTTTAAACGATTCCCTTCCCCCTGAAGTCCCCCTTCCAACTTCTATGAAATGTATTTTATTTCTATGCTTTTCCCCTAAAATTAACTAAGCCATTTGTAAATTTGTTTAAATGGTGTGAGCGCGCGCCTGTAAAGTAGCCATTTGTACAGTAGTAGTAGCTCCTTTGTGTTTATTTATTGTAAATTTAATTATTCTGCAGTTTTGAGTTATTGGAGCACTGCTTCCTTATGTTCTGTTTTGTAGTTTTGAGATGTTTTTTTTTGGTCGGAATGAATGTTTTTCTTTTGTAAATACTATTAAGTAAATAATATTATGTTAAATAATGCGCAATCCTTGCTTGTGATGCTGTCATGACATGAGACGGACATTGGCGAAATTGCGGCAACCCAGTCGCAGAAGCCATCTGACAAGAAGAAGAAGAAGAAGAAAAAGATGCGACGCGCGACGCTTTAGTATAATTTTTCAAGCAATTTTTTAATATAATTCTCAAGTGTTTTATACATTCGATCTGAAATTAGTGAGTTCTTAGCCAGTTCATTCAAGTTCGAATAATTTAGTTTCTAGACAATCATCCACCATGACGGGACGTGGTAAAAAGACGGCGGCGGCGCCTAAGAAAAAAGCAAATGGTTATAAAATGCCGGCATCAATTCCCGCGGGGGAGGTGATCCACGATACTTTGATGAAGAAGAAGTGGCGAATAGGCCCTTCCATCGGCGTCGGGGGCTTTGGGGAAATATACTCCGCCTGTGAACATGAAAACTCGCCAAAAAAGGGGTCGAGCTATCCGTTTGTTGTCAAGATTGTAAGTTTTATCCCTGAAATCTAGCCTAAACATGCCTTAAACTCTTTAGAAGACTTAAACTGTATGTGAAATATAAATAAATAAATCAAGAAGTCTGAGAACAACCATCTGTTTCAATGTTTAACATCTGTCAGCTGCTAAGTAAATATGTAATTATTTTCAGGAACCACATGAAAATGGACCTCTCTTTGTGGAAAAACATTTTTATATCAGAAATACAAACAAAGATGATAGTAAGTCAAATGCCTCTTTGAGACTGTACAAAGGTTTAGAACTGAAATAATAAAAACATAGTTTAATCAATAATTCTAATCACATCTTGCAAACTAAGTTTCAACTTGGATCTTTTCAGTTAAAAACTTCATGAAAGCGAAGAAGCTGTCAAGCCTGGGCATGCCTCTGTACTTTGGCAACGGCTCGCATGACTTCAAAGGGGAGAAGTACAGATACCTAGTGCTGGAAAGGTATGGCAAGGATGTCTGGAGCCTTTTCAAGGATGCTGGTCGCGCCTTTTCCACAGCTGCAGTATTTCAACTGGGCTTGCAGATGGTAAGGCTGTGTGCACATTACACTACTATGTAAGATGTCAGTGCGGACTACAGTTCCCTACTTAGAATTAGAAGGGTTTTTGGATGACCTGTTGGCCAGAGACACAGCAGGTGGCATTTTTGATACTCCACATGCCATGTTGGTCCATTCTGCAAATATGAGATCACTTCTGTTATGTCAGTAAGTGACGCGTCTGATGCAACTTTGTGATAAGGTTGTTCGTTTCATACAATCTGTGACCTGAAACTTCGTTTCAAAGTAGGCCAGGTGTCCATGAAACTTTTGAAAACTCAAAACATTTAAATTGTTGTTTATACATACTCATTTATTGATAATAATATTACATATCAGACACATTATAAATTTTAGTACAATGGTACATATTATTTAAGTACTTCTTATAATAATAATATCATAATTTATTCAAGTCAAAGGTGATTACTCAATCAACCACTTTTTTAGTTTGTTTTTGTAAGATGGCGTTGAGCTGGCACTTATTACACTGTTTGGCAGTCTGTTGTAGACAGTAGGAGCCATTACGTTCACCAGCCTTGACGTCTTTTCCAGCCACCGCGAAAAAGCACTCAGCATCTGAGCTTTGCGCGTGCTATATTTATGGCTATCTCCTCGTCTTGCGAACGTAGCTAAGTTCTCCCTTGCGTACAGTGCTGCCTGGAATATTACCATCGCGGGGACGGTAAGTATCCCCAGGGATTTGAAGTAGGGCTGGGTGGATGTTTCCCTTGACACTCGCACCATGGCTCGATGCCGTATTGCAGCTGTGAGTGGACCGACGCGAAGTACAGGCTCCTGACCATGTGTTCAGGCAAAATCGCAGAAATCCGCCACAGTGCAAAGCTGGCCCGATCCATTTTCTCACTTAGCTTCTCTATGTACCACTCCCATGTCAGTGCACCGTCCTGTTGGAAGCCAAGGAAAGTTGTACAATGAACTTGTTCTTCGCGTACCACACCTATATCTACCGAAAGCTGTCTGTACTTCCGACCTGAAAGACTGAAGTGCACGAAGTGGGTCTTGCCACCATTCAGTATCAGTCTGTTGGCTTCGAACCACCCGTTCAGGTTCGACTTGAGCAGGTCGACGGTCGGCGCGGTAACCATTCCTGCGATGTCGTTGGCATACATAAGCACGTGACCCTGCCTTACGCAGCTTGGCGGGTCGTTGAGTAGCACCGAGAACAATATGATCGATACGGAGGATCCTTGGGGCAACGCCGATCTGCGTGGTGAGTGACTTTGATCTTATGCCACCTCCGCATCCGACTACGACTTGGCTTCTTCCCGACATGTACTCACTCAGCAGTCGTAGCGCTGGGCCCTCGATACCGTAGTACTTCATTTTGGCGGCGAGTACGCGGTGGTCGGCGATGTCGAACGCCTTTAAGAGGTCTCAAAAGATGACAGCCACTTGTACCTGCCTCTCCTGCGCCTCCATGACCATCCGCTCGAGCTCCCGCGCCATCGCCGTCGTGGATCGGCCGTCGCGGTAGGCGTACTGCCGCTCCGACAGGACGTCGCTCTCCGCTAGGTATTCTATCAGGCGCGCGCTCTCACCATACTCGAACACTTTTGCAATGCACGGTATTATTGATACGGCCCGGTAGCTATTGATGTTTACTTGCTTACCCTTACCTTTATACAGCGGGGAGACTTTTACCTGTTTCAAGGCGGTTGGAATTTGCCGTGTCTCACACATTCGTTGTATAAGCACGATAGAACGCGCGCTAGAGTTAAGAGTTATCTAATGATCTTATCTAACCAAATCATGGATACTTTCAGCTGGATGTTCTAGAATACATCCACAGTCGAGGCTACGTCCACGCTGACATAAAAGGTGCCAACATACTCATGGGCATGAAAAAAGGCAATGAGAATCAGGCCTACCTTGTAGACTTCGGGCTCGCTACAAGAGTGAACGAGAAAGAGTTCAAACCTGATCCAAAGTGTGCTCACAATGGAACTATTGAGTATACAAGCAGGGATGCCCATTTGGGAGGTGGGTTTAGCTATATCTTTGGATAGTTCTCATTATACAAATGTAGTTCAAAACAGTATATTTTTAATTTTTTATCAGACAATAGGTTCACATATTTTCCCAATAGTAGTCAAATAGCCATAATGATTTGCTCCATACTGTTTTTCCTGGTATTCCAGTGGCGACCATGCGGGGAGACCTGGAGATCCTGGGATATAACATGCTGCAGTGGATAATCGGAGAGCTGCCGTGGGAGAAAGCGCTCAAGCAGCCCAAGGTGGTGCAGACCTTGAAGGAAGACTTCTTAAAGAATGTCAGGAGCAGGATCACTAAGGACTATCCTAGTGTACCTGGTAAGTAAGATCCATTTGATTTCTGTAGATATTAATGAAATGACTAGTCAATGAGGCTTCCAACTCTGTTTCTATGGAAACATTTAAAGGTTATTTCTATCCCATGGGAATTGATTTATGGAATAAAAATAAAGCCAAAAATATGAAAAGTAAAGCCTATGTTTTATTCCTGGTCTAGACCTACATCTCTGGAGACTTTCAGCCCAAACTGTTTATAGTGTTTTTGGCGTGAAGATCATCATCATTTATAATATAAGTGTAGTATGATTTATTTAAATGCGGCAATGGCCTTTATTAACAAAGAAAATTACAATCAAATTATAACTAGTATTTACAATTGAAACAATTAAGCTAACTGCAGACTGTTGCAAACAATCTACAGGTAGCTCAACAGATCCATATCAATACCAGTCGGAAGCGTCCCCAAGACGCTGGCTGCATTGCCCCGCTGTATGGCAATGCTGATGCGCTGCGCCAGATATCCGCCAGCTCTCGGGTCACGCGTCGCGTCGACCAGACGCTCAGATAACTTTTTAAAAACCCGGAGAGCCTCTATGTATGATTGAGCACTTGAGAGGGTAGTCACATCATATTTTGTTGGTTTCAGATGCCTTAATAAAGTTCTTCGAACATGTTAACTCCATGAAGCCCAAAGACACGCCAGACTACGCCAAGTGCCAGACACTATTCCAGAACTACCTGAAGAGTGTTGGCAAGACCAGGACCAGTAAAATAGAGTTCACAGCCAATAAGAAAGTCACGACTAAACGCGAAGCTGTCGAGGACGCTCCGAAAGTTAGAAGAGGCAGGAAACTCAAGGTTCCTGAACCTCGGAGTGATGATGAGAATGAAGAACCAGACAATGGTGATGAAGTAACTCCCAAAGCAACAAGAAAAGGCAGAAACCCCAGGATAGTGGAAGAAAGCGACGAAGACGAACTAAGCGATGCCGAACCAACAAGAAACCTAAAAAGGACAATAGAACCAGATGCAGTCACCAGAATCAAAAAGATAAAGCTTACTCCAATATCCACACCACCTACTAAGAAAAACCACGCAAACATAGCGACGCAAACCTCGATAGAAAAGAGAAAAAGTCCTCGACATGAGAAGAAGGAAGTCTCCTTCGACAGTCCCATTTGCGAAATCATCAGCAGTAGTAAGGAAACATCCAAGAACAACAGCCAAGGCAACTCCAGCGCTGACATTTTTGACGACTCCTTCGTTATTGAGGAGAAAAAGGTGAAACCAAAACGAAAACTCCTTTCAAACGAGAAGTTTACGGTAAAGAAAGTTGTAACAAAAAAGACCACAGTATTGAAGCCAAAAAAGAAGGCGAAAATTGAAGGCAAATCGTGGAAAGATTGTCCCACCATTATGAATGGTCGGTCGCCGCCATAAGATACTTTCGAATGCACTTAGAAATAATGTTAATCACAAGGCGTAAGTTATTTGGGACTCACAATCTGTGAGTAATGTTTAAAGTAATGCGTCAGTAAGGCGTAGTACGTTTTATACTTCTACTCGTTAATAATAATAATTATGTAGAATCCTACTAATATTATAGAAGCTAAAGTTTGCGCCGCTGTGAAGATGAGATGTTTGTGCGAAGACCGCCAAAACTATGTACTGAAAATTTGACACATATATCTGTGCAAAATTTCAGCCCAATCTATTCAGTAGCTTTTGCGTGATGAAATAACAAACATTCATTCATCCAAACTTAAACTTTCGCGTTTTGCTTAATATTAGTGCGATGTGTGCGTTTGAACGATGTTTTGCTGTATCTGTTATCAGCAGATGTTGATTTTCTCGTTATGTGTGTTTGCTCAATTTGAATGATTGTTTTGCATTGATGTAAAATGTAATAAACTATATTTTAGCAAAACTTGTGTTTTACATAATCTACCTAACATGCTTGTTTCCAGAGTGTACTTAAGCAGAAGCAATTTAGATTTTATTTAGGCATGTTTCAAGGGAATCGCAAATTTATGTTTAGTTCAAAGGGTCTAAATAATACAACGGATTTGCAAATCCAAAGCTTTTATTTTTTTTTATTTACAATAAAATTGTGAAAGTAAACAAAATGTAACGTACCAAAAACATTCGATTTAGAAATAGTAACAATGAATCGTCGACATACCGACGTAGCAAAGTATCGCGCGGTATACACCATTGTGATACAATATCGGACGCGGACACACCAAGTTCACTCGGACGTAATGTCGAAGTCTTATCAATAGCTAAACCAAGCTTTGGAACAATGTAAGTGTGTTGCCCTCGGTGCAGTGTGTCGCGTCGCAAGTTACAAAAGCTAGCCTACATCTAACCACCGTACGAGGCGTGACGTTCCTACAACTATTCGCTTGTGATATGAGTGCGGTCGTTCAGAACGTGCCGCGACGAACATTCTCACACATCTACGATGGCAGTAACAGCGGTCAAGCTATCGTCGACTAAACACAAAACAATAGCACCATTTGTAAAAAAATATAATTTTCCTTCTTTTTCCTTTATTTTTTCGAACAGTGCGGGCTGGTTTTGTGCCCTGCGACCCGGGGTTAAGGTACATATTGCCGCGCGAGACAACTCGTTATCTACCTACCACCCGGTAAGCCTTCGCTGCGTGACTTTCGCATCCTGACAACTACGGTGTAGAAACTTTTTTAGAGTTTACGTTAGTAAAACTTATTTGATAACCTTACAAAACACTATTACGCCGTTACAGGAACATTTTATGCAAAAATCTGTTTCATTTGCAATGGGACTAGTATATAATTCGCAACTCCGTGTTGTCATGTCGCCACCCGGAGTTACATTCATCAATAATCGTGTTAGTTTTATATGATTAAATATAAATACGATACAGTAAAATAAGGCCGCATTCACACTAGCTTTCGATGTCGCACAATACAAGTCTGACCAATGTAAATGTAAATGAAGCCGAACTTTCCTTTTACAATATGCTTGTCTCTTTGTAAACTGTTTTGTGACCTTGCATTGGATCGGCAAGCTCCATCTGCTTTGTGCTACCATCGGGCTGATTATGTACTATCGGTGTTGCTGTGCTGCATATTATAAAAGGAGTTTTAACCCGATCTACTATTACCATTATCTATAAGCTTATTCCATACCCGTCTATGCTTACATCTAGATTTAAAACTCAACACTTCTTAATCTATGTGGAATAAAATAGGTGTATAATGTTATACCTAAATGGTACAAAATAATTGCGAGGTGGCACTCGCTAACTGCGTCTAGTCTAGCCAGCGCAGCGAGAGGACCATCAGAAACTTATAATAGGTATCTCATATAGTACAGGTGATGTTATAAATACGGCTAACTCAAAAATTTGTGGTACGTTAAACTGTAAACAGCAGCGCCCCTAGCGGCTAATTTTGAAATAATTATATTTTTCCGAACATCTTTTTATCGTATTCGGTTCGTTTTACGTAATCTCACTATGAATGAATCTGATAGTCCTCTCACTTACAGACGACGCTCGAGAAGCGAATTCTTCTAGAACTCAAGAATACAATAGAAAAAAATGGCTATGCCGAATTGTACTACAACCTAAGGAAACCAACAGTTACAAGAAAACCTATCATTTGGATTATTTCCGAATAAATACCTGGTATTTTTCTTATTTTAAATACACCACAAAATAATTTTCGCTATTCAACATCAAACCTTTTTTCTAATTTCTATCATTGAAATGAAAATAATGACCTACAGTAAAGTTGTAAACCTGACTCGTACTAGGCGCGCAAACCATGCGCTAAGGCTATTGCTTGTGAACGTGTGCTGTCCATTATTCCTATATTATTTGGCGTTTTTAAGCTTACATAATGCAATGTTATCAACAATTGATATTTTAGAGACATATTGTTCGTGAAAAACCGAGAACATCTAGATTTTAAAACATCCGGGTTTCTGAACTGAAACAGGTTTCTCATTATTTTTGTTTATGTCAGTGCTATTGCAAATTAGAATTGTAAAACTTATATTCACTTCTAGATTCCCTTTTTGCTGTAAGTCTACAGCTGCTATAAGCTTACAGAAACAAATATTACCTAATATAAAATTTGGTGTTGACTCAGTACAGTATTAAAATACAGGTCCTATTACTCATTAATTCTATGTTAACTGGGTTTTGGAAGTTCTGAACACATGGCAAATTAGTCGAAACGGAATGTTACCGCTCAGTTTTGAACATTATAGTTTATTGGTTTACGGTATAAAAAGCCAGTAAACAATTACACTTCTATATTCCTTCGCTTGTTGTTTTTGTTTGAGACTGGGTAATTTAGATAGCATTATTATTCAATAAATGCGAATTAAGAAACTTACATCGATTCCTCTAAAAGTTCGGAAGAATTATCAAAAATCTGTACAGGGTAAATTAAAATTAAAAGGTCAAAACTACTTACCAGCGCGCATAATTTAATTTGATGCGTATTTCGCTAGAGTATTTTGACGGACTGCAAATAGTGTCTAACCGTAATCAGATAAAGATAGGAATATACATTCGATTTAGTTTCCAATTGTCGCGTCGTCGGAGCATTTAGTCTTAAGCTATTTCAATATATTCGAAACAAAACCTTGCTTGCCATATCGTAAAGGCCTGAGCACATACATGCAACACCGTTACCGCACAACACAAAAATAGGCGTTCAAATATTTTAGATACCTACATTTTACAGTGACAAAATGGCTTCTGACAAGCTTCAAATCATACTGCGAGCTGTCTGTTATTTGATACCATCAATAAGAAATGCATCAAAATTTTACGAGCCTATATTTGAATGCTCATTGTGCTGTACGCTAGCGGTTTTTGACTTGTGAACGCCAACCTTTAAGGTTGGTCACAGTTGGTTTCTTTATAGGCGCTGGGCGCTGGGCGCTGGGCGCACCGTCCGAAGACTAAATGTCTATTCGTTTGTTAGACAAGTATCGGATGTATATTCCCATATTAAAAGCTGAATCGAGCCTGCTCACTAAACGGAACTTCTCTGAATCGAGCCTGCTCACTAAACGGAACTTCTCTGAATCGAGCCTGCTCACTAAACGGAACTTCTCTGAATCGAGCCTGCTCACTAAACGGAACTTCTCTGAATCGAGCCTGCTCACTAAACGGAACTTCTCTGAATCGAGCCTGCTCACTAAACGGAACTTCTCTGAATCGAGCCTGCTCACTAAACGGAACTTCTCTGAATCGAGCCTGCTCACTAAACGGAACTTCTCTGAATCGAGCCTGCTCACTAAACGGAACTTCTCTGAATCGAGCCTGCTCACTAAACGGAACTTCTCTGAATCGAGCCTGCTCACTAAACGGAACTTCTCTGAATCGAGCCTGCTCACTAAACGGAACTTCTCTGAATCGCACTTGCGTGGGTACATCCTAGTGTATCAGTCGGTATAATCCTGTTTATCGGCGCAAGGCACCTGTACAGTACAGCACTACTGACTACATACGTTATATTATAACAACATTCATAGGAAATTTTCAGAATATACATCAAAACTGCTATTTGAAATGGTAACAAGATATATTTTAACTGATAATTAGGTAATCATTTAGTATAATAATTTATTCTAAATACATAATGTTATTTATTTTTTTTTGACAAATAGGCATTTAGGATCCATATTCTGTAAAAGTAAGATTAAAATACAATTTTAAAATAATTAACAATTGTTTCGATTGAATTCATCAATAATAAATAATCAAGAACATAAATACGATAATATACACCTGTGTTTAAAATGTCAACTTTATCATCCAAAAAATATATTATAATAATTTGGATGTAAACAGTAAAGATAAAACAGATTCATTTTATTTGAACACATAATTTACGTACCCAACAAAAGAACTTGTCATTCAGATAAGCATTAAAACTAACAAATAAATAGAATAAGGAACAAATCAATATTAAATAAACAAAAACATAATTAAACAAAACTTAAATTAAATTCTCAATGACAAGCTCAAATATTGGTATTTTTACAAATAGCTTTTATTAAGTAACCGCGGACTCGTTAATTTACAATACACTTGGTCCTGATCACTTATCAAAAGGCTCGCCCGAGATCCAGTCGCGATCAACAAAAACAAATAAAGAGAACGAATCGAAGGTAGTCGCGGGCAGGGCTGGAGGCAGCTGGTGGACCGCAGGCGAGGTCTACGCGAGACGCAACCTCTCCAACATAACAATGTAGACATAAGTTTATTTCGTGGTTGCACATTGATCAGAGTATTCTAAGAACACACTCGGCAGTATATTATTAGGGAACATAAAACACGATCTGTCTGAACTACTTTAGGCCTCTCTCACAACCGTAGCATTACATTTTTCTATATTTTATTTATTTTTATATTATCTTTAAAAGTACGTTTCGAAACGTTTCGGTACCAGTTCCATCACTCCGTGCACATTTATTCTACAATTTTGTTTTATGCGTGCCTTTTTAACGTGATTCTAAATATAATAAGATAGTACAATAAATCGATAGATGAGAAGTAGATCTAAACTAATAATTATTATATTAAATACAATGAAAATAACATTAATGTATTAATTTAGAAACTTTTTGGAGTTAGACTTAGCATAGTTTAATGTACATGTCACATTATAACCGAATACCTGTTCGCTATACAAACATTTCTCACTGATCGGAGTCTCAACACTAAATGTTAATAAAATCGCAGGAATAATAAAATTAATAACAAAACGTACTATTTTATAGTATCGAAAGCAAGCGACGTCTAATACGATGAAAGAGACACTATCAATGGAAATAATAATAATTATTTAAAATCGCTCTGTACAGTGCGCGGCGTTCTGGTCGCGCAAAGCTGGCAGCGGCTTGAAGCGGCCAAGGGGGTGCATTACCGAACAAGCACTTACTGTGCGTACCAGTCCTATCTCACTCGTCCAACATCTTTGACACAACTACAACTCAGCAACCGCACGGCGCGGCGGCGCCCGCGACGCAACTCCCTTACAACTACAATTTAACATAACTATCGGTACGCCTCTACACTTAATTTAAATGGCAGTCGACTACTTAAGTATTATTCTGTGTCCATACACCGATAAACGCGGCCTAACATTTCAAACAGTGCACTATAGTTAACTGCGACACAGCAGGGTAGTCACAGCTGCAGTACGAAGACTCCCGAATAGTTGACGATCACATTCGAACGCAAAACAAACGAACGACGATAAACGTTCCCGATGTTTCGATTCAGAATACATACAGGCACTTAGCAAATAATCGTAGTATGAGAACTTTTAGACACAAGTTTTTATTCACTCACGCATGTTAGTTTGAAATGCCCAACTTCTCGCCGATGCTGTGTTTCCCCTTTGTTCCATTCGCATTCACTTTGGAGTTTCACACAATGTTAACATTGCAGGCCAACGTTATTCGACGTACATTGCAGTGTGACTATAACCTGCAGCGTTCTATGTGCTATCCGCGCCAGCCGTATGCAGCTTCTCGCTTCGCACGAAGTCAATCTTCGTGTAAGTCCGGGGAGTGTTCGGCGCGGCGGCCCGCCTCGACCCCTCCAGATCGAGTGCTGCGTAGTTGAGCGGGGTGCAGATGAAGGAGGGCGACGGGGGCGCGGGGGGAAGCTCGCAGGAGAGGCGGAAGGGCGCGGGCGCGGCGCCCCCCGCGTTCGCTAGGACGATAGGCGCGACGGTGCGCTCCGCTGGAAGGTTAATTACGTTATGGGTAAGTATTTTTTAAGACCTTAATGAAAAAATTACAAGGGCAAAGCTTTGTTTTACACTCAAGCCCAGAAAAACTGTCGACGGATGTGGTGAGACCCGTAGTCACGCAGATTTGACAAGTAAATCAACCTGACTTTGGTTCTCTTATTACATATTGATTGACGAGGAATTAGCACAATCCGGTCATAACAAGCTAGATATTTTACCAACGACATAAGGTTGTTAATCATTCCACTCTCATCAGCTCGCCTCACCACGCGGACAACGCGAAACTATCAAACCCAAAGCTTTTCGATCGTCTTGACTTTTTCGACGCAGAATGGGATTAAGACAATCCCGATCCAGTGAACATCAGCTGATACACACCTCTGTTGTCCTCTACCCTCGCGATAGTCTTGTTGGCCGTGGGGTTGGCCGGCAAGTCCTCCTTGTCTGGCGACTTGTTGGCCAGCGGACGCAGCTGCACGTACTGCGGGGAGCACGACACTTCAGGCGGGGGGTCGCCGCTGCGCTTGCTTGGTTGAGGTCCTTCCTCTGTGTGGGAAATTATGCTTTAATATACATTATGGTTGTAAAAGCACCATTTAAAGGATTGGGTATCATGATACCCAATCCTGTCATTGCTTGGAAGATGACTTTCGTTCTGTATTGGGCTCAAAATGTGTCACGGAGATGATCTATCCTCCAACGTCGATTCAGTAAATGACTACAAAAGATGACGCTATCGAGTAGATTGAAGTATCGTATGTATAAGCTGTATTTGAATAAGATTTGGTACAGCGCGTTATAGTCAAGCGTGAGTGGAATGACGATTTTGCATTCAAAAATATAACGTTCCACCTTTCTGATCCTAAGTGGAATTCTTGAGCAACGACTCATCTCTGATATGGACTGGAGCAGCAGCAAACAACCAAATACTGTAAAGACGAGTGAACACAACACAAATGGAGGGTTGGGTGGGTGCAGCCCTATTAGAACCCAGTTTTAGCTATACCGACAAAATGATGATGTCCTCCTAGCTGAAATTTGACTACCGCGGCCAGTTTCAACAGAGACTAGCCATGTGCGCAGGACATATTATAATGCACAAGTGTGTGCAAACACAGGTGCACTTTCTATTCCCTCACTCTCAGAATCCGAAGGGACAGCGACTAAATACTCAAGATACACAAGAACACACAATTCAGGGGCCAAGCCCCCCCCATTAGAACGAATCGTCTCACCTGATATCTCCCGCAGCGTGGTGAGCGGATGGTTCGTCAGCTCTGGGTCGTGCGGCGCGAGGGGCGGCGCGGGAGGTGAGGCGGGGGACTCCAGCGAGAGGGGGAAGATGGTCTGCGAGCCGAGGGGGGTGCGGCTCTTGCGACGCAGGTCGTCGGGGGAGCTGGCTACCGGTGGGGGCGGCCGGGAAGTGGCTATCGCTATCGGCCTGCGGACAACACAACAATGATGGTGAGTTATATGTAGATACAAGTTATATGGTACGCATAGGGACGTTACTGGAGGCGAAGGCGACCAGCGCAGGAGCGCGTCGGATGACTACGGGAGGTCTAGAAATAAATTAACTCACCTACCTACTACCTGGTGTGGTCGCTAGACAGCTACCTGGTGTGGTCGCTAGAGACAGCTATATGGTATGGTCGCTAGAGACAGCTACCTTGTGTGGTCGCTAGAGACAGCTACCTTGTGTGGTCGCTAGAGACAGCTACCTGGTGTGGTCGCTAGAGACAGCTAGCTACCTTGTGTGGTCGCTAGAGACAGCTACCTGGTGTGGTCGCTACAGACAGCTACCTGGTGTGGTCGCTAGAGACAGAGACAGCTACCTGGTGTGGTCGCTAGAGACAGCTACCTGGTGTGGTCGCTAGAGACAGCTACCTTGTGTGGTCGCTAGAGACAGCTACCTGGTGTGGTCGCTAGAGACAGCTATCTGTTGTGGTCGCTAGAGACAGAGACAGCTACCTGGTGTGGTCGCTAGAGACAGCTACCTGGTGTGGTCGCTAGAGACAACTACCTGTTGTGGTCGCTAGAGACAGAGACAGCTACCTGGTGTGGTCGCTAGAGACAGCTACCTGTTGTGGTCACTAGAGACAGAGACAGCTACCTGGTGTGGCCGCTAGAGACAGCTACTTGGTGTGGTCGTCAGAGAATGTACCTGGTGTGGTCGTGGTGCCGCGAGTAGTTCATCTCCAGATAGCCGGTGGGCGTGGAGAGGGGGGGCGCCAGCGGCGAGCCCGGCCGCATCTCCACGTAGCCGGCGTTGCGCGGAGACATGTCCACGTACTCGTCACAACGGGCTGAGGGGGTGAACGAGCTGGGCGGCGTGCGGGCTATCACACTCTGTGAACAGGAGTTGGTTAGTTAACGGGTAGGCTGTATCAGGGACGCAGTCGCAGTGGAGTACGTGAAACGTCTTCAGCGTGCTAGAGAACAGCACACAGCGCGCCACGCGCTGTAAGGCTGGTTTTAGCGTAACGCTGATCATCTGCGCTGATAGTTCAAATGTATGATTGCTATAGAAGCGTTTTAGAATAACTGTGCGTGTCTTCAGTGAGCGTTTTAGCATCGCGCTGAACGACGCGGCGGCGAGGTTCCGCCCATCTCATTGTTTGGTCTGTACTTCGCGGCGATCAGCACTTTATTAAAACGACTCGCACTGACAGTCGGCGCTGACCAGCTACGCGCCGATGACAATCGTGACACTAAAACCAAACAATCAAACAAAACCGCAAAGCGAGCCGCACGCCCTTAAAGTAAGTGCGGCTCGCTTTGCGCGCCACACTGGGATAATCTTGAGCTTTACCAAGCGCGACTCCCGCTCGAATCTATTAATGTACTGCTTAGCATATCATTAAATAAACACGGGCACAGTGTTTATTAGATATGATTAATTTAGTTTTGAATGCATCGTGTAGCGCGTGATTACAATGACATTTTAGCCAAAAATATGATTTCTGTTTTAAAAAACTACGTCATATAGCTCGAACACTTCATTATGCAAGCTGACCTCGCCATTATGTCAAGTCACTTTAGACTTACTGCATTACGTTATGGGGGCACACGCGACCACTAGCCCCAACGTTGTAGGCAATACGTTTCTTGATGCTGTAGGAGCGATGTCGCTAACGCCGGCCCCCACACTGATGCAGGTACCTTAGGTTGCCGGGGTGTGCGGCGCGCGCTGGCCCCGACGCTGTAGGCTAGCCTGTCCCTAGCGTCGGCCCCGACACAGTACCTTAGGTTGCGAGGTGGTGTTGGTAGTAAAGTCCAGCAGCATGAGATCCTCGGCGGAGGCGGGCGGGGGCGCGGGGCGGCGCGCGCTGGCTCCGACGCTGTAGGCACGGTGCCGCTCGGCGCGCGGGCCGGGCGCGGGGCGGGACCCCACGCTGTAGGCGCGCGGGGGGCGGGCCTCCACACCGATGTGAGACGTGGCTGGCTCTAGCTGGTACTCGCTGCAAGGAAAGTAGCTGTTAGTCGTGTACTGTGTAACATCGCTCAATCGGATCTCGCGGCAAACGTAACAAATACTAGAAGAGTTTGATGTACACGCACTTTCGCATTCTGGTACCCCGCGGGGGCCAGCAGAGAGGCCCCCAACGTATCGAAAGGAATGGATTTATGAGTTTCCTCAATCAATTGATATTAAATCTCCTACACGGAAGCAAGCCCATCCAGCAATGGCGAATGATACCGGTCCTAGCCTGATCATAAAACGTAGGAAGACCATAGGACCACATACTGACTCGTATGCCTTCCCAAAGTGGGTCTGCTGCAGGTAAAACACTCACCTAAACCTAGGATCAGTAGAGGGCGTCCCGCTACAAACGGAGCCGCTCGATGCAGACAACAACCCCGACGGTTCTAGCGGCGCCATGGCCAGGTACCCCGCGGGGGCCGGCAGCGGGAACCCGGTGAGCGGGCCCCCCGGCTCCATGCCGAGGTAGCCGTCGAGGGGGTCCTCGATGCCCATGGAGGAGGTGCGCGAGTGCTGGATCGAGCTGCCTGGACGCATTGACATGCTGGGGAAGATACAATTGCATGAATAATCTTTGTTTACTTTAATAAAATATTATCAGGTCAAAAATGTGACCAATGAGGATCATGCTTTTTACGGAACATACTCATACTCAGAAAAATATTCTCTTAAACGTAAGGAAAAGAGGATTGTTATCCGATATTCTACTTCAATATTTGACATGAATAGAATCCGTACTCCTCATTCATAATATACGCAATCCAGTTCACGAAATCCTTCAGAGAATAAGCCGACAATAAGAGACGTCGTTAGGCGCTGATACGCTGACCTCTTTTCTCATAGACAATACTCAACTATAATCAGAACTGGACTTTGATCCAAATGCGGTTGCAGAGCAGTCAAATTGGTATGACATTTTCTCATGTTTAGTACATGAGAAAATGTCTTACCAATTTCATCCCGCACATTACATGCTGTAACGAGAAAGGTATACTGACTTGAACAAATCCCTTGATATGTCAACAAGGTCGGGTTCCTCCGGAATGCGCGGCGTGCGGTACCACTCCGCCATCGCGTCGGTCTCGTCACGAGAAATATCCATCACTGTGGGAGAAATTCTTTTCTAAAATCGGTTCTAGAAGAAATTTCTTGGGATTACAAAATCAAATAAATATTGAATTGAGTATCATCAAATCGCAGAAGTTTAGCAGAAACAATTTTTGGATATCAAAGATTTCATTCCTCTCTTGTCCGTTTACGAACTCGAATTTTAAAATGTTTTCACTACGATAGGTACTGAGGTCCCACACCCCCCACCCCCCAGCCACCGATACCCCACCCCTCAAGTTACTCCGTGTATAGCGAATACGTAGGACAATCGGGACTAGCATTGGACGTCCTACTGCCGGATAATGACAAAAAAAATCGCCGACAGTATTCGTTTCAGGAGGATTTTTAAACATTTATATTCAGTCATTTTCATAGTCAACCTCTGTTGTATGTATACCTACTCCAATTCGTGATACTCATGGATCTTGGGTGAATCGCAACCTGAACCCTGAGTTTGGTTTCACCATAGTAACGAGACGTTCCTTTTTGCATGGGATTTGCGTAGTTCCATTTCCCCACGCTAGAGGCGCGGTACTAAATCCCATCCAAAATCTAACGTCTCGATGACGTCTCTATACTGTCGAGAAAACAGACTCAAGGCTCAGTTCTTTATGGTAATCGTTGCAATATTGTACTTACTTAATTATTTAATAATTAAAATAGATGGCACTTTACTGAGCCTTACCTTCTAGATCATTATGCCTGGGCGGCGGCCGCTCTACCTCAAAGGTAGAGACTGCGCGCGCAGGCATGCTGTCACACCGGCCGCGGGGAGTCAGCGACGACGCGTCTGTAAGGAGGATACTTATTAGTAATGGAGAACTCGTGAGGTGTAAATGCAACGACTAATTGCTGAACATTGTCAATTTTCAAGAATGCGTTAACAAATTAATCCAGAATTAATAACTTTATTTCCATAAAACCCAAGGAAAATATAAGTCTGATCAATTTTAAATAAAAATAAAAATGCTATACTAAGTGGCAGATAGCTTGGCAATACAATTCTTTGGAAACTTACGCATAAGATTATAGATCTATGTTATTTTAAATTTATAAACGTTTTCGATACATTCTTATGTTACACACAATTTATATAATTTTTCAGGCATGTTAATTTGGTATTCATAACCATAATATTATTTAATATTCAATTAATTAAAATATCACTGGTTTAAAATGACTTTGTTATTTTAGAACATTAAAATACGTGAATTCAATGAAAATGTAAAAAGTCAGTAATTATTCCCGATTTAGATTTTTTGGGTTGTGTTGTATGTTTGTTACTTCCTAGTACGCTTTTACCACGATATTCTTGCGACACCGGTATCGCTCTAGGTTTGTATGGAAGGCGACAAAATAACGATAATTTTAGTGCCTTTTGCGATTTCGTGTAGGAGGAGGTGAATGACTTGAACTGCCACCGTATTTGGCACTTAGTATATCAGGAAATTAAGTTATTTTACAAATTTTTGTTTTATTTGATCTTATCACAAGCTCTGCTTTCTTTAGGATTAGATAATGCAGTGTGTAAATGTATTATATATTTATTTACCCTTTATTCAAGTCTTAGTAAAGAAGTTAAAAAGAAACCTCTAGCTAGTTAGATCGCTTTGTATACCCAGAAAATCTTTTGGAAGATCGACCTGGTTCAGCAATTTTTATCGTTGATTACACATGTTACAAGGCGGTCGAAGCAGATAGGTACAGAATGGCGAATGGTCCGTGCATCCCTTGTCATAAGCCCCGATTAAAGCTTTGTAAAAACCTCTTAGAGCTCTTGGCGCTTCAGAGGCCAAGCGAAAGCCCTGCTTTTGAAAAGCGTAAAAATTTCATTTTGAAGCTTTGATTCCAAGATTGCTTTGAAAAATTGACCTTGTTGATGAGCTTTAATCGTACAATCGATTGATTAATCAAGATAGCATATGAAAATAGTACTATGTCTGTCTACCATAGCACTGGACGTGATTACTTAATACGGGATAACGAACAGTTATGTTCTTGGTAGTCTGCTTGGAGCAGACAACCAAGAGCATCTGAGAACGACAAAAGAGCAACTGAGTTTCTTTTGAGTCAAGGCACTATGAGAGCGAAATGTTGATGATTTGGATAGCATATTGAGCCCTATCGCCACAACGTAAGGCACACATTTCTTAGATTGAGATAAAAAATGCGCACGCTTTCGGGCGAATATGCTATGAAAATCGTAAAAAATTCGCTTCGATGAGCTTTCAGTGTGCCTTGACCCTTACATAGTAATTACTATGAAATCTACAATAGTTTTAATGAAGTATAGAGCAAAAAGGGGCTTGATATAAATGCAACTTTCATTTAACAATAAGTTCCTTTTTGAAATACAGCTGTCGCCTACAGCATTAAAAAATATAAAGCTAAACTTATATTTATTGCGCTAACATGTTGAAAAAAGCATGTAAAGCATCGACGCAGGGAAATAAATCAACATAAAACAAATACCGTAATAAACAATACATAAAACCATCGATCAAGGTATCCGCCGGCCCCCCATACATTCACAATGCGCACCCTGAACCCGACTGTATCAAAAGACGATTTGACATGTTGGGCTACCAAATCAACTAGTGTCACTTTAGCGCTCGGTGCTCGGTTAGTTAGCATGCCAACAAAATTGCAAAAATCACACTTCCAAGACACATAATAGGACAAGAATTCATATTTTCAGTAGTTTTAATGGATTTTTATAATATTTTATATTATATAATTAATTAGTCAATCCTCAAGAAATCGGCCTAGAAAATTATCTTTTGTTTTGCCTATGTTACGACTTTGACTTGGTTCTAAATTTATGAATAGAGGCTATTGTTTTTATATTTATTATTCTTTTATGTGTTCTTGCTTTTTTTTATAATACAAATACTTTTTACTGGTTTAAACTTAGTAATAGCAATAGTTTTTTTGATTTTGTTTTTTTTATTTTATTGTTGCATTATATTTGTTTAGTATTACTACACAGAAACAGTTCTGTGACTACAATAACTACCTACATACCTAACTATTTGTTGTCCGAAATAAAATATAAAGATTTTTATTAATTTTATTATAAATAAGAAGGAACCAAATTAAATTATATATGATAAGTACTATGTAACGGTATGATTCTCAGATTGTTCCTATGAAAACAGTGTTTATTGTTTTTAGGTACAAACTTATAATTAAAATAAAATCTTCTTCGACTCCACTGATCTCTTCTTCCGTATGCACAGAACTTGTCACGCCTCTGCGCAAACTGTCTGCGTCAAACAATTTAATTTCGACTTTTTTGTAAGGTTCTAGTTATCTACGGGGGAGGCGGCGGATACCTTGATCGATGCATAAAACATAAAAAATTACTTACATGCTATTTAAAAAAAATTGTGCTACAAAGCATATCTTAAAATAGTCTATACAAAGCTTAAAATACAGGTGCTGCCAGCTTTTACCTTTAAAAATCTGTGCGTAAAATATTTGATGACTAGTTTTGTAAGTGGCAACCATAAATTTGTACAATGTTAGTAGTGTGCGATCTGGAACGTCAGAAAGAGAACGATTCGAAGGATCATGCGTGTGAGGGAGATATATATATATATAGTTCCACTTTTGCTACTGATGCGGAGTATGACTAGTAAAGTGTGAAAGAGACAGAATGTAATTATTATCTATCTCGCTCGCACTCGTAGTTAGTCTCGGGAACGTGAAAGAAGCGTTTACGTGCGTGACATGCTAATATGCAGGCCGAAAGATTTTATTCGTTGGCTGTGTAACGCTTTAAGATTTCACTAAAGTTGAAATTGTCGAAACGTTTATTTACTTTAGTTACGATAAATAACCCTCCTTTTTGCGCAGTCTGGTAAAAAACATAGTCAATAACAATATCTTCAAGCATTAAAATATAAGTTGCTTTAAATTAACTTTGTACTAGCTTCATATACAATTTAATTCAGAACAACGAATAGACACTGCTTGTTATTCCGATTCCACGCGTGAAATGTTGCGAGTAGCTTTTTAACATAGAGTTGATAACATACAGATTTAATATAAATCTACAAAGCTGCATCTACTGCGTTACATAACCCCCGCTCCCTGGTACGTACTTTTAGAATGCGCCGGCGACAACTTAAACCTCATTCCCGTACTGGCTCGACGCGCGCACTGGCTCTTCTTTGCCGGCTCGATTCCATTGACAGCCTTACACGAAGAATGCTTCTCAAGTTTAACCTTCTCCATGCCTACTTCTTCTCCAGTCAAAGGCTCAGACCAGGTACGTTTGTGGCTGATTCTCAGAGGTTCTTGGAAGGTAGGACAGCCGGCCGGGAGAGACCCCGTCCGACTGTGCTTTGGTTTGTCTGTTAGTTGGTTATGTTGGTATTCGGCTGCGAAAGACAATGACAAGCGACACGTAAACATATGGCACCAAGCAAGACCCGGTGCGATGTTTTGTTATCTTGGTGGGTGCTGTTGTTTTGCTTATTTTATGTCACAATATTTTTTAAAACGCCATCTAGGTTTGCGCATTAGTCTAATTTGAAATTATATTATTAGCGTGCGGTCAATTTGCTTCTATATTTCTCCGTAGATAAAAAAACAACGACACCCATTTTTGGTTAAGGTATTGATTAAATGTGACAAGATATTAAAAAAAACTAATTTGAAAATATTTTGAGAGACTTTAACACAAAAAAAAGAAATACTTTACAATTACTTAAATCACTTCAATGTTTAATCAATTACTTTACAATTACTTAATCTTGGCACATTTTACCAAAATCATAATGTTCACAGGAGTAAAAATATGTATGTAGGTATATGTATAAATGTATATGTATGGACACACAATACAAAATAACGCCAGTCCATTAGAACACAGCATGCAACCGATTATCACACTTATTCCTATACTCAAGATGCTCAAAATGCTGAAAGAAAATCATGCATACTTTACCGGTTTTGGAGCTATGTTTAAATTTTAGTGGTAACATCAACTCTGTGCCAATCCTTTTTAAAGTCTCGAAAGATTATAATGAGACTAGATCTTTCTTATTTTTAATTATATGTTACGTCATTAGGTAAAAATACCATTGGCCAAGTAAGACCAAATAAAGAACCATGGAGTAAACCTTAAGGTTTACATCATGGTCTTTATTTGGACTTATAGGCTCATGTACTCATACACATTTTGTAGAGATTCAAAAGGAACGTTGACGCTGCGTCAAAATACGCCACAGATTAATAATATTCTGCCTAACAGCACCATAACGTCTAGACTAGAGAATGAACAAGATAGCAGAGAGAGGTAGATGATCACATTCAGCTAAGTATGAGAGAGATGGACACTTAGAACGATTGAATGGTCTGTTGGCATTGGAGTGAGAGGGATGAAAAGCACAAGCTTAATGTATGATAGAAGTTGCTTAAATTTTTTGGGTTTGGTTATCGCACGAATATTTTGAAGGGTCAATATGATACCAAAATACTATTAACTGAATTTTTTTTGTTATGTTATATAGTTATAATTTTGACAACCTTCTTTGCGCAAAGTCGACCTTTCCGGCTTATTCGAATAGGCGCCAAGTTATTACTAAGATCCGTTTTTTAAATAATATTTTTGGAAATAGATCTGCTTTTTCACATGAAGTATGTATATATACTATCATTCCTACATCATTTCTTTAACAGCCAGTTTATGGTGATGTACTTAGTACAGCAATGGATATATAATAATAATAATAATGGGCCTCTTGCTGTTGTCTTGGGCCCCACACATGCTTTCAAAGGACTGAGTCGCTATGTTGCCCGAGATCAAGGAAATAAGAATCACCTAATAATCAAATAAAGGATTTTTTTTGGAAATTTGTTTACGGATTACAATCAAAGTAAGATATTGACCCTTGCTGAAGAGTTAGTACATTTTAGAGTAGCGAGGCCGTGATACGATTTTGCTTCAGTTCCGTACAAGATGGTTGACAGTTGAATCTAGACAAATCGTATAATGAATCTGACACTTAGTAACCCTTAAATTCTATTTTTTTTTTTGTTATTAAAGTGCGTAAGCTCTCACACTCAGGGAAATTCTAAGAAATTAAATAATAATTATAATCCCAAAAATTGTTCGTCTTCGACGGGACTTCCCTCGGTACGGGAATGCGCTACCTATTGCGCTACGAGGTAACCGATGAGTAGATAATCTTTTGTATTTATTTTGTCGAATATTTTTTGAAATTTTTTGACGGTTTTATTTGGGATATTATAATTTTTTAGAAACCCCCGAATTGCCCCTTTTCTGTTTTATGTCTGCTTACCAAGTCTATGGCAAAACATTTTAAAAGTTATTTTTTTAGCTAACTTTGACATTATAATGATCCACGGCACCTGTTTCTTTTTCGTTTTTTGTTTACATACTGATGAGGTTATGTGAGACTCTAGAATCTAACAACATTTTTTCTAAGCGACTTAATTTTTTTGTTTAGTATCTAACTATAAGTAAAGCAATACCGACTCAAAATGTTTGCCTATCAATCTTTATGGGGAGTTCCTTTTGGTTTCCTTTCCTAGTGACATTTTATGTATCTTGTGAAAATCCAAAATAAAGTATAAGTGTATTTGATTTTTTACAGCGCTGAAAATTAGTTAATTTATTACCAATTATTTTATTTATGTTTATATTAATATCCCAACGTTTCAATCCAAGTATGATCGCCTACGCCCTAAATTTTCCCATGTACAAGACTATCATGATCCCATGTCCAGAATTATCTACTCCCCTCTATATGTCCCCCTGTACAATCCTCCCCTTGACTAGATTCAACCACCCCTGCACCATCCCTTCATGTCTAGATTCAACCACCTCCCCTGAATAACGCCCCCATGTCTAGATTCAACCACCGGCCACATTCCGTACCGTCTGGGGTGGCGGGCGCGAGCGCGGCGGCCGAGTCCTCGCCGCACACGCACGGCCTAATGCACGACCCAACGCACCCTGTCTCTGCAATACCAATGCCAATTTAGCCCTTATACAACCCACAGAGTACACATTACAATTTAGTAGGGTATATAAGATATCCCACGAACAGAGGGAGAAAGCGCGTTTTATGGTTGAAAACGCGTAGCTCCCAAATCTGTGCTTATTTAGGCTTTTAGCCAACGTATCCTGTCTCTGCAATACCAATGTCAATTTAGCCCCTATTTCTCCTTCGATCACATTACTTGTATTTAAACCCAGAGTTCAGATTACTTTGATTTACTGTGGGAGAAAGCGCGTTATATGATTGAAAACGAGTAGCTCCCAAATCTCTGCGTTTTATAATTATTAATGCCAATTTAGCCCTTGTATGGCACCAAAGAGTATTTTATTTACTGAGAAACCACGTTTCACAGTTGAAAACGCGTTGCTCCCAGATCTTAGGCTATTTAGTCCTTAGATACCGTGCTTCAGATGCAAGCTTATTAATTAAGAAAGCGCGTTTTTGTTCGAATCGCGCAGTCAACATATAACTCTTCAATACTAATGCCAGTATAGCCCTTACAGTACCGCAACACAGTTCAAATTACTATGACAAGTAAATTGCGACATGTAAATTTATAGCACAAAAGGCTCTGTCTTAAATTTTTCTCAAGTCATGGAGCGAGGCTAATTGTGTCTGGTTTTTAATCAAACTCTTTGTGTCGATTTGCAATGGAATAAATGTGTGTAATGGAAGGTCTAACTAAGGTAATACACATTTCGGACACAACACAACACTATGATTCATGAACAAAAACAAAATTTAATTAAAAATTTGAGGATAAATTATCAAAATTTTCCATCAACTGTACTTTTCAGTTGGTAACAAGACTTCTTTTATTTATTTATTTATTTATACCAAAATCCATACCGTATCCAAGTGTAAATCAATGTTAGTCACAAACTACTGTACTACTAAAATCAAGCAAATGACTGCGAACTACTTGTGAATGTGTCTACTCTACTGGGTGAAGGGACAAGGCAAGACAGTGTAAAACTTGACAATGTTTCTAATCTACCAGATTACCACCAGTTTAGTTTTTGGACAAAAGGGCATTGTGTGATCTAAATATACAATTAAAAAAAATATATAGAATATAATTAGTTTTCAACAATTTTACAGGACAATTTCATAAGAGCAAAGTTCCTAAATTATATTTAATACTATGGGTCTACAATATGATGAGGTGACAAAGAGATTCAAACCAAACTATTTTATACTAACTTTAGTCGGCGGAATATGATTTTCATATTTAAAATTTGTGTTTACTAAAACATCGTAGACAGGACATTTCGCTTAGGATACATATTATAAAGGTCAAGTTACATTAAAATTTGTCACTGCGTTTTCGGGACTGACATGTTCGTTAAACAAACCAAGTTCCAACAAAAATTTGTCCTTACTAAATGAATGTATACATACACTAGCCAAACCCGACGTGGAATGTTGTAAACAAGCCACGACACAGAAATTACAACTAGGTTGACGTCGACTTTGAGATAAAATATAATTGTAAGCAATATTAATTGAAGGATCACAAATCGACAAAAAATCCGTATTAAAAAACGCGGCAACAGAGTGCATTTTAGGTTAAGTATGAGCGGCTTGTCTACAAACATTCAACATCGAGTTTGGCTGTATAGTTACGTTAAAATTTGTCACTACGTCTTTCGGGACTGGCTTGTTCGTTAAACAAACCAAGTTCCAACTAAATTTAGTCCTTATTAAAAGTAAGATGTATGTACTAACCGTTAGTGAGTCCCGCTCGGCCCTGCCCGTCGGAATAGGTGGACCGACGCGCGGTGAGGGTACCCTCAGTGCTCTTTGGGATCACGATGTGATCGCGCTCGTTCTCGGATTCTTTGGCGCAGTGACGCATAGCGCTGGAAATGTAAAAACATAGATACTGAAGCTCAGAATTACTTACATACAAGATGACTTTGAGTTTCTATATCTAACAATTGTCTAATTTTAGCAATTACTTAGCAATCTTTGATCTTTTTCTGGTATGTGTGTGTCGAAAGCATGGCCGTTTGAATGAATCTCTGCGTGAACAAATACCTACCACGCAAACACTGCCCCTGCCTGTGTTATTTTTAAAGTGAATCAAGGATTACAAGTAAGTAGGTTGACAACACTAGCAAGTTCTTGCCAGAATATCTTGCGCGAGCTCTTGCTGTAGTGCTGTTAATAGTCTGTCTGTTAAGTTCAACTTAATATTCTCACTGCTTTATAAACTTCCATCTAATAATACATACACATCATCAGCAATCACACTTCCACTGCTGAACGAGTCTGTTCTAAACAAGGGGAGCTACTTCTCTTACGACAACCACGACCTTACGTTGCAAAGTCAATTCTTACGCCGGCGGCGGCACGGCTGCTACTAATAACTTAAGGTTGACTACTCACTGCAGTATAGTGGAGTGCATGCTCTGTGCGATATTGCTGTCATCTGTGTGCATCCACAGCTCTCCCGCTCCCGTCACCGTCTGCCGCCCCACCTCCATGTAGAAGAAGCATTCCGAATCACCGCATCTGAAAGCAATGGTTACAACTTAGACCAGGTGGGAATGTAGACCGCTGCGGGCGAAGGCCTGCGACGCAGGTTGCTGGTCGATTACGCTCCGGGACAAATGTTTGTATCGAATCTTAATAATAAGGTACTATCATTAAGATTTCTACGGTTTATACAATCTGCAGTTATTTGTTCCATGTATGACGTATATCAGTTATCTTGTACCCGTAATACAAGCTCTGTTTAGTTTGGGGCTGTATTTATTAATGTACTAGCTGCTGCCCGCGGCTTCGCACGCTTTATACCGGAATAAAAGGTAGCCTATGTCCGGCCCCGGGATACCATCTACCTCGCTGCCAAATTTCACCGAGATCCGTTCAGCCGTTCTTGAGTTATAAATAGTGTAACAAACACGACTTTCTTTTATATATATACATAGATTAAGATAATATTAAGCATATCAGTTGAATAGGCTAGAGTGGAGAGAAATACACGTGTGAGTCTAGAACACCATGGCCAAACTGGTTTGCTTCTTTAAAGTAGGGGGCACACACGATGGGATAAAAGAGCGAGATGGGCGATGGAGCTCGCAACCACAAAAAGTCGGTTGCCTAATTCATAAAGACAGCTTCCCAGCGTCATTATGAAACGGCCTCAGGTCATTACAATCCCTTAATCTCTACAATACCCGAGTATCTCATAGACTATCCTCCCACGAGTTCTCTCCTCCGTCGACCGAGACACGTTCTCGGTAACCCCGTTGACCCAATCACCGACACTCTAAACCGGAAGTAACGGCAACAAGACCCGATTCCGCACACTTAACACCCGACCAAAAACCGTCCCCGCCGGATGTGGGATCGAAGAACTCGTGAGCCTAGGCGAAACCCCTATTTCCTCACCTAGCATCTGGCAAACAGCCCAAGCCGAGGTTCGCACCTAAGTGGTGCATTTGCGCGTGTTGCCCTAATCTTTACCGGTGAGGCACCCTCTGCGACCGCCATAAGTCCGGTAACGCTTTCATGGCTATCTGCGGTCAGCAGCATTATAGTACTTTGGAAAGGTGGGTAATTTTTCGACTTTTTTTAAAAAAAAAAATTATTTTTTTATTTTTAGATTTTTTTTTAAAGTACCTACAGAAATGTTAAAAACTGCTTTGAAATGTACAAACACACCTATCTTTCATTTCATACCCCACTTGAGCTTCTAGGCTGTTTTAAAATTTCGACACCACATTTTGTACTAATAGGATCACTACATATATTGTCCGTCTGTCAATCCCTTTTCTCCGGAACGAGTCACACACAACATATAGGGTACTTTCCGTAGAACTAGAATCATGAAATTTGGCAAGAAGCAAAGTCTTATAGCACTAGTAAAGGACAAAATCAGAAAACAGTAAATTTGAAGATTATTCACTAAAAAATAACTTTTGATTCTCGCCATGAACCAAAACCTATAGGGGCACTTCCCGTTGCCCTGGAATAATGAAATTTGGCAATAAGCAAGGTCTTTACAGTACAAAGAAAGGGAAAAATCCGAAAAAAAAAATTGTAGTTTATTCCAAAAAAAATTGTTTCGATTCTCGCCATGGAACAAATCCAGTTAACCTAGAATCATGATATTTGGCAAGAAACAAGGTCTTCTATCAAGCCATTATACTTACGGAACCCTTGGTCGCGAGTCCGTCTCGCACTTAACGTTTTATTTAACGTGGGGAAACTTTTAATGGATCTCCAAGCCCGGGGGGTCCCGAAGATTATGTCATACTCCTGATACTGACTAAAACTACCACGTGTGTGTTCTTCTCACGCCTGGTGTCTGGGCCGCAGGGACACGTTTCAACTCTTCCGTAGCCCACTCCACTTTGTCCGAGACCTTTTAACCCTACCTGAGGCGATGCATGTACCTTTAAAATCTACACATCTTCATCGTATGCAATGCATACCTATTATCCTTGAAGAGTACCAAGTTTAGCAAATATTTACCAAAGACTTTACCTATAGGCTGCCCATCGGGGACTTCCCTAAACTGCAATCTTTTTATCACGCTCATTACAGCAGGTTTGTATAGTAGGTACCGCATATGTAAACAAGTTCGCAAAAAACCCAGCGATAAGGTTAAGAAGAAACTTTCCTGAGAGTGGAGGAAAACCGCAGTTTCCTTTTCGCTAATGAGTACCTATGACAGCTTACATTCCTAATCTGAAATTAAATATGGTTTCTCTATCTCGTATAGGTAAATACTTTGTTTTTGGGGTTCCGTACCCGAAGTGTGAAAACGGAACCCTATTACTAAGCCTCCGCTGTACGTCCGTCTGTCAGAGGGCTCTATCTCACCGGACAGTTGAAATTTTCAGAGAATATGTATTTCTCTTGCAGCTATAACAGCAAATAATAAAAATAAAACAAATATCCAAAATAAAGAGGGCTTCCGTACAAAAAAGTAATATTTTTGGTTATATGGTGGTTCTTGGTTTCTCAAGGCTCTTCTCTTGAACCATGAAAGGTAGACATTTAAATTTTTTACAGAGTGGGCATTACTATTGCCACTATAACGACAAATAATAAAAATAAAATAAATATTATAATTAGGGGGCAACGTCCTTTCCAAGAAGTGGAACAACGATGACCGAAGTTAAGCAGCGTTGGGCGCGGTCAGTACTAGGATGGGTGACGGCGTCATTTTAGCTCTTTAATTTTATTGCGACACATTAAAAAAAGATCTGTTTTTAGGGTTTCTCTTATTTCTTTTGCGAAATTATATCAAGTATGGAACGGAACCCTTCGTGTGTGACTTGACTCGCACTTGGCCGGGTTATTGTAGTTAAAGTGAACATAGTGTATTTAGAAAATTAAAAAAAAACATCTTTACCCGCACAACCCGACTTTACCCACTGCTGGGTATAATAGGCTTCCAAACTCTTGTGCCACTCCACACACCTGCGTCAAAATAAATAATACTGGACAATCCACACAGCATCATCTAGCCCCAAGCCAACAGAGCTTGTGTAAGGGGTACTAGATAACCGATTATAGATAATTTATTAAAGCATTCATTTAGAATTTAGATGAAAGAAGACAACCTTTCCCTTTCCTACGATATTTTCCATGCACAGTCTTTAAGACAAAACTTTGACGCCAACCTCTTGAAATTTTGTTGGTGAGTTGCGTTCTGGTAGAATTAAAATAAACTCCGGAATGGATACAGGATGTAGTGGTTCAACACATCCATGTTTGTTACCTTCGTATATTCTTCAAGGAGTACTCCACTCGGTCCTGTATGCCCAGATCGCCGATCACGTTGTTCTGACTCTTGATCTTCACGAGCGTTAGAGTTTTGTCAGTTAGGCACAGGTTGTACAGCCCGTGGATGTTCTTAGTTGCGCCCAGGCCTTTCTTCTGGACGTTCACTTGCCACACGTGTTCTGGAAAGATGATACAACTCATTATGAATGTAAGCGGGTTAACTATGTACCTTATTCGTGTTGGAAGAACACTAATGCTTCATCCCTTGAGAGGGCGCAATGCGCGCCATTTTGTGAAAAGGATAGGCACAGGATTTCGCTTTCATAGAAGCGGGACAGAGCATACGTTTTTGGAACGGGCGGCGCAAGCGCAAAAATCAAGTTTTTGCTTATTTACAAGAAACCTACACAACTTATGAAGAAACTGGTTCAAGGAACCAAATAATTAGTAATAACCTACGAATCTGAACATAATTCATTTCAATAGACTTAGGGTTCCTGAGATCTCGGCCAAATTATGTGCGAAACAGTGGAATTACCTGTTTTTTTTCTTAATCTTGTTTTCACATTTAAGGAACCAAAGAAAAATGCTGAATATATGTAATTAGAGTTTTTTTCCATGGGGATCCCGTGAGTACTGAGATTTAGGCATAGTTTGATAACCAAACCCGTTAGGTACGCCTCTTAAGGGGCGAGGAACTTCACGGTGAGTGCGGTTCTTGTCGCGCGCGCGAGTTTGGAATTGAAACTGATAGTGTAATGGTAAATGGGAGAAGGAACCTAAAGTAGGTTCAACTGACTCCTGGTTAACCTTCATCATCATAATTTCAGTCAATAGACGCAAACTGCTGGACATATGCCTCCCCAAAGATTGCCACAATGGCTGGTTTATCGCTACCCGAATGCAGCTGTTTCTCGCGACCTTACAGCTTTTTTTGGTTGACTTTCCTCTTAAACATGATTACCGGTATCTATAGGAACAACAAAAATATTGCTGGATGTGATCCCCACAGATTTAGAACCTGTAATGATGCATTATTTAGGTGTAAAACATTTTATCTTTAGAAATGCAATTTCAACGTATAGTTGAGATGACCACAGAACGGGAAAACTCCGAACGCCCGTTAAAAAGTTTCGACACTTCGGGAATACTATTTGTTTGCTAGCCTGCTAGGAATTCCAAACGTCCGATGAACGTGAGGACAGCTTGGTAATTTCTTGTCTCGTAATTTAGGGACTTAATGTGAATATGTGCAATTATTTGGTATAATAAAACCTATTGGTTAGGTATGATATTGCATGATGTCAAAATAACGTTACATTTGACAGTAAGTAACGATATTGAATTAGTTTTTATGGTTGTTTCCTCCTAAAAAATCCATCTTTATCCCTTATTATCTTCTCTTCGATGGAAACCATAACCCAGTTTGGGTGCCAGCTAAGCTTGCCAGCTAAGCATAGGAAATAGGAACTATGGAAGAAGGAACCCGGATGTTAGATTGTCCTCGAAAATCTATCTCAAGGAGACATAAAACACGAACAGGGTGATTCATAGCACCTAACATAAAAGTTCAAATAACAAAAACCCTGACCCAAAATAACTTCCGCATCTTGTAGCCACTATTGTGTCCACATCAAAAACTCTCGCAAGTCAGGCCCAGAGGCCTTCTGAGAGCTCTCCACAGTTGTAAACAATCCAAATACATAATTTGATGAATGCTGACTAATTTCACGCTCGAATTTTCCTGTTGATCTCAAGTTTTCGTAGCTTCGTGATGCAAGTGTTCAAGCGAAACAACAACGATGTACTAGGTTGTTTATCGCTTGCATAATTTTAACGATGGGTAATAATGAGGTTCTTGCATTGCTTGGTAATCGGTTTACTTCAACTGCATCAACTTTTACACAGTCACAGTCACAGACAGAGTCACACAATTTTTGCTCTTTAAAAATTGCTATAGAGTTACATTATAAATGTTTCAAAACCAATATTCATGTAAAAACGCATCTGATAGGTGATCGTCACGGGTTAGCGCGAGATTAAATTTTTATTGTTGTTTTTAATTTTTTCTGCTTTCTATAAGGAATAAATCTAACGGAAAAGTAATTTGCCGCAAACCGTAAACCATTTTCTATTAACCTATGAAAAAACTAACTTCGGTTCACTGGTATTTTTAGAGCATTTGAGAAAATAGGAGATTTTGGGCTAAAAATTAATATTTTGCCAAATGCTCCCTAAATACAATTGAATCGAAGTTGGCTTTATCATGGGTTCATAGAAAAATAGCTGGAAACCAAGCAGCTTTGTATTTTGCACCTGTTTCAGCTCCGTTGACCCTGCAAAGACCCTTAGAACAGACGGTTTCCCCCCGTTTAGTTTAAAGTTGATAAAGCAAGCCTTGTCTTTGTTTAAGGCGAGGCCGTTCGACTTGAACCACGTTTACAGTTTTTTAACCACCGAGTTCAGCTCGCTCTCCAGCTTGCTGTTCGTGGGCGCGGTGACTACTGCGGCTACGTCATCTGCATACATATAGATTTCCGCGTCCAGGACCGTGTTGGGCAAGTCTTTTAAGAACAAGCTGAACAGGGTGTTTGACAGGCACAATCCTTACGGAACTTCCATAGCGTTCTGCAGTTCCGATGAAATCACCCGGCCCCCATCCCCGACTACCGCATGTGTTCGCTTGGCTAGCACCGAAGACATAATATACACCGCTGGGCCTCGGATACCATAGAACTGCAGTTTATTAACGACAAGGGAGTGGCCGGCGGTATCGAACGCACGCGAGAGGTCGCAGCTTAGCACAGCCACGCGCAGGCCAACCCCGCGCGCGTTCAACACGCGCCAGACCACCTCCCGTATCAGGTCTGTAGTGGCGCGGCCAGTACGGTATGCGTACTGCCTATCTGACAGGATGTTGCGGTTGGCCATAAACTCCAGGAGTCCTACTTATATTCAGTCCAACTTCTACAATTTTGCCCAATGCCGGGACAAGAGATATTTGGCATCGGACTTTTTACATTTGCCCTTGTACAGTGGACAAATTTTAACTTTTTTAATATTGCGGGATATAAGCCTTGCATAAGGCAGGCATTGCACATCGCGGATATCAGGGAAACAAAATATTTCGCTGCTTTTTTTATTATACTCGGAGAAAGATTGTAGATATCGGTCCTCTTTTTCGGGGCTATATAACAGTGCACGATCCTCAAAACCTCCTCTGGCGTAACCGACCGGAGCCTTACAAGCTACCAACCCGGAAGACATGGCAGAAGCCGCGCGCTAGACGTTGGCGAGGGGGGGTTACGAGTTCTTCATTAGGTGCGTCAAGCAAAAGTTTCTTCGAAGCAAACATTCCGCCGTCTCGGTCTCGGATACAGTCCGTGAAGCCGTTCCCTCCTGCCACGACCCAGCTCCACATTTACAACCTGCCACATACGTTTCTACTTATTAGGGTCTTTATGTATTTGGTTCGATTAATAACCCGTACGTTTAAGTTTTACTGCCAAGTTTTATTTTATTTTTAGTTTACGCACTTGCAAATTCGTAAACAGCGGCTACTTAATATTGATTTCAGTTTTAGTACATAATTCAAATAAACAAAACATGAAAAATACAAATAAAAATACAAATTTACGATAGTTACACGTAAAACGACAAAACGATCTGCTACTATTTTTGACTCAAATGTGAGTAGGTATATTTGTTTTATGTGAGGTTTAATCGAGTCAAAACAAAAATAGAAGCAGATCGCTTTGTCGGCTCACGTTTAACAAAACCGCAAACCAACAATCATTTCAATGCGGTTTCTATGGGGAATTCCCGAGTAATATAATGTACCTACGCGTGGTTGAAGTGGCGGCACTGCTGGAATTCGGTGAAGGCTAGCTACATTTTCTACGTTTGACTATCATCATTCATTATTATTCATATATTTTTATTTCAATTAAGTAATTAGGCTCCATCTTAGTTACTTTCTTCAAAATGCCAAAATGTGTCATTTTGAGATGATACCATTGCATTGTTATGGTGAAGCGATTAATTTAGTGGAATTAGGGCCCAGGGGTTAAGGTGAAATAAGCCAAAATTATAAGTGGGATTTCTGTACTTTTTGACGTAAAGGTGGATCGTTTTGTGTTGGCAAGATTCAAATTTTGTTGTGGTTTATAATTTGTTCTGCGTTCTATAAAGATAAAAACTAACAGTAAAAAGTAATTTAAGTAACTATTTTTTTTTTTTATGTTATGAATAACTAGTTTCAATTCACTGGCATTTTTACAGCATTTGGGAAAATGATTTATTTTGGGAAAGAGATTTAGCTTTTTCTAAATCTCTTATGATATCATATGATGTACATTAATCTTGTGTAGCCTAGTTGTGGGCACAGCGAGTTTACTCTTATTTCTAGTATTTAAATTATGTATGTCGCTATTTTTAGGCGGTTCCCTAAGACATAAACACTATGGAACTAGCTGAAACTGTCTAGAAGTATCAACGTCTGTAAGATGATGGATTTTATGACTGCATACGCTGCAGAACAGTCTCTTCGATAACTTATCTGTTTGTGGTAAATCTTATACATATCGTTTTGGTTTCGTTAAAGATTATTGACACTTAACCAATGCACCTACTACTATTCACATTGCCGAATTGTGTTTTGTCATTTTATTTAATAAGGTTTTAACATTGCTTCCTCGCCATCAAAGAATTAAACCGTTAGATAGGCCCCTGCCGTAGTGAGACCGCGCATCTTTCTTTGGCATCAGTGTTCATTTAAACACAGTGTTAGCCGGCCATCTTGTAACTTTGCCAATTTTTGTTGAAAAGTGTCACAAAACGCACTTGCGAAATGCACAAGATGGCTTAATGCAAGTGCAACAATAATTCTAAATACACAAATAAAGCGTAATGTGTAACAATTCACTGCGATTTAATTAAAAAACTATTATTTGTCGTTTCGCTGTCAAAAATAACAAATTCACACACATTTTCGATTTCAGGGCATAATAGTACCAACTTTTGTGTAAAAACAAAGGTGTTTTTACGCAAAAATGAGTACAATTTGATTAGAAAATAAATGAAAATAATAATAATTAGGTTTATTGGCAAAAACACAATTTTAACTAATCATTGAGTAGTGCGACCGTCGGCATTTTGACGCACACATTCAGACAATTTTTGATTACAGGGCTTAAAGGACATTTATTGTTTCACAAAAGTTCGTCAAATTTTAACAATGTATTCAAAGACAAAGCCACAGTTTTTGGTGTCAGGGCATATAAAACGATTTAAACCTTTGCTCGCCATAGATGAGTAAACAAAACTAGTGCCAAAATCAACATTATCTTTTTGCTGACTAGAAAGGACTTTAGTCAGTAATTATTCATTATTATTATGATAATCCAGAAAACAAAACAATTTCTGGATTCAGAACTTCTATTTATAGCAACGTATATTACATGCGGTAACGCCGTACAAAGGTATAAATTAGAAGAATGTCTGCGTATTCAATGGTTTGCTCAATTCAAAGAAATATGTTAGCTACCTTGCTATCAGGTACTGTCGATTACCAAAACTTAAGGTTTGTTCATCTTTTACATTTAATATCTTTAGGTATAATTTTATTTCGTAATTTTCAGATAGATTTAGATTTCAAAGGGAAGGAAAGGTAATCTGTTGCATAAAATTAGATTATTTTGCGCTGTTTTAAAAAAGATTCATGGTAAAGGTACACTAAACAGTAGTGATTTGATTTCCTATCTATCGATAAACAATAATAATATGTACCTTTTTTTTTCTACCAAGTTGGCAAACAAGCATGCGGTCCGTCCGATGGAAAGCGGTTACCACAGCTTACGGACGCCTGCAACATCAGAAAATACACGCGCGTTGCCGACCCTTTAAATGTCTTAGAAGACCCTTTTGAAGAACCCCATGTTGTAGTTCTGAGGGAAACCTCGTCAGGGAGATCATTTTACAACCTGAGTGTTCGCGGGAGGAAATTCCTCATGAATCTTACAGTCCGCGACCTAAATAACAGGCTCCAAGCTGTGGTATGACATCTCTGCCGATGGCGTGCGGAGCGATGGTAGAAGGGAGCCGCTGGCACCATGTCAAACAGTCATCAGAACAAAACCCGTTGTACAAGCGGCAGAACACACACATAGAGAAGTCTCTTCTAAGACTTAGTGGTTCAATACCGCCTAATAGCAAGGGATCGTCAACAATTCTCACAGCACGAATCGAGTCTTTGAATCGAGTCAAGGGGCCCAAGCTTGTATCCAGGCGCTCCTGTCCAAAGGTGACTACAGTATTCCATGTAGAGTCGGTCTTGCGACTTGTAAATCCCCCGCACTGAAATACAATCTAGTTCTATTGAGCACACCGAGCTTTTTGAATGCTAACTTGGCCTTATCTTCCAGATGACTGCGAAACTAGACGTCACTGGAGATGTCGTTACCCAGGATCCCGATGCTCTTGGAGATGGTTAAATGTGTGTTCTGAAACCGTGGTCTAACAGTGGAAGGGGTTTTCACCTACCCTACCTAACGTGATTGAGTTAGTGAAAACGATGGATACATCGAGAATAGATGACTAGTTGGCATGACTAAGTAATGATAGTTAGGTACTTGGCTGGGTATTATCTACATAGTAATATTGCGAGAATCAATGCCTGGGTCACAGTTATGCTATAATTAGAAACGACACTGACCTATTGGCCCGTAATTTGTTTGTTACGATGCAATGCCTAAACAATGTTGCAACGTAAACAATTAGCTAACCACAGGCGCATTAGCGAGCTATGAGTATGAGTATGGCGCAGTCTTACGGAAACAGCTGGGCGATTTGATTGCAGTTTTTATCATGTGAAAGTTTAATGTTGATGATATTTTTTTATTATACTAATATACCTACTTTAACAAAGTTCCTGCTCGAAAGTGCTTAAGATTTAAATGTTTTCTGAATATAAACCATTGTATTATTTAAATTTAAATTTTCAAACATATTTTATCCACATTTAGTCTAGCGATTTTCATATAACTGCGGCGACATTTAGTTTTCAATATTCGATACCTAAGTGCTACGTTCAATTAATTTTATTACTTGGTTTATTTTTGGTACGTTTACGTCTTTTATTAATATTTTTGCATACTTTAGGTAAACCACTAAATAAGTGGCCTTTACTTCGTAAACATAAACACACGGTAAGTATAGACTAGATCATTAACCTACTTGTAACAGAAAATCGAGCATTCGCTGTTTCTAAATTTACTTGAACTACACTTCGAAATGACGTTCGATGTTTTGTTACAACCTAATTTTCAAAACCAACGAGTGATCTCTTTTTTTTATAAAGAATAATAGTTACGTACCTATCTTGGTATTACTATATCAAGATAGGTATCTAATTATTAACATTCTCATCGGCGCACGTCGGCGAACGTCGTGCATTCACAAGAACGTTACATTACATGGAAATGCTCTAGGAAACTGAACATTTGTCAGTATTGTATCATTCGTAAGAATGTTACATACATTAAACTGTAATGCAGTAACAAACGTTCTAGTCTATACTCACCTTTATACTTTTATAAGTTATAACACTTGATTAAGTTATTAGCACAACCCTACGTAGGCAATATCTATGTCACGCAAAGAAAACAAACATGAGTAAAAACAATTCATGGAAAAATATGAAGTCACTGGCCAACGTCATTACCAGCTAATCTAATCGAGATCTGTATGTTTGCTTAGTGAAGGGCTTGTCACACCGTCATTCATTCCGCTCCGTTAATGTTCATGTAAATATACGTGGCTGAGTGACGTACTTTGTAGAGTTTGTTTCCTTAGGTATTTTGTGAAAAGGATAGGTATAGGATTTCGCGTTCATAGGAGCGGGACAGAGCATACGTTTTTGGAACGGCGCCGGCGGCGTAAGCGCAAAAATCAGTTTTTTGGTTTTGAAAAACGTGTTCAAGGACCAAATAATTAGTAATAACCTACGAATCTGAAAATAAACCATTCCATAGACCGCAGGGTTCCTGAGATCTCGACCAAATTATGTGCGAAACAGTGCACTTTCATGATGTTTTTATCATATTTTTTTTCATAATTGTGTTTTCACATTCAAGGAACCAAAGAAAAAATGTAGAATTTTATTTAATTCGAGTTTTTTACCACGGAGATCCCTTGAGTACTGAGATCTAATATAGGCCTAGTTTGACAACCAAACCCTTTAGGTTCGCCCCGTTGTGGTCCTGCGCCTGACCTCTCCCCGGCCGTGTCGGTCTGCCGTTCCACCGGATTAATAATCCGAACTCTTAAAAACTCTAATAATATGAGAGCGAGGGAATAGAGAGTGCACCTGTGTTTGTGCACTATACCTATACACTAGCCAAACTCGACGTAGAACGTTTGTACACAAACCACCCATACCTACTTAACCTAAAATTCCCTCTGTTGCCGAATATTTTAATACTCAATTTACATTAAGTATCTACTTGTCGATCGAGATCCTTCCTTCAATAGATATTGCTTACAATTATATCTAAAACTCGACGCCAAGCGATTTGGTAACTTACTATGGTCGTTTCTAAACGTCTAAAATAAGCATTAACAATTTTAATGCGCGTCGTCGTTTACAATATAGGGTTTACGAAAATGGACCTTGTTCAGAATTTTTTGTCGTCGACTGTACTTATGCGCGCATGCTGCACGTAGTAGCTAGAGTAGGTACCAAGGTGTTCATTGAAAGAATGCCTTCAAAAACAAAACTTTATACCTAATGATAAATAATTGTTTTGCATAAACTAAAAACCGCCTTCCAATTCTTTAATTTAAGACTGTTTTTAAGTTTTGCGGGACAAATACTAATTCCTAGGGAATAAACATTTTGTGGGACCACATCGGGACCAATCTCTATACAGGCTGTTTGCTATTGCGACATTTACGAACGACATAATTTTTTGGGGAGTTGGGGGACAAAAAAAACGTGTCTGTGACCCTAGCAGACAAGCATCTCTTAGTTTGACCACCTATTCAAAAACGTGTCTGCGATAATCATGACATGACCCTAGCAGACAAGCATCTCTTAGTTTGACCACCTATTCAAAAACGTGTCTGCGATAATCATGACATGACCCTAGCAGACAAGCATCTCTTAGTTTGACCACCTATTCAAAAACGTGTCTGCGATAATCATGACATGACCCTAGCAGACAAGCATCTCTTAGTTTGACCACATATTCAAAAAATTCTTACGTGTAGCATATTGTTAGAAAGGGAAATAAATAAATAACTTTATAAGAGAAAGCTAAATTCAATATAACTGTTAGTTTTTTTTTAAATGAATTTAGAAGTAGTCGCGATTTATAACGTTTACACAGGTTTTTGACTTTGAATGCTCGTAACTTTTTTTTAAGTGAATTGTTTCAAGTAATATTTTATTTAGAATAAGTAAAATTGAAGAATACAGCAAAAGTTATTTTGCTGCATTACAACCGCACAGTAAAAAGATATGACGATTTAAAGGCAATATTTTAAGAGATATTCAATAATCCTTAAAAAAGTAATATCCCAGCAAACGTGATACTTAAGACTTCAGGAGAAATGTAGCCCATGACCCCCCCAACTCTTCAAAATATTATGTAACCTGTATTAGACCAAAAAAAAACAATATTGGTCCAGAATTGACAGAGAAATCAACACACTAAAAAAAAAACATACCTACTTAAGTGTACAGCCGAACATAAAACCTCTTCTTTTTTCAAAGTTGGTTAAAAATATTTTCCACTGCTTTTAACACTCTGCCTGAATTGTAACAGTCATCAAACTCATCACATTCCTTTATAAATTTTTCTTGCAATGATACAACCAAATGATCAATATTAATCTGAATTAAGTAATATATCTTTGTAATCGCCAAAACACTTTTGCTTGAAAAAGTAAGAACACAAAAGTATCCATACTAACATTATAAATTCGAAAGGTCTTTCTGTCTGTTATTTTTACACGCCTAAACGGCTGAACGTATCTTAATTAAATTTGGCAGGGAGGTAAATGGTATCCCAAGGACGGACAAAAGCTACTTCAAAAACGCGTGCGAAGCCGCGGGCTAGTAGCTATTATATAATTCGGTATTTCTAATCCTACTAATGTTATAAAGGCCGTATGACGCCGAAACTACGGATCGGCCTGAAATTTTAGCTAGATGTAGACCTTAACCTGCTACAACTAAAGGCTACTTTATATACTCATGGATGATTTCTAGAATAGGAATTTATTTAACACACACACAAAAAACTGAGGGAAAGTAAAAACAAACATTTAAATTAGAACACAACATTAAAGGCTGCATAAAACAGACAGACATTGAAACAAACTCTATTTATGAAAAAAAACTCTATGTGTAGAGTCTCATGAATGAAATTGGTCTTTCTCCAGTGCGCGGCTAGACAGATCCAGCCTCAGCTTAATGCCGCTACCGCCCCAGGACGCTAACTACTCACACCACCATGATTATACACCTTGACACCTAGGGGTGCATAATGATCCCCTCGGGGTCCATAATCACCCCTTTCGGCTTAGTACACATGTTACGTGGCACCCTGTATATTCCCAGCAGCTAGTAAGTTACTTAATTAGTTTTGCAAAGACTTGCATAAATTAACAAATTACAATCAAACAACCTTGGTTTTTCAAAAATAAAATATGTAGTTTTGCTTACATAATAATCATACAAATTACCAAAATTTACAATGTTATCTACCAATATTACGGGAACACTTAGAGATACCACCTAATTTATTAGGTTGCTATGAACATGTTTGCAGTAGGTATCAGCTTAGTTTATCTTACAGTTGTATGTTTTTATTAATTTAAATTTAAAAGATTTGCACCCAAAACGCATCTTATAGTTCCAGTACAAGTTCATAAAAGTGATACAATACAATACAATACAATACAAAATACTTTATTGTACACCAACAAAAATACAATACAAAAGACATTACAGAAGACACAAGTACAATGGGCGGCCTTATCGCTAAGAAGCGATCTCTTCCAGGCAACCTTTGGATGGAAAGAATTAAGTGAATTTAAGAAAGGCAGGGGGTGTACCAAAGTTAATTTTAAATAAATATTGACAATTATAAATAATTATAAATACCTAAAAACAAGAACAATTAAATATAACAAATACCTTACTATATATTAGGTCCTTACATATGAAATTGGCGTTTTGTATGGGAGGAACAAAAAGTCGAATATTTTTTAATATAATATATTTAATTAATCAAAGTATGAACCATTATTTTCTATGCACTTTTGCCATCTTATAGGTAGTTCATTGATCCCTTTACTAAAAAAACCAGTCGGACGGGAATCAATAAAATCTTTGAAGGCGATTTGGACTGCCCCATCGGAGTTGAATTTTTTCCCTTGCAAGAAGTTATCCAAATTTCGAAAAAAATGGTAATCTGTTGGAGCAAGGTCCGGGGAGTACGGAGGATGTCTTAGACTTTCCAATTGAAGCTCTTCTAATTTAGTAGCCGTCTGTTGCGCAGTGTGTGGTCTAGCGTTGTCGTGAAGCAGCAGTGGCGTGGAGCGATTGACCAGCCTAGGTTGTTTAGCCGCTAGCTTTTCCATCATGGTTTGCAATTGCTGACAATAGACATCAGCCGTAATAGTCTGGCCAGATTTGAGAAAACTGTAATGAACAATACCGGCACTAGTCCACCAAACGCTTACAAGTAACTTTTTTGGGGTTAATTTTCGCTTGGGGCAGGATTTGGCTGGCTGGCCAGGATCCAACCATTGCGCTGAGCGCTTCCGATTATCGTAAAGAACCCATTTTTCATCACAGGTAATGATTCGGTTTAAAATACCTTCATTATTGTGCCGGTTTAGTAATGTAACGCAGCAGTCGACGCGCGTTTGCCGGTTTGCTTCAGTCAATTCGTGAGGTACCCACCTTTCAAGCTTTTTAATCTTCCCAATTTGCTTCAAGTGAATTAAAACAGTTTTATCACTAACATCGCAGCCTGCAGCTGACTCGGACGTGGTTTGCGATGGATCCGCTTCCACAATAGCCTTCAACTCTTCATTATCAACTTGAGTCTCAGGCCGTCCACGGGGCTTGTTCTGCAGGTCAAAATTTCCAGAACGAAAACGTTGGAACCAAAAACGAACTGTGTTTTCTTTTGCAACACGACCGCCATACACATCATTCACCCTTCGAGTTGTTTCCGCAGCACTAGTGCCACGGCGGAACTCGTACTCGTAAATAATGCGATATTTTAAGTTTTCCATTTTGTAAAATGAGTGACGCAAACAGAAAAAAACAGAAGAAAACAAAACAAATGAATGACGATCATCGAAGCACAAATACATGAGTCTATAGCTGTACAAATTTGAATTTGGAATTCCTTACCAAAGAGGAGAAATTTGTGATTAAAGTGGCCAGTACGAAAAACGCCAATTTCATATGTAAGGACCTAATATATACATATATTCATACATAGGTACATATATAAATAACAAAAATATACTACATAGATACCTGAATAGATAATGCCAATATTCACTTTTCTAACAGGAAAAACTCCTTGACACGAGCTTTGAAAACTGGTAAGGATACCACTTTTCTAATGGACTCTGGTAGAGCATTCCACAACCTAATGGCCTGGATGGAAAAGGATTTGTCGTAGAAACTGGTTCGGTGAGGTGTCATACTCAGTACCAGATTTTCTGACGAACGGAGGATACGGGATGGATGAGGATGGGAATCGTGGAGGAATTCAAAACGCTCCTTTAAATAGAAGGGAGTAAGAGGGTTATGAAGAATTTTATGAAGAAGAGAAAGGATGTGGGAATTTCGGCGTAGACGGACAGGAAGCCATTTGAGTTTAGTACGATACTCCGAAATATGATCATACTTACGTAGACCAAAGACAAAACGTATACAGACGTTTTGTAGTCGTTCAACCTTATTAAGCTGCTCTTCGGTAAGGTCAAGGTAGCAGACATCAGCGTAATCAAGAATGGGAAGCATGAGAGATTGAGCAAGCACAACTTTAGTGGCAGTAGGCAAGAAGTTGCGGAGTCTTCTCAACGAAGCAGCGGAGGCGAATATTTTACGACTTACCGCATCCGTTTGAGGGCCCCAAGACATGTCACTGTCCATAAAAATTCCTAGATTTTTAACACTTCTGCTAAAAGGAACTGTTACGTCATTGAATTCAATTTTAGGGAGAGTGGACCAGTCGATTTTAGCAGAAGTGCGCGAGCTACCTATAATTATGGCCTGTGTTTTGCTGGGGTTAACCTGGAGACCGTAGTCCACGCTCCAATCACGAATATGGACAAGATCAGTATTCGTGCGGTGAACCGCGCTAGCTAGGTCATGTAGTGGGGCTTGGGTGTACATTTGAAAATCGTCTGCATAGAGATGGTAGGAAGAAGTCAATTTAAGAGAAATATAATTAATAAACAATGCAAATAAAAGTGGGGATAATACGCCGCCTTGCGGGACACTAGCATTGGTGTTGCACCAGGAAGAGAAAGTGTCGTCAGTACGAATCCGCTGCCGGCGCCCCTGCAGGTAACTGCGAAACCAGCCAATCGCCGATGGAGATATGTTAATAGAGCGCATTAGTCCTAGGAGGATTTCGAAATCAACAGTGTTGAAAGCATTGCTGAAGTCAAGTAAAGTAAGAATAGTTAGATGTCCGTTTTCCATTCCAGATCTGATATCGTCAGTGACCTTAACAAGGGCAGTAACAGTACTATGACCAGGACGGAACCCAGACTGGAAAGGATTAAGGAGGTTATGAGAAGAGAGAAAGGAACTGAGTTGGCCATGAATAAGGCGTTCAAGGACCTTAGAAAGGAAAGGAAGAATAGATATCGGCCGGAAATCTGAAAATGAAGTAGGCTTGGGTTTTTTGGGAAGAGGAATAATATGAGCTTCCTTCCATACCTGCGGTAAGGTTTCAGAGATAACAGAAAAATTAAGGAGGTGAGTTATCATGGGCAATATCTCCTCAATAATAGGAGTGATCATGTTACGACCGATATTTTCGCCTCCCATGGCATTAGAGGATATGGACAAAATGCTCTTTTTAACATCACATGCGGCGAATGGACTAAGATTAAACGAAGGATAGTCAGGAATAGGCAAGGAAGAGAGATGATTGAGAGTACTAGTTTTGACATTTATATCCATGTTGGATGTCGAAGAAAAGTGAACGTTAAGAGAATCAATATTAATATTAGATGTACACGCCTCTTGGCGTGCCTTGCCAATTCCCAAAGTTCTTAAAAATTTCCAAGCTTTAGATGGGTCAGCATTTGAGAGTGAAGAGTGAATATAGCGGCGTTGAGCATCCCTACTACCCCTATCTCCTATTGCAGCGATTTCGGGCGAGATGATACTTTATCTTGTTTATGTCATTAGCACATCGTTTGTATCTCGCTCTGGCAGCTGGCTTCTTGTGCATTAGGGACTTGATTTCGTCCGTGATCCACGGAGCTGGCAGCTGCTTTATTTTGACCAAGCGGATAGGTGCATGAACGTCAAACAAATTTGCAAGAGTCAAATTAAAGGCTGACAGCATATCGTCGATCGTATCAGCCGCCATCACTGATAACCAGTCGACTTTGGATGCATCCGATCTAAGGTTTTCCAGATTCATACCACTAAAGTTGCGCTGAAGAAGAGTTTTGTGTTTATGTTTAGGTGGGCGAAGTTTATAGGAGAGAAAGATAAGATCATGGTAGGAGAAGGCATCAGCTGAGCATTGACCGTGCTTAGCAACATGCTGTAGGGATGAAGTAAAGATTAAGTCAAGAAGAGATGAAGTGATACTTGTTGATGAAAAAAAAATCACTTAATTTTCACCTCAGGAATACTCTCTAGTTTTTAGTAAATTTTATTTTTTGTTTCCAGAGCATTTGTTAGCTAATGGGGCGAACTTAATGGGTTTGATGGTCAACTCTCTAGTTTTTAGTAAATTTAATTTTTTGTTTCCAGAGCATTTGTTAGCTAATGGGGCGAACTTAATGGGTTTGATGGTCAACTAGTCCTAAATCTCAGTACTCATGGGATTCCCATGGTAAAAAACTCGAATTATCTACATAAAATTGTAATTTTTTTCTTTGGTTCCTTGAATGTGAAAAAATAAAATTATAAATAACAATCATAAAAGTGCACTGTTTCACAAATAAGTAATTTGGTTGAGAACTTAGGAACCCTGCGGTCTATTAACATGACTTACATTTTGATTCATGAGTTATTAATATTTTTAAACTAACACATTATTAATATAAGTATTATTTAATGGGTATTTATAACATTTATTTACCTAGGGTTATTACTAATTATTTGGTCATATATTATTACTAATTATTTGGTTCCTTGAACCGGTTTCTTCATAAGTTGTGTAGTTTTCTTGTAAATATGCAAAAACTTGATTTTTATGCTTACACTGTTCAAAAAAGCATGCTCTGTCCCACTCCTATGAACGCGAAATCCTATGCCTATCCTTTTCACAAAATTACATGCATTGCACCATCTTAAAATTACATATATTTTTTATCCAAAGTTGAGGACAAACACTAAGAATCAAGCTTTAGTGTGATGTGGGTTGTACCTACTTATAATATGGTAAAACATAATAATATGCTATAAAAATAGCGTCACATGATCACATGTGATGGATTTGATTAGTTTTTGTACACATTTTTTAATCCTATCTGTTTAGGTGGTAAACAGTGTAACCTAAATGCAGAAATCAGAGCAAGCCTATACAATAAAATGATGCAATTCACTACCACATTACAGCAAAGGAATGTTGTAATGCTAACAAGTGTTTGTTTACAAACAACTTGCTACATTGTCAGCTCTGCAAAACAGGAAGTTATTGAATGGCCTTTGGGCTCTTTCCCATTCATTAATGCAAATCTAAATTAGTTCTAATTGCATTATAATAGAGTTGGAACTAGACAATAGGAACAAAAACCTCTTATGGTATGAAACATATGGCAGCTTTTTGGATGAGTTTTGTGCTTTGCTGCTATGATGCTTTCAAAGTGACCATATATTTTTTATAAAATATTTATCCTAATTTTTATCAAAAGACATGCGACAATTTGTGTCTAAATAGTATGTCTGGAACAAGTAAGCACTTACGTATGGGATGCAGCAACTCCTCGCTGGGCTCATCGCTGCGGTGCTGGGTCAGGATGGCCGACAGCCAGCCGTGCAGCTCTGTCTCGTTCTCAGCTACGATACAGAACTGCTCCTCCCTTGTGAAGAGCGCAATCACATTCCTCTGCTTGAGGTCCAGTCGCCGCATGATGTTGTAGCAGCCCTTGAGAGGCAGCGAACGCCGCGGCAGTGCGCCCGCGCGGAACTTCTTCTCCGACTCGTAGTACTCCAGCCGGGCCCCATGCTCCAGAGTCTCGGCGCGTAGCACGAAGAACTTCTTCTTCATCGTCTTCAACTTCCTCAGATGGCCGTGGCGCACCACCGCGCCGGCCGCGGCGCCTCCGCCCGACATCACTGCACCATCACACTCCGCCCGCGCTAACGAACCCGCCACATGCCGCCCGATAACCTTGAACTTGTTTACTCCGATGATGAAAGTCACCTGCGAACGCTTGCACACGCACTAAAAATACGTACTATCTTCACCATAAAGTGCGTAAATAGTGGCTCGCACGACCGTAATGCGTAGCGAATCCTCCAACGTAGAATCCTATGACAACTTATTCCGTGGGTCGCAACGCACCGATTCCTAATTCGCGATAACGCCGACCATACGAAATCTTATCGTTGTGAAATTTATCAAAATACATCAACAACAAACACTATTCGATCCATAATTTGGTACGCTCGCTGTTACACTCGGTCATTCACAGACACTCGAGTTTAGAAAGAGATAAAATCATTCATAGTAAACGTAATCCGCACCGCCGCCGCACGCCCTTCTGTAGGTACGCAGGGCATGGAAGTCATGCCGTAGTCATGCTTTGCGCCATCAAAACATTTGCTTTTCCTTCGAAATACACAACTTTGGAAAACTCGTGGGTATTTATTGTCAACAACAGCTACTCAGAATTTAGTAGGTCTAAAAACACAGTAGAAAACACTTGATCAACAAAAACCATGAAATTACGCCTTGTTTTTTATTGGTTCTCCACTATTGCGTGTCATTTTTGTACGACGAAATAGTACACTACTCTTCCTTCACTTCAGTCAGTTACTCACTCACTCCACCATCATGCTATATAACTACATGTAGATATATGAGGTAGTTTAGCGTAGATATATTTACTATTGCAAATTAACCAATCACAGGTAAGTGTTATCTGCGGCTAAAAACGAAACATCCAATCTGAAATAGATAATCATGACATTCCATAAAAGAACCAATAACAAGCCTCCATTCCAATCACGGAATCGATTGCGAAATAAATTATTGCGGTTTGAAAAATTAAAATTAAAATGGAAGATACGAGCAGTCACAATCAATTTATAATATTTTATCAACTTTTAACACGAACAGATATTCCATTAAAAGTTACGTACATCACAATAAATAAACTTGTAAGTTAGAATCTAACCACACCACCATTTCTTCGTGGAACGGAACGGATTACCAAGTCAAACTTCATTGCATTCAAGAGATTCAAACTGACACTCGCTCTGACGCCGTCGGATGCAAGAGCTGATCCAAGATCTTGGATCCAAGAGCTCTTGGAGCTCTTGGAGGCCTCCGACATTATCTCTCAAAAAACCAGCACAGCCAACAGGCTAACGAACAGCTTTTGAGAAACCTGCAAGGCTCTCGAAGCGACAGCACATGACTCGAGAAAAGTTTTTCTCGACATTTAAACCAGAAAAAAAACACTAGTTCGTTTCTTGCCTGCATTTGACGACGTAGACCAACGTATGTAGAGTCTTCTTCTTCTTTTATCTTTGGCTGTGCATCATGGCACACAATTTTGCCATAGCAGCGTAGTATTATTAGTCATGCATGAACCACGTACAGTACACTCTGTCTCGTAGGACGCTAATACTCAAACCGGAGCCAACCCTCACAATGATAGATAAAGGCATTATAGTCTAAATAGTGCGAAGAAAAATAATTACTGCTATTTTTAACAAGGTAGGTGTACAGTAATACAACATACTGAGTTCTGATATCGATAATATTTTGGAGAAAAACATTAGTTGTGTTATATTTTACCATTCTGTAATGAATATACCAACTGTATGTGTGTGTTTTATGTGTGCAAATAAAGGATTTACTTACTTACTTACTTACTTAGCATAAACAGTTTTTTTTTATTAAACTAATAATTGTATGTGGAACCAACCCACACTCAACGTGTGGGTTGGTTCTATAGGAACTTATTAAACACTTTTATATCATAGTAGTTAAAATAGGAAAATGCTTTTATTTCTTTCATAACTTTAATTTAAATCTAAAAAGTAGGTACCTACCTTAATTTTAATAATTCAAACACAAATAAATACTACCAAAGATATATTATTTGTAGTTCACAAACATTTTTAACATACTCCTGGAATATCTTCCAGATCGTCTGCTACACTATACCCACAAGCCTCACGTAAAAGTCACGTGAATCTTATGGAATCAGGCGTAACATGCTTTTAAGGTCGATTAACTTAGCTTCAGGGACAGGTTTTCCGTTTGGCCAAAGTGGCTCCATCATATTTTTCTTTAGACTTTCTGGACTTCCACGAGTCCTTTTTCTTATATCTACTACCTTATACTCTTCATTGAAATCAGATTTCATATATAGTTAGTAAAGGCAGCGTTTTATGTCAAACAATAGTAATCGTTTCAACAGAAGGAATCTTTAGCAAGCTTTAAATCTGCTTTCATTTGCTTTTGCAGAGATTCTGCGATTTGTTGATGGTCTATCCGCTTCTTCTCAATTTCAGCTCTTTAAGACTTTATGATTATGCCATTTTGATTATGCAAACAAGAATCAACCCACAAAAGTTTCAAAAATATATTTACACATGGGACCATGTGGTTTGAATCTTTTTAAAAGAAATAATAATAATAATAAACATTTATTTCAGGCAGCGTAGGAGAAGTACAAAAGAACTTAACTAGGGCCCATATGATAAATACCTTAGAGACATACATGATTATAAAAACACAGTGGTCAATTTTTACAGGGTTGCTCCCCTTGTCTGTTGAGGAGTCTGCAGAAGGCCATTATTCTATACCCCGTCTGTTAAGAGGACTTATGCAGACTCCTTTCGAGTGCGATTCAATTTTGTCCACAGATGGGTGTCTGAATTATGCCTTTACTGCTCTAACTTGCACAAAGTGTAGGGGAATAAACAAGAATGGCAAATTACCACATGTTCAGTCTCAAAACCCAACCAACAACAATTATGCGAATTTACGAAAGGCACCTGTCATTCTCGAAACGCGCCCGGCACGTCGTTTCGAGTCATAATTTTAATGAATTATTGTGTTTTGTGTATTTTCCGGCCTAGAAAAACATCCCTAAACCTAAAATCAAAAAAAATATAAAAAAAATAATATTAGATAATAATCTAATATAAAGCTAATAAGACCTAAATCGTTATTTCGAAAATTGTAAAATATTTTTTTTTTACATTACGTTAATTTTATTACTAAATTGCAAGGTAATACAGGACTAAACTATTTTTTTAACGTATTAGCATGTTTCAAATCGATTCTAACGATAACCTTTACATCATATAGATCCCTACAAAAATTAAGAGATATATTAATTTAATCACGCCCGCGCGGGCCTAGGTGTATTTTGAAAGGTTTTTGTGTACATAACTCAATTTAAACATGAGTGTGGGATTGGCGTCCTTAAAATCCTGCAAATAATGTAAATAAAGGTGATACCAGTAACAACTTACATCCTTTGTGGTAGGTAACTACGTGGTAACTACATTTCGTCATAAAAAATCTACGATATTTTAGTTTAGCGAAAACTTCATCATCATCCTCAACCTACTAGGTCCACTGCTGGACATAAGCCTCCCCCAATGAGCGCCATAGCGCCCTGTCTTCAGCTTGCCGCATCCAGCATCTGCCTGCATGCTTGCGAAATCTTGTCAAAGTGTACATAAAATAGGATTATATTTACTTTATTACTTTGGTTTCTCACAAAGATATTACATGATAAACATATTTTATGGGTAGGTAATTATTTTGTGTACACTGGTCACATTCTGGGGAATGCTGGCCACCTCAAAGTGCATTGGTACCTACTGCACATTGGGTATAAATAGGTATCGTCCGTCGTCCGTTCTGGAATCGAAGGTTTTTTTCTCTCGCTGCGCCACCGTTATTGTTTTTGCTGTTCTGTTTATTTGTTGAAATGAATTGTTACCCGTTAAAGTTATCTTGTTGTGATTGTTTTGTTGTTGATATTATCTGGTTGTGTTTGTGTTGTTTTGTTATGGAGCTTGAGCCAGCGGCCCGGGGCCGGTGCCTGGTCCGTTGTCCATGACATTGGAAACAAGCAACTCTGTCACCACCCATATAGCGGCCTATAAAAGCACTGAGTTCGACAGAAAAACTGATCGTGATGAATGTGTACAAACAAACGTACATGAATTGGCATAAAGGCGATTATTGGTCACAGGTAGCCTGTGTGAACAAAACAGCTGAGCTCTTGGGAATATCGCAAAGAACAGTACTTACTGAGTTGTTGTATTGTAAAAGAACAAAGAACAACAGGAAGACTATTGTTTTTATTTTTTGCCACCTACTTGTTTGTTTGATTTAATCTCTGAGGATGTGTCCTCAGAGATTGATCCAAATGATGCCGTGCTCTTGTTGATAGGTACAAGCATTGCGTAGGGTGGCACGTGAGCCTAGGTTTAATAAAACGCACATTAATGTGTCTAGAGTCTGTCTAATGAAAGTAGACACTGAAAAATTGCGGCAAATTCAAAAAATATCAGTATGGCAACCCGTAAATTTTAGGGATACTTGGAATAACCTACCTTGATACTTTGATATTATTCTTTAAATAAAAACACTTATTTTTATTCCAGCCCATTGTTGAAATGATGATGTATAAAATTAACATTCTGAGATAAATAAGAGTAATATATCAAGGCCTAGGTGTGTACCATTTTTTCTACCGCCAAGCAGTAATATAACTGGTACAGGTATTGAAGTAAGTGCTTAGTATCAAGGTATTGAAGTAAGTACTTAGTATCATTCATAATGATACTAAGCACTTACTTCAATACCTGTACCAGTTATACTGCCCTCGTAACAAAAAAGGGCACATCTAACATTTTTTTCAAAATTGAGTTATATACATATTCGGAATCAGGAAAAAAAGCTGCATCCGCCTGATTTTAAAAGAAAAATCTATCTTAATTTAGCACAAAGTTACAAGAAGCCCAAAAACATCTAACATCCAAATTCATATTTTTTAACTTAAAAAGGCACATGTGACAATAATTAAGTTGAAAGAACACAAATGCATTGATAGGGCTTTTATTTTACTTTTTCTTTTTTGCTAAATAAAAAAAGCTTATTTAATAGGTGTTACATTAAAAAGGCTGATTTGGCAGATAAATTTAATTTAATAGGTGTTCATTCCATTATGATAATGGAACGAGTCTCAATGAAATAGTTTATTAAGTAAACAATTTTTTATTCACCGTAATCAAAATCTGAATCTAAAAATTCTACTTGAAGTGATACATCGGAGTCACTGGTATCACTGCTGTTTCCTCCCACATTAATTATAAAACTTTCTAAATTATCTTCTGTAATTCTGTCTCTTTCTTTGTATTTGGCTTCTACGTGGATAACGTGGTCAGTCATTTTTTTCCAATCATCTGCTGTTATGCTTTCAAATGACTCGTTTACAACTATTTCAAATTGTGCTGAAGTCAGGCTTACATTTCTATTTGCCACCTTTCGTTTTGCCAAACTCCATATAAGTTCTATCGCGTTCAAGTCGCAATGATAGGGGGGCAGTCTTAATACTTCATGACCTTCATGCTTCAGAATTTCATCCGCTTCGTAAATAGGTTTTGGTGTATTTTGTTTTACAAAACATAGTAGTTCTGCCTTAGTATGGTATTCTTCAAATGCAATACCATTTAATGTAAGCCATTCTCTAATTTCTGGTTTGCGAGTTTGAGTTGTTGGTGCCTTATTAATAATGACAGAATGATATGACGCATTATCCATCACTATCAGACTTGGCTCGTTCAGATTTGGCAGGAGCTTTTCTTGTAGCCATTTATTGAAATTCGTAGCGTTCATATCGTGATGGTAGTCTGCCATTTTCGATTTAGTGCTAAATACTAGCAATGAATTTGGAACAGGGCCTTTCTCCGATCCTGCATGGACAATGATATAGCGTTTCCCGGATGAAATGTTTTCAACTACACCGCTTGTTGATGGGCCTTGCCAACACTTCTTAGGCTTGTAAGATCTGTGGACATAAGTCTCATCTAAATAAATGATGGGTTTTCCTTCCGAACGCTTTGAAGCTATTGTTCTTAAAAATCGATGTCGCCATGCAGAGATGTCATAACGCTCTATCAACAATGATCGTTCATTTTTGTTTTTCTTGAATTCGAAGCCGTTCTTCAGTAGTATTTGACGAAGAGTCTCATGACATCCACTGAATCCAATACTTTCTTTGAGCTCTGCCAACAAAGTTCTTAGTGTGGGGACTTGTTTTTTTACAATGTAGAACTCGTTTAATTTATTGCGCACAACATCCATGTCAAAACTATCTAGGTTAGACACTGTTGACGGGTGGGGTCTTTTTTTACCCGGAGTCCTCCAGACACCTTCATTCACCGCACCTTCCTTTTTAATTCTCTTCAAAGTGGTTACACTTACTTCTGCAAATAAAATAAAATAAATGAATAAAAGTGATCGAGCAGATAGGAACAACAGAATTTTACATTAAAAATGCAACAGGCCCAGAGCTTAGTGAAAACTTACCAGAGAGTGAAGATATTTCTTCCAAGAACTGGTTCTGGGTTTGTATCCTATCCTTTTGTTCCAAATCAGTTAGCTTCTCAATTGTTTGCATTATGTCGGTAACTCCTGCTACTGCTTCCAGATTTGCTGTAAATGAAAAATATGATATTAAGTGCACATGTGATGCTTATTCAACCAAATGTATAGTAATATAATAAGCTATTAATGTTATTCTGATATCATTATAGCAGACAATTATATAAATTAACAGGGATAAGAGGAGAACACAAAATTAATATCAAAGTATCAAAATATTTTTGCACTACTCACCTAAGAAATCGATCACAATACGTAAACAATCCTGTTTCTGACGGAATTCAACATCTTTTTCCTGCTGCTTTTTCTGATATTTTGAAATCATACAGAATAATAACTCTCGCACGCCACTCTTGATTGTTTTATTCATTTTATCACACAAAAATCACAATAATTCTTCACAACTCAACCAAACAACAAAAGCATAGTGCCGCCATCTTGTAAACATTTGGGAATTTGGGAATAGTAATGCCATAGCCCGATTCCGGTTTTCCCTAATCTTTGAGGAAAATATTAGAATTTACTCCACGTAGGTATTGATTATTTTTATGATTCAAAGAATCAAAAAAAATATATAGTAAAATGGTTTATTTGTAATATTTTTTTTCCTTGCAAGTCGTTTTTTTACACATGTAATGATCGTGTAGTGGTGAATTTCAAAAGAGTCAAACTAAGTCAATAAAAATAAAATAACAGTCCACTTTTAATAGTTAGTTACATGTTATTACCAACTATTTCATACCTTTGAGCGCCCTGAATTTACCCCGTTACGAAGCATAGTGTCCGGAGGTGGAAACACTTTGGTGTGACCATGTAAAAAGTTTCGAAAAAAATCGAGTATCTACTTTCGTTTGACAGACTCTAGCTCTCTAGCTGCATTACAACCAATGACCATTGCATTACTCTTCGTTCTGAAACTCGCACCACTTTTACTTTGAGTGAATTTTATAACAGTAAGACAATTTATTTTTTGTAAATTATTATGCAAGCGGTGAATTCATTATGAACACAATGTTATTTTGTCTCATCTCCCCTTTTTTGCCTTTGTCTAGTACCCATAACATAAGCTCTGCTTAGCTTGGGGCTATAATTATGATTCTGTGTGGATAGTCCAGCATTATTTATTTATATTTATTTTGCGAAAGTATAAAAAAACAAGATCCGTCAAGTGCGAGGGTGACTCGCGCGCCGAGGGTTTCGAGCGGTTGTCAAGTATACCAATATGTACTAGGTACTAGTTGAGACTTTTCTATTCGATGAATACCAAAAATTAAAGGTACATTTCAGATGTATCGGTTTGCAAACTTCGGAGTAGGGAGGTATACCTCTAGAGGGTAATAGTAAAATTTTAGTCTTTTTTAAATATTATAAAAGTATAAAACGTACAGAAATTTTTGAAAATTATCCCCCTATTTTTTGACCATTTTTGAAAAAGTGTTCTACTTAGAGGCTTCTCTATATTTTTCCTATAAAATATATATCCATAGTTGACACGGAATTGTTTGTTACAAACGTGCTCCAGCTCTGCGGATCGTGCCCGTCTCCTGTCCTGGCCGTTTCTAAATGGGAGTCAGGACCTTGATTGCACGCATTTCCTTCATTTAACACTGGCACTTTATTGAATCCCGTAACTTTCAGTATCGCAACATGTCTTCGGTTGGGTGCAATGTGTTGCGCGCCTCATGCTAGTGCGGTACTGTTTTCGAACAGCTTGGTCATCACGGATTATCGTGTACTAGGGCCGCCGGTCGGATGTCTCGTCATGCCAGCCTTAATGACGTCCGGCGGGCCTTTGTCACCGCTAACGTACCAGCTATTCTCGAAGCGAATGGTCTGTTGCGTGACGATGGTAAGAGGCCCGACGGCATGACACTAGTCCCATGGGAGTTGGGGAGGCCCATTGTGTGGGACGCTACATGCGTCGACACACTTGCACCTTCCCATCTTCCGAGGACATCCGTAAGGGCTGGTGTGGCGGCAGATTTGGCCGAGGATCTCAAGAGACGCAAATATGCAGGTCTCGACAGACCCTACACATATGCTCCCTTTGGGGTCGCGATTCTAGGTCCGTGGGTACCGAGGCTCTCCGGGTTTTCAAGAAGTTATCTGAGCGTCTGGTCGACGCGACGCGTGACCCGAGAGCGGGCGGGTATCTGGCACAGCGCATCAGCATGCCATACAGCGGGGCAATGCAGCCAGCGTCTTGGGGACGCTTCCGACTGGTATTGATATGGATCAGTTGTGCTACCTGTAGATTGTTTGCAACAGTCTGCAGTTAGCTTAATTGTTTCAATTGTAAATACTAGTTCTAATTTGTTTTTATTTTGGAATTGTAATTTTCTTTGTCAATAAAGAATGCAAAAAAAAACAAACTGATATCTTTCATTTGATCATGCATTGTAGACCTCTTTTAAAATTTCGACATCATAATTTGTACTGAAAATTTACGTTCATTTTTCATTTATTTTTATTTATTTTTCTTTTAATCTGTACAGGCGCACGAAATGTATTATTATTTTAAATTTCACGTTAATTGCTGCTGCAGTTGCTGAGATATTAAAGACGGAACAAAAGGACAGAAAAACCGAGACCATAAGGGTTTCGAAACCGGTCTCCGATCTTCGAAACCCTAAAATATAGTTGAACGATGGTTCGGCACCAACCAACTTCACATTTTGATTTAGTCTCCGTTTCAGACAAAGTATCCGAATTTTATGCGCCGCTATTTCGTTTTCATTTGAATGGAGATTAAATTTATTACGCTATTTAATTAATGTCCAGTGATACGTGCTACAAAAATCCCGAAATACCTATTTCGCCTATTTGATTTTTAAAGTTACAGTAAATGCCATAATCTTCATTACCTCCCTGCCCTTAACTCTCTCTTGGTGAGGTTCTTATTTTTATTCCCCTGCCTTTATCCCACTTTTGGTGGGGTTATTTTTCTTATTCCTCTGCCCTTAAATCCCTCCACATTCAAACACTCTCTCAATAGGTGAAACTATTTGATTTTGAAAGTTACAGTAAATGCCATAATCTTCATCATCTTCCTGCCCTTATCCCACTCTTGGCGGATTCTCTAACACGCCGCTCCAAGCATCCTCTTTTTCATCAATCTGGTAAAATATCCTTTCAATGATCTTTTTTTTTATGGCTCCGCTTTTGTTTCGCCACGACTCTACCAGTGTCTGAGTCGGAGTGTCATAAACTTCGAAGACAGAATAATATCAGTTTTTGATTTTAAAATTTTTGCATCAAGATGATTTTCTTCCATCTTATAAAATCTGATTTAGATTCTTTATTCATAACTGTCATTACATGTCACAAAACTTTAAAATCATAAAATTCAGAAAATTGTAAATACCTATCTGCTTTATCTAATTACGAAGTTTAGCCTCAGATTGTTTATTTTTTTTTATAGTGATGTTATTAATTATATTTTATTTCTCAATTTAATGATAATTATACTATTTGTTTTCGAAGTAAAAATCTCATTGGTGTTTTTCAAAATTGACCGCTCCTATTATTATTTAAACCCGCCTCCAATCCATGACTATGTCAAGTTAGTCTATGGAAATTTCCATGAACACTGGCACTTTTTCACTGGCAGAAAAGTGACAAACCAGTCACAGTGCCAAATACAAAGAAAGAAGTCAATTATTTTTCGTTTTCATTCACTCGTTTTGCTTCGTTCGGTTTCGCTTTGCTAAAAAAAGATACAGAAACGAGAAATGTTGGCTGGCAAATTGGTTACGATAATACGTGTTATCTTTTGCATTCTTTTTATCTAAGTTTCAACAATACCCTTCTGGAAAAACAGACATGGATTGCTGATCACAAGACAATTCCCTATCGCACAATCTGTTTACATTGTGAAACATTCTACTTGGCTCCCGTAAGTGCACTATTTGAGGCGAAAGGAGTGTTTTTTGTTGAGTAAGCTTTGTGTTTTCAGTGTTGATGTACCGTTAAGTTGTAATAATAGCCGAATATAGGTATTTAGCGTATGGCAAGTGTACTGCGTTCTATCCTGCTTAATAATTGCGACAGCCCACTTGCAGTACCTAGTTTTGTAATGGTCATTAGAGCGTAGAGAACGTGTCAAGTAGATGAAACCTTCGGTTGTAGTTGTATGGAGTAGTTTTTGCATTGCAGCATTTTTTTGATTTTTCAGGTACTAAAGAGTGTGGGCAATGGGTGTTAAATATTGATCAGGTATGTTTCATTTCGTTAGCTTGTTTTAGTACATCGATCCTGAGAGTAATTTTGAGTGTTATTATTATGATATGATGTCAAATCCTGTGTAATTCATCTCAAAGTTACTTTCAGTGTGGGCAATGGGTGTTAAATATTGATCAGGTATGTTTCATTTTGTTAGTTTATTTTAGTACATCGATCCTGAGAGTAATTTTGAGTGTTATAATTATGATATGATGTCAAATTCTGTGTAATTCATCTCAAAGTTACTTTCAGATTGCAAATAAATAAATAATCCTGGACAATCCACACATCCGAGATGTACTTAATAAATAGTGCTAGATACACATATATAGGTTTAGAGTAGCTGAATGTTAGTTTTTCAGTTTCAGTTATATTATGGCATCGGGCACATCATCTATAGAGAGTAATGGAAGCAATGGTAAGTTTATTGTTTTTGTTTCCTAACTTGTTATTAGAAAAACTCTGATAGCCATCTAAACTTTTAAATGGGCCTTGCCGTTAGCTTCGCCACATATTTTATAATACTAGGTATCGCTGAGTAAAATTTGTGTCAAACTGTTGCATTGCATTGACACAAATTTGACATCAAAATATGACAGTTTGTTTGATTTGCCAAAGGAATCAATTGTGGGTGCATTTCGAATTACGCTAAAATCGATATTATCGCGCTTACACGCGTTCCGAATTAGCGTGAGCGCGACAACGACGTCCCGTGTGACGTCATAGATGACGTCATTCATTACATACGCCAATTTGCGTTAATTATCACAGTCTCACCGACCATCCTACAAACTGAAATCACTGTGTGCGGCCTGTCAAAAGTGACATATATGACTGTTGGCTTTATAAAAACATACAGAGGGATGAGACGGACATTGGCGAAATTGCGACAAACCAGTCGCAGAAGCCATCTGACAAGAAGAAGAATTGAGAACCTCCTCCTTTTTTAAAATTGGTTAGTAAAATTGTTGGTCGGCATCATCTTCGTCACTGGATGAATCGTCGTCGTCCCACTCCTAAGCTGAGTAATCAGAGTTATTTGTTATTAGATATAAAGCCCTCTTTTCTGCCATTTTCACATAAGTTAGTTATAATATAAATTTTATTGTTCTGCGTGTGCAGTGAAAATACTGACACATTTGGAACGCAAAATATTTTGTGATCGCTATCAGCGCTGTAATCGTGTCAGCGCGGGAATGCACCCTGTGTCTAGCCTTAGTTCACAATTTAGACAACTCATCTTATTTTTATCTATTTACTTGCAAATAGATAAACAGCCTGTGGTTGGTGTGTCTTTATCACACAGTGTTGTGCTCATGGTTACTGTCTTTGCAATTGGGAATTGAAGCACTGAAAAACTATAACTCCAACTCAAACACAAGGAACTAGTACCTACCTACCCTTAGATTTCCTAGACTGAAGAGACAGTAGTATCCCAAGCCTCCCTAAAAGATTTTCAGACAAATGTTTAGAGCAACAGAAAAAGAGAAAAATAAAAATTGTCTTCATTAAATTCTTTGATGACACAGATACTGGCAGAGTTGTAGTGAAAAGCAAGCGGCGCCAAAAAACAAGAAGTTGAAGACAAAACCTTAGGCTTACCTGAATACTAGTTTTAGAGATCATAGAAATGAGAATAAAGTAGTAATATATCCTTCCAGAGTCAATATCCCACAGCTACGTGAGCGGCGAACACCGTCCCCCCAGTCTGCCCCCGCTGCCCCTGCCCCTGCCCCTGCAGTATGAGCCCGCGTTTGAGGCGGGGTACGAGCGCGCTGTGAAGCCACACCCGCACGGAATGAGCCAGCAGTATGAGCCGCTGCAGTACGAGCTCAGTAAGCAGAGTAATGAGGGGCTCAAGCAGCAATGCGAGAAGGTACGAGTAATAGTCTGTTCTCTCTTACTTTATAAACAAACTAATTAATGAATATGAGTAGGTTAGGCTGATTTTTGGATAATGGTGTCAATATTGCTGGTGCAGTCTACGAAGGTGACTTAGTCAATTCTCGCCGCGAAACAGATTCATTTTGTTATCTGGTCGGTGTTCTGGGGGTTATCTTATATTTAAAAAAAATCCTCTACTTTGAGTTCGAGTATATCTGTCATCTGGTTTTAATAGCAAAAGCTTAGCTTGTTTTGGCGTTAGAAGATGCTGTATTTGTGTGTCCTCCAAACTGCATAGTTTAATCACATCAACATTTCATTGACAGGCGCTGCACGACCTGAATCAGCTACGACGGCAACACACAGAGACATCTCGCCGCGCTGAACATGTTATGAAGGTAAAAATCATCCTTATTTGCTTCTGTCATAATCATAAGATTTCTTTTTAACTTTTTGTGGCCTAGTAGTACTACCCAAAAGAATCCTGACGCTAAAAATTAATTTATAAATAGTTGAACGAAGTTTGGCAGCGCCATCTAGTTTACAGCGTAAAACAATTTTAAACGATCTCTGAGTAGTATTACTCTACTCAAAGGAATCTTGACGCAAATTGAATTTAAAAATAGTTGAACGAAATTTTGCAGCGTCAAACGATTTTTAAACGATCTATCTTTGATCTAGGAGTTGGAATACTTCCGAGGACAGCACAGAGCAGCGATGAATCAACTCGAAGTATCCGCCCAGGAGGCGAGCACCCTTCGGGGCAAGTATGGAGACCTACTGAACGATAATCAGCGGTAAGACAAATCACTTGAAAAGCCAAAGATGAGTTTACTAGTTAATAATTTGGTTTAGTGGTAATTTTTAAGGTAACATAAGTTAACGTTGTTTCTGGCTGCAAATGCTTTTATGACTATTTGACTAAAATTGGAAAATCGTTTAAAATTATTCTTTATTACATATTAAGCACACTACCGCGTGGCCATGTGGTGCCGGCTTAGAATTTGCACCACCCCAGCTCTTCCCGCGGGTGTCGTAGAAGGCGACTAAGGGATATCCTCCGGTCGGGCAGAAGCGCCTCCTGCAGAACAATTCTACCACCTAAGGAGGCCTGCGTCCAGCAGTGGACCAATTTAGGCTGTTGTGGTGTGGAAGCACACTACATTGATTTCCGGGAGATCTACTATATGTATAAAAATATGTTAAAGTTTAAATTTTTAAAACCGCTGATTCTGTAATGGCGGTGGTCATATGACGTCCCGCAAGTAAACAAGTCATTAACCGTAAGAAAACAGTGCAGCTGAAGTGAATTTTATATTTTTTTAATCAAATAATGAATTTGAATAGATAGAAGGATAAAATGGTGTATAAATGGTGTGTAGTGCCACAATGTATATATTAGGTCCTTACATATGAAATTGGCGTTTTGTATGGGAGGAACAAAAAGTCGAATATTTTTTAATATAATATATTTAATTAATCAAAGTATGAACCATTATTTTCTATGCACTTTTGCCATCTTATAGGTAGTTCATTGATCCCTTTACTAAAAAAACCAGTCGGACGGGAATCAATAAAATCTTTGAAGGCGATTTGGACTGCCCCATCGGAGTTGAATTTTTTCCCTTGCAAGAAGTTATCCAAATTTCGAAAAAAATGGTAATCTGTTGGAGCAAGGTCCGGGGAGTACGGAGGATGTCTTAGACTTTCCAATTGAAGCTCTTCTAATTTAGTAGCCGTCTGTTGCGCAGTGTGTGGTCTAGCGTTGTCGTGAAGCAGCAGTGGCGTGGAGCGATTGACCAGCCTAGGTTGTTTAGCCGCTAGCTTTTCCATCATGGTTTGCAATTGCTGACAATAGACATCAGCCGTAATAGTCTGGCCAGATTTGAGAAAACTGTAATGAACAATACCGGCACTAGTCCACCAAACGCTTACAAGTAACTTTTTTGGGGTTAATTTTCGCTTGGGGCAGGATTTGGCTGGCTGGCCAGGATCCAACCATTGCGCTGAGCGCTTCCGATTATCGTAAAGAACCCATTTTTCATCACAGGTAATGATTCGGTTTAAAATACCTTCATTATTGTGCCGGTTTAGTAATGTAACGCAGCAGTCGACGCGCGTTTGCCGGTTTGCTTCAGTCAATTCGTGAGGTACCCACCTTTCAAGCTTTTTAATCTTCCCAATTTGCTTCAAGTGAATTAAAACAGTTTTATCACTAACATCGCAGCCTGCAGCTAACTCGGACGTGGTTTGCGATGGATCCGCTTCCACAATAGCCTTCAACTCTTCATTATCAACTTGAGTCTCAGGCCGTCCACGGGGCTTGTTCTGCAGGTCAAAATTTCCAGAACGAAAACGTTGGAACCAAAAACGAACTGTGTTTTCTTTTGCAACACGACCGCCATACACATCATTCACCCTTCGAGTTGTTTCCGCAGCACTAGTGCCACGGCGGAACTCGTACTCGTAAATAATGCGATATTTTAAGTTTTCCATTTTGTAAAATGAGTGACGCAAACAGAAAAAAACAGAAGAAAAAAAACAAATGAATGACGATCATCGAAGCACAAATACATGAGTCTATAGCTGTACAAATTTGAATTTGGAATTCCTTACCAAAGAGGAGAAATTTGTGATTAAAGTGGCCAGTACGAAAAACGCCAACTTCATATGTAAGGACCTAATATACGACTGACTTCATTTTGAGATTCGAAATTAGTATTTATGGTGCTAGTTATAAGATTTATATCTACAACTATCAGAAAACTGTTTCAGAAATAGCTCAAAGATTGAATATAACAGACTGACTTTATTTAGTTATCAGGGCAACGAAGCCGCGACAATGCCGCATCCAGATAAAGTACCTTATGGGGGATACTGGCTGTTCTGAAGTTTGGTTAGGAAATATTTAGGTAGGTATCTATCGCACAAGCAAAACCGCGCGTCATTACTACTAATTAGTGATACACGGTAAAAAAAAGTCTAGCCCTGACTTGTGATTATGACAGTGACATATCATGACATTTCTTTGTTTACAAAAATTATCCAGGTTTCTGAATGAGAGTAGGACTAAAGTACCTACTAGTGAAAACAAGCCAAACGAGCCTAAACTCGACAGGGTTACATGGTATGGTTACAAAGTTCTTTTGGTAAACTTTCCGACTCCATCGTCACGATTTTAGTCTTCATCTAGGACTGCAGTACTAATGAAAACTTAATTTGAAAAGTATAGCTCCAAGTTACATAGTTTTGGCGGTTATGCTCGCTCCCTGATGAGGAGCAGTTTTTATGGATTAGAATTTTTCCCCAAACTAAATTTTCGAAACACACACTGGAATACTAACGAAATAAGATAAAAAAAATATAGTTACCTACTTACTTTTCCGCACAAGTATCAAAACCAGTTGATCGAACTGAGTTTTCCTATCGGCACAGCGATAGGAAAGCATTCGTCCGCGGGATTTTTCTGCCGAGCGACACAGGGACGTCCTTTCACTGCGATGTGGCGCACAGGCGCTGACTGAAGTTGCATTCGTTTCGAAATGTTTGTCATTTTATACTATAGAAAAACGCAACAGTGAAACTGATAACTTAAATTTGTTATGTATAGATTTTTGAATACAATCAAATGTTTATAACTATATCTGTATTTTAAACTTGTATTTTTCTTTGAATAGTCCTCAAATTACTTATTTTTTTTACCGAAACCTTACCCTATTTTCGTTGTTTGCGTGAAAAACCTTTTTTTATAACATTTAATACGACTTTTTACACACAATAAAATAATACGAAATACTGTTAAAAGTTTACTGTATCTTTAAGTACCCGTAACATTTTATGAAGTTTAATGGATTTATTGGAATAGGAACCGGGAAACGGCAATTTTTATAATGTTTTGTTAACACGTCCTTAAAATAAAGTGAAATATGTTTTTTACGCTATTAGCTGAAAGTATGACCACGCTTTGTAGTATACTCGTATTTTTTTCAATGTTGTCAAACAGCCTATTTGTAAGGGCTAAGTAGATACTTAGACATCACCATGCGTTTGGTTGGTTTGGGTTTGGTTTCAGCAGTAAAACGCCGCGTTGGCCGATAATTGATGTATCGTGGCGAGATTTGCGTGGTAGCCTCAGCTCGCTGAGCGTTCGCTGAGGGTCTCAACGCAGCTAAAGTTGACTTGGGTCCCGAAAACTTATGGTTAGGCCCCCTTTTCAAAAAGGAGTTAATAAGGTTATTGTTGTTTTCAGTTTGGAGCGCGAGGTAGCGTCCCTAGCGGGCAGCGGCGCGGAGGGCGGCGCGGAGGCGCTCCTACACACGCTGAGGAAATACGACGCGCTCAAGGAGGAGCTAGAGCGGGCGCAGAAGAGGTCAGTGCACTGTGTGCTCATTTACAACAGCCCTAAGGGCACAAAACTCGCGAAACTAACGGCAGTTGGCCATTACTTGCCGAAAGGCGCAATGTGGGCAGACTCCCTAAAATGTGGAACGACTAAGGTGCAGGTCGCGGTAATTCCTTGGATGCAGGCTCCTTGATATTTGAGAAAGCCCTATGCCTAGGCATAGGGCTCCCACAATAATCTCAGCCGAGCGACGTCCACAGCCAGCTGTGGACGTCGCTCGGCTGAGATTATTGTTGTTGAGTTGCAGTGGGCTGGCCAGAACTCCGGAAATACTGAGGTAAACTGCGACTCGACAAACGTAGGACGTCCTCCAGCCAGGTAGGATAACTATCTACATGTGCCGGATACAGAAAGGCAACTAAGAAATCTTGGGTTGTTCTTTGCGTCTCAATATATCATAAGAAAGAGACACCAGCTATAGGGTTTATATATTAGCAAGACTTGTAAAACCAACATTTGTCTTACAGATACGAAGACCTAATAGAGAATCACAACACGACGCTAGAAAAGATGCGGATAGTTCAGGACGAGAACAGTCGCCTCAAGACGCAGTGTCACGAGCTCACGCAGGAGAGGAATGGACTTGTAAGTGCACATGCGTTATTTAATTGAGACGCGCGCTAGAGCGTCCAGCCAAGCTAGGGAGGAAACGGCCGACGCAATAGCAATGAGTATCTTTACACGGACCATTTGGCACGCTTTTAGTACCGTCTATATCTCAGACATTATCAACCGACAGGCTTGCAATTTTGCATTTCTAGGAAGATCCACAAATAAAGTAAGAATACCTAGTTTTATAAGTTAGTTATAAAGGGTGTCTCATATTGTTTTTCGTTTTTGTTGCTTAAAAAGAAAACACCCCAGTTTATTTACTGTTAAATGAAAGAACAGCTTAGGACTTTATTATGAAAAACAACCGTTTGTAAGTGCGCGCACCATCCACCTCTTCACACTCATTTAGCCTGGCACTAAAACGTTCAATTACTCGCTGGGGCATCGCTTTTGGAATAGCACTGATTTCTTCTGTGATTCTTTGGGTGGCAATGGGTTGTAAACTTTAATTTTAATGTAGCCCCATAGGAAATATTCAGCAGTCGTTAAATCTGGACTCGTCGGTGGCCAGTTGATGTTTTGGCCCGCTATCTGTGTTTGGCGTGTAACGGTCAAACCAAACACGAAAAATATTATGCGATACCGTTCATTAGGTTCTTAAGTTATTCGAGAGGTCTGAAACTTGCCATTTTTAACAACTGACTTATCAAAAACCTATGCCAATTATGTAGTATAACCTAGGAAGTTGAAATTTGGCTTGGAGGTAATCAAACTTTATCGGAGGAAAAAATCCGAAAACCAAAAAAAAGTTAATTTTGAGGTACCAATATCTGTGCCGATCGTGATTTTCGTGAGGATATTTGTAAATATCTCACAACTTATACTACTAATGACCCAAAACAGGAAATGACATAAAAATCGCTAAAAATGTGTAAGCGAGCGTGCAAGCGAACCCCCGCCCGTCTCAATGAAAGGGCCCCATAGTTGCAATAGTTCCACAAATGTATAACTACCTAGATGTCGCTTGTAAAAGTGTAGAAAACGATACCTACTCACATTACATTGCATATTTTCATCTCTTTTTAAATAATGCACGATGATAGAGACAGAAGATAGGATATATGGTACCATTATCCGACAAATGTAGAAAGTCGCCTGACACTTATTTCAATGAAATTTAATGCAGCCCAAATTTGTTCGTGGTACGAACGGTTCCGACTCGCTTGCACTCAATCCAACTCGACACAGTGTTTACAAACAAAAATGCCGAGTACAAGTGTCACGCAGTACGTAATAACGGTTAATAAATTTGGGTCCATTAAAGTTAGTATTTTTCTTAAAATAATAATAATAAATAATGCTGGACAATCCATACAGCATCATTTAGCCCCAAAGTAAGCAGAGCTTGCGTTATGGGTACTAGATGAGTGATGTGATGAATGATATACATAATACAATACATTACATAGATATTTTTTATTATACATATAGAGGTACATACGTATAGAAAATACCCAGAACACCCGGAACAAATAATTGCAGATCGTACAAATGTTTGTCCCAAGGCGGGAATCGAACCCGCAACCTCCTGCGTCGCAGGTAGACCTTCGCCCGCCGCGCCACATCTATCGTCCGTCTTTATCCCACGTTAGTGAGTTGCTGTCGATTCGGACAAAATTTATTGGGACACAGTGTCCCAACTGACACTTTGAGTTTAATATTATTTTTCACTGTCGATTCGGACACCATCAAATTATTGAAGCTATGTAAAAAACTTAACAGTCATGTAAAAAACTTAAGCAAAATATAATATAATGTGATAAAGCTAATCAACTTGCTTTGCGAGCGACTTACTGGGTGACCGAGGTGACTTACCGAGGTGACTTACATTAATGTTAAAAAACAACAAGTCTCATTCATAGCGTATATTTGGTATAAATCAACATCATGTATACTTAGGTATCTTTATATGATCCTACAATAATCACAGTATTTTCACAGCATTTGGCACACATTTAAACTATTAAACACTTTAAAATCAACGAAATAAAAAAAAACATTTAAAAATATGTTAACTAAAGATTTTCTTATATCTTAAAACATTTTTTTTATTTTTCCTTACGTATTCAAAAAGTCATTATTTTAGGAATGTATAAAATCACAGAAAATTTGTAGTTAACTGAGAAAAATATCCCGACTACATTTACTGATTTGGCGTTATTTATTATTATTAAAAATAGTACCTATCCTAAGCGCGTATACGATTAAGTATTGAAATCACAGACAATCATTAGTACAATCATAGACTTAAAATTACTACTAATTATTTATTAGATTTCATCATCACCAAGGCCTATTATCTACTGAAAAAAACGATAAAGCTCTTTAACAACATAAAAAATACTTAACCTACAACGATCACAGAATTTTACACAGCATTTGGCACAATATTTTACATAATAAACACTTAAAATCAACGAAATAAAAAAAAAAACATTAAAAAATGTTACCCATACATTTTCTTATACTTTTTTCTTTCTTCGCTTCTATTACATAACAAGGCGTTCTATGCACAATTCAATATTTATTTGTCCTCGCTCAAATTCAGTCATAGTAATATTGAGGTGTTCATTGAAATCAATTGTTGGTTTTGATTTTTTGTGTATGTTAGAGCCACTCAGATATAAAACCTGTTGACATTTGTCTTCTTTTTCTAAAAATGTAAAAAATTGGGCAATGTTCATTAAATTTTATATGTTTTCCATTTTTGGGACATTGGGGCGTAATATACAGCCAGGCATCGTCTATTACTTCTCTTGACAAAAGAGCTAAAACACAACACCTTTTTTATGTGTTTCTTTTCCTATTTAAATTTACTTTTTTTTAATACCTAATTGATTGGCTTTTCGCCATAGACTCTGCGTAAAATGGAAATAGCAACCTTTAATATTTGCATTGGAGATTACTCGTTTCAGAGCCTTAATGGCAGTTTGCTCAAAGTCCAGCACAAAGGTCTGCGGATGCAACTCTGGAATTTGGCTTTTAATGAGGTTAAACAAAGTCACGTTAATAGTTGTAATTTTTGCTGTGCTGGCAGTAGTGCATATAAAACTGGAATTATATTGGAATGAGTGGCACTACTCCTCAAATCCACATGCAGAGTGAAACAGTCTTAGTTGCTGAAACACTCATAAACAAAATTTAAAAGTTCCATCGCACATGACTGTTAGATTAGTTTTTTTACATAATTCCTTGCAATATTTTCCAGCAAAAACCAAGATCCTAGTCGTGTAGTGACTGTATTCAGCTATTACAAAACTTTAAAATCTTGGGGGGATTATGATGTTGGTAATGATATTAAAAGATACCTTTTTCATATCTAGTGTATTATTTCTTCTTCGATACAATATTATTATTATCGAAAATAAACTGAGTTTTTTCAAAACAAGACAAAGTGTGACCTTGCTATGTTTCGATTAAATAATTGATCGAAGTTGCTATGCATCTATTTCGTCATCTTGCTGTGCCACTGCGCCGCCGCGGCCACGCCTCGGTAAAAACAATTTTTTTAACTGACTGTACAATGCAGCTATATTGAATAGTGTCCGAATCGACAGTAACAAAAATATTAAAATCAAAAGTGTCAATTGGGACACGGTGTCCCAATATATTTTGTCCGAATCGACAGCAAGTCACGTTAGTGGTTGTATATGGTAGGTTAACATTTTGCAATAAATCACACAAATTCTCAAAAGCTTTTTTGGATAATTCGTATTGTACTTAATCTATAAAGTTTCACAAACTTGGTGTCACCTATTAGTTTTGAAGTGGATTTCCAACTAGAACACGCATCTCACATGGAAACTTTCTTTAACCGCGTCATTCGTCTTCTTATTCGGCAGTAGGTAACATTTCCAAGACAAAAGCTGCTCTAATAAACATTTTTCATTCAAAAATCGCAAAATCTATCACAAACTACATATAGTCATTTCACGAAGCTAAATGTCGGTGAGTGCCGTAACTACAATATTAATATTATGTTACTATGACATCTGTCAAATTTGTAACTCATGGAACCAAATTCTAAGCAAATGAAGCCCAAACTGCAGTCGCTGTAGTATAGTTTAATACACTGTGACGTAGGATAGTTGACTACGTGACTCATACTGCACATTTTAGTACCCAACTATCCGCAAGAGGTGCTCAATAAGTTTATAATTATACATTTTTTTAACTACAGTCGCTAGCGAGTAGAGATTGCGAAAACTCATGGTAGACCTAGGTGCCATTTTGGACCAGAAGCCTCCCTTTTTTAGGTCCCTTCATAAAATAATTCAGTAAATGTTTGTCTTTAGATCCAGCAACGGAACACGTTAAAGGCCGAGGTAGCCCACGTGGTGCGTCAGTGGGAGCGAGCGGACATCAAGCGGCTCGCGGACGAACGGAACGCGGCCATGGCCGAGTATACTCTGATCATGAGCGAGCGGTGAGTCACATTGTTGTACACTAGCGACTGCCCGCAGCTAACTTTCAGGGATAAGGTAGCAAGCAACTTGTGTTTTTTTTTCAGAATTGTATCAGTAGGTTGGGAGATTATTGTTCACACCAAACTTACAAAATGTTATCTCTTTTATTTAACACTTTAACCGTGGTTATTCAGCAAAATGTTGAAAATCCGTAGCCTGAATCTATGTAGCCTATTTCTTCCTAGTCTGTGTAGAATGTCGAAATCGTCAGAACTTTACACAGAATCTTTCAGAAGTGTTAATTTGGAGGCCTTACGTAAATGACTTGTAAGGCCAGAGACGTTTGTAATACCCTCTGCAGACTCCTCCACAGACAAGGGGATAATAATCACCATGTATTATTTTGCAGAGACACAGTTCACAAGGAAATGGAGAAGCTATCCGACGACCTCCAAGCGGCACACAAGCGCGTGTCAGCGCTCGAATCCGCGCTGCAAGCTTCGAGAGAGGAACAGCGAGCTACGGCTTTGCAGGTATACTACGCCGTACTTGGCATTTCAGTTTATTAGAAAAAAGAAACGAAAACCTCGAGGAAAGCCTCGGCGGAGATGGAACAACGAACTGAATGCATATAATAATCAGTGGCCACAACTGGCTACTAATAGAAATGATTGGAAGAGATGCAAAGCTAATCTTGTTATGGTTTTCGCAGGCGGAAAGTCTTCGTCGTGAGATCGAGTCCGCTCTAGTGGACCGCGACCGAGCGATCAAGGAGTGCACCGATCTCAAGACACCTCAGAACACATCCACTTTAGGGAAATCACGGTAAGCCACTTTGAACCTTAAAACGTAAGTCATATGGTTGCTTTGCTTTTGTAACTTATTTACAACCTACAAACCTAAATCATTTTTCATTGCGATAAGGCCTTGCTGTTACTTTGTCATATGATTTTGTAGGTATTATTTTGCGTATGAATTTGTACAAGGGCCTTGCTTACGGCTTTTGTAAAACTATTTCTAACTTGTAAGTTTAAAGTTTAAATCACATGGTCGGTTTCGCATAATATGTGTTTGTATTTGAATTGCCTTATTATCTTGAGCCTGCAGTAATTATAATAGAATTGAATATAATGTTTATTTGTTATAAGACTTACACAGAATACATAATAAACTTAGACTTAGGGGAATTACATAAATATTAGATAGGGGTTTATTTTGTGTTAGTGTTTGCAGACGTTATTGCTTTACTTCCATCTAATGTTGCCATCTTGGAACGTACGTTTTTGTTTGCAGTCAGGACAACTCAGCGTACCATCACTTGGGATTAACAAGTGGTGTGGGCAATGATGGCTTCCTGAACGGGCAGCACTCCAACGATCCTTCATTGGACAAATTGCAAGGTAACCTACTTACTTGTTTTGATTACTTAAGGATCAAAATTAAATAAAAAGTCAGAGATTTTGGCTACTTAACGAAATCCCTATATCAAACTAGTCACTATATCTACTCGGAAAACGAATCAGAAAATTCCATCGGCAGAATCTAGGGGTTCTGCCCGTAACTTTGCTTGTGTTCCCTGGAACAAAAGTAGCCTTCTCCATTAAAAAGCGCTCAGTCGCTTAAACGTGGAAACGTAACAAACAGACAGAGTGAAACGTTAACTGTCGCATTTATAATATTTGGTGTAGGTAGTATGGATTCGACCAAACGCGTAACTGGCGTAGCGTGCGGGACAATTGCAATATTCTTTTTGGTTTTAAAGCCCCTTATGTTTATAACAGTAATTCCCCGTTTCAGGTGGCGGCAACGGTGGCGAGGGCGGCGAAGGGAGATTCGACAACTTGGAACAAGCCAACCAAGAGTTACAGCGTTTGAGGACCCACGCCGGTTCTTTGCAGAACGAGCTCCTGGACGCGCAAAGAGAGGCCGAGGTATGTATAACTGGCTTAGTCATCATGCCAGCTCAATTACGTCTACTGCTGACCGTGCCTCCCCCAAACAAGGGGGGTTTGCCATAACAAACTCGCTTGGCAGGCAGATTGGCGATCACAGTGACGCTGCGATCGTCACGGCCATTTCCTAGTACATTACACATCTTCCATTTACGTCCACTGCTGAAGATAGGCCTTCCCCATAGCTTCCACCTTCACAGCCTGTATTGGTCTACTGCTGGACCCAGGCCTCCCCTGATAAGCGCCTTATTAGCTTTTATCTCACGCTGTGCATGCGGGTTAGGGACCACAGTTTGGTGGTAGAATTGTTCTGCAGGGGGCGCTACTGCCCGCCCTCGGTGGATATCCCTTAGTCGCCTCTCCCGCGGGAAGAGTTGGGGTGTGCAAATTGTAAGCCGGCACCACACAGCAACAGCACAGAGACTTCCCCCCATACGACGCCACAAATAGCGTTCCTATGCTGTCTCCAAACATCGACTACCTGCGACCGATAGAATGTCGTCGGTCTATCCAGTGGTCTTCCCACACTCACGTTTCGGTCGAATCGTGGTCGCTCTCGAGAACATTTACTCTACGTTGTCTATTCTGCGTGCTATATGGCCTGAACATTGCCAATTCAGCTTGCTAATTCTTGAGATTTTACCGGTTTCTTTAGTTCTGCTACGAATCTTCACGATTCTGATTATTTTAGGTAGAGAAACTTCAAATCATAGCTCTCTCCAACCTCGCTGAGCGACTTTAAGCTTATTCACTAAACTGTATAAGATAATTCTATAATAAGTTCTAAAAATTACATAATTATTATCTTTTGCAGGTTTGCAAACGAAGAAGGGACTGGGCGTTCTCCGAACGCGACAAGCTATTGCAAGAACGGGAGAGCGTCAAAGCACTTTGTAACAGACTGAGAAAAGTAAGTCTTATTTGTATTTATTTGGCGAGGCGGATGTGAGGCCGCAGAACATTCCCTTCGTACATTTTTAGACTAAAATTATGGGTAGGTAATTCTGAAGGTAGACGTCAAAAACGCCTTCAATTCCGTAGACAGGGGTGCTTGCTAAAACAAATTAAAGACAAAATTCCAGAAATTTACCCTTTTCTCTCGCAATGTTACGGTTCGCCGTCAAAATTAATTTACAAGAACAAAGTCATTTTGTCCGCTGTTGGATGTCAGCAGGGCGACCCTCTTGGTCCGACCATATTTAGCCTTGCCATCCAACCGATAATTCAACGTCTCCAATCCAAGCTCAATGTTTGGTATTTGGATGACGGAACATTAGGTGAAGAGGTAAACACAGTTTTTGATGATCTAAAAATCATAAGAGATTAATTTCGAAAAATAGGTTTGGAATTAAATTTTTCAAAGTGCGATCTTTTTATTTCGGACTCTTGTGTAGACAAAAATAATATCTTTGGAAAATTCAGTAGTTTGGCCCCCAACATTACAGTTGTAGATAAATGTTCACTTCGCCTCCTTGGTTCACCAATTCTTGAAGAGTCTTTTCAGTCCTTTGTGGATAAGAAAATAATTTCAACAAAACTTCGGACAGACTGCACAAAATTAATAGCCATAATGGCTTCTACAATAATTCGGTTTTGTCTTTTTGTACCTAAATTTATTATTCTTTGAGATGTAGTCAACTGTGGAAACACATCACCTGTGTGTATGGGACATTTCTACTTTACACGGCACGGCGACCGTGCGACTCTTACGACAGACACGAATTGGCGGCGCCGATTTTTACGCCGTGATCGCCATGGCTCTACTAGCATTAAGTTCTATGTCTAGCTATAAATACTAGAAATAAAAATAAACTCGCTGTGCCCACAACTAGGCTACACAAGATTAATGTATCTTTTAAAGAGCAATGTATACGCTTCTACAACAAAATACCAAATGAGTTAAAAAAATTATCAATAACTAAATTTAAACAAATTGTCAACCAAAGCCTTTGTAAAAAAACTTACTACAAAATATCAGATTATTTAGAGGATAAAAAAGCTTGGGACGAGTTTTGCTCCAACTCGAAAACTAACAACCTAACAAGGTAAAGGTTTCTTGTTCGCTTCTTTACTTTATCTTAAAAAGATTGAAGTGAAGAAAAAATCACGTGATCCCTTTATTTCCTAGTTTTAATTATGTAATTTGAATTTTGTGACGTGTCCAAGAGTCCTGTAAGGTCTAAAGGAAATAAAGCTCTTTGAAATTTGATACTATGTCTAATCTGCTAAAATCTTCCTTTTATTTCTAGGAACGTGACCAAATGGTAGGAGAATTAGCCGACGCCCGCCGACAAAACAAGAAATCTACAGACAACAAAGATATGAAGAGTATTCGAGCCAGTATGGCGTCCGATGACGATTGCCGACACTCGGCCGACAGTTGTCGACATTCTATCGACAGCGCTATTGTGGAGCATGATGGTTGTCAGGTAATAAGATCCTTCATGAATCCAAATAATTAATTAGTATATTGCAGAGACTGGGCTAATCTCATGGTTATAATAATAATAATAAGAAAACTAAAAAAAAAAAACTAAAAAAGAAGTCGTTTCGGTTAACGGTGTAATAGCGAAGAGCCTCGATCAACATCTCAAGAGACTCTCGCTAGGAAGTTGGATCAAGGGTCAGATCCAAAAGGCGGTACTCCTGGACTCGGCGCGCATCGTCAGGAAGTTCCTCTCTCTGCAGCCCTAGTCACCGGCCGCTTGAGGCTAGCTTCGCGGCCGGTGATTCGCCGTTTTAATATATTTTTTACTGTAGAATAGTTTTATAATATTTTATTTTCTATGGTGAAAAATGTATTTTATAACGAGATTTAAAATAAATGAAGAGAATAATAATAATAATCGTTTATTTCAGGCAAAAAACCCATTACTTATGGATTAGTTATGGTTACCCAATTTATGGATATGATGATTCATTAAATGATCACACCCCATTTGTGTTGTTATCTTTCGTATCGACAGCTTTTGATGGGGGGGCTTAGCCCCCTAAACCTCCCTTTTAATAAGTCGTATTTTGTGTCGACAGCATCTGGTTGGCTTATTTTGCATCTACGGGTTGGGGGAGTTGGTAAGAACCGTCTGGGGGGGGGGGAGCCCCCCGAACTTCCGTTCCGTTCGTGTTGTTCTGTGAAATAATTATGTTGCCGCGTCTGTCCACTTCAATCCAGCCCGACTTTAAGATCCTAATTACCCTAACTTTATTTGTAGGACTTTGAGTACGACATAATCGAGGTCGAGCTGACTCGCCTCTGTCCGGACGGCAGCCTCGGGTTCACACTAGCGGGCGGCCGCGACGAGCCCTGCGCTCCTCACGACACCAGTATCTATGTCACCGCCGTCGCGCTCAACAATCACGACGGGAAGATCAAGTGAGTGTGTCGTATGTAGATCGGGCTTGCTGGGCTGTGTCTGGGCTCGCTCGGGCACAATAGCGTAGTGATGGGGCCTCAGCGCGCGCGTTTGTGTGTGTGTGTGTGAGGGTGTGTGTGTGTGTGTGTGTAGCACGCGTTTTAGTCTCGGAGAATATTACTCAAACGTGCTCGTGTGTCAGTTATGCTCGCAAATCTCGCATCTCGCCTAAATTGTGGTGTGGTACCAAAGTGTGTGGCAAAGAGTTTTGCAAGATCCTCGCCAAAAATGTGTTGCCATATCTGCGCGTCCGTCGAAGGTCGCGCTCGACATATGTCTCTTTTACTTTTATACCTTGTAGGTGTTATCCAAATCATAGGACTAATGGATGTCCTCGTGTGTCCTCAGAGTGTGGGACCGCGTGGTGTCCGCGTGCGGCGTGTGCGTGTGGGCGAGCGGCGCGGCCGCCAGCGCCGCCCTGCGCGCTGCGCTGCTGCACTCGCCCGCCACGCTGCGCCTGCAGCGAGCCCGCGCACGCCGCCTCACCGTGCACATACCCGACACAAGGGGCCTGCAGCTACAGCACGGTAACTATCATAGATCGCATCATCATCGTATACGAAATAAGAAAAAGCTAGGCTGGCTTAATCTCTCCGCAAAAGTCTATTCTGAGTCCTCTACTCTTTATTATATACAGCGCTGAAATTGTGTTTTTATAAGATTCCTTATTCCACCTTATGCCGATGGCACGCTTCCATCACGTCCTTCCAGCGGTACCGCGGATGTCCAACGAGGCAACGGAGATAGGAATGGTTCGATCCTTAGTTCTTCACTGAAAGATAAATTGGTTGCACAATTACATTTTCTTAATTAAGTGTCCATTTACTTGGAACTGCATATTGTTTCAGGTATATTCATCGGTAAAATAGCGAGTGGTAGTGCCGCTGCCAAAGAAAACAACGTATTCGTGGGTGATCGCGTTGTTATGGTGAGTATTAGTCGACGAACACTTTTTTTATTATACCTCACACTTAGAGAGAATTAAATTTTGGGTATATTATTTAATTCATTAAAATGCTTAGTGATCTACTTAAAGATCTGCCAGTCAAGAATACACCGTTTTCGCAAGTCTTAAAGTCCCCTTTCCTCTACAGATAAACAACCGCTCAGTGGAAGGCATGAAGAGCGTGACAGAAGCGATGTCACTCCTCAACGAGTGCCAGTACGAGGCGGCCACCGTCACCGTGTTGAGAGTTCTGTATCCATGCAAGCAGGTTACTAACAGGTATGTATTCATAAAAAATAAAGAAAGTTACAAAGATTTTCGACTAGTCGGTTACTTATGGCGCAATATGTAGCGCGTTTCCGAACTGAATGGATGATTGCGGGTTCAAGTCGCGTCTAGGTCGTAAATTTTTGGATTTTACTTAAAGTCGTAGTGGTATGTATTATGCTGATTTCCTTTGCAAATTCAAATTGGTATCAAAATGCAAATGTCGATTGCACAAAAATGAAGTTCCTCACTGCATCTGTTCGAAACATAGGTCAAAGATTGCGGTGTAGGACGCAATTTCCTCCTCCCGAAACTCTGACCGCTGCTTCTATTGAATCGCCGGACTTATTTGAAAATAAAAGGAAACTAATTTGTTGAAGACAAACATAAAGTAGTGCTACATTACACAGGGTGTTTGGTACAACTAGGGATTGCAACTGGGAAAATCCGGATAATTTTCTTACCCGGATAATAAAGTTTTCATCATTCACATATCCGGATAATTCGAATAAAAGGTAGGGAAAAAAAATAACTACGAGTAGCTTTTGCCTGCGGTTATCACGCAATTAAACGTAGGCTTTATGTTATTCCAGGTCTATAACTACATTTATGCTAAATTTCGGCCTACTTTGATTAGTATTTTTGGCGTGATAAGGTAACGAACATCAATTTATTATCCATTTGTGCAAATTTTCTTATCAGACTAATACTATAAATGTCAAAGTTTTGACGTCTGCACATCACAACAAAACTACAGATTAGATCGGATGGAAATTATGCATAGATGATTAGTTACATATACTCTTCTATGCCGAATGTAGCCCGGAAAAACGCAAGCGAAGCCGCGAGCTAATTTCTAAGAGAGCTAGCCAGTTTATAATAAATGTGATGTTGATTCAATTATTTTTATTATCTGCCATATATCTACTTATCTTTTCCATTGTTCGCTATGAACTGACTAAATGAAATAAACTATGAATAAAACAGCATAATTTTTAATGAATTATCATTTTTTGTCTCTAGGTTTTAAATAAGAAAATTTAATAAACAACAAAACGACTAATTACGGGGAGTTATTCAATTACACTTAATAATATAAATTTCCTAAAAATCTAAGCAATCACCAGATGGCACGGAGGAGTGCCCAGAATGCTGGCAGCATTGTCACGTTGAATGGCAATGCTAATTCGTTGACCGAAATAGAGCTAGCATTCCGATCACCTGTCGACTCTGAGAAGTTTTGTAAGATCTTTATACATTGCGTGTGCACCAGGACCCCAAGGACCAAGGGGTTTCGGTTCAAACAGGTACCCTCGGTCAAGATTAGCGTATTTTCGACGTTTGAGGGAATCTGCTGATGTTGCTGCGGAGCCAGCCCTTACTGATGTCCCTGCAAAATGTAAAGGCGCTAGGGTATCACACTCGTGGCATCGCAAACTAAAGACCTACACACCTTCCAGGGAATCAGAGTCATACCGTCAGGTCAAATGCAAAGAGGTGGCCACCCGAAAAGAGTTTTTGTCTAAAACGGTACCTAGATTTTTGGAAGGCAGGAAATGTAACTAAAGTCCTGATTCCCACTCGAAAACGGCGAGTAGACGAGCACGTTCTGATGAGCTGGTAGACGAATTCATAAAATTTTTGTATGAGAAGAAATGACTTTGGACAGATTCATGGCAGGACAGGCTATTTTCCATGAGTGTATATAAAGCGTCATCGTAACCTGTAATTCCAAAAGTTTGTAAACATTTAGTAAACAATAGGGTATATTATATAATCTAAGAGGCCTTCCAATACCGTACATAATCTAGTATACAGGCAAAATAACTAATTCATTACAACCAAGTTTACTTATCTAATTCGTATGGTAGCGCACATTCGGCCACTCCATGCATTGACACGGACATCACAACACAACCACTATCAAACAAACTATCGGAACTACAGGTACAAACAACAGGCGTGGCATGGGGGGGGGGAGGCAGGTATTAAGCGTAACACAATGCGACGTATGTACATAGCCGTGCAGGTTCAGGGCTAGAGTAACCGGAATTACTCGAAAAAATAAACCCAAGGTTAAAGGTAACTATAAAATGATGTAACGTTTCAAATAAAAGCTCATTTACGATCGCGAGATAAATAATATTTCCTAAAAAATATTGTCAGTTACTAGAAATAATTATTCGAATTATCCGGATTTCAATGCGTAAGACCGGATTTCCACCTAATTATACGGATAATTCGGATTACAGATAATCCGGATTGCAATCTATGCTATAAATAATCTATGCTATCTATCTTGTAATCTATCTATATGACAAACGTTATAGGTATAACGTTTGTCATATGAAAACTGGGGGTTTTTTCCGTAATTTGCTCAAATTTAAAGCACATAACTGCTTTAACTATATTTGTACGAAATAACATAACTTACATTTTTTAATTACATTTGGCATGTTATACCTTAGTAATAAAATCAATATTTAAGATATAGGTAAATAAAGCAGTTATGGGCATGCAAAGGGTTGAAAAATGAAAATTTAAAACAGAGTTCAAATTCTATAAATTAAAAGAGTTTTTCTGAACTTAAAAATCTTCCATTTTGAGTACCCTGAAAATTACTTACTTTAATCTAGTAATCGTGATGTAAACATCTTTAGTTCGGTGGAATTTGTGCCTAAGGGCAAAGGGTAAGGTAAGTAGGGGTAAGTAAATCTAATTTGCAATTAGTATGTTAGCCTTTTTAACCCTCATAAACATCACTTTTTTAAAGTGACGTTGTGGCGAACAACCATGTATACAACCATGTTACAACCATGCCGAGCACAAGTGAAGAGTGGGTCCCAATTCCAAGTATTCCACTCCGTGAGGAGTGGATATCTAAAACGGGGTACCTGACCTGTAAAGGCTCTCTTCCGAAAGCCTATTTTTCATTCAGAGGTTTTTTTTTCTGTTTTGGTCTTCAAGCCTTCGTGCGAAGTAAGATGAAAACAGCTAGCTAACGATGATAAACAGTGATAATACACAAACGACCTTTGCTATTTACAAATAAGTTCGGAAGTTGCGTAATTTTTCAAAACATCACAAGATATATGTTAGTAAATAAAATTCCTCGCATACCGCACCTTATCTCCGCAGATATCAATCAGCTTTCCGTACGGACTGTGAGTCGCGGTACTTGTAGATATCACTTCAGTTTGATTATTCATTTACCTACATTCCTTACAGATTTGCTGAGATAAAAGCTTTCTTGGTGGATTTTTGGATTTCATTATGTCTATTGTTTTACGCGGACGGTATTGAGAAGGGAATAGACAAGCGTGATAATAATATGTGTCGAATGTGTGTGGTTAGTTTATTGGTTAGTTAATCAATTAATTTAATTTAAATAAATTGTAAGCTAAGTTTTTATTATTACAGCCGTTGGTTTTCTAATAAAGAAAATAAATTAATAAATAGTGCGTAAGCCATCACACTCTGGGTAATTTATAAGAAATCAAATTATATCAACAAAAAAAATTTTTTTGGGATACAATTTATTTCTTATAAATTGTAAGTTGTCTGATGTTACTTAAAATGTGCTACAAATTAGTACAAAAGTTGATCCCTATGTGGTCCCTTTCTGCTTGCTACATATATTTGGTGGCACTATGCTCTTATAATTATATTTGCCAGAAGAGAACTCTTTTTTCGTGTCAAGTTTGCCTTTACCATTCATTTTCTAGTTATTAAGCTTGTGTCAGACGCCACCCCATGCCGTTCCTCTGTCTGGTCCAGCACAGATTAGAACTATTGTGTTCAAGAATTGAGCTGTTATTATTAAAATAATTTTTCTTCTCCCTCAGATTGTCGATGTACGGCCGTACCTACTCCGAAGAGAAGAAAGTGAACATCTGCTCGCAAACCGAAGAGTCCTGGGGCCAGTTCCTGCCGCCGCCTTCTGATAACAAAGTAAGTAACTTGCAACATCACCATCATATAAATAACTTGCTTACAAAATACGACTAAAGCTTAGGCCAAACGAGCGTAATTTTTAGAGTTGAAAGTCGCGTAAAATGCATCTTTTCAACAGAAATGACAACTCATCGTATTACACAAACAGAGCATTTTGTAATAAAAGACTCTTTCTGCGGGACAAACAAATAAAAAAAATACGCTCGTTTGGCCTCAACCTAACTGTGAAAATACTCCATGGTGCTTTGTTTTCTAAAACAAAATTGCAAAAGCACAAAAGAGTTTTTAAGATTGAGAGAAAGCACTTAGCATTCTATTTGCATAAAAATACACATATAACAATAATATATTAAATTAATAAATTATGATAATTTATATTTGACCAATTTGTTGAAGGTACATATAGACCACGGTATGTCGGACTTCGACAGGAGATACGTGTATCATGTCGCTGCCGGAAGCCAGGGGAAGATCGCACAGGAGAGAGGTATGTTGTAGGACAAGTGCATAATACTGTTTCTACTTTGAACGTTATTGAAAGAAGAACCCTAATCTGTCTGGGATACAGTATACTTTGATCTAGGAAACAATGCTGGTTTAAACTTGATTGAAAAGAGAGCTCTAGTCTATATGGCTCAGGACACTGCATGTGTTAGCTCTGCGCTCATTAATCCAATACCGCTACCACACAGCACAAAAACGTGCTTTCAAATATGAGCTAAAATCTTGAGATACATTTTACAGTGACAAAATGGTTTTCCACAAGCTTCAAACGAGTCCGCGGGCTGTCAGTCATCGAATCAATGAAATGTTGCGAGTTAAAGCCCTTATTTAATAAATAATATTATTAAATAAATAATTGTTGCAAATTTTTGTGCTGTGCTGCAGCGGTGCTTTTCAGGTATGCGACAAGCTTTAAAGCTTAAGCTTAACAGGAAAAGTAATGCCAGCAAATAAAATGTTTTTGATCTACTTTTGTTTATTTAAAAACCTGAGCGTCAAAACATGTTTCTTATCATTTCACAATCAGTTAATTTTGTTATCACTATTTCCTAGTTAACAAATGATAACAAAATGCAAGACATTGTAATGTCATTAAATAATCAAATGCAATGCACATTGTTAGTCCATTTTGCCGGTTTATTGTATAAACAAGGGTGCGTGACATCGCGTGATTGTGAACTTTATTGTTGTAAGAATAAAGACTTATTTCGGAAAAGACCTTTCAAACCAAGTGAATACTTGGTTTGAAAGTGAGTTTCCATTGTAACCATTGTACCTCTTCCATGAAATTATTTTCTTTTTGGTGGTTCGACTGACAATAGATAGTCATACCCTATTTACCGATTCAATTTTTTATGAGAATCGATTTTGTTTATAAAGAAGTTGTAATCGATTTTGTTATTGTTGCTCAACATGTTGTATTGGCTTTTTACAGACTTTACTCAAGCGTCTAAATGACTTTATTTTTGGAATCAGAATATGCAGTAGAATATACGTAATACTATTATTGTTGTTTTATTTGCAACTTGCTTCTGCCCGCGGCATCACACGCGATTTTCCGTGATAAAAAGTAAGACAGATTGAGTTATGGTGATAAACTATAATTTTTATACAATTTTCAATACTTTTCCCCATATTGTTTGAGTCGACAGGTTTCTATCTGTCAAAAGACAGATCTCTATCTGTCAAAAGACTCAAAAGTAACGGTGTCTATATGAAATATTAATTTCATTCTTTAATTCAGTCTTCATTCACTCACCTGGCAACAATTGGGAATTTCATAGTCGTGCATATAAATAAAAAAGAAGCCTTTTATTCATTTCATAAATAACATTAAGCATGCCATTTGGTTTTACCTTTAATACTTATTTTAAATTGATGTCTAATCGAATGAATAGGTATTAAGCTTAGTAGGTCATTAATATAATTAAAAAAAATATGCATATTATGTAGGTACTGGATTAAAATAAATTAAAATTTAATTCATTTGAATTTTAACCATTATTTTATTAGAAAGGGGTCCCCTTTCGAGTATAAGCCCTACTCCAGTTCTTACATAGATGGTTGTAGACTTCTCGAATAAATTCTTCTCTTCGGACTCGTTTAGCCTTATTAGGTATTCCGTAATTGATGTCTGGAAACATTTAAATATTGCATATATAAATGGTTTAATTTTTTCTTCGGTAGACAGTGATCCTATGTTGTAAGTGTATGTAGATAGAATGTTCTTCTGTTTCTCAATGTTTTCCTGAGCTGGAAGGTTGTGGTCGTGCATGTACCAAACAGAAAATAAATTCGTGGCCGGTGTATAGTGATAAAGGTGTAATTTGAACAAGCCACAAAGTTAATCTAATGTTTGTTTAACAGGCACTTGGGACATGATCCGGGGTAAGATCGAAGCTGTCACAGGTCGAAGCAAATCCAAGGATAAGCAGAATAAGGTATCCTTCCAGTTGTTTACTGATTTTATAATTTTAATGAAATTGATTTAACTGATTTTATAATTATGATTTTAACGAATGTCTCACGCACTCATGGTGACCACAGACATGATGTGAGACATTCGTTTGACCACAATTTCAACGGTTGTAAAGTGTCGCGGTGACGTGCCCGGCGACGTTTCACGAAGGTCTAGAAGACACTATTTTGTCCAGCTTTTAATAACCAAAATACTACAAAAGAAAATGCTCAAGTTTGTAAGTGGACCCGTTTTAAAAATTGTTTTTTATTGTAGGTACCAGAGTCGGATGCGATCGCTGAACTAGATTCCGTTATCGACAGCTATCACGGAAAAACAAGTGAGTCATCTACTACCGGATGTTCGTGCTTTTTATTATTTATAACCGAATTTGGAAATTCCATCATATATATTTCACGTCTTAGATTCTATAATAATAGGAGAAGATTATGTAAAAATTTGGTCACTTGTACACTCAACGCACGAACACTGCATAAACCATTCAAGCTAATTATGATGTAGACAATCAACATAAGAAAACTTTATAAAAAATAACTGAAAAATCTCATATTTAGTTTTCATTTTACAAAGTTGTTATTAACATTACACGCAAATAATGAATGCCATTGTCTCCAGCTTCTACAATTTCATATCCGTTTCTTTTTTTAGTAAAAGAAACCAGCAGCGTATTAAAACGCTCCCGACGAAAGAACAAAGAACAAACGGAGCCCAAAAACGGCGGCACATGGCCCAAAGCGCGCGCCAACTTTATCCTAGAAGAAAACTCCACCGGTACCATCGTACAACCACGAAGCCGCAAGGAACGACCACCATTATCCATCCTACTTAGTCCGCCAACGAAGTTACCCCCAGAACCACAGAGGTCCCGAGAAAACACCAATAGAAACTCCAACCCCATCCCCCTAGGTCACGCGCCGCTGACCCAAATGACCACCCCGGCCCGACACTCCGTCTACAAATCAATAGAATCCTCCCCCGCTATCGAACACTTCCCAAAACCCGCTCCCCTAGCCATCCACAACCCGTTCGCGTCACCGAACAACTTCGAAAAGATCCGGACGTTGGAAAAAGACAAGATGTCGATCAGTGATTATTCCGAGCACGATATGACACCGAACAGACTCAGTCTCGTCCTAAACCCCTCTGATGATTCTTTGGACTACCAGCCGGTGACGAGATCGAGGACAAAAAGTCCGCACTCACTCGACTTTATGGTCAACAAAGGGCCGGCTTCCCTCGACTTTGTAACTCGCAAATCGCCGAGCTCACTCGAACACTCCATGAAGAATCACCCCGGAAAAGACATCCTTGAACAGTATTACGCTACAAAAAAGGCATCGTCACCCAAAGCCGTAAACAAATACCCATCAGACAGCGACAGCTTCGGACCCGATAGTCTGAACAGCAACGCTAACTACCCCTTGGCGGGCACCTTGCCTTCGCAGTCGCGGCTTTGCGCCCAAGCGCAGTACTATCGAGGGCCATTCGTCAGCAATAACACGCATTCTACCCGCTACCCACATCTCGCAAGCCCCACAAACATACCGCAGTCTCAATCTGGTGAAAGCATCGGGACTAGCTACGACATGCATTCCTTCACCTCTCACACACACAATATGTCCGATATACAACCGGTGCTTAGAGCAAATCGCACCGGAGATTATCAGTACGAAGGGGGAACATTCCCTAGAAAAAAGGAAAACCAGCGATTTCGCATCCCATCAAACCCTAGTGTAACGTCGAAAAACTCAGCGGGGAAACTTAGCACGGGCTCAATCGAGCGCAGTTCGGAACGAAACTCGCCGATGCCGACGTTTCACGTGGAGGTGCTAAGTCCGGGACAGGGAGCCAAGCAATTACAGCATAAGACAAGAAATTCTATGCCTGAGTATTGTGGCCTAGGCTGGAATAAACCGTTACCAGGCGAGTTGCGTCGAGTCCACATCGATAAAAGTCAACAGCCTTTGGGCATACAGATTTATTGTCCTCCAAGTAGCGGCGGGGTATTTGTATCCACGGTAAATGATAACTCCTTAGCCAGCCAAGTGGGGTTGCAAGTCGGGGATCAACTGCTCGAAGTTTGCGGGATAAACATGCGCTCAGCGACCTACACGCTGGCAGCCAGAGTCCTGCGCCAAATCGGGAATTCCATAACCATGCTCGTCCAATACAGCCCTGAGAAATACAAGGACGAGGTCGAGGTTCCTGGCTCCTCTAGCTCTGGGGAAAGCTCACACGATGAGGAAGTTTCGCTCTCAGGGTCGCCGACACCTAGGAATTCTCCTGGACCTCAGCAATCGCTGCGAATGGAAGCTCCATCGACCGATGTAGCGACATTACGGCAATCACAGACAAGTAAAGACTTGCCCCGGTTTTTGTTGATCGAGATGAGGAATTGCTCTGACCTAGGGATAAGCCTAGTTGGTGGTAATGCAGTGGGAATCTTCGTGCATAGCGTGCAGATTGAATCGCCGGCGTACAACGCGGGGCTTCGGACTGGAGATCAGATCTTGGAGTACAATAACGTGGATTTGAGGAGAGCCACGGCTGAGCAAGCTGCGCTGGAGCTAGCGAAGCCTGCTGATAAGGTGGGTTGTGTTTTCTTTTATTGTATGTATAATTTTTTAATTGTTAATAATAAGTTTTGTGCTTTATTTTTGATAGACTGGCCTTGGTGAACTTCTGCCAATGAAAATACGGTCCGTTTTGATTAGATCAACTTTCATTAGAAAGAATCTCGAAACTTCCCATAATACGAACTAAGCAACTAGTCTGTAGTCAATCAAATAAGACACTTACACACGCAACTAAGCTCATTCTCCCTCACAGGTGTCAGTCCTAGTCCGCCACGACCTAGCGTGCTACCACGAGATAAAGGACAAGCCTGGCGACGCGTTCTACGTACGAGCCGGCTTCGACCGCTGTTCCAAAATCACCTCTATTGGCATGGACATCGTCGATGAATACTCGCTCTGGTTTAGGTGAGATTAAGATACAAATTACTACAAGTTGATTGGCCGTAATCTTTTTGTAAAAGCTTGTAAAGGCAGTTCGTAAGTTTTTACATCCTTGTGCTACCTAGCTTCAGACTATGTATGAGACATATGAGTCTGCAAAAAACCGTAGAAAAATTCAGAATGTCTCTCTACTACAGCACAGATTAAGTAATGTTACTTCGTAACAGATACCTGACTTACCCGATTTCAGCAATTAACTTGGATTGTTAGTCAGTTTTCACATGTATAATGAAATGTTTGTACGCCTAAGCGGCAGAATTCAGCGATCTAAAATAAGTCTTATGTACCGACTGTAAAATTACCTGATTCACAAACAATGAATGAATTATGAAAAAAAAGCCTTGTCTTACGCTTCGGAATCGGTAGAGTTGGCCATAAAGAGTTTTTGACAAAGTTCGGATATCATACATACCTAACTCTCTCATGCAATCTAATAATAATAATAAATAATGCTGGACAATACATACAACATCATCATAGTCCATAGTCTGAAGCAGTGGTAGGTAACTTACCTAGGTACGTACTCAATAAGTCACTGAACAAAAACAAACGTTGTTATTACAGTTGAAGTATTAGGTAGTTATGTATAGAAAGTTTCATGTGTCTACCTATTGTGGTTCAAGAGATACACAAAACAACCTGACAAACGAAGAGCAAAAATAGCTAAACAGATTACGTTTTTTGTATGGCATCCTCCTTTAATTTGGATATTTATTATATTTTATTATTTGCTGTCATAGCGGCAAGAGAACTGTTTCAACTGGACCTCTTACGGTCCATGAGATAGAGACTGTGACAGACGGACGGACGGACAGCGGAGGCTTAGTAATAGCATTCCGTTTTCATCCTTCGGCTACGGAACCCAAAAAACAGACCGCTCAGGCGCACAGATAATCTCTGCGACGTCCGAGCGAAACGAAACGCATCGTTCATATGTTCGGCTTGCGGGGTAAGAAAACTGTAGGTATATAACTCAAGAGAGCGAGTGACGGAGCATTGACTACAGTCTTATTCATGGACGCTATGTTCCCCTAACTCAGAGCGGAATGAAACAACCAGTCAAATTGGTTTGAAATAATACCTACTCTACTCCCGCTGCCGCCTGATTACTCGACCCTACTCCGCTTCGTCTTATTAGGAATTTACTCTTATGCTCTGTCTGAAGTGTTTTATTGTAATTTCAGGAAAGACGAAGTACTATTTGTAGACAACACTCTGTTCAACGGAGCGCCTGGATTGTGGCGCGCCTGGCAGTTAGACTGCAAGGGGGTCAAGCGGCAATGGGGGACCATACCTAGCAGGTTCAAGTGAGTACCTACACATCTACAGGACTTACCAACTAGAGTGGCATATAACTTATGTTTTAGAGCGCGCGGGCCGCACGCGAGAGAAGTTATTAACCGGGCAGTCAGACAGTGAATGTTTCGCTCTAGAGTATCTGGTGGCGACGCCGCAAAGTCCAGGCGTTCTGGGCCTTGCGGCGTCGACAATCCTGGCTGACCTGGCGGAACAGCGATATAGGAAAACCTTGACTATCACGCTCACGTTACATACCATCCTTGAATAGATTTTATGACTTAAAGGACCGTTCTATTCCAGAGTGGAAGAGATCCTCCGGCGCTCCACCGGCACGCTCGACAGCGAGGCAGCCCGTCGCGCCTCCACCACGGCCCGGCGCTCCTTCTTCCGCCGCAAGAAGCACCGCCACAGCAAGGAGCTGGCTTCCTTCTCCAACACGGAGCTAGGCTGTTGGACTGACTGCGGCAGTCTGGATCCTGAGCCGCTGCTGTCTTACCAGCGTGTCGAAAGATTGCACAGTGAGTACAGTGAGTGACATACGAAAGAATAAAGAATTAATAGTGAAAATGGTTCAATATTTATGTTCTCTAACCTACGCGGTTTTTTGATAAATCTTTTGGGGAACTCTGACCCCCTGACAGAATCAACCCCCCAGATTAATGTCATCAAAAGAATGCACACAACAACACCGTGCTGCTTTCTACCATGGCTGGGCGGTCTTCTTATTCTAATTCGCCTTTCAGACGGTCGCACCAGGCCTGTGGTGGTCCTAGGCCCGCTCTGGGAGTGCGTAGTGGCTCGCCTAGTGGGCGATTGGGCCCACGAGTTCGGTACCGTGAGGCACCAGCCTCTAGCAGTAGCTGGGGCGGCGCCTAAACTACAGCGGGGCACGCATCTTGAACCGAGGCTAAGGCCCGACGCAGACCATCTCGACTGTATACCGCTGCAGGCGATACGGGACCTTGCGGAGAAGGTAATGTAGCTGATAATACTATAGCTCGGCATACGCCCCGAAATAACTGAGGGGTCATCTCGCCCAAATCAAAATTCAAATGGGCCATTTTTCAACTACCCCAAAACAAAGAGGATACCTTGACCGTAACTAACTTTTACAGGGTTGCATTTTCGATAAAGTTAAGCAAGCGTTCACCGATTGTCCTTATGATTTACTTTTGATACTTGACAGTCGGAGGCCTGTGTTCCTAGGTGAGTACATATATGATGGTGGGTGCGTCCGACACCTAGGTATTAAAATAAAATTATAAGGAGAATCGGTGAACGCTTGTATAAGACTGTTACGTAGTTGGGTTTCAGTTTTTAACTTTGTTTTAGTCATTTTTCTGATGTTTGCCTGAGAACAGTAAACCTTGTTAAATTCAAAACAGTTTTGAAAAGAACAAACAAAGGCCTTTGCAATGATTCCTCATGCGAGCATACATATTTACTTACATTAGAATCTTCGACCCTAAATTAGGCCCCAATATCTCGTTAGACCCCCAATTTCGTCTGACGTCACATAACTTTTACCACCGGGATAGTGAGACGAATCAATCGATATCTCATCGAAATATATAAAATATTTATTGAAACCGGTGTTCCCACGAACATAAAAATCGGCTACATACATACATACATACAAACACACATACATAGAGTGCCAACCTCATAATCCCCCCCTCCGTTGGTAGTCGGGTAAAAACAGGACCATTAATTTATACCTAAGCCTCTGTTACGAATTATATTAAAAACATCCTTTTTTACTTACCCTCGTGTTCTCTCTTGAAATCTAGATAGGTCCAACAAAATAAGGTCTAGCCCTCCAAGAGTGACACAATGCTACGTCACTGTCCAGTGGCCACTTATTTCAATAAAACATGGAATTTGGAAAACAATAGTTAATAAAAAATACATTTAAAATGTAAATCGTCAATTTTGTTTGTTAGATCAGACAAAACAGTTTTAGTTAAACATAAGTAAATGTGATAAATAATTAGTTAGTACAAAACCACATACATAGTTTTATCAGATTCGTACTGGAGCTCGGGGAGTTATGGTCTTATGCTACTGGTAGCTCCAGAAAACAGATTCGTCTTATTCGCCGATGGCGTCGATGACGTAGGGCTTGTGTCACCCACGTGACCGGGATGTCTCGGAATGCTATACCTTGACTCAAACCTAACAGCTTATTCTTGTCCACAGGGAATCCACTGCATTCTAGACATAAGTGTTGCCACAATCGAGAAACTGCACAAGCAACAAATATACCCTATCGTGCTCTTCATAAAGTTCAAATCGTTCAAGCAGATCAAAGAGGTCAAAGACACTAGGTACCCCGCTGACAAGGTGTCTGCTAAAGCGGCCAAGGAGATGTATGAACATGGACTGAAGGTGGAGAATGAGTATAGGAACTATATTTCAGGTAAGTTTGCATATGTATTTAATGGTTTTTTCAACACACTTGCTCATAAAGTGGCTCTACGGACTCTATGGTCACCGCAATTAGGCACAGAATGACACTCATAATCAAACTGAGTTTTTCATTGCTATAACTCACTAGTGAGTTATAGATTTTTTTTTTAATTTTATTGGTTGAGGTGCTTTGTTCTTAAACAAGTTTTTATTCAAAAAAACGATCGTGTTCAATAGAACAAATAAATTAATGTTTATATTGCTTGCTTATTTCATGCAACTTCTTATTTAAATAGATAATTTTAACTCGTACGTGTTTAATAAATAAAACTTTCACTCAGATATAACTTTTGTTTTCTCTGTAATAAAAGAAAACTAAATTCCCCATTTTGTACGTGGTAGAATAGGCGCAAACCCTATGCGCGGAAAATAAAAAAAAAACCTCATCCCTTTAGTCTGTGGCTGATCGCAATGCGCGCGCATAGGAAAACTGATTACTTTTTCCCGCCAAAGCGAAACATTTTTCACAACTCGTATTCACTGTTAAAGTTATAGTTATTTATTAATTAAAATGTCTACAAGTACTAGTTATGAAGAAAATGATTTATGTTGTACTCCGCCCGATATAAGATGTGAAGCCCTTAACGTTATGAAAGATTTACTACCTGAAAACTCCCAAGGAAAAATATCTATTATCTACTGAATAAAATGATTTTTGGTATTATTTTCTTCACAAGTGTGTTGAAAAACGTCGTATGATACACGTGAGTATTGATGATTACCGTCCTCGGCTCTCTTAAGACCCTCACCCAACGGCTCGGGTCTCAATGGCGCCTCAGCGGTAATCACCAACATTACCATAATGTACTATTATCAAGTACTATCGTTATAATTTGTGATTAAAAATATTTTTGTTAATATTAAAATTCTGTAAAATATTTATCCTCAAACGTCAACCTAACTAGAAAACGAATCAAATCGAATGTACTTCATCACATAAAATAACATTTCGAAACCGGAATATTGAATGAGCCCCTCTTTTCAGCGGAAATCCCAGCAGGCGTCAACATCGCCTACATGTGCACCCAAATCAAGGAGGCGGTTGAGGAGGAGCAGAACAAGACTCTGTGGGTGCCCTCCGTGCAGGCCTGACCCCTGCCCCCCGCGCCGGCCCCTCGCCCGCCTCGGCCCCCCCGTCCCCCTCGAGACAAGTCCGTCACCTTCTGCACACGATGCAAACACACAGACAAGACCTCCAAAATATACTCCTCGGATATCGACGTAAGATATTACTCCGACCCCGGCCGGGATCACACCCCCAAAGCAACTAAAAAACTGCCCACTACAGCCTCTACGGACAGCGATCTAAGATACTACTCCGAACCGGACGCGAAAAACTACTTCGAAATCGACTATGAATTCCTCAAGGAGTTACGAAAAATAGCTCGAAATAACTGCCCGAAGTGCAAACGTAAGCGCTCGAAGAAAGCGAGCGAAACGGGGAAGAAACCACAGCGTACAAGACCTAAAGAGAACTTTGTATACTGCAATGGCAGATACCACAGCGATAAGGAACATTGCCAGCTGTGCTGTCGAGTCTGCAACAGGTCTACGGATACCCTCGATTCGCTAGACGAAGACCAATACTCCCTTGTCTCACGCAGCTACAGTCAACCCTCAAAAGCTACCAGCTCCAACCGATCAACCGATTCAAAGTCGAAGTCATCCAAAAGCGTTAGAGAAAGAAAAAACTCCGTGCAATCGAATAAATCCGTCTCGTTCCTAGAATCGAGCAACGAGGAGTCGATAAAAGACGAGCCGAATTACACGGCAAAAAGTTTCACGAACGATTTAAAGAAATTCTTACTGAAACCGTCGACGCCTAAACTGAGTTTACGAGACAAGTTCATGATTAGCTTGAAGCAAGAGTTTGAGAGGAAAAAGTCGCCGAAACTCAAGGCCATAAAGGGGCTGTGGAAGTCTTATTGATACTTTTGTCTTTCTTTTCTTGTCAAATCGATTATATAACTCAAGGACTTTTTGTCGAAATAGTAGTTACGATTTGGGTCTACATTTGGGTCGGAATATACAATGGTATTCTGCAAATACCATTGCATTTATTTTGTATGCAGTCAAATCCAAGAGCCTATCTAACCTGTCTTGACTCACCTTTATTGAGGTATGTATAATTTGTATATTATTGTTATTCATGTTTTCTAGGTGATTTATTAAACCCCATGATATTGTTTATATGAAATTTTAACAACTTAAGTGTTCAGATAATATGATCTAAAGTCTTTATAGAAAGGTTTAAGTGCTAATCGACAGCGTATACAAATATACAAAGCAACTTGTACATCTATAGAACCTCTGCGTATTTTATGTATTATTTGTATTTGTAGTACAATAGATAACGTAACGTTTAATATTTAGTATGAGAATTAAAAACATACCAATAAATAATATATAAATAACAAGCACACAACGATGATATCCAATGAAAGTATTTCTATTCACCATTGCTACAAATTAGTATGAAATATAATATATATATTTTGAAAGATAAATAAATATACAGTTTTGAAAGTATTTAAATGTCTAGACTTGGTCGTGTTTAGGCTTAGACAAGACATTCTACATTAGGTATACATAGGTTGTTTTCGATAGTTATTTAGACAAATATTACGTTTTCAACTATTCAAAAACAGTAAAATTGAGAAAAAAAAATAACAACACGCAGAAATAGGTCAGAGTAGTTGCTATAAAAGTTTTAACCCATCTAGTGCGATTTTATAGTAGATACGATTTTATAGTATTTTGAAGTTATGACTAAAATATACCAGTCTTGTAGAGATAAATAACTAATATACTCTCATGATGTATAGTTTGTAGATAAAAAAAAACAAATATAATATAAAGTTAAACCTATACGACTGTAGTGGAATATATCGATTTTATAGTATTTACAACTCATTTGTAGGACCTCGAACCTTATGGATTAGCGGTTAGAGTTCTATAACTTTTAACAAGTTTTTAAAAACAAATCTTTCACGTAAACACCCCTCTTATTCATTATAATCTGTAAACATGAAAACAGTTGCTTTACAGTGTTTTTTCTCACTCTGTTAATAGAAGAAAACAAACGACTTTTAGCTATTGCTTATAACTAAGAATTGAGGCCATTTTGTGAAAAGGATAGGCATAAGATTTCGCGTTCATATGAGCAGGATAGAGCATACGATTTTGGAACGGCGCGGCGTAAGCGCAAAATTCATGTTATTGTTTTTATATAACTACGCAACTAATTAAGAAATTGGCTTAAAGGAACCAAATAATTATAAAAACCTACGAATCAAAACATTAAGTCATTTCAGGAACCCCTGAGATCTCGACCAAATTTTATGTGAAATAGTGCACTTTCATGTTTTTTATCATTATTTTTATTCCTAAACTTATTTTTTTTAAATTAAAATGAAAATTACAATTCAATAGTATTTACAATTGAAACAATTAAGTTAACTGCAGACTGCTGCAAACAATCTACAGGTAACTCAACTGATCCAATGAATCTTGTTTTCACATCAGAGGAACTAATGAAATAATGTTGAATTTTATGTAATTCGAGTTTTTTACCACGGGGATCACGTGAGTACTGAGATCTAGGCCTAGTTTGACAACCAAAACTTAGTTAAATGTTAGGTTCGCCTCCTTCTATTGTACGAGAGGTTTATGAATAAAGGGGATAAGCCATTATTCAAGATTGTAACATCGAATCTTGATATAAAATCTAGTAAGACTGTAGTAAATCTAGTATACAAATTAGTATCGTCTATGGCTATAATATAACTAGCCGTCAAATGTATTTTGTATAGTTTCAATGTCTATAGGACTAAAGCTCCATCATCGGGTTATTGGCCGAGTGAGTTACAAATTATGGTGTCAATTTAGATGGCACAAAATTATAACTTATTTGACAGCACTAAAAATTATGCCTAATTTTATTTTGATCGATAAGTAAGGAACGGCATTATTTATAGTGCGATCAAATAAGTTCAGCTTAGTTTATGCGCCATGAATTGAAACTAATGTAAATTATCTGATTATACGGCTACAACAAAACTCATTCAGTGCCCATGACATAACGCAGGGCACGGATAGGTTGAAGCGATGTGGTTCCTTTGGTAGTACACGAGTAGATGGTTTCAAATATGATAGATACTGCTCTTCAACCATTATGCTAGACAAAAGTGCCAAACAACAACTTATAAAGTGCAACTTATCGAGAGATTAACAGTTCCAGTTACAATAATTCATATTTTTCTACAATTCATATATTTTGTGAAATAGCTTGTTTTTATACTAAACTTATTACAGCGTCTTTTACAATTAACAAATGAAATACCGATTTCATAAAACTTAGAAAGTTATTATTAGTATTTCTGGCGTCGCTCGTAGCCTATGAGTAGTTAGCATCAAATAGATCTAATTTCTTCATCATAAAAGTAGCCTTATATCTCTAGACACCTAGGGCTTTAAAAGTAGTTCAACGCAATAGAAAATCTATTGTTTGAAAATGAGGTTACAGGGGGTTGGTTACAACAACGATGCTTCTATGAAACAAGAAGAATAAATAGAATAAAAATAGAGGTGAATGAAAAGGACGATCTCATTGATATTGAAATATTGATGCTTTGCATCTAGATTGTTCAGGATAGGAACAAACCTTTCAGCAAAGTACAGAACTCTAGACAATAAACTGAGTCTACCAAAGTATCAGTTATTCTGTAGAAAATACGTCTGGTTACGCTACTTTGGCTGTAAAATTAGAACCTAAGCTTTTTATGCACATTGATTCATTTAAGTAATAGAAGAGTTAAAGTTTTTGTTTGATAATGTTTTTAATTTCGTGTTGATTTATATCATGTCAACAGACAGCCCAGTTTAATAAGTTTTATTTAGCTTTCAATTTAAAAGTTTGCTGACAAATATTTAAGTAACGGTTCTCTATGAATTCACTAGAAAAATAGTTACCAATACCATTTAATACGACAGAAATAAGTTGCACAAACAAATTCAGTTCAATTATTATTAATCAAATCGATATTTAATAAGTTTTTACAATTGAAAGTTTAGTTTTAAGTTTAAAACTAATTTGATCTGATATTAAGTTTAAGTTGCAAATCGGTTGCTAATTATTTGAATACTATTATAAATATTGTAAAATAATTAATATAGATTCCCAAATGTATTTTAAAATTGACAATAATAAATATCAGTATTTAAATTATTTAACTTTTACATGTGTATTATCAATTTCTTGTTTTGGAGATATATAATTTATATTATCTGTTGAAGTTTGACTTTCTGTATTTGTATTTGGTATTATTTTATTGTTTTGTTATTTTTAAGTGTCCGATGTAATATTGTACGGCCTTAGGTGATAGATAACGCCTAAATATTTCAACGAATTGTTTACAATCTAGAGTGGAGCAATAAACAAATGAATATACGAGTAGTATATCTAGCTACCGGTCTTTGATTTCACACCTAAGTTGTTTATTTATTAATTGAGCAGTGCCGGCAGAGGAACAAACAAGAACACTACGGCGCGGCGGCGCGGCGGCCACTACCGGTGGGCATCGGTGCAGCTCGGTACAGCTCGGGCGCCTTACGGCGGCGGCGTCTTCGGCGCCTGAGAGCTGCTTCGAGCGGCTTCGGCTGCCTCTGCAGTCGTAAGCATACCCAGGGACGCCGGTGCTGTTTTCGGGTAGCTCGGGTGGCATTTTCGTGGCACACCACTGGCAGCATTTGTTCTGTGACTGGCAGACACGTCGCAGAACAGTCACAGCACGCGCCTCTATTAGCTTGGCAACACCCAATGAGGAAAATAAAGGGATGCCGAGGCAGCTCTCAGGCGCCCGAAGCAGCCGCACCGAGATGCCCACCGATAGTGGGTGCCGCGCCTAGGGCATCATCAGTTGTGACCTCCAATTATAGGTAGTTAGGTACAGCTAATATATATAAAGTAGATTTACAAGGCAACACACAAACATACAAACTCTTAAAGGACCTTATTAATAAACAAATTAATCAGAGGAAGAGAAAATATTATTAATTTTGATCGTTTCTGAGTAAAAAATCCATACTAATATTAGAAAATCGAAAGTAATTATGTCTGTCTATCTGTTACCTTTCCCGCCTAAACGGCTGAACGGATCTCGGAGAAATTTGGCAGGGAGGTAGATGGTATCCCGAGGACGGACATAAGGCTACGTTTTACCCCGGAAAAAGCGTGCGAAGCCGCGGGCAGCAACTAGTATGTTATAAACAAAGATATCAAGATTCAAGGTCATCTTTGTCTGACGGAGTAATCAAATCACACAGAGTAAGATGCAAGCCTCCTCTCTTTCACTCGGCAGTTCCCGGGTGGACACTTTTCTCCTATCACGCCTCTCTGCATCCCTGTCTGTCGCATGGAGAGGACGCAACTCTTCCTTGTCCCTCTTCATATACCCGCTCAAAACCTAACATCTAAAAACCAGGCAACCTTGGACGTGCCACACCTTTGGATAGGCAACCTAGTACTGTTAGGTAGGGAAAAAATTGCTTTAATTTGATATATGTACCTACTTAATTCAATTAAATAACAGATTGGTGTATAAATGCTACATTTGGGCACCTGTTTAAACCAGGCAACCTTATAGCATATAGATATGGTTCGTAAGGAATACATCCGACAGAGAACCAAAGTTATCGTCATACCTCAAAGAATTAGCAAGCTGAAGTGGCAGTGGCCCGGCCATATCTGAACCGACAACCGCTGGGGTAAAAGTGTTCTCTAGTGGAGACCGCGACTCGGCACACGTAGTGTAGGATGCACTCCGGCCAGGTGGGATAACGATCTGCGAAAGACTGCAGGCAGATGCTGGACGCCGCTAGCTGAAGACAGGGCGCTATGGCGGCGCTCATTAGGGGAGGCCTATGTCCAGCAGTGGACTAAGAAAGGTTGATGATGATGATGATGATGAACCTTATAGCTGGCCCACTTGTGGGGCGGCAACCCATATTTTTCTGATTCCTTGTGTAACATTCTATCAGCTAAACCTCGATTTTTTTGAATAACACATTGACATGAGTGAAGTAGATCGAAAAAAATGACTTAGAATTTATATTATATAACAGCTTCTGTACGGGATTTGGCTAGGCAACCTATGTGCGATATATTAATTAGTAAGTACCTATATTAACTACCATCTATGCCTAGTCATTATAAAATAACAGATGGGTGAGTCAATTTCTTAGGCCGCCGGATCTCTCACTTACATTCTCTTCTTATACTTGCGTAAAGGCTCACCTATATACAAATCACATCTTCTAGAAATAATGTTGTAGATTTACACAGTCTGCACATGATGGCTTGACCAGAGTTTGTAAGTTCTGCACAATCTGTATTAACTACGTTATAAACTTTGTGTAAAAATATTAAATCTAGTTTTTTCCTACGTGAGGAGAGTGGGGCGTGCGGTTATTTCATACATTTCAGCATGTCATTGTGAGTATATTTCGTAGGTAGTTAGTTTTGATAATGATAGATAGGTTGTTGTAATAAGTAGGTTATTAATGATTTAATCAAAAGTAGTACCAATCCGGTCAGATGCATTTATTAATGGATTCTTTCTAGTTCAGTGACATGGATAATCGGGTTAATCTTAAGTGTAGTGAGGTTTCATGCACATAACTGGTCGGCTGACTTGCGGGAAATCCATTAGTTTTAAGTTGCTGTCCCACCGCGGCGCACGCTGTGCACGGCCACGCAACGCTATTTGGAAACGTAGATCCACGTTGTCAAGCAAACGGGTTCGTTTGCTTGACAACGTGGGTCTACGTTTCCACTGCAGCACACACTATACATGAAAATTTATCCACGACTTTGTACAACTGTAAGGCAGCTCAGTTTTGACGTCCCACTACCCACAGCGAAGCATGCATGTACCTACCGCGTACAAAGCGTTAACAGTGTTGAGCTGCGTGGGTGCCATATTTGAGCAAGCCACGCGTGTAGCAATGACGTCTTTAAAGTGTTATTCGCGCGTGTTCGTGGGTGTTACATATTAATTTCATTGTATTTGTTGTCTATGCATTACACTGATAATAAAGATGACATTGCATTGACGGATCATGCATCTTGTTTGAAGTTACTAGCTTGCTATCTCGCTTGCTCTCTTTGCCCCTGGCCCTAATGGCGGCTTAGATCTATTTTTGTTCGTGTTGAACGTAATTAATTAAATCTGAATTAATCGTGTAAATTACTATAATAAATTGTTGTATAATGTATTCATAAGGTAATACAAACACAATGCAGTAAAAAGACGACTTTATTTTCTGCCACATCCATCCTTACGAGATATCCACCTGCCTCCCAACAGTAGGTTGCAGTGGACGTCATCACATACATTTTCTTGCAAAGCGAAGCTAGACACACGTGCGAAGCCTTTCCATGCGCAGCGGTGGGGCAGCGGCTTTAGTGTAGAGGTATTTAGCCCTAGGTACTAGTAAACAAGCAATTAAAATAACTCTCTGTAATTAAGTAGGTACTTAGCTAATCTACATATTAGGTAGGTATCATATAACTTGAGAACATTTTTTTTTGCGTCCCAGCTTTTAACGTAAATTCAACACCATATAAATGGAAACTTTACCTGCTTATAGTATGTTCAAAAACTAACGGCTTCTAAAAATATCATTAAAATTAAGCTGCTGGGCGCCCTATAGGTACTCTGGTCAAACACAATGTTTGTAAGCATTTGAGATGTAGTACTAAATAATAATGTATTATTAAAGAGTACCTAGTCATCATCTAGATTTCAGTGGTTTCACTCACCTCCGTCGTCAATCCTTACACATTGCCCCCATACTAAACCTAAAATAATCACTTTCTTGCTGTTGATTTTTCACAGAAGTTGCACTACCTGCCTGCTTGTCAATTTAAGCTCTTTCCTACAATACAAATAGCTGACAATTACTTTTGAAAGTCTATGCCAAAAAGAGAATTACTGATTTTTGCAGTAGGTAAGTTGATAACAAACATTGTACATTGAGAATGGCTCGAATATAAATTGCCGCCAAGCAGCATTGCTGAGTTAAACAAGATCCGTCAAGTGCGAGTGTGACTCGCGCGCCACGGGTTTCGAACGGTTGTCACGTATATCAAATGTACTGTAGGTATTGGTTAGAGACTTTGCTATTTGATGAACAGGTACCAAAAAAGTAAAGGTTTTAAGTAACCGATACATTTCAGATGTATCGGTTTGCAAACTTCGGAGTACAGAGGGCAATAGTAAAATTTTCCAGATTTTCAAATTATTTCGAAAAGTATAAAATCTACAGAAATTTCTAAAACTGTCTTGAGATGTACATACCGATACCTTTCATTTGATACCCCACTCGGTGAGGTAGCCCCCCTTTTTGGAAATTTTTCAAAAAGTGGTCTACTTACAGACTTTAATTAAATGTGGGTTGATTACCGCGAGTAAGGTAAACTATCTGAGACATTTACAGTGATTAGCATGGTGTGATTTCAGCAGTCAACGTGTAAAGGTCCAGTCGCGGATGTAGGTACCTAGGTACTCATAGTGTTTAATAAGTGTGTTCTACAAAACTGGATTCTTAGGTTCATCTTGTAAGGCTTTAGACAGGTTTCTACAGTGTTCTTTACCTTAAAAGATCGCCAAGATTTGTGCGTTTAAAGGAACACGGATAATGGTCCTAGGTCTATGCAGACCTTGACATTTTTAGGTAGAGCCTAGCAATTGAAGTTAATTTACATGGTCCCAAAACTAAATTTTAATTTTCTTCTTCATTTAGTTACCTACCTACTAATAATTTACGTGGAAAGTCCTAGCGGAGATGGCGGGATGAGCTACCTACCTACCTTTTTAACAAGGAATGGACGGACCCTACTTCATAATACCGAATATAATGGAAGAAGGGGAGGGGTTTGCATCTGGAATCTTTGGGTATTCCACGTCCAAACTCCAGGCTAATAGGTAGTAATAAAACCTACCTACCTTCTAATATTTTTCAGAGACGTGCCATGTTAACATAGAAATTATCTTAAAGCCAAACAAAATTTAATTTTGTAGAACCTATTAGAGAAAGTGCAACTATCGGGCACGCAAAAAAGAATCCCACGAAAGTGAAGTGAACTACAATCATCTTATCATCTGTAAAATTACTTGTTGAGTTTTGTACTTTTTGCGCGGTCAAGTTGGAGCGCGCCTATTGCGCATGCCCAGTCGATTACAGAGGCCGACCAACATGGCCGTGAAAAGGCGGGAACGCAAAAATCGCTAAAAATAAACAAAACAAATAAAAAATATATTTCAATACCAAAGATCACATAGCTCAATTACAATAATGAAAAATGCGTAAAAATTTGATTTGTTTAATGATATTATTTTGGTTCTGTGATGGTGCGAGTGTGAGTGACAGGAACCGGATACAGGAATACAGGAATGACACAAGGACCGGAAGAGGATTCTTCTTACGAGGTAAGTGCTCATTCGAACCATCTTTGCTTGGTAGTTACCTAGCAAAGATTGTTCGAACGAGCCTAGGTAGCCTAACCTAACCTACTCTTACTGAAAATCTCTAGATAATTAATATTATAAGTGTTCCTAGTAATGCTTAAGCAAGATGACTGATTTTGAGAATTAATTTCATATTTTTAAAATTGATTGTAATTAAAAAAAATACTTATACATTAGTGCCTAAACAAATGATCATTATACTACCAATTGAAATCACCTAGAGTCTCCAAGACGTTTCCTAAACCTCTTGGCAAAAGCTATATTTCTTATAAATACCTATGTGACCTTATTTAAAACCTACCTATGTGACCTTATTTAATTTCATTTGAATTAAAATGCTTAGCTGCTAACCTAGCGCTAGCGGCCCTAGCATTAAGGCGAATAGCTCGAAAGACTGAAATGTTAGTGCCGATTCCGCCTGCTCTATCGGGGGGTTAAAATTTTTAACCCCTTTTGCGATAGGAGAAAAAGTACTAAGTTTGTGACATTTTAAAATAGTCAGTGTCGTATGAAACTCTCCGGATAAATTGTACCTATTCTTATCGTATTTAAAATAATTTGAAATAAACTAAACATAGTTAAGGCCGATTGACCCTATGGGTATGGTTGTTTGGTATGGTTGTATGGTTTGTTGGGAGAGAGAATTGTTTTTTGGCCCCCTTTGCCATGCAAGTGGCTTGGTTTTGGACCAACTCGGTTTGGGTTGAATAAAGGATGACTCACGCTAGACCGTGTCGGGTCCGAGCCGAGTGTCGGCCGTAGCACGGTCACCGAGCCGGTCCCGTGCCGACTCACGCTAGACCGTGTCGGGTCCGAGCCGAGTGTCGGCCGTAGCACGGTCACCGAGCCGGTCCCGTGCCGACTCACGCTAGACCGTGTCGGGTCCGAGCCGAGTGTCGGCCGTAGCACGGTCACCGAGCCGCTCCCGTGCCGACTCACGCTAGACCGTGTCGGGTCCGAGCCGAGTGTCGGCCGTAGAACGGTCACCGAGCCGGTCCCGTGCCGACTCACGCTAGACCGTGTCGGGTCCGAGCCGAGTGTCGGCCGTAGCACGGTCACCGAGCCGGTCCCGTGCCGACTCACGCTAGACCGTGTCGGGTCCGAGCCGAGTGTCGGCCGTAGCGCGGTCACCGAGCCGGTCCCGTGCCGACTCACACTAGACCGTGTCGGGTCCGAGCCGAGTGTCGGCCGTAGCACGGTCACCGAGCCGGTCCCGTGCCGACTCACACTAGACCGTGTCGGGTTCGAGCCGAGTGTCGGCCGTAGCACGGTCCCTAATATTACATAAATTTTGTATGAACACTCTCACGGAATATGCCAATAGTGCTATACCGATCGGCAACCGAGTGAGACCGAGATCCAAATTTTTGTGTATCATGCCAAATTATTGTGTATCGTGCCAAATTATTGTGTATCGTGCTGCTAAATTTTATAAAATCAGAATCATGATTTACTGCTTTACTTATATACTATTGCTGAAGAAATATTTAAGAGGCTACCCAAAGTCACATTAGTTGCTGATCAATTAGTCATTTATGTCATTTTAGCCGACCATTGCACTAGATGCAGCTCAATTCACTTTTTCTGCTGGAATAATCCATACATCGGCTGACCAAAACCCACTGAATTATTATTACTGTATTTGTAACTCAATGCCAAACCCTCTTTAATTTGCTGACCGTTTAAAAGTTACCCCTTTTCAAATAACACATGCCTTAGTGAGCCTTAGGGTAGGTACATATTATGTTAAAATTTTTGTATAAGGAAAGAAATTAAAAAACATTTATTTCATCTTAGTGAAGTTAGATGAAATAAATATATCATCTAAGGCTTTATCGAAGGACAGTAGGTAGAGTAAGGTAAAACCACGCTCACCTGCTATTTGAAAGCACGTAAAGGTGCATGAAGCCAGCGCCAGCGGCCATAAGCGCAGCGAAGTAAACCGCAGCCTCCCAACTTGCCGTAAAACTGTAATCTATTCGAGCTGATTCCGTTCGATGCGACAGTTTATTCTCATACAAAGCTGTGGCCTAGGTTTTGCATTTTAGATGAGACTAAACAAGTCCTTTTGTCTTATTTTGAACAGACGATTTATTTGTTTTTTTCTTTTGTATATAATCATGACAAAAACAAGATTCGTCAGGTGCGAGTGTGACTCGCGCGCCGAGGTTTTCGAACGTTTGTCAAGTAACCAATATGTACTATAGTTACTGGTTAGTTACTGGTTGAAAGGGTAATTTTTCGACTTTTTTCAAAATATATCAAAATGTATGAAACCTACAGAAATTTCAAAAACCGGTAAGAAAATGTATCTTCAGGCTATCCCATAATACGGAGATCCTTTTACTTTTTACCCACGGCTTCGCACGCGTTGTTTCTATGCAAATCTTTAAAGGTTATTGCTCTCCTTGTTATATCAATGATATATCCCATAGGAACTGATACATCTTTACAAAATTTTAGCCCGATCCGTTTAGTACATAGTTTTTAAGTTTTGGCGTGAAGAAGTAACAAACATATATCCATCCAAACATACAAACTTTCGCATTTATAATATTGGCACAGACATAAGTGTGATTACGTGATTAGTGTAATCAGATCAATATTATCGATATTGTACTATTGTATTGTAATGTACTTCGCACTAGATATCGCGATTCAAACACTCATTTTGTTCGACTGAACTGTACTGCAATCCGTACACCTTACTTCAGTCAGTCAGTGTGGCTTCGACATTCATGCAGCGTGTGTGTGTAAGGAAGGAGCCGCGCTAATAATACAAAAATCCAAATCTAAATGTGAACCTGGACGTAAATAACGAGAAACAATAATTCAGTAGTCAATTAAGTAAAATTATTTGTTGTAGTGAATAAATAGGTAATAATATCGTAATACCACAACAGATTGAAATAATTTTTCAAATAAATTATACACGCCATTATAATCATTGATTAAAACGTTAATTTATCGATACTGAATTATTATTAATCATAGATGAAATATGCAGATGTTCCATTTCAAAACCGGTTGTAGGTAAAAATATGTGTTTGATAAATGGCGGTGTTTTTAGAAAGTGTTTAATTTTTTTTATACTTAATTGATTTGTAACCAGTTTGATATTTTTAACCGACTTCGAAACAAGGAGGAGGTTCTATGTTCGGCTGTATGTATGTTTTTTTTTATGTATGTTCGTCAATTTCTCCGTCATTTATGGACCAATTTGGATGATTTGGCTGACAGCAGCCAGGTACACTAAATCAAAGAAAACATTTGATCACAGGCAGTGATTGAAAAATACGACAAAGTAAGATTACACAAGGAGGCCAAAACAGATCCCGATATACAACAAAAAGACAGAAAATGACAAAACTAATCCTTTTTGAAGGAAATTGAGAAATTTCCTGCCCGTTTCCTGGCCGTTTCTAAATAGGAGTCAGGACATTGGTTGCAATCATTTCCTTCTTTTAACACTGGCACTATTGGATCCCGTAACTTTTCGTATCGCAACTTGTCTTGGTTGGGTGCAAGGTGTTGCGCGCTTGGTCATCACGGATAATCGTGTACTAGGGCCGCCGGTCGGTTATCTCGCTTTAACGACATCATAGCAATAACGGCCCGGCGAGTCTTTGTCACCGCTAACGTTTGTTGCGTGACGGTGGTAAGAGGCCCGACTGCATGACAGTAGTCCCATCCCCTTGGGAGTTGGGGAGGCCTATTGTGTGGGATGCTACATGTGTCGACATATTTGCGTCTTCCCATCTTCCGAGGACATCCGTGACGGCTGGTGCGGCGGCAGATTTGGCCGAGGATCTCAAGAGGAGCAAATATGCAGGTCACGACAGAGCCTACACATTTGCTCCCTTTGGGGTCGAGACCCGAGGTCCGTGGGGTACAAAGGCGCTCCGGGTTTTAAAAAAATGATCTGAGCGTCTGGTCGAGGCGACGCGTGACCCGAGAGCTGGTGGGTATCTGGCGCAGCGCATCAGTATTGCCATACAGCGGGAAAATGCAGCCAGCGTCTTGGGGACGCTTCCGACTAGTATTGATATGGATCATTTGACCTGTAGATTGTTTGCAACAGTCTGCAGTTAGCCTAATTGTTTCAATTGTTCTTTTTATTGTTCTTTTTAATTTGAATTGTTTCAAATTAAAAAGAAATTTAGTTTTCAATTGTTCTTTTTAATTTGATTGTAATTTTCTTTGTTAATAAAGGCCAATAATTCAATTATTTTATTCAAAACTATCTTACGACAAAAAGGAAGATACTTACCAATTTATTTGATTACTTATTTTAGTTGAATTTTAACTTTTGTAAACTTGTTTAAGTTTAAATAAACGCATAACAATTAATTTTCTGTTACTTTTCTACTTTTTGTGCAATACATTTATTTAAAAAAGACGATATTCTTACGAAGTTTTGTGGGTACAAAAGCTGTCGTTTCTGCGCGGTGTAAAATGTATAGGGTTGAACAAAACGCGTCAAGCGTCAAGTCAAAACTATACATTAGAGGCGATCTAGCGCTGAATGTTTTAATAGTTTGGTTAGACCTTAGCTACAGCGCTCGCCCCGCGCATGCGCAGACCCCCGCTGTCATCCGTCATCCAGCAAGTTGCGACACAGAATTTCTTCTCTAGTACGTACGTAGTTCATAATAACTCAGTGAGTGTGATGTAGTTTATGCCCATCAGATTACCAACACATTCCCACTTTCCAAACTTTTGAAATAAGTAGTCAGGAAGGTAACTAAGTTAAGTTCTGATAACTGGCTTAGGTAATCTGTGCTTCTACTACACTCAACCAGGATCACCTAGTAAACCAAGGCAAACTACTCGACCCCGTTTTGTACAATGGTCACGTCTCTGAGCACACTGTTACCTTCGTCTCACCGCCAACTAACAAGAAAACTTTTAAAGAAAAATGTACAGCCTCATTGCATATAATTCGCGAAGCTAGCCGTGCACGTGCAGGTATGTGCCTCGTGCCATCCTGCCCGAGTACCGGTAGGAACCGCATTTTGTTTAAAACAGGTTTGTCATCATCACCCTTAAATTTCTCTGATCCCTTGACCTTGGTGTGTCGTTATTTTTTGTTTTATACGTTTTGTTCTCATTGTCGTACCCGTTTTACTGAATATTGTGACTCTTCTGCGTTTTCACGGCTTCTGTCTTCATCGACTTCTGCCTTCCTGGCACTGGTTTTGTTATTCATCAAGTTTTGTTATTAGTCAAACGTCCACTGTTGGACATAGGCCTCCCCATACGACGCGACAAATAGCGGTATGTGCCTGCATCCATCCACTCCCGGTTTTGTTGTTGTGTGTAATGAATACACTATGTTTGAAGAGATAAATATCATCGAATATTTGACGACGATGTCTTTGACGACGATGTCTCTTTTGGTTGCCTGGAAGAAATCGCTTTAAGCGATAAGGCCGCCAATTCTGTTACCTGCTGTACCATACTGTTTTAGATATAAGTTTCTGTGAATAAAGTATTATCTATCTATCTGTCTCTGGCGCTTCTCTGTATTAACGAGAACTTTCTGAGTTTCGAGTTTACAACCTTATTAGATGGATTAAATTAGAGATGACTTTGGAAACGGGATAAGGCCATTAATAAGGGGTAAAATAAAATAAACGTTCTAGCCTTTCCTAAGTCTTTGATTTCATTGCTTCTTGCACCAACAGGAGGGACCAAAAGTCAGAGCCTATGCTAGTCAGCCAGGTTCACAGTCAGTCTTGTAACCATCAAATGATTTACTCTATGTATGTTCTCTGCGAAGCTTTTTGTCCCCATTAATCAATGAAGGCAAAACTAATACAGGTTTTTGTTTCGTTAATAAGTATGCTCTGTATAACTTTCGGTTTAGTTTCGGTACCTACCTAATGAATGATGTTAAACAAGGTAGGTACCTACCTCTGCCCTACTTGGAATGTCGTGTTTTTGTTTACCATTACACGTGGTTATCTTAGTACCTATGTCGAACCAGTTTCCTATGTAAATGCGTCGTAATGGGAATTGAAGCAAAATAAACCGTACCAGACGGGAGGAAAAGTGTGTGGACTAACCAATATTTGCTAAACCAAGAAGTAAATAAATCTGTCTTATGTGAATTACCCGAGGGCTGCATATTAAAGAACGATATAGTTTAGTTTACCTCTTGGCTTGGCTGAGGACGAAAATAGACACCATTCTGTGAGCGAGTCGTTTTACTTCACATTTAAGATGTATCTTCTCTGTAAAGTAGCCATTATAGTAGTAGGTAGATACATCTGTGGTAGTGACTGATATATTGGAGTGTTGTTTTGCTTCGCGCGTAGGGTTAATTTGCTTTGAGCGAATGGACAAATAATAAAGACAAAATGTAACAAAATAGATAAATGTAACAAACAAAAAAAAAATTGGAAAGTATTTATTTATTTATTCGTTTTAGGGGAAACATCGGTTCAATATTTATCAAATAAACACAGTGTTTGGCACTTAGGTGACCATTAATAGGTTCCCACATATAGCTACATATTATAAATTAAAAGAAAACAAAAGTTAGCACCGTGTAAGTTAATTTTATATATACATAATTATGTTGATTACCGCTAGGGATCATTCACACTCATAAACAAAATAACTTCCAAAAATATTTAATTCTATAATGATACAATTTGATTCAACTCACACTATAAGAAGTGGAGAAGATTTCATGGTGGTACCTTCGTACACAAAAATCTGTCTCTACATACCTACAGCTACATAAAGAAAATCCGTGTTCCTAGTGCCTGGCTGGAAAGGCAGTTAATTTTAATAAGATAGAAAACTAACCACACGAACTCTAATTGACGTCTGGCTTGTCCAACACAGTTTTAATCCGACAATTTGACCAGTGTTAGTTGGTCTCTCTGGCCATTTGCTAAGCCGTTCGAGACAAAACCGTTTTTCTCTTTTTTTCTAACAACTAACGGTGCCTACTATCTCTCTACCTACCTAAATTATTTTGAAGATACATATGCAATGCTTTTTACTTACGAGAACCTTATACTTTGTCTTCATCCCCTCGGTGGTAGGTACGATTGTGTAAAAGAAGTGTTAAAAAAAATTGTACTGAAATATATTTGGCTTGATAATAAATTCATCTACGCCCAAACCCAAATCTACGTACACACCACGTCCGGACCTACGTACAAGCACAGACCAGCCAAATTAAGAAGCTAATTCTGTTACTGTTATTGAATTTGATGCCCTCAAGCAGCCAACGATCGAATGGTCGAAACCTTCACCTTCCTAAAAAATCGTGTCATCTTGTCTGGCCATCTTATCGTTTTGCAGCGCGCCGAAGAGAATTAGAGGTGAAATGGTTTTTGTTCTGTTTTTGTTCAATTGCCACACTTTCGTGTTGTTCAAATAAGGTGTCTAGTGTCCGAAATATTATTCGCGATGCTATACTCAATCTCTCTTAACAATATATGTATCTACAGTCAATGACAAAAACCGCTACACATACTAAATTTACAAAAACGGTTACCTACTCGATCTTATACGTCGATCTTGTATGTTGTGTACCTACCGGCCTTAGAGTAGGTGCCTACACACAAAACGATTTTGGACGTTTATGTAGGTTAATAAAAGGCCTTTGAATCTATGTGCGTTCGTGACTGTACAGACCGTTCTCAGAGAGAGAGGATCCTTCGGCCTAGTACCTATTTAGGTTTAAGAACTTTACTCTCACACAAACAGGGTTTACTTATAATGAGATACTAGGTTTTACAATATTTCAACTAACTTCTGGTACCTACAATAAATCTATCTATATATATATAAAAGAAAGTCGTGTTAGTTACATTATTTATAACTCAAGAACGGCTGAACGGATCTCGGTGAAATTTGGCAGCGAGGTAGATGGTATACCGGGGCCGGACATAGGGTACCTTTTGTTCCGGAAAAAGCGTGCGTAGCCGCGGGCTGCAGCTAGTTATAACTAAATATTGTTTAACTAAATTTTATATAATAATATAATGTAAATATTAGACATTATAACAACTAGTAGGTAGGTACTTTTTGTTATCATTCTTTATTGACAAAGAAAATTACAATTCAAAAATAAAAACAAATTAGAACTAGTATTTACAATTGAAACAATTAAGCTAACTGCAGACTGTTGCAAACAATCTACAGGTAGCTCAACTGATCCATATCAATACCAGTCGGAAGCGTCCTCAAGACGCTGGCTGCATTGGTATGCTTAATAGGTATGCTTATACTTTGGTTTTGGCAAGAGGAGGATTCTGCTAGGCTGGACAGCGTTCGGGAAACTACGTCGAGTCTTCTCGTCATCCATACCGCAATGCTTGAAAACGAAAGTTTTCAACCAGTGCGTCCTACCCGTTATAACCTACGAAGCTAAGATGTGGACACTCACGGTAGGGCTGGTCCACCAGTTCAAAGTCGCTCAGCGAGCTATGGAAAGAGCTATGCTCGGAGTTTCTCTGAAGGAAAGGATTCGTAACGAATACATCCGACAGAGAACCAATGTTATCGACAAAGCTCAGAGAATTAGCAAGCTAAAGTGGCAGTGGGCTGGCAATATCTCGCGAAGAACCGACAACCGCTGGGGTAAACGTGTTCTCGAGTGGAGACCGCGACTGCAAACGTAATGTAGGACGCCCTCCGGCCAGGTGGGATGACGATCTGCGAAGGACTGCAGGCAAATGCTGGATGCGGCAAGCTGAAGACAGGGCGCTATGGCGCTCATTGGGGGAGGCCTATGTCCAGCAGTGGACCAAGATAGGTTGATGGTGATGATGATATTTTGGTGTTGCTAAATATAAGATAGGTAGGCATTTTTATTCTTGTTTTGTTACAGAGTATGTACATGTAGTTTAAATTTATTTTTAAAGGCATTCAAATTAGCACATTCCTTTATGTTGTTTGGCAAATTGTTAAATAATGTAGCTCCCTCTGCTAATATTGTTTTTTTCCCATAATTAGTACGTGATTTAGCTACTTGATTGTATTTATTTTCTTTTAGTCTAATTTAATGTTTGATTGAATAAAGTAGGAACTATTTTTTTTAAATTAAAACGCATGTATTATAGATGTAAAGTTTCTCTATGTATATTGTAAATATTAGTTTTGTTGTGTAATTCAAATAGTCGGCGTAAGATGTCATAATGGTATAATACTTTTATTACGTTGTGTTGGGTTCTTAGAAAGGGTGTTAAATTTGTAACAGTAGCCGTTCCGCAAATTTCTACCAAATACAAAAGGTAGTTTCCTAAATGTGATTTAGCAAGAGAGTTATAAATAATGTTACGCACTGTTTTTGGTATACATTTTGAAACTTTCTATAGTGCTCCTATAGTCTGCCTATGTATTTGGGTACCACCTATTTATTTTCTATCCACTACGTACATATTCTCAGCCACTACTAAGTAGTAAGTAATGGGATTACTGTATGCAGAAAGCCAGGAAGGCAATTCTCACCAATTTATCACTCGATAAATATAAAGAGAACTGTCAAATTTTACAGATCTTTCATATAAAAACTGTCTAATTTGACAGTTCTTTTGATAATTAATGAGTGATAAATTGGCGAGAATTGCCTTCCAGATGGTATAGGATGCAATTTCATACATTTTGCGTTCCCCGGTTTTACCGTGACTGTTGAAACAGGCTGTACCGTGCCATGGAAATGACAGTAAATAAAAGCGCCGAAAGTAACCCCAAACGATGAAAACAAACCTTCTCACAGAATGCAACAGCGAAAGCTGTAAAAGGATGGGCTCCACTCTTGCGCCGCTAGTAAATTATTTATTCACGCGACGCGGTGCATTTACGATGCAACATTTCCTTGTCGATGGGCATGCACTAATGCCGGTAACACACAGCGCGGAACTTCTTCTAAATGTCCCAAAGGATCTATCTCATTCTTAGAGAAGCGCCATCTGGTCTTATTAAAAAAAAAACCGTAAAAACTTGCTCGTAGAAAACCTGCGCTACATGGTAGATTCATAAACCACGTAAGCCACATTCCCCACTCCACCACCTGCCACTCTGAAGGCGTTAATAACACCTGCTATTATGACGCGTAGAAACGTTTTATTTTACCAAAGGCTTGCCTCACCTTGACCTTAGCGGTTATCGTAATATGGATCAGAGCCGGTCGCAGTAGAGCTTGGAGACACATTGTCGTCGAAACAACTCGAAAATTCCGTTTGACACGACGCTAAACGTGTTAAACAGTAAAAGTAAAAATGTATAAGAATATTTGTGTTACGAAGCGCTTAAGTTATTTTTCTTAGAACAAGAAAACGCTCTTTGGAAAGATTGCTGTAATTCCAAAACGCGCCTTTGTCTTTTTACAAAAAAAAAATTAGAGAAAAATGTATTCAACCAACAAATGCAACGTGCATGTCATTTGTCGACCAATTTTAAACACCACGTGTAGCGCCATCCTAAGGTATTAAACCTCAGCTCGTATTCAGGTTTGAGGGCCATCCCAACCCAACAAGGACATCAGACCACAAACTTATAAAAACACCAAAGTTTATTCGCAAGAAAGTAACATTAATTCTCATCTGACAAATAAATAATAACTTGCTACCCACGCGCAGTCATCGCGGACTTTCCTGTTATTTTTGTGGAATAAGTGAAAACGGAGAAGTATTGCTGGTACAGTCAGTGAAACATGTTCCATTCAAATGTTAAAATGTCTTTATTTCCTTCGGATTTTTACCTACCAGTAGTACTCAGTTTTGGTTCCTCAAAACCGATTGGGCATTCTAAATCATAAAAGTATTTATTGGGCATTCTAACTTTCTTTTTTGTTCCCCAGAACTGATTGGACATTCTTAATCCTTGTCTCCTTTCAGTTGACAAAAAATACTGTGATTTAGATTTCCCAATAAATACTTTCATGATTTACAATGCCTAATCGATTTTGTGGAACGAACACTACGCATGAATTCCCAATTAAATAAACTAAATAATTCATTAAATTATGAAGATTTCGTGTTCTATGCAAACTCATTTTGAATGTGAGGAATCAACTTATCTACATAGCATAAATTTTAGAATGCACATGAAACCATAATTCTTATTTTATTTCAAATCAAAGTATTAATTAATCTACCTCATTCCTATCTGAATTTATGAAAGTGTAGAGTATGGTAAGATCTCTAATCTTACCTAACATGCCCAATCCTCGTGGGTATTTTGTATCGAACCAGTTTTCCATGAAGCTGACTGTACCTGTACTTATGTAAAGTTCCAATGTTTGCTGTTCCCATGATTAATCTCATAAGTTCAGAGATATCATCACTAAACACAGGTAATTGCGACAATTTGCCTTCACATCGCGTGACCTACGAAATAAACCTTTCGTTGGAATTGGTCGGTCGGCAGGTACCTTCTTATGGTCCATAACATTTTAAATCGTAAATACAGCTACATGAAGATTTGACTAATGTAATGACATAACAACAAACAACCAAAATGGACTTAAGGGGGCTCCTTTTAAAATCGCCCGATTTGGTCCTCGCTGTTTTAAAGATTTCTCTAAAACTAATGTAGCAAGTATATGTAATGAAACGAATCACACATTATGACCAATATCTGATCTACGCGATTAAATATTTTATTTTACAATATTTAGTGTAATTTCATAATAAATCACTGTAGAAAATACAAAAAAACGAACGCGGGATTTTAACTCTCACAGGAAACGGAAAACACCAAATGAATAAAAACACATTCTACTTCAATACCATATCTTATAATATTATTCTTTAAATTATAATGATTTTCGTAACCATTATTAGATTCAATACCATAAACAAAAAAAAAAAAATAAACACATTTTTGTAAAGCGCCTTCCAAGATAATTGGAGCACCATAATATTTTTCCACAACAATTTCAACCTTATTGGTCATGTTTTGATATTGGTCATGTTTGGCTAAGGATATTGGTCATATTTTGTGATTTGTTTCATACTTACATTACATTCTTTTTAGAGAAATCTTTAAGACGAGGACAGAATAGGTCGATCAGAATAGGATAATTTTACGCGGAGCGGTTATAGTGCAACGTCCTCCGGCCAAGTGGGATGACGACCTGCAAACAACTGCCGGCTTATGCTGGATCTATATCTATCTTATATATTATATATTGATATCATCATTGTATTATATGTCCGCTAATGCTACTATTATATTCCTTGTGCGATTTTTAATCATCTTGTAAACCTTTTCCCAACAATATATTCGATCTAACTATCGTTGAAAAATCGTGCATTTGGTCGATAGGTAGAGTTGCCACGTAGAGCACGAACTAGCTGTTTGTCGTCGTTTGGTTCCTGCATGTGCGTTGCATTTATTGAACAGTCGGACAGACGTATTGTTTCTAACGTGAGATGTTATGATTAGTGTATTTCTTGTATCCCTTACCTTAGACCAAATTAGTTAAGTACCTACCTAGATTTAGCATCACCTTAGGGCCAAAAAAACTAGTAGTGATATTTCATCAAAAAAAAAACGTCTAGTTTAAAAATAAAGGTATTGACTTCTACTAAAAATTAAGAGTTCTTCAGTTAAGAGAATTTTGAGTTATTTTCCTTACCTAGGTACATAGGTAAGGAAAATAGATCGATTAAATCAAATTCGATTATAATTATCACCAATGAACTATTTTTTATTTTATTTTTATTCTACCTTTCCTACTGCTGGGAAAAGTGTCTCTCGTCTCTTTTCACTTCCTGCCGTCTCGCCAGCTGCCACCACCCACCAATGTTCTTGGCACCGATCTCACCTGCCTCTTAGGCCTGCATTAGCATCGCCGCCGTCTCTAATGATCCTAAATACCTACCTTCCTGCATACTACTCGCACGCATTCCTTATTAAATTAATGTGTAAGTATAGTAAGAATCCATCACCCCGAAGAAAATAATACAGTTCCTAGCAGCTGCAAGGGTTAGTGGCGAACTATGAACGCCGCAGCTTCACATAGGCCTATTATGGCCGTAGTGACAAAAAAGCTACCTTATGCAAAATAAAAGAATAGTAAAATCTAATAACATACTGTAGACGTAAATCTAGGCGGTCCAATATACTTACCACCTTGTACGCTTTCGTTACCAGCAGTAAAACTGAGATATCATCGAAATTAACAAAGTAATGCTCACTCATATTGCATTAAGATTAAAAGAAAAATATCTTGAAACAAATAAGTGCACAGAACTGAAACTACCATTTCTAATTAATTAATTATTTAACAAAAATCTTTACTTTCGGTATGGTGCCAGTGGACTTTTATAGCTCTATTTGATTTGTTTCTGTTATGAGCAGAGCCCTGAGTTTTTTTTCTTGTTTGTATCCAGACATCGTCATCGAAACGTTCGATTTTCGCACGGAATTTGGTACAGCGCCTCTTGCGTGCGGACATGGAATTAAGCAAATCCCATACGAAAATAGAACAGCTCGATACTATAGAGAAACCAAACTCAGGGCGCTGCTCATGTAAAAACATCGGTCTAGGCATGAACTTGGATAAAACCAAAGTCATGATTAATGGCCACATTGATCCAGGACCGGTCGTCGTACATGGCCACCTTCTCGAAGTTGTTTCCGAGTACACTTACCTCGGGCAGATTCTGCAGTTAGGTAAGAACAATTTCGAGAAGGAGGCCAATAGGAGGATTCAGCTAGGCTGGGCAGCGTTTGGGAAACTACGTCGAGTCTTCTCGTCATCCATACCGCAATGCTTGAAAACGGATGTTTTAACCAGTGCGTCCTACCCGTTATGACCTACGGAGCTGAGACGTGGACGCTGACGGTAGGGCTGGTCCACCAGTTCAAAGTCTTTCAGCGAGCTATGGAAAGAGTTTCTCTGAAGGATAGGATTCGTAAAGAATACATCTGACAGAGAACCAAAGTTATCGACTTAGCTCAGAGAATTAGCAAGCTGAAGTGGCAGTGGGCTGGCCATATCTCGCGAAGAACCGACAACCGCTGGGGTAAACGTGTTCTTGAGTGGAGACCGTGACTTGGCAAACGTAGTATAGGACACCCTCCGGCCAGGTGGGATGACGATCTGCGAAAGACTGCAGACAGATGCTGGATGCGGCATGCGGCAGACAGGGCGCTATGGCGCTCATTGGGGGAGGCCTATGTCCAGCAGTGGACTAAGATAGGTTGATGATGATTATCGTACCTTTTGTTATTATTTCCCCTGCGTTTCTACCGCGTTTAGTACCTACCGTACTTGAAAACCATATACGAGTGAAAGAGTTTCACTTCTGCACACATTGATAATTATTTAATTAACATCAGCTCCAGACCATGACGCATCAGATAACCTAACTAATGTTCTTACTTTCATTATAATTTGTCTCATTTACCAAGATATTTGGGCAAGTGGGGCTTATCTTGGAAACTTTTGATACTTAATCGAGTTTTAATTGGGAAGGGTCGAACACGATTTTGGTGTTTAGAAAAGTTTGGCCTAAGGTAATCCTGTAAGGATCGTTTGATAATGTAAAATGGTACCAAAATGTTCTAAGAAATGGTTAGATAATATTTACTTTCATTGCAAGATCAAAGATTTGTCTTTTAACAGTTCTGGGTAGGGGGTTTGATTTTAATAAAAAGCACCATCTTCTAAAAATTATAGTTGTATAACTGCAGAATATTGTAAGGGTTAGGTACATGCTTCAAATTATTTCAATCAGGCCACTAATGTTCCCACTCGTGGGAATTAGGCCCGGGCTACACAAGCATTATTCGCCCAGGATAGCATCGCGTCAAATGTGGATCCTCAAAGTTTAATCGAATGAAAATCATAATTTGTATCCACGGAACTCGGAAGTGGTTTTGAGGTTTATAATTTTGTTTTGGGTTGATGGATCTTCTGAGGTTTTCATGAATTAATTACATTTTGAGATTTCGTTTTGAAATCATTGTTAGTGAGGGCCGTGATGGTGTGCTTACTGAATTACCTACGCCTTTTAATAAGGTCAAATCAAAAAATCAAAATCAAAATAGTTTATTTCTTTGACATAATCTATATACATCTTTAATTGCTTTGGAAACCTCCTTGTAGGTATAGAGATACCTTGTTAGGGGGATTCGCTCCTGCCTTATGGAAAATCACCCTTACAGATTAAGTAAATTTAATGCATGTACATAGGTATAACTTAATGTTCTATAAAAAATAAAATCCAATTACCTAATGTTGCTATTTATTTTATATCTATATATATAAAATAAAGTCGTGTTAGTTACACTATTTAAAACTCAAGAACGGCTGAACGGATCTCGGTGAAATTTGGCAGCGAGGTAGATGGTATCCCGGGGCCGGACATAGGCTACCTTTTATTCCGGAAAAAAGCGAGCGAAGCCGCGGGCTGCAGCTAGTATTATACATATATAGGTCAAACCTCATTTGTTAATTCGATTGGGGTGCGGTACCTTTTTCTGTTTTATTTGTTAGCAAAGAAACTAATATTGGACCTTGGCTTAAATATTATTTATTTTTAAAGAACACACATAGGTAGATACATTATTATTAGTACTTATTATTTAACGGGTATTTATCGCGTTTGTTTGCCTATTTTAGGTAGACACAGGTTAAATTAAAATGTGAAAAACGATTTATATGGACTTACAACTTAAGACTTAAGTTGTTATATAGCTGTTTTAGCACGAGTGTGCTTAACTATTTATATAACCGTTATATAGGCAGATTAAAACTATAGAAAACAATTTTTTTATTTTTATTTTTTATTTTTTATTGTTTAACAAAATCAACAGCCCTTATATCTAAACAGTTCTAACCTTAATAACCTAACTTACGGCCAATGAGAGATTTACATTATACAAAATAAACTTACAAAATACCGACAGTCTAACATAAACAAAACACAACAAACAAAATACAACTTATAGAATTATTAATGGTAGAAAAAACAAATTACATACCTACACGTAAGCACTGTGAATCCATACTAATCATAAATTCGAAAGTAACTCTGTGTAAGTTACGTTCACGCCTAAACGGCTGAACGGATCTCAATGAAATTTGGCAGGGAGGTAAATGGTATTCCGGGGACGGACATAAAATAAGCTCAAAAGAGCGTACGAAGCCGCGGGCAGCAGCTAGTAGTACTATAAAGTAGTAGTAGTTAATACCTTACCTATAGGATTAAATTAACATCTGCACCCAGGTGGTACAAAACTAAATGTAATTTATAACGCTCATATCAAAGGGATTTTCGTATCATTTACCGCAGCAATGAAATACCTTTGAAACCAGTGTCGTCAAAACCAGTTTCACCAGTCTCGGCGGTCCTGCAGTAAGTGGGGCAGGGGGTGAACCGGTGGTGCTGGTGTGGTGTCGGAGTGTGTGGCACTGGACCGGCTGGTACAGGATATTGAGAATGTATGTTAGTGCGTCATTTTATATTCTGAACGATGTAATATCCGTTTTATAATCGATTGTGTGTGATGGATGGCTCAAACATCGGAAATATTGAAAAATCTTTCCTTCCTCTGAATTTTAATAAAATTTATTTAAGACATATCACAGTTTGTAAACTGTAGAATCCATATAATATACTTCACTTATTATTATTTTATCATTTATATCTACGAGTACAAACTATATTTCAAAATTAAAAAAACATATAATTATGTACTTACACTTAGAAAAAGTCATATTCTTAAATTAATTAATTAATCAAATACATATCTCAAAAAGCTTTTTAATGTGATAAATTAGAGGTATTGTGTAGCTCTTAACATATTTACATAACTACATACAGAAAACCGCTGACCATGGCAAAAAAGAAAATAGGCCAATATAATTATAGGATGTTGTTATTGTCATAAGTTTTAATATCCCCGCTGTACCAGCCCCCCCCCTTCAATGGCCTAAAGAGGCCCCCCCGCTGGTGGGTACGGTCCCAGCAGCACGTGGACCACTTATCAGGTTTCTGTGTAACCACGCACAAGCCAGTAACGAGTTAACTGCAGTGACCGGTTAGTTTGGTGCCTAGGCACGATACTCTGAAACAAAGTAAACGTGAACAGCGCTATGTAGCTATTGTTTGAGATTAATATTTAACTGTTACATGCTAATCCTAACTTTCTTTTCATGTTATTTCTTTAATTTTTTATTTCATAATGTTGATCAAAGTAAATTTATAAAAACTTATTTTTCGCCTTTGCCATTCTCTAGTATTATTTCTCTAGTATTATGCTCTAGTATTATGTTTTTTTTAAAAACCTACTTCTTTTCAGAAAATTATAATGTTAGTAATTTTGTACGCCGACAGTACTTTTAAGATAAAACTTTGTTAGAATACTTTGATTGTAACAAATATGTGACATGTGTAACTTTTAAAGCGATTTGAATTTGTGAAGTTGAATGTAGATAAGTAGGTACTATTTGTTATGGTGACACAGTTCATGATATAGTAGGTACGCGGCGCAAGCGCGTTTTGTCGATTAAGCTTATTCATTAGATCGTACAGTCACGACCTGGTCCTTGCCTAATTCACACCTATCTTAAAGCATAGGATATTATAATATCTGTGTAATAACGTAATTCCATGTATCTAAAGACTTTATTATTACAGTTCAGTTAAAGTGAAAGTATTTAGTAGAAGTTCAGTTAAAAAATAAATTTTTAGAAAAAAACATACGATTTACGATTATTGATACTTCTTAAGGTCACTATCCAACATTAGTATCCAATTCCAAGTTTATGTCCAAGTTTTTTTAACAATTTGTCAAAGTTTTTTTGCAATATTCCAAAGAATAGATCTGTGTAGCAGTAGCTCTCCGGTTCGCCCCACATCCCCACATCTCCAACTGTCATTAACATTGATTCGCTGGAACTTCCGGCTCTTATCAGGTGCTAGAGATAAAAGCCCGTTGGCTACTTGGCTAAGTTGGGGTTAACCTTATAAGGAACTTATAAAGGAATGAGGGCTTTTCAATGCAATCTTTAAAAAAACAATCAGGCTTTTTATTTTGACACTAGATGGCGCTGCACAAAAGTCAAGTGTCAATGTCAAGTGTCGTAAAATAAAATTAAAACGCTTACCTCTGAACAAGCACAGCTTTTTTTCCGGTGACTTTAGGGTTGCGCTTCCTCAGTTCGTTTTTAAGGTCAGTGAGTGACCGCGAACCATAGTCTTTGCTCAGAGTCCAAATTACACGTAGTCCAAAGTAGTTGAAGAAGAATCGAGGTCCAGTGGGCGAGCGAAGGTCAATCAGAGAAGCGAGGAATCGAGGTCCAGTGGGCGAGCGAAGGTCAATCAGAGAAGCGAGGAATCGAGGTCCAGTGGGCGAGCGAAGGTCAATCAGAGAAGCGAGGAATCGAGGTCCAGTGGGCGAGCGAAGGTCAATCAGAAAAGCGAGGAATCGTGGTTCACTGGGCGAGCGATGGTCAATCAAAATAGAGAAAAAGGACACCAAAACAACGCAACGACACAGGGGTATGAACGACATTGACAGTGACAGCTCAAAGTTTTTTTTTTTTTGGCAGATTTTGACACTTGAGTTTCGTACAGAGTTGACGAGTTACTTGAGTTTCCATCTATCTTAGTCTATGGCAACCACTTTTTTTTATAGGTCGCATTGAAAAGCCCTCATTCGGTCTGTTCTTAACCCAGCCCAACCTAAAAGCTTTTCTGTCTTCTAAAAACAAAAAAGGTTTTGTCCTTTTTGACCATCTCTGTGGCTCAGAAGGTTGCAGTTTCGATTCGTTTAAGTACTACTACTTAAACTTGCTTCACCTAGATGAAGCTGTTTGAAAATATAGTAGGAAGTATCCAGTAAGTATTCGATTTTAAGCTGATAGTTCCTAATAGAATCACTAGTTAGTTAGCATAATAAGTACTATTTATTGTACCTATACTTAATAGTATGGTAGGGTAAAGAACTCACCAGTATTGGCTATTCTCAGTTCTCTCGCAATGTAGCTGCGAAACTGAGAATAGCCAATACTGGTAAATGAACTATCGCCATATTCACATTAGTTGCTTTCCTCCTTTGTTAACTTTGCGTTGTTATATTCGGTAACTTGTTTGGACACAATTTATTCTAAGACTTATTTATTACTTCAATTTACCGATGATGTTCGTGTTTTGATGACAAAGTACTTTCCTGCCAATAGTTTTTCGCTTTTCTGCCATAATATTTTAAATCGATTAACGTTTTGAGGGAGAGCATGGGGTGAACACAATTTATAGTGTATTTTTGTTTTTATGGAAAGCCATACTTATTACGTTCATCGTGATGTGGCAGAGGTAGTAAAGCGTGAGTAAAGTAGTAACGCTAATTGATTTGAAGTTTCTACGTGAATCAGCAATACGGCTCGTACAGCAAAACACGGTTTGATTTCACTGGATCATTATCATTAGTAGTAAAATCACGTGTAATGAAGTGTCAGTCATTATTCTCTCTATCGTTTATTTATGAGCTTTATTGATTATCTGTATAATAAAAATCAATTGCTGTTCGTTAGTCTCGCTAAAACTTAAAAACGGTTAAATCGATAATTTATTATTTTTTGTATTTATTCTCTAATAATATTATATAGAACGGCACATAATTCTTCTGTGCCGTTCTGGGGGGTCCTAATGTAGAGTACAATAAAGGGATGGTTTAATAGGAAAAAATATTGTAGGTGATACGAAGCTCACGGGGTAGTTCTCAGTAAATTATTTTGTATTGTTTCTTGTTTATTTATTGCATTCATGTCCATTACAAAGGTGTTATAATTTAGAGGTAGAATCTGCAAGGACCCTGTGAGGGTGAAGCAACATTCTGAGTTTCTAGTAAAAAAATTTGATGTTTTTCATTATTCAGGTCTCTATTTATATTATAATTAGGTTTGTAGGTAGGTATTTAATTATTTTTATTTGATTTTGTATTATTACTCAATGGTTGTGTTATTGATCGTGCTTTTAGTAATTACTAACCAATCACAATGATGATTGCGAAAATAAGTTAGTGAAAACTAGTTTTTCAGATTTTGAAATTATTGATTAATAAATAAACCGCCAAGTGCGAGTCGACTCGCACACGAAGGGTTCCGTACTATAAAAATCAGACAACTTTTTCGAAGAACATCAAATTTTCACTTGTTGTTGATTTTCATCTTTGTTATATTTTTAGTATTTGTTGTTAGGTATTACAGTTGAAGTGTTACTTATTTACAAAAACGTTTCACGTGTCTACCTATTGTGCTTCAAGAGATACAGCCTTGACAAACAAAGAGCAAAAATAGCCAAAAATAGCACCTTTTTCGTATGGAAGCCCCCTTTAGTTTAAATGTTTTCTTCAATTTTATTATTTGTTGTTGTAGCGGCAAGAGAACTGTTTCAACTGTCTACCTCTTACGGTTCCTGAGATAGAGTCATGTGACAGATGGACGGACGGACGGACAGCGGAGGCTAATAGGGTTCCGTTTTCACCCTTCAGGTACGGAACCCTAAAAACCAGGGCCCTTAAATCTGCATTTGGTAGAGCTTAAATCAGCGCCATAAAATTTTCACCAACATCCACTCACAACTACTTTACAATATTCGCATACGTAATAGGTACTCGCTTTAAAATGATAAACACACTCGTGAACATGCAAATTGTTTACTTAATTCACGTCCTTTACATAAATAGCTTTATTTGCTACTGGATCCAATTTGAGAGTATGTAAAATAAACATAATCAACGTCATCAAAGCGGTGAAAGTAAGGTTAATAAAGAACCAACTTCAAAAGGTTTATAATGGGAAAATTTGTTTGCCGGAAATGGGTGTTATCAAAAAAAGGTATTTAAAGTCCATTATCACTTAGAAGCCCTAAATAAAATTGCAGTGTGTTTTAATAGACACTAAGGCAAAGTAGGTAAGTAGGTAGGTACCGAGTCATGTGAAAGGTAGCCAGGATGAGAAATAGGCTCCTAACCTACTTAGGCTGGTGTGCACCAAAATATATTCGCACAGTTAGCAGCTGCGTCGGTTAACTTTGACGTTTAATGTATGAAAACTTCTGTCAAAACCTCAATTTAAATGTTATTGCCTATTACCTTTTTTGTGAACATCAAAGTACAGTTAAAGTCGGGTTAGGCTGTTTAATATTGATTGTCGCTTAATCAGTCATGCTAGCCTTAATTTCCTGGATACTTTTGAACTAAAACTGTTAAAATTCCTACTAGGTACATGAAAAGTCTTGTATTGTAATAAACACAGTGGGAACCGAACCACCAACGTTTTGTGCAATGCTTCAAAAGCTGCTTGCCATTATGTTGATCCGCTGAGATCACATTTGACTCTAAACTCCTCTATGTAGAGTAGGTGCCAATCTCCATATTCTATCAGTCGCTGAAATACGTTGTATGAGGATCTGTTAACTTATGCATTGGTTTCCACCGCGACTACCAGATTGTGAGCCTTTATCTGGCGCTTTAGAACTACTTACAATATTTACACTGCTTGTCATTCTTATGTGGAGCTGGTCAATCTAAACAATATCATCTAGCCCCAAAGTAAGCAGAGCTTGTGTTATGGGTACTAGATGACTGATATACTTAATACATTATTAGAAAATACCCTGAACAATAAGTATCTACAGATCGTACAAAGATTCGATTCTCGAGATGAGAATCGAACCCAAAACCTCCTGCGTCGCAGGCGGACCATTGCACGTTGCGCCACAGAGGTCGCCAAATAAACACGGTTGGATTTGTTTTTATTAGAACACCTTGGTTTCCAATTATTTCCTCTGGGTTTTAAATGTGAGTTGTAATTAAATGTGGTAAGCTGAATGAGACAGGCGTTGCAGGTTGCAGGGCTTAATAGGAGGCCTGAGTCCAGCAGTGGAATAGCATAGGATGATGATGTTGGGTGTTGATGTGCCATTAGAACAGACGGGATTTTGAACGAAATAGGAGTGATGCATTCAAGAAATGATTTCACCGGTGATTGACACCGGATATTCAAATGCACTTCTGAGGTTCTGTTTGACTTGTGTTTACCAATTGATATTCAGAAACTACCGACCCTGATGAAGGCTGAGGATTACGTAGGTATTCCTTCAGAGCAGGGCAGAGGGGATTTGTTATTTTTATTTTTTTATGTTTTGGAAGGCAGACGGTACATAGATATATAAAGAGATACAATACGAATTTTCTTAGACCAGTAAAGTGGAGACTTTAAAAAAAATTACACATAACAACTAGTGAATAGACTTCAAACAAACGTATCGTGTGAATCTGTAATAGCAACTAATAGAATGTCGAACTTCTTCAAACATGTCGTGATCGTCAAGTGACTCTACTGTTTGTTACGATTTTCAAAATGAAATAGAATTTTTTCAGCTTTCAAAGGAAGCTGTTGTCCCATTCGGCGGGCAAAACTAGCTTCTGCTTCCGCTCTCGCTGTCCCCAAAAACGGATCCTATAATTACAAGAAATTAACCGGTTGTTTCTAATTTAGATACAAAAGTCAGGAGGTTAGACAAGTCTCATTTATCTGTATAGGCTCCTAGTTAAGTTTTAGCTGATCTTAAGCACTGACAGGGACTATTAATCTAGATAATATCTAGATAGAATTACCCTGATACAATGCATGTAATGAAATCTCCAGCTGCGATCAGACAGAGAAAGCGAAAAGATGCTACTTTGGCCTCAAATTGATGGAGTAGAATAAAAACATGATGTATTTGAAAGTACCGTACAGAGAGCATAAAAAGTCATGGTTTCTATCAAATCAAATCAAATCAAATAGTTTATTTATACTAGTTACCGTCATGCTTAATTAAAGAAATAGTAATAAAAGTAAAATTCAATTCAAATAAAAATCATACTAAATAAAACAAAAAAAAAATCAAATTATTATGTAAAATTAAATGTCAATAACGTATAAAAAATAAATAATTTAGAATTTACTAGTCAAAAACTCTTGGACTGTATAAAAGCTACGTGTTACGAGGCATTTTTTCAACACCTTATTAAATAACATTCCTTTGTTTTATAAAATAGATTTTGGTAAATGATTATAATATAATTATAATGTGTATGAGGTTCGATCAGACTTCGATCAGGGATTTATGATCGCAGATTTTGACCTTGACCTTGATCGATGGACAAAATAGATAAACTGACATGATAAAAATTACAAAAATTTGAATACATTATTTTAACAGCTAACTAATATATTCTTAACTGACATTTTAGTAAAGTGTCCTATTAAAATTAACTGTTTTATTAACCAACTTTATTGTGATACTTACTTATATGTAGATACCTACCAATTAAGCCAATGACATCAATAACTATATTGAGTACCTTTTAAAATTAAAGGGTGTTCGCAAAACGTGATTTTTTTGCTAATTTTGCTCTACGTTTGTTAAAGCTGTATTTCTTGAATCGTAATAGGAACATTACATTTACTATGTGACTTACTACTGTACTTTTACTATGTGACTTACTGTGTGTTTTACTACTGTACTATGTGATTTACTATGTGTTTCACTAAAAGTAAGAAACACTCGGATTTTATAACTAGATGTCGCTAGTAAAAGTGGACGAGCTTTTGATCGTGCTGACGAGAACGCACGTGTTTGTGTAATACTACTTACTCGGTTATAAAACAAAACTATAAAATTATATATAGGAACTTATTAGTATTACTTTCCAAGCGCAAGTTTCCTGAGCAGCATGTTTAGTGCTCAGGAAACGTGTTAAATTCATAAAAGTCTCTTCTATGGCTGTGTTTTTACATAGCTGAGGTGTAAAAATTGTGAACACATTTGACATTTGCGAAATCAATTCTGCTTCCATATCTTCCTTATCTTTCGTTTTCTGTGAATAGGTTTTGTCCTTCTGTTTTACAAAATAATAACATCTTATTAGTCACTGATACCACAGAATAAGTGTAGTACTACTATACTTACAAATTAAACGAAGTCCACATAACATCATCTAGCCCCAAGCTAAACAGAGCTACTAGATGACTGGATGGATATACTTAATAGAATACATAGATAGATATCTTTATATACCTACATAGGAAATACGCAGAACACACGGAACAATATTTGCAGATCGTACAAACATATTATCCAAGGCGGGAATCGAACCCGCAACCTCCTGCGTCGCAGGTAGACAACAGAAAAACAATAAACCCAGAAGAAAAAGCTTGACTTACAATTTGATCCTGTATAGGTTAGATATAGTACGTGCTGTACCCCATAGCTGGGATATTCTCTGCCTCGCGAAGATATATCTCTTGAATGGCGTTCAACACCGTGCCTGGTAGATCGATGGCTGCTGGCGGGAGTGGAAGTAGCTGGTACGTTACCTCTTCATCTGAAAAAAAATTATCAAACGTAAGGTGGACGAAGGCCGTCACAGAACAAAGGTCAAAGTCGGCGTAAGAATCTACCCCCCCAACTTACCCGTGGATGTAAGAGTCTTCTACAGGAATCTACTGGAGTAGTTTCATTCTGCACCAACTGCGATTACCAATCCGCCTGCCAAGCTCGGTGATTATGGCAAAGCCCCATTGTTTGCGGAAGGTACGTTCACTAGTGGACTCATGAGTAGTGATGGGTAGGTAGGTCTAGAGTCCCGAAAGACAAAAGATCCGAGCAGACCACTCGAGCTCGAGGTTCTGACGTTATTTTATGACGATAAGTATTTTTTGGAAATCACTGGATTCGACTCGTATGGAACCGGAGGAGTGTTAAGGAAGCCTTTGTCCAACAGTGGAATGTTCTGAAATAATACAACGAATATTTACAGGTAAACCGGTCGAGATGCGTTCTCCTGAAAACTGTGCCAATCTTGATCACAATTCCAATTTCAATCTTACTTAGTGAATGGAGATCGAAGTTCCATTGATCGAAATCAAGGAAAATTTGGCAAATTTTTCAGTAGTTAAAATTTGGTGTTAAAAAATAACATTTAATTTTATGACCCACTATCGCCAATGTGTCGCCAGTATTATGAATAGATGGAAATTATTTTGTCATAATTTAAACAGTTTTGTTAAAACTTAAAGACATCCTCCATTTTTACCGCAGGGGCGATGATGCTCGTGAGGACAACATAGCCACTGCAACTAGTGTAATTATAAAAGTAGGTAGTGGTTTGCATTGTTATTTTTTGCATTGTTTTATTTTTTTTTGTTGTTCCTTTGTTTTCTGTTGTTAACATAGTATTTCATAAACTAATTTATAATGTTACATGATACATTAAGCCAATTCGATTTGGGATCGGGGATTTTTTGGTATAATATAATATAAAACTTGTTAAGTGTCATCATCATCAACCTTAGTCCACTGCTGGACATAGGCCTCCCCTAATGAGCGCCATAGCGCCCTGTCTTCAGCTTGCCGTATCTAGCATCGGGGTGCAGTCTTTCGCAGATCGTCATCCCACCTTGCCGGAGGGCGTCCTACACTACGTTTGCCGAGTCGCGTTTTCCACTTGAGAACACGTTTACCCCAGCGATTGTCAGTTCTTCGCGAGATATGGCCAGCCCACTGCCACTTCAGCTTGCTAATTCTTTGAGCTATGTCGATAATTTTGGTTCTCTGTCGGATGTATTCGTTACGAATCCTATCCTTCAGAGAAACTCCGAGCATAGCTCTTTCCATCTTGTTACGTGTAACCTTATAAAAATAATGTATGTAACCTAATAAAAATAAATACATTAAAAAATAAAACTACTTCACATTATAGATACCTACTTCAAAACAGTAAGTAGGTAGAGCTTGATTATGAAGTGTGAAAATATGATTAATATTAATATGATACGTGTCTAAGCACATTACGATTTATAGCAGCTTGAAGCTTTAGAAAGATATAGAAGCTTGTTCCAAACTAGTACAAAAAATCCTAGGTTCCATACAAAAATTAACTCCCAGGTACTCTCTCTCTGGGAATTCTGGGTTTTTAAATGAATGGAACAGCCACGTTAAAAACGATTTTTGAACAGTGAGTTTTTGTAAACTGTCTGAAATCCACTCTAGCTTTTGTAACTCCACCTAATATGCAGCCTAAAAGCTCTGAGCTCAATAATCCAATACCGCTTCCACACAGCATAAAATCGTGCATTCAAATATGGGCTTAAACGTTCATATTCTAAGGCTTAAGCTCGTTATCTTTAACAAAATGACTTTCCACAAGCTTCAAACGAGTGGTCCGCGAGCTGTCTGCAGTCATCTGATGCCGCCAAAATAAAATTCATCTAAATGTTACGAGTTAAAGCTCATATTTGAAAGCACATTTTTGTGCTGTGCTGCAGCGGTGCTTTCCAGGTGTGCGACAACCTTTATACACGTACTCACCTACCACCAAAAGTTTAAATTTAAATCAAAAGTAAAGCTACATGTTCATAGGAACATGTAGCTACTATTCGCTACGGAGCGTAAAATGTTCAAATACTTATATGTAGTCGATGCAGAAGCAAATAGATAAGTACGAAGTAAAGAACCTGGTTCCTCTTAGTCAAATGTTTCCCTACATTATTTTTCTCGCCATTTTATCAGCAACGCGAGTTTCCCACTAGCGAAGGAGATACGATGCACATTTATTTTAAATTTAAAAGAACATGTTTCTTGAAAAACCTCGGGGCATTTTGCGGGGCAGGAATGTATTCAAACTTGCTAGACTATAAGGGACACGTAAAACAGTTGAAATTGCCAAACGTGGATAAAAGTCACTACACTCATATACACGACTAACAACTCATTACCTTACCACTAGAAAATGTTTGGACAGCCAATAGTGGATCAATGATTATACCGTAAATGATTGGACAGCCAATCGTGGATCAATAAGTATACCGTAAATGTTTGGACAGCCAATCGTGGATCAATAAGTATACCATAAATGTTTGGACAGCCAATCGTGGATCAATAAGTACACCGTAAATGATTGGACAGCCAATCGTGGATCAATAAGTATACCGTAAATGTTTGGACAGCCAATCGTGGATCAATAAGTATATCGTAAATATTTGGACAGCCAATCGTGGATCAATAAGTATACCGTAAATGTTTGGACAGCCAATCGTGGATCAATAAGTATACCGTAAATGTTTGGACAACTGATCGTGGATCAATAAGTATACCGTAAATGTTTGAACTGCTGATCGTGGATCAATAATTATACCGTAAATGTTTGGACAGCCAATCGTGGATCAATAATTATACCGTAAATGTTTGGACAGCCAATAGTGGATCAATAGTTATACCGTAAATGTTTGGACAGCCAATCGTGGATCTATAATTATACCGTAAAAGGTCAACGATCAACAATGCTTATGGTATGTGCATTTTGACGTTGTGTGACACACAATCTTACAAAAGCACTAGCTCTTAGTTTTTAAGAACACGAGTGATCCATTCGGTTTTATGCATTAGTTATGGGCCGTTAATCTGACGTTTTATTTACAAAAGAGTTGCGAAAATATCGTAAGTACTCCACCCCAAGATATTAGTGGATCACTTACCATCACTCCGAATTGCGACACCCTCTATTCCCTTGCGTTTTCGAACATTACAAAGGTAGATAAAATATAAGCACTAGTCCCATAAAAGTGGTAGCATTTTATCTGAAATAGAGACTGGCTCTCTAGGGGACGATGCGGGACCGAGGCCGATTAAATATCACTCTCATATTAATAAACAACGAAAAAACTCAAGATTGTACTGAACCTAGCGAATGTCAAGGCTTTTTTTTTACAAGGTACAGTAGAGGGAGACAATTTGCATGAAAATAAATTAAATTAGTGCCCTTAAGGAAAGGCTTCTCATTTTAAGTCTAAAAATAAATGAAATTATCCTATAAGCTGACCGTCACATAGCTGGCGTCTAAACTCAATTATTCAGTACCTATCCGAATGCCGCGTTTTGGTTAATTCTATTTTGCGAAGCTTGTCTGTGTAGCCAGGAAATACGACATCAGGTGAAGTTTTAAACTTTACTTCATAGGCACTTAATTGAAGATTTATAAGAATTTTATTGATGTTAGAAAGGTTTATTTTATCGTGGATCAGATCAGCTATGTGTTTGTGTGTGATTTTGAAATCTGCAGCCTGATTTCACAATTTTAATTTTAGATTCAAAATAAATTTGTTTTAGGTAAAGTAGTAACAAATTAATAATATAAAAAAAGTAAATCAAATACAGAAATAATATATATTTCTGTTAAATCAAACTTGTGCCTATGAAAGCTCGCGATTCGAATTTTTCGATGGTTTATTTCAAATGTAAGCCACCCTAAGTCCTAATTCATCCCTGTGCCATTACCGATCGGTGAGGCCTTCCTGATACTCAACCTCTATGGCTATGCTGCTGTTTGTACCTCTATGGTACCTACTTGAGAATAAGTAAGGAATTCTGTAGCGAATTCAAAGCTTTTGAGACACTAAACCTCGTCTGCCGATAAACTGCTCGAATATTTCGCCGAGGTTAACTAGCAGTACTCTACCAGAGCTAATAATGATGCGTAGCATTTATGATGATTATAATAGTTATTATTATGTTGAATTTATATTGTTATATAATACATTTCTTTTAATTATTAAGTACGTTTTACGTATAAATAAGACTGCATGTACTATAACTAGACCTGTTACTATGTTGTCAATAAAGAATCTGAATCTGATGTCAAAGATGTAAATAATTACCTCTAATTTTAAATTGTTTAGATGCATCTTTGAGATCTAAATAATGTGACATGTCTTTGTTTTCAATGTAGAATTATTATCTATTTAAAATACTAACCTTTCACATTGTAACTATTGTGCCGCCGTGCAAAGCGTATATAATGGTTTATTATATTTTATAAGATTACTAACTGAATGTACGGACAGGGCTGACGTAGTCAGTGTTTGGCTAAAAGCCCTTTTAAAATATTTAAATAAATATATAATATTTAAATAAATAAATAATACTATACATACAATGCCCATATAAAGCAGTTTTTATGACTTTTCTTGACATGTAGTAATATCTATTATCTACACATAGGTACAATGACAGAATAAAACAATCACAACTAGTATATACGAGTACACTTATATCTATAATTAAGATATTAGTAATATCTTAAATTTATTAATAATTTCTGACAATTTTATTTTAAAAAGTTATCTGAGCGTCTGGTCGAAGCGACGCGTGACCCGAGAGCTGGTGGGTATCAGGCGCATAATTATTGCACGTTATCCTAAATAACAATCAGTGAGTGAATGACTTTGTTTCTTCAACAGGAGGCCTCTTCAAAGTCCTAAACTTCTTCCCCGTGGGCGGAGAACGCGAGTGCCAACCCTCGGGCTACCACGCGGCGCGCGCGGGGATCTGCGTGAACGCGTACGACTGTCGGCAGCGAGACGGCACAGCAGCCGGCGACTGCGCGCACGGGCTGGGCGTCTGCTGCGTCTGTGAGTCACATTGTTATAGCTAGCTGCATAATAGCGTACGACTGTTGGCAGCGAGTATCAATTACTATTCACTTAGGGTTAACCTCCACGGACGAGAGTAACGCCGGCGACAGTCTCTCCGTGACTCCTATGAGCTTTACCATCGAGCGATCTTTCGTTGTGAAAACCTATCCCGTTGCCTTGCCGTACTAGGCGATTTTATAGAATTAATATACGTAGAGATAATTGAGATAATTTTGACATTGAACATATACAAAACTAGTGTAGGTATAGGTACTTACTTATACGTGTACAAAAACCAATAGATATTAGATTCGGACGAGTACACCCTACTCAAAAGTGAAGTGGACAACTCGCCCGCGGACGAGTTTTTTCGCGGATGAGGTGTAACCTAACCCAAAGGGACAACGTGTCGTAGGTAGCTGTTTCATTCACCGGTTGTAGGCTAGTAACAAAATGACCTAGCATCTTTACACTGCTAAAAAATCAACTTTCCTTGGCTCAAAAACAACATTTGAGACGTGCCAAATTCCTACCAAAGTGGTTATTAATTTCCTCTCACTCATTGAACTTTCATCTGCGTTACAAAAAATCACTCATCCGGCAGTTAGTTCGTAGCTGCTGTGAAATGAACCAATAGCTGACAGTTACTCAATCAATCTTTAAGACAATCATCCGCCTCGCAAGATTGATCACCACCTTTAGCAAAGAGCAGTAGGTTAATTTCAGAGAAATCTAAATGTAAAAGCTATTCTGCACCCGAACAATTGACCGCAAGCTCATCCAATCTCGAATGCTCTCGAATATTCCTGAACAATGGACTGTAAACAACGATTTCGAATATGAAACCGCAATAATACACAGAGCGTCAAGAAAGTGCCTCCAAGATATTCATGAAGCTTGTCTTTTCATCTTGTTTTGTTGACACCTTTTTTATAGATCTTGCAATATTGATGACTTGGGCCCGACTCATGAGTATTTTATTATAATACCACTGAATATTTAGAGCAGATTTTTATTCAAAATCAATTAAATTTCCATTGTTATCCGCTGAAATAAGACGGTAGGAATCATTCAATCAGACAGTCAAAAACTTTATCTCTGAAATAAAAGTTGGTAATTTGACCAAATAAATAATTAGAAACAACAAAATTCTAATTGAATAAGTGTACTCGCTTCTAGAATCCTTTATATTTTTTGTAAACAAGGGGATTACAAATCATAGAAATGTAACTGGAAAATATTTTATTAGGTATCGTCGGAGTGAATGAATGAATTAGTGAATGAACACTTAACTCAAATCAAATCAAATCACACATTTATTTCAGACATAGCAGTTTACATACCAGTCCATATAAAGAGAATCATTTTACATGACATGCACAGAAACAAACAAAATATAATAAATTGAATATATTACTGACTTTGTTTGTTATTAAATTAAATTCATAAAAACTAACAAAAAGTATGGGCCTTCGTCCAGTGCTGCATGAAGGGGGAGGCTGTATCCAGCCTTTCTGCAATGGCCTGCAGGTAGATGTTGGCACTGGCGTGCACCCTGCGCATCAGCGACGCCGTTCTCTTGCGTAGGATTGCAGTGAATCCGTCGACCCGCGCCTCCGCGAACATTCCTGATGCGCTACAGAAGCGCGGCAGCCACCGGAAGGCATAGTTATATTGGACGCGAAGGGCGTTCCAGGTCTTCTGCGTATTCTTGATCCATAGGCTGCACGTGTAGACAAACTTACAGTACGCTCTAAACAGTGTTGTCTTTCCCTGCGCACTGCAACGCGATTTATTGTACAAAAAATTAACATAAATAATAACTTATATCTAAATAAAAAATAAACATAGTACAAAAGGCGGCCTTATCGCTGATAGCGATTTATCCCAGCCAACCTATCGCAGAAGTTCGAAACAATTTTTTTTACAATTGATTGTGAAAGCTTTCATTCATTATTTCGTTTGTTTGTCGTCCGTTTTTTATAGAGTTAAAAAAAAGCAGGTGGTTCTAGTTCGGCTGTATGTATGTTTAATTTTAACCTTTTTCCCAGCGCTTGCGCAATTATGTATTGTCGTACTTTGTTTTTTGCCTTGAGTGAATATGTTACTATTACCTTATCAGTTTTCATTCGTAAATGTCTTTGTTGACATAAAATATTTTGGATTCCAGAACCGCTTTTATAGCCTAGACGCTCTTGCTTCTTTGCTATTTCACCAAAAACCTCTCACGTCTATTTCCTAACATGCTAGAACCGTCTCCAAAGCTCATGCAGACTACAGTTGAGTACTAGAAAGTTCAAATTGAGCTAAAACGTTTGCTATCAACCACTTGTCGTAACGCATTACCGCAGACGCTCCACTATTGTCATAGCCTACTAGCTCCATTCCATTCTCTGGTTGTTTGTTTTTGTTTGTTATTAAATTAAATTCATAAAAACTAACAAAAAGTATGGGCCTTCGTCCAGTGCTGCATGAAGGGGGAGGCTGTATCCAGCCTTTCTGCAATGGCCTGCAGGTAGATGTTGGCACTGGCGTGCACCCTGCGCATCAGCGACGCCGTTCTCTTGCGTAGGATTGCAGTGAATCCGTCGACCCGCGCCTCCGCGAACATTCCTGATGCGCTACAGAAGCGCGGCAGCCACCGGAAGGCATAGTTATATTGGACGCGAAGGGCGTTCCAGGTCTTCTGCGTATTCTTGATCCATAGGCTGGGATAACATCCGGTGGGAACAGATGTCGAGAGCTAACGAAATATTTCACACATCATCGAGTACTCGAGGATGGTAATTAGAAATGAGACAGCTGTAACCTTGCCCCTATAAGCTCGGATTCAAGTCTTACAGCCAGTTGTTCGTACGCTAGTTAACTAATCAATAATCAGTTTTCTTGTTAAATAGTTCTTTCTCAATAGATCGGATCATTGGTTAGTCAATCATAAAGATGATCAGCGTACGAACAACAGGCTGTTAGTAATAAAGTAACCATCACATATAAATCAGAAAATAGTGTGGTAGGTAAATTAAGTAGATCGTATATTCGGCGAGAAATAGTGTAATTGAAACGCTCAGGAATTACTGAAACAAAACGAAACAAAAAACTATCACCAATGATGTAATTCTATAGGATAATAAAATAGGAAAGTTATGTTATTTTTAATTTACGTTTTTGGCATAATATTTCATACATTAAACGTCGGCTACGAATTATGAGAAAGCTGCTAATCGTCCGACTGTCTTTTAGTGAACACCGGCCATGTCGGTAAAAGATTTTGATGATGTATGTGACCTAGCACAGTGTTCCGTTCTAGCTCCAACAGACTTGCCCAGTGAATAGTCGTCGGTGTCATGGGACGCTAAACGGAAGGTAGACGATCATTCCCGGTGCCTAGATCAACTAGATCCTAGATAATGGATCTAACAAGTAAATCCATTATCTAGGAACTACTGGCCAAAGAAATATTTTTGTATTGCAGGTATGAAACTAACCATTTGTACTTTTGAAAATCAAAAAGAAGTGTATTTTGTGAATCATGTATTTGTGGACCGCTCGCAGGTCCACTGTTAGTACCTGTCTACTCTACCTGATGTTAATAACGTACACCTAATTAGGGAAACATCGAGAAACCCATTGTTTTAAGAAAATAAGCTATTTTTACAGACACTGTTTAATTTTTTAATACACCGACACTAGTTTCGATAGACGATTGATCTGGCGACCTCTGTGGCGCAGCCGGCAAAGGTCCGCCTGCGACGCAGGGCGTTGCGGGCTCGATTCCCACCTCAGGACAAATGTTTGTACGATCTGCAGATATTTGTTCCTGGTGTTCATAAAAAAAAACTATGTAATGTCCCCTAAGTATAATATCAGTTATCTAGTACCCAAAACAAAAGTTCTACTAAGTGTGGGGCATATATATTTATATATAGTACGTTTTCACCTTAAATGACAGCATTTCTCAGAAAAAGCTGCCGTCTAGTGCAAGCACAAAGTCTACAAACTCACTGAGCGGTTTGTCTGTCCGACGGGTAACGCTGGCTAAACGGTTTGCTTTCGATTTGGAGATTCCTAGTGTAAAAGTCAAGGGAGCAACTATTTGACTTTTGAGTATCTTAATTATATACGTTTTGAGAGACAAGTATTCTATGGGCGATCGTGGTCTCTGAAATGAAAATCTACCTCTCCGATCCGTGGAGACTAATCATACAATAGCAAGCCCCCGGGGGCCAATCGCGAGTTAAGTATTTAAAACAAAAAAGAGAATGCGTTATTTGTTATCCCCACAAAAGAAAATATTTGGTCACACTTCTTCGCCTTTAAAATACACCCATGATAAAAGTGCACACATATTATAAAACAGCATAATAATATATCTACTTAATCCGGGCAGAATGGGTCCCAACCCAAACATTTCGTGTTGCATCATTTACCTAGGAAGCGTAGCACTTTTTGTCAGACAAGCAAATTCATTTTACCCAGCGACTGATTTGTGGACATTCAGTCGCCCGTATGTAACGAATGGATTGGACACTGTCCATATCGACTTTTCTAAAAAGGTTCGACGTGCTTTATTGCGAATGTTCGGTTTTCCGCCAATTTGGCTATGGCAGATTTTTTACTTCTTTTTCAGTAGTTGATTGGCTTTTCATATTGGTTCATGATTGGTCCAAACCTTACACTAATTAGAATACTCTTTAGGTAGGTATTTTCATGGGCCTTGAAACGTCTAGGTACTGTTTGTAGCTTAAATTAATACTTCTCATTTGCATGAGGGTGGGCTTTGGACTGGACAGTAGTGTGCAATAAAGAGGCGGCCTATGCGCAGCAGTGGCTGCACAGCGGGATGAGTAGATAGATTGAAGACTCCTACGTATAATTGTCTTTTTTTTGGCCAACATCACATTCTACCCGCGAGTTCACCATTACGTAAACAACGAAGGTAACTAGTTCATTCATCTCTTGCAAACTTTTAAAGCCAGAGTACAGAAGATAAAAAAGATCGCTAGCAGTTAGAGGTCTTATTTTTACTAGAGTTTAGCTTGATAGTTACTATCTGAGCTAGAGGAGATCCCAACCCCAACTTTTTAGGCACATAATAATTAGTCGAAATCAAGATACTTAAACGGTTTTCAAAGTGGTCCTTCCTAGGCGTTTCTAAACAACATAAGGTTAGGTTTAAAGAACTTTATTCTCATACAAACACGGGGTGTACTTAAAATGAACAAACACACAAACAAATTAATCACAAACAACTAATTAAAAAAAACGAATTAACAATATGTAAAAATCAGTTACCTATCTATACCTCTAGATGTGTGCAGTGTGTGCTGCTGATGCAGTAGCAAATGGCCTAGGCTCAGCATAATGCCGACTGTTGTGAACAGAGGGCTCTGTTATTCTGCCTAGACCAGAACAAGAACAATCACAGGACCCTGCGATATTACCCTATTACGATATTACCCTGATGAACAGGGTTGCGTGTGGTCGGGATCGATTACCTAATAGGTAAATATTGGCAAAGCTGGGTTTTGGGCCAGAAAATAGATCTATTACAACAGGATGGTGAAATGCTTTTAGCCTTAGCTATGAACAAAGTCATCATCATTATTAGTCAATATCGCGATCTAGATGGATGGACATTGGACTTGAACCTTCTCTACCTATTGGTTGACCATTAGTGACATATTGTTACTAAATTCAGGGTCCATTTTCAAAAACACCCCTTAATTGATTAAGGGGTGTTGCTACAGTCTTTTTAGTTTATTTTTTCTATTTATCTGTAATTTTCTTTGTTAATAAATTCAGGGTCCATTTTGAAACGGAAGGGGATTTTTGAATGATATGAAGTTGTCGATATTTCCTTTGAAGGCTTTTCAACATCCGCTACCTACCGCTGTATACGAAAAATTCAACAAAGAATACAAAATACTTAAAAAGAGAACCAAGAGATCTAAGGTAACTTATTAACCTGAGAAAATAAGATAAATGGCGTTCATGAAGTATAAAAACCACATAGAAACCTGCATAATAAAGCAGAGACAAAATCGATAGCATGTACCTGGGTGTACCAAAACCCAACAATAAACCAGGCACGTGTTCGCAGGGCCCGAATGACCCTCATGGCTGAGTTATTTAGTGCAACGTCTTCAAGGGATGTGCGGAGATCGAAGGTTTTTGCGCCCAGATAGACGCGAACTAGAGCTGTCCGAGCTCAACTTTTAGTTTTAATTCAATTGTACCCTATACATTATGGGTACAATTGAAAGAAAATTTCTGTTCCTACTAATGTCTTCAAAATGAAAAGCGTCGAGGAAATAATAGTTACAAGCTTCGCTTTTTACTCACGTCTTTTGTTTGTACAAGACTTTTACAGGACTATTTTGGGTGATGTGGATATAAAATATTTTTACTCATTATTAACGCAACCTTTTGAAATGATAGGTCGAGAATCTGGAATTGTGCATAAACCACGTCAAACATACTAAAACGATCGGATTGAAAATTTCAATAACGCACTTCTGTATCTAAAAAAATATTTTGCCTTTTTATCTTGGAAAAATGCGTGCCAAGTCTGCTTAAACAATATTATTGAAATCAGTAATTAATGATATTTAATACGCTTAAAACATATGCAAAGACAAATAAGACAAGATAAATTTAGTAAATTATTTATTATTATTATTATCAAGTGAGAAACCGATATCGTTAGGTATTAATCGATTCTCTTCATTTAAATTTTGTCCACTAATTAAGAAAGAAATACTAAGTAATGGTTTCGTTCTCATTGTGAGGTCAGTTTCCCAGCTCCATGGCTAAAGGTACGTATGGTACGTATGGGCCACATCCCATACGTATCGACGAATACTAATGGGTCCGTTCTACCCTTCGTTTTGGGTCAGAAAGAGAGCTAAACATGCTAATTGCGGATATCTTTTCATAAAGGTATGGAAAATATTTCTTTTCACTTCTCTTGCTCAAAAACTGTGTCATTATAGCGTAGCTTAGCGGGACTTAAATTTGAGTTTACATCCTAGGGCTAAAAAAATAAATTTAAATATCTTGGAGATATCATTGCTGACAACCTCAAGGACGATGCTGATATAGCAAGGGAGCGTAGGGCGCTGGCAGTAAGAGGTAATATGCTGGTCAGCAGGTTTTCCCGCTGTACTGAGCAAGTAAAGATAACGCTTTTCAAAGTTTACTGCCAAAACATTTACACAGGAAGTTTGTGGGTTGGACACACCAAAAACTCGCTTAAGATCCTGCGCGTCCTATATAATAATATATTCAAGATGATGTTGGGTCTGCCTCGCTTCTGTAGTGAGTCAGGGATGTTTGCTGAATATCAAAATGACGACTTAGGTGCCATCATTCGCCAAAAAACTACATCCCTGATCCGCAGAATTCGCGACAGTCACAACAGCATCCTAAAAACCATAGCAGATAGATACTCTTCGCCGCTGTGGGCAGGCCTGGTTCGCAGAGTGATCCCGGAAAAAGTCCCGCTACTCTGGTGAGATCACTGTGGAATTAGTCCTGGGTTAATTTTGAATTTTTTTGTGTCTCGATTTGCTTACTAATCATTTACTGTATTTTATTGTGTTACTATCCCCATATGGATCTATGTTGTCCGAAATACAAGGATTATATTACTTTTTATTTTATTTTTAAAAAGTATTTTTTTTTTGACTGAAATCATCAGCCAAGATATTGTCCTCTTACATAAATACAGGACTTTTACGTGTTCCATTAATTATTTTTTTTTTATAAAGGAACTGAATACTCCTTTTCTCATGTGGTTGGATGTTTAAGGATGATTCTTCCTCCATGGTAGAATACGTACTTTGCGTTGCGCGTAACAATAAACATTAAAAAAAGTTGGTGTTACCGCGAGCGAAAACTCTAGAATTTTTGTGTACTTTAAGTTGAATTAAGGTGAAAGTGGCCTATTTAAATGAATTGAGGACGTCATGAAACGAAAATGCAAATAGAACAGAGAGGCAAATCAATAATTAATATGAATCTATTGCGGTCGAAATCACATGAAATATATTTAAAGACTTACGACAAATTCATGAAGTAGAGAAGTGAAAAACGTGCCAGAAATCCCCAATGCAAGGCAAAGATATACCTAATCTATCGCAGAGGATTTGTAAAATAGTCTAAAATCTTGTATCTCTAAGTTTTATTTTACAATCACACTAATATTATAAATGCGAAAGGATGTATGAATGTTTGTTACCTCCTCACGCCAACACTACTGAACGGTACAGGCAGAAATATTGCATACAGGTTTTCTAGGCCTGGAATAAAAAAGCAATAAACTTTTTGTCCCATTAATCAGTTCCCATGGTACAGAAATAACCTTTAATTGTTTTAATAGAAACAATGCGTGCAAACCCGCGGGCAGAAACTAGTCTATTATAAATGTATCAAATTAATGTAATTCTGTTCCAGTCGAGGTATCCTGCGGAGGCACGGTGCAGAACAACTTGACGTACTTCATGTCTCCTGGCTTCCCCGAGCTGTGGTCCGGCGATCAAGACTGCTCCATCACCATCGAGAAGACGCACGAGGGCATCATGCAGCTGAAGATTGACTTTGTGCATTTTACTATTGTGAGTGTGATTGATACGTCAAATACTTACGTGATAAGGTTTTTGTTATAATACGTAAGCCCTCACGGTCAGGGTGATTTCTAAGAAATTAAATAATATCCCAAAAAAAAATTCTACTTCGAAGGTACTTGATCTCGCAACTTTCCCTCAGTACAGTACCAATGGGAACGCAAAAAAAGGGATATTATTTCATTTCTTACGTTGTATTCTATCGGCATAGCAGAAGCTTTCAAAAATCTGCTACTGCTGTCCACCTAAAATGTAGCCTTCGGAAAACCATAGCAGTCATGGACTAGCATTATGGAGGAAGACAACAAGGTGAAAGAAGGAGCTTTCGGTTCCATTTAAAAAAATAATTCAAATAAAATGTATGTTCTTTGTTAATGGAACACGAAAAAGTCCAGTCTTTTATGTAAGAGGGTAATTAAAGTCTTTTACTCGCTGATGATTTCAGACAAAAATTAAAAAGAAAAATACTTGTTAGCCATAGGACGTAAGCACGAATTTTAGTCCCGCTAAGCTACGCTATAATGACACACTTTTTGAGCAGGAGATTTCTAATCCATCAGTCATAACGCAACAACAGCACAAAGCTTTTTGTCTTCAGTTTATGCTCATTTCCAACAGTGGACAGAAATGGGCTGTTGATGAAACTGCTGAAGTAGTTGCAAATTGACAGAACTCTTGAAATACTAGATGCCTAGTCTTTCTTTATAAGTAGGTATCACCAAGGTGGCAAACAGGCACGCGGCCCGCCTAATGGAATGTGGTTGCCGCAGCATAAAGACATCTGCCATGTACTCTTGTAATTCACCTGCAAAAAAATACAAAACTTGTAGGAACGATGTTTTACAGGGCCAGCCGAACCGAGCGACCGGGGAATGTGACGAAGATGCGATGGAGCTCGGCGCCGGGGCATCCAAGTTCACACTCTGCGGGCAGAACCATGGACAACATAGTGAGTCACATTTTGTAAAGGAAACTTTATTAAATAATAATAAAAAAATTTATTTATTCAAAGAAACGTAAATGGATAATACATTATTGCACAAAAATAATAAATATAGCTAAGTAACAATTTAGCCTGAGCTAGATAATCCTGTGTTTCAGGGGACAGTAGTGCTAATCTATACTTATAATTATTAAAGAAAATAATCACTTACTATTACGATAAAGACATTTAGTTTAACAACGTTGTTTATGTTACAAACAATTTGTGTATTTTGTAGCTACTTAAATTGAGTAAAACTAGATCATTCACTATTTTAACTAGGTTAACTTTATGTATAAAAATATACTAAATTTACTTGATAATTTCTAATAGCTTCTCTGTATCATCGTAGGATAGACTTTGAAGTGTACATTTTATAGTATTTTTGCAATTAATATAGTTAAGAGTTAAGCGCGTAAAAATTAGAGATTGAATTTAGTCTGTAGTATAGGAACGGACCAAGAAATAGATAAAATTCGTTCGCAAAAGAAAATTTAAGGGTTGATGGTTGAGGGCAAACTTTAGTATTCCGTCTATAAACTAAACTAAGTTAGTTCAGCTGGCGGTGGACGATCGGCTTTATTCACAACTCGTAAGGCTAAGGAAAAGTTTAAGTTTCAGACCTATCGCCGCGTCGTGTAAGTGGTGCAGACCTCACCCAGCATTTAACTAGGCTGATCCCCTTGTTCCAGTGTACTACACACTCTCCAGTAAGACCGAGGCTCGCGAGGCAGACGAGCTGGCCGGCACCGCGTCCACCCGCCTCACCATGCGCATGCGCGGCGGTGAGCTGCCTCGGCTATGGCTGATGAGGCTCGCGCAGATGCCTCTAGCCTACTCCGCGCCGCATGAGTGTCTGCAGTACTATACTGCTGATAATGGTAACTGTTATCTTGTATCCTTTCCTGACTTCTCTTTCTACTTCATGGAGTCACTTGGTAGATGTCAATGATGGCAATGGCAGCAGAACTAAACGTGAAATTAGATTTTCTCCCACTTCCGTTGACCACCGAAATCTCACTCATGATCATCATAATGGGTTTAAAAAATATACAAAAAATTAATTTGCCATTAGAGTAACAAACACAACACGTCTTAATGTTAGCTATAGTTGTTTTGTTACATTTGTATGATTTTATGTGAGAGCATTTATTTCCTATGATCCCCGCACGAGGCGCTCCATTCCACTCTGATAATCCATTAATGGATTAGTTACCATTTTTTTTCCACTTTGATTCACCGATGGATTAGTTTCAACATCAAGTTCCACTCTGATCCACTGTTTCGCTGGAGACCGAGTGAACAATGATATAGAACAATCCCATGATACTGAGAGGTACACTAGCAAATAGTTGCGAAATAGAATTTATGGCGAATGCAGTCTGCTTAAATAGGTACAATGTGAAAGGCATGCAATATATCGAATTAAGTCATAATAAGTATATAAAAATTGAGAATAATCAAATTATAAACTAATCGATGGGTGATAAAATTCTGTAAAATTCTAGCAGGATGCTTCAACATTGGGAAGAACATAATTCTTACTTTTACCACAGCATTCACAACACGGCAGTCCTGGTTTTGCTGGCTTTCATATTCTTGTTTCTATTTCTTTTTCAGGAACGATAAAAACCTTCAACTACGCTACAAACGGCCGCCACCTCGCCAGCCAAGACTACAGGGTCTGCATCCGTCGGAACAACAAGCGTTGTTCCGTGCGGTACGCGCCGTGCGACTCTCGCGCATTCAGGATCGGCCCGGGAGGAGGCACGCCAAATGTCATTGACCCTGCTGGTGAGTTAGCTCATCCCGTAAAATTATACTAGCCGATTTGACAAGAGATTGGAGATGTGATTTTTTTATTTTGTGTGTGGGTAGGCGTGCGTGGCCGAGCACTCATCACCCCCACACCACCCTTCGTGAACCGGACTGGTTCACATGAGCTCGCATAGGCTGAGGGCTTTCTCTCACTATTGTACTGGTTGGTTTGCGAGACAAAAAGTTGGACAACAACGAAGAATTATGGTGACATTGGTTGACAAATGGGAAACAGTCAGAACTGTTTTGTCGCGGGTAGTTTTATGGAAAAGGAAAGGAATATGGAATAAATAATTCCTCAGTTGCTGTCCATATGCGTTTTATTTTACGTATTTTGTCAACGAAAGCAGAGACACCAAAGTCTAATGTGTTTCTCTAAAGCCGAGTACTGACTGGTGTTACGGGGCTTAATGTACCATTCACAGTAAGCATGAAACGTCAAAATCCGTTTCGTTGCGAGCTTCTTTTTTCCCGTACTGACTGCACGAACGTTCTATGTGTGACACGTTACATTACGCCCCGTACCGCCGGCCGGTCAGTCCAGTTCAACCATCGAACACATACCCAGTAGAGAAGAAACGTCATTTATTTTGTTTAGACAACAACTCCGCCAAATCACTGCAGCGACCACTGCACTCCGATTGGCCGACTCAACAGTCAAGCATCACATGCTTGACTGTTGAGTCTCGAGTTGGGCAAGCAAATGTTTTTTTATCGATATCGATAGTCAATGTTTATCAACTATGACCCCCACGAAAATTATATACGTCAATAATAGTGAATTTATAATTTTTAAAAAGCAAACAAATCAAATACGTGTACAAATCAAACAAGTGTGCTATTGTTATATTAGAAAGAAAGAACGAATTATAAAGGAAGTTATCATTAAAAAGAACCGCGGGAGTACAAAGGCCATCTTTATTATCGCTATGAGCAATCTCTTTCGATAATTGATAATGAATGAGTATTGTAAAAAAAACATAGTAAAATTTTTTACTATATCGATGAAATAATAATGTAAAATCCCGGAGTTTTTATAAAAGTTATACTGATCAAATAACTTAATCAAATTGATAAATTTTAAATACTTCTTGTTATATCGAGAGTGTCAATACATTATTTTATTATGTCAGCACAACACATAGCGAGCGAGAGTTGATATTGTATTAGTGAAAAAACACTGATCAGTTTCGGAATTCGAAAGACCATATTTCGTCTCTACTGGGTATGTGCTCGATGGGTTCAACATTACGTTCCATACAGTTGCGAATCTCTACTAGATCCACCAGTATCGGGTCCAGGCGGTGCCGGTGGTCCCGGTACCGGGTTCTACGGACCCGATGGCTCGTTCATCCCAGGAGTGACCACCTCCCTGGCCACCACCGAGCCAGGGCTGGTGGACCAGGTGCCCGCTGATGCTGTTCTAGGTCCAGAATGTTTTATCCCCCTGTGCTTTATCCATTGCCTAACCTTACTTACCGTTAACGGAACCTGATAAAATTTCCATGAATCAGATACCCCTTTGCTTATCCCTCTTGTATGGGTCTTAAATAATCTTGTAGGTTTCAATTACTGTTCTTATCTTTCGTGTATTAGTCTGAAGTAGTGAAGTTTTTGGGATATTATTAAATTTATTAGTCTGAAGTAGTTTTAGGTTTTCCTGTACTTCTACTAGTTGGTATTTTTAGTGCGTAGGTGTACCTAGCGACTTACCACGTTGGCTTAGTCACACTAACGAAAACAAACTCTTCTCTTTCCTATATTTAGGTAAATTAGTGTAAAATGTTTTTAAATGTAGACTAAAATTTCCCGGATCTAAAAGTAATTTTACAAAAACCTATGTATTTGGTCACTTAGCATGCTTGTGACACTTTGAGCCTTCCTTTCTGATAATCCTATCGAGTAGAAAACTGTCGTTTAAAAATAAGGAAGTCTTGAAATGAATTCAATGACTGTGGTTGTTTTCCAGATGAAATGATACCTGCAGAAGATATGATGCCCGGAGAAGATATGATGACACAAGATGATGAAATTGAAGGTTCTGGAGAAGACCCAGGCAGTGAATCTAATATCGAAGCACCTAGTGTGATGTCGCGGGTAAGAGACAATGAGATTGACCAGCAGTTGAGTGAAAAATTTATGAAGGAGAAGCATTTCGTGTAATAAATAGAACTGCGTATGAATTTTTCATAATCATTATAGTTTGGTTTTAGAGTGTTGAAAACGTTATAAAATCCGATCCGACCTTGTAAATTTGGCCTATTTACTATTTTACTATTTACCTACCTTCATTACAATAACCATGTTCAAACCAATCCATACTACTATAATATTATAAAAGCGAAAGTAGCTCTGTCTGTCTGTCTGCCTGTCTATCTGTTTTTTACCTTTTGACGCCAGAACGGATCTTAAAAAGGCAGGGAGGTAACTAATATCCCAGGGACGGACATAGGCTACTTGAAAAGCGCGTACGAAGCCGCGGGCAGAAGCTTGTATTATGATAATATACATTTAGGTAACTGGCTTAGCTGACCACATATTACTATGGAAAAGGTTCCAAATTATAATTACCCTGTAATTTTTATCCACTTACCATTTACAAGCCCCCATAACTTTATTCCGTAGTATATACCTACCCTGTAGTACCCCGTAGTTAGCCTAACCTCCCCCGCAGATCTGGAGCTATCTAACGTCTTGGATGTGGGGACAGTCCAGGTCGCTCCGCTGGTCTCCATACGCCCAGCACAGCCAACTGTACGAGGATGATGACCAGTACCGTTACTTCGGATATGGCAACTTTGGGGTGGGCACCAGGGGACATGGGAGGCAGAGGTGCCAGGATCGGATCACTATTCCGTGTGAGAACGAGTATTTTGTTGCGGTGAGTTTTGAGTTTGCTATTGTATTCGTTTGTTTGATATTCTTGCTGAAATTTCCTTTGAAAACTGTCAAACATTCGCTCGGTGTCTGTCGAAAATTTAGCGTATGTAGCTATCATAATTAGGTATTATGTATTTAGTCAGTTTTAACGGTCTCTAATTAAAAGTTAAAAGTTGAGGAAAACGAAACGAAAACGTAAAGTTTTCACTTCGTTCTCCTCAACATTTAAAGCTGATCCAAAGTGTTTACAGCTTTAATCTCTATTCTTTAGTTCGATGCATTATAATTTCTCGAGGATTGTTAACACCTCGTTTCACATCATCCAATTTAAGTCTAAAATAAAATTTAATATTTTGCATTTCTTCGTCTTATAAAATAAATTTTGTCATCTCCCAGGGCCAATACTACGGCGTGGGCGTGTGCGACCCGCACCACTGCGGCAACACGTTCTGCCCCGGACAGAGTCCGGAGACAGAGTGCCGGATCGAGACGTCCATCACTCCCTTCGCAGTGTCCGTCCACTTCGGACCTCCCACCTTTAAGCGGAGTCCGGAAGAGAATATAGGGATGTGTTTGAAGTACTCTCAGCAACCTTGTGATTCTTAGAGGCCTTTGAAATTTCAACTTAAACTCGTTTATTTGCTAAAAATTCATTTGAAATGAAGTTTTCCTGTAAGGGTATATTTTTGGGGGATACTGGAATAAGCCAAACAAAATATGATTTTCCTGATCAAGCAATATTGCTGTGTTCTCGTTTGACGGGTTGTTGGTTACTAATAAGCATCAGGTGGGGGCCATCTGCTAGCTAATTTAAGTTTTGAAATACAAATGAATTTATTAAACAAAGGAGTAAAACAGGGATAATTCGAAGGATTACTTGAAGTAAAAATGTAGGTACCTTACCTACATATTTCTAGTGCGAGAATCTTCCAATCTGAAAGTGATAATAGATTTTTTAAATTATTTTAGTTTGTAGGTATTTATTTATTACATTATTATTTATTTACAGTAGTGCCATTATTCAAGTTCTTTAGCAATTGTAAATATTAAAGCTGTAGTGGTTATTGTAAGACTTGTTTATGTATATTGATATTTTTGTTATTGTAAACCAGAGACTAGTAGTAGTAGACTATTTTAAAGTAAAACTGAGCACCCTATTATAAACATATTACTATGCTGCCTTTTATGTTTCGTTATTTGGACCTTTGTCATGAATATCTTTTTCACCACTCTCACTCGCAAACAACATATGAGCGACAAGCTGAAATTAGTCTGATAATCCTTTAGCTCAAACGACATGCATCTGCGTCATTATCTGCAGTAATTGAGTTACAATCTAAAGCGCACCTCGGGAATCCATTTCGGCCGCACGAGGAATCAAGACTATCCACATTGGTCTTGGAACAAGATGAAATCTAGGTATTTGTGGTAGTATTTTCTAAGATGAATCAACCTTACTATGAGACATATTACCTATAATATCACTAGATACACTAGATAAGTACGCTTTACATTATTCTTCCTGTAAAATTCTGACAATTGTTCTTATGCTCCTTTTCTGTATTACGAAGGCTTTTTCCATATTATATTTGTAGCTATTGCCCCAAAATTGTATGCTATACCTTATTTTTGCTTCTACTAATGCGTAATAAACTGTTTTAAATTTATCAACACTGATCTCGTCGCGTAGCGTTTGTAGCGCATAGCATGCCGAGGCGATTGAGCTTTCAATGCTGTCTAATTCATTTTTCCAATTTAGTAGTAGATTCCTTCATTGATCACCCTCCGCACAAAGCGATTCCAGAGTGGAGATGAAAGGCACTCAGCCACAGTAAGTATTTATGCTTGTTTTATTCTATTAGGGTAAAATAAACAACCTTTTACTTTACTATAATAATTATTTACCTTGATCGCACAACTTTGACCCCAGTTTGTTGAAATATATCATGCGATAATAAAATCGATACACCTCAGAATGCCTTCCGTAATGGGGGCATTACGAAAGGCGTCTCCGAATAGCGTGCAATGTATAAGGCAATCACGCAGTTAATCGAATAGATTGAATTTGCATACCTTGATAACCGATAGTAAAGCAGCCAGTGGGCTGAAATAATAGCTTAGGTACCTATTGGGTTAGATTATTAATGCTACGAGATAATATATCACGAACTAGTGAACCTACTTGGCGATCATCAATCATCATTGTCTTATCAGGCCTATCGTGTGGTCGATCTCCGTTTCCTTCAAACTCTCTATCAGTCAATTTGACACTTATTTATCAATCTATCTTACAGGATTGCTGAGAGATATCTTTTCTCTTAAACATCTAGGAAATTTCCTATGCAATATTTTGAAACGTCAGTTCAATATAAATTTTTAGTGAAGTTTGCGAAATTGACTTGTTCGGTTCATTATTTATTTGTTAGGAAGCTATCAACGTAGTTTTATCTTTATCATACATCAGTTTGCTAAAAATCACACGAGATAAACAAGCAAAAACATATTGGCATCTCAGTATCATATAAGCAGAGATAGAAACATGAAGTTCGTGCAGTTTTTCCACAAACACGATCTCAAAAACGTTCGTGTCGGTGTTATAGATGGAGATAAAATTATTGATCTAAATGAATCTGATCGAAGCATACCTACAACATTTATAGAGGTAATCAAAGAACACGTAGAGAAAGTAAATAAGCTGAAAGATCCTAAAACAGTGCCAATAGACTGTGTGATCCTGACAACGCCTTTGCATGGAATGGACAAGGTAATTTGCGTGGGTCTGAACTACAAAGACCACTGCGCTGAACAAAATTTGACTCCGCCTGAAATCCCTTTCACGTTCAACAAGTTCCCGAGCACTGTCATCGGACAAGACAAAACTGTGAAGTTACGGTCTCAAGTCTCCACCAAAGTAATTTCTGAAGTAGAATTGACTATAGTCATCGGTAAAGAAGCGAGTTTTGTAAACCCTGAAAACGCTCACGACTATATCTTCGGGTACACTGTTGGCATAGACATTGGTGCTTCGGATTGGGAAAAGAATGCCCAGATGGGGCAGCTCCTTCTTGGTAAAGCAATGGACACCTTTTGTCCTATAGGACCCTGTGTGGTTACTTCAGACGAGATTGGCAATCCCAACGAATTGGATATTAGAAGCAGCATCAATGGCGTGCAGAAGCAGAGTAGCAACACGAATCAGTTTATCCACAAGATTCCAGTCATCGTCGCCAGGTTGTCTCGGGTGGTGACGCTGTTGCCCGGAGACATAATTCTGACCGGAACTCCGGGGGGTATTGGGCTGTACAGGAACCCACCAGAATTTCTGCAGCCGGGGGATAAGATCTCTTGTGAAATTGAGAAAATTGGTGTGTTGACCATGAAGGTGGAGAACTATTAAATAATACAATAAATTCCTGTTTATAACTATACATATGAGATCCTAGCTTGCGAAGTTGATGCTTTGTTAAAATTGTAATAAATTGACAAAATATGGGCCATTTACAAGTGTGCATTAATAAAATCGGTAACTTTATGTCGTTATAATAAGTCAGTACCAAGTACCAAGTACCAGTACGATCAAGTTTCGTAATAAACAACTTTGTTTATCGAGAGACTATCTAATCAAGAGAGAAAACAGAGCGCCCCTCCGCAAAACATTGTCGTTGTTACGCTTGAACAAAGAAACGAGACACGAATTGACAAAGCTCTCTCCAGACACCGTCTTACAAGGCCTAAGTCAACACAGAAAAAATAATAATCTATGAACCTACAGTATTAAGGCGGGCGGCGTCCTAATTGACGAACAATATCGCGACGCCTATTGCACAATGGGCATCGAGCGATGCCAAATGCGATCTCCATGTCCGTGATCGCGCGATGACGCGTGACCACGACTTGTTCTTGTTTCTGGACTGGTTTCCACAACTAGGCCACTGGTGGGCCCTTTTTGCGTGTCGGTTGGGGGGCTGCTAGTCTAACCACCCGATGTCCTCTAGGAAAGCCAGCAGCTCGGTGACGCCGGTGCATGCCTCCCTAGGCGTCCTCGGTGTCCCGAGGTAGTGTAGTCGTTGAGACACTACGCTATCGCACTCTACAAGCACATGCGCGGCCGTCTCCTCTACGTTCATGCACCCTCTGCATAGGGGTCTGTCCTTTGATACCATAGATGTTTGTTAAGGATGCAATGGTCTGTGACTATACCGACGATTTGCCGGAGTTTGTCACGTTTCAGATTGAATAGTTTTCGGGAGAATCTCGGGTTTAAAGCCGGGATGGCCTCCTTTGACTGCCTACAATCCGGCATACTTGCCCAGTAGTCTTGGTGTTGTTTAACTGTAAGTTGCATCCATGAGCGCACTTGACTAAATGGTAGGCCAAATGCGATCTCTACCTCTATATCCGTGATAGCGCGATGACGCGTGACCATTAAGGACACAATAAATAAAATACTACGATTTACAACATAACTAATAATTTGAAATTAATATTATTCCCGCAAACCTTATTAGAACTAACTAAAATATAACGTAAAACGAAAACGAATACAACATTAAATTCTAAAAATTAACGATCATAACTTCATTTTAGAAATAGCCCTGTACCTATAACGTTATCAGTTCGCTCCACTTGCTGACGAACGCGTATATTGTAGTTTCGCTCGTACACCGGACAGCCGATCATTGTACCCCGCTTGTCTTTCTTGGCTTCCAGATGCCATCCACAACTAATTATAACTAGGTACCTACATTCAGTTTCTGACCTGCGCTGCGGTGGTGGGTGCATATTGTATTTATTAGCCTATGATAAGTGTACGAGTTGTTGTATTCATTAGTTAATATACTTACCATTGAAACTTAGGCTGACGGATAAACCGATCAACGGTCTATGTTAGCTGTAGCTTAAGTATGTAATTAATGTTTAATATAAACAAATAAATAAAAAAAAATGTGTTGCCTTAACCTTGTCGTGCTACAAAATCGCAACGTTCGCTCGTACGATCTATGCCAATTAGGACGCCGCCGCCTAAGAATGTTTACAGGGTGCCATGAAACATGTGTACGAGAATAGAAAAATAAACCGCCAAGTGCGAGTCGACTCGCACACGAAGTGTTCCGTACCGTAAAAATCAGGCAACTTTTTAAAGAACATTACATTTTCACTTGTTTGGAGAGCCCTTTAAATTTTCAACTTTATTTTATTTTTAGTATTTGTTATTACTACAATTGAAGTGTTACTTAATAATAGAAAGTTACATGTATCTACTTATTGTAGTTCAAGAGATACAGCCTTGACAAATTAAGAGCAAAAATAGCCAAAAAAATCACGTTGGTTGTATCGGAGCCCCCTTTGATTTTGACATTTATTTTATTTTTATTATTTGTTATTATAGCGGCAAGAGATGAACCGTCTTACGGTTCATGAGATATAACCACGTGACTGACGGACGGACGGACGGACAGCGGAGGCTTAGTAATAGGGTTTCGTTTTGACCCGGGTTCGGGTACGGAACCCTAAAAAGAAAACATTAAAAACAATTATAAAATATTCAATATTAAAAAAAATCCTTATTCACACGTTTACCCAAAAATTTACGACCTAGACGGGATTTGAACCCGCAACCATCCACTCATACAGTACAGTCAGTCAGTTTAGTCTCCGGTGGATGCTTCGTGTGTGTGATTGGGCAAGGACAAAAATAACAAAAAACTCTTTAATAACATTTTAATTTGATAACAAACAGCTCTGTAAGGGGGTAGATCTTAGAGATCTTGACGGGGGCGCTCGCAGTGTTGTGGCTAACCCTAACCATTTTGCAGAGTAGACACCCTTTAAGTATGACTACATAATACTTTGTTTGTGTTATCAAAGTAAAGAAACATCCCGTATCATTTTATCGTCTTGAGTTACGAGGTACCTACACCTTATGAAATATAAACAAATACGATGAAACAAGGTAAGGTTACTACTCACTCAGTTTTATTATCTCAAACTAGTGAATGCCTGTGACTTCGTTCAACCAAGGTGCAAACAGGGGTAGAACAGGTGTTTCACATTTACGAACGGAATAATCAGAAACATGATTTCACTAGGTTTCATACAATTCATTTAAAATCCGGGCCCAATCGTACGCTAGCATTGTATTTAAAAGTGTTATTGAAGCTGCAATGTTTTCGATATTACGCTAGTCAGGTACTCATATCAGCTGTCAGACGTCGACTGTTGGACATAGGCCTCACCTCACCCACATGACGTCACAAATAGCTGTCCTGAGCCGCCTCCATCCGTCGCCTCCCTGCGACCGCTACAATGTCGTCGGTCCATCGAGTGCATGTCTCCCAACACTCCGTTTCGCGTCAAATCGCCTCACCCGAAAACCTAAAAGTATTCCCCATCGGTTATCGGTTCTGCGAGCTATATATAGCTCGCAGGCCTGCCCACTCCGTGCCACTGCCATTTCCGTTGAAAAATTCTGCAATTCCATACAGGCATTTTATGTTGTTAGGAAACTTGAATACAGATACCATATGCCTTTATGTAGGGTGTGTTGAAGCTTCTGTAAATTATAAAATCTTTTATTACTACATACGCATAAAACTTTAACAACTTGTGAATTATGAATTTTTCATCGGCAAGTTCTGTTATAAATCTAATCATACTTCAGTGGGTGCGGCTGAATCAGGGCGAACTTGCATAAATGTTTAAAGCCGTGCATTGGCAAACTTCTGAAGTCAACAGCGGGTTGCATGAAGCTTACTTTACAGTGGTCTAGTGAACGAATCGTGCAGTTTCATTTCATCAATGATGCGCTTCGTAGCTATGGCTGGATCATCAATTTGAATGACCTCTTAAGTTATCATGACGCCACAGAAAGGAAGGAAGGCATCTTTTGAAGATTACGTAGATTAATGAGCTTCTACACAACATCAGAAAGTGTAAGGCCGGCCCATCGTATGCATGTGAGTGAGCTAAAGGTCAACCTAGTTCAGATTCTACTGATCGACTGCACAAAAATGAAAAGGTGCAAAGGCACCTTTTCAAACCAAAGGGTTTGACTAATAAATGAAAAAGATAAATACCAAATAAAACTTTATTTGTGCAAGATCTCAATACACTTTTTCTCTAGTTCAATAGGTAGGTAGGTACACTAGTAGAGGTGGTCTTGCAACAGCAGTCGCTAGATCAATTTAAACAAGCCTTTACTTCAAAATGTATGAATTTACGGTAACTGTGCAATAGCAAAATCTCACCGCGAAATTATTTAGGATGCTAGTCGTGCAGCCGTACACTCAGGAGAAGAATAAAGTTCGCATTAAAAATGCATTAAGTTTTCTAATTCAACTTTGGTTCTAACTACTAACCGACTAATCGACTCTTAATATAAATGAATTTATAAACTGACATTGTTGTACTCATTGATTATCTCTTAAATTGTTTAAATATATTATTCTACCTAGCTGATAAGAGGCCTATGTAGAAAACTAAAGACATAAAAAAATAAAATTACAGTCAAATAATAGAAACAAACTAGAACTAGCATTTACAATTGAAACTAATCAAATTATTATAGTGAAAAATGAATGATAAAAGGAAAATTTACGTATTCTGTGACAAAATATTAAATTGCTATGCCCAACAGGGTGTATGTTCTAGCTTAACTTTAGCTATAATTAGAACTTGAGCTACCTATCTTTATAAACATGTTAACGATTAAAAAACGAATCTGAATCTTTACAACGTCCCTGGTAATTTGCAATACAATCTCCAAAATTTCCACATAACTGGATAAAAATTACCGCAGAAAATATTTTAGGAGTAGCCACTTAAATTATACCCGTTATGATGGACGTATTGATAGGTTGCTGACAGATACAGACATAGAGAAGCAAATATTATGCGTAAGAACTTCACTAATTCTCGTTCCAGCAGTGTACTGCCTACTTCCTTCATCGCGAGTTTTCTCAACTTTACACTCAGTTCGCGCGGTTTCAGCTATTTACAATTCTATACGTGAGCAGTTTAATAAACGTGGCAAAATCGTGCAGCTTTATTTATATTTAAATTAGGTATTATTTTGTTGCACATGAATTTATTGTAGGTGCCTAAGTATTTCTATTTTTTGGTAGGTATTTTATAAAAAAAACACACAAAGTCACAATAATTATAATGAATAATAATTAATGAATTCATCTGTTTATACAATGCATAATAATGAGAAGTCTAAACGTAAATGTCATGAGAATTCCGTGTACCCAACATTGTTAGTGTCGCGTGTTCGTAAACAATAGGGGAAACTGGGGAAATAATGACATAAGTAGGGGTCCGATTCTAATGCAAGTGAGTATGCGGCTCGTGTGTGGCTTATTTTAATTAGGCTTGTTGAATTTTAAAAAGCCTAATTAGTTGGTTACGTTTATAAAAATATAAATTTGTTGACCAACATCGAGCGCATGCATACCCAATAGAGAGGAAATGTAATTTATTTTGTTTAGACAACAATTCCGCCAAATCACTGTGGTGGCACATATTTTTACCATGGTTATTCAGAGCGAGTCATTTGTTTTGGAGATGTTTTTATAAAGTTTTTTATGTAGTTATTAAAATTGACCTCGTGCCCAAGATTTTGTTTGAATTTCCCGACGTTTCAATCGCTTTACAGCCATGACTCATACTTTTCATCATCATCATGGTCAGACATACCGTGACAACGATCGCCGTTACTTATTTTCACTTCTTACACTGGTCGACAAAATTTAAGTCCAGGGAATTATTTAACACTTTATTTCTTCACCATCATCATCCACCTGTATATATAAGGTCACTTTATTTCTTATTTGATGATAATTTTGTTTAAGATTTTACTAAATATTATAATCATTTAGTTTGGAATTTGACGTGTCTATGAGCTTATTTTGTAAGCCTCAAGAAAAGTTATTGAGTTCCTTTATTTCCTTTATCCCACATAAAGCAAAAAACTCAAATAAATAATAGAATTACAGAGATGGTAAAATCTGCTATAGAGATGTACCCGAGTAAGACTCGCGACACGTACGAAGCAATATAACTTGTTACTTGGCTTGGCTCGGATCGAGGCAAAGTAACACCGTTGTGTGCCATGCACGTTTAGTCAGGCACATCACAAAAGTGCTCTATACTGGATGAGGCTCTCATAAGACCGAACAAAGTGATGCCCTCAGCCAACGAGACTAGCCATCGCAGGACATTATTGTGCCTCTATAGCGGATGGGAAGGCAGATCGACACCACTAGGATGTTTTTTTAGGACTAACAATTGATTCACATTTAAACTTCAAAGCTCAACATTCAAAGAAAATATCAGAATGAAATTAAAAAATATCTACGCTCTTTCTACAGTCAGCTCAATAACATCAAAACTCCGGGCTACTGTGAACTAGGGCTAAGGTACAAACATTTCCAATCTCTACTTATTTCAATCTCAAACAATGCTTAATGCTTGAGGATTATTCTAGGAGAATGGAAACTCGCTTGCTCGTTACGTTATTTTACGCTATTTGAGACCATGCTATTGTCGCGAGTTTACGACCCAGAAGGAAACTCAATTTTTCATTTTTGTGTTGTCTATTTCGGTGTAAAGCCATCATGTTATAGCTGAATGTTGTATCAGGTCTCGCTTACAGGCCCCGCACCATTTGCTGGTCCATTGTGTACCACACAGCGGCATACATACCTACGTCTCAGATTATACATATATACACATAGCGTGATACATACATTCTACGTATGTACAGGTGTAACACTTTGCCGGTTAGTCGCCGTGGTGGTTGTGCAATCTATAGCCGCTGTTGTATCGATATTTTACCCATTCCCAAGAAAGGGGTCCATTTTTTTTGTAGTGTCTCTCTTTTATTTTATTAGCGGCACTTTATCACCTTAGATTTATTGCCCTTGGTTTCTTTCGGATTGATATTTTGTTTTAATGATTTTCACTTTGATTTGCCACTTTATCGAATACTTTATCCGTCGTTTCAAATTTAATGAATATTTATTGACAATAGTATTTTATACCGATACGGACCCGCAGCAAAAAAAAAAAAACTAAAGTTTCTTATTGTTATCTCAAATTTTACTCAAACAAGCAAATCTAAAATTTTATCAGACAATCTTCGTCATCTCAACTCAACTCTGCTGCCAGAAAATGACTTATTAGCACATATTATCACTTTTAAAAGACCATGTGTAGCCGCGGGCAGATGCTTGTTAAATCTTAATTTAGTCATTCACTGACCACTCAAGCTGTCTGCATACCAGTATATGTTGCTGAGTACAGCAAAAGTAAAAAAGCTCAATAGCAACTCAGCTTCAGTTATTATTACACGGAGCCCGGCTTTGGTCAAACCTTGCTCAAGTGCGCACCAGCTGCGAATGACACCCGCTTCTGGCACCACTGGAGTGGCTAGCTCTGGAGTACAATCATTGATGGGTGAGTCTAATCGATGCTGGCGGTACCTAAATCTGTGAATTTCATCAAAAAATATTATTATATTCCTCAAAACTCATAAATATAAAAGTATAAGTCGCGTATATAAAGTATGGAATTGAAAATGTCATGCTCCCACTTAGATCATATTTGTCTAATATCGGTATTTTTCAGAACGTTTTTGAGATCTTTGCTCAGTAGTAGGATAGTTTTATTATTTTTATTAGAATATCTGCTAATAAAACCTGCCTACCCGCACTTTGCCAGTGACTTCAGTTATTCGGACCCGGCACGTACCTGCGCCGGTGCCGAAATAACAGGAAACCCAAAACAACACAAATCATCTACTTTAGTTTTTGCGGGATGGGTATACTGCCCTCCTTAAGAAGAGTGCAGTAACTCAATAAAACATGATCTGGAGAAAAACGCGATAAAAAAAAAAAAAAAATGTTTTTGTTATTACTCAGAAACCAAACGAGCTATTGCAACATAGAAGGTGTCAAAATAAAGGAAAAAAATAGCCAAAATACGTAAAGAATTTTTAGTGTATATTTGATTTCTTTTAGTAAAAAACTTAAAATTCTGTTTATGTTTAGTTATTATTTTTATGGCGAAACAAGTATTCCTTATAATAAAAGAAGTAAGTACCATAGTTACTGCACTAATCGTTAGTAAAGTTAGTTACTACAGTGTTTAGTTTTTAGGTTTCAGGCATCAAGGGCACCAATTTAGAAATTTTTTCAGCTTTTCGTTCAGATTTTATTCCCCTTGACAAAGTTTTATTTGTAATACGAAAAATAAAATTAATTTTCCATATTTTTGATGCAGAAAATTCAGCTCTTCCCATTCGGAATCATGCCTTTTTAAAATTTTAAGTGGAAGTCTCTTCTTGTGACATTTACAGACATGATTATCTTTCAAATATATTCTTGGCTCCTGCTTTCGTAGCAAATGCTGTGAACTCAATCAAATCAAAATTGAGTATCACTATTAATAAAAGCAATAATAATATGTGCTGCGTTTATTAATAGTGATACTCAATTTTACAATTTACCAAGTTAAAAAAAATATACAATAAAAGTGCAGTAAGTTAACATACTGCACTTTTATTAAGAAAATTATTTAAAAATGATTAGCCACTGCATTCTTGCTTCATAAAATTCTAGGTAATAAAAAGAATTTTGACACGTGAGTTAGAACAGCAGATATATATTTTTTCGGTGATTCCAAATATGTATATAACTCTATTTTGATAGAAACCATAGTTTTTATCCTGCACTCTTCAAAGGGAGGGCAGTATAGAGGTAGTAAACAGGTATCCCACAAAACATTTTTTTAGAGAACGCACGATGCGTTCGTACTGGAGGATGTGCGTCGAGGGCATACAAAGTGTTAACACTATATTTTCCCACGGCAGAGCAAAAGCCCTTCCACGTCTTTTGTATAGGATATTATACCCGTATCCAGATTACGTCAAAAAAAATACAAAACACTGACGGTCGAAATTGAGAACCACCATCTTTCTGGCTAGAATGAATACCGGTTGCTGGTTCGATTCCCACCTTGGGACAAATGTTTGTACGATCTGGAAATATTTGTAATAACATTGTTTAATAAAAAATATCTACCTATCTATGTAACGTATTGCATTAAGTATATCCAGTCATGTAGTGCCCATAACACAAGCTCTGCTTATCTTGGGGCTAGATAATACTGAGTGGTTTGTCCAGCAAATTTTTTTATTGGTGTAGCGCTGTTTGCACCAAATTGTTCGCACCACAAGCTAAAAGTAATAATAATTATTTCGTTTCTTACCATCTATTTACAAACATATCGTGAGTGAACCTAAACTCCTAAATAAATCTCCTGTTTCTACAACCTTTATTTAGGATAAAAAGTTAAATATAAACCTCCAAAACCACGCCATGACATGAGATTCCGTATTCCGAACGACATCGACGTTTGCATTTCTTCAAAGATCTTCATGACGCGTATCGTGTACGGAGTAGAGCGTACTATGGAGTTGTGCTATGGGAAATAAGAATGAACTCGCTGTGCCCACAACTAGGCCACACAATATAAATGTATCTTTTAAAGGGCAATGTATACGCTAAATCTTTTAAATCCATCATGGTTATTAACACTCAAGTCACAATCATGGAGGATGAAAGTGTGCCGAAATATTGGAAAGCTAAATACAGCTGAATCATGGTAAATATCCCGTTGTAAATGACTTTAATGTAAACGCTTCTACAACAAAACTCCAAGTTGAAAGAAATGTCAATAAATAAATTGAAACCAATTTTCAAACATATTATTTGTAAAAAGGCTTACTACAAAATATCAGATTCTAGAGGATAAAAAAGCTAGGGACGAGTTTTGCTCCAACACGAAAACTAACAACCTAACAAGGTAAAGGTTCCTTGTTCGCTTCTTTAAGTTCTATTGAAATGAACAAAAAATCAAAGTGATCAATTTATTACCTAGTTTTACTTACAACAAAAAGGACTAAATATATCTCTAGCTACAATTAGATGACGTTTAATGGAGATTAAGTTAAAATACCGAAGCACATTGAAGTCACCGCTCCTTTCAGAAAATAACGTTGAAAAAAGAATGTCCTGGACACAAGAAAACAAAGACCGCGACTGAGACAAGATAATCTTTTCTGAAGAAGCTTCGTTTTGGGCAACTGTTGCTTGTATCTCACCTCGTGCTTGGTCAACTGCCGATAACAGACTTGTCGAACGAACTGTTAAACACCCGGTAAAGGTGCATGTTAGTGGATCAACTAGCCAAAACGTGGTTTTGGCTAGTTGAACTTGTTTACCGGATCTTTGAATGCTGTAAGGTTGAACCAAGTATACCAGAAAGCATTATTACCTTCTGCCCGAAGGCTGTTCCGAAGCCCAAGTGAATCATGGATATTACAAGAAGACAATGACCCCAAACACCGAAGTCGGCTATGCACCGCGTGGAAACAAGATAAAGGCATTGAGGTCTTGGATTAGCCCTCACAATCTCATGATGCAAACCCAATTGAAAACGTTTGGACGTTGATGAAGCTTAAACTTCGGGGAAAAAAAACGCTAACTGTCGCCGAGCTTACTCGCAATGCAAAGGCCATATGGAGGTCATTATCCCGTGAATACGTAGAAAAATTTGTTGAAAGTATGCCTCGAAGATGCCAGGATATTATCACCTTACTGATAATAAAGCATCCAAGTACGTATGATTAATTATTGATTATTAATTATTATTTTCTACATGTTTTATTATTTTGTAATGCAAGACTTCATTTTTAGGGCTCCGTACCCGAATGGTGAAAACAGAACCCTATTACCTGCGCTGTCTGTCCGTCCGTCCGTCTGTCACAGGGCTCTATCTCATGAACCGTAAGAGGTAGACAGTTGAAACTTTCAGATAATGTGTATTTCTCTTGCCGCTATAACAATAAGTAATAAACATAAAATAAATATCAAAATTAAAGGGGGCTCCCATACAAAAAACGTGATTATGTTGCCTTTTTTGCTCTTAATTTGTTAAGGTTGTATCTCTTGAACTACAACAGTTATATGAAACTTTCTATATATAAATAATACTTTAACTGTAATAACAACAAACACCAAAAACAAAATAAATTTGAAAATTTGATGTTCTTTGAAAAAGTTGACTGATTTTTACGGTACGGAACCCAGCTAAGATGTGCAACATCATATACAATTCCCTTCTGAAGTCTCAATTAGAATACTTGATGGAAGTATGGGGCACAGCCGCTGTAACAAACTTGAAGCCACTACAGCGAACTCAAAATAAAATAATAAAAGTACTACATCATTACAACTTTCTCACTTCCACAGTAGAACTGTATAAAAAAACGAATTAATTAAATTTAAACCAACATTATGTTTTTAAAAATTGCTTACTTGTTAAAAGAATAACAAACAATTCACTACAAACAAACATACAATTACATCAAAGAGAAAATAAATACAGTCTTAGATATAAATTTAAATTATGGTAAGAGAACGATATCATCAGAGGGAGCCCGTCTTTATAACAAATTACTTAACAATGTGAAAGAATGTGAAAATATGAAAATATTTAAAAACAGTTTACTGAAATGTGTAAGCACCATAGAAAAATAGCGTACTTTGTCATTAATTAAATATTTTCCTTTCCTCTCATCACTTGTACCATACACCATAATAATACTTCGTCGGAGTCGTACTGCTAATAGTTTTGCAATCTACCCTGTTTATTTTTGTTATTTGTCGGTTTGTTATTACATTTGTTTGTACTCATCTATCCTAAATTATGTTAATTAGCACTATTATATAAGAATTAGATTACCTATGTCTACACATATGTAAGTACCTAGGTCCTAGAGGTAATATGTAATTTAAACATTATTTACGAATTACTTATTCTCATTGTAAATGAACTTTTATAGGCTTTATGAGAAATAAAGATTCTTTAACCTCAAATGAATGGTGAATTCTAAGCTCATATAAAAATAGTAAAGCCTTTGGAAAATGTATTTATATGAACAAAAAAATGTACAAATTCAACGAGTTTAAACAGTCCAGGCTCCAAACACAGAGCCTTACTTACTTTATGGCAGTGAGATATGTTGTAAAAAATGTCCACCAATTTTTAAGGCTTCATAACTATCTACCCATTTTAAATGCTATAAGTGTCTACCCGTTTTTAGGCTTTATAACTATCTACCAGATTAGCAAACCAGAGCTTGAATTGGATGAATATTTGAAACAAGCAAGCTACTTACATTTTTAATGCGTTGCAGCTTTTTGAAAACATTCTGGAAAACCTCAATGTGAACCTTTTATCGCCTTTTTACGTCCAAAGGATTTAAAAAACTACTACATGATAAGAATATTCGAGTGCGTGAATGTATCATAGATAAGCAGTATCACGTAGGCTACCCACGTAGGTTTATATTATTGTCTAAGTTTCCGTTTGATACATTTTTACATGTTCCTTTCAAATAATACGACATTGCAGAATCCTTGTATTTGGCCGATTAATTAATTTGTGAAGTGATACATGACCCACTGTATCACTTCATAAATACATGTAATGTAGGTACTTCTCGCTGTCTGTACGTACTCACATGCGTTGCCTCATGATACCGAATTATTACAATTTAAATAATTGTTGTGTGAGAGTTACCAAATCACTTTCGTCCATTTAGTAGTGTTTTAGAGTTTGATAGCATGATTTGACCTTCTGCCTGACACAAAACATAGTAAGGTATTCATTCACTCATTTAGTTTGATTAACTACAAACAATGGACGAACTTATAAGTTGTTTGTTTTAAAATATCGTTTGTCAAATGATCTTCAAAACAATAGGCAATTCCCAACCCAATTTATAAACATAGTTTCAAACACAAGTCACGAATGTTCAACAGAGGAACCTATGAGTTCATTGTAAACTTGTAGACCACTCGCTTAGTGTGTTACTGGTCATTCATATAAAAATAAATTGACTACAAAAGCGCGGGACAAATCTCAAGCCATTATTAGAGTTTAACTTTAATAAAACCGTTAGTTACCTATTTAGAAAAACCACGTTAGTTACCTATTTTAAAGATTATCATAACATTTTGATAAACAAAGTGGTTATGAAAGTGAACATACGACTGAAAGCTGAAATGATGTTCTATGTTTACGGGCTCATGATCGTAGCAGCGCAAGCGAAGAACTTTGGAGGGAAATACTGTGAAGTATCAGGAGACGACCCGAACAAGCATTGTTACGAAAAAGAAACCCTAGTGACAATGACACACAGTCCAAATCAGCTCGCCGTTGACACCAGTACCAACACATTATACTTCAGCTTCGATGCCGGCCAAGGGGAGTACACAGCTGCTGTATACAAAATGGACACTAAAGAGATGACCGTTTTGAAGGGCGTTAATGACGCTTTTGCCATCGCTTACGATTCCGTCAGTAGTGAGATTTACTTCGGCGGCAGCAACGGCATTTACAAGTACCACTCGGCGCACAGGACGCTGCGGCGACTTAACATCAAGAATCTAGACATCTGGTGGCTGTTCATCAAGAATTACGTATACTTCATCAAATTCCCCAGCCTCAACACCTACGCTTACTTCAACGGAACCATCAAACTTATCGAAGAACTTAAAGATAATGTTATCCACCAATTCGTCGTCGACGTTGATAATATCAAGTTCTTCATCAACAACACTGGTCTTTACGGCTTCATGGAGGGCAAAGGAGCATCGCTGCTGAAAGACTCTCCTCGGTTTCTTAACATGGCTACAGATAACAACGGCTTCGTCCACGTTTGCAGCGAGGATGGGATCTACGTTATCACCAAAATTGTAACCAAAGTGACGAGGATTCTTAGCCTACAGGGGATTCTAGGTTTCACTTTCGATAAAGATAATAATCTGATTTATTCAAATTCCCACGAAATCATTAGGCTCATCCCTGTTAAGACGGCAACGAATAGAAAGTCAGCAGAACAAAATTATGAAGCCAAATACTTACCAGGGTTCCAACCAGCACAACTCGATACGTACACGTACAAAAAGCGTGAATGGCTAAATTTGTAGATTATACGTTTTCATTTTGATACTTTTTTGACATTAGTGATATGGAACCAAAATGGTTCCTAAATGTGTTAATAGGCTTTATGGTAAGTTATTTTCTAGAAAATCTACATATAATAAGTGATCTGAACGGGCTTGTACTGTGTTAAACAACAAAAAATTTTCTTTTTAATTATGCTTAAAATATACTTTATTTGTTAGTATATGCTACCTAAATTATTCTTTGCAGAAATTACCTCAACTTGTGAGTAAGATTTTGATACTTACTATTTATAAACTACAATTTGGGTTTTAATTTATAAATTTTATTAGAGTACCTATGTACACAATTTATAATTTTTAAAAGGCCTGCTGTGGGACAAAGCAGACGCAAAATAAATAAATATATATTTTTATAGATTACATTGTTTTTTATTCTACAGTAAATGTTTCTAGAACCCAAGATTTTTCAAGAGATTTTTGAATGAAAACTTCACGAAAACAGATGTACAAACAACAACAATCACTATGATATCTCCTAGCGGATGAAGCTGGTCCGGCCACTCGTTGGCCTGCAATGCAAGATCGTGTTCTTGTATGCGCGCAGACGTTTCCAGAAGAAATGAGGCGCGAAAAATTTGGAAGTGAAGGAATCCATAGCAAAATACAACCTAATTATTAGGTCCTTACATATGAAATTGGCGTTTTGTATGGGAGGAACAAAAAGTCGAATATTTTTTAATATAATATATTTAATTAATCAAAGTATGAACCATTATTTTCTATGCACTTTTGCCATCTTATAGGTAGTTCATTGATCCCTTTACTAAAAAAACCAGTCGGACGGGAATCAATAAAATCTTTGAAGGCGATTTGGACTGCCCCATCGGAGTTGAATTTTTTCCCTTGCAAGAAGTTATCCAAATTTCGAAAAAAATGGTAATCTGTTGGAGCAAGGTCCGGGGAGTACGGAGGATGTCTTAGACTTTCCAATTGAAGCTCTTCTAATTTAGTAGCCGTCTGTTGCGCAGTGTGTGGTCTAGCGTTGTCGTGAAGCAGCAGTGGCGTGGAGCGATTGACCAGCCTAGGTTGTTTAGCCGCTAGCTTTTCCATAATGGTTTGCAATTGCTGACAATAGACATCAGCCGTAATAGTCTGGCCAGATTTGAGAAAACTGTAATGAACAATACCGGCACTAGTCCACCAAACGCTTACAAGTAACTTTTTTGGGGTTAATTTTCGCTTGGGGCAGGATTTGGCTGGCTGGGCAGGATCCAACCATTGCGCTGAGCGCTTCCGATTATCGTAAAGAACCCATTTTTCATCACAGGTAATGATTCGGTTTAAAATACCTTCATTATTGTGCCGGTTTAGTAATGTAACGCAGCAGTCGACGCGCGTTTGCCGGTTTGCTTCAGTCAATTCGTGAGGTACCCACCTTTCAAGCTTTTTAATCTTCCCAATTTGCTTCAAGTGAATTAAAACAGTTTTATCACTAACATCGCAGCCTGCAGCTAACTCGGACGTGGTTTGCGATGGATCCGCTTCCACAATAGCCTTCAACTCTTCATTATCAACTTGAGTCTCAGGCCGTCCACGGGGCTTGTTCTGCAGGTCAAAATTTCCAGAACGAAAACGTTGGAACCAAAAACGAACTGTGTTTTCTTTTGCAACACGACCGCCATACACATCATTCACCCTTCGAGTTGTTTCCGCAGCACTAGTGCCACGGCGGAACTCGTACTCGTAAATAATGCGATATTTTAAGTTTTCCATTTTGTAAAATGAGTGACGCAAACAGAAAAAAACAGAAGAAAACAAAACAAATGAATGACGATCATCGAAGCACAAATACATGAGTCTATAGCTGTACAAATTTGAATTTGGAATTCCTTACCAAAGAGGAGAAATTTGTGATTAAAGTGGCCAGTACGAAAAACGCCAATTTCATATGTAAGGACCTAATATTTTAATTTTTCGTCATTTTGTGCGGCGGATGGGAAAAATAATGTATGATAAATATATGAAATTAATTCGTAATGATGATGTCTGCTTTCGAGTACGGCTCGAAGAGCGGAGCTCTAGGTATAGCACTCCACAGCATATTATTAGGAAGTAGAGAAGTTGAGTTGAGATGTTCCGTGGTCCACTGCGCGCCTCGCAGATCGAATTGTAAAGATGGTGTACTTAAATCATTATAAGTCGTGGCTGTCGTATAACATTTAATTTTCTCTGCAACCTTATTTTTCACTAAACCAATTGTTTTATTATGTCGAATATTATCGCCAAGAAAAGAGGCTTCCCGGAGCCCCAGGGCTCCGCGTAGCACAATTTGAGTATGGCTGCTAGAGCCTCTGAATTAAAATACGTTGACAAAAGCTTTTAAAACTCGCGTTTTTGCAAACTGGAACGAATTTTAGGATAACAAAATGATGTTATTGGGTCAAAGCGATTAGCGTTTTCTTTTTAGACCTATCTACCTTTCCTATCAATCTAGCCTTTTACGTATTACTTTACTAAATAGGCACACTACATCTCAGCATAATGTATCTCAGACATCTCAATCTCAAATAAGTTTTGATAATTTGAATGTTTTTTTTGCCAATAATAAATAGTACAGCGTCTTTAAGCATGCTCGCTTGGATTGGAACTGTAAGGCTGTCGCTAATTAGCGGCGCACTGCTACAGCATAGCACAAAAATTTTCATTCAAATATGGGCTTTAAATCGTAACATTTAGATGCATTTCATATAGACAGCATCAGATGAAAGACAGCTCGCGGGTGTTTGACGCGTGTGCCATATTGTCACAGTAAAATGTATTTAAAGATAACGAGTTTAAGCCCATATTTGAATGCACACTTTTGCCCCGATTATATCAGTGTCGTGAACTATTTTGTTACAATTTAAATATCATATAAAAAAAAAACTATGATCCTAGAACCGAGTTTAGCAAATTTAATTCGAAAATAGACGTTGGTGTTGCATGTTCTCTGCAGTTAACGTTACAGTTCCTACTTGCCCTACAGAGAAAATATTACATAGTACCTACCCGCATCACCATTAGAGCCTAATGCGTGACGCGCAATTCACCAGCCGCCATTTTGTGAGCCGCCATCTTGAAAACTCGTTCGGATTAAATTACGCGTGCGGTTTCGCCTCGCGGAAATTGTTGGGTTGGTTATTTTGGTAAAATGTTTATCGAACAGATTATTTATTTGTCCAAAAATTTATTAATATTTCTATACCTAGACCTACGACGAAGCTTTATGGACATGTCCATGTACTGTTGTACTTGTTTCTGGTTAATAGTTTTACCCCTTTACCGGTTCTAACGAAATAATTGTTTGACTTTTTCCCAAAAGTTTAGCGTTTAGATCAGAGTGAATGCAATGCAAAAGTTCCACTTAAAACTGATATAAATCCGCCTCCGCCCCCAAGTCAATTCTTGAAATGCTCTGAGTGACTCGCTAACCCTATTTTAGTCGCTCATTCTGGTATATTTTGATTGCAACCAGCATTCGGATTACATTCAGAAAAATATAAACGAGCGGCGAAAATAGTCTAGGCAACTCGCTGAATGTAATACATTGACTTACTGCTCCTACCTAGCTGGCATAGCATAGTTTGCTATAATGGCGACATTGGATTGCACCTGTACCTGCAAAATTAAATGCTTCATGTTCTCTCAGCTTGTGTACAGTGTGTTGAATCGCTATTGATCAATTAATTATAATTCACTTAATTGACCATGTTTACATGTTTGTTTTGGATTATTGCACAATACAATTAAGGAAGGTGAACAGGGAAATGTTATCCAATTATTACCTATTCATAGATTTCAGGGATATTTCAGGCGACGGGTGATATCATCGTCAACGTCATTGACAGCTTGACTTTATTTCACACACGCGTGGTACCTATAGTATTCTAAATACTTGTGGGACTCTGTGTCATGTTTTTCAGGAACCGTAGAGCGAGGCAACTTAGCCATATTTTTGGACAAAAATCTTAATATATCCCTTACTATCAGATGCATTACAATATTGCATTGAATTATTATACTATATGCAGCCAGCGTCTTAGAGACGCTTCCGGCTGGTATTGATATGGATCAGTTGAGCTACCTGTAGATTGTTTGCAACAGTCTGCATTTAGCTTGATCGTTTCAATTGTAAATACTAGTTCTAATTTGTTTTATTGTTTGATTGTAATTTTCTTTGTTTACAATATTTGTTTTTGCATAACACACAGAAACTTGGCTAACATTGTATGCATTTGTCATTATAAAAAACCTATTCAATCTAGAGAGTAATAAAAAAATAGACATAGTTGACAAAATTTTGGCTACTCTGCCTACGCTCAGTATTTCTTTAATTTTGGCTACTCTGCCTACTCTCAGTATATCTGTAATTTTGGCTACTCTGCCTACACTCAGTATTTCTGTAATTTTGGCTACTCTGCCTACGCTCAGTATTTCTGTAATTTTGGCTACTCTGCCTACGCTCAGTATATCTGTAATTTTGGCTACTCTGCCTACACTCAGTATTTCTTTAATTTTGCAGTAGGAGTTCGGAAAGTGAAGATACCATCTAGATTCTAGGTTTGATTCATTTCATATATGGGCATTTCGGTTTGAACTGAAGCAAAAAAGCTAGATAGGTAAACTACGCAACACTTCAGCTTAGGTAGTTTAGGCATAGGTACTTCACGATGGCGTGCACTTCTAATTTAGTTTTTGAAATAAAACTATTGGAAAATAAGTTTGCTGCAATCCATACTTACACCATTTTCTATATTTATTTATTTATTTTCAGCCTGTATTATCCCACTGCAGGGCAAAGTCCTCCCTCCCTTTCCTCCCTAAAAGCTGGAAGAAAAAGAGAGAGGAAGAAAGTTCATTTTCTACTAGCTGCTGCCCGCAGCTTCGCACGCGCTTTTCAAGTAGCCTATACGTCCGTCCTCGGGATACCATTAACCTCCCTGCCAAATTTCATTAAGATTCGTTCAGCCGTTTAGGCGTGAAAAGGTAACAGACAGACAGAGTTACTTTCGAGTTTATAATATTAGTATGGATTAGTTAGTAGCAAAAAAAATATATTATATTCATAGAAAATATGTATTTGTAAAAACCTTCCTCCTCCTGGTCCTTGTAAAAAAATAATAATAAAAAAAATAATATGAATTTCGCGTCATTTTAAAGCGTATCTACACCCGAACACCTGGATCTCAGTGAGGCCAGTTCGATGTTAATGTTTTTTCATGTTTCAAAATATTGTTGTGCTATAGGTAAAGAACTTATATTAAGTTCCTTGGCTATAGGTAGGTCCGCAAGATTCTTTATGATTAGACATTTACGATGATTGATTACAATGCGTGACAATTTGTCACTGACAAACAGTAAAAATAATAGGTTCCGTTAGGCGATTTTGGGACGCCTATGTGTCGTGGACTTCTTTCGGCTAAAACATATTGATGAAGTTTTAGTATTGAAATTTTAGACAACCCTAGCGTGATTGGGGTTTTGGGAAAGTTGCCATCTGACACACTCTGTTTTCATTACTTTGCGGTTTTATGGTCCTTGATATTTTCTGCAGATACATAGGTACTAACAAAATTGCACTAACCTGAGACACAGTCTGCGCTGCGACCACAATTTTGCAACAAACATTTTTAGCACATCCATGTTTACACCACCTCACTTAGAATCGCTTTATTGGAATAACTATCAATACTGCCAGTTGGAAAAATAAAGAAAATGCTACCAAAAACTAAAAAAAAAAAACTCTTAAAAAACAAAACTTGTTAATGAATAGTATTTTTAGTGGGTTCGATTACCGGACAAGGCCAGTAGTTTTTCAAAATTCTGTGAATGCTGTATTATTTTTTTTTTTAAATAAATTAAATTTTACCTTTCAGTAAAATTTGCTATCTTGAATATTTCTTGTAACGTTCGTTTGTACCATCCTGTATATTGCTCCAACACAAGTGAAACAAACACCCTAAATGGGTACATACCTACTGTGATCATATTTAAATTTACATGATCACTAAAACCTGATTGTATGAGTGCATTAAATAAAAAAATACTGGAAGATCTCACTGCGAGTGGAGTCGAACACGCAGCCTCGCTAGAAGCCTCTGGAGAGATGTTCTTTACAATCAGTGAATCTTGGAACTAAGTGACCATCCAACTTTTAATCCTGCACCTACTTACAGTTATCTGTGACACGTTATGAATAAAATAATTAAACTCTGTTGAATACACACACGGTCTGTGTCGTTGGCATTTATACAAAAGTTATACCGCCGTCAAAAAAAATTAGGATTTTATGTTCGACTGCATGTTTTTTTGTACGTTCACCGTTAATTCATTATTTAGAGAAAGATAATGATTTACATTTTTATGGGAATAAAGCTTTTTTTTTATTTCCGCGGAACTGAAAAAGCAGAGTAAATTATGATGTCCTCCTTAGCAGAATTTTCGGCGGCGCCGGCCTTTCTCAACCATCGACTAGTCAGGTGCGCAGGACATATTATAGTGCTTAAGTGTGTGCGCAAACACAGGTGCACTCTTTATTTCTTCACTCTCATAATCCGATGGGACGGCAGACCGACCCGACCGGGGAGAGGCCCCCAGGCGCACGACCAGAGGGTGTAACACCGCCAACTTTTTGACTCTGATGAAGAAATTTTATGTCAGCTTTAAGTTTTTTTATAAGTTATCTAGTACCCATAACACATGCTCTGCTTAGCTTGGGGCTAGATGATGCTGTATGGACTGTCCAGTTTTTTTTTTTTTTTTTTTATAATTACTTGATGGTCTGAGATAGTGTGAAAACAATAAAAGCTTATCGGTAAAGGCAATATCAGTGAAGTGTCATGAAAAAAATCATTATTTCAATAGCAGACCGATTACCCAAACGTTTACTTGAAATCATATACGCGGTAGTTATCTACTATCAGCACCAAAACAAAAGGTTTTGATTGCACTGATGCTGCGCGTATTCTTCTAGAATTTGTCGTATGTTTAGTAAGAGTCAACAACGTATCCCAGTTTTACTTCTAACCGCCTCCCCACTATATTGATAGCCCTTATCACCATTGATCCGAAGTGCCAATTCATCTCGGATGATCCGAGATTAATCAGCCGTAAGGTCTCGCGTGGAAACGTTCACACTAAGCTGATTAACTGAACGTCGGAACTGCAATAGGACTGTGATTAAAGGGTGTTGTTACTACAAACACAAGACTCTAAAAACATAGGTTTTATTAAGATTTGCATAGGTAACCACTCGGATCAAATGTAGGTACATTAACGAGTAGGTGTTGGTTGGGATGTAAGAATAGCGGACATCCAGTTTGCTAATTCTTCACGCTAAAACAGGTTAGGGACTTAAGAATGAGTTTTGCATCATCATCATCATCCTATATTAGTCCACTGCTGGGCATAGGCCTCCTCTAATCCCTAAGCATTTGCCTGTCATCATCAATCATCGAACGGAGCTACCTAGTGAACAATGACAAAAAACTAATTTATTTATTAAAAATATCACAAAACCTGATTCAGAAACAATAAGTAAGTACAAATAAGTAAAGTAAACGATAGACTCTGTGATGTGAAGTTGGCGGCGCTACCGGCCCCTCAGGTAGGAATTTAATTGAATTTCCAGGGAATATTTAATTCGACTCGAACGTATCGTACAATGGGACGGGCCTCTGTGTGAGTTGACACGGAATTGTTTGTTACAAACGTGCTTCAGCTGCAGGATCGTGCCCGTCTCCTGGCCGTTTCTAAATGGCAGTCAGGACATTGGTTGCAAGCATTTCCTTCATATAACACTGGCACTTTATTGGATCCCGTAACTTTCCGTATCGCAACATGTCTTCGGCTGGGTGCAATGTGTTGCGCGCCTCATCAATGCCAGTGCGGTACTGCTGTCGAACAGCTCGGTCATCACGGATTATGGTGTACTAGTGCCGCTGGTCGGATTTCTCGCCATGCCAGTCTCATCCGCCTTTGTCACCGCTAACGTACCAGCTATTCTCGAACCGAATGGTCTGTTGCGTGACGATGGTAAGAGGCCCGACGGCATGACACTAGTCCCATAGGAGATGCGGAGGCCCATTGTGTGGGACGCTACATGCGTCGACACGCTAGCGCCTTCCCATCTTCCGAGGACATCCGTAAGAGCTGGTGCGGCGGCAGATTTGGCCGTAGATCTCAACAGGCGCAAATATGCAGGTCTCGACAGAGCTTACACATTTGCTCCCTTTGGGGTCGAGACCCTAGGCCCGTAGGATACCGAGGCTCTCCGGGTTTTTAAATAAACCGCCAAGTGCGACTCGCACGCAAAGGGTTCCGTACCGTAAGACTCAGGCAACTTTTTCAAAGAACATCAAATTTTCACCTTTAAATTTTTAACTTTTTTTATTTTTAGTATTTTTTTTTATTACAGTTGAAATGTTAGTTGAGTAGGTATAGAAAGTTTCATGTGTCTGCCTATTGTAGTTCAAGGGACCTTGACGAATTAAGAGCAAAAATAGCCAAAAAAATCACGTTTGTTGTATGGGAGCCCCCTTTAATATTGATATTAATTTTGTTTTTATTATTATAGCGGCAAGGAAAATACTCATTATCTGAAAATTTCAACTGTCTGCCTCTTAAGGTTCATGAGATACAGCCCTGTGACAGACGGACGGACGGACGGACGGACAGCGGAGGCCTAGTGTCTAGTAGTGGGTTCCGTTTTCCCCTTCGGGTACGGAACCCTAAAATTTATCTGAGAGTTTGGTCGAAGCGACGCGTGACCCGAGAGCTGGTGGGTTTCTGGCGCAGCGCATCAGTATTGCCATACAGCGGGGCAATGCAGCCAGCGTCTTGGACGATTGGACGCTTCCGACTGGTATGGATATGGATCAGTTGAGCTACCTGTAGATTGTTTGCAACAGTCAGCAGTTAGCTTAATTGTTTCAATTGTAAATACAACTGCCCCGGTACGCCGTAGAACCCTGCTACGCCGCAAACCCCTGTTACGCCGTAGGCCCTGCTACGTAAAATAAGGGTGGAAGTCCACTAGAAACGTGGAAAATAATGATGACTTTTTAAACTGGGCACGCTATACGAAAACCCATTTTATACCGCGTCTATTTCTGATAAACTTCTTATAATATGTCGATTGGAACAAAATACTTTAACTGTTTTTTTGTTTGCGTGTTAAGGTTAGCCCTTATTAAAAAAAACAACAGAAGAAAACAAACGACTCTGAGCTATTGCAAAATAATGAGATAAATGAGAGAATTTTGCTGTTTCATAGACAAAATAAGACGTTCTCTAAAAAACCCTATTTACCTTAGAACATAGGCATGCATCTTTCAAGGAAAAGTAAAGGTTGATATTGGGATGTCATGTCGGACTATGCACGGTCTATGCAGATACAGGGGCATAGACCTATTTTAATTTGACAGGCCCAAACTCAAAAAGGCATCTTTTCAAACTGGCCAAACTATATTCTAACAAAAAAATGTGCCTTTTTGGACACATAAAGATGCAATGTTTATCATAATCATAATCACTTTATTGCATGAAAAATGGTGCTATAAAGGCTTTTGGCTTAAAATTAGTTCACATAATCCGGCAAAGTCGGCATGCAAAATAGACACAAAATATAAATTTACGTTGTGCTGAATATAAAATACATGTAAATTAAATTTAATAATATATAAAATTTGATTAAAAAATCTTAAAATGTCATTGAATTTATATAATCTCAATTTCGATGGTTAAGGAATTCAGGTACATTATAGAACGATTTGACAATAAGCCACTTTTTAAAGTTAAATGCGAATGTTGCGTTTTATGTTATAAAGTCTAATGTCATCTCTAAGCTAAGAGATGACAGTCCACTTGAATATTAAATGAGATCAAAACGCGTTTAGTTAATTAATAGAACGCCGCATGTGGGGCATAAGATTAATTATAGCTGAAGACCTGGAGATATTAGACGTTGTCAGATGTCCTGCCAAAATCTCGGGAGTTTAGGGAGTTCATTATTTTTGACGGTTTTTGGACAGGGATTTAATAAGTTTATAATTTAAAGTAGGTTTAAATTATAAACTTATTAAATCATTACAAAATGTTTGAAGGTATTACCTTCAAACATATTGTAATGTTAAAGTACGTTCATACCTATTTATTTTTATACCATTACTTAAATACCTTCTTTTCTACTAAACCGTACCTACACGGTGCATTTCTTTTTACTTTTATCTGACCCGATAATTCACCCGTGTAACATTCTGCACAAATCTTGACAGGTTTAGAGGGTTAAAAAAGTAAAAAGTAATTACAATATGTTTTATAATAATATGTAAATACAAAAATACAAGTCTGAATGGCCTTAGCAAGTTTTGAATTAGAATAGCTACATCGAAATAAACCAAATGAAATGGGCCAAATTGTACCCACGTTAATATGTAATAATATACGTTACAATATAGGTACTGTATAAAAGTCATAGTAATGTTAACGGACTGCCGATAAAAAAACATGACAATAGTTATCAAAATATTTGATTTATTGTATTATTTTATTGGTTTTAAAATTCACAGCCCTAAAATAGTTATTCTACAAAATTATGCAAAACTAACGACCAAAAAAGAATGTACTTTAGGATTTAATTTCCTGTTTAACCTAGACGGCAAAAACATCTACCGTGCCACGACGGTAAATCTACATATAAGTAGGTATACCTATATAAAACATATTCGAAATAACCATAATCAAATCAAAAAGTTAATGTGGTTTGTACCAAACAGTGGACAAAATGCTGCTGATTTCACAGGTAGATGACATCTAAAGTTCTATCGAACTCATTACTGTGAGGTCTTTCAAGGATCGCATGACAGGAACATTATTGTTTGCGCGTAATAAAGGAGACAACTAACGTAATGGGATAACTTGGGCCGAATGTAACGTAAACTCTGCAACTTCTATCAAACTTTTGTTATTCTCATCTTGTTTACTATCGTTTGGGACAATCGTTTTTGTTGGTTTAGTGGATGTTCGGTTTATGGTTCTTTTGTTTGGTAGATTCATGTAGAAGCTTATTGTGGTCTTAAACAGTGCATTTACACAGCGGTCCATTTCATAGGATTAATTTATCTACCTCACATTACCGATTGATGAACGATCAACGTTATAAAATTTGTCTAAACGTCACATAGACATGTTGTCGAATGAAATGAACTAGGTATTCCCAACAAGTCAACGTTTATTTTGTAAGTGGCCTAGGCATTCTACAAACAGGCTGATTCTACGAAGTACGCAGAGAAAAATAGCCTTATTTTTCCAAAAATATAAAAAAAAACGTCCTTCATAAAGTCATACAACACCACCCCCTCGGCGCCCCCTAGGGGTCCAGAATCACCCCATTTCGGCTTACTTGAAGGAAAATAGTACTCCCCAATACTTTATTACTTGGGATTTATTCAGATTTAAGTGGACTAAATTGATAATTAAGCCTTCACGGTGACAAGTGTGCAAGAGAGATAGCTATACAATTTCGTTAGAGCAGTAAGCTTATACTTAGCTTATACTTCAAATGTCTAGTACATTTGAAGTTGACGTTGCACACACTTTGAAATTGACATTGACATGTCAACTTATGTCAATTTTCTTTCAACATAAGTACACAAACTACGTGGCACCATAAATAAAGATCTCTCACGCAATTAATGTCGTCTGGCAAAGCTACTTACAGCCTCATTAACAAACCGTTTTGTTTCAAGAGTGGACTCTACCAAAGACATCCAATAATCAACCATATTCCCTTGTTCTACTGTCCAAATCACAATGTCCATCAGCACTGCGTGTCTGCGGTCGAGTTCAAATAATTGTAGAAGAAAAGGTAAATTGTGTTCTATTTTTTAAGAACAAAGTTGATAGTTTGAAGAAAGGTTACAAGATGTGTCGTGCAGTTTAGGGCAGTGTTCGGGAAATGTGACATGGAACGTTGCGTTCTAAGTACAAGGCAACAGTAAAAAATTAAGTGTCTAGGTTCTTTTTAGAGTGGAATACACTGGGCTACAATAAATCTATCCTAAGGATATTGTAAAAACATGAGCCAGAGTTTACTTAGGGGATTTTGCAACTTCATTTGAACAGGAAATTAAGAGTACATTTTTAATAACATTTTACGTTCATAAACGATGAGATGTGAATTTAAATTCACATTTAAATCAGCCCGAAATGCAATTTCGTATCAATGTTTCCCTTAAAAAAATATGCATTAAACCTAATACAGTAATTTGAATTTTCTGACGTGTCCTATAAGTAAAGTCTAAAGGTAAAAAATCAAATGCACTTTGTTTTTTTTTCATTTTTTTCTATAATATTATTATCCCCCTTATTCATAATGGTCCGCTAACTTACATAATATAACAGTTGCTAAGCAGCGTTATTTCTCACTCTGACTTATGTCAATAGGAGAAAACAGAGTGAGAGATAGCAATACTCTAAGTTACTTATTCTTAATAGTCTTAACTCTAAGTTAAGACTATTAAGAATAAGGGGGTTAACGTCGTATTTGGCCAATTACTTTTTCTTTAGGATAAGACATGTCCATAATTAATTGTCTGTGTGGTGCGGGCTTAGAATTTGCACCACCCTAACTCTTCCCGCGGGTGTCGGATCATAAGAGGCGACAAAGGGATATCCACCGGGGGCGGAAAGCTGCACCCACTCCAGAGCAATTCTACCACCGAACTGCGATCCCCAACCCGCATGCCCAGTTTGGGGATCATGGGCATTACCCCCCATGAGATAAAATCCAATAAGGCGCTTATAAGGTGGAGGCCTGGATCCAGCTGTGGACCAATATAGGCTGTGGAGGAGGAGGTAACGATTGCCTCTTTACCTACTCGTAATTATTTTAAATGTCCATGCAACATACACGATTATTTAAAACCTTTCCGCATTTGTTTGCGACAGAAATTGGCAAGTATTTGCTATGCGTCAGTATTTGAGACTCTGATCCATCAAAACAATGCCTACGTTCGATTCAAGTCGTTAGGCGGACGAGAGATGGATGAATGTGGAAGGTTTTTCACGTTTTTTAGGACGTTTGGTAACGAATACCGAACGTGGAATGTTAGTTTTTTGGAACAAACGATTGTTCTGTTCAGCAAAATTCAAAGGATTTCTTGTTTTCTGGCTGTACCATAGAACTGCATCATAGAACATAATTGTGTATCCATAGAAGAAGAGTGGACTGTAGTTGTAGGTAATGAATTTATGGTAATTATTTATTATCTTCTCTGCACCTGTAATTATTTGGATACTTTTCTGTTTTTCACATATGAGAATAAACCCAAGTCATGACAAAAAACAGTATTTAAAACCAATTTGTACACATTAATAGAGTTTATGTATTAGTTTTCTTCATGTTTGCCACAGCCTCGGCGCCTGCAATAGACAAATGTGTGTGATTTTTTCAATTGTGATATGGGTTTTTTGCCTGAAATAAACGATTATTATTATTATTCACTTCATTTATTTTAAATCTCGTTATAAAATACATTTATTACTATAGAAAATAAAATATTATAAAACTATTCTACAGTAAAAAATATATCAAAACGGTGAATCACCGGTCGCGAAGCTAGCCTTAAGCGGCCGGTGACTAGGGCTGCAGAGAGAGGAACTTCCTGACGATGCGCGCCGAGTCCAGGAGTACCGCCTTTTGAATCTGACCTTTGATCCAACTTCCTAGCGAGAGTCTCTTGAGATGTTGATCGAGGCTCTTATTATTATTATTATTATTATTATTATTAATAGTATCTACCTACACATGCCAGGTTAAATATATTTTATTACTTTTTGTGCACCTACATTCAAAGAACACTTACTTGGCGTATACAAGAAACAAAATAAATACCTATAGTTACACAATATTGCAAGTGCACAAATGTAAAGATTTTTTTTATCGATAAGTAGACCATCGGTTGACTCCAATCTCACCTTGTGGCTGACATTTTATCAGCAAGGTCTAAAAAAAAATAAAGTCACTATTGTTTTAATTACAGAGACCCAGTTTGTAATTGGCCGGAAATTGAAGAATATTTTAAGAAAAATAAACTGGTACGTAATGGTAAAATGTAAAATAATTATTTTTCTATTCTCTTGCTGTTTTTTAACCTCTTGGTATGGAAATTCAGATGGTATTTTATTATTTATTGTTAATAATACTCCATTGTCAAGATAGATAAGTTTATTACGAGGAAAGTTTACATGAGTTTACAATTTCTTTATTATTTTTTTATTCATGGCAAACAACATCCGAACCATAAGACGCCATTTTATATATCAACGTTTGAGTGAGTGATTGAGTCAACCTTGACGAAACCAATCACTCTCATTCATCATTAATTCCACAGATAATAAACCTCCAATATTATTAGAAAGCTAAATAAAATTAGAAGCCGGAAAAATAAATATACAAAAGATTGCGTAAAAGAAAAAGGAAGGTATCCAAAGGTATTTTCTTTCAAGGAATAAGTTCTTTAACCTCTTGGATTCCGCGAGGCCAGACACAATAGATCGTCTTTTGTTAGGTGCTACAATTAGAAACGAAGATAATAGCCTGAGAAACTTTTATGCTTTACGGGACGCTGTATTGTCTGGGAGAGATTTAGATGGGAAGGCCACCTTATCTTGATTTATGATCGAAATTATAATAATTATGGTATCATCTATAATAATCAAATAATATATTTTTGTATCTAAGTTGCACCAGTGAGCCTTTTGGCATAGCTGGGCACCGTTAATCAAATAGTTAACTTCGTTAATCGTTAATCCGCTACAAAAAAAGTTAGCTTCGTTAAACGTTAAAGCGTTACATTTCGCAAGAATTAACGCAAGTTAACGTTAATCGTTAATCCGTTAATATGTGTAAAATTGCATTTTTATATCGTTGCGTTATCACTAACGCAACGATTTAAAAATGCAATGTTACACACATTTTTACAATTTTTTGTTCACACTTATAAAACCTGTTGGTTTATGATGTTAGGAAGGAACTGGAAGTTAGGAAGAAAACAAAATACTTGTTTAATTCAAATGTGTAATTTAGCTAATAGTAGCTGTACCCATTGGATTAACGATTAACGGACTTCTGACTGATGTTAACGGAAGTTAACGTGTCCGTTAACATTTTTAAAAGTTAACTTAAAAGTTAATCCGTTAATCAAAATATACATCGTTAATTAACGATTAACGGATTAACGAGTTAATGCCCAGCATTGCCTTTTGGTTTATGGCACATGCAGAGGTTTGAAATCTTGTAAGGTAAGGTGGGGTAAGACTAACATAGTTTCCTGCTTCACCGGAGCGATTGGTTTTTATGGCTAAGGTATTTGACTTGCCTCTGAGATAATAATGTAATTAATGCTTCAAAACCTTAGCAAAGCTAAGCAAGTAAAAAAAAGTTAAAAGTTAAGTTAGTTAAGTTGTTTTTTGGTGTTGTTAGTTGGTTGTTGTTTAGTTGTTAGTAAGTTAAGCTTAGCTTAGCGTAGTTTAAGCTTTTAGGAAATGATGAATATATTTCCGGGAATGCATTCAGAAAAGATATTTTGACAAATTGAAAGCCAGTAAAAATAGTTAGTCTTGCCCCACTAAATGGGGTAAATGGGGTAATGGGGCAGTGGGCTGGTCATATCTCGCGAAGAACCGATAACCGCTGGGGTAAACGTGTTCTCGAGTGGAGATCGCGTTTGCAAACGTAATGTAGGACGCCCTCCGGCCAGGAGGGATGACGATCTGCGAAAGACTGCAGGCAGATGCTGGATGCGGCAAGCTGAAGACAGGGCGCTATGGCGCTCATTAGGGTGGCCTATGTCCAGCAGTTGACTAAGATAGGTTGATGATGATGACGATGATGATGATTTACTTAATATAGGAACACAAAACAGGAACTTTCATTAACTTAACTAAATCAGAATTAATATCTACTGAGCATTAAAGCCTTGAAAACAAATTTTAAATGATAATTTTCCTCTACGATCTATCATTGGCTCGGGTTGTTTGCATACTATGTCTTCAAGATGTCTGACATCACATATGTCAGTCAGGCCTATGATATATTTTTACTGTACAAACTCGAAAGAAAAATACCATGATAAGAAAATGTTGATTATAACTGACTTGGGGCAAGACTAACATAAGATTGTCTTACCCCAGAAATACTGATAGTCATCCCCCGTTTTGATATTTTAGGTTAGGTTTTTGTTTCGTAAAATATCAAAGGAAATCTTTTGTTTAAAGCCATAATAATATTATAATAACTTAAAAGACAATATTAATATGATTCTACTTAGGTACATTGTACACAATTTACGTACACATCTCAATTTAACACTTAATATCGCCAAAATTTTTAAAGTTTGTCAGCGACAAATATATTTTTTATTAACTGACATTTACATTCCGGTATGTTGGCGCCATTTACCAGCAAAAGCGACATCTGTGTTTTGAGCCGAGAAACTTTTCATCAAAACGGTTTTATCGACATAGCCAACTCAAAAATAACGCGGTACTTTTCGAGATATTTGAAAGAAATAGTCTTTCCCCGCTGGTAGTCTTACCCCATCAAACCTTAATAGAAGAGTTTTTTTTCATAAAATTTATAATTTATTTTTGTAACTTCTTCAATTCATCTTTTTGAATGGCTAGTACGAGTTTGCACACTAACAAAACGGAAAGAGTTTTCGTTTACTACCGCTGACAAGACAAACTGCAATAAATCACACAATAAACTATAATCGAGTTCGTATGGAACTATTGGATCGCTGTACTATGAAAATTAGTTTCTCTAGTATCCGGTGGAAGGAAACGAAAACTTTTATCGTATAGTTTTAAAACTTCCTAATGCCTACAAAAATTATCTAGATAATTATATTACCTATAGCCATTTTCACCTAGGAAGAGTTCAGTGACGTTTCTGTATGACAATTATAGAAATTACCTAAGGTTGAATCGAAAACATTTTATTTGCGTCGATTCGTATAAAATTCTTAGAGTACCGAATTTGAATTGACCTCAGCTAACAGTTCAAACAATTCCTTGAATAAGCAGATGGGTAGGAAATAGAAAATGAAGTTTTAAACGCACGATTTAGTAACTTATGGTTTAGATTGGTTATTCGATTTTCCTGATTTTTTTTTTATTTTAGTCCTCTCTATTACGTTCCGTTCTACGTAAAACTGATATCGTTAATTTTATAAAAAAAAAATATTTAATTTTTTATTACGTGTGGAGCCTAATTGTAATTTAGTTTTTGATAATTTGAGTGGCTTACTGAAATTCTTTAGTATAATAAAAACGTTGAAACGGAAAAATAAGTATTTAATTTTTAAATGATTTAATTGACAAAATGTTAGTCAATTGAAATGAAACGCAGCAGGTACATCTGCCAGGGATTGCTTCCTAGGTGAAACTAAACTATAGATATTGATAGATTTAAACATAAACTATGAAGGGATACTACGTATGATTTAAAGTACTAGATAACCGACCATTATCGGAGGGTTGTGTAATCATACACGCATATCAGCCGGGCTTAATTGACGACCTGAGGGCTGAGATGCGCAGCGGGTGAAGGTCCGATTGCGACGGAGGTTTCGGGTTCAATTACCGCCTCGGGACAAATGTTTGTACGATGTGCAGATATTTGTTACGGGTGTTCTGGTTGTTTTCTATGTTTTTTAAAAAAATAGTCTATGTAGTGTATTGTATTAGGTACGAGTACTCAGCTCTGCTTAGCTTGAGGCTAGATGATGCTGTGTTGATTGCCCAGCATTATTTATTTAATTAACTCATTTAATGCACTCAAAAATCACTGCTGGTTTTCTGATCGAAGAAAATTAAAGCTCTGCGAATCTGCAATCGTACTTACTCAGGTATCAATCGCTCCAGTAAGTTGCTCGTCTATAACAACCCTTAAGCTCTTCAACCAATCGCTTTCCCATGTTTATCACTCAGCTCACAAAGCTCTTGAAAGTTACTGTGATTCAATTCAGCTCAGTTTCCAAGCCAGTCCGATTAAGTTGTAAGCTGCAGTGGTCGTTTGCCTTAACGTAAGAGAGTGATGGATAGCTTTGTAAATGTCCAGTTAACTTGTTACTTTCCAAACATACAACATAACAAGTTAATAAAAAATAATTTTCTTTTCCGAACTTTTGATAAGTTTTGCTGGAACTTGCTTTTGTCCGCAATTTAGATCACGTATCGCACCAGCTATTTGTGAAATATTGACGACCGATGTCGTGCGGCGGGGGATAGTCCACCTGCGACGCAGGCGGTTGCGGGTTCGATTCCCGCCATGGGACAAATGTTTGTACGATCTACAAATATTTGTTCCGTTTGTTCTGGGTATTTTCTATGTAAACTAAAATATATCTATCTTTTTGTAAAGTATTGTATTAAGTATATCAGTTATCTAGGTATCTATAACACAAGCTCTGCTTACTTGGGGCTAGATGATGCTGTGTGGATTGTTCAGGATTATTTATTTATATTTATTATTATTTTTTTGTCTGATCTGTAGGTAGTTTTGCAGATCAGGTAGCCATAGCAAATAAACTGACCGTCAAATATGGTGAAAAGGGGAAATAAAAAAGAAAATAATATCTACGGTAAAAAAATATTTAAGTATTTTATGTTTGTGGCTTAGCTGACTTAGAATTATTTATATTTTTAACCGACTTAGAAAAAAGGAGGAGGCTCTATGTTCGGCTGTATGTTTTTTTATGTATGTCTGTCGATTTTTCCGTCATTTTAGGACCGCTTTGGATGTGTCTTTTGTAGTTGTATAGAAATGATACCGAGGTGGTCTCATAAACCCCGAGTTTTATTCCCGAGGGATTAGTTTATCCCGCAAAACACACACACACACAGTACACACACACACACACACACAAACATAATTCACACAGCACAGTGTGAAATTAAGGGATTCGCAGTTGGTGTCTAGTTTTTTCAAAACAATCAAATTTTAAGTCACGTGTTTCTGGACTTCTACATGGTTCTTAGTTTAAGGGAGCGTGGGACGCTGGCGGTACGAGGGAACATGCTGTTCCGCAGGTTCGTTCGGTTCAGTAAATGATTAAGTCTCTTTATTTAAATCCTACTGTCAATCTTTTTACACCAGCGGCCTGTGGGTTACTTACACCAAGGCATCCATCGGTGCCCTACGCGTCCTTTATAATATTTGTTTAGTGAGCAATAGTGGGGCTCCCCAGATCTGTAGTGCGTCGGGCATGTTTGCTGACGCACACGTAAACTGACTTTTACGCTGTGATTCGCAATAAATAACATATATAAAACGCAGGATGCTGGGCAGCACCAACAGTCTGATAGGGGTTCTGGCTGACAGACATTGCAGTAAACTGCAAAGGCACTGGATGTCATGCCTGATCGACCCTTGTGCAAAACTTTATTATTTAAATTAATTCTGTTAGTGTACCTTTTTGTTTACATGATGACTTAAAGTCTAAATCAATAAATTAATTTAATTTAATTTAGCAACATTTTGTAGGCGTTCGCTCATTATCTGAATTTTCTGCCTTTCCCTGTCTGGTGAGAAATAACGTCAAAACATCAATCACACAATCACGCCATCATCAAAACCATTTCTACTGAAGTACCTTCTGATCAACAAGCTAACAGTAAACACATACATATTGATCCGCCGAGCAGGGGGCCTACTCCGAGCACCAATGTGATAAAGAGCGATAAAGCTTGGATGAGAGGAAACTTTGTGACGTGATCTACGTCACAAAGTTTCGTAACCCCGTTCCCGTTCCATGATATGGAAAATATTAAGGAGCATTCATGAAAAAGTTATTTCATTCGTGAAAGTTATTAGGAACGGCGTAAGCGCAAAAACCAAGTTTTTGTGTAAGTATTTACAAGAAAACTACACAACTTATGAAAAAACTGGTTTAAGGAACCAAATAATTGGTGATAACCTATAAATAAATTATATAAAAGTGAAACAGTGCACTTACATGTTTTTTTTTAAATCGTAATACCGTTTTTTTTTCGCATTTTAACATTCAAGGAACCAAAGAAAATTTTAGAATTTTAAGTAATTTACGCCTCTTATGACGTGCCATAGAACGAAAACCCGATAGTCAGATTAATCATTTTATTGGTAAAAAGAAATATTACAAATCCTTAATTAAATAACTAAATCTAAATTAAAATGAAAAATATATATGTAGTAATAATATACATAAAAATATTAATAGTAATCACAATACATCATGTAAAAATTTAATTCATTATAATAATAATTTTTGAATGACATAAAATTAATAAATAAAATTAAACCTTTTTGTCCAGAAAATCAACGATCGGCCAAGTTCGGAAAGATATGGCCGGCGCAATAGCAGTGTGCACCTATGTATTATTTAATAACCGTGATCCATTGGGCACGCTTTTGGTACCTTCTGTATCTCAGACAACATCAAACATTTGACTTGCAATTTTGCTTGACTAGCTACAGGGTCTGCAGACCCTATATGTCCCTATATGTGTGTGACGCAGTACCTACGCCTTCGTAAATCAAGGAACCTAAATTTATCGTGTCATAATCTTGTAGTGGCGATCGATACAATACATTATTGTCACGATACATCGTTTATCATTTTACAGGGTGGAGTCCCAGGTTAACTGATAAGATCAGCTGGTCAGTACAAGTTATTGATTTGTTAAGTTTTGAAGGGTCTCGCTTTGAGTTTACTCAACACTGTATTGTTTATTTTATTAACCGATTTCGAAAAAAGGAGGAGGTTCTATGTTCGGCTGTATGCATGTTTTTTTATGTATGCTCGATTTATCCGCCATTTATGGACCGATTTGAATGATTCTTTTGCAGTTGTATAGAAGATGATCCCGAGGTAGTCCTAGAAAGTTTTATTCCCGAGGGATTAAAACCCCCAAAACTTAAAAAAAAGTCAAAACGAAGGGATTTGAAGTCGGTTTTTAGATATTATAAGACATCTAATTATTTCAGCCTATTCTGTGCAACTAAATTTGCATTGGCATTTGCTCTAAATTCTTTTTGTATTTTTATTTATTTACACTCGGCTGCCTGTGAGTAAATAATACTAGCTTCTTTGAAATTAACATATAATACAAAGTATGCGGTATCCGGACTACACTATTCTAGTAATAGAATAGCTACTATAACTAGAATACTCGACAGAATACAACAGCGAAACCGAGTTCGAAATCCAAGCGAAACTTACTACTACCATTCTGAATAACAAATACCTACCGCGTAGGTCTAAACAGGCCTTTATGAAGCTCATCATCATCCTATACTAGTCCACAGCTGGACATAGGCCTCCCCTAATGAGCGCCATAGCGCCCTGTCTTCAGCTTGCCGCATCTAGAATCTGCCTGCAGCCTTTCGCAGGCTAACATCCCACCTGAGTAGTCTCCACTCAAGAACACGTAACTTAAATCATAATATCTAGACTAGACTATAAAAACTATGTGACCATTTCCTTGTAAAAAATACCACAGGCAGTTTTACAGTTTTTATTAACTAATTTTCTGTAAACGCTGCACTTAAAATCTTGCTTCTGTTTTACTGCGGTTTTGGGTACAAAATTAAAAGCAAACAAAATGGCTACTATATTAAAATGTACCTGCTGTAATTGCATTTTGCCAGCGGTGCATGATATAGCAACTAATGAACTTTGTCTACATAGGGACAAGGTGAACGAGAATAAAGCTTAAATCCAAAGTATCTCCAAAGAGCACGTGTGAGTCGTCGTATGACGTCACTGCAGGAGAGGATCAGAAGTTACTTTACTTTTAAATACAACTTTTTTCGTTTCGTTTTATATAAAACTTAATAAAGTTTCTTATAGGCTATTTTGTGTAGGTATCATTAATTATTATATTATGCTTTTTTTTTCTGTAATCATTGTTTTTATCTTAAGTTGTACACTTGGCATAATGTTGTTAACCGAGCTATAATATGACACGTATTATCTGCACTTCTGCCGAGGAGTGGGAGCCTGGGGACCTGTAATACAGGCTTTTTTACAAACCTAACGCAGGCACCAGTCTCGCGCAATGTTGCTTTTATAGTTATACTTACTATTCTAGATTTAAATGTAAGCTAATTGTGTGAAGATAACAATAAATGATTTATTATTATTATTTACACCATTTAATTAAAATCTTGATTTTTTTTTACTATAGAAAATAAAAAAATATAATAATTATTATAATTCAGCGAATTATAAGACTCTCCAAAGTTTTCCCTTGTTTGCCCACATAGGTAATCGAGTGCAATATTTCTTGCGTTAGGTGAAGTGAAGTGGTCAGTGATACGAACGTAGACGCCATCGTTTATACTATTATTATAAATTCGAAAGTAACTCTGTCTATCTGTCTGTCTGTTATCTTTCCACGCCTAAATGGCTAAATGGAACGGATCTCAGTGAAATTTTGCAGGGAGGTAGATAGTGTCCCGAGGAACAGACGTAGGCTGCTTTTTATCCCGAAAAAAAAAGTTCGAAGCCGCGGGCAGCAGCTAGTCAAATATATAATAAATAAAAGTTCTTAAGAAGAGAAACAGAGAACAAAAGTACCAACCGACCAGATTTATATGTACGTCCACTGTTGAACGTACCATACCCCTAACAAGGGTGCTTTTGTCATATTCATCACGCTTGGCAGACAGATTGGTGATCGCAGTAGAGGTGTTAAAAATACACAAAAGGAGGCTGCTGCCCTTCCTCTGATAGGTTCCCTTAGTTGCCTCTCACAACATCCACGATATGAGTTGGAAGGGTCGATTCTTACGTCGCGACCGGCAAAAGTACCTACTAAGAATTAATACAAGCAACTGTTTCGAGCCACCTTGTACTTACAGACATATTGTACCATACTATGTTATGGACTCGAAGATACGCTTTCTATTCTTGTGGGAAATTAGTGGCAAATTGCTGCTAGTTAGCTTAGGGGGGCGTAAATTATAAGCAGAGAGCGGCGGTACACTCACCACCTCGCTGCAACCCTAGGGGATGAACACTTTTGATTGGTTGGCATTTTTGTGTGTACTTGCAAATCGAGCTTGCACTGCGTTTAATTTTGCAGTAAGGAACAAACGACTGTCGTGACGATTCTATTTTACGCAATCTGCTTTTTTTATTCCGAAACTAGCTTCATTTATTTGCTGCTTTTTCTTGGCTATAACCACCAATAAAACCATCGACACCGGCATCAGACGGTCCGCGCTAATCGTATCAGACGGATTTTTTAAGCGTAACACCGGTTGGTACGTCCATTGTAACCGTAGCCGACCATTTGCGAACGAATAATGACGTCATCCGCACTAAAAGGATCACCGGCATTGCGGTCTATTCGATGCGTCCGTTCCGTTCAGTTTCCGGAGATTTATATTTCAAACAAACCTATTGTCTATTCGTAATACTAAGTACTAACTCAACATCATCAACCAAATCAAAAGCCAAATATTTTGATGTTTTGCTCACGCATGTTTGAAAAGCCCACATCTTTGAACACAGAATTAACTTCCGAATGAAAATAAGTTTTGAAATTCAGTGGTAATAAACGTCGTCAGAAATTTTTGCCTTTCCGAGTGTATAAAGTTTATATCTTAAGTCATTTATATGCCTTCATAAAATAAAAAATTTAGCAACTCAACGCCATTGTGGACATAAGAACATAGATGAAAGGAGAGTTACAACGTAATACCTACTTTGAGACTCCATTATTAAATTAGTCATAATGTTTTCCTTGAATTTTTTGTAAAAGGCGTTTAGTTAAGCCACTGAAGGGGCAAATTTCCGCTAATTCTCGTATGATGTTTTCAACATTGTGGTTATCTTTGGAGAGCCTACAATATACTGTCTTCATTTCTGTGATTTGTGTTCTTTACAAAATGTCTAACTTTAACTTTGTCTTTGTGATTTATCGAACTTTAAGCACACATCCAACCGAGCCAAACACAGAAGAAGCCGAAATTGCATTTTAGATGCAAAAAGCATCTAAAATTGAATCAAATTGGCATAGGCCTCTCCTAATAGGTACTGGTCTTCAGCTAGCTATCCATCCATCTATATAACCATCAGCTTCTAGTACCGGAATCATGTCTAAACACCACACAAGACTCTCAATACGATTAAAGAAAAATGTGATAAAATGCGTAAATTATTGTAGTTGAAGACGTGAATTTCAAATATTTTACGAATTAGATGACTCCTCGTTGCCACTTTTGTCCATAGACAAATCGACGCAGTCCTGCTGTTATCTTTCGCAGGTCGTCGTCCAACCTGGCCACCGGGTTACACCAAGTAAATTCAATCAATCTGAGTCCCGGTAAATTCCAGAAGCAACAATTGAATAGCAATCCGTTTCAGGCATTAATAGCGGCCATTAGTTAGTGATGAGGCAAAAAGAAGATTAACGATTCCTTTTCGCTTCGTGTGTTTTTGGAAACTCGACGACGGGCGTCATTCTAAACGTTTGTTGGTGATACAGAGGGTACCTCGGGCTTTTTTTAGCACCTTGGATAGTCGATGGTAGATTGTAAATTCTTTTTCATTACCATAATTCTGACCCGGATCAACCAGTGCTGGGTATTACATCTCATGCCTCCATTTGCTTTTGTCAGACTCAAGGTACGCCTTGAGACTTTATTGATGTCGTCAACATCAAGTAATCTTGCAACAAGACATAATCATATTCATTTATTTGCCAGAATGTATGTACAGAAGTTCTTAAAATTAAATATGTCCCTAAACAATCTACGCATTAAGGTGTGCAATTTAATTTTAATGATTTTAAATATCAATTAATTAAATTAAAAAATTACAAAAAGTCAAATTCAGAATAACAGGTAGGTACAATAAAAACATAATAAGTAGGTAAGCTGTAAAAGTCAATCAATTTTTAAAATTAAAAAAGTCCTTTACACTATAAAAACAGTTTTCTAGGCCAGTGTTTCAATTTAGTTTTAAACAGGTTTAGAGGCAAATCATTAAAATTTTATGTAATTTATTGTAGATAGTAACTTTATGATTAGAGGAGTTACGCTTAACAAGCTCTAACCGACAAGGCGGGACAAATATTCTATTTTTATGCCTCGCATGTCTTGTCAGGACTTCCGCGTGTGTTTTAAAATACTGAGGGTACTGCTTGACTAAGACACAGACATATCTGATGTACATGCAAGGTCACGGACATCGACCTGATACCCAATAGACGCCTAATACCTACTTATTTGCTATGCAAACAAGTCTGTCAACCAACTGAGGTGTGCGGGCGCGGGCAAATGAGTGCTAATTGGTCCGTTCAAGGTTACGACAACTCATAAACTTTATTAGGGATGGGGTAGGTACTTAGTTTCTATGAAAACCATAATCGATACTTGTAACAAGGTGTATTTACAAATAATATTATAATGTAATGTAATGTGGTGTTTTTTACCTTTTTTCTCTGACCGGATCGGGCTTAAATTTTACATACAGGTAATCCTGGGACATTTGGTTAATACAACCTCTTCCTGTTCCTTTAATCTCCGTACCGCCCTATCGCCCTCTACCCATTCATACCTATATATACCTAATCTTAGATTTCGTAACTAAATAATTCAATCTGATGTTAATAGAGGTATATAGATGAGTGCAATTAAACTCGTATAGTTTTACGTACAAGTAATGTTTTTATTCTAAATAATATTTATAATCTATTCTGATCAAGACCCGGCCCGGAACGGCACATCACTACTTACACGTGTCTTAACAGAGAAAAAAGGAAAGCAAATATAAAATTGGCTATCAAAGAAAGGGATGCACAGTTGGTAGCGTCGACGGGCTAACCAAATTAAGTTGAACTCCGTCAAAACTAAAATGAATTAGCAAATTTTATTCTATTAAGAAAAAATTAGCTTACCTGTGAAATGTTATTGCATCTGTTTTAAAATTTAACGTCTTGCTCTCTTTTCCACACCATTTTATGCTACAAGAAGCTATTGCACCAAGGATATGTTATAAGTAGTAAGCGAGCGCAGAGATATTCACGGGTCACTGATCTGGTCGTTACTGGCCGAACGTAAGAGGGCGTGGATTTATATAAGATCTATTTGCCTAATGTGTTACGTGAAAGCGTTCGCCCTATATTAGGCGTCTATTGGGTATCAGGTCGATGGTAACGGAAGACGACCTGGGGTGGGGCCCAATTCAGCTAATTAATCGCTTCACTATGACAATGGTATCGTCGCAGAATCGTGACGACCTAACATTAAAGAAACTCCAGATTGCACGTGGAGGTTGAATGGTTTCAATCTTGCCATGTTTGACTTGCCCTCCATCTGCAGTTTATTTCATCTACGGTAGAATATACCCAATCGTGTCATTCTGTCAAGGCACTTATCAGGGAGAGGTCTGGGTCCAGCAGTGGACCAATATAGGCTGTGGGGGTGAAGGTGGTGGTGGTGTCTTTCTCTGACGATACCATTGTCACAGTGAAGCGACTAGTCAAGCAGAGTATGTGGGTCCTGGTTAAATGTACGCTAATTTAGTATGTCGTTAGTTTAAATAAATAGGTATAATACCCACCAGGCTGACTTTCTAGTCGGGACTGTGCCTAAATACTATCTGTAATCCAAGTCCTAAAATAACAAGACCCTCAATTTGCAGCTCTGAATATGGCCGCACTATACGAACAGGGAGCTAACCTGTGTTAATTAATCCAACTTGTAAATTCAGGCCTAAGTAATTATAAAAGATCCTAAGATTTGTTAGTTTTTAAGGTTCCTATGACGTCACGTCTTAAACGTCACGTGTGGCCTACGTGTGCGTTGTTACTAGTTCTACTTTGTATTTCATCATCATCATCTCTGCAGTAATCTATGGTTGTTGGTGGTACCAATATACCTCTATGGATAGAAGCAGGAAGCACAAGGATTGTCCATGGCTAGTGCATGGTAAGTTCAATTTCTGTTGGCAGAAATTGTAAAAGCTTGAGAAGACTCAATAAATCAAATTATAAAAGAACATCTTTTATGTGAAATACTACAATCTCAGCTAAAAAACGTCCACTGCTGGACATAGGCCTTCTCAAAGATCTCCATAATGATCGATTTTGCTCTGATTTTTTATGTTGTAATTCAACGAAGGACTGACGAAATTGTAGCGGTCGCAGGGAGTCGATGGATGGAGGGGGCTCAGGACAGCTATTTTCGTAGCGTCGTGTGAGGGAGGCCTATGTCCAGCAGTGGACATGTTTGTACTAGTATAAAGATGATGATGAATTCCAGGAAGTTATTGATTAGTCTTGGATTAGTCGGACATTTTGGGTACCTACCTAGTGGATATTTTTGGTACTAGGACGCGTTGTAGGAATTCACATTACTAAATGGAACTTTTGACACTGGACGTTTTAGGGCACTGGACCTAGTGGGAGTAGGAACTAGCTCTCCCAGAAACTGAGATCTCTACAAGATTCAACTCTGGAATTGCCCATCTTGAGCATGACAACTGATGTCATGCTCCCACGACATGTGTTTAAAAAACACTACACAGTGGAACTTCCTTCCAGAGAATACTGGCTAAACAGCCAGGTACTCTGCAAGGACGGGTGCCTAAACTGGTACACGGATGATTCCAAAATGGGACTGGATGTAGGCTGTGGAGTAAATGAAGAGTGACCCAGGTTTGGCAAAAGCACAAACCTAGGTAATTACGCCTCTATCTTCCAAGCAGAAGTATTCGCAATTTTAGAATGTGCCGATATAAATCTGATCGCATCTCCAATCAAACGATATTTATCAACTCTGACAGCCAGGTGGCTCTCCTAGCACTGGACTCGAAGGTCACACATCTAGGTTAGTCGAGGACTGTCTGTCACGCCTAAACGCGCTCGGCTCGATCAACAGAGTCATCCCAAGATGGGTACCGGGACACAGCAATGAGTGTGTCGACAAACTCGCGCGTTCCGAGGCCAAGGGGACTCAGCTGGGCCCCGAGCCGTTCTGTAGTATATTTAAAAGCCTGGCTAACAGAACCCGGTTGGATTCCTACTTCGAGGAATCTTCCAAGCTTTGGAAGAATTTATCGGGAATGAGTCACTCAAAAACATTAATAAAAGTCTTCGATAAACGGTACATCAACCGAATCCTAGCGCTAAGCAACCTTCGCATCATGACAAGAGCCCTAACTGGACACTGTCGCCATGAAGCACATGTTCAAACTGAGTCTATGCGACACACAATCCTGCAGATTCTGCGAAAAGTAGTGCTCTTTCCCCACGCTGGGCATGCGGGTTGGGAACCGCAGTTCGGTGGTGTAATTGTTCTGCAGGAGGCGCTGCTGCCCACCCCCGGTGGATATCCCTTAGTCGCCTCTTACGTCACCCGCGGGAAGAGTTAGGGTGGTGTGAATTCTAAGCCAGCACCACACAGCCAGTGGCGATCACAATAAGCCTATCATGGCCGTAGTGACACAAAAGCCACCTTAAGCAAAAAGAAAAAAAATAGTGGCTTCTTGTTGTCGGAGGCAGGTTCAGCTGTCATACAGGCATATGTGTACGGAGGACACATTTAAGAGACTACGTCTTTGTCAGCCAGGACGAACTTTAAACTCGTGCTTGAAGTTTAAAGAAAACGTTCTTGTTAGCTCTCATGTAGTAAAATAAGATCTAAAGCGATTCACCATAAAAGGGACACTCCTATCCCTCCGTAATAAGACGGTTGAGCAAACACATAAACAGAGGAATTATTTTCAAGCAATTTCTTTCTTATAAGGGATATTGCTTTTCCTTTATTAACGTGGAGGACCTACACAACGATTCTACTAGGTATATAGTAGGACAAAAGCTGCTTTTCGGCTGTCAGCTTTAAAATGCTGAAAAACGGCTTATTTATCAGCACCCTTACGTCCGGTGCTGAACGTTCAGCATCTTTGTTTGGGGAGGCCAAACAAAGATGCTTTGCTATAGTTACCATGCATGGCATACGGATTGGTGATCGCAGTGGAGGTGTTAATAATACACCTGCGGAAGCTGCTGCCCTTCATCAGGCAGGTTCTCATAATCGGCTCTTACGACATCCACTGACTGAGTTGAAGGGGTCGATTTTTTCGCCGCGATCGCCACTGATCGCAACTTTACCACCCTCGGACGCGGTAAAAATTGCGCTGCCGATCGAAATGTACTCTAAAGTGTAGGGACTCTGTACTTCTATTAATAAATATCTTTGAATGGAAACCGCACCAAAAACAAAGGCTCTTTATATGCCTCTATAATTATCATAATCATTATGAGCCACATACCTACAGACTGCTGGACACAAGTCTCCTCAAGCGCCGCTGTCACAAATGGCAATCACTGACCACACTCAAACATCGATATATTGTGTATGTCCATAATTCTAAAGCGCATATGCGTAGGTTGAAGAAATGTTATCGCATTATAAATTCAAATGAGAGAACATTGTCGATATCCGAAGGGATAGCGTCGACGCCGAGGCGGGGCTTTCCTACGAAACATGCAATGTAGTGAGTGTACATGTATTTTGTATTTGTATTTTCTTTATTAATAAAAAATTATTCTATTCTTATATCTATGACACTTTAAACCATATAATTATTTTAGGTTTGTCTAGTGTCGGCAGTTACAGCGTGTGTCATACATTTGGCATTGAGTTCTATATAAACAATAATTATAATAAACATACTAAGTCTAAGTACCTACATAACGTTGTTAGCGATTGGAACACATGGATGGGGTAATGTTCAATCAACTGCAAGTTGATGTTCAAGCCCGTGTCTATCCAGTGCTTGGCCTACTCTAATTTCTGCCACTCACAACGGTCTTGGGTCTGATCGTATTCTTAAGGCCTATTTTATTCTCCAATGTACGCAATCGATTGTTTTCGGTTCACAATTTCCTGATAATACAAAAAAGCCTGAATACTCTAGTAACGAACGAAGCATACAACGTACAAAACCATAAGTATACATACAACTACAAGTACTGACATTCATTTTAGCTCACTTAAACAGGGTGTTAGTTAAATTAGTGCACAATACTAAAGGAAGTCAGATGAACTGCTAAAACAGATTAATATTCAGTGAACAAACCGTCTTTTATTATTTTTATATTTATTGCATACCAGAAAATATTCTATCTCACTTCTTTATTGTTTTTTTTCTTGTGTTCTGTCAACTTATGTTGTTAATGTCGTGGTCAATTTTACGCTGAATGCACTCAAACACGCCAATCAGACGTTCAAGCTATAGATCTACCGTTTATTATCGTTCTTTGAACCGCTCCGTCATTGGTAGCTGTACTTACTTACCGGCACCAATAAACGGATATTTGTAATAAAATAAAAATTGGAAAAAAGGAATTGGTTTCTTCATTGAATATCCGTGTTAGCAGGTGAAAGGTGAATAACCTTCTTCAGTAATTGTGCACTAATTTGAATAACTCCCTATATATTAGCCATTAGAGCTTTCAGGCAAACTTCAAAGTTTTCGCTGTATCTCAGTAATGGAGCATCATTTAGCACGTGAGAGCTTGTCGATATTGAGAAATACAAGGCGATCACACTCCAAACGTAGGTACGTTTGGGTCACGTTATTGTATCGATACACCCTGTATAATCAAGTTAATATGACACCCTGTAACAATATTGGTTGCGGGGCCTTTTTTTATTTTTGCATCGTGTTTTGTTTTTCGAGTTTTTCTATTCTATGTGGTTGGCGGACACTCTTTATTACCTCCTAGCATCAAAACGACTAAAGCGAACTTGATAAATGAGGTATCAAAATACTCGTCTAAAACCCTTTATAGTTATTAGCAACATTTTTGTTGGAAACGTTCTCTCATTTGGCAAAAAAGCGTAAAAAACGAGGACCCAATCGGGTTTTTTACAGTATTCAATTAATCACTTGTTTGTCAATGACTATTGTCAGCTTTTATGATTTTGAAGACACAGACAAACCTAAGCGGTACATTTTTAAAAGCTAAATTTTTAATAGCGCGATTGTTTTGTTTTTTCATATAAATTATCCACGCTGACGTCACAAATCTAGGCCGGTATATGAAAAACAAAGGGGATCGCGGCAGCTCATAAAAAAATATTATGCCTACTACATGACTCTAATTCCGGAGCAAAAGAAAATAGGTAACGAAGATTTAAATAAACTTAACGTACTCCAGCTGTAATATAAGGTCCAACCTACTTATACTCCAGAGTCGTCCCAATTTCACCAGCTCATTAGCCATGCAGCAGGATCCCGCGCAAATTCGGCGCAATTAGCGAGTATACGGAACCCAAGAACAGGAGTCTGCCTCACTTTGTTCAAATTATCTGACGTTTAATGCGAACATCTGGCCCCCGTTCCGGATCGTTATCACTCCAATCGAGGAAATAGGGATGGGACGCGGTCGATGGAATCTATAAATGGTTTTAGTCTGAATAATTATATGTAAGTGTTTAAGACACTACTAACCATAAACCTGTAACCTCTTTGACAATAAACGATATTTATCTATCAAAGTCAAAGTAAAAAATAACTCTTTATTTCCATAAATACAATAAATGTACACATAGAAAAGGTCAAATTCTTAATAATTAAACACAGACACGGAAATAAAGTGATATTTTTGATTTCAGTCGCTTCGGTATGTAGACTAAAGTAAAGAAGCGACGAAGAAACCTTTAGCCTGTTAGTTAGTTGTTATTTTTCGAGTTGGAGCAAATCCCGATATCTATCTATCTATTGCTTAGGGGTTTTCTAAAAAATCAGAGATAGCAAATGTTTGTCTTCCAGTAATGGATAAGGGTATACGTAGTACTCACGCGAGAGCTAAAGCTTCCTGCAGTAAGTCAGCGGCTCGATTGGAGCGAGATTTCATTTCATTTCATTTATTCTCAAACAATTTACATTGTGTCGGAAATTACACATCGATAGGTACACAGATACAAAATAGAGAATTATAGTACAGCTACAATATTAAAAAAAAATTATACATAGGTAGACAAAGAGCAAAAAAAAACAAACAAACAAAAATAGTGCTTAATCAAAATATTACTCAAATGTCCAAACAATTAATAATCAAGAATGTCAGATTTCAGGTCAAAAATATTCATAAAATGATGTCAACTATGTTACCTAAATGTAAATTATTATCATTACAGATTCTCAGACTTATGTTTGTCAGCGCAGAACTCCTCCAAAGAATAGTAGCACTTCTTCAACAAGAATTCTTTTAGTTTATTTTTTAATTTATCTGCATTATATACACTTTTATAAGGGGGAGAGGGGATGGGTGTGGAATTCATCATCATCATCATCAGCCCATATACGTCCACTGTTGAACATAGGCCTCCCCCACACGACGCCACAAATGGCGGTCCTGAGCCGCATACACCCATCGACTCCCTGCGACCGCTTACAATGTCGTCGGTCTAAATATAATATAATGTGTTAACTACTCGCGTAAGTTTAAAAAACTTTAACAAAGTTGAAATTATCAACTTGTTCGCGTCACCTTACTGTGATATTACAATCGACATCGACAACCTGCCCCCATCGCTTAAATTCACTTCATCATCGTTCGAGTTTTACATACGTGTTTATTGTAGCGTTATCGATGTATCGATGACAGCACAGCTCTACAGGAATTATCGTAGTCGTTGTCATCTTCAGTTACTGATATTTACTTTGTTATTATTGTTTGTATTGATTTTCAGGATCTTTTGATGTTTCCATCAAATCGTTTTGTAATTAAAAATGTAAGGAGTGGAAACTTCGCGTTGGTTCCGTTAAACTAAACTAAACTAAGCATAAACTATCGCCAAAGTCAAGATACTATGTTATGTTTGTAAGCATTGCCCCATACTTAATCTAAACATTTATTTTTACGATTTTTTGACAGAGTTTGCAATAACTACCTACTTGTCGATTTCAGCTCATTTTTACAAAGCATAATGCTTACCATTAGGTATTTCTCAAACTGGACGCTAAGAAAAAATTGATTTTGTATTTTTGTATCTTAAGTTGTTTATAAATATTGTACCTTGGGAATGGCTACAGTATGGTTCCAATATGATTTTTTGGTCGCAAATATGATTTTTTCTTGGCGTTCTATGAAGGTAATCTGTATTTTATAGTACTAATGTCTTTGTGAGCGACTCATGGAACGAGTCATATTGAGTTCACGGCGGTCCCGCGCGTGGGCTACCTACATACATACCTAGATGTACCAGGGGCATTTTTTCTTTCCGTGGTCCACCTCAAGATAACTGGGTGTTCCAGGGGATAAATTATTTCCATGGTCTACCTTAGTTCACCTGGCTGTAAGTACCAGGGGCATTTTTTCTTTCCGTGGTCCACCTCAAGATAACTGGGTGTTCCAGGGGATAAATTATTTCCATGGTCTACCTTAGTTCACCTGGCTGTAAGTACCAGGGGCATTTTTTCTTTCCGTGGTCCACCTCAAGATAACTGGGTGTTCCAGGGGATAAATTATTTCCATGGTCTACCTTAGTTCACCTGGCTGTAAGTACCAGGGGCATTTTTTCTTTCCGTGGTCCACCTCAAGATAACTGGGTGTTCCAGGGGATAAATTATTTCCATGGTCTACCTTAGTTCACCTGGCTGTAAGTACCAGGGGCATTTTTTTCTTTCCGTGGTATATTTTGGACATACAAACTTTTTACATTACCTACCTACTTTTACACAAACTTTTTATATTTTTTTTCACACGTCATGGTGAATCATACTTTTTTTTTTGTTTTCTCTATCGTATTTCGCCTATGTAATTTCGTATTTATAAACATAACAACAGAAAATGAATTGCGAGTATCCAATGAATGTTACATTCATTAAAAGAAAAGAAGGTTTCGTCCTCCAGGTTTCCAATTTTACAGAGTAAAAGATTTTAAAAATGGCTCAAGTTTGTGGCGATGTTCCACTTATAAAAAAGATAATTGCAGAGGAAACAATTATTTCTTTTTAATTCACGCCACCTTATTATAATTATATAAGAAGAAGAAGAAGAGGTAAGACTTTATTGATTATAATTTGTTACGAAAAGTAGGCTCAGTGATGTGATAACGCAAAATTGCGCGTGTCTAGCAGCTATTTGCTTAACGACGCATTAATAAACGACTTAAAACCAAACCTTTTGCCGACTAAGTCTTTTATGGCAGCACAAACAAAATTACAGGTCATCGAACCAGGTTTAATAGACCTACTATTGATGATTATGGGGACAGAGATAGAAAAGTTATTCACCGAAATGACTATTTCACAGGCTGGTAATGACAATGCCAACATATCGACCCAATAATTAGATTTTTGTAGTTGTGACGCTCGACAAAATTTCTTGCGAGATACGTTTACGAAGATGTACTTTATTCCATCAAAATATTTGAATAAATGCATTTTATGCATTAAGCGGCTATGAATACTAATTTTCCGGTAGGGTCTATACAGTTCCAAATGTGTCAACTTTTAATTGTAGTTACAATAAATAAATATTGCTAGACAATTCAAGCGCATAATCTAGTCCCAAACTAGCACAGCTAGTGTTGGGTCCCTTCTAGATAAGAATAACATCTTATCATATTCTTCAGTTATATGTACATGGTAACCATGTATAACTAAACACACCAACATAGAAACATTTTTTTATTATGTAAGTTTCAGTTATTTATTATGTTCACAAATAACGCGGTGAAACTATAAATAACAAAGATTTAAAATATTCATTATAAAGTCTCAGATACAGCTGGATATAAAATTGCGAGATAAAAGCTAACACAGTGGGAAGCAAGTTATTCTGTTAAGATACTTTTTGTTGAATTTATTGTCTATCTTTGCGCTTTGATCCGCAATCTGCTAATGGGTTCAAAGATTGTAATACGGTTTGCTTGTGGCGTGTTGTTGGATCAGTCTAAAATATTGCATTGATAATTTTAATAGTATTAAGAATGGGAGCCTGTAATTTAAATCTCGCCAGACTATTCAAACTTTTTTTTTTATCGTGATAAGACCGTTGTTTGACCACAATCTAACCACAATCCTGAGGGTAAGTGAAGGTGTGGCCGTGGCTATGTATCACGAAGGTCTAGAGACACCTATTCACTCATGTCTTCAACCCAAGTTGTAGTGTAGTGCCGTAGTAGAGTGTAGTAGAGAAACAGAAGATACATGAATTGAGGATACTTCCATGTTTTGATAGGTACCTATCTAGATTTTATCAAAAACGGATAAAAATCTCTAGCTCCCTTTGACCGTCGAAAACACACTTCACCAAAACATTTATTTCCCAGAAGTACCCGTGAAAACGTGACACGTGTTAGGAAATTTTCACATTCACCTACTTTAATACAAAAATACGAGCGTATCCACGTGCAGAAATTTAAGGGAGAAATTTCAAAATATTCAACCGCTTGTCTAATGCTCACGTTACTCAGTTCACGTTGAAAACATTTCGTAAATTGATGTTTCTTAGATGTTCAGGACAGAGAGCTAAGACCCCCTGTTCTTCAATAGAAACGACTTTAATGAACAGTATAAAGTATAACATTTTACATGTTCCATGTGATATTTGCCTTTTTTTAATGAGTGGAAAAGTTGAAGTCAAAGTAAATCTAGCTGAATATAGCTTTAAACTAAGCTGAGCTTAATGCAGGTTAAGTGATACCATTTATTACATTTACATCTTATTATAATAGACGAATGAAATTAAATGAATCGAAGTCGAGTTCCATTAACTTCGCAATTTAAAAGAGATCAATATCATCCAGTATTCATCAATAGGGCCATGCGAAAATACAGCGAAGCATTAGACGCAAAGCTACTCTGGAAAGATTACGTCAAGAAGAAAAAAGAGGAGCAAGACATCCGCTACAAAAAGATGTAGTGGCTGATTAGAAGAAATTCTACTTTAGCAGTACACATACACAATAAACTCCTATTATATAAATAATTCCTCATGCCATTCTGGATCTATGGAATACAGCTCTAGGGTTGTACAAAAAAGACAAATGTAGGAATCATACAACGAACAGAGGCTTCATCATCATGGCAATACAGCTCCTCGATAACACGGGATAGTGCAATGAGAAGGCTCAAAACAACAAAACCCTTTGAGTTATTGTAGTGATAATTATAGTGTACATATGTGCATAAGAACATATGAACAACATGTCTTCACCTTAAGTATAGAGACAATAAGAAAAGTGCCAAAAGGTCTTAAGTCTTAGTAATATGTTGTTATAAAAATATGTTAAAACTAAATTACCCATTAGCCAAGCAACCACGTGGCCTTATGGGAGATAATGGTAAAATATCTGACGGTATGACTTTGATTCCCCTGGAGATATGTCGGCCTTTAGTTTGGGATACCATGTGTGTAGATACCCTAGCGCCTTCACATCTTGCAGGGACATCGGTAAGGGCCGGCTCCGCAGCAACATCAGCGGAGTCCCTCAAACGGCGAAAATACGCTAGTCTTGACCGAGGTTACCTATTTGAGCCGTTTGGGATTGAAACCCTTGGGGTCCTGGGCACACGCCATTTATAAAGATCTTACCAAACTTCTCATAGAGTCTACAGGTGATCGAAATGCTGGCTTCTATTTCGGTCAAAGAATTAGCATTACTATTCAACGTGGCTATGCTGCCGGCATCTTTGGCACACTCCCTTCTGGAGACGGCGAAGATATGAGTTTAAATACTAGTTGTTATTGTTTTATTCTGTTATTAGCCAATTCTATGGCAAAATTATTTTTAAGTGTAAAGTATATAACATTAATTCAAAAAGTGAATACTAGACAATAAAAATAAAATAAAAATACGTCTTATTGCGAGGCTACTCAGACAAAGATAATATTAAAATCATTGCCCAGCGACTTTCGTTGATGACTTAACTAATTGTTCCTATGGTCGCAGCTAAGTCAATCAATGGTAGATGGTCTATAAAAAGCATAATAATTGTCCATTTTTAATCCTGATAGGTATTGTAGTAGTTGACTGGTGAAGAGTAGTACCCAATCAATTTAAAGATCCTCTATGGAGAGCTTTAAAAATGTCCTAACTCTGTGTAAAAACTGCTCGAACTTCCAAGCCTTGGAAAAATCTCCGAAGCAACATTTATTCGGTATTAAGTGTGAAACTTTTCTTTTAAACTTTTTGCGTGACTTCAATAAAACGTTTGAAAATGTCTATGTTGATTTTGAAATGAGTTTTAGGAATTCGTAGGAGTTCAAGTTTTGCTTTTTATTCCACCTTTGTGTAGGAGGTACTTGCTCACTTTAAAAGTTTTACTCCATAATTGGATTGAAACAAGATCGAGTGCGAGTGTGAATAGTCACATTCGAACTTGACAGATCTTGTTTTATACGACCCGTCGTATAAAACAAGATCCGTCAAGTATTTTTTCGACTTTTTTATAATATTTCAAAAAGTATGAAGCCTACAGAAATTTCAAAATCTGTTTTGAGATGCAAAAACCGATACCTTTCATTTGATACCCCACTTGACATTGTAGGTCTCTTTTAAAATTTCGACATCACAATTTGTTCTGAAAATTTTCGTTTTCATTTATTTTAATTTTTTTTCTCCCAATTTGTACAAGCGCACGAAACGTATTATTATTTCACGTTATTTGCTGCTGTAGTTAAGGTACCAGAGACGGAAAAAAGGACTGGAAAAGCGAGACCATAAGGGTTTCGTAACCGATCTCCGATCTTCGAAACCCTAAAAACTGTAAACCGACTTTGAATCCCTTAATTTTACACTGTTTTTAAGTTTTGCGGGACAAATACTAATCCCTTGGCCTTTTTTTATGAGACCTGTTTGGATCCAACAATACCGAAATCATTTTCAAAATTGGTCCTTAATTGACGGAGAAATGTCGATTGCTCCACTTAACATACAAAAATAAAAAAGCCATACGTACAGCCGAACATACGAGTAGAACCTACTTCTTTTTTCGGAGACAAATAAAAATATTTTGCTTTGAAGTACGTTAATATTAAAATTATAATTTTACGATGAAATGGTTTCTGCCAGCGACTTTATTATATTATATTACTGAGAAAAAGGCTGTGCGAAAATTTATATTGATTCGCTTAATAGCTTGAAGGATTAACAAACATTATCTTTATAATACTCACATAATTGTGTCTTATATTAATAACCTATTTATGATGGTGGGGGTAGGTGGTAGGTAATAAACAATATCAATACCCCATCACTAGCAACAACGTCATTCCATCTCCATCTCCACAGCCTATATTGGTCCACTGTTGGACCCATGCCTCCCCCTGATAAGCGCCTTGTTGGCTTTTATCTCACGGGGGGTAATGCCCATAATCCACACGCTGGGCAGGCGGATTGGAGATCGCTGTTCGGTGGTAGAATTGTTCTGCAGGTGGCGCTGCTGCCCACCCCCAGAGGATATCCCTTAGTCGCCTGTTACGACACCCGCGGGATGAGTTGGGGTGATGCAAATTCTAATCCGGCACCACACAGCAAGCAACGTCATTGCGGGTGCTCAAAGTGGGAATAGAATAGGTGTTATTCTAGCACCTATTCTATTCCCACTTTGAGACCCGCGAGATTTAGATCTATGGTGCTCAAAATGGGAATACCTCATTCCTTCACCTCTCGCAATGATTCTACCTACACTGATTAATAGATCGTATATTGTGATAGCGTGTAACGATCCGTGAAAGTAATATAACGTTATACGTAACGGCGTTAATTAATCTAAAGTCAGCCATTTCGGAGGCTTAGCCGATTCGTTTGATGTTGGATGTTGTTTGTTGAATCACTGATAATTAATAAAGTTAGGTCTTTTCATGTGGTAGGTACTCGTGATTATTTAGTTAATTGGTTTTAGGTAAATTAGTTCCTACTTATTAAAATGTGATTTTATTACAAAAATAAATTAATTGAACACTTTTAAACCTAATTGCTTTTGCTTTTTGTCAGCCAAAAATATTAAACGAAATAATATGTTAGGTAGGCATGCACAGGAAGCTGCAGTGATAGGTGCCCCTCCCCCCTTATGGGTTACAAGTCTTGTAAATAAAACAGGTTTTGTTTTGTTCTCATTATTGTAAGTTGTTTTTAGAGTTTCGAAGATCGGAGATCGGTTTCGAAACCCTTATGGCATCGCTTTTTCTGTACTTTTTTCCGTCTTTAATATCTCAGCAACTACTGCAGCTAATAACGTGAAATTTAAAATAATAATACATTTCATGCGCTTATACAGATTAAAAGAAAAAAAGATAATAATAAAAAAAAAATCAGTACAAATTGTGATGTCGAAATTTTAAAAGAGACCTACAATGTCAAGTCGGGTATCAAATCAAAGGTATCAATTTGTACATTTCAAAACAGTTTTTGAAATTTCGGTAGGTTTTATACTTTTTGAAATATTTGGAAAAAAGATGAAAAAATACCTATTCCCCCCCTATCTCCGAAGTCTGCAGAGCGATCCATCTGAAATGTATGTAGCGTTTGTAGATATGGATCTATATTTTACAGGAAAATATAGAGAAGTCTGTAAGTAGACCACTTTTTGAAAAATGGTCAAAAAGAGGGAGGATAATTTCCAAAAGGGGGGCTACCTCACCAAATGGGGTATTAAATGAAAGGTATCAGTTTGTATGTATCAAAACAGTTATCGAAATTTCTGTAAGTTCTCAGAAAACTCGAATATTTTACTATTACCTACTCCGAAGTTTGCAAACCGATACATCTGAAATGTAGGCACCTTTAATGTTTTGGTATTCATCAAATAGCAAAGTCTCTAACCAGTACCTATAGTACATATTGGTATACTTGACAACCGTTCGAAACCCTCGGCGCGCGAGTCACACTCGCACTTGACGGATCTTGTTTAAGGAGCAGCTTGCTATTTTCTTTTTAGCTGTTAGGATCAAGTCAATTACGAGTCTTCCTAGCTAGCTAGGATATGCTTAGGTACTTGGCGAATCTAGCCATATTTTGTTTGCGGCTTCGTTCACGTGGTAACAAAGACGAAGATAAGAGATAGCTTCTAAGCAATAAGGTCGTCCATTGTACTTGTCACCTAAACAGTTATGCATTTTATTTATAACTAGCTGCAGCCCGCGGCTTCGCACGCTTTTTTCCGGAATAAAAGGTAGCCTATGTCCGGCCCCGGGATACCATCTACCTCGCTGCCAAATTTCACCGAGATCCGTTTAGCCGTTCTTGAGTTATAAATAGTGTAACTAACACGACTTTCTTTTAAATATATAGATTTGTCAAATATACGTCACAATAATTGTTTTCATATAACATAAGACCCTAGGTCCGTGGGGTACCGAGGCTCTCCGGGTTTTTAAAGAGTTATCTGTTATGTAAGCTGTATGACCTGGCGGGTATCTGGCGCAGCGCATCAGCATTGCCGTACAGCGGGGCAATGCAGCCAGCGTCTTTAGAACGCTTCCGACTGGTATTGATATGGATCAGTTGAGCTACCTGTAGATTGTTTGCAACAGTCTGCAGTTAGCTTAATTGTTTCAATTGTAAATACTAGTTCTAATTTTATTTTATATTAAATTGTAAATTGTAACAAAATAATAATAATAAAATTAATGCAACGTGCATTCATTCAAATAAGATTTTAAAAATCTTATAATGGCTCTTTGTAATGTTATTTTTCTGGTGTACTCGTACAAGAAAGCATTTTTGTATTGTACCTCTATAAAACAAAGCCAGGGATATTGTGGGTTCATGGTGGTTACCATTTAGTGAAATCATGTCTTAAATCACACCAGTAGCTCATTAGACTACGATTATCCGTTACAAATGAGCTTGTAAATAAGTTCTCTTCATAACTGTCAGGAGTAAGGTGTCCTCAGGAGACCCCAACATACACCATACACCCGTTTTGCCTTGCAAGCAAACCTTTCACAACCTCACAAACCCCTCACACATACTCTACATTCACACACTCGCACAATTAAACATGCACTTACATATATAAGCTATAATGTAAGCTGTTTGTCGCTCTCATGCCCTTTAATATACATAATAGTTATTCTTTTTATTTAAAAAAAAAAAAACTATTATAGTTGTTTTTTTTATTTTTTTTTGGTTTTTATGTGTTTTCGTATAAGTTATTAACACATAATGTCACATTAAGGCTAAATTTATTGTACTTAAGAATAACATCTAATTTAACGAACCCTGTGGAGGGACACTGGTGACTAGTAACACAGGTGTTAAACCTATCACTGGCACCAGTCTCTCACAAACAGGTCTCTGTACGTATACTCTACACCTAACCTTAGCAATTAAACTGTAAAAACCTATTGTGAAGAGAAAATAAATGAATTTATTATTATTTAGTTCATTTATTTTAAATCTCGTTTTAAAATATTTTTTTTGCTATAGAAAATAAAATATTATAAAACTATTCTACACTAAAAAATATATCAAAACGGTGAATCACCGGCCGCGAAGCTAGCCTCAAGCGGCCGGTGACTAGGGCTGCAGAGAGAGGAACTTCCTGACGATGCGCGCCGAGTCTAGGAGTACCGCCTTTTAAATTATTATTATTATTATTATTGTAACTTTAGTATCGATCAAATCCACAAAGCGCACAAAAGCATGTCGTCGAGACGATGTGACCTACGACGAGTTATTGTAACGAAGCTATCACCGGCCCAAGGAGTGATTGAGACGTGGGTCTGTACCTACTTCTGTAGCTGTTAATAGATGTTAATTTAAGGCGCTACCCCGGCCCAGAATAGCGCCGCCACACACACAGACAGACAGAGACAGAGATGCGAAAACAGAGTATGGTGGCCAAAAAGAGCAACTTCGCATCTTTGCATGAACTATACAAAATAAAACTATTACAGAGGCATTAAAAAAAAGCTTATGGTAGGTATCACAAACAGCCCAATGGATTTTAGAAATTTCTTTTGTTTAACGTAATAATAAGATAAACTAGGTGGCGGCCTATTCTGGGTTGGGGTAGCGCCTTAAATTAACATCTATTAACAGCTACAGAAGTAGGTACAGACAGACCCACGTCTCAATCACAAACTACCCAATGGTTATTAGAAAATTCCTTTGTTTATCGTAATAAAAAGTTAAACTAGGTGGGGGCGCTATTCTGGGTCGAGGTAGCGCCATAACTGGCAATAGTATTCACAATACAACACAACTGGCAATATTCCAACGGAGGTGGGCATCAGCGCCCCCTGCAGAACAATTCTACCACCGAACTGCAATACCCAACCCGCATGCCCAGCGTGGGGATTATGGGCTTTACCCTCATGAGATAAAAGCCAATAAGGCGCTTATCAGGGGGAGGCCTGGGTCCAGCTGTGGACCAATTTAAGCTGTCGAGGTAGATTATTCACAATAAAAAAAAAACAAATTAGAACTACCTGCCTATTTACAATTAAACTGTTCAGCTAACTGAAGACTGTTGCAAATAATCTAGAGGTAGCTCAACTGATATAAAATTATCAATACTAATCGGAAGCACCCTAAGACGCTGGCTGCATTGCCCATGCCTATGACCAGCGGCATAACCTGCTTATATTCTTAATAGAATATACTTAGATTATGTACCTAAATATATTCTTAATAGAATATACTTAGATTATGTACCTAAATATATTCTTAATAGAATATACTTAGATATGTACCTAAGTATATTCTTAATAGAATATACTTAGGTATGTACCTAAATATATTCTTAATAGAATATACTTAGGTATGTACCTAAGTATATTCTTAATAGAATATACTTAGATATGTACCTAAGTATATTCTTAATAGAATATACTTAGGTATGTACCTAAATATATTCTTAATATAATATACTTAGATATGTACCTAAGTATATTCTTAATAGAATATACTTAGGTATGTACCTAAGTATATTCTTAATAGAATATACTTAGATATGTACCTAAGTATATTCTTAATAGAATATACTTAGGTATGTACCTAAGTATATTCTTAATAGAATATACTTAGGTATGTACCTAAATATATTCTTAACAGAATATACTTAGATATGTACCTAAGTATATTCTTAATAGAATATACTTAGGTATGTACCTAAGTATATTCTTAATAGAATATACTTAGATATGTACCTAAGTATATTCTTAATAGAATATACTTAGGTATGTACCTAAATATATTCTTAATAGAATATACTTAGGTATGTACCTAAGTATATTCTTCATTCGCGCAGAACTGAATAAAGAAATCTCCTCCTTTTTTCGATGTCGGTTAAAAGAAAGAAATATTCGTGTCTTGTTTGACTTGCGAAATGTTGTTTTTCTCTTCCCAGTTCCCAAACGGTGGGACCACATCAAAGATGACAGATGGCTGCCTCCGGGGCCACGACGTTTGTTTAGTAGCGGGCAATCGATGTGACATGCTTCGGAACAGAGGGCAACTTTATGTATTAGGATTTATGCCGACTAGGGTAGGGAACTGAATCTGAGTCCAAGGGTAGGTTTAATGTAATATAATTTATTTCACGTGAATAATGCTGGACAATCCACACAGCATCATTTGGTCCCAAAGTAAGCAGAGCTTATGTTATGAGTGCTAGATTACTGATAAATTTCTGTTAAATCACCACGTAAATAAATAAATAAATAATCTACGTAGAAAAAATCCAGAACTTAAAAAATCTGCAGATCGTACAAACGATTGTCCAGAAGCGGGAAACGGAAGGCTGCTCAGAAGAGATCGCTACTAAGCGATAAGTCCGCCCATTGTACGTAGGTCTTATGTCTCTTTGTAATGTATTTTTGGTGTACAGAGCTATCTATTGTAAAATCACCGGTTACTTAAAACATACCTTATTAATCACGTAGTTTAAGTACCTCTAGTATCAGTCACTGACAAATGTTATTGTCTTTCTTAAACGTGAGTTTAAGAAAAACAATAACATTTGTTAACAAAACAGGGAACACGGACTCCTTATCCATCCCTTTATTGTAACCCTTGACATCCGTTAAGGTATAATTTCTCTCCTTGCCCGTTTAACGTCAGATACATATTGAGACCCAAGATATACGGAACCAATTACGAGTCGCGTAAATTGGCATTCACCCCCTTTCACCCCTTTTATCCCCCGTTCCACCCATTTCGGAAGATAAAGGGGTGATTTGAGAAGTTTATAAAGGTATCTTTAACAGAAAGAAAGTAATGTATGGAGTCGTTAACATGAAGAGAAATTCTAGAATTTAAGATTTCTTTTTGGTTTGCCGGATATATGGCACTGGCTTGGACCCTTTTTAAATTTAAAACCTCTTTATCTCATCTGAGGGATCTATTTTTTGGAAAAGAATCTTTGTGGGTCTCTTTCTAAATTACTGTGTAGTGCCAGCTTAGAATTTGCACCACCCTAACTCTTCCCGCGGGTGTCGTAAGAGGCGACTAAGGGATATCCATCGAGGGCGGGCAGCAGCACCCCCTGCAGAACAATTCTACCACCGAACTGCGATCCCCAACCCGCATGCCCAGTGTGGGGGTTATGGGTTCTACCCCCCGTGAGATAAAAACCAACAGGGCGCTTATCAGGGTCCAGCAGTGGACCAATATAGGCTGTGGACAACTAAATCGGAGCTTAAAATAGAAAAGAAAAGATACAGCATTAACATCAAAAGATATCCAGGCTTTATCCGTTCAATGGCTTATTTCAGGAAGGCCTATACGGGAACGATAGTCATCTACATAGGTACCAAAAGTCTGTCCACACTCGCGCACTGATCAAGCGCGAACCATGAGTGTGGACCCCATTCGCATATTCGTCGCGGCTTCGTGACACGGTCGCGCCTCGTACCCGTATATTGCCCATTTATTGTCCTGCGACAAAGGGATTAAAAATAAATAAAGAAATAAAATATAATTTATTTCAGAGATCGCAGGTACATAGTTAACATACACATTCCATATATCGAGACACGTTTGAAAACATACACAGAAAAACATTAAAAGACATATTAAAGATTATTTGTCGGGTATTTATTGCTTACCTTTTGTTTTATTTTCCCCTACGTTACGTTTTGCGCTACGTTCGTTGTTGCGAAAGTTTAAAAAGTTTTACATTAAAAGACATTAAACACTAGCAACCAATATGAATTGCAAGTATGGTTTGCAAGGCGTGCGAGTCCACTCTCGCACGCGAGTAATTCGCGTGCGAGAGTGGAGGGCCTTGGCAGTTTTGGCGTGATTCGCACCGCGATCCGCGCCGTGATTTCACGCTTCATTCGCGCGCGAGTGTGGAGAGGTCTTAAGTCCTTCATCCTTCATGGATGTAGGTCATTGATGATGATTTCAGTAAGCAGCAAAGGCCGATTTTAGACAGTTTGTCGACCCCTGTAACGCAGCGCGAGAATGTCCGCCTGCGCCACAAGGGGTTGCGCTCTCGATTCCCGCCTCGTGCCACAAATGTTGGTACGATCTTGAGATATCTGTTCCGGGTGTTATGGGTGTTATCTATGTATAATAAGTATATAGGTATCGATGTAATGGTTTAAGATTTTAATTAACTAAGAAAATTACAATCAATGAATACTACGATGAACTAGTATTTCAGTTATCTAGTAAGTACCCATAACACAAAGAAGTTTTATAGAAAGAGACTGTAACTTTTTGGTCATGGTAAATTAATGCACAAAATTACCTTTTTATATTTAAAGTTATCAATCGAACGTTTGAACGCCAGGCACGATATTTCGAGCGAAAATTCCATCGATGAAGCATTCCATCGGTGCCTTGGCATTCGCTACGGAACTCGCATACTTTCCTATACAGCAATATTTCTCGTTTATCACATGAAATTAAACATTTATTGTTTAGCATTAAGATACATTCAAGCCTAATCTATTCAGAAATGTTAAAATAATAAAATCGCTTTTGTGATTGTAGTTGGTCATAATCAGTAATAATCTAATAATCACCACGCTTCTTTGATTGGTGATTGCAGAGGAGGAGTGTAAAATGTGTCCTATCATTTGAGGGATGAATATTCAGCAGTGGATGTACCTATGTGTGAGGAGGTTTATTGAATCCCGTAACATAACAGTTTCTAAAGTTTTGTCTTGCCAAAATAGGCACTAATAGTCCGGTCAAATTAACCTGAAAATTAAGGGTACATAAATTCGCATAAAGCTGAAAATTGGTATGAACGTTAGGGACACCATAAAAAACAAAACGTGAAAAGTCCCCATCGATACCACGTGTGCAATAAAAATATTTAAGGTCAAAGTTCGAAAATATAGTTTTTTTAGCGAAGTCTAGACCGGACTATAAGTATCACGTAGATATTGATATAAAGGAGAGGTAGGTAGGTATAATAAAATAAAATAAAATAAAATATCACACTCACGAACTCCCAAGCGGGTGTGTGATGTGAATGTCTCAAGTCAAGACGTTAAAGAAATAAAGGAATCCGTCAACACGACGTGGATGTTAAGTAGTAGCTTGGGATAACACGTTTTCTGCCTGCGAAATGTATCCAAATATAACTCGTGAAGTACTTTTTTTTTGGCTTAGAAGTTTCGGACTCTTTAAATCCTGTAGAGTCCACATGAGCTAAGTAGGTATCATTTGTGGCATGAATTAAATCCGAGAGCGATATTGTAAACCAAAAGTCAGGGTAAATTTCGTTACGCCATTATATTCTAAGGCCCATATTATGAAAGCTTGCTCAGTTTTCGATCTATGCTTGAGTAACGCTTTTCTATGGCATAAACTTCACTCAAGCATAGATCTATAACTGAGCAAGCTTTCATAATACGAGCATAAGTAATAGTCAGCTAAAAATAGATAGGTACAGCCAACGACACAAATAGGCATCTCATTCGGCGAAGCTCTGCGACTTGCGCTTAACGGCACCAAGCGCAGTGCCGACGGTCAGCGTGTCCTCTTCATTAGCACACATAATGTCCACTGCTAAACGTGCCTCTCCTAAATAAGGGGGGTGCAAACCATAATCACTACCTACGCTTGACAGGCGGATTCATGATCGCAGTAGAGGTGTTGAACACCTCAGTAAACAGAAGAAACCGGCTGGCTTTCCTCTGGTAAGTTCCCTTTTACGAGATCCCCGGGCTAATTCGGAGGGGCCGATTCTTTCGTCACGACCCCCCAACGGCTGGTTAGGTCAGTGTGTATGTCTAGGAAAAAGCTCACCCTCCAAAACTTTCCCTTAAAAGGTTAAAACTTCAGTAACTTGATTATTTTGATGTGATCAAAACCAGTTGCTATTAATATCGGTGAATAGATTAGGTGAAAGATTTGATCCCAAGTTATTTTTCAAAAACGCTTATCCTATTGAATAAGTAGTTTTTGAAAAAACGCTTTGTATTCACCACGGAGCAGATACAGACGTATACACAGTTAGACGTTGTAAACAGCCAAATATCAGCGAGCTTTTCCTCTATGCCCAAAAAAGCCTTTTGGAAGGTTGCCCATACACAAATTTTGTAGTTGAATGTACTTTTATCGCTGTATGTACAATCTGGGTCCCAAATCCACTTTGGCAATACCGGCTCAACCAATTACGTGCCAAATAACCACACCGCTATATTTTTAACCCGCTCCCGGTCCTAAATGACATTTCGGACCCAAAAGGCCTATTTCATTCACGCTCCATAATTTTGGTACAATTTTGCACTTAATCATTTGACAATGGTCATTGTTGGTCATTAAGATTCAAATTACTAGGAGGTACCTCGTGTTGCATTTAGTAAGTTTGTAATAGTATAATGAGTTGTTGATATGGGAAAATGAACAATATTAATTTTGTCAAGATTGTTACTAATGGGTCACATCGACAACTACTGCTCTGGTTTATTTTACTAATACATAGTCACATTATTACAGCGACAATAAATAAATAAATAAATAATGCTGGACAATCGACACTGTCCACACATCATCATCTATCCCGCTAAGAGCTTGTGTTATGGGTACTAGATAACTTATTTAATTAATACAAATACATAACATAGACCGATATGTTTTATTACACATAGAAAATAATCAGAACACCCGGAACAAAAATTTGCAGATTGTACTAACATTTGTTCCAAGGCGGGAATCGAACGCGCAACCTCCTGCGTCGCAGGCGGACCTTAGCCCGCCGCGCCACATCGGTCGATAAAATAAGCTACCTTCCTACGTTTTATCCACGCACGTGAACAAAACCGCGATAAGAACATTGTTTAATAACGCACTATTAAAAAAAAATGTCTAAGTATAAAGCCTTATATCAAAAATATTATAGCAACATAGCTGCAAGTCGTAAACCTTCGTTATTTTAGTACCTTCAAGATAAATAACTACTTTAGAGCCTGAAGATAGGTCCTCAAAGGAAATGGTAATTATCCCGATTAACAATTCCAACCCTCATTAATACCAAATGCCCTTCGACTGAATCTATATTTGTTACTAAGCTCGCAATTTTTCAAGCTCCTTTTCCGGATTTATCTTTATCATCAATTCTTAAATCTTTATTGCGCACACAAGTTAAATCATACATAAAAGTTAACAAATAATGGTCATGTCTACGAATAAGGACATGTACAAAGGCGGGCTTAAACCTAAAAGAGTTTTCTTACAGCAAACCTATGGATGTAAAGATTTATGAAACGTGTGTGGATAGTTAATGTGTACATACAAGACGGAACAAAATTATACAGAGAATAATACTTATTTTATAAACCCACATACAAAACTAACGTAAACTAAAAGAAAAAAAAGAAAACAACGTCATCATCACCAGCCAACCTAACTCATACGTCTACAGCTGACCGTGCCTCCAAGGGGGCTCACAAAGGGGATATGTCATAATCACCACGCTTAGCAAGTGGATCGATGATCGCAGTAGTTAAAAAAAAACAGAATGAAGGTGCTGCCGTTCCTCTGGTAGATTCCCTTAGTCGACTCTTACGAGATCCACGGGATGAGTTGCAGGGGACGATTATTACGCCGTGACCGCCACGACAGCAACGCCATGGCAAACAGGCTGCGTACATGCCAGCTCGATCAAGCCTCATCCAGTCTCCCGGTGTACCCGACAAACATCCATTGAAACTTTGGCTTAGAAATCTAATATAAGTGCCGAAGATATTTAATTTATTTATTTATTCCACCGTAGGTACATGTTTATTTATTTATTTATGTTGATACACTTGATGGCGTTAAAATCTAATTACACAGAACTCATAAAGATCTTATCAAACTTCTCATAGAGTCGACAGGTGATCGGAATGCTGGCTTCTATTTCGGTCAACGAATTAGCATTGCCATTCAACGTGGCAATGCTGCCAGCATTCTGGGCACACAGCCTTCTGGTGACGGATTGGATTTTTAAGAAATAGATATAAGTGTATATACTAGTTGTAATTGTTGTATTCTGTTATTCTAGTTTTCTGTGCTAAATAAATCTCAATAAACGATCAAAAGTTTTTTGAAAAGGAAGGAAGCACTATAAGGGATTGTACGCTGAAGTAGCATAGTAGGACTATGTCCTGGAATTTGATTTGTCTAGTGTCGTCGACCTTTGATAGTTTAGATTAATATTATGATGGTCACTAAAACTCAAATAGCCTTATATTATGAGTCCCCGATACACGGTGAAATCGGCCGGCATTTTCAAAAAAATCTAAGTGCATCCGCGTCGTCGTCGTCATCTTTAACACAGATTATATAGGACATCTCTGGAGTACAGTAAGTGACAACATGCCATAACCACCTCTTAGGTACACAATTGCACCATAACATCCACCAATCGCTGTTGCAAAAACCTACTGGTTTCAGTCCACTCTAAACCTGAAACAGATCAGTTTTTAAGACCGAAAGAAGATTAATGAAACGAAATCAGTGTCATTTCAGCTACGTCAAACGTCTCGAGGCCCACGACACTACCGCCACACCGATCACCTTGCTGATGTGGAAAACTAGTCGGAATGATTTGCCAACCGTGTAGAAAGGTTATAAGATAGGGGTCATCCTGACTTAAGTGTCGGATTAATGCGCCTTTTACGCGCGAATAGCCGTTGTTTATGGCAACCCTCTCAGGTATTACAAGGCGAAGTGTTGCCGTTAAATGGAGGTCAAGTATCAATGTTGCCATAACTGACTGAAGGTTCTGTGAACTGTTAAAAGGTACCTACTGACGATAAAATTCTTTGTGGCTGAAGACCAGGAAAAAAATTGGCTAGAAGGAGGCTCTTGGTGGCATGGCTGCTTGAAGTCGGTGTTGAGTTCGTCTAGCTTTCGAGAAGTACCGAGATAGATTATCACTTTATTGCACCATCAATACACTTATAAAAGGGGCTGTTGTCGACAGTGACGGCTCTTAATAGTAACCTACTTACAATTAATGTTAAAAAAACTAAATACTTAGCCTTTTCAAAAACTGTAGTAGCCAATCCCCCTGCCTCTCTAACTATTAGTGTCCCCGATGGATCCACGGGTATTAATGATATTTATAATAGCACTGCTATCGTCCGTGCCACTAATATAAAATATTTGGGCGTTGTACTGGATGAAAACCTTACGTACAAAGCTCACATCGCAGAAATGGCTGCCCGAGTTAGAAAACTAATATTTGTTATGAAACGACTACGCGACTGCACCCCTAGAGATGTTCTGAAAACTGTCTATGTATCACTGTGTCAGTCGATAATACAGTACTGTATCTCAGTGTGGGGCAGTGCTGGTAAAACACTCTTCATGAATTTAGAGAGAGCCCAAAGGGCACTAATCAAGGTCACTCTGAAAAAGCCCTTCCGTTTCCCAACAGACGACCTGTACAGATATTTTAAAGTACTTCGGGTACGACAGCTCTTCGTCTTAAGTGCAGTTATTAAGACGCATAGAAGCATCAAAGCCCTCCCAAACTACGACGACATTATTAAGAAACGTGTGTACAGAATTCCTACACCACAGACGCACTCACTCATAGCTACACGTAGCCCAGCCTTTTCCCTGCCCCACACATATAATAAATTATGTAAGCTTTGCGACTTAAAAGATACATCCCTATTCTTGTGTAAATCACTTGTTAAAAACAAACTTTTAGAACTTACCTATTCCGAAACAGAAAGCCTCATTTGACTTAGCATTCGCAGACCCAACACTCACACTCACACACACTACACATTCCCTCAGGACTCACACACCCGCCCCCTGTCGCCCAACCTCAGTGAGGCTCTGGTGCCTCACGAGGTCCAGTACACACATGCATCACACAAACACACACAACACACAAACATACATTCTAGGTACACTATACACCTAACACAATTTTACAAACTCACTGGCTCTCATGTTCATACCAGAATGGTCAATTTAATTAATTAAATTATAAATTTTGCATGTTAATTTTAATCAATTACAATCTTATTAAAAAAAAAAAAAAAAATATAAAAAAAAAAAAATTATAAGTATGTACTACATCTTCCAGTGTTCTGAAATCGTATCTGTCAAACGCACTCATGGATCTCAAGATACAAGCATTCTTGCTTAGTTTGAGTTCCACTGGCACTCTACTTATTGCATGTGTTTTTAGTAAATAAACGATTTATTATTATTATTATTATTTATTAAAACAAGAACTTAATACTATATATATAATGTGGCACAATCGGCGGCCTTAGAGAGTCACTCTTTTCTATATTCATATTGTATTATGCTCTCAGTATGTTTCGTATCGACCTGTGCGATCGATCATAATAGTCATAATAGTCATTTATTAGTAATAATCATTACAGGTCAAACAGGTTGGTAGAAAAGTAAATCTTAAACTTATGACACTGTATACTGTACTTATAATAAAATATAGGTCAAAATTTATGAAATACATTAATTAAAATTAATAAAATGCAAATTTATTAATTCGTTCAAAAATATATACTTAATATTACATAACTGTATGTTCATTGAGTCAGTTTTTCTTAAATGACATAGACATAGACAATCATTTATTTGCTGCTCAAACACCTCACACAATAAGTACAAAACAGATATAAAAATACATTTTGAAAAATAGTTAACTTATATTACGACAAAAACAATTAGGTACACAAAAATATTTTCAAAAAGTAGATTGGGCTGAGTGTTACAGCAAAATGCTACGAATTCGTCGTAGCTTTAAAAAGCTTGCACAATAAGCCAGCGTTTGAGTTTGGTTTTAAATGCAGGCAGACTGTGGGCTCCTGTAACAGAATTGGGAAGCCGGTTGTATACTGCTGGGTCCATTGTATGTGGCAGCTGCTCGCTGTGTCAGATGATGTCGCGCTCATTGACGAAGTCGTCCTCTTTGTGAATGACAGCGACACGATGGCAAGTCGGTCGCGGGCGCGCGTGGCGTAAGAGTGAGTGCTGCATAGCGTCGCATATGTCTCGTGGTTCTGTTGGGCGGACATTGCCACCTGATATATGTATATATATATGTAAACAAATACGGCAATGTAAGTATACCGAGAGATTTGAAATGTGGCCTTTCACCTAACTCTGCTATTTAACCCCAGTCAATTTTTTCTATACGTGCTCATACTTGCTCACCGGTTCTTACAACAGACTCATGGAACTATTTACCCATAGAACATAGTCCATGCCTAAAGTACCTCGGTGTCATGATTGACAGTAACTTATCCTGGAACCAACAAATTAGAACCATCGTCTCGCGAACTCTTAAGCTTATTAGCCTTTAAAAATATTTGCTGTATAATACCGTTTGAACTTTTAAAAACCATCTACTTTGCGCTAGCCCAATCAATATTACCATACTGCATCACTTCCTGGGCGGACTGTGTAAAAACACGGTTACTAAGATTATAAAGAGCTCAGCGGGCTTTTCTGAAAGTTATGACAAGTAAACCAATCCTCTACTCGCTCTGCCAAGTTCACACAGTCCGCCAACTATTCATATTTCAAACACTATTTTGAGAACACGGTCAATTACACTTTATTCCAAATCTAACAACCTCCAAACGTAGATCAGATAAGGTCTGCGCCATTGAAGAGAGGCGTACTGCCGATTGTTCTGCCGTCAATGGGTTTTGTCTCTTACATACGAATCTACCGAAGCTCTCATGTGCCGTAATTCCTAACCAATCCCTATCATTCCCGTATTCGTCCAAATTTCTATAATGTTCCTAGACCGACTTGTATCTTCGTAAATTAACTAGATAGCGTACCACCTCAAGAGGTGATTTACCACTACCTACCATATTTTAGTCAAGTGCTTTGTTAACCAACTGTTTTACTTTCTACTATTTTTTTTGGTTGTCAATTGTTTTTTATATATAAGTTTCAGCTTCTCAAATAGTTATATAGGAAACTCGATAATCTTGCAACTGGAGGAAGGCGTTAATGATCACGAGACAGTTGTATAACTATTGCGCGCATTATCGTTTTCACACATATCTTTGTACTTTGCTCCAACAAAGATATTTTTGGGTTTATTTTTTAATAACTATCTTTGAAAAAAGAATCACCACAAATTAGAAAGCTGGCTGCTGAGCGCGATATTTTCTTTGACAGTAGTAAAAAATCCACTCTCGCTGTGCAGTACACCAAAAATCCATATTAGGGTAAATTACGAAAAAAGTTAACTGAGGAGATAAAATAAAACCATCATAATATTTCACAAGTTGTTTATTGAACAATATTGAAATAGTTTATTCGTTCATTGTTCAAGTTGTATAATTATGTATGTATACGCCGTTACATATTACAAGCCCTGTTTATTCACGGTTTAAGCCTTAATCTACGTCATTGCTTTACGTTTTTCGAAGAGATACTGAATTATTTCACTGGGAGGTGTCAGCGTGTCAGCGCTAAAAATGTATACGAATATAGGCCGAAATTTTAGTAGTAACATAAGTTACTACTTTACGACTAGTAGTACGTTTATTTACGACTGTATTTTGGACGCGCTCTATAAAGAGCGCGTCCAAAATACAGTCGTCAAACAAAGGATCATCAAACAATGATAAATTATACAATGGAGAATCATTTTTGAATGGATTGTTTGTCTGCGTTTTGCATTGAATGGACTATTTTACACTCATGGCCCATAACCCACGTGCCTACCTCCAGCTTCGACAGGCTCTAGGCAGCGGCAATGCGGCGCGGCCGCTCCTTTGGGTTGCAACGCCGAGCCTGGGTGGTGAATGCGTTAAGCCCAAAGGTCTGCAAGACAACGGGCCAACAAAATGTTTTGCTTCGTTAGCTCGTGCCATAAAAGGTTAGTTTTACGCCGTATAAACTTGTCTCGTGTTTGACAATTTTTTTGACCATTAAAGCCCACTGCACTACGAACATCGCATGCAGCTCTATTGAAGTGCGACTAACTCTCTCGAAACCGCACTAACTTGTTAAACTTCAACTGCAAGTCTTTATCCTGAACTTGTTATGCAATGAGGGTAGTTGAAAACACCCACTTCTGATAAAACCACTTGAAGTTTAGTCAAGTTCGAGAGAACTATTTGTGTGCAGCTTTTTAACCGCCAAGCCGGGTACTAAACGGTGTTACGGGGTGTAATGTACCATTCACAGCCAGTATTATAGTTACGCCGTGTGCTGAAACCCGTCTCGCTGCGAGCACCTTCTTTCTCCGTACTGACAGAACAAATGCTCGCTCTGTAACACGTTACAATACGAGTACGCCCCGTAACGCCGGTCTGTACCCAGCTTTATACTGACGTGGGGCCATATAGGCATAGGAGTGAGTACCTACTGTCATATCTACCAGCAAGCTCGGCTTATATTTGCGTCAGATGATGCATTATTTACTTATTAATTTATCTATTATCACCCACAATCACATTCATACCGAAATGAAATCTGTTGAAATACAAACAGAACTCATCCCCGTATGAATTCTGTTAGAATTTCAGTGCCTTCAAGGCTTCTTAAATGTTCTACAAATGTCAGATTATTTGGAGAAAGTAAAGTTTTAATAACTACCTAATCTCTTCTGGGCAGCATCATTTAAGCAAAGCTTGTGTTATTATTGGGCAGGTGCCTCCTGCACCCACATCACAATTTGATAGTTTTAAATTATGCATGAATTTTTGGAAAAATTATTCCTATTTAAACATATTCATACTAATATTATAAATTCGAAAGTAACTCTGCCTGTCTGTCTGCTACCTTTTCACGCCTAAACGGCTGAATGGATCTTAATGAAATTTGGCATGGAGATAGATTGTATCCCGGGGACGGACATAGGCTACTTTCTATTTCGGAAAAAAGCGTGTGAAGTCGCGGGCAGCAGCTAGTAATACTTGATATGGAGATATAGAAAAATAATCCATAGTCAGCTAAGATAAATTCAGTATCTCTTAGAAAAGCAAAATGGGAACCCACCAATGCCTCAAAATAGTAACCAAACTATTCGTTTCATGAGGATATTTTATAGTGCATTTTATTAAACCTAAGTTTAGAATTAATATACGCTAAACAAAGTGTTAGCCCTCAAAACAAGTTTGGGAATTTGAACCTTAAGAGGATGAATATAGGTACATGAAGATGTCGGTATTATCTGGACAAACACAAAACTTATATAATTTAGACTGCATGTCGTCAGAATAAGGCTCAGTTTGTAATACACACCAAGCATCGTCTACGTCAACGTGAACAATTGCCAGGCAATCGATTAATTTAGAAATTACAATAAAATTAAATCTAAATTAGTACAAAACTTGTATTTTCCGTGGTCCGCTAAATCCGCTTTAGAATTATTTACATTAGCAAAATAAAAACAATTTGTCGAAATGGCTAGGTGATATTAATGAGAAAAATTAAATTAGGATTTATATACAGAGGCTCAAGCCTCTCACTCGACATTAACAAAATAATTATGAATTGAAATAAAATTAATTTTTAAATATTATTAAATTTTAAATGACAAGGGTTACCATTATGTCCAGTTAAAATTAAAACTTCTACAATTCTTTGTAAATTATAAAATTGAGCTGCACTTTTTAGTTATGCGATCAAAAGCAAAAACAGAATGAACCTTTTTTCTGTTAACATTAAAACATTTGTAAAATTTGCATTTCATGCATAAAAATGTAAATTGTTTTAAATTAAATACTTAATTGATATTTTGATATGGTTTAAATATAAAGTCCCAAACAATAATAGGTTAAAAATGTCGATGCAATGTCTGCTATTAGTGACATCTATAACTTAAAATTAAACATATAATTATGTCACTTGTTGTGATAAGTGAATTATAATTTAATAAGCGCAAAAAAAAAATACGATTAAGTTCTATCTACTTATTATAATTTAACCGTTCGATATTATATACACTTATTTAATTACATTAAGGTATATAACACCAAGAATGAAAGATAGTGCTGATGATATGTGTTCTCTAGTGATTTTAAACATTATTCGATAAGATATAAAATTATTAACGCTATTTTACCTTTATTTACAATGCAATTAACAACTTCCAATATTAAACTTGATTTGATATAGATGATTCACAAAACTCTTGATAAATAAACAAAAAATATATGGTTAACCATTTGGTTATGTGTTTTTTAAATGTTTAACCACACTAAGGGCAAAATTCTAAGAACTCATATAATTATCCCATAACAACCCAGGCGGTACTTGAACTCGCAACCTTCCACTTTGTACGTGTATTGTATTCCACATTGTCAATCACACCACTGGACCTGATCAGTCGAAAATATTTTGACTGATAAGATTTTCGACTCGCCGCCGGGTTCCTCAATGGCAACGCTTTTTTGAATAGAGTGGAAGTGTATTGGGTTCAAGTCCTGTGTGAGTCTAATTTTTAGGATAGGAATTTAACTTGGACATTGATAGGGAAATTACTCATTACATTGATGACATCAAATCAAGAATAATATTAAATTCTTATAGAAACACTTCAGTAAGGTTTTTAAAAAACGTGGTCATGTTTTTGTTTATTTGGAATTAAATTAGGTAAAAAAAATTATCTTGTCATCCGTTGAAACCTGGGCGCTTACTGAAAACAAATTCAATCTCGATCCCCATTCTAATTTCAATTTGATCCCATTCCCAACTTTAGGCAAATCTGCATCGTGCACTAGCATAGCAATCGAGAGTGTCAAATTCTACAAAATTGAATGGATTGAAATCAATTTCAAATTTCTAAGAGTAAGCACCCATTGACCTCAAAATATTGAAATTGGTTTAGTTTGATATTATGTGGTACTACAAAATATTTAAATTTAAAATATCCTATGTATACAATGCAATACCCTAAATACGTATGTGTTATAAAATGTTTAGATAAGTGCTTTCAACACTTAAATACCTTACACCTATCACGGCCAAAGTAGTCCTTACAAGACGATCTCAGTATTCTTATTATTATTTTATACGTAAGCATTTTTATCGAAAAGGCATTCATAACTTGCAAAAGTAATTAAAATACCATTATTCTAATCATTACTCAAAAGCTCTGAAACAATGTAACAGAATTCGTTTATCCTGAATCTACAGGTACATTATTTCAAAATTTGTAAATTTTGTTTTTTAGGACGATTCTGTCTCGAGTTCATTACGTTCACGTCACATCTAGCACTGTTTTATCGTCATCTAGTACAGTCGTTAGTTAAATCCAAATCTTAGTTCTATTGGTCATGTTTCTTCCTACTACTGATGAGACGCACAGCTACGTAGACGCAGAAGATTTCCTTTTCTCCACTTTCGTGTCCCTCAATTTAGTTTCATCCAATGACTCTATTTTATGATCTCTCAGCAATGGAGTTCTCGCATCTGTCTTATCTTCTATACTCTTGTCGTCGTATCTTTGGTTCTTGAAGTTGTTGACCTTAACCGTGTTGCCACTGTCGATAGATTCCTGTGAATTTTTGTTGCTTTTATCATTTAAAGCTTTTTTATCTCCTGGTTTTTCGTTGTGGAACGCCATGTTGTCGAAGCACTGCGCTGGTATCAGGTTGACTGACTTCATCATAGGTAGCGCTATGGCTAAAGCTGGACTCACATCTCGAGGACTTGGAATGAGACGGGTGGTGACGGACAAATCCATGCCGGGCATCAAGGTTGCGACTGTTGAGAAAAGGAACCATTACAGATGACAACAATTTTAGAAAATAAATAAACATTGAGAAACATAAAGATAATTATCTCATTTAAATAAGATATAATGTACATGCAGGTATCAAGCTACATATTCAAGTTAAACATACAAACCATAGCAATAAGTACATTACATTTATATAACGGACTTTCACAGGAAATGACACACACACACACAGGAATGGACAGGCGAGACGAAACTAAAATTAAAATATTATTTTCACAAGACAGACATCAGTAAACTGTTAGTGGTTGACATCGAATAGTGTACCGTAGGTGGTGATTTGGCTACTTCTGTTGTGTTGTTTTGGAGTGAAACTGGAGTGTAGTGGTAGTGGCCTGTAAGAATACTTTCCATCATCATCTGTATGTGTACTCCTGAGAGACATAAGTAAGTGTACGCTAACAACTAAAATCTCTGATCTACGACAACACCAAAGCTAAGCGAACTAAGGTAAGGGACACACACAATATACATTATCCTAATTCCCGAACCTTGTTAGTCATTGATGAAGCAAGGGGACCTATGGATGGCTCCTTTGGTGCTGCTTGAAGACTGCCGTGTGCAATGATGATGTAATGATTGTTAGTGATGACTATTCATTCCTGTAAGCTATCCGTGTGTGCAGGCGATATATAAAGCCCGTTCGCAGACCAACGTCGTCATTGTGTGTTGCTTTCTAAAGCATGTTTAAATTTTTTCTTTTGCAGTTGTTTGGTGTCGTTTGTATCATAGCTTCAAGCTCGCTACGATCACCATCTGTGGAGGATTACATTGCATAAGCTTATTTAGTAGGGTGAGTAGATTATTGACGGTTTTGGTTATGAGGACATAATCAGATTTTTTGTATATTTTTAAATCAGGTTTCCTCATCGCTTTAATCAAAATTGGTTGATTCATGCTTCCATCTGGTTATGGCCTCATATTCAGCCATTTCTAAATACAATGCAGCACCATCTAGTTATGTTAGTTTGTTAAATTTTGTAAGTGTCACCAATTCATGTTTGTGGGAGTGAGTTCTAATCTGTGGTTTATTGCCAATTGTTTCGGTTTTATGTAATTTTGACTACTTAGTGATTAGATACACCTTAGTTCTACTGATGGATTCTATTTCTTCAGGAGCAATTTTGAATTTCGAATCTTCAAATTTGAAAAGGTACCTATGTAAATTCCAATTTGGATATTTACATAATTTTCCCAGTTGCAAAGCAAGTTTTATATCAAGCAATTTATTAAAAAGATCACAGTCTACCCACTAAAGCAGAGTGAAACAAACAACCAATATAACTGCTTGATGAATGAGGTGTGCTGAGCGATTGTATTGGTCGATTTTTCCAATTTCCCTCAGCTTTGGTGGACAGACCCCTTTACAACAACACGTACGTTTTTCTTATGCGATACTTTTGTCAACGTCTTGCAGTATCACATTGTGTCCGAATTGGTCCTGAAGCAAGGTCTTACCCATATTAGGTCCCATCATGTCCTTAGGATGATTGGTTTTTATTGCATTCATTCTACGGTTGACTACTTGTTGTCCCATACCTGGACCCATTGGTCCTGGAGCACCCGGCTGCCCGGGAACGCCTGCGTAAAAAAAATATTTTTATCATTTTGTATGTGGAAATGTTGTTGACATAATGTGGTCACACCAATACAGGACGATCGACGATGTTGATAGAAAATAATTATACATAATCATTTGTGTTTTTGGAATAAAAGTTTAAACTGTACTTTTTTCCAGCCGAGTTGAAGGACTCATTGGAACACAGCAATTCTGACGATACGTCTGACTCAGTGCTGCCAAGAAACCAATCCCATCCTGCTAAACTAATTATTATTCTTCGGTATAACAATGGTATCGTCACAGATGGACCAAACATCAATTCTTTCAACCCCTCTGCGCTTTCAGCCGGAAAAGTGTGCCTTTAGTTTTTGGTCGATAAAAGTTTATTTGTCCTTATATAGATTAATCAACTTGGGAAATAAAAAAAATCTACACTCACGCATTGGTTGTGGCCTCGTTGGCTCCACATTGATGACTCTTCGGCGTTTCTTGGGCAGCTTGGCCCGGGCCTGCGTGTGTGAATAGTACATGGCGAAGTTTGACACTATGACCGGCACCGGCAGAGCTATCGTCAGCACCTGTTGGTAACCAAACAAGGGATCTTATTACACTGGCAGCTCGCCACTTGAGGGCTTCGTTATGAAATTTTGATGTAGCAAAATAAGGTTCAGAGTTTGCAACTGGAGCAAGGTTTGAATTACATATGCATAAATGAAATTGTTGCTTCTCAACTGTTTTTGTTCTGTATTCAAGAAATTCTATTTGGTTTTCGTTATGAAGTTTTTAATAATGCAGGCTTTCTTTGTTTTAGCTTGCAATTTATAGTACCTATGAATGGTGTGTTTATTTCAAATTTTACCATTAGCTGTAATATAATTTATTTATTTATTATATATATATTTATTTATTATTTATTATATATATATTGAATCCTTCATTAGCTTCCGTTTGATTGGATAAATAAGTGGGTTGGTACTTTAATTACATAAAAATGTTATATTTTTTACTTTCATATTTTTTTAAAGTTATTTTGTTTCTATTATTTCACTGTTTTTTAATCTACTCACATAATTATTATTTTATGATGTTTTCACAATTAGAAATAAAAGTTAATTATCTACTTACACCAGCCAAAGCGCATAGGGCTCCAACAAACATGCCCACATAGGTCTTGGGCGCCATGTCTCCATACCCCACCGTGGTCATCGTAACCAACGCCCACCACAGCCCCAGAGGGATGCTGTTGAAGTCGTTATGAGGGTTCGTCTGTATCCTCTCCGCGTAGTACACCAGACTAGCGAAGATCACAATCCCCAGCACTAAGAAGAACACCAGCAGAGTCAACTCCTTCGCCGATGCTCTGAAGGTCTGAATCAGAATCTTCAAGCCTGACGAATGCCTGGTTAACTTGAAGAGTCTCATGATTCGAATGATGGAGAAGAACTCGAGGATATCCGCGTTCTCGACGTGAGACGCGTATTTCTGGAGAATGAGATCGATGTAGAAACTCATCGTTGCGATGTAATCGATGATGTTAACCGAGGATTTGACGAATTCACACTTGTTGGGAGAGGAAATGAATCTAACTAAGATCTCGAGGGTGAACCACGCGTTACAGACGCACTCTATATAGAAAAAGGCAACGTGCGCGTTGGTCTGCACTTTGTCGAGCGCCCAGCCGTGGGACTGGTTCGCGGTCGTCACTGAATAGTTCCTGATCACTGGCACTCGCATGTCCGGGTGGGTTTTCAGGCAGAACGATATAATGGATACGCATATGAAAAACACTGATATCACGCCGATTATCTGAAAAGAAAGATAAACTTTAATGTAATGAAAATAAGGGGAAGGATAGAGCATGCTTGTCGAGGTTTGTCGATGCAAATATTTAAAAGATATGTTTGTTTGTAAGTTTGGACTGACCAGTACATGGTTCGGTCGCATTCAAAAAAATATTTTTCACTGTTAATAGCTACATAAAATTTCCTACAGGTAATTTAGTAGAGCACTGATTTTACCCAGCTAGCATCCTCTTAAGCGAAGCTGCTGGAAGAAATTAACACATAATACAATACAATACAATACAAATACTCTTTATTGCACACCAATATATAGAGAAAAACAGAACAGAAAAACACAAACACAGAAAAAGTTGCACAATGGGCGGCCTTATCACTAAGAGCGATAAGGCCATTCTTCCAGGCATCTTTTTTTTACATAAATATAAACTTTACCAAAAGAAAACATTTTCAAAAAGCTCAACCATTTTTCAGTCTATTTACTAATTTACAGTCCTATAGCTTGACACTACAAATTGGATCAAAAAGCCCAGAAATAAAAATATCCACTATAAATTCGAGCATATTAAAAATTAATTGGTCTACTTTTCACTTTACATGACCTAGTTCTCACATTGGCCGAAAAAGCGAGTTTTTCATTTAATTCGATAAATTCTGTAGTTTTGTACAAGTGCTGACGTCATTAGGAAGTGATCAATACTTCGATGGCTGAAGTTTTACTGATAGCTGTGTTTATGGATAAGGGCTAGATCTTTATTACTTGTACAACATTTATAATATACTTGTAGATCACACTAATATTATAAAAGCGAAGGATATTATAGATGGAATTTTGGGGTTGTGCAACTGACTGGGAGTGCGCTTTCAGACTCCAGAAGCGAAACTTATGTAATTTGAAATAAGTACTAGGTACTGGTTAGAGACTTTGCTATTTTGATGAATACCAAAAAATTAAAGGTGTAGTATTTCAGATGTATCGGTTTGCAAACTTCGTAGGTATAGAGGGTAATAGTAAAATTTTCGTCTATTTTCAAAATATTTCACAAAGTATAAAATGTACAGTATATTTGAAAATGTTATTTTCCCTCTTTTTTGACCATTTTCAAAAAGTGTTCTACTTACAGACTTCTCTATATTTTTCCTGTAAAATATAGATCCATATCTATAAACGCTACATAAATTTCAGATGGATCGCTTTGTAAACTTCGGAGATAGCGGGGCGGGAATGGGTATTTTTTCGGCTTTTTTTAAAATATTTCATAAACTATGAAACTTACAGAAATTTGTACTGAAAATTTACATTTTAATTTTTCATTATTTTTTTTTTTTTTTTAATCTGTACGGTCGCACCAAATGTAATAATATTTTAAATTTCACGTTAATTGCTGCTAAAGTTGCTGAGATATTAAAGACTGAAAAAGGACAGAAAAAGCGAGACCATAAGGGTTTCGAAACCGATCTCCGATCTTCGAAACCCTAAAAATAGTTATTAGATCAATGTTTTTATATGTACGTTGGATGAATTTTTGGCACAAAAATGTGCGTAAAATTATTATAATGTATTTGCCTTATTTTATTTACTTAATTAAGTATGCAATTATTGTCATTTGATACATTTTATTTTCAATTTAAAATTGACAAATAATTTTATTTGGTTTTAAGTGAATTTTATCTAGTATTATTTTTGATTATTTTACCTAATTAATTTAAAAATAAATGGCAATGGCCTTTATTAACAAAGAAAATTACAATCAAATTATATTTAAAAATTGTATTTTCCGTGGAAAATATTAATTAATATTATAATTTTTGACATGTTACCGAAGTGTTGAAACGAATAAAGAACTTAAACTTGTTAATGTTTGAATAAGTACCTAGATGTTTGGATGTTTATTAACTCTTCACCTTAAAACGATTTTACAGATTGGGCTGAAATCTATATCTATATATATAAAAGAAAGTCGTGTTAGTTACACTATTTATAACACAAGAACGGCTGAACGGATCTCGGTGAAATTTGGCACCGAGGTAGATGGTATCCCGGGGCCGGACATAGGCTACCTTTAATTCCGGAAAAAAGCGTGTGAAGCCGCGGGCAGCAGCTAGTATTACATAGATGTAACTCTAGAGCTGGCACATCTGGTGAATAATGTAAACGTTATATCTATTCAGTTGTAAGTTGACCCGAGGAAAGCTTGCATATGAGCTTGCACGCCTCTGATGAAATGACAGTTATCCGCTCTTGTATAGATGTAACTCTAGAGCTGGAATAACACAAGGCTACTTTTATGCCGGAATAACATGTGAAAAGTTGCGGGCAAAAGCTAGTATAATAATTAGAATATTTGTTAAGGAAATTTGATGCTTAGAAGCTATTTGTGATGATTATTTTGCTAAATAGAAGAAAGATCGCTGGTACGCGGTCGGAATGTATACATATGTATATCAATATATTAAATCAATTTAAAAGGTACCGATCCATTTGGTCCGACCATCACAAAATAAAAGTTTACATATTGGATGTCGGAAAACGACTTGGAATCCGGTACTCCTATATTACTTTTTTATCAAAATAATTAAAAATACTATAAACAAGCAATCTCAATGTAAATGAACTCAAATAAAAGAACGACTTGCTAGATTCAATTTATATGTAAAACTCCGCGTTACCACGCATAATGTGTTATTCTACATAAAGTGGAATTCTCACCGTTTGAAATTAAGCAAATAATATAAAACGAAATTTCGTATGCAGCCGTTTGTGTAACAGAGATAGTAGTCGGTCGGTGTACTCGCATTATGGCTCGTGTAAACAAGGCTTTAACCCTCGACCAGGTGGAAGGTGGTCGAAAAAACCTAAGTTAATTTTTTTTTCTTGTTTGGACTTTTCCTTTGTGCTCGTGGGGCAAAGGCAACTTTAACTCCAAAGTTAATAAAGTTGTTGAAGCTATTTATTCACTGAAGTTTCAGCTAATTTTGTATGAATCTAGGCGTACCAAGTTGATATATTATAATGTGAGCCGCTATAAAATATAAAAAAAAATTACCTCTTTGTCTAAGCTGGGAGTCCATTATTTGTATTTGTATTCATTTATTTCAGATAATTTAAATCCATATCACACACAAAATCAAATCACATTAAAAACTTACAAATTACAGTAAAAAAAAAAAATAAAAAATAAAAAAAAAATTATGTAATCCATGATGGATTCAAAGAAATTTATTGAAAATATTATTTTAACCATTGAATGATAATTATAGTTACCACAGATTCTTTCCAATCAAGAAACTTACAAATACAAGAATCGGTATTTTTTGAACAGAATATCAAAAGGAAAACCTGGATAAAAAGGGTCCAGCTCAACTCCATTCCAACGAAAATATAGCAAATGAATTTCAGAAACTTATTACCCTTTTTCTTTCACAGGGGTAAGTTACACCCGTCGTCAGGTGCAAAGGGTTAAACCGAACGAGATATTATGTAAATAGCGAAAAGCTTCCAACTTAAAGATTGTATAAAAACAAAAGGACCCATGAATTTAAATTAAAATTTTCGGAGTCCGAGGGTTGCTATGCTCTTATACTATACAGGGTGGCACATTTAGATCGGTCAGTATGGGAAAGTCTGAAACTTTAAGACATACGAAGATCTCTTCTTAGGAACCATGTCATCGATTTTAGTAAAAAGAAAAACACACAATCGATAACATAAATGGTATAAGTTTTATTTTTCAAAAAGTCTGGGTTCGATTCCCGAGCTGAGTACAAGTTTTTTTTTAAATGTATGAATGCAGTTTTTCTTTTTACTAAAATCGATGACATGGTTCCAAAGAAGAGATCTTCGTACGTCTTATAGTTTCAGACTTTCCCATACTGCCCGATCTAAATGTGCCACCCTGTATGCAGTTTATGAAGTTAAAGTATTACAACGTACTATTGACTTAACTGGGGGAATTTTATTTTAAAGAGGCTTTTCGAAGTTATGACTTGCTTCGGTAATTGAGTTTTTAATATTTGAGGATACTTTATGATGTCACTATGTTCTGCCATCGGCTTTGCTTAGTCAACCCTCGACCACAACAGCGTGTAATCAAAAATCTATAACAATAAAAGAGAGGGCGCCACCTTCGCAAAAGACCAAGTTTGCTCCGACTCTAATTTGCAATTATAATTAGATTCTTTGAGAAAATAACTACAAAAAGCAAGTGAAACCCATTATGATAGAGTATTGAGTAGGTAATCCTGCTGAAATGTCGGGTAATAAATGAGAATATATTTAAAAGTAGATTTACAGCCGGTTGTTAAAACGCTGATAATCTCATAACAACGTCAATTGGGGTAGCTGAAAATGTATTATTTTGAGGCAAAATAGACATTGACTGACGCTCACAAAGTGTTTAATCATTGATTTAAGACGTCACTTCACTCATGGACAGGTGTCATGGTGGCGGGCACGCTGATTGTTGGGCAAACTAGGCCCTAGTTAACCCGTTTATATTCATAATGAATTCGTCAAACTACGAAAGTTTAATGCATTTGTTTTTAGCTTGTAGGTAACCTACTAGATCAATTGTTTTGTTTTCACTTGGCGCGTGGAGCTCGGAGTGACAACATCTCTGGTCTGGGACTCTTCCGGTGTTGGTTGGCGCTCTCAATCAAATGTTTTGTTATTATTATTTGACTTGTTTTTACTCAACTGTCACGTTCACGAAAACTTTTCCGTTTTGGGTATTTTGCAAACTCATACACGTAGAGATCAAGAAAACTATATACCAACCTTAGCAGCATTAGAACTATAAGGCTCATCGAAGAGTGACCACATCTGCGGCTTCAGATGCTGCCACCAGGAGACGGTTCCCTTCAGGTAGTCCTCCTCGAAGCCGAACTTGCGAGCCACCTCCTCATCCGTCGGCTTCTCCGTGTCCAGGTCCAGCCGGTCTAGGACGGCTAGGGTTTCTTGGGTGTCGCGATGCTGAGGAGAGAAACCACTTGATTAAAAGAGGCAGATACAACATTGTGAGCTCAGTGAACGTTTGTAACAGAGCAATACTTCGCAGGGTGCCTCAGTGGCGCAGTGGGTGAAAGCCCGTTGGTGACACAGGGGGTTGCGGGTTCGATTCCCGCCTCGAGACAAATGTTTGTATGATCTGCAGATATCTGTGCCGGGTGCTCTAGATGTTTTCTACTAATAAATAGAACAGGTGTAAGGGCATCGGTAACGACATGTAAAAATTATAATTATAAATTTATAATGCTGCTGTAAAATAGCATTGTCTGTCATAATTAATTCTAAATAAATAACAAATAATAGGTAACACAATGCAGTCACTTTACTCAGGTGCATTGTCATTTGTGGACTAGGCTACCTATATTTATTTAATCTATAACTTATTTTATTTTTTATTTATTAGGGAAACAAACAGTTATAATAATATCTAAAATTGAGACTTAAAATTAATACATAAACCAATAAGTGTTTCCACCGTTAAAAAATAGTACACAAATAGTGGCGCTAAGACATGTGCGAAACATAGATACAGATTACCTAAATACATAATTCTAATAAACGCGTTCAATAACAAAGTAAGTGAATTTAAACGAATATGTTAGAAGATATTAAAATAGAAGTAATTACAATTATTGAGAAGCAGTATTGACGAGGCGGGCAAAGCATTTTCTACGAAACTTTGGTACAGACAAGTCAAAAATATCTACATCGGAGTAATTATTATAGTGTTCATCACATACTCTATTTGTGAATACATTTCCATGACATTGAGTTCTAGATGTGGGAGTTCAAAATGTTTTTCCTTGCGAGATGATAGTCTTGGGCAAAAAATAAATATATTACCAAGAAGTTCACTGCAGTCAATGTAGTTATTCAGAATTTTATGTAGGAACAAAAGGTCTCTAATTACTCGACGATCTTGGAGGTTGTGAATGGTACCAGAAGCGGCCAGTAATATTAAGGCTAATGGAGCGCTTTTAAACTGTATGTGATAATGCACTCGAGATAACAATTGATAAAGTGAATTGAATATATTGATGATTAAAATATAGGTTGGCAACCAATTTATCGCATTGTGAGTTATTTGTTCAGTATAAAATTTTCCGCATTGATCAAACGAATTCTAAGTTATTTAAAAACAGACTTTACTGTCCAAACAATAAGACCACTATCACATTGCACGTCTGCTATCGACTCTTCTCTGCAAATATTTCATTCGAAATTCAATTAATCACAAAAATTAAATTTCGGTTACGTGAAGCGCCGCGGCGGGAGATCGAGATATTTATATTCAGAAGTTATGAAATTATGAATGAATTTTTGCAAAATATACATGTCACATGTGATTCTGTTTATGAATATGAATTTTGAGTGTGATGTCGTGCACAAAAAATCAGGACAAGCGATCACGGTCGTGATTTGTGTGCATTTTTAACGCGTTATTAATTTCCCTAAAAATCTAAGAGTACCAACTACCTTTGATATTGAACATGGCTTGCTTATGAGTACCTTTGATGGGAAATTGTTGAATTCCTATTTTCAAACTTCACACTGAATAAGAGTTTGGATAATTGGTTTTGTGTATCAAAATCAGTGATAGGTTTAATATTGGTGATATTTTCTCCATCATCAGGCGACTGCAGCAGATAGAGAACTAACTGGTGTACCTCTACACAAGCCGTCCAATGTGCTTCGTCTCGTTGCAGTTTTTGTCCGATTTCATGGTGATCCTTTAATTTAATATGCAATATTTATTTGACAGATTTGATTCTTATGACTGACTCTAGCTATCGGTGACATAAAAATACACAGTATGTTTTTAAATATACATGTGTAAGTACTTAATATTATTATCAATAAATGAGCATGAGTAAAAGATTTTATTGGGTTCAATTACAGGGTAAGGACAGTAGTTTTTAAAAATTCTGCTTTCAAATAATTTAGTTTTACTTAGAACGTAACGGCGCTATAGTCCGATGGAAGTATCAGAGTTTTTCGACTCCTACGTCACTTGACTTCGTTGTGTAGTTGGTTAGCACGTTCCCGTACCCCTCAGTACGGGAAACACGGGTTCAAGTCTCGGTGAAGTCTAAAAATTTATGGGATTTTATTTGATTTCTTATAAATTAACCCAGTGTGAGGCTTACGCACTTTGATAATAAAAACCTTAGAAATGAGCAACGCGATACCTCTCGTTAAACGAACTAAACGTAACTTTAGTCTTTGAACAGGATTGGATAAAACTTCAATGTGTCCCCTGTAGGTGGAGCTAACGGCGCTATAGTCCGATGGAAGTCCCAGAGTTTATAGACTCCTACGTCACTTGACTTCGTTGTGTAGTTGGTTAGCACGTTCCCGTACTGAGGGAAGGACGCGGGTGCAAGTCCCGTCGAAGTAGAAAAACAATTTGGGATATTATTTGATTTCTTATTACTTTTACCTCTTCTTAAAAATAAAGGAATGTTTCCTTTCAGTAAAATTTGCTATTTTTAATATAAGAAATGAAATGATGTTATTAACTTGTAAATAATAAGTATTAAACCTTAACTACTCTTTAATTCTACCAGTCCTTGGTATGACAGTAATAAGACATTGTAATATCCAATAATACCAATAAAATATTCATACTTGAATATAACCGAATGGCAATATAAAATAGGTAAAACGTACCCAAACACGCTCGGGCACCGACTTCGCATGTCAATAGGGACATATCAATAACTAGTGCATTAGAATTCACATTAAATATAGAAGTACTATAAGCACTGCAATTATACTAATGCATGGTGCAGGATCTGAACTATGTAAATGGAGCTTTAGCATGATATGCTGCATGATTGTGGTATTTGATAGTGAAAAGTGTCCTAGATTATGGTTATTATTTGAAATATAATTTTTGTATATTATACAAGATACCTACCAGTGTTTTTTTATTTACCTGTCTCTATAAGCCGTCGTAAGCCTCCAACAATACCTATAGATGTAAGTAAATTGAAATTCCAAACTTAACTCAAACAGTCACAAGTCAGTTATCAAAACAGACGGGTGCCACGCCGCGATGACATTTTCAAATGCTTCTTTCAGACGTGCAAAAATGCAAGGCAAAACGCAGATACACATATTTAAGGGGATAAAAAGGAGGGTCAAAGTTTTCGCAAATGTATGGCTTATGTACAGTCAGCTGCTCGGATATATTTCACTTTTATGTTACTCGGAGCTTTTCAGATAAAAGTCCACGCACACAATTTTCGTACAAAGTATTCATCGTACTTGTCAGAATGCGGTATATAAATTATTACAATTACTATATACATTCACTATTCAGTGAAATTGGCAGTGTATACATATTTTGGCAGCTGACTGTACCCTTGAAACGTGTAGGTGATGTAGGCCCTTCAAATGTTAAGAAAAACTCAGTCCATCAGGTCAGATTTCTAAAAAGATGAGCGGCACGAAAATATTGTAGCATGTTGTCAGAATCATCGTGACACGCATTCGAAATTACATTGTTTGTTAATTCATATCATCGCTCACCGCTGTAATAGAAAGCGGTTGTAAGTCATGCCACATAAAGAGATATGAAATATGAAGATGTTATTAAATATTTCATTACAAAAGGTTTCATTTATTTATTCAGGTGACACATTATCATTCCACGCCCGAGGGGCCCGAGGCAGCGAAATCTGAAAGCAATATTGCCTGCACGAGCGAACCAAAACTAATATAAAGGACATTGACCAAACAAAACAATATTGGGGCCAGTTGGAATTTTAGCGCGTCCGTCGCGTCGTCGGCATCGTCGCAGCGTGGCGCGTGTGCATCGTGTGTAGAGGGCCCAATATGATTTTACAGCGTTATTCAATCTGCCAAAAATATTAAAAAAAATATTGGTGCTTGTAAAAGAAAACTGTTTTTTTAAACATTACGCCCCATATTCATAACCGCTAACTTAAATTTATTTCTCACTCTGACTTGAAGTCAGAGATGTCATTAGAAGACAGAGTGAGAGATAACCATGCTCTAAGTTAGCTGACTATGAATAAAGGGGTATGAGTTTAAGAATTTAAGTTTAAAAATAGTTATTATCGGAACGTTGGTATACCTACCCAGGTGTCAATAAAATTTATAAGTGATAAGGAGTATGAGCAGATATCTTAGGCCCGTATTAGGAAAGCTTGCTCTCATAGACCTATGCTTGAGTGACGTTCTACTCAAGCAAAGATCGATGTCTGAGCAAGCGTACCGTACGTACGTGTAGGTGTTTGTTGTAAAGAATTAAAATTCCTTACCATACACGATCAGTAAGTTACAGGTCCCCACACGCTGTATCAGGAGATCAAACTCATAGCAGTTCTAGGTATACATTGAAATTTTAGAACACAAGAATCTACCTTTCAAGTTTCACAACTTGCGCTATGAAGAAAACTGACAAACTTTTGCTCAAAACGTCTCTAAGTTTTCCAGCTGCCTTATTTTATAGCCAAGAAATAGAATAAGCTTCACAATAATATTATAAATGCGAAAGTTTGGATGTATGTATGGACATTTGTCACCTCTCACGCCGAAACTACAGAACTGATCGTGAAAAAAATTTGCATACATGTAATTCCAATCCTGGAATCAAACATTAAAAAAAAAAGATAAAATACATTTTATTTACCCAAAAAACACAAAACATAACAAAAAAAGTGTATAAGTACATTAAAAGGAAGGGTAAAAAGGGGGTCCCTAACTCAGCATTTTGCAGTATTAGGCATTTGCCCAATACTGCGCTGGTTTACATAGGTTACTTATTATCCCATAAATCAGTTCCCATGGAATAGAAATCAGCTTTAAAACTTTTTGCCATAGAAACAACGCGTGCGAAGCTGCAGGCAGAAACCAGTCTTGCATAAACCTTCAAAACACAACCTTGTCGCGTCGCCTGCTCCATGCACCAGCGCCTAAAGTATACGGCATCGCGAACTTTACTCGTTCCAGCCCCCACATGACTTCGTCCGGTTCAACTGCCCCCACATGTCCGGTTTTTATGTGCCACATGTCCGTTGGTTATTAAATTCTGAAAGTTTCTGTCTTCTGGGATTTGCAGCAATCGGCTAATGCTTGCGGGACACAGCTTTTTCAACTTGATATGAACCAAGTTTGTGTGTTTTTGATCTCTTTATTACTGTTGAACTTGGTAAGTAGAGGAAGAGCAATTTGTTAGTGGTGGGGTTTTTGGTTTGGTTTTCTACTGAAGCACATTTTCTTCCTGCTATTTATGTACCTATCCAAAATAATGAGCGTCGATACCCCCTTGATTTGTTGTTGGTGGTAATGGAGGTTCGCTATTACGGCTATCGTAGACCTTCCACTTAATAATTACTTAACTTAATGTTATCCTACCAGCACATGGGCGTCCGGCTTTGCTCAAGACTACATGCATGGGTGTAAGACTGAAATGCTTAATCTAAATTGGTGATTTGGATCTATTACTAAATTTAGGGCCAAATTGCAACTTAGTGTCTTATCGCTCTACGGCGTTTACTAGCTTATAATCGTGTTGTTTCTCTTCTAGTTTTATTTGTTAACAATTAACTGTCTTCAGGATTTTTTTAAAAAGCTTCCTTTTTCTGTTTATACATATTAAGCGAGTCTTCAGCCACACTCATCCAATTTTATCGGCAGCTTAGATTAAAGTTGCCTTGAGACTATGACACCTTTGACAACTATTTTTGCCTACTTACCTAACTTTGCTGTTAACTGACCTGTGTGTATGTCATCCAGCAGCAAGGCTTCACCTGGTTTGCGTAAAGCCCCCAGAACTCCAACTCCTCTAAATCATTTTATAGAGTGCAGGGGTCACTGACCTGAGTATACGTCATACAACAGCACGGCTCCACCTGGTTGGCATCCAGTTCCCGGAAATAAAGCGTCTCTCCATCATTCCTCAGTTTGCAGGGGTAACTGACCTGTGTATACGTCATCCAGCAGCACGGCTCCACCTGGTTGGCGTCCAGCCCCCAGAACTCCAGCTCCTCTTCGAACAGCGGCCCGCAGACGTCCGTGGGGTAATGCAGCTTGCCCGTTCTGTGCACATAAGACAGAAAATGAGCTTAAAGCCCGAGGTATATGGTGTAAATTTAAGTTGAAGTTCAGATCCGTCATAGATTATAATTATGAAGGTCAGATACAGCGTCCTCTGAAAACCTCTCATAAGACCTAAATTGATGTTGATCAGAATAATCAGAATAATCAATATTACATGTCAGAAAAAATTATAACTATTATTATTACTAGGATAATAGAATTACAATTTTATGATTCCAATAAATTAAATGAATAGTACATATTAGCACATATTCGTCAACGTTGTAGAACGCCTTCTCAACGAGCCACGATCTTAAATGAAGAGAGGCTAGGTGCAGTGACTATATGATCCGGTAGGTTGTTGTGCAACGCTGCAGCTGGTCCCAGCACGTGCGTGAGTCTGTCCGACTTAGCCAGTCTGTGGGATACCGCAGACAGCTTGCCAGCTCCGCGGGAGTTGTAGCATCGCGTGTGGTGATCCCACGGGTTTTGCCTAACGTGTATCACTACCTGGAGTATAATAATGGAAGGCAAAGGATCTGGAGCGATACAAAGAACTGTCGCAACAGCGTATCCCACGCCGTTCTCGCAATCGTTCTCACAGCATGTTTCTTCATGCGGAAGACGCGCTCCTGATCAGCTGCGCGCCCCCACAGCTCTGTTAAAGTCTAAACAACTTTTTAGATATCCAACTTGTTGTGGTGTTAACTCTTTAAAACAGTTCAAATATTCTCCCTGAAAATATATTTAGCCAGGAATTTTCCGGGTTTGATACTTATACTTCAAAAAACTTCATTTCAATTCTAAACTGGAATTTGTAGAATTTGGCACACTTGCACAATGCTTGCTTATTTTAGCGCAAGGCTCGAATCAGATTAGCGTGAAATCATAAGCAACTTATAGTACTTTACTATTTCGTTCCAGCTTGGAACCACCTTCAAGCCAAGAGACCTTCTTGCTAAATAATAAAACGTCAAAGTGGCACAAATAATATCCTGAGGAAGGAATTATACACGCGTAGGTTGAGGGAACATTAATTGCTTTGACAAAGGAAATCGTGCTCAGGGATCTTTGGCATCACAGATTGATTGGTAATGGAAGTTGAGCCCTTTTACAGCTTTAAGAGAAGCAATAACACTAAAATCTTAAGGCTTGATTAGAAATTGAATGTTCAACGAGTGAAGAGAAGACCATGTTTAAAATGATGCTGGTGATGGTTTGGAAGTAGTCAATAATCTGATAACGGTTTGTTTCATTTGTCATTATGTCTGTGTTGTCTTGTCAATTTAAAAGTGAAAGGTACAAAATAAATAAACTTATAGAAGATGCAAGTAGTCGAAGAAATTGTTTTATGAAACGATTTCTTGTGTGTGATACACTAACGAATACTGTATTCGTTAGTGTATCACACACCCGAATGGGCTTATTCTAAAAAAAACTGCGAAATCAGCGAGACATCAAAAAAGCTGCTAGATATGTGTATAAGGTACCTAAGGAATTTAAATTATTGAATGACCCTTTATTTAAAAATATATTATTTAACTGGCATAATAAACGAGATTTTTATGACATAAATGAATTTATTAATTTTAAGCCTTTGACATAATTAATTACATGCTATAGCATGCTAAACATGAGCTCATAATTAATTTGCATCACCTTGTATACCATGTTTTATGCAATAAAAATATCATTTCATTTCCACACACATCAACAACCTTTACTAGTCCACAGCTGGACATACATAGGCCTCCCCTGACTAGCACCGTACGTAGTGTATCACTCACTGAGCACTCATAATGCTTTCGCCGCTCAATGGCTGCGTTCTGACTACAATTATGAAACAAAAGAATATGAACCAATGAGTGGCAAAAATAGTGTGAATGATACACTCACGAATACATGTATGTGTTACGAGTTTTAATATTACATACGAACTATGTTTGATGTAAAGCTTGTGTTCCAAAGCAAAATCATGGCCGGCCGGGCCATGATTTTGCTTTTCTTTTTTTAAGTACATTTTTTTATGAAACCCCTACATACCTGGTTTCATAAAATAAAGGTAAATCTTATGTTCCAACACCATCAAATAACAACTTTACAAATAATAACTTATTTAACTTCCACATAAATACAAAATCGTATGCCTGTGAGAGTCTCAAAGGAGCCATAAATCTGCCTGATATATTCACTGCTTATCTAAACAACACTTTTTGCATTATTTTTGCACGTAACAAAGTCTCGTGTGATGTACTGGGCCTTTCCGTAAAGCTGAACTTAGTAGGGTTAGGTGGGTAAAAGTGACGTGTGTGTTAAGGAATTTTGCAGCTACCCAGTGCCCATTATATCTTAGTTAATGTGAAAATTAGAAGAGTGAAGTTCATTTGATTTGAAAGCTCAGCTTGGCTTGGGGCTAGATGATGTTGTGTGTAATTATTGTCCAGCATTATTTCATTTCCGGGTTCAGTCAGAGGAGGATATGGGACCATAGACCAAATTTACACAGTAAAGCAGATTATACAGAAGTTCGAAGAGTATAACCAGCCCCTGTGTCTCGCTTTTGTGGACTACGAGAAGGCCTTCGACTCCGTCGAAACCTGGGCTGTTCTGGAATCCTTACAGCGTTGCCAAGTAGACTTTCTTTACATCGAGGTGCTGATATGTCTCTACGAGGCCGCCACCATGAGTGTCCAAGTACAGAGCCAGCAGTCTAAACCCATCCAATTGCGCAGAGGAGTGAGTCAGGGGGACGTCATATCATCGAAACTGTTCACGAGTGTATTGGAAGATATTTTTAAGACGCTGGACTGGAAAAGTGAGGGCATTAACATAAACGGCGATTACATCTCGCATTTGTGATTCAGTGATGACATAGTCTTAATGGCGGAGTCACTAGAGGAGCTGAACCGGATGCTGGATGGCCTAGCCACAGCCTCGCTATGTGGTCTTGGCATGAATATGGATAAAACCAATGTCCACATTGATCCAGGACCGGTCGTGGTACATGGCCACCTTCTCGAATTTGTTTCCGAGTACACTTACCTCAGGCAGATTCTGCGCTTAGGTAAAAACAATTTCTAGATGGAGGCCAAGAGGAGGATTCAGCTAGGCTGGGCAGCGTTCGGGAAACACCGTCGAGTCTTCTCGTCATCCATACCGCAATGAGAAGACGAATCTGATTTCTGGTGTTACCAGTAGCGTAAGATCGTAACTCCCCGAGCTCCATAAATTACTGAATCTGATAAAACTATGTGGTTTTGTACTAACCAATTATTTAAAGCAATTAATCGTGTTTAACTAAAACTGTTTTGATTGATCTAACAAACAAAATTGACGATTGTAATTTTTGTATGTATTTTTTATTTTGACTATTCGTTTCCCAACTTCCATGTTTTGTTGAAATAAGTGGCAACTGGACTGTGACGTAGCCTGTGTCACTCCCGGAGTGCCAGACCTTGTTTTCATTGACCATGGCCACGATTTATCTTCGAGTGTAATACCACATTAAAATTCTTCGCACATCCAGCGCACATGTTGGTCGGAAAGGCAAATTGTGAGCGAGATGAAAAGTTTAGTATGCGTGATGAAAACATCTATCCCTAGTAGGCAAGGAGTTTATACTCTATACTTAGTACCAATATGCATCCACCAAAATCATAATCAAAAATGTAAATCAATTTCACAAAAATATTATAAATGGGAAAGTTTCTATGGATAGTTGGATGGATGTCTGTAACTTCTTAACGCCAAAACAACTGAACGGATCAAGCTAAAGTTTTGCATATCTATACGAAGTTTTATACGTGGAATAACATGTAGACTTTTTATCCGAAAAAATAGGCGCGAAGCCGCAGCCAAGCCTAAAAGTTATAAATTTTCGTCGTTGACAAAGTAATTCGCATTATTGTCTCCATGAAAATTTGGCTTACGCTCGAATAATAAAAGTGGAGCACAGAATAAAAAATATTGTAACTGCAGTAAAAGAAAACATTAAACAGAGATGCGCAAAGGTGCAGATAAAAACTAAAGGCGGACAACACAGCAACAGGAAAAATTGTGTGAATAAGCTATAAGTGAAAAGTTAGTCTTAAGCAAAATGTTAGTGTGTTACTTGTAGCATACGTGCACAGACTTCACAAAATATAAGGCGAATTAAGGTAAGATTTCGAATTTTAGAAAATGTCTTCCCTGAAGCTTTTAAAATGCACATAAGGTAGATGCAGATTTCACTTACTGTTTGCAAATAAAATTTTCTGTGATCAGGGCACAACGTAGCTTGTGTTCTTCGCTAAATATAATTATAAAATACCGTGGCTTGTCTGTCTTTTGTCTAATTATAAAGTCGAGAATCTCTAATTCAATTTCTCGATTTTCCAGTGAGCTCTGTTGCTGATAAATAATTGCTTTGTTTTTGATATTATAAGCTTTGTAATGGATTTGTATGGAACAATGATCTGGCAAAGTACTTTGATTCACAAAATTTGTTTTAAATTAGCAAGGACGTGTATTGATTTGAGAATCTTGAAGCTACGTAATAGTTACAATGTTGATAAGAAAGAGACTAAATTGGTGTATATGTCATGGCCATATCCTAGAATAGATAATTTCATGATGTAAACTAAGTACCATTTCTTGAAATGGTTGTATTTCATGAAATGGAAAATACGTGCTGCCTACATCATGATGTAGTCTGGCTAGATCAATGACTTATCAGCGTTTGACGATATGAAAAGCTAAATGCACGGCTACATCATGATGGTCAAACATTAGTGATTATATCATAAAATAGTTACATTAAACCCGTTAGAGGCGCTGACATTGTTTTGTTTTGAGTGTTTTTGTGAAACATCATGTCGGCGGACAATTATTCTGTTATAAAAGCTAATAATAATGTTATTTGTCGGGTATTTATCGCGTACCTTTTGTTGTACAAAAGGTAAAATACAAAAGGAAAAATAATGTTTAATATGTTAACAGATCGCGAAAGTTTAAAAAGTTTTAATAATAATGTGCCAATTGAAGAAAAAATATAGTGAAAAGCCATTACGAGTCAAAGCTACTTGACTTTAACGATTTATTTATACGTATAAATAACAATTAATTACAAAGAACAATTTTTTGTACATATAATATATATAATGTTCCTCCGTTATTTGGATTTTTTATTAAAGCTTTGATATCATGGAAACCCTACATTAATGATATGGCTAAACGTTGATTGACATATCATTAAACGTTGATGCTTAAACGATATAGTCAGTTTTAGCTGGCCATACCATGAATTACAACCATTTCACGAAATGGTCGGTTACATCATGAAGTGATCAATTCTTAGATATGACCTCGAACTACGACGGCTCGAAGACTCGACTAGAAGAACGATTACCGAACGGGTAAAAGAGCACATAGCAGCGAAAAATAGGCAAATGAACAAGTCAGCGATAGCAGAATACCTGCTAGACTCAGGAAGCAACCATTGGATTGAGCTACATGACCCAAAAGTTCTATCCCGTGAACGCCACTATTACAAAAAGATGGTTCGAGAAATTGAGATCAAGAAACGCCCGAATTTTAATCGTGAAGATGGTTTGCGTCTCTCTTCCTCGTGGAATCCTGTGATTGCGCGCGTCGTGATCCGACTGTACTGAAGTGTAGTGTGTCGTAATGTGAACGTGGACATTCCTGATTCTGAAGACGAATTGAGGGTAGTCGTGGATACTGCCGTCAATTCTTGGCTGTAACTCCGAAAACATCCAGTCGCCCCGTGACCACGATCGCTGCAACGCGATGGAAACGTAGGGGAAAATAAAACAAAAGGTACGCGATAAATACCTGTTTATGTAACAGGTCTTTAATATATGACCTCGACCTATACAGCGTAAATTTGAATTCTATGGCCTCCTTCTAAACCAAGACACCACTAATGACACCTACTGGAGCTATTATTAAGCAAATAAAAAATATAATTTATGTAAGAATGGAAAACGCAAAAAATAGGAAGTTACATTATATAATATATGTTATTACTTCAAATAAACACAAAAAATAATTAAAACCAATAATTAAAACACCGATATTTTTTTGTATCAAATTAATGCGCGCTATGTGGCGGCCGCGCGAAACACAATATCTACGTGCTTCGGCTACATCAATAACTAATAATTTTGTAGGTCGCCAACCGGATATTACCTACGTGGTGCGTAAATACAAACAAATGCACCGCCTCCTCTATCCCCGCCCGTGGGCGCCCCCAGAAACTAATATCTCTCATTGACCTTGTCAGTATCGTAACAATTGCGTGAGAGTAATGATGACACATGCTAATTACTTCGTAATTGTCGAGCGCGACGTCTTTCTCGCAATCCTTTGGATTTCAGTGCCTGTGGAAATTTGAGTGTGTGTGAACATTTTGGTGACACAACGCCTCGACCGCGTAGAGTGCAAGCACAAATGCCCAGTACCTACAGATGGTTGCACTGTGCGGTCGCACCACCAATTTAGTGCAAACTCGGGAATTGTTCCATCATCGCCGCTACCCAACTGACCATATACCTTCGTGGGACCTCGGAATACGAACCATGCAGTAAGTAGCGCATTAGCACGGTAGGTATCATCTAAACATTTCATTTTAAACTCGGACGGGTTCATGAATGTCACACGTGATTTTTTGGGAATACCTAATTTATTTCATTCGGCTAAGTGGCGTTTTGCCATATTGCGGACCGTTAATCGTTCAATAATTGGGATAGGCATCATCGGCGCCGTTTTCCCATAGGCACGGCGTAGCTTTTCTCTACAGCTACTCTACGAAGGGGCTTATTCTACGATCCGACTGCGGCATTATGTACCTGCTTTTACAAAAAAATAAATAAGTAGGTACCCCAAGCGTAACCTAAGCCTACTAAGCGTAAACGTACTTATTTATACACTCCATCCAATCAATAGGCCAAACATCAAGTTAAAAAGTAAAACGATTTTTTTTAAAACACAAACCAATTTCGATTTGCTCGATCAATTGCCCCACAAAATCACAGCTTTATTTACCCAAATCATTCCATTTGTCAATAAAGTGCTCAATGTTGCCAGCTATTTCCAATTAACATGGGCAAAGCATTCGCATCTACAGAATAATTCGAGTGTGTAAGGTCTGTTTTACATAAATCAGGACCGGAAAGTGAAAACTCTGAGTCAAATAAAGTGGAGTGTAATGAAGATAGTGACTTGTGTTCCTGAATTCCATTCAGTTTACAAATATTTCTCCCTTGAAATTCCTCTGTAAAATTGTGTAAGACATAGGAACAGTTAAGATGTTTTCAAAGAATCTTATTAATATTGACGACTTCTGTGGCTAGATGATGCTGTGTGCAAAGTCCAGCATTATTTTTAATATTTTTAAAATATATTTTGCTTTTGTGTTGATGAATGGAGCCTAGTCAAAGGATGGTGGCGGCTCAGGACCACTATTGGTGGCGTTGCATGGAGGAGAGCTAAGTCCAGCACAATGTATGGGCTGATATGATGATGATTTTGATTTTACAATAGAAACAGTACCTTCACCCTGTTTCTTTACGTTGGGTTAACGATTTGTTTCTCGTTGGGCTACGATGTCTCCAATAATTTTACTTTGCAGAACAAAAAACATACCTATAGATTTGACACAAGCTTAACTATTATAACTTTAGTGTTGTGAAAGTCTCTTTATCCTACAACCAGGACAAAGTGTAGTGTTTGCGTTGAAGTCATGCCTCTCCATTAGTTAGTTTTGTATTTTCTTTTCATTTTAAAATCCAGTTGCCAGACGCAGAAAACCGTTTGTGGAACAATTATGAGAATAAAATTTACTGCGAATATGTTTTCGAGTTGGGTATCTGTGGAGCGCATAAAATACAGTTTTGACTTGCGTTCTGTTAAACATAATATTAAAAATTGGATTTTTTAGTTTAAGTTTAGTCTCTCTCTTGTTCATTATTTCTTTCCAGAAGCTTTGTAAGTTAGTTATCGTTAGAATGTATCTACTTACTTCGATTGTGTGTAGTGTAGGTACGATCTAATTTAGTTTATCCATTTAATGTACCTGTGTGTGACTAATAATTGTATTTCCTAACGTTCTTATTTCTCATAATTTTTTTTTTGTGACAAATTTTTTTTCTTTAATTTCATCACTTGCTTACTCTTTGCTTGTAATTGTAATTGTATTTGTGTACCTACTTATTAGTTCTTTTCAAACCTGTACCTGTTTATGGCCAAATAAATGTATCTTTAAATGTATTTTTTTTTCTTTACCTTTAGTTTTTTAGCCCGGCATTGTACATATTTGTCATAAATGTCTCTGTAATTTTCAGCGTAAGTATAAACATTTTTCGTGTACCTGTCAACTTGGGTAAAATAAAAGCTCTACTTACGTATCTACTAATGTATCTCCTAACATTTTTCACTCATAAAACCAAAGCCCCTAAAATTAAACTTTCACCTTTGGTCCAATTTATGAAGCTCCAACGTTATGTGGTTTAGCTCTAACCATGATTGATGAAGGTCAAAGGCCTATAACCAGCATTACCAGAGTTGCCAACCTTGCTTGACAACCGCGAAATGTACCCTTACCGACCCTGTTATTGTGGTTCCCTGAACACATAATCTAACTGTGATGACATAAATTGAAGTGGCGGTTTAAAACAAAACTCGAACAATCTCTTTATGAGAACAGAAAAATCTAACATATATCAAAAAAAGCTGACAAGTGAGGAGTGGAATTTATAAGTGAAAAGCCTACCTTCATTCGTCGGAAGGTAAAAAACTCACGAATATGCTATGAATTGCATGGTTTGAGGATTTATGAAGAACGTGAAATCAGAAAAAATGTGGGCTTAATTGAGTAGATCACTATAAGCTCAGGTCATAAAGATTGTTGTTTTGATCGGGTCAGTCAATTGAAACTTGACTGACCCGATGTCTAAATGTCATGGATGACAATGAGAGAGAACATTAATTAGCAAAACTACGGGTTCATCTTAAGAACTTAGCTTATGCATTGCTGCTCTTTAAAAGTAGTGCACCACTACTTTTAAAGAGCCCCCCCACCCCTGGATCACAGACACTGTAAAAACAATGATACGCATACGCGATAGTTATCATAGCAAGTATCGTAGACAGCCAACTACTGTACATCAAACCAGCTATAAATTCATGAAGAAACTCGTTATAGAAGCTATTGAAAGTGAGAAAAAGGCTTACTTCACTGAAAACATAAACAATAATATAAAGGACTCCAGGAAATTATGGAAAAGCCTAAAGAATAATGTCCTTAAGACTAACAAATCCAATTCAGAATTACCTCTGCATCTAAGTAATCCAGATATGATCAACTCACACTTCCTCAATGTCCCTGGTGAAGAACATGTAACTATCTCGCAGATGACTTACTTTGAATATAATACATTTAGCACATCAGTTTTTTCCCTGCAGGTAGCCAGTAAAGACACAGTATTGGGCATACTACGTAAGCTCAAGTCAAATGCTCTTGGTGTGGATGAAATATCGCTCGAGATGATTCTTATGACCTTGCCTGACTCACTAGAAACTATAACATCTATTATAAACTGTTCCATTGAGAGTGGTGTTTTTCCTGACTACTGGAAAACAGCAAAAGTTAGACCTATTCCTAAAAACAATAACCCTTCCACAAACCAGGATCTCAGACCAATAAGTTTGCTACCCTGTCTATCTAAAGTCATGGAAAAAATTGTCTCTTTACAACTCACCAAATACCTTGAGGAAAATAAAATGTTACCGCTTGCACAGTCGGGGTTCCGTAAGGGTCACAGCACGGCCACTGCTCTATTGGATGTGGTAGATGGATTGCTTGGTGCACAGGATCAGGGCATGGTTAGCATATTAATTCTTCTTGACTATTCACGCGCATTTGATTGTATAAATATCCCTCTTCTTTTGTCAAAGCTGTCTTACTATGGGTTTGACCCTCGTACCGTTAGATGGTTCCACAGCTACCTGAGTGGCAGGCAGCAGTTTGTTGAGCTGACTACAGCTGATGGTAGTGCTCTGAAATCCAGTCCTAGGCCTGTGCTACGAGGAGTGCCACAGGGTTCAGTACTTGGTCCAATTCTTTTCACACTGTATTGTGCCGACATAGTTAATTCGTTTACACACTGTAGTCATCATATTTATGCTGATGATATTCAGCTGCACTTCTCTTTTAAACCCCAGGATATCTCAGCTGCAGTAAATAAAATAAATTTTGATCTAGCACAAATAACAAATTGGTCTAAGCTTAACGCTCTTGTCATAAATCCAAAGAAATCGAAGTTTATGTTGTTAGGTACAAGAAAAAAGATCCTGTCACTACAAAGGACACCCATAAGGATTGAAATTGAAAATGTTACTGTAGAGCAAGTAACACAAGCAAAAAATCTTGGAGTTCTCATGGACTCCAATCTACTCTTTGAAAGTCAAGTTGCAGAGTGTGTGAGGAATTGTTTCTACCGTTTAAAGCTTCTGTATAAAATTCGTCCATACCTCAATGAAGCAGTCCGAATACATTTATGTGAGTCCCTAGTGCTATCAAAGCTGAACTATTGCGATGTGGTCTATGGACCATGTCTTTTGAAAAGATCACAGAACTTGATACAGCGGGTCCAGAATGCATGTGCTCGCTTTTGTTTCCACATCCCACCACGGGTCCACGTTACTCCCTTCTTAAACTCATCTAATATCTTAAAAATGTCAGCTCGAAGAAGGCTACATCTGGCAGTGCTTATTTTTGGGGTCATAAACAGACAGTGTCCTACATACCTCGCTGACAAGCTAGTTTGGGCAAGGGACAAGTCAAAATATCCTAGCAGAGCATGCTCTTGGGTTTTCTGCATGCCGAAGCACAGGACTATGGCTTTTAGAGGATCCTTCAAATATTCTGCTTCCAAATGTTGGAATGATCTCCCGCCTCCGGCAAGGGCTGCAAAATCATTATACACCTTTAGAAATCAACTCAAGAAACTCCTAATTACTGAACAGAAACTCCTACAGGTATAAAGGTGAGGTACCTACACTGTAGGTAGTTATTACGTCCTGTTGTATTTCCTTGGATTCTATAATTTGTCACTCAATGTCTTAATCGTTCTCAAATAGTTACCTTTAAAAATTGTTAAAAAATTACTGGATTTCTTTTCGATTAATATTGGCGCGCTGAACGATGTCAGCATTTTTTGACATATATGTTAGTACCTACTTTTTTCTCTTTGGGTGAAAGCCAACGGATTCTTCTTCTTCTTTTATTTTTGGCTCTGCATCATGTTCGCATTACGCTGCGCTCAGGAGATCATTGTTTGCACACTTGTCAGTGTCGCGACGAAAACAAGTCAGTTGGTGTAGTGAGCATAAATCTGAGTGTAATTATAGCTTGTTTTTCCTAAGTGTATCTGTAATCTTTTTATTGTATTATATTCTGTTCAATGTTCCGTAAATCATGTTTTGTACCATCCTCGTTGAATTTATTTATATAGGTATCGTTAATGTAATAATGTTAATTACCTACTGTGCCGTCGTCACTCCGTAAGGGCCCTAACTGAAAACCAGCGCAGTATTGGGCAAATGCCTAATACTGCAAAATGCTGAGTTAGGGACACCTTTTTACCCTTCCTTTTAATGTGCTTTACTTTTGTTATGTTATTATGTTTTTTTGGGTAAATAAATGTATTTTTATCTTTTATCTTTATCTTTATCTTTATGCATTGTGGTGTTCAACCTGAGAAAAACAACACTCTCGGAAAAATAAAAAAAAACAAAACTGTCGATGTTTTCATCAACTTTTAGTGAAAAGAATTCAGCCTGCTGCTCAAAGAAATAAATAAAGTTGACATACGAGTAGATCTAATTGATTTTTTTCTCTAACAACTAACCACTCAAGGAACGTCGCGACGCCAGAGACGCCGACTGTCGGTGGGTTGTTCTTGTCTCTACGGACCAGAGCTTTATTTGTTCACACCGCAAAAAAACTGCATAAAAATACCTAACAAATACCTACCCATAAATTTTTGCGATTACATTTCTTAATTTTAACAAGAGCCAGAGCTTGGCCCTTGTATCACAATAAAAGAAAAAATGTATATATATATTTTATTTCAGTTAACATGATCGATAATTTGTTAGTAGCAGAAATATCTTATGTTAAATGTTAGTATTCATAGTGTACCTACCTACAACAAAGTTAATTAAATTAAATATAAAAGTTAAATTAAACCAAATTACATTATATTAAAATTAATCAAATTACATTTGTGTAATCAAATATAATTAAATTAAAGCATACAATCAATAATAATTAGAATAATAAATCAGGTTACACAAATTAAATTGAAAACATAATGATATAACTTTTCGCACAAAGTGCTGCCATATCAGCGTGGCAATTCTGCCGGCTACAGTTTGTAGGATGCTGTTGGGGCTATCCCGCACTCTGCGCATCAGGACAATGCCCTTGTCACCTTACTCTCTACGCCAGAGACGCCGACTACGCGTTGTCGGTGGGTTGTTCTTGTCTCTACGGACCAGAGGCTAATTTGTTCACACTGCAAAAAAACTGCATAACCTAACCTAACCTAACAAATACCCACCCATACATTTTCGCGATTATTTTTGTTAGTTTTAACGAGAGCCAGAGCTCGGCCCTTGTATAACAATGCCCTTGTCACCTTACTCTCCACCGCAAAGAAAAACACAAAAAATATCTCTCATGTTTAGGCGTTCTAGTATAATAAAAAACTTACAACTACGTTGGTACCTGTAATAGTTGAGGACTTGCGCGAAGACCCCGGGGTGGCGGTCGAAGAAGTACTCATTGAGCACGGGGTCGTAGTTGGCGAGCGCCTCCGTCAGGCGGGAGAGCCGCGTCGCGGGGATCTTCTTCAACGTGGCCTTGTAGGTCTCGTGCCGGATGCCGCCTACGTTGAGGACCACGCGGTTCTCCGCGTCCATGTTTAGGAGATTCATCTCTGGAAATAATAGGAGGAAGAAATATAAACTTAAACAATATTAGAATGTTCTACATTTTCCACAGCATCATTAAGCCACAAAGTACTTATTTCGTGGAATAATATTACATTAAAAGATAGGTTTACTCAAAAAAAAATATATATATATATGAAAAAAAAAATATATAAATAAATATATTAAATGTAATATTATGCCATAATAAGCACGATTGGCAGAATGGAGAGATATCATAATAAGTAAATGTATTAATTTATACTACGGAGGATTGTTTAATAGTTTTCCCTCTGGTTTCTGATGGACACGTTGTCACTAACAAATTTATTTGGAAAACAGTTCAGTTTGTAAACTTGAATCGCTAATTAATAACAATTTCATCCGACGTACAATCCAATTAAGTCAACGAGGTATACTTGGGTGAAAATTTCCGTTTTGTTTTATACCGATCATAAAACATAAAACGTATTACGGTGTCAAAGGTGACAAGAGTGAGGAGTATAATGGAGGTGTAGGTAAAAACTGAAATTAAAACTTGTGTATAATAAATACCACCAAAGCTAATTTTGATATTGTGTCCATCATTTAAATATTGCTTGGATATTATTATTACTATTTTACTATAAAAACTATTGTAGTTTGACGAATTCATTACGGATGTAATAAATAGCACATCGTGTGCTACAACTAACTTACCTTCGATTAATAAATTAAATGAAATTATAATTGTTTTCCCTATTGTCCAGTCAATGAATGATTGAAGATGGAATGGTCGAAAGCAGAAAGTTTGACTTCGGAACTTTGTTTGGACTAGATAATCAAAGCTGATAAAATTTTCCACCTTAGTGTCCATTTTTTACCTATTCCAAATCGTTGTCTAGATATGAGCTCCGCAAAATGGTCGACATCAGCACTCAGGGATAATGTAGCTACTGCATTTGAACATTTCTGTCGGAAAAATCACCACATCAACTACTACACGAAAAAAACGGTTGCGCTTATATGCTGGAAGACCAGGAAAATTTAACAACGTGCACAGCGGTACCTAGTTTTTGGCAAGTAATTCACCCAACGCACACTGTTTTAAAACTTTTAAAAATCTGTTCCAGCTTCCGCTGTCGCTGTCCAAGAATAAGGCCACAATAATGGCTACGTTCATAATGCAACTGGCAACCCTCTACTCACTGGCAAAAGGTTGAATCTCCTGCTACGGTAGACTCAGGCTACGGGGAGCGACTTTGGCCTCGTCGCCACATCACTGGAGCGTAGTCGTCTTCCAGACAGCTGAATCTGGCGCGAACTAGCATGACGGACGGTGGGGCGAATCTGTGGACAACATGCTGGGTTAAAAATGTGGTTTCGTCATCACCATCATCAGTCCATACTATTCACTGCTATATATGCCTCCCTAAAAATGAACTTTAAAGCATAATATTATTTATAAATTGTTAAATTGTGTGTTTGTGTACGTGACGCGTTGGTTCCGACGGAAGATCAGCGTTGTGATAGCTATGCGCAATGGCTATTTCAACATAATGCTGAGTCAGATGCCATTTTGTAGCATTATGCTTTCAAATTTGTTAGTTGTGCTACGTATTTTTTATGTTGTTGGTTAATTTTGAGTAATTTACATTGTACATGCTATAAATAACTTTTTCTTTCTTTCTCCTAATGGGTGCCTGTCCTTTCAGGTCTTTCAGCCTCCATAAGAGACGGGGTTCTCGTTCTTATTGAATTGAAGACCATTTGACAAAAGGAAAAACCGACAAAGTAATTATTATCATCTTCTGCTTATCTTCCTCTGTAGTTATGAACTTAAACTAATATTTACATTGGCCCGAATTAGGAATTAGTAGGTCATCACATTTTAGCAGTTCTGCGTCTGGAATGTAACTTAACAATGTAAAGTTAATGAAAGAAAACTATTTTTTACGGGCAGTAATGTGTATAAATTTACTCTTGCTTGGTACAGCACTGGGTGATTTGACATTCACGTAAGCCAAATGGCTGACGTGACTAAAACAAAACCTTTAATTAGATCTAATTACGCGATTAATCGAGCTCTACGTCTAAAGGGGAGATTTTCGAATATTTCCAACGAAAACTTGCTTTCGTTAAAACCACTATTTCGGAACAAATATTCAGCTACTAACCCGGCAACCAACTTTGAGATTTCATGTTTGACCGTATTCGATTGCACCGGGTTTGTACCCGATTGTACACTGTACAGGTACCCTGTACCACAAGGGAGTGGAAGTTGTGGGGAGGTACCTAGATGTTTTTTAGTATTCAGCTGAGAGCCTCAAAACCAGGGTGCTAAGTTCACAAAAATCAACCGCTACCACATTAGTACACTTCATTGTACACAGTAATGTCACCACAGAGTAATTCATCGACTAGCCTCCAGACATTCTCTAGACTCTGTTTATATTTCTTGTGGTATAACTTGTGCTAAACCTTACTATGCCTTCCATTGTTCAGAAACTTGGTAAACCCATAGGATGGGAACGTGATCTCAAACTTGAACGAAGCCAGTTATTGTTGTATAGTTTAGTTTGTAATGTAGTTTCATAAGCTTCCGTGCATACACTGAGATAGGATCCGGCGATCAGTTTCTTAGAGCTAATTGGGTTTCTGATAGGATTTACTTAGTTTGCCTAGTAGACCTAAAATGAAGGTATGTACTGAATAGTCACAGGCTCATTTACACTGCATCTTGATACGATCGCGAAGCGACGGGCGGCCCATACATTTTATCGCGTTAAGTTCGCTTTCATAGGATGCGGTCTTAGATATATAGCTGGGTATATTGCTACTGCTGTCGCTCAGCAAAAATACTAAGTCTTATATGTATCACGATAAAGGTAAAGATACATTTTTTTGCCCTAAACATAATGAGAAATGTTATGTGGTTGCGTCCACGCGCCACTGATTAGAATTAAAGCAGTGTGACTCAAGCTGCCGAGCCTTTCACTCATCTCCCGTACACTACAAGAAATAAGAACGTCAGGAAATAAAATTATTAGTCACACACAGGTACATTAAATGGATAAACTAAATTAGATCGTACCTACACTACACACAATCGAAGTAAGAAGTAAGTAGACACATACTTAGGACCTGCCTACCAACCACATCAATCTGTAATCAATGCCGTAGAAGCGAGAATACTCGATCTACGGCCACTGCAGTGTGTTCCTACGTGCGTGCTATTCTGTGAGACGTATGTGCTGCCCCTGTTGGCCAAAAAGGGTCAAACTCAGCTTTGTGCTGAATCACGCATGCGCGCGGATCAACGCTGGTTTTCAGTTTGATCCTGATTTAGTGATTTCACGAACATGGAAAAGAGTTTTCAACACAAACATCAGTAGTATAAAAAAAAAATATATTAAGTAAGTACCTAACTCATAATAAAAAGTTAGATTAGTAATAACTTGTTTAGTACAATTTTATCTGTGGTTATAATAATAAGTGACATCACAATACGTATTGCAAGTACGAGATGGGCAATAATAAAAAATAAAAATTACGCCAAAAGAAAATAAAACAAAAACAGTAGGTAACCGAATGCATCCCTATTTGTCAGTGTCATAAGATTGGGTTGTCATCTGTCAGCTCTGCTCCCGCCCGACGCGTCACCATTTGAGACGTGGCATACAGGATAGAAAGAAACGTGATAATGTTTCTAAGGTTATAAAAAATAAAAAAGGTACAAGGTTTGGAGATACAAAAACAATACAGACAGAACTGTAGAAAAATCAGAGAAAATCACATCTGCGGAATAAAACTAATACGAATAGCGTCGGTTATCCATTGTAAGGCAGAGATTATGAGAGTATTTGGTTAGTATCTAAGCTGTCAATGAAAAAGTTTTTGTATGCGTAAGAGTTCCCGTTTGAGTGCAGCTCTAAATGTTGTTACTGTTGTCAGCAAGCGTAACGGACAGCGAACCGGAGTGAACCTCTAAAAGCAACAGATTTGTACCTCGGCGTAATCAAAATCAGGTGAGTGCATACTCTTCTAGGATACCGAGAGGTATCACCAGCCCACTTAAGTTTAGCGTAGAGGTAAGCTAACTGGAGTCTTAGTTATCATAAGGCCGAAAAGTAATGATGCAAGGTGTAGCTCTCTTCGTGCTTTCATTTTCAAGAGGTTGGAAGAATTGAGGTAGGGAGTTACATGAGAGCGAGGAGGAATAAATGCAAAAAACACCAAGTTTCAGGTCCCTACAATCAGCGGTTTAGGCTGTGCGTTGATCCGGAGAAAACATTTCTTATGTATCGATTATTATTTACATCCTGAATCAATCCTCTTGCAAGTTACTTGATCTATAAGTACCAAGCAGGAGTCAAATTAACGCCTCTCTCTTTCCATAGTCCTTACTATACAAAACTAGTCTAGATTATCCCACTCCCAATTTCTAATTTGATCTCACCAAATGATTCAAAGTCGGTGGTTCCTTTGAACCACCGACGAACGAAATCCAATAAAAGGTGATATTCTGTGATTCTAAAAAATCGCGTTGATTATTGAAAAGGTAAACTTTTATTAACAAAGAAAATTACAATTAAATATTAAAAACTAATTAGAACAATTTACAATTGAAACAATTAGGCTAACTGCAGACTGTTGCAAACAATCTACAGGTAGATCAACTGATCCATGTCAATATCAGTCGGAAGCGTCTTCAAGAAGCGTCTTGGGGGTCACGCGTCGCTTCGACCAGACGCTCAGATAATTTTTTAAAAACGATTGAAATTGATATTGAAATAAATTTCAAGAGTACGGAGGTACAAGCTCCCCGTTCAAGTCTCAACAACCGCGGCGATATCCATAAAAATAAAGACGCCTTCAGTACCGCGTTGGCAAACGTAATTATCTTGTAAAAGGCTGAACAAAGGAGTTCAACCATCGATCCGAACGAGTCGGACCGAAATAAAATCGGCCCATTTAAGGTTGCTTCTATACGGCGGTGGCCATGTCTTTAAGCCAGTTTTCGTTACAGTACTGTTAAAGTTTGCTTATACTAAGCATATCTCCATCTCTAATGTTTTATTAAAGCGACAAATAATCTACCAAACGTCGCGCATCCATCACACACGTTTACGTTTTTACGCTCCACAAAATGGAACTTTGTACGCATTTTCCTCTGGTTACAGATGGATCAAATACATCGTACGTTGTGTAGATTATGAAGCCACTGCCATAATAAAAAGAAACGTACGTCTGAATCCATCGAAATTAGAAAATAATGGCTTCTAACCCCAACTCTTGACCAGTAGTTGCCCCTGAAGTTCGTGCCGAGGCCACATTTCGGGGTTTCCGGGGGTAAAGGACGTTTAGAGCTGGTTATCACTGAGGTTGTTGTTATTACTGCATAACTCTATTCGTTGATCGCTTTCGATTCCAGTTATGTAGGCTGGAATAAACTAGGGACTTTGACAGGGTGACTAGACTAGGTAGTAGTATATGGAATTTTAGGATCCGTATCTGAAAGGTGCCTTCTTCTTCTTCTTCTTGTCAATGGCTTCTGCGACTGGGTTGTCGCAATTTCGCCAATGTCCGTCTCATGACAGCATCACAAGGTTTATGGATTGCGCATTATTATACATATTATAAACTTATTAGTAATTAAAAAAGAAAAACATTCAACCAAACAAAAAAAAACACCTAATAGGGTGCCTTCGAGACCATATTAAAACAGTATAACAATACAGTCTGCCTATCTGTCAGTCCGTCCGCCATAGGACTCTATTTCTGTATCAAACCATAAGACTTATTTTTAGAGAGCTTCAAGCCTATTTTTCACAAACTAGGTAAGAACTTACAAGTTTTTTTTCCTAATAAATGTAAATCAGACCTTTTAAAAATTTTATTTTAGGTTTTATGTCATCGCTTACATCATTAAAAACAATAGGTACAGAATAGAGATAGTTTTTTAAAAGCTGGCACGTTCTCCTTTTGGTTTTCGTATACTTGAGGCCTGGGTTTGTGACGTCAGCGTCCTCGCTGACGCAGCTCCAGGCAGCCAGGCCAGTTATCATCCATAATAGTATGAAAAAACAAAAGACAAACGCGCCAGCTTTTAAAAACGTATCCTAGGCTATAAACTACCTAGGTACGTAATAGGTGGGTACTACACTAAGTTGAAAGGATAAAAAGTAAATTAACTTCAACTTTATTTTATAACCAAGCCTGAAAAACTTTGAAGTTAATTTGCCAAGTTATAATTGAAATAACCCTATCCGATTGTAATCCGGTTTCTAACAGGAACTATAATCAAATATCTCCTCAAAGTTTGTGGTCACCCTTAGCGGTTATATTAGCTAGCGGATTTTAAGATAAGCGGAGAATCCATTTTGAGAACACTACGATGAAAACTTTGTCTATCGAATATCGAAACAGCTATTTGTTGGCATAATTAACAGTTTTTGCTCAATCAGAAATCTTATTATTTGTAAATTATATCTAAGCTTAGAAATCTGGAACACAGAAATGATATCATAAGTGTTTCAAAAATTCAACTGATTATTAAATAGTTTTTATTTTTAGCTCGAATTGTCTCACTCCAGGAACGCCAACTAAACTAAAAATTAATATTCAAAAATAAATGACTTTAATATGGCAATAGCGTTCGAGGAAAAAAGTAGCAGTGCCACGAAATAGTTAAACTCAAATGTCAAAAAGAAACCACAATTTACATAATCCGCTACGAAACTTCGTCCGCTAACTATTCATACTTTTTTCCTCTGTCCGATGGACTTTACAAAAGGTGGTCGGGACCGAGTAGTCAGGGATCCGTTAAAATTCCTGTGAAGCTGGCAAATGCTTTTATACGGAGCCAATTTACGCTTTTTCTGTGAAATTACCGTTAAAGTTATCCCGTTTTACTTGGACTAGAAAGGGGTTGCCATTAGTGTTCTCAAATACTCTGGCCAAGAATTTTACTGTTGGAGAGTTTTGACCATAGAATGTGGAAACTTTTTAGCTGCTTTTTGTAAATATATACTAGTACTATTTCATCATCATCATCATTAACCTATATTAGTCCACTGCTGGACATAGGCCTCCCCTAATGAGCGCCATAGCGCCCTGTCATCAGCTTGCCGCATCCAGCATCTGCCTGCAGTCTATCGCAGGTCGTCGTCCCACCTGGCTGGAATGCGTCCTACACTACGTTTGCCCAGTCGCGGTCTCCACTCAAGAAAACTTTTACTCCAGCGGTTGTCGGTTCTTCGCGAGATATAGCCGGCCCACTGCCACTTCAGCTTGCTAATTCTCTGAGCTATGTCGATAACTTTGGTTCTCTGTCGGATGTATTCGTTACGAATCCTATCCTTCAGAGAAACTCCGAGCATAGCTCTTTCCATAGCTCGCTGAGCGATGTTGAACTGGTGTACTATTTGCTTACTTACAATTTATTTTTTATATTAAGTAATGCTGGGAGCTAAGCAGAGCTTGTGTTATGGGTGACCTTTGGTCCCGCAACCCCGCTGTGCCATAGAGGTCATCAGAACTAGAAGAATCAAACCAGACGCAGAGCCATAATCAAGAAGTTGAAATTAAACAAACGTACAATGCAAACCTCGTCAAGGCTTTTCACCTCCGGAAAAATACCGTTTGACGGGTCCTTTACCTTGAATTAATGACATCCGATAAATCAAACGCGTTAAAATTAGTCTAAAAACCGATTCCTCAAAAATCGGGACAATATTTCGAGGTATTGATTGATCGTTCAGAATTTCATCGAAAATGGTGAATGATTCACCATTTTCATAATCACCTATTGGCTGCTGACGGCAATGAAAAACGATTTATAAGCTAATGTATAATACAAATTGTTAAGAATATTGATGATTGATAAGGATTTAGATTTTTTATTGAAAGCTGTTTTGTATTTATTGAATTGTGAATTCAATATTTATTGAATTGTTTATTCAATAAAAGCGCAGTGCAGTTAGCAGTTAGGTTCCTGCGTACCTTAAGCCCCGGTCTCTCGATCTGTTATTCACCAAGTTTTGGTCCATCGTGTTATTAAGTAAATTGTTGTATAAGTAGGTATAATTTATACGTAAGTTTGATATCCTAATAGGGTGATGTGACCGCTTAGCGACAAAGTCCCTTAATATTTATAAAAAAAAAAGGTAATAACACCGCACAGTCATAAATATAATATAACTTTTCTTAAAACTAGCACAATTACATAGTAGGTAGTAGTAAGCGAGGCTAAAAATGCATAAATTTATTATTTTTAAAATTTTAAATAATATTTTTTATTTATTATTTTTATATATTATTATTCATTAAACATTATTTTTTTCTCTCATTTAATTATTATTATTATTATTTTTTAATGGTATTTTATTTTTGTAAGGAATGTTTAAATTTAACATTTAGAAAAGTCTAGAGGTAATTGCATTGGGTGCCTGCGCCTGTAAAGATAGAGTACATACATTTGATGATGAATAAATAAATAAATTAGGTCTTAGTTGATTTAGTTAAATTATAAGTTTCCAAGTAAGATAGATTGGTAGGTATATTGAATTACAAAGGAAATCCTTCCAATAAAAATATCCATCACTAGCTACGAGGAAATGCTTCGAATACGAAGTTCACTGCAATCCAACCTTTGTCTTCGAGCCATTTCAATGACTTATTGAAATGCGAGTGGAAAGGAAAAACTAATAAAATTCTCATTCCTCGAAAAGAAGCGAAAACATTAAAGTTTCTAGGAAAAGTAAAGGGCATACAAAAGCACGGCAAAGTGCTTTGGAAAGGACGCCATAATAGAGGTACAATATCTATAACTAAAGTTAATACACATGTTCGCGTTTGGGTCGCCACGGGCAAAAAAAACACATAACTATGTTTGGCGACCATATTGGCACATGTACGATCCTGGAGGCCTACTCGGAAAACTAAAATCGAAGTTTCTGATACGTTTTGGTGCAAAATCTACTCTTATTATGATGACACAAGATAAGATTATACGAAAACGATTTAGAAACTTCGATTTCCGTTTTTACGGATATGTACGGGTCCTGTTCATAGTGTATCGTATTTTAAGGGTCAGTGACTGTTTCGCCTAATATTGTCACTATAATTTTGACAAATATTCATTTGTCTATATTTATTCTAACTTAAATCTACCAACTAATCCTTACCTAACATACACATTGCTGGCATGGACAAAGTTTATTACTTTGTTTGAACTTCCTTTAACAAGGGTCTCCAAACTACGGCCCGCGGGCCAAATCCGGCCCGCCAGTGCCATCAATCCGGCCCGCGATAGCTTAAGACTAGTGTCATCAATCTGGCCCACGATAGCCAATGTTTTACTGTTGTTACTATTGCTGTGATAAGTTGAATGGAAGATAATGAAAACACAGAATGGTAATTCCTCGGTTTTTTTACTTGTTGCAAGGTAAAATACTACTTACACGTAACGACTCGCCGAGTAGTGTTACTATGTACTGTAGTATCTATTTCAGCTACCCTCTAACTTGGTTCAAGAAAGTTCTGGTTCCGGCTAGTTTTTCGAATCACTTCTAGATGGCAGTAATTTCATAATTGTATTGAATTGAAATGAATTGGATTGAAATTATAATTGTATTGAATACAAAATAAATAGTAATTGAAATGTAAAAAAGCCTATGTTTGCTTAGGTGGGCAGAAAAATTAAAATTGTTTTGGCCCTTGGAACATACCGAAAAAATTATTACGGCCCTAGGCTTCAAAGTTTGGAGATCCCTGCTTTAAGTGATATACATAAAAATTACAATAAGGAATATACTCGTAAACCCTGGTATAGAGCGCTTATGCTCAACTAATTACAGACGTTAATTCCTACATTTACGTAGCAATTTTTTTAAACACGTAGTAGATACAGCGGTATCTAGAAATACTAAAGACTTCAATGGTCATAAGCATTTATCGTGTAATTGATACCTATTTACAAGAATGTCAGTCGCATCCCTAAAATTACCCTGTGGGGCCTAAATGCTAGCTTTTATTTCGGTCGGCAAAGCATTGCCCTTCAATGAATGCCAATGTTATAGGCGGTATTTTAGCCCTTTGTAAGTCTAGTTTTTTAGGCTCCCAAAAGGTTTCTAGTTTTTGGTTGTCGTTATCCCTGGTAAATTGTTCGCAGGTGATAACGTTAGAAGAAATGGAAATATTTTACCAACCAAAACTTAAAAAAAAAAAACTTTATTTCATACCATCGTCCATGGGTCCATGGATCTTCGAGTTACAGATTTACACACTTATTGTATAAAAAAGAAATAAAATTTTGTTAAAATCTTTATTGTAAAGAAAATTACAATTAAATAATAAAAACAAATTAGAACTAGTATTTAAAATTGAAACAATTAAGCTAACTGCAGACTGTTGCAAATAATCTACAGGTAGCTCAACTGATCCATATCAATACCAGTCGGAAGCGTCCCCAAGACGCTGGCAGCATTGCCCCGCTGTATGGCAATGCTGATGCGCTGCGCCAGATACCCACCAGCTCTCGGGTCACGCGTCGCGAAATAAAATAGAATATAATATAACAACTAATAAGCACTGTGTACTGAAGATCAAAAAGCCGAGGTTAAATAGGTTCCTTCATTGATCACCCTCCGCACAAAGCTTTTCCAGAGTGGAGATGAAAGGCACTCTACCACAGTACTCAGGATGCTGTTGCGACTGTCCCGTACTCTGCGCATCAGCGACACTGTTTTTTGCGCATAACCGCATGGGAACCGTCTGTGTGGTGCTGCGCAAACATTGCAGACGCACTGCAGAATCGAGGCAGTCGCAGCATCATCCGAAATATATTGTTATATTGGACTCTCAGGGCCGTTTTATCGCCATTCGATCTTTTGGTATGTTGGACCCACAGACTTTCCATGTTAAAACTCTGACAATACGCTTTAAAAAGCGTTATTTTAACCTGCATCCATGAACTTGTAGCTATTCTACATATATTACAAACAAAAAAACGTCTATGAGCTTATTTTGTAGCCTAAAAAAAGTCAATGATTTCTCACATGATTCGATCTGAAAGGAAGGCAAATGAAGTAGGTCGGTATTAAACGAAATCCTATATCTCATACAGCAAAAATCTATCATCAGTTAAGCTAAAGAAATTAAGTTTATGGTAAGTATACTTACCATAAACTTAATTTCTTTTTTCTCTACTCCACAAGAAAGGCCAATCGAGTTTTAAATTGAGGCTCTACAGTTGGCTCTTTATTACCTTTCAATGCTATGAATAGAGAAATACTTTCATAGTAGGTACACTAGGCAATGGAAACATAAAAAAGGTATGTTTAGTTTCTAACATAATTTATAAGTCATTCCTATAAAGAAAAAAGCTTTACTACCACACAGTTATTACGGAGCTTTTCCTAGAACATTATCACATTAGCTTTCTCTTCCTAAGTCGATTAAAGGGGGATTTGGAAGAGTTTCAAATACGTCGCTATCTAAAATCTCCGTTACATAAGCCCGTTCGAACTAACGATCGCTGTAAAAACTTATGCAAAGGGTTAAAATTCTCGCTCAGGGGTTAGGGATTAAATTTTACGACACCTCTTTTAACCTCACCCTTAATGCTTTGAACATAAGGTTTATGTTCACGCTATTTGGAAGGTCAAGGCTGGGATGTGTTTGCGGAGGCACAGGTTTTAGGAAAGAGCTGTGTTTTTTGGAAGCAATTTTGTAAATTCATCCTATTTTGCATAGATATATATAAGATTTAAATTGAGCTGCCACTTCACAACAAAATGCTTCGAATTACAGTAGAAACGTGCTATATGCTTTGTACGAAATTCTAAGCTATAGCTTTTCCTGTGGCTATAAATTACTACCAAACGAGCATAGAACACGCAAGCTCGGAGATCTCGAAGATCTTTGCGTGCCATTCGGTTATACGTTACCTTGAAAATGTAAGAAAATACTGCACTGATTTAGTCATAACGTCATAACCTTGTTAGGTTCAAGTTGCGAACTCAAAATAATCTTGGCTGAGACTGATTGATAATAGACAATTTATTACTCTCTTATACACATATGAAGAAAAATGTTGAGTGACGTTCGAGTGAAGGAAATTCTGGCGATCAAGCATACCGAAACGCATGGAGGTTGCTTTGAGTGGAGTGAAAAATCGAGGTAAGGATTCGGATTAAAGACGATGGGGTTTGTTTCCCCAGCTGTCCTGCTCGATCCATGTCAGCATTTATTTGGCTAAGGCGGCATTGTCCAATCTTCCGTCAGCCATATTGTCAGATGCCCGTATTTAGCAACTATGTCTCTGTTCGGGAATTCAAGGGTTTAGAAAGAAAATGCCGAAAATACGAAATTAGATTTGGTAGGTTCTTTCTGCTTATTTATGGCGTAGCTGTGGTTTGAATGCACTTTGCACCTTCCAGCGCCTTATAGCGTCGAGCAAAAGTACAAAAGTAAAGGTATGTTTATTATATAATGAAATCTACATACCGAAGCGACAGAAATCAAAAATATTATTAAAAAATATTTTTTTGTGTCAGTGTTTAATTATATAATTTTACCGTTAATAAGTGTGCATTTATAGTATTTATGGATATAAAGATTATTTTATTTGATTTGATTGCATGTGAAAAAAAAAAATATAATGCGTAACAATGTAATTTGCCTTGAGATATAACAGCAAGAAAATAAACTTCAGTCCACGATAGCATTTTAAACATTTTTTTTCTAAAAAATAACGCGTAAAGAATCCCTTTTCCACCCAGAACAGATTTACCTATAAACTAAACCAACCCAAACGAGAAAACGTATTTATGAAATACAGCACAGATTTACCGATAATCCAAACACTCACAAAAGCAATTCCGATAACCGTAGTGATCTCGACAAAATGGCGCTAACCTGATATTTTCACCCTCATGTTTAAATATTGTAAAGGGGTGACAGGATGTATTCTTTGAAATATTTTATCGTGAAAGTGGGTCAACTGTGTAGTGTATTGGGAGATATTTGCTGCAGTGTCAGAGGAAACCCAGCTACTTACATAGCGCTGTTGTTGTCGATAGAATGTCTCCAAAGTCTGTTCCAAATGCAGACCGAAAACGGTCATGCCGACTTATCCTTCTTACTTAAAATCAGATCATATAATATTAATAGCCCTAACCTACAGAAACAATTAATTAATCAATTTAACGCTCCCTACAAACCTATAAGATTCAATCCTATCGTCAGTGTCCCTCATACTGGTAGTAGCGACAGAATTATTTTTTGTGGCGAGCAACAATTTTAATAACGTAATCAAAACATGACCTGGACTAAACTAAAGTCTCTGGTCTATTCCAGATAATTCTTTGGAGCGAATGATTCAAGTTTAGTTTAGCTTTACTCCACTATTACATAAATGTTAATAGCTTGTTTATGAGTAAATTCTATTCCGTAAATTCTGTTATGTAACCTAACCGTGAAAACCTTCGATAAGCTCACCGGTATTTATACATTTTTGTTATGTTTGTACCTCTAATTATAGGCCCCTGATTTTCCTTGAATTATATATAAACTATATTGTTATATATATAATAAGTCCTGTCCATCCCAAGGTAGTCTGGAAGAGATCGCTCAAAGCGATAAGGCCGCCCTTTGTACTTCCTTGTTTCTCAGCATTTTCATCTGTATTATATTTTGTGTTTGTGTGGTACAATAAAGAGTTATCTATCTATCTATCTATGTATCTATCTATCTATCTATAGACAGAACTAAATAAATAATGTTGAATTTTATGTTTTTAAGTTTTTTACCTCGGGGCTCCCATGCGACATAACCTGCTAAGGTCGGCTCTTAAAGCATTTCTCATGATGAATGTCTGTTTCATAAGTTTTTTTTTTTTTATTTTTATGCTCGAGCAGTTAAGTCCAAAACTATTTTTAATCTCAAGTCTTAATAAAACTTCCGCCTGGAAGAAAATTGCCGCTGTTTTATTTGACATTGCTACAATTTTACGAACACCATCAATTTGATTACATCCACAATTACATCCTAGAACCGCGTTCGACTCAACAATAATAAATAGAGACTGAAATACACATTCACAATTTTAATGTAGGTACGGGGCGGTATAATATGAAAACTGACGTAAGAGTTTACTAATCACATTCACCTATCTCGTCCACTGCTGAACTTGCCTCCCCCGAGCAAAGGGTGGTTTTGCCATAATCATCGCTTGGTATGCGGATTAGTGATCGCGGTAAAGGTGTTGAAAATACACTGCTGCCTTTCTTCCGGTAGGGTCCCTTAGTCGGCTCTTACGTACGATATCAACGTTCGCGTAAGAATCGTCCCTTCAACTCAGCCCAGTTGTAGGGGTTGATTCCTACGTATCGACCACCAGCACCACCGCTAATACAACCACATCGAATCACACTTTTGTAAATTCGATAGTTAGTTGTTGTTGGCTCCGAACCGATTGGGCTAAACTTCTGTGTACATCTGTGTGTGTGTGTGAATTACATAAATATTGGCTACTTTTTGTCTCGGAAAAACGCGAATGAAGCCGCGGGCAGAAATTTAAGTACCTGCGGTAGATACAGCAATCAAAGCTGTGTTTGCGAACTTCGTAAAATTTAATAGCAATCACTACAGCGAATCAGTAAATGCGCTTGCTGGTATATTTTGGTATGCTGTATGGTTACTTATAGGAATAGGTAAGAGTAGGTACCTACGGAAACAAAACAAATCTGAGAAACTATTCTGAAACGAGAAAAAAAATGCCCCAAATTAAGCCGGTAACTCCTGTTGCCCGGACTCTTAAGAGACCGGTGTCCTCAGGAGCACCAAACACATACACCCACAAACACACATGCACACGCACACACACACACATAGAAGACACACACAGAACATAAGTATTGTAGATTAATTTTATATTATAAATAGCTTTTATTTTTTATTTTATTGAACGCTTTGAGTTTATAACTTACACCACACCACTTCGCCGCCACCACCACAACTCAAGCATTTCATTCAATAGTCTTTTTATCTACCCTCAACTTTTAATTTATTTTTCATATTTTTTCTGTATTGACAAAAATGTTTTATTGTAAAAAGTTTTTGCTAATTTGTAACAAATGTAATTGAGGAAGAGCGAAACCTCCTAGTACAAGTATTCTTTACTTAAAAGGAGGTTTCAAAATAGAAGAAATAAAAACATTTTGTATTTGTATTTGTAAGTGTTAATTATTCAAAATATGACATACTCGTTATAAATGACTAAATGAGACTCACCTGTGAGTTGAAATTCTATCATAATTATGCTCGGCTTGTCCGAAGAGACTAGTTGTGATGATGTAGTGATTATAAGATACTTGTAGTTGCACCCAGCGTTTACCATTTATTCGCACTGTTTGGCATACATTTCCCGCACTTCTCGTTATTAGTTTATATTAAACAAAAAACACATGTTGAGGGTAGGCGCTTTCGTCTCGCCTGTAGCCTGTCGTCTCCTTATCATTTAGTTCAGTGTGTTTGTGTGTGTTTTGTATGTGTGTTTGCGGGGGCTGAAATGTGAGCAACGAATTACATTCTGGTTGGTCTCAATGACGCCCGTGACACCATTTTGTTATAATTTTACGCAATGTCTTCAAAATTACAGGAAAAGACAAAAATGCGTAAAAATAAAATAGACTCCAACTTACTGTAATTGCATTTACAGTAAAAGCCTGTGGATCACGTTGCCAGGATATTTTATGTATTTATTACATTTCTTATTCAACCTACTAGCAAAAAGATTTAAGTATGTTAGGACAGCCGACCTTTCCCACAATCCATAGAAGTCGTCTAGAGACCATTCCCACTTGATATATGGTTGAATTCTTTTAAATTTCAAATCAGCATCTGAATTATCATAGGAGGCGTAAACGTATAGAATACAACTTTCACACCATTGTCACAGTTTCCTGGTAACCTCGGTTAAATAAGGATACTGTAATACCTCCCAGCCGGTTTATTTAGGAAATAGCGGTTGTAGTATCTGTACGTAGTATAATTTGGCTGTTGTGTAAGTACTATAGTTAAAAAACTTTAGACCATAAATGCTGCCAGAATTTCAAGATAATTTATGTGCATTGATCTTCTCGTTCGTACCATGAACCGTTAGCACTCCCTACACCGCAGGCCATACTCCCAACCAGTTGAGGCATCAGAAGAAATCTCAATGACATAGCTATTATGTTTGGTTTTATTAGAAGAAGTAGAAATAGCGTATTGACATTATTTGCTAAAAAGGCTAAGATATTTTATGCGTTCAAATAGCTTCTTATAGAGCCCGCCGTATTATGAAGCAATTATAAATGTTTTTCTTCGTTTACTGTGAAAACTAAAAATGCCAATAAAAGCTTGGTGTTTTCAAGATTTTCTACGCAAAGCTGCTAAGTTTGCACTATTGGAAACCAATCGTCTAAGTACCTGCATCGTGGATAGGTATACATTGGAACGAAGCAGTATGGCTACTGGATTAATTCATTTGTTATAAAAATAAGGAGCAGTAAATAACGGGCCAAGTGCGAGTCGACTCGCACACGAAGGGTTCCCCACGTAAGAATCAGGGAACTTTTTCAAAGAACAACATATTTTCATTAAAGGTTTAAAGTTTTTACGTCTTCAGACACACACATACAAATAAAACTACAGCAATTATACAGGATGCTATTAAAAAGAAACAGTAATAAAAATACAGTTGATTAAGTAATAAAAACAAACAATAACATAATTAGAATCTAAATAAAATGTCTGTGTGTGCTGCAATACGTCAAAAAAGCAATGGCTCAGCAGAATAAGTGGCACTACCACGGCTTCGGAATAGTTTTTATATTTTATGTGTGTTAGTTTTAAGGATCTATGGACCGTAGATTAAGTTAATTAAGATCTTTAACTGTTCGAAGTTGTCTGAAATAAATGATTTATTATTTATTTATTATTATTATTAGAATATTTTGCTCAAGTAGCAAAAACACTAATTTTCAGGCATAACCCATTGAGAGCAAGCAGAACAAGTTTCAAGTGTAATGTGTACTAAATGTTTGTGATTGTGTAGTAATAATGGAGTATCTGTGACTACACGAACACTCCATTATTACTACACAAACATCCACAACAACCAACATTCCATTATTACTAAATAATGGAATGTTTGTGTTTGTGTAGTAATAATGGAGTCCTCAAAATATTGGCGTATCCTAACTCCTTTTGATGTACCTACATGGCAACAGGGCGAAGCGATAACAGATGGTAGTTTTATATTTGGCAAACTACCCTCAATATGTTTCTGTAACAAAAACTTTTTAAAATATAATTTAAAAGTGAACTTCGTTTTAACATTACGGATTGGGGGAGGAATATTGTTCCAGCACTTCGTTGCCGAGTATCTAAAACTTCCTCTGAAAGCTGCGGTTTTGTGATCGTGATAGAACAGTGAAGATCTAACTGAGCGTAACGACCTTTTATCAGAAAATAAATTAAGTTTTGAGTGCAGATACTGAGGCTTTCCAAACTTTATAACATCAAAGACTAGTCCTCCCTGTTACAAAAGGCGACGACGTGACTCCATGTCATGTTTAACAGGAACATGTTGTTCAAGAACGGTGTTATGTGGCTACGAGGCCGAATATTCAGGCAAAAACGACAACAAGCATTCTGCACTCTTTGTACAGTTCGCGTTCTTTCAAGTAACCGAGGACCAAAAACTATGTCCCCATAATTTAATTTTGAGATTAGCGATTCGCAAAGGACGATACGAGATGCCTCAGACCATTGATTTCTAATTTTGTACAGAATCTTTAGACGATATATACAAGTTTTTACTAAATTAAGACATGATTCTCAAATCTAAGATGGCACTTGTTCGGGGACCCCTTTAAATTTTTAACTTTTTTAGTATTTGTTGTTAATACAATTGAAGTGTAACTCGCAATGGCCTATATTAACAAAGAAAATTCCATAAACAAAAATTAGACTAGTATTAACAATTCAAACAAACAGTAACTTACTTAAAAAGTTTCATGTGTCTACCTTTTGTGATTCAAGAGATACAGCCTGGACAAACAAAGATCAAAAATAGACATAATAAATCACGGTTTTTGTATGAATGCCCCTTTAATCTGGATATTTCTTTAATTTTTATTATTTGCTGTTATAGGGTTGAAGTTTTTTTGCTGATTTTGTAACTCCTTAATCAGTGGCCCAATTAGTTTGAAACTTACAGAGAATACTAGAAATACAACGCCGCGGCGGCGCGGCGTTCCGCACATTACCATGTCTTGTGATAGATTGTATGTATTGTATCGATGAGTAGACGTAAGTAACGGCCATATCAATAAGTAACTTTCGTCAAATTTAACAGATTGCCGCCATTGATTCTATACGACTCATCTTATAATCACTACATCATCACATCTGGTCTCTTCGGATCAAGCCGAGCATATTCACCTATTCATATCTACCTCCAAACAAATTGTACGAAAATTTATTTCCTCGTAGGGGTCCCAGCTTGTTGATAGTTGGTGACCATGGCAACGACCGGCACACCATGATACCGGAGGGAGATTCCAAATCGGTGTAAGTATTAGGAAAATTGCGTCATAATTTTCTGTTTCCTAGTTTATGGACTTGTGAATGAGGTCGGAGACTTTTAAAGATATTGTTTTAATGGAATTTTTTTTTACATAGAGATAAACTTGCTGTTGTCTGTAAGGACAAACAGGATCAACTTTTCTAAAGTCAAGACAAAAAGTTTTCATGCACGCGTTTTAAATAGGAATGTACTCTTATTCTTAGGTTTATTTTATGCCTTTTTTGTGTGTCTGGACAAATAATAGATTATTTTATTAGGGACTAAACCACCCCATTATATACAAGTGTGTTAAATCCCGAGTGCAGCGAGTGAGGATCACTTTATTCAGATTCAGATTTCAGATCCATTTTCAAAATAAATTCAAATAATAATGTTCTTTGTTGATGGAACACCAAAAACTCGAGTGTTTATGTAAGAGGACGAATGTCGTGAAAAAGCTGATGATTTCAGACAAAAATTAAAAGGTATAATGAATGACACACTTTTTGAGCAAGAAAAGTGAAAATATCTTTACTTTTACTAGACTACCATGTGCGCAGATCATTATAATAGTGCACAAGTGTGTGCGCAAACACATTGTGTAGGCACTCCCTATTCTCACTTCACTCACTCCGTTGGGACGTCCATCATTTATATACCTAAACCTAAACTGACCTAAACGATATAAAATAAGAAAAAAAAACCTTTACAAAATCGTATTGTTCAGCAATTTTGTCGCCTAATATGTTATATTAAATAAGAAGATAGGTGGCAGCTACTTAACTATTCATCGAACAAAACATTTATTTAATTAACAGAAGAAGTTCCCTCCATTTCACTAATTAAGGGGAAACTGGTGAAAGTCGGACACAGTTCAAAAGTAGGACTGTCAGTATTGAAGTTTTAGGGAGCCGTATTGATTGGGGGTGATTGGAAATAATGAGAAACAGGGGCAAAGTCAGTTACTTAAAATAGTGGTAACACTAGCAAAAGTGTTTATTGAAGAGTAGGCTGTCTAGTCAAACGACATTTTGTCACACAAATAACACGATAATGGATAACAAAATTAATTACTTATTATGTGACAAGAACCTGTTTGGTGTGAACTCAAGAACCGACTGCTATGGTAGAATCTGAGGGAGGCCTGTGCTGAAAGGCAAAGCAATCAAGATACTGACACAGAAAAACTGAAATATCTACACCGATGTCTAATACCTACTAAAATAAAATGGTATAATGTAACTAAATAAGAGTATAATAATGGTTGGTAAATAAAGGCTTTTTGAATTTTGAATATGACAAGGAATTTAAAATCGCTAAAAAAGAGTCGCTGCGGCTCAATAAAATGTGTAATTCGCCTTTCGCCCTGGGTCTGGGGATTTCACGTATTTGGACTCGATTTTTAACTGTTACTGACAAATGTACAGTAAACTTGATTTTCTCGTCTAATTGCAACCAAGTTGTTATTAAAACAAAACGAAAAACGGAAAATTAAAGAAATTGGGTCAATTATAATGGAGCCAGTCTTGTTGTTGCTGTGTGGTGCCAGCTTAGAATTTGCAACACCCCAACTCTTCCCGTGGGTGTCGTAAAAGGCGACTGAAGGATATCCACCGGGGATGGGCAGCAGCGCCCCCTGTAGAATAATTCTACTACCGCACCGAACTGCGATCCCCAACCCGGATGCCCAGCGTGGGGATGATGGGCATTACCTCCGTGAGATAAAAGCCAATAAGGCGCTTATCAGGGAAGGCCTGCGTCCAGCCGTGGACCAATATGGGCTGTGGCGGAGGTCTTGTCGTAGCTGTTCCCCTGTAACAGCAACACTGTAGCTACCACAGGAGACAGTGATGTAGTATTAAATCAGTTTTAATAATTAACTTTCTTGTTTTTGTGTATAAAATTCGGTGCGACCACGTGCGTGTTAAGAATGAATAGGCCGACATTTTATACTAACTAATTTAGAGGGTCCATGGAAATTATAAAATCACGTTGTTTGCCTCAAAAATAAAATTTTATTCTGAGAGTTTTTATCCGCTAAAGATGTTATTTACACTGTCCGCTGGGAACCCGTGTCAGCCGCAGCCTAGTGAGATTTTACTTTATTTGTTAAAGTACCTACCGAATTTTTATAAATTTATTTATATCGTTATAGTTTCTGGCCGCGGCTTCGCACGCGTTGTTTCTATGGATACGTTTAACGGTCATTTCTATCCCATGAGACATAAATACTGTGTTAAAAAGTTAAAGATAGCCAATGTGATATAACAGGTCCTACACCTACCTACATCTTTGCTAAATTTTAGCCCGATTCGTTCAGTAGTCCTCGCGCATAGAAGAAACAAATACCTACATCCCTTCTCTATCCATTCATCAATCAAACTTTATACTCAAGTGATAGTTACAAGTTAATAGGCCGACGAAGTTCTGCAAATCGCAAAAAATTTGGGTGTTTTCCTGTGGTCCCGTTATTTTGTTCCATAATGGGACCACGAGTGATGGTTATTGCTCGTGGTCTCGTTGCTTTCAGTTGTTTTAATGATAGCCAACATTTTTTTGCCGTTTTTTGCTAATGAATGAAGCACGAGTCCCAACAGTGGCGACTGACTACCCTACATAATATTTCGTTATGTTAGACGTCTATATTTGATCATAGCCTAGCCTTAGCAGCTATATTTTACCTAGGTAGAGTAACTGCATACCTACACTGTGATACCTATAAATTATTTATTTAGAAATAGTTTTGACAGACTAGGCCATTTTACAGCGGCACTAAATTATTTATATGTATATATATATTTTAAATGACTTTAACGATCCCCTTACCTGTAACTGATCAATTCATTAATTTACCTATATTTGTACCTATATTCCTGAGTTCCTTGATTGTTTTTCTATCTTATCTGTCTTATGGCTTTGAATTATAATTTAAGCAATATTTATTGTAACCTATATTTTACCAGTGCATACAGGAACTAAAGAAGCACCGTACGTATAAGCAGTATTATAAAATCTGTGACAGTAAATTATTCCGTAGAAACAAAAGACGACGTGAATAGGCGTATAATTTACCGCACGGCGCTGCACGGCACGTTTTTACCGGTAAAAAAAGGCAGTATCTGCAGTGCTCTTAGTTTACTGACCACGGTAACGTTTATAGCCCGCCTTTCTGTGTTGGCTTACAAAAACGCATATTTTGTTCTTATTTATCGGCTAGGACCGTGCGAAAAAAATACAGAGCTTTTATAACTCTCAAAAACTTCTTCACAACTTTGGTAGGGTGCAAAAGTGTCTTTTGTTTAGCGATGCAGCCGTCGATTGTCAATTTCATTCATTCATTCATTCGTTTATTTATAATTTTTAATAAAGGAAAACATATTTGGAGTACTTAACATGGTAAATATCCTGTAATTTTTATCAATACTAGTTTTTTTCGTATTGAAAACAATTTTTACTTTGACTGTCCAGGTAGCCAGTGTACAAACTGGCGCAAAAATTTGCTTATCAAAAGAATGTACGAACTACCGACCACCCCAGTATCTATGTCCTACCTGCTGGTCGATTAAGATAATATTTGTGAGTGTATCACTCGGGCTAGATGATGATGTGTGTACAGTCCAGCGTATTTGTTTATTTATTTCTATATCTATTGTTATTTTACCGCTCATTGGCTGCATTTTGATTACGGACAAAAACAAAAGAAAAAACCGATGAGGCGCAAATAGTATGGGTGATACACTAATGAATACATCTGAATCGATTTGGTGATGTGAGACAAGCAAGGTTCCAGTTACTTAAACAAAAAATCGAAGCTGGATTAAGGAACTCAATCTCTGTAAACCAGAGAGTTTCAACTTGGCTAGTTGTATAGCGTTACAATATTAGTCTGTATAAATTGGGGTTACATAATTAATTTATTGAATCCCGCCTTCGAAATCAATCATTCAAGGGTCTACAAGTTTGAAGTATATCAAAGTGTGGTAATGAAGTTTGCCAAAGCTTTTAGACTAAGGAAATGACAGAGAAAACGCTCTGAAAGTTTTCTTTTGAGGAATACTGGAAAAATATAGATTATAATAATTTAAATTACCTGTCACAGTTGCAAATGTGGCAAGTTTGAATGGTGTTTTAAATATTGTCCTTTATAAGAAGACCTTTGCGGTACATGGGGTGAAGTTCACCTAAGAAGTAGAAGTTTTGCTCTCAATTCCCGTCGCGGGACACAAATGAACCTCCTCCTCCTCATGAATGACTGAATACTTTATTGCACTTAAAACATAACAAAATAAAAACTTTGTATCTAAATCAGTACAATACGCGGCCTTAACGATTAGAGCGATTTGTCCCAGGAAACCTAGGGCTGAAGAAAAATATATAAGTCGAATAAGAGTTGGTAGAGCACAAACTGTAGAAGAAAATCTGTACCTATACATAATTATGTATATACAGTGTAAGTCTTTATAAATTGCACATACTAAAATGGGTGAAAATATACTCAATTTTATCGACAGAACATAAGTTAAAAAAATTCTAAAAAGTATATTAATTTTTTTATGGACTTTTTAATATTTTTTATAACCACTGTCTACCCAATGTAAACAAACTGTTTTTACTTTTGAACAAAGAGTCTTATCTCTATGAATCAAAATTAATTATGATCTCTAATGATAGGCCGTGCTTATAAACTAAAAATTCTTAAAAAAATACTCACCATAAATTAATAAATAAATTATATTGGAAGAAAAACTTACTATTTTTTTATCATTTTTATAGAAATAACAAATTTCTAAATAAAACGTCCTACAAACCCTATGTTATAGTTATTTCACGTTATTCTACATCGTATTAACTTTAAAATAGTAAAAAAACCAAGCCGATAACTTATACACAACATTTTCAATTGGTGGTTAAACAATGACCTTCACTCAGCTGAACAAGTTTTTTCGATAAGGGCCTGTCTTCAATCACCGATAGAAAATGTTGTGTTTAAGTTATTGGCTTGGTTATTTTACTATTATAAAGTTATTACAAAGTAGAATAACATGAAATAACAATAACATAGGGTTTATGGGACGTTTTGTTTAGAAATTTATTAATTATTGTAAAAATTAACAAAAAATGGGCAGTTTTTCTTCCAATATAATTTATTTATGAATTTATGGTGTGTATTTTTTGAAACGTTTTTGGTTTATAAGCACGGTCTATTATTAGAGATCATAATTAATTTTGATTCATAGAGATACGCCTGTTTGTTCAAAAGTAATAAAAGTTTGTTTACAATGGGTAAACAGTGGTTATAAAAAATATTAAAAAGTTCTTAAAAAAATTAATATATTTTTTAGATTTTTTTTAACTTTTTTTCCGTCGATAAAATTGAGTATATTTTCACCCATCTTAGTATGTGCACTTTATAAAGACTCACGCTGTATAAATGAATCCCTATTTCCCTTGGTCACGGCATCACGCGTGAACGGCTGGATCGATTAGGCTAGTTCTTTTTTTGTTGTGTTATTGTGGTTCTTATGAAAGAAAAAATTAGTAAAGTTGCACTGAAAAATTAGAAAATTTAACTAAACTTAACGACTATAATACCACTTCCATATTCCTAATTCAATATTCATAGTTATGAGGACAGCGTCTATCGGGTCAGCTAATTATTTATAAATACATCCATTATAAATATAATACAATACAAAACTAACTTAGGAGCTAGCCTAGAAGAATACCTACAAATAACATAATACAATAGGTACTAAAGATAAAGATTAATATATTACCTCTATGGCTTATTCCCAAAATACTCCATGTTTTTTTCCCAAACTGCTCCACGAAAAACAATACTATTTGCCCGTAAACAGGTTTACAAGAAACAATAAGTAGGTAAATGTAGGTGCATTTACATACATAGATACAAATACTACACAAAGACATAACAAATTAATCTGATCACTGATGCAGCTACAATCACATCAGTACTTAAACTTCCACTGCTGAACGTGCCTCCTCAAACAAAGAAGGGTTTGCCATAATTACCACGCTTGGCAGGTGGATTAGTTATCGCAGTGGAGGTGTTAATAATACACAGAAGGAAGCTACTGTCTTTCCTCAGGTACCTATGATCCTATGATCCCTTAGTCCGTTCTTCCGACATCCAGGGGCCAATTCCTAGGCCGCGGTCGTCTCGGCTAATAAATGTACAAGATAACTGCATATATTTAGTTACTTCGTGGGATAATTATAATCATTATAAATGTTAATTGTAACTTTAGCGGTAGAATACAAGAATCTATTAATAAATATTATTTTACACGTCACTTTTTACTATAAATAGGGTACAAAAACATTATCCCTCCCTCCCGGCCTATATTGGTCCACTGCTGGACCCAGGCCTCCCCCTGATAAGCGCCTTGTTGGTTTTTATTTCATGGGGGTAATGCCCATAATCCCCACGCTGGGCAGATCGCAGTTCGGAGGTAGAATTGTTAACAACAAAAAAAAAACAGTGTTGAAAAACATCATAATAACTTATAATAGGTATGTACCTACATTTTATTGATAATGTTATTATAATTAAACATTTCAATATTCGGGCAATTCCAGGAATTTGTACATATTGAAAAATCCTTTTCTAATACCCACTTTTTCAAGCTATTCATAAATGTCGCGGGTGGATGTGGCATTCCGGATTTTGTCAGATAGTCTGTTGTACACTGCCGGGCCCGAGATATAATACACTGATCTGATAGATTTTTTTAATTGTGTTTGGGAGTGACAAGCCTGTGCTGGTGCTTGTTGCTGCGGAGGGCACGATCCGCGTTAACCCCACAGTGCTGGAACATGTGCAAATTTAGGTGCGTGAACAGGGCTACTTGGTATATTATGTTCACACTGTAGAGTCCCGAGCTCTTACTCTTAGGTAGTGATAGAAACAGTAAATTAAATAATGGCAGATCGTTATTTCCAAGTTAATTGGCAGCATCCTTAATGATCTACCCATCTTCCCTTTGCCAGCCATTAAATTCTGTTATGTGATTAAAAGCGTTATGAACGTTAATACTAGAGTTGTTTCGGAATAATTAAATACTGGAGAATCTTGTGGCAGACGGCTTTAAGCTCTGGCACTGGGCCAACCAAGTCCAAGCCAATAAAGCCAATAAAGACACGTTAAAATTGGCACTGAAAAGATACTCTATTCATCTGAACTTAGATGGATTACTATTTGTTTTATTATGAAACATTCATTAGAGACTACTATTGTTATTTAGCCTAGTAATTATTTATCAATGGTAGTCACTTAGTGCAATAATACTCTGGTCTTAGGCCCAGGCTCCACCAAAGCGGAGATGTGCGGAGATATCCGAAGCGGAGACGAGTAGAGACGTTTATCAGCTATGCTGATGTGTGCTGGGTAGAGCGGAACTGAGCTGCGTGCGGCGAGCGTCGGATGTTTGTTCAGATGAATGCACTAGCGGCACTGCTCTGTGCTCGCCGCTCTCATCTCTTCGCGTCACCGCTGCGTGACGTCGTCGCCAGCTTGCGAGGCACAACTCACATCTACATTTTGATCTTTCTTTGTTTTATGCAAAAATTATACATCTTCGTTCAGTTGTAGGTATCCACTGAAGCTGAGCGGAGACGAGATGTTTGAATAACGAGATGTTTGAATGACTGGTCAAAACACAAATCTGGTAAAATCTCTTCTCCGCTGTGATGGAGTCTGGCCCGCAGCGTTTTTTTCGTCAAGATTGTATTGCAGGAATTAACCACCGTTGATATTATAACCTAAATAACCTGCTTTCTGCGAACAGCAATAAAAAGAAAAAACTATAAGTTTAACAATTTATTTCTTTAACAAATAATCGCTTGATGCTAATGTTATTTCTGATTAGTTTGTTATTATACGCACAGGAGTGATGATGAGGATAATAAGCCTCCATGTTAAGAAAACATTCTGATAGGTTGTAATCAATAGCAACCCACCATTAAGATAGGTATTCTCATGAAAGTCAGATAATTAAAACAAATGACAAAACGAAGTAGCTTTTAACGTAAATTATTGCGGAAGTTTGATGTTTGCTTTTAAAAGGCATTAAACTTATTCAAAGAGGAGACTAAATTCAATAGACATAAAGAAACAATAAGTAGCTATACACTAGCCAAGTCGATGTGGAATGTCTGTAAACAAACCGCCCATACTTAACGTAAAATTCACTCTGTTTCCGCGTCTTTTTATACAAAATTTACATTACTTGTCGATTTGTGATCCTTCCTTCAATAAATAGTGCTTTCAATTATATCTGAAACTCGACGCCAAAGCAAGTAAGTTTTAGTTTTTGTGTCGTGGTTTGTTTACAAATATTTCACATCTAGCTAGTGTAGAGGTATGTAAGCTTAGCGTAGGTAAACTCATGGACAAAAAAGCTGAAGAGGATCAAACTTTAAAAGGCGTTTTACGGTTCATACGATTCTCATTACGAGTTTTTTAAAATTCACAATGTTTAGCCAAATGGTTTGTTTATCATGTCTTGTGTAAATATATACACTTTATCCTAATCACTGTATGTCAATAATTTGTGTATAATTAATGTGGGTACCTAAAGACATTGTAAAAATTTGTGTTTACCTAAGTTCACTATGTAAATAACTTACATACATAATAAACGATTGGAAACTTTAAACTGTACATCTACCCACTTGATGACGTTCAATAAAAAAAAATATATATATAAAATAATAACGATTGTGATGATTGTTGTGACTTATATAAACCTACAAGCTTTTTTAGCCAACTTTTGTAGACGTTCATCTTAAAGATGAATGACGATTAATCCATCAATCAAAAATCAATATAGAAACAATGATCAACAAGCCAACAAGCATGCTCGATGCCGCTTGAGACGTGCTCGAGACAATCTGCTCTCGAGTCGAGCAAAGTGTTTACTTCTCGACGTGAGTGTGAAATCTACTTAGATGATCAACGCACTTAACAGTGGAGTGGTTGGCTAACTGACACTGAACTAAAAGTGGTGCTTATTCATTATCATCATCATCATCAACCTATCTTAGTCCACTGCTACACATAGGCCTCTCCCAATGAGCGCCATAGCGCCCTGTCTTCAGCTTGCCGCATCCAGCATCTGCCTGCAGTCTTTCGCAGATCGTCATCCCTGGCCGGAGGGTGTCCTACACTACGTTTGCCTACTCGCGGTCTCCACTCGAGAACACGTTTACCCCAGCTGTTGTCGGTTCTTCGCGAGATATAGCCGGCCCACTGCCACTTCAGCTTGCTAATTCTCTGAGCTATGTCGATAACTTTGGTTCTCTGTCGGATGTAGAGGTATTCGTTACGAATCCTATCCTTCAGAGAAACTCCGAGCATAGCTCTTTCCATAGCTCGCTGAGCGACTTTGAGCTGGTGGACCAACCCTACCGTGAGCGTCCACGTCTCAGCTCCGTAGGTCATAAGTGTCATAACGGTTAGGACGCACTGGTTGAAAACTTTCGTTTTCAAGCATTGCGGTATGGATGACGAGAAGACTCGACGTAGTTTCCCGAACGCTGCCCAGCTTAGCTGAATCCTCCTCTTGGCCTCCTTCTCGAAATTATTATTACCTAACTGCAGAATCTGCCCGAGGTAAGTGTACTCGCTATTGGGTTGCGGGTGCTTATTCGGTTGTTCTATTTACTGATTTATCCAAGAGGGCAATTCCCGCCATTTTGTGAAAACGATAGGCATAGGATTTTGCGTTCATATAAGAGCGGGCAGAGCATACGTTTTTGGAGCGGCGTAAGCGCAAAAATTAAGTGTGTGCTTGTTTACAAGAAAACTACACAACTTATGACGAAACTGGTTCAAGGATCAAATAATTAGTAATAACCTAAGAATCAAAATATTAATCATTTCAATAGACTGCAGGGTTCCTGAGATCTCGACCAAATCATGTGCGCAACAGTGCACTTTCATGATTTTTTTATCGATTTTTTTTCGCAATCGTGTTTTTACATTGTGAATTTGAATTTATTTGAGTTTTCTACCACGGGGAGCTCGTGAGTAAAGAGATCACGGCCTAGTTTGACAACCAAACCTGCAAGGTTCGTCTCTTGCGTTTTTCCGCGATAAAAAGTTGCATATTATGTTATCCAGGTCTAGAACCCACAGATTTCTATGCGAAATTTTTGTCCGATCCGTTCAGTACTTTTTTAATATTAGTGTAATAGAGAGACGGGAGAGGAGAAATCGAAGGTCTTGGGGACGCTTACGACTGATATTGATAAGGATCAGTTGTGCTACCTGTAGATTGTTTGCAACGGTCTGCAGTTAGCTCAATTGTAAATACTATAGTTCTAATTTGTTTCTTTTATTTGATTGTAATTTACTTTGTTAATAAAGTTTCTTTATGTAATAGATGTTTCTTCAAAACGTGTTAAGGCTTTCCTCTAATTAAGTGATAGGGAAAAAAAAGGAAAAATTACTTTATCGTAAAATAGTCTAAAATATTTTTAGTTATAGAAAAACACAAAAAAATGGAGATGAACAACCACGAAAATGCGTTCATGAAAAGTTTATTTGACTTGATTACTACGGGATTTGAATCCACCTGCCGCCAACATTCGGCTGCACACGACCATCCACGGAAACTGTCCACGGAAACTACTCCACCATCTTGGCTTGAATCACTCTTTAAGCTGAATTTCTACAAATCGTGTAAGATATTCACCTCGGTCCAGAGATACCCGGTTTAGGAAGGTGAGCATACTGTAAATTCAAACATATGCACGAATATAATTTTGCCTCGTTCTGATACGTTGAAACCATAATTCCATTCACAGATCATTTTATTTACTCTACCGCGATTGCAAACAGCAGCGTAATAATTCACTGTCTGTTTACACTAATTGTACAGTCAGCACTGTAAATTGCGGAACTGGTTTCGATAATCATGACACAGAGAATCTAGATTTGTTCTGTTGAATCTTTAAACAGAACATTTTATTAGTAAACTACATAGGAGTATTTATCGAGTTTGGTAGTTTTAACTTCTGAATGCGGCCTTAAAGTCGGCGCTCACATGTCCAACCCTACTGCAGGACAACATGAAAATGAGCATTCAAATTTGGGCTTAAACTCATATGTTATGAGTTAGATACATTCTACAGTTTATAATGAGATAAATAAACTGCCAAGTGCGAGTCGACTCGCACGCAGGGTTCTGTACCGTAATAATCAGGCAACTTTTTCAAAGAAGAACAAATTATCACTTGTTCCGAGACCCCTTTCAATTTTCAACTTATAACTTATCTATAATGAACTTATGACTTATATTTAAGTATTTGTTGTCATTACAATAATTGAAGTGTTACTTATTTTTAAAATGTATTATGGTTCAATAAATACAGCCTTGACAAATGAAGAGCAAAAATAGCCAAAAACTCACGTTTTTTGTATGGGGACTTCCCTTTAATTCGGAGATTTATTTAATTTTTATTATTTGCTGTTATAGCGGCAAGAGAATTGTTTCAATTGTCTTCCACTTACGGTTCATGACAGACGGACGGACGGATAGCGGAGGCTTCCGTTTTCACCCTTCGTGTACGGAACCCTAAAAAGTAGCTGACAGCTGACACAAGCCACGTTACCATCCCGCTATCGTAGACCACACCTTCCACAATGTAATGCAATTCTTCACGTACTAAACAGCCTACACTGATAATCTCTACAGGTTTACACACTGCCGTAGTCACGTGAAGGCGAAAGTATATTTCGAAACTACCCTTGATTTTTCTATCTCTATTTTATAACCTTATTATAAAAGATCATTTGATATTTTACACTAGTGTTGGCCATGTTCAAACTTGCTTGACACAACGCGTTTACAGAAAGCGTCAGTAAAGGCCAGGTATTCAATGTAGTTACTCTTGAATTTCTCTGCGTTTACTGATGTTCTGCAACCTGAGGTAAACCTACTTACGAATGAATAGTTCAATTCAAATGGTTTGCTGCTGACTGTCCCAACGCGTGTTTACTTTATCAACCCGATCGAAATACGTACCTGCCGAGTGCATGTTTAGTTTGGAATCGTATTGTTTATGTTGTAGTAGGCAAAATAAAATTGTTCATGATTAGTTTCGCAAGGTTTCGTTAGGCGTTCTATTCTACTTATAATGTTAACCATGTCGGTCTAGCAAAGACTGCTACCTGATGCTGGATACGGCAAGGTTAAACAGAAAGAAAAAACAATCATGGAACCCAGAACAACATTACAAAATTAAATAATAGATACACAAAAACTGAAAAATACAAATTAAATACCGATACAAAAAAGAAAGAATTAGACAAATTGTTACATGGGGCCAAAAGGTCCCTGTCTCACAACAAAACGGGGCGCTATGGCGCATGGCGCTCATACGGGAAGGCCTTGTCCAGAAGTGCACAAGCCATCTTAAGCTTATGCTGATGAAGATGATCAGTTTTCTGGTTCCCAACAAGCTCCACGGTAGGGTCTGATGATGCTGTCAAATATCCAGCATTAATTATCGTCAGTATCTTTTAATTCAGATCGTATTTCTTCTCTCATCAGTTTGATCATTCTGTATGAGCTACAAGCAGAGGAGGGAACTTGCGCACACTATAGGCGGGAAACTGCGCAGGACAGGGGAAAATGGCAACTTCCCTTATTGGAGGCTAAGACATACTTCAGGTCACTGAGCCATAGGAGTAAGAAAGAATCTTTATAAGTCATGCCAAGTAGGTAGGTATACATGCCAAATGTTGAGACGGTTAGTTACGCCCAGACAACCAAGCTCGACAACTGGTTGTCTCCTCCTCCTCCACAGCCTATATTGGTCCACTGGCTGCACCCAGGGCTCCCCCTGATAAACGCCTTGTTGCCTTTAATCTACTGTTTGTCTGCATGGAAATAATTTTCCGCGTGGGCAACCAGTTACCTGGATGGAATTTTATTTCCACTTATACAACTGTTTGGTACTTAACTAAGTAGTGGTTTCGGTGTAAAATTATCTACCTGGATTGAATTTTCATTCCATCTACGTAACTAACTGTGACTACATGAACGAACTTCGTTCGCTTCATCAGAAAACCAGGGTTTTTTTAATAAATTGTTGTCTTTTCAGCTTTAGGTAAGCGTTTTTTTGTTCCCACTCATCCTCCCATTTGAGGTCATAAAACATTCAACAAGTCAACAAAAACTCGAGTCAAAATAATTCCAACAATCAATCTACTCTAATATGTATGAGCTTTCACTCCGTAACGCGCAGTTCTCAGCTTTACAACCCAGAAATACAGTCGGTGTTCCACTGACAGGGGAGAGTAAGGAAAATTCAGGAAACTAGGCAAAAGTTTTCATTATGTGTTTTTCCCATTTATTGAAGCCAGATGGTTGGTTTAGTTGCCAAGTATTTATGTAGGGGTATTAGGGATGCTTTTATGGTGGTGATCTTGTGATTTATTGGAGGGGGTGTTTGTACGGCTATAAGATTACCATAAGTGTTTGATGATCTGTGTGGAGCTTATGGCAAAACGTCGTTTGTAGCTAAAATCTTTACTAAGATCTGGTATCATCCCGCGGTTTCGCTCGTGTTGTTTCTATGGAAACGTTTATTTATATCCCATGGGAACTAATTTATGGGATAAAAAGTAACTTGTGTTTTATTATAGGTACCACATCTATGCAAAATTTCACCCCGATCTGTTCAGTTTTAGCGTGAAGAAGTAACAAACATACAGTGACCATGTGACCCAAGAGCATCTGGGGTATCTGGCACATCAGCGTTGCCTTATGAGAGGCAATGCAGACAGCGTCTTGGGGACGCTTCCGACTGGTATTGTTAAGGATCAGTTGAGCTACCTGTAGATTGTTTGCAGTTAGCTTAATTGTTTCAATTGTAAATACTAGTTCTAATTTGTTTTTTTTATTGAATTGTAATATTCTTTGTCAATAAAGACTTAATAAAAAAAACATACATCCATCTATCCTTAGTTTCGCATTTATAATATTAGTGTGATCCCCTCAGGCTACATTCAAGAACAGAGCTTAACCAGTAGGTTACCATGGCTTAGGGGGCGAACCCAACAGGTTTGGTTGTTAAACTAGGCTTAGATCTTAGTACTCACGGGATCCCCGTGGTAAAAATCTCGAATTAAACAAAATTAACATTTTTTTCTTTGGTTCCTTAAAATGTGAAAACACGATTGAGAAAAAAAATTACCATAAAAACAATTATGCACTCTTTCGCACATAATTTGGTCTTGATCTCAGGAACCCAGGAATCTATTGAAATGGCTTATGTTTTGATACGTAGGTTACTAATTATTTGGTTCCTTGAACCAGTTTCGTAGTGAAGTTTTCTTGTAAATAAGCAAAAACTTGATTATTGCGGAAGCGCAATAATCAAGTTTTTGCTTACAGAGCATACGTTTTTGGAACGACGTATGAAGATACGTCGTTCCAAAAACGTATACTCTGTCCCGCTCCTATGAACACGAAATCCTATGCCTATCCTTTTATTTATTTATGTATTTATTGATCACCAACATAGTGTACACTAAAACAAGCTTTGAGTTACCTTAATAAAAATCAAGTCAAGTGTTAGTATAATTAATAGTTGAAGACAGCATGCAAACAATAACCAACGTAAGGAACAACGGTTAAACCATCCCAACAAGATCAAAAGAAAAATCCAAAAGAAAATCTCTCTCGACTAGATTGCCTTAGATAACGCCAACCTCGTTTTTTGAGTTAAATACTAAATAATACAGGATTGTTACTCTGTATTTCGGGGGGAGCTTTATTATTATTCTGGCACATTATTATTAAGCACTTAACAAGATTGTTATAAAATAATAAGTTAGCTCAAAATACGACTTGCCGGAATTTCAATTCGGAATCTGATTTTCCATTTTCGCCCCGTGGCTTCGTGCGCGTTGTTTCTATGGAAACGTAAAGGTTATGATCCCATGGGAGCTGATTTATGGGATAAACAGCCTTAGGCCTATTTCAGGGATAGAACTACCTGTATGCAAAGGTTCAGCCCGATCTGTTGAGTAGTTTTGGCGTGAAGAGGTATATAACATACATCAAGGCATCCATCCGATCTTTCGCATTTATAATACCTATTAGTGTGATTCGTGGGCGGAAAAGTTGTGGTTTTTGATGAAATAAACGAGAGGTTATATCATTTAGATTCTACCTACTGTTAAAAATAAAACGAGAGATCAATGATATCATTTGAGTAGGTGGGTACTTTACTTACTGTTATAAGCTCCTGTCAGCGGCTTCGCTTACGCGGTTTTTGAATAGAATGTAAAAAGTATTTCAGGATACTAGTAGCTCTCGGTTCTAGAATTTCTTTGTAAACCTCATTCATGTTATACAATCATAAACATAATTATGCAGGCTATTCTTTTATTCCTAGGGTAAGTGGTTGCACAATGAACAATTTTCTATATGTGACATATTTTTGCTCTGAATAACTTTAAACAACAAGCTTCTCTCTTAGGTTAATATTTTTTTTGTGTGTCCATGCATAACTTGTATTATTATTTTTTTGTTTGGTTGTTTGTTTATCGTAATTCTCCACATAAGCGTCTGTAACGTATGTATGTTGTGTTTTATTGTAAATAATGTAACTATTAGTGGATCTTGATTGGTGTATACGCTATACATATATACTGTTAATTTTAAGAATATTGTGTACTGGTGTTGATTGTGTTGTTTTAGAATTAGCTTAAATTAGGATTTAGGAATGTCAAATAGACGAAAGCTATTCTACGTTTCAAAAATTAGACTGGCGGGTTTAAAATTAGGATGACAGATCTAAAGCAACTGAACTTAGTTATGAATAGCTATAACCCTATTCTTTGCATTACATTTTATCTATGATTAGAAACGTCTACCTAATTTTAGGAGGCATCTAAATTGGTAATGATTAAAATTTATAGGCAAAATGCTGGATGGACGAAAACACTAGGGTAGGTACATAAAAGTTGTACGCACCTGTTTGACTGACTGACTGACTGACAGACTGGCAGTCTTGCCAGACTGACAGACTGACAGACTGACGGACTGACAGACTGACGGACTGACGGACTGACGGACTGACGGACTGACGGACTGACGGACTGACGGACTGACTGACTGACAGACTGACGGACTGACGGACTGACGGACTGACAGACTGACGGACTGACGGACTGACAAACTGACAGACTGACAGACTGACAGACTGACAGACTGACAGACTGAAAGACAGACTGACTGACTGACTGACAGACTGAAAATTTATGTTAGGAGTCCTATTTAGAGAATACCATAATTTTGAGGTCAACCTAAGTTAGAAAATTTAGAAATCGTAAAATTTTAGTTAGTAATCCTAAAACAACAGAATCGACACCACTGCCTGTGCCTTAACAAACGAAGTAAATAAACAAAGGGTAAGAAAAAACCATATAAATATTGGTAGAAAATATTTAACTACACTGATTTATCATTGGAGCAAATTGCAAGAAGTTTGTAACAAATTGTGGTTTTGAAATCTTGCATTCATCATTTAATTTTTCTCTCACCCTTTTACGAACTCAAATTTGAACTTTTTTCGCTGCGCGTGGGCAATTATGCGTTGTTGAAGTTCGTATGTTTGTATATGACTAAGAGGTTTCCCTAGACTGCAGGCAGATGCTGGATGCGGCAAGCTGGGGCGCTATGGCGCTCATTGGGGGAGGCCTATGTCCAGCAGTGGACTAAGATAGGTTGATGATGATGATGATGATAATGAAGAGGTTTCCCGCAATTTATCGATTCAAACCCGCGTTAATCAAACCTACAACTTTCAGATCTGAAGAACTCCCCACTCGGCGTGTAGTAAGTTCCATCAAAGTTCTCAGCTATTCTTGTCATTTTACGGTATCATAAATATTTTATCGATCGATTGCTGATCTAGTATCATGGCACCTAGTCGTAAAGCTCTGTGTCACGGGCAATCATTGAGCTATTGGAGTTTTACGGTCTCGTGGCGCTATGAAATGTGGATGTCTACGATTTAAGTCAGGTCTGACATTTAAAATGCTGAGGTTTTAATGTCAAGTTCGGTGTAAACGTGGAGTAAACCTGGGATAATTCAAATATAGTCTGGTAGAAATGCGATGAAGATTGACACCCGTATTCAAGAACAATGCCATGAGGTCTCACAATGTACACAAACGCACGCACCTTTGACTATGTAGTATGTGATAAATGTTTGGTTATGTTCTATGAGTTTTGCTTTGCTTTGAGACTTTAAATCAAGAAGAATAAAGAATTTATTTATAGCCACACACATGTTATATAAAAATAAAGGAAATACAAAAATATAGGTACGTAATAAAAAAAAACATAAAAAAATATTGTCTGTTTTTGTTTGTACAATACAAGATGCCACGTTATTCATGTAACAAGCCGAAACTGGGTTGTTGCACACCCTATACCCAACTGATCCGTATGATTGATTTTCAGATATACGTTGTTTTAAATTTTCATACAAAAAAAGCTCATATCAAACGCTATCTAAAGCGACAACCCTATCACTAACGCAAAAACACCATTTTTCCGACAAAATTTAAGGGTTCCTTTAACTAGGCCGTCTTTTTGTACTAGATTTACCATAGTTTACAAGATTTATTTATTATTTTTCATGTACAAATAAGCAATGCTAAAAATGAAACTAGGCACGTACGTAGCACTTTCTCAATCTCGCGATTTTCTTACATTCCTGTAGATTATTTATCGGGTATTTATTGCGTAACTTTTATTAAAATATCGATAAATAATCTTTGTATTTAATATAATTCTTTGTATAGCTTAGAAAAAAATGTACGGAACTACCGTAAAATAACGTAACAAAATAATTGTGAACATGGCTAATCAAAAGATGGCTACTCGCCGCGGTCGTATCATTGGCTCACGTAACGTACCTACTACGGCTACGTAACAGGAACGCGCCAATGGGGGCTAGGCCTAGCGCTAGACTCCACACATTTAATGTGTATACCTAAGTATGGGCGGTGACAATTTGAGGTCAAGAACCTTACTGATGAACAGGATGTTAGGGTTGGTCACTTACATAATGTGGATGAAAGTTTCAAGGTCTTTTTACAGTAAAAAACCTTAAAATCTGGAAAGTGCTAGAACAAAAAATGTTCGTGGGTGGGGGGTAGACCACCCACTTTCCGCTTAGTACACCAATAACGTGCCACTTTGTATTCAGTTTCTATGTAAGTAAACAAAATTGTTTTATTACGTTTGTGCAGTTTTTAAAGGTTTATTTATGTCAACCGCAAATCTGCCAAACAATAAAGGAAAAAACGAAACAATCACAGATATGTAATCGATGCAGTGCGTTCGCATAGTAAAGTGTCGTTTGAGTGTTGTTTCTGAATGAAATGCACAGACTTATAAGTACTCATGAAATGGCCTACCATGACGAGCGCAGTGAGAAATGCCTTGCTTAGCACAGTATTGCTTGCTACCCGACATAAGTATTGTTCTTGAATACGGGTGTTAATGTTGTTCGAAGTTCACAGAGCAATGGCGAACATTCACTCGCTTAAGGGCACAGAATAACTATATTTTACGTTTAAATAAATCAAAATAAAATCACCATTTACGATGGCTCGACCAACGGACCACCAGCCAGTATGCTGATCATCTAGGTAATAAATAATCCATCTACGGGAGAAACGAAAAGATATGACGTTGACAGATTCGAAAGCCAATCACAAGTGAGCACTCTATGGACGAACGAAATCTTTCTCCCTGGGGCCCTATTCTGCTAAGCTAATCGCTTCACTATAACAGTGATATCGTCACAGAATGACACGTTTTTGTATTGTACCTTAGATGAAAGATGCTAAATAAAGATGGAGGGACGCGCGTCAAAGTGTCAAGTTTGAAACTATTAATTTATCTCTCCGTGCAAATAGCACCGCACGCACTATCTGGAGTTTCATAAATCTAAGGATTCTACGTGACGATTTTGCGATGCCATAGTGACGCAATCGTATAGCAGAATTGGGCCCCAGGTTTGACGGACACTAAGGCCCGTATTATGAAAGCCTGATCAGTCATAGATCTATGCTTGAGTGACGTTTATCAGGGAGTTAATATTCAGAGTGTTCTGAGTTACCACCTAAAAATGCTTTTCTCTAGGTGTGAGTATTATTGTTTTTCTTTAAATAGATATCAAAAACAAAGTGTAGTAAAGTCCAGCGAATCTAGATGATTTCCTTCACTGTAGCCAATTAAAATTATGAAGTTTTGGTTGTAGAATCTACCAATTTGATGTAACCACATTACTCCTTGGGGGCATATTGAGCTGATGAGAGTTTTGAGTGACTCGACGCGATAATCAAATAAATTGAATAACTTTAAATCTGTGCTTGGAAGAATTTGAATTGAGGTCAAGCTCGCTTGACATTTTATAAAAAAAAAGACATGGAAATATCTTAGAAACATAGGAAAGGGACTTATAATTAATGTGCCCTAAACTAAAATAAACGACGACAGATCATAAAGAAGATTCACAGAAGTCTCTAGTAAAATGGTTCTTCGTCGCTTCTTTACTTTAGTCTACATACCGAAGCGACTGAAATCAAAAATATCACTTTATTTCCGTGTCAGTGTTTAATTATTAAGAATTTGACCTTTTCTAAGTATACATTTATTGCATTTATGGAAATAAAGAGTTTTTGACTTTGACTTTCTAATCTCATTATAATCAAAAAAATCCAAAAACGTAAAAAGTAAAAGTGTTACTGAAGTTGAAGAGAGAATAGCCCATAGGGGCAATTGAATACAAAATCAGTAATCAATAACGTTTATTTCTTTCGGCCTACAAAATAAGCTCGTCAAAAATAATTGTTACGTTTCGTTTCGTTTCGTCTATCTCTGTGGTGATGTGCGTACCTAAATGTCGTAAAACCGCACAAGTTCAGTCTAGATATTCTATTATTTCTCCTTGGAAGATTACATTCCGTTGCCACTGAATTATTGCTTATCTTTTCTTTCATACATAATTTTATCATTGTCTTCATGCTTTCAAAACACAATGGGAAGATGTTAACTCTGATAGTTCGAGATGGAACGCATCACAAAGAAAACACTATTTATTTTGACAAAATTAAAAGAATCTCAACCATTTCTCTACCTACTGATATTTCTGGCAAATATTTTTCTTACTCTTTACCTAGTTATAGTATTATATTATCTGTGCTCTTCTAAATAAACCCACTTCTTTAGTTTTCCATTACCAACTGACCGAATAAAATAATCCAATAAATATTTACAAGAAACGAATAAGCAATGAAAAACTAAACATAGGTGCGTCCTTGTCTATCAATTTTCATTTATTTCGCCGAGAGAAGTTTTTTCTAGTCGGTTCTAATAAACTTGACGTAGGTCAATCATCGGCACCGATGTTGCGATCTCGGTTAAAGGTAAGCCTATTAGATATTTATAATTGACTGTAGGTATCTATACCGGATTCACAAACAATATATCATGAGATTTGGTTAATAAACAATAACTGATATACAATAATAAATAATAATAATACAATAATAATCCATGGGAGTTGGGGAGGCCCATTGTGTGGGACGCTACATGCTTCGACACACTTGCGCCTTCCCTTCTTCCGAGGATATCCGTAAGGGCTGGTGCGGCGGCAGATTTGGCCGAGGATCTCAAGAGACGCACATATGCAGGTCTCGACAGAGCCTATACATTTGCTCCTTTTGGGGTCGAGATCCTGGGTCCGTGGGGTATCGAGGCTCTCCGGGTTTTCAAAAAGTTATCTGAGCGTCTAGTCGACGCGACGCGTGACCCGAGAGCAGGCGGGTATCTGGCGCAGCGCATCAGCATTGCCATACAGCGGGGCAATGCAGCCAGCGTCTTGGGGACGCTTCCGACTGGTATTGATATGGATCAGTTGAGCTACCTGTAGATTTGCAACAGTCTGCAGTTAGCTTAATTGTTTCAATTGTATATACTACTTCTAATTTATTTTTATTTATGAATTGTAATTTTCTTTGTCAATAATAAATTAATTACTGAATTATATCTAACAGATACCGTTCCATCGGATTATAAGAGGGAGGGAATAGAGAGTGCTCCTGTGTTTTTGCGCACACTTGTGGACTGTACCTGGTTTGTATCCGTAGAGACTGGCCGCCGCCGTGCCTGAAATTTGGCTAGGAGGGCATACATCACCATTATTGGATATTTATATCGATAGAAATAAAGTTCAAAACCATGTTGTTATTCGTTTTGATTGATTTTAGTGGACTCTAAATAATGAAATCTGATTTTCATAGCTAAGGGATTTGATATTTTGACATTCTAGATATTTCTTTGAAAGCTTTCAAAAATCATATGTCACTGATGTGGAGTCAAAGTCATGTCTATCGCAGACTAAGGGCCGTATCAGCTTTCAGTAAAAGCTTGCTCAACCATCGAGCTTGAGTAACGCTTATGCCATAGAAAATCGTTACTCAAACATGACACATAGACTGAGCAAGCTATTATGATGCGGGTCTTAGTGATTTTACCTCTGTAGTCGTAGTTACGTAGATACTTAATTACTTAAAGACCCCAAGAGGTGGTTCCCAAAGACAAAAATGATAGGTTAAGGGATGAAACGTGCTCATACATAATGAATATGATAGGTATTTACCTCTTCGATATAAATAAACAAGATCCGTCAAGTTCGAGTGTGACTCGCGCGCCGAGGGTTTCGAACGTTTGTCAAGTAACCAATATGTACTACTTACAGGTACCGGTTAGAGACTTTGCTATTTAATGAATACCTAAAAATGTAAGATACATTTCAGATGGCTCGGTTTGCAAACTTCGGAGTATAGAGGGTAATGGTAAAAATTTAGGCGTTTTTCAAAATATTTCAAAATGTATGTAACCTACAGGAATTTCAAAACCTGAATTGATAAATTGAAAAGTGGGGGCTACCTCTCATAGTGTGCAAACCGATACCTTTTATTTGATATCCCACTCGGTGAGGTAGGCCCCCTATTGAATATTATTCCCTTCCCCATTTTGACCATTTTTCAATAAGTGTCTAAATACAGACTTCTATATATTTTTCCTTTAAAATATAGATCCATATCTAAAAATGCTATATAGTACATTTCAGATGAATCGCTCTGTAAACTTCGGAGATAGATATTTCAAAATATGAAACTTACAAAAATTTCAAAAACTTTTTGAAATGTACAAACTGATAGTCAAGGACATCACAATTCGTACTTTTTTTTCATTTTTAATTTTTTTTTAAATTAATCTGTCTGGCATACGAAATGTATTATTATTTCAAGTTATTAGCTGCTGTAGTTGTTAAGATATTTAAGACGGAAAAAAGGACAGAAAAAACGAGACCATAAAGGCTTGGAAACCTCCGAACCGACCCGACTCCTTTGATGTTATAGTTTCATCACTCGAATGATCTCATAAAAAGCGATTTTACAAAGTTTGTCGATTCGATCGATTCAAACTATACCTGTGTTTAATTAGGTTTTGTTTGATGGTGCAATAAAGACCTTTTTGTCTAGCAAGCTCTTTAAGGCTCTATTTTTATAAAATACGAATTTTAGAATTCCTTACCTTCAATTAGGAGAACGGACCCCTTTTTAACATAGGGCCGAAAATTTCAAGCCGGTATGCCAGTCAAAATTTTTTTTAAACGGTGACTTGGCATTTTTGCTAAATAAAAATGTCACATCCCACATTTCTGGCCGAAGTGGAACTATGGAGATAGTTCCACTTCGTTCAGTGTACTGGAGATTCAGTAAATCCATAAAATAACTGCTGGTCAAAACTGAGGCATTCGCGAGTACTTTATATAACTCGTACTATAATGGCCGCTCGTTGTATTTATACTGTATTTGGTTTACAAATATAAAACAAAAGAAAAAAAAAATACGAAAATAGTAGGAGTGATACACTCACGAATATTTTATATGAATAAACCAGCGGATAGCAGTAGGAAGAGTATGAAAGATCATTGTTATCTAGTTGCTACGCTGTTGACGAAAGACGCCATCTTTGCGATTCACTATAAACTAGAAAACTAAAATTACTATACGGAGCGAGCTTAACCGTCACTCGACCGGTGTTATTCTGGGACACCCGATACACTACACGAACTTATTCTGGAAGATTCCAGGGGTATCGTGTGAGCCCTAAGCGATTGTTATTTAGATAAATTGAGGAAAATATTAGTTTCCTCCTAACCCGGGCCCCGCACAAAATTGTTTTTGACGCACAAGACATACCAATACAAAACTCTTCGCCACTACAAAATTTTTGACTAACTATGCTCATTACTCTATTGTTAACAGGCTACAAGGACTCTATAATATTCAATTTCACACCACTGACATATAATATTTCATGTCGGTAAGGTGGCATTTAAAAGAGATGTTTTAAAAGTTCTGCGGGAGGACTCTGTATAGAGTTGAATAATAGTTTTAGTAATTGTTTTTCTTTTTCTTTAAATATGTATATAAGTAGGTATTGTATATAATTAAGTAAAATTGAATGTCAACTAGCACTAGACTAGGCAAGTACATTTATATATGTATTTAAATTTATTGCGGTAGGTTAAATTATATCTTATTTGTCTAATTTAACTGTACTTTTAATAATTCTATAAGTTGTATTTTGTTTGTTGTGTTTTGTTTATGTTAGACTGTCGGTATTTTGTAAGTTTATTTTGTATAATGTAAATCTCTCATTGGCCGTAAGTTAGGTTATTAAGGTTAGAACTGTTTAGATATAAGGGCTGTTGATTTTGTTAAACAATAAAAATAAAATAAAATTGTGTTTTCATCCAACATGGACACTGTGTTTGTTGGGTACCTGTAACTTACAATTCGTTTGTTTATTTAACCTTTTGGCATATAATATTTGCTTATTCCACCTCCACCTCCACTGCTGGACCCAGGCCTCCCCCTGATAAGCGCCTTGCTGGCTTTTATCTCACGGGGGGTAATGCCCATAATCCCCACGCTGGGCATGCGGGTTGGGGATCGCAGTTCGGTGGTACAATTGTTCTGCATATTTGCTTACTACGCCGCTCAAAATCTCAAAAGTATTCTAATAAACAGGCGAAATCTATTAAAAAGCTGTTATCAAATCAAACTTACATTATAAAGGCGAAAGTTTGTGTGTGTGTATGTTTGTTACTCCTTCACGGTCAAACAGCGGAATGAAAGTGGATGGAATTAGGTACCCAGGTAGCTAATATCCCGGGTTAAAACAAAAGCTACTTTTGATCAGGTAACAGGTAGTGTTTTTGCGGGATGATCAAATAGTTCAAATATATCAACGCGGGTCAAACAGCGGGGTGCAGCTAGTAAAAAAATCTTGCTGAATTTTATCGGCTTCAATATCGCCAGTTACCAACACCTTCGGCCTTTGGAATGATTTTGAGGTCGTTTTGTGGTGTTTATTATGAGGTTGCTGGTTTGACTCTCACCTGCTGCGGATGCACAAAGAATCTGCAAAAAAGAGCAGTCAGAGCTATTTATAGACTTGGATCTAGAGAGAGCCTGCGAAACGTATTTGGTAAAGTTAATATTATGACTATGCCATCACTATTCATTTAACTTAACCTATTATATTTGTGGAAACATAAAAAATGTTATTCCAAAAATTGTGATATTTTAATTATGAGACGCGAGGAAAGCTTAAGTTAGTGTTACCTCAGACGAGACTAGCGAAAGTTAGCAAATCTTTTGTCGTAAATAGTGCTAGGTTTTATAATGTATTGCCAGCCAATATTACCAATTTTAGCGAAAAGGCCTTTAGGACCACCATCAAAAAACACCTAACCGAGAGAGCCTACTATGGCATAATGGGTTATCTCTCTGATCATGATTTTTGGAACGACATTGCATGAGTCAGCAATATTTGTTAAATTATTTTTTTATTTTTCTCTCTTGATACTATGTATCTATACCTATTATTTTAAATTTATTTGTAAGACTTTCTTAAGTGCAATGTAATGTGCCTATGAGAAATAAATGAATGAAACTGAAACTGAAACCGTGATAGATGTAAAGTTTTCTAGTGCGTTGGTGGGACCTACTCCAGATAAATTCGAAACTTATTATAAGTTTCTAAACGACTTTATGCTTATTATTTTTTTATCTAACAAAGGTTATAATTTGGTGAAAATTGTATTCGAAATTTATTTATTTATTTGTAACTAACACGATCATTTACAACCAATTACATTAGATACATAAGAACTTAACATTTAACAATTACATAATTAAAAAATAATCAATTTATAAAATGTCATGCGCAAAAATACTTAAACATAAATCAACCTTCCGCAATTGAGGCAAAATAAATTGATTGAGTAAATAAATTAAATTTTCACATTAAATAGATAAAAGTACAAAAACAAAATAATATAAACAAAACAAGCATGCATCCATTCATTCATCACTCTCACAAAACCTCAGGCATACCAACATTAGACTCTAAATAAGCTTGTATTAAGCAATGAATTGCAATTTTGCGTTCAATTTACAAAAGCAAGTAGTTTGTAGGTATCAGGGTAATCAATATTCTAATTAACTAGGTAAGTAATTAGTGTTAATTCGTTTGGTGTATTACACTGATTGGCTTGGGAATTTCAGATAGGTAATTTGTTTTCGAACTCGTGGCTTTGATCAATTAATTTAGAACAACGTTTGTCCTTTCACGTTTTGGGATTTCAATTGATTCTAGTTCGCTTAATATTAGGTCCTTACATATGAAATTGGCGTTTTGTATGGGAGGAACAAAAAGTCGAATATTTTTTAATATAATATATTTAATTAATCAAAGTATGAACCATTATTTTCTATGCACTTTTGCCATCTTATAGGTAGTTCATTGATCCCTTTACTAAAAAAACCAGTCGGACGGGAATCAATAAAATCTTTGAAGCCTGCGACGCAGAAGGTTGCGGGTTCGATTCCCGCCTTGGGACAAATGTTTGTACGATCTGCAAATATTTGTTCCGGGTGTTCTGGGTATTTTCTATATATAATAAAAAATATCTATCTATGTTATATATTGTATTAAGTTTATCAGTCATCTAGTACCCACAACACAAGCTCTGCTTACTTTGGGGCTAGATGATGCTGTGTGGATTGTCCAGCATTATTTATTTATTTAATATTTATTTATTTGAAGGCGATTTGGACTGCCCCATCGGAGTTGAATTTTTTCCCTTGCAAGAAGTTATCCAAATTTCGAAAAAAATGGTAATCTGTTGGAGCAAGGTCCGGGGAGTACGGAGGATGTCTTAGACTTTCCAATTGAAGCTCTTCTAATTTAGTAGCCGTCAGTTGCGCAGTGTGTGGTCTAGCGTTGTCGTGAAGCAGCAGTGGCGTGGAGCGATTGACCAGCCTAGGTTGTTTAGCCGCTAGCTTTTCCATCATGGTTTGCAATTGCTGACAATAGACATCAGCCGTAATAGTCTGGCCAGATTTGAGAAAACTGTAATGAACAATACCGGCACTAGTCCACCAAACGCTTACAAGTAACTTTTTTGGGGTTAATTTTCGCTTGGGGCAGGATTTGGCTGGCTGGCCAGGATCCAACCATTGCGCTGAGCGCTTCCGATTATCGTAAAGAACCCATTTTTCATCACAGGTAATGATTCGGTTTAAAATACCTTCATTATTGTGCCGGTTTAGTAATGTAACGCAGCAGTCGACGCGCGTTTGCCGGTTTGCTTCAGTCAATTCGTGAGGTACCCACCTTTCAAGCTTTTTAATCTTCCCAATTTGCTTCAAGTGAATTAAAACAGTTTTATCACTAACATCGCAGCCTGCAGCTAACTCGGACGTGGTTTGCGATGGATCCGCTTCCACAATAGCCTTCAACTCTTCATTATCAACTTGAGTCTCAGGCCGTCCACGGGGCTTGTTCTGCAGGTCAAAATTTCCAGAACGAAAACGTTGGAACCAAAAACGAACTGTGTTTTCTTTTGCAACACGACCGCCATACACATCATTCACCCTTCGAGTTGTTTCCGCAGCACTAGTGCCACGGCGGAACTCGTACTCGTAAATAATGCGATATTTTAAGTTTTCCATTTTGTAAAATGAGTGACGCAAACAGAAAAAAACAGAAGAAAAAAAACAAATGAATGACGATCATCGAAGCACAAATACATGAGTCTATAGCTGTACAAATTTGAATCTGGAATTCCTTACCAAAGAGGAGAAATTTGTGATTAAAGTGGCCAGTACGAAAAACGCCAATTTCATATGTAAGGACCTAATATTTAATTTTATCAATTATATATTTTGAGAAACTTTTTCAGTTATTAAATTAAAACAATAGGTACCTACTTCAAAAGACATTCAAGCTACAAGCGTGAATCAGTAACAAACATGTAGGAAGATACCTAACACAGTTTAAATGGATGGATGTCCAACCAAACTTTCGAATTTATTATTTAGGGTGATTCTAGGTTTAAATCAAAAGGTCAATAACAAAATATCGAACGACAACCCTGGCTTTAAAAGTCGTTGACAACTGACAATGCAGAATTAGCTGAACCTCTGCTCGTAAAGCAGCGCTCAGTTCATTACACACAGTGTCTGTGGCTAAATTTACAGCTGCCATTTTAATGCTGGCGATTTACGAGTGCGCGACAACCCTAGCTTTGTTTGTGTGTGTTTTGAAATAGGCAATTGGGTTTTTACACACACATGTATAGCACAGTCCTACTGGGTTTTAATTTTTGAGTAAATGCAATATAGAAACGGAAAAAGCTATCTGATTGCTTACTAAGTAAGGAGAGCGCAAAAGCTATGAAAAATAAAACAGCATGAAAGAGACCTTCACTCAGCATTGAAGATAAAGACAAGAGAATACGAGGAGTGGGTGAAGTAAGGCTGATGTAAGAATGATGGAGTCCTATTTTCTCAATATTGAGCAAATAGGACTCCGTCATTCTTCCATCAAAACCCAGGAGGACTGTGCAACATTTGTTCTTTGGTTCCCTAAACGTGAATATACGACTAAGAAAAAAATACGATAGGAAAAACAATGAAAGTGCACAGTTTCGCACATAATTTGGACGAGGTCTCAGGAATCCTGAGTCACGGTCCTCGGTCTATTGAAATGACTTATGTTTTGATTCGTAGTTTATTACTAATTATTTGGTTGATGAACCATGAACCAGTTTATTCATTAGTTGCGTAGTTTTCTTGGAAGTAAGCTAAAACTTGATTTTTGCGCTTACGCCGCCGTTCCAAAAACGTATGCTCTGTTCCGCTCTTATCAACTCGAAATCCTATGCACAAAATGAAAATGATGGATGATGGATGTAATCCTTTTCACAAAATGGCGCACATTGCGCCCTCTTAAATATGTTTAGACTTAAGCGATCAGCATTGTTATAATTATAAGGTATGACGGGTATTTATCGCGTTATTTACCTATTTATCCCGACGTTTCGACAGGTTTACACTATATCGTAGTCACGACAGGACTATTACTACCCGTTAAATAGTTATTATAATCTATTTGTTATTTTCTCACTGTACCTAATTGTTAGAAAACTCCCTCACATCACACGAAGTACCACCACTCAACACAGAATGCACTAGAAGTAAGTATTCTAGATACATATTATCTACATGTACATCAGCAGGGTTGCCACACTCTCTAGATTGCAAGCCTGTAACATACGTTAGGATGGACTCAGATGTTGACGGTTTGTTGCCCTCGCAATTTCGTTTGAGTATCAGTCGGGGATGTAAGAGTCACGGATACGACATGACCAGGTTGAGTGTTTCAGCTATTTCACAGAGTAACTATATTTATTAATTATTTATTACAAACACAATACAGATTAGTTAAATTTTGTATGATAACCTAATAAGGTTTGTCTTGGAACTCACATTCGTAGTACTGGCTCTTCCAAATAAATAACTTTTATTCTTTTTGGAGGAACTATAGACTTCAAATTAAATTGATGCCATGTTTAATCATATTTTGTAGTTGTCAATGTGGTGGGAGAGGAATGAACGTAATAGCACTGATTTAATATTACATAGTGGCTATGTATATATACATACCTACTCAGCATGGGTGCTCATGCTCAGCTCATGGGCAGAGTAAATAGATAGACGATAATATGTAATATGACGATATGTACTAAAATGTGTGTAAACCAGCTAGCTATAGATTCCTCATTTCATTTCGTTTATTTATCTCCCAAACAATTTACATTGTGTCGGAAATTTCACGTAAGTGCACATCTTATTAATGAGTAAATTGTAAGACTAGAGCGCAATTATTACATTAATATAATTATTACGTGTTATTTTTCATCATATTTATTTATTTTTATCTAGAATCTTATTTTTGAGAATGCCCTTTTACAGTAGCTCTATTAATTTTATAATTAATATGTATAGCTTGATTATCGACGATGCCCATTTACAGCAGATGTACCTGGTATAATTTATTTGTTTTATGTTTGTTGATGATTAATTTTTATGTGAAATGTAAACCGACGTAACCAAGTTTGCCTTGTGCTACTATGGCGAATAAATGTATGAGTATGTTACAAAAAAAAAACACAACAGAGAATTTATTGGAGTACAAACATAAGGAATCTAAAGTTAACCTACCTTCCCTCCTGCAGCATCTTCTTACCTAAATCTCTACAGAACACGTGTGCGCCACTTACCTAGAACAAAATTATATGTAATTTTTAGTGTGCACATTGTAACTAACAATATTTTTATGGTAGAGTAAAGAAGTAAAAAAAAAATGCTATGTCCGTGGGGTACCGAGGCTCTCCGAGTTTTTAAAAAGTTATCTGAGCGTCTAGTCGACGCGACGCGTGACCCGAGAGCTGGCGGGTATCTGGCGCAGCGCATCAGCATTGCTATACAGCGGGGCAATGCAGCCAGCGGGGCAATGCAGCCAGCGTCTTGGGGACGCATCCGACTGGTATTGATATGTATCAGTTGAGCTACCTGTAGATTGTTTGCAACAGTATGTAGTTAGCTTAATTGTTTCAATTGTAAATACTAGTTCTAATTTGTTTTTATTATTGAATTGTAATTTTCAGTGAAAATTATGTAGTAGAGACATACGAATTTACGGTAATAGAATCGGCATTTTCGGTACCAACCTTTTGATTAATTATTTTAACGTAAAAGCTTTTGGCAAAAGGACTTATGCGAAATACATTTTGATGTGGTAGCTCTCAGTACTGTTTTTTAACCCAGACAATACTTACAGCGAAAATCAACGTAACATTTTATTCTTACGTATTTATATAACAAAGATTCATAAATACACGATTCGATAAAAGGTACAACCCCACTAAGTATACCTACATTATAGATTTTTTAAGACTCGATAAGAAAATAAAAACGTATTTTTATGGTGCTTCTTCCCTGTAAAAGGGTTTTTAGTATAAGTGGAATATATTTGGGCAAAGGCAAGTTTATAGCATGAATTTATAACAATGTTATCATGTGAAGGGCTGTTGCGGAGGGCCAAGAGATATTGGGATTCCAGGTTTTGTAGGGGCTTTTTTAAATGGGAAATCTCAAGTGAGTAAATTTACTGGCAGGGACAATCAGTCTGTTTCTATCTTAAGACTAAAATATCAAAGTGCTTTATTTCCTTTAGACCTTACAGGACTCTTGGACACGTCACAAAATTTAAATTACATAAGCAAAACTGGGAAATAAGGTGATCACTTTGATTTTTTGTTCACTTCAATCTTTTTAATGAAAGATTTTTTGATGATTTTTATTTAAAGAAGCGATTAGAAATATTTACGTTGTTATGTTGTTAGTTTTCGAGTTATAGCAAAACTCGTCCCAAGCGTTTTTATTTTCTAGATATTTTCTGATATTTTGTGGTAAGCTATTTACAAAGGATATGTTTGACAATTTGTTTGAATTTATTAATTGATAATTTTTTAAACTCTATTATTATATATTATTGGTATTTTGTTCAAATTCAAAGTGCTTTATTTCCTTTAGACCATACAGGACTCTTGGACACGTCACAAAATTCATGTTGTAGAAGTATATATGTACATTGCCCTTTAAAAGATAAATCTTGTGTAGCCCAGTTGTGGGCACAGCGAGGTAATTCTTATTTCTAGTATTAAAATTCTGTATGTATTTTTAGGGAACCGATTGATATTTCTATGAATGTACAACAAGTTTTCATTAATATGACCTTGGTACTGTCATTATGCTATTTCTTTGAATTTCTCAAGTAGGTTGTCTCTGGGACCCATATCGCACGAACACCCCTCTTCTGCAACACAAATACGGTGTTAATATCTACAGCGTTCCCCCGAAGCAGTATGCCATAAGACTATGAAAGTAGCTGAGATAGACTAGTCTAGAAGTATCAACGTCTGTAAGATGACGGATTTTTTTTAACTGCATACGCTGCAGAACCTAGTCTCTTCGATAGCTTTTCTTTAAGTGGACTCCATTGAAGTTTACTTTCTAAGGTTATTCCTAAGAATACTGTACTGTTAACAATTTCTAAAGTTTCTCCTTTGACGTTTACATCTGCCTTAACTTGTTTTACATTAGATAGAATAAATCTTATATATTTCTTTTTGGTTTCGTTAAGCAATTTTGAGATTGCATTATTCACGTCGACGAAATTTGTGTTTTTTCATTTAATTTTCGAATTAATCTAATTAATTTAATTTTCGAATTAATCAAATTAATCGAATTAAAATAAAAAGTATCATCGGCAACTGCCTCTGCTAGTCAGTGCAACGTACGCGACGCAATGTAGGAAACGTCGGATGGCGTACGATAAAAACCTAGTGTCTCTATCTACCTACTGAGACATTTCGACCTTCAGACTCTTTTCTCAGCAGTTTCTTTACAGAGGTAAAGAAACTGCTGCCACAGCGGTCGTCAAATGTAGAGACATTTGACGACCGCTGTGGCACGGCGAACAAAGGTCCGCCTTCGACGCAGGAGGGCAATCTTCTGTTTGTTTCCCGCCTCGGGACAAATGTCTGTTTGATCTGCAGATATTTGTTCCGGGTGTTCTGGATGTTTTCTATGTATAATAAAAAAGATCTATGTAATTTATTGTATTAAGTATATCAGTTATCTAATACCAAAAACACAAGCTCTTGTGTATTGTATATTTTGTGTAATATAATTCTGTGTGTATTGTCCAGCATTATTTATTTATTCATTTTAGTTCCTGCAGAAACTGTTAAAACATAAAACGACGGGACTACTCAGGGAATCTACCAGAGAAAGGGTAGCTGCTTCCTTAGAATTTTTATCACCTCCACTGCGCTCACCAATTCGCCTGTCAAGCGAGTTGATTTTTTCCCAAAACCCCCATTGTTATGGGAAGCATCACGGAGCCATCTACAACAGTGGACGTTCATGTGCTGATGAAGAAGGAAGGAGTATTTGACATGTAGGCGTTCGAGATTCTATTAGTTGTTATCTCTTCCCTCCGCTTCGGAATCTAGCGTTCAAACGCTTACAAGCTAGCGTTAAAGCGCTTTAATGTTTACTCATAAATCAAAAGCGCTACACGATCGAGGCGTGCAGGCTGCTATAAATTAAACTACAGTACAAACCATGTTCTAGCGCTTGTTTCTACAAACTAGTACCTAACCAAGCATGAATACTCGAATACGTATAGTACATTAGTAACATACCTACAGCAGAAAAACAAAAGCAAATTGTACAAAAAAAGTTAAACATGCATAATTTCGCGAGCTCACGTTCTCTGCGTAGCCGTTCTAAGTGTCTCCGCACACGGGCCACCGGCCACAACCACAAACGCCGCCGCCACGAGAAGCTAGAAGCGGCTACAAAGGTAGCTAAAGCGCGCGACAGCCACTTGTGGCCGGTATCAACCGTGTGTGGCGGGTCCATATAAAATGTATGAAAACTACAGGAAATATGCCGGTGGCGGCATTTTGTGGTTGTGGCCGGCGGCCCTTGTGCGGGGACACTAATGAATCGCTACATAGATTGTCGTCAAGCAATGCTACGATCACTCTCGATATCTTTACAAAAACTAAATCCAAATTGCTTCATCCTCCTCAACCGTGCCGAATAATCTACTGTTTTTTTTAGGATTAAACCTTATCTCGGCATATTAGTCAAGGGGCACACTAAAGTACCTGTGCCCATCAAATATTTGTGATCCTAAAGCGTCCAGATTAAGTACGAAACCTGTAGTTATTTAATATGTTTTATAATGTTGACGTTTTATAATTTAACATTTGAATAATGTGAACGTGTACCACGTGTGTGAAACAGGGTGCCACGTAACATGTGTACAAAGCCGAAAGGGGTCCATAGAGATCAAAGTAGCACGGTAATGTATGTAAATTACCCATTTACAACTAACTTTCGACTTTTTTCAAATTTTTTAATTTTTTTTCAAAAAGTAGGAACCCTACAGAAATTTCAAAAACTGTATAGGAATGTACAAACTCATACCTTTAATTTGATACCCTACTTGAACTTGTAGGTAGTATCTTTTAAAATTTCGCAATCATAATTTAGGTATATCTACTAAAAAATTTCATTTCATTGTTTAATTTTTTTTTACTTTCATTTGTACAAGCGCACGAAGTGTAATATTTCTTTAAATTTCGAGTTATTTGCTGCTGTAGTTGCTGAGATATTATATACGGAAAACAGGACAGAAAAAGCAAGTAAATGGTTTATAGTTTTATTTTATTTACTTAGTCCGCAGAATAAATACAAATACAAACGTTTATTTGGTAATAAAAGATACAATAGTTTTAACCATAGTTAAAAACATCTTTTAAGTATATTGTTAGGGGAGACAGCAGCGAGTTTTTAGTCTATGGATATATTGCGTTTACGCTCTGCCACGTCTTCAATTATGTAAATTACTGCGTTACATTTTAAAAAACATTGCAAAATAATAGATAATAGAGTTAATAAAACGGTCGATATCAAATTTATTGAAAATAATTGTGAAGAAAAGAAACTTCTTGTAGAGTCGAGAGGTGATCGGAATGCTGGCTTCTATTTCGGTCAACGAATTAGCATTGCCATTCAACGTGGCAATGCTGCCAGCATTCTGGGCACTCTGCCTCCTGGTGACGGCTTAGCTTTTTAAGAAATAGATATTAAGTGTATATACTAGTTGTAATTGTTTTATTCTGTTATTGTAAATCTATGTGCTAAATAAAATGTCCATATTGTGAAGAACAATATTATGGAATGCCAAGTATTTCTTTTTTTAATAATTTTTTTGGATTGACGAAAAAAATCGTACAATAAGCACGCGTCGGATACATTTACCGTGAGGAAGTGCGTTGCACGCAGGTATTGATCCCAGGAACGAGGTCGGGAGGTTACGGCCGCGCTCGAATAATACTCGTAATCGATCTCGGTAGGGTTTATTTTTTAATGCATTTGATGGTTTGGATGTAAGTTATGGCAAAAGTTTTCCAAATATTTTTTTTTTTATTTAACGCAAACTTACATTTGTTAGCTTAAAAGGTGACTCGGTGCTTAAATGTCAACGTAAACTCAGAAAATATCGAACTTTTATTTGACTAAATTAAAGCTCATTGACAAAAAAAATCATGCGTGGTATCAGTCAGAAAATTTCCATATTTCTTTTTTCCATGAAGTAAATCTCTAGAAAGTAGATATCAACAAAAATGAGCAAAAAAAAAGTAACTGGTAATGTCACACATAAATTTGCGACATCAGGTAGCCCATTTTGCTTGTAGCATGGAAGAACGACATCACTCGTATAGTTAGGATAGTACAAGGACGCTACCTGATCGAAACCTTGTAGGGAGGAGTGATTCACTCTCTCACCATGATTTTTGTCCCAACTGGTGTCAGTCGACGAGTCGTAAAAATGCTATACCTACTCTGGAATTTGCACCTCGCTCTACTTTTTACATTGGGTGTATTTTAGTACAGACAACCAAAACAATGTCAAATAATAGGCAAGACGCATATTTTTATGAATATTTATTACAACCGTATAAGCTGAACTGGTACGCAATAAAGTAGGTAGTAACTAATTAATACACAGACCTCATTGTACATATTTATTTTAAGGTTAACAACAATAAATAAGGACTCTCTCCAAATCACATGCGTAAAAATATACCACGATACAAAAAAACACGATTAAAAATTTCACATGATGCACGAGCATAAAAAAGAACATCTATCATAACAAAACCCGGTATAAAATCCACAATCTCGTCAATTCAACCATAATTCGTGACGTAAAGCCAGCCATTCACAATACTTATAAGCTGCCATTCAGTGGTCGACGCGAAACCGACTGGAAAATCCGACTTTACGATTTTCATCAAATATAATCCGATCAGCGAGGATGCGAATACGAACTCTAAGCTGAGCCGAATTAGATGGGTCTTAGCTTGTGCATGGTAAGGCTGGATAATGTGCAGTTGAATTTTGGTTCTATGACTTCGGAATTAGAATTGAGTTTTGTAGTTGGTGCAGGGCTTTGTTTATTTTAATAATGCATGATAATTATTTCTGTTTGGATTATGAATGGACAGTTCATTATGAACTAAGTCTTTTAGCCCATACCTTTATAACCTTTATAATGTGTTTGTACTAAGTTACTTATCTTTAAAGTAAATTTATCTAGTGGTATAAATAGCTATAATTCACTTTAAGGTCATCATTGTAAAGTTTGAAATAAAACATTATTATTCTTAGCTTACTTATTTTAAGGTAAAGTAAGATTATTATTAGAACAGAAATAGAGCTCTGAAATAAAGTTGACAGTTCGTAGAGTGCAATAGGCCAGCTGTATTTCGTTCTTATTAGGTCCAGGACTATGTATACTCTGAAAAATTATTCGGCATTTTCAAGCCTATATGCCTCAAATAAAGTTTTCCTTTTCATAAAGAATTTCAATTGTCGTTCAGCCGTTTAGTTATGGGAAACGGACAAACCAACAGTCAGACACAGTAATATTCTTTAAAAAAATTATTTATTAGTAGGTATTAGGGCTAGGAACTCGGACTAATTTTCAGCTCCAGAGTTGAGTTTCGATGCACAGCATTTGTCGTTGCCCGTGTCACGCCAGCGTGCTATCATACTACTTTCGTCGTACAAATCACAAAGCAAAATCAAGTCCGAGGTCACAGCACAAATCGTAAATGAAATCCAATCAAAAGCAGCGCAAAAACGCGGGCGCACGAAAGTAGTTTGATAGCACACTGGCGTGACGCGGGCAACGAGCAAGCCAACGATCCCCAAAATAAGGTAGAGTACCCCAGGACAAACAATAGAGTCGCTACCTATCTTTTTTACTCGTTACATGAAAGAAAAGAACAAAACATTGGCTTTAGTCGCAGATGCAGATGCGCTATAATTCCAAGAATTATTATTCGACTTGACGGAGGGACCGTTTTTGTGAGGTTAAAGGCAGATAAAGTAAAACCATTACAAAAAGTAATAGTTTTCCGATAGACAACAAAGTTGACCCTGATTCATCTTAAATGCAATATTTTTAAATTCAAAGACAGGAAGGCCTGCGTCCATGCCTTGTCATCTAAATCGATATTCAAAACGGATGATAGAGTATTCTTTATTATGTTCTCTTAGCCTTCCAAGAGCTCGCTGTGCTTCCACAGTTGACTACATCTCAAAGAATGCATACATTTAGGTACAAAAAGACAAAACCGAATACTTGTAAAAGCCATATGACTATTAACTTTGAGCAGTCTGTCCGAAGATTTGTTGAAATTTTGAATTTTCTCAGCTACAAAGGACTGAAAAGAATTCATCAAGAATTGGTGAACCAAGGAGGCGAAGTAAACATTTATATTAACTGTAATGTTGGGGGTCAAACTATTGAATTTTACAATGATGGTTTTTCTCTACACAAGAAACTAAAAAAATAATAATTCCAAACTTATTTGTCGAAATTCATCTGTGATGATTTTTAGATCATCGAAAACTGTGTTTACCACTCCACCTAATGTTATTTTAATAAAGCTATCGACCTGCATATTCAAATTTATGAAAAAAAAAATTAGGTCTGCTATGTCCGCCGGATGATGTCGTTAAGGCTGGCATGACGAGATATCCGACCGGCGGCCCTAGTACTGCCAGTTCGATACAATCCAGCCACTGTGCGCTGCCGCAGGCCGCGGTCGAAATAGATGTACGAATTTTAAAAATTCTGCGAATGTGCCGCGCTTCAAGCCGATTACATTTGAATAATAATTTCAAAAGTAATGCGCGGCGCGGTTTTTGTTCTGAAAATCTAAAACCCGGTTTTCGTTCCGACAACTCCGGCGGCAACAAACGATGCTGAAATCTTTCGAAACTCCGAAGTTACACCAAAACCGGAGTTCCGGAGTCTAATAAGTTATTAATTCAGGTTATGTAAATCAAAAGGCTATTTCAATTTCAACATCAAAGTCTAAATCTGAAACTCAAAGTGTATTTAAATCAAAATGCAGAAACTAAAACATTCACATCTGAGTGGAACGTAAAACATCAATGTACGTACTCAGGTGGCCTGATCAAAGGCGCTTCTGAACTGTTAGCTGACGCTCTCTGTAAACTAACTTCTAAAATATATCCATGTTAAACTCGGGCTTTATGATAATATTCTAGACTAGTTTCTGCTCGCGGCTTCGCACGCGTTGTTTCTATGGAAACGTTCAAAAGTTCATAATGCCCAATCCGCATAGGAGATAAAAGTCAATAAGGCATAAGGCGCTTATCAGGGGGAGGCCTGGGCTCAGCAGTGGATCAATACAGGCTGTGTAGGTGGTGGAGGTTCACAAGTTAAGTCACAACAGTGAACAAAACTGAACCGTCACGCTCGGGTCGGTTACGCTGAATCGGATATGATCGGCTCCAGCCGGCAACATTAAGAGTTTTAAGTTTTAATTTTTAAATAGGACCGTTTTTGGTTAATAAAGAAATGCCTACGCATACATCAATTACTAGATCGTAGTTTTCTTAGTGCACACTTACTTTTGTGTGAGAAAAGTGATTTTATAGAAGTTCATGATGCACTCGCCCGTCCCTAAATTTCCTCTACGTCTATGTAGGTAGAGACTATGTAATAACTACAGTGTTAGTGCTAAGCTAACTTTACGCCAATTATCCCGCCATTAGGTCAGCCAGATGCGATCTGGCTGCTTGCAAGCGCACATCAGGTTATGGAGTCTAATTGAAATGCTCATATAGGTTCTTCTTAGCACAAGGACTTGTAATGCGTAAAGGTAAAGAAACCGCCAAGTGCGAGGCGCCTCGCACATGAAAGGCTGCGTACCGTAAAAAATAGGCAACTTTTTCAAAGAACATCAAATTTTCACTTGTTTTGAGAACCCTGTAAATTTTCAACTTTATTATGTTTTTAATCTTTTTCTTTATTACAATTGAAGTTTTTTTTAATTTATACTCATTTTACAAACTTTCACCACGTTTTTACCAATCCTCTTACTTTACGCGGTTCTCATTTAAATATTTTATTCAATTACAGAATATTTACATGCTAATATGTAGGACATTTTATGAAGAACGTCGGCAGATATTAAAAAATAAAATATAAAAGGAGTTTATTCATCAAAACTATAACTAGGTTATATTATAAATGAGACTTATAAATACTTATTACTAACTTACTTATTGTTAGACGCTTTACTACTAAGGGTACATACTAAACAAAACACATTTTTGAAGTAACATTATTTAAAGAAGGTGACGTGATAATGATGAAGAGGTTAAGGACTCAGCATCGCTGATTTTCAGTGCCACCTGGAAAATGTCCGCCACAAAGTGTAGATATTAATGGTATATACAGATGTTGACTTGACCTTACGCCTAATTGCCAGCAGTAAACAGTATTAATACGTAAAAAAGAAAGAAAAAATACGGTACATAGACATCATAAATAATAGTGTTTGTGCTCAAGGTACCTTACCTACCGAATTTATATTACTAGATATTCCTACAAAAAGATCATGAAATCGGCGAAAAATGCTGCATGCACCGTGTCTTGCCGCATAACGCGTGCAGTATCTGCTGAACGCGCGTTAAGAAGATAATAAAAAAAAACTATGTAAGTATGTAATGTATATCAGTCATCTAGTAGCCATAACACAAGCTCTGCTTAGCTTGCTGTGTGGATTTTCCAGCATTATTTATGTTTATTTCACATCACGCACAACGTAGGCCGCACGTGACGTTTGACAAAGTTAAATTCTTTCTGTGACGTCATGAAATGTATTACGTTTGGGTAGCTTATTCCAAGAGATCCACCACTCTATTGTTTTCAAAAAAATTTGGTTCATATTTTGGTTCCCAACGGGTCCACGACATTTTAAAATAAATAACATTTCCTTTCCCAACGGGTCCATGGAATTGTTTAGTACAGTTAGCAATAAAGGCTTCGATAAGGTAGGATAAATATTTGTTTCTTCATGAAATAAAAGACAATGAATATATAAATCAGGACTCTTTCTTGGTCATCTCTTAGGTCATATCCTGAATCTACATGCATCGATATAACGATAAACATACGAGCGAGTACACATCAGGCGTTTTGAAATATATGCTAACGGGGCATATTCTGCTAAACTTTTTACATCACTATGACAATGGTATCGTGACAAAGTGACCCGTTCTGGTATTCTACTTGAAATAAAATACAGATGTCGCGCGTCATTGCTCGTGTCGAGGTTGAAACCGTTTTATACATTTCTGCGTGCAAATCGCGCTGCTCGCACTATCTAGACTTTCTATCATCTAAGGATTCTAGGAAGATTCTGCGATACCATTGTTATAGTGAAGCGATTGGTAAAGCCTTTTTCTCTTGACCACTACGCAGTACGCTGCGGTATGCGCTATACGGTGCCGGACACAAAATTGTATTAAAAACGTCTAGAGTGGTATTTTGTTCCGTCGAAGTCAGCTTCAGCGGTTAGAGATTGGTGCGTTGCGCTGCAGTGCGCTGTGCTGGAGTACGCAGCGTACTGCGTCGTGATAAAAACCAAGGCTTTAGCATTATTGGGCCCCTGAACTAAATCCGACACCACTTGGATAGAAGTGCGGGTTTGGGTGTGTACAGATATAATATACGCAAAACGCCTTATGTGTTCTAAGATATAGTTTAGATATAGTTCTATAGATTAAGTATGTGCAGCCGGCGACTGGAGCAGCGTAGATTTGTAATTAATTCTAATAGGATCTGCGGTACACCCAGTAGAGTTTAATCAGTCAATGTGGGAACCACAAACCCACAGTTTGGTCGTCAAACTGACGGTAAATGTACTAAAACAGAACTCTCTGTGGTACTATCATTATATGAATACATTCGTAGGTAGAATAATCAGTAAAATAATACAAGGTATGGCATTCCGAGATATCACGGTCACGTGGGTGACACAAGCCCTACGTCATCGACGCCATCGGCGAATGAGAAGACGAATCTGATTTCTGGTGTTACCAGTAGCGTAAGATCGTAACTCTCAGAGCTCCATAATTTAACTGTACGAATCTGATAAAACTGTGTGGTTTTGTACCAACCAATTATTATTTATCACAATTACACGTGTTTAACTAAAACTGTTTTGACTGATCTAACAAACAAAATTTGACGATTGTTATTTTTATGTATTTTTAACTGACTTTTTGTATTATTTCTACGATTTGTTGAGCTAAGTGGCAACTGGACATTGACGTAGCGTTGTGTCACTCTCGGAGTGCCAGACCTTGTTTTCTTTAACCAGGAGGATCATTATAAGCAATGATCCTCCTATAAGGACGAATGCTTGAGGTTTTTAAGGTGTAATAGTATTGGAGGTAATCGTAAACAACAAAGATAAACTTTCATTTAAAATTTTAGACTTGAATTTTTAATTTATGTAGATAGCTCTTGTTATTCTCAACTTCAAACAAAAAGTATTTACAACGTCTCACGAAAGTCCGAACATAGTGATTTGCAATATACATCATCTTCTTCTATTTATATCCGGAATTAACAAATAGCTACTTGTTATATATATAACAAGTAGCTATTTGTTAATTCCGAAACGTCCGAAAATATATAATATACCGAATCTCGTGATAATAAATAGAAACAGAAATTAATAAAGATGTGAGCAGAATACCTATTTAACCTATTTAATTTAGGTAACTATTTAAGTACGGATATTTTCGGACGTTTCGGCAGGACTACGCACTGTCGTGGTCAAGAGATGACTCAAAATCAAAACAAGACGAAATCCGGACATCCCTAAAATAATTCAGTAAATTACGTAAGTACTGTTTGTAAATCAACAATGATTTTGAACACGATCATTTGATTGAACTGGATTTATCAAAACGTAAATAAAAAATCTAACTCTATTTTATAGCGCATTGAATTTCACATGAAATCTACATCATCTCATGAAATATCTACTATACTGTTTTGTTTGGCTTATGAGATCGCTGTGCGGGCAAATAAACTCGCATTATATTCATTATTTATAGTTAATTCACCCATTCACGTTTATTTCATGTTTATTTCATACACTGATCCAAACAAAATACAACCTTCAGAATTTCCTGAATGCGTATGACTGTGCAAAATACGAATGAGCAAGAGAAAAGTTTTCAAGAGCTTGATAGACTTTATTTCCTATCTCGAAAACCTACAAAAAAAAAATAGACAAATACATTCCGTGTATATTCCGTGATAATAATCTTTGTCAAATCTCAAACCATTTGAAACCTAAATTCGTGTTCGTATGAAACTATTCAACCGCTGTCAAACTACAAAAAATGGTTCCACTCTATCCGGTAGAGGCGCTGCAAGGCGCCAAATGTATGGAAATAGAAGAAATGTTTTTCCGTCGTCTTAAATTAACGCACAACTCATACTACGGATAAATCTTTTAAATCCATTATGGTTATTAACACTTAAGTCATTTACAACGGGATATTTACGATGATTTGTTTTGAGTTGTTTTGCGAGTGATGAGTGGGTGAGTGCGAGTGAGTGTGCGAGAGAGTGTGTGAATGTGCGAGTGTTTCGCAGCGCCTTCAGTTATTCCGTGATCATGGCGCATGAAACTGTGGCGAAATATTGGAAAACTCATAACTCAAATCATGTAAGTGACTTTGTAAATGACTTTAGTCATACTAAGGATTTTGAAAAGTAGGTACAGTCGTATTTCAAACAAATTATCGATGAAAACTTAATGAAATTCAGGTATTTCTTTCTTTTTACTTATTGAACAAGGTATCCGCAGAGGAGGCGCTAGACGACCATACCTGATCGAAGTTTGTACGTGATAAAGATTACGTGAAAAGATTTAAACGGAAATTATTCCTTTTCAATTCGAAATTCATTTTATTTGAGATCAAGCTTGAAAGGAATACTTAGAAAGATATTAAAATTTGCTCGTGTATTTCATATATTCAGGTTTGTCGAAGTGTTAGCGAAAATATTGAGAGATTGGGCCTTGGTGAATTAAAGCTGTATTTTTTTGTACTACCGCAATTTCTTTAATTAAAGTCTAGAGAAATTGATAGGTATCTTTAAAAGAATATTACACTGAACTTCTTGCCTTTATTGTATTTGATGGAAATAGAGACACTTTGACTTTTTAACAAAGCCGTTGGCAGTTTTCGACACCATTTTGATAAATAAAAAGACATTACCGTTATTCTAACATATTATCAAAATACCCAGCCCTATCTGGTCAAAAAACATACGCGCTCGAACATACACTTCACAAACATTTGCGCTCGAACATACACTTCACAAACATTTGCGCTCGAACATACACTTCACTAACATACGCGCTCGAACATACACTTCACAAACATACGCGCACGAACATACACTTCACAAACATTCGCATTTCATAGAAAGCATTACACTTATATTATAAATGCAAAAGTTTGGACGGACAAAATGGATGGAAAATTGTAAGATACCTCCGATATACTGGCGTGAGGAGGTGAACGCAATATTTCAGTTTTGTAGCAGGAACAATAGAACTAATCTTATTTTTTTTTTGGGATTTTATTTGATTTCTTATAAATTAACCCAGTATGAGGCTTACACTATAATAATAATAATCCCTTAGAACTAATCTTCTTCTTTACTTTACCTTAAAAAGATTGAAGTGGCCAAGAAATCAAAGTGATCACTTTATTTCCTAGTTCTACATAAGTAATTAGAATTTTGTGACGTGTCCAAGAGTCCTGTAAGGTCTAAAAAATAAAGCACTTTGAATTTGAATCGGAATCGAATATTGCATTCATGTATTTCTAAGCCTTATTTAACATGATTGATAAACTACTTTTTATTATAAAATCGCGTGCGAAGCCGCGGACCGAAGCTAGCTTTTAAAATTAGTTGGTTGCCAAAATGCTATTTTTAGGTAACTTTCTCCCAAGCCAATCTACTATAGTAAGGAATTCTGTTTAGGGTTAGACAGGCTAAAAGTAACGCAATTTGCAAAGGGCAACCAATTTGATAAAAGGTTCCGTAGATACAGGAACCGTATCTGTGGAGTGGTTTCAGATAGCGGAGATTATTCCGGATTATTCTATTGTGTTATTGAACAACACAAGGTTCCGGTTTATTTGTAACTACAGTGGCTGTGTATTGAGAAGGCCCTATAGAGTTTTATATTTAGAATAATTAAGAGTACAGTGAAATAATAATTATTACATATAAGTGAAATTATATCCATGGTATTATTTTTTTGTCAAATTGGCTTTATTGTAACGCTCATTCACAATTAGTCTTTTTCTTTCGAAAATCGATGTGAGCATTTTATTCGGAAGCAGCATTCTAACAGTTTTTTTGGAAATCTCGAACGTAGGTACCTACCTATCAGTACTCATATGTAAAATGCTGAACGTGCCCCCCCCCCAGCAGTCGGATTAATGATCGTAGTAGAGATGTTAAAAATACATGGTGTTATCCATATCCATAATAATATAATAAATACGAAAGTAACTCTGCCTGTTACCTTTTTACGCCTAAACGACTAAACGGATCTCAATGATATTTGGCAGTGAGGTAAATCCTTCGTTTATCAAGCATTTATACCATTTATGGTATCCCGGGGACGGACATGGGCTACTTGAAAAGCGCGTGCGAAGCCGCGGGCAGCAATAAGTAATTAAATAAATTCAAGTTACACAGAATGAAGCTGCTACCCTTCCTTTGGTAGATTCCCTTCGTCTCTTACGACAATCTCTAATATACATTCTGTATATTGTCGCTCCCGCTGTGCACCAAATACACGCCCACAGCATCAAACAGTCTCACTGTGAACTTACCTTAACCACTCATTGCAGGCAACTTCTAAGCAAGCCTGCTTTGTACCCCCAACCTAAAGCTTTCAGCGTGAAGTGTCCTAGAGTTTGAAAGCTCTCAACTTACTTATAATATAACGCAACCAAGGTGGACTTATGAATTGGAAATTGGACGTTTCAATGAGAAATATTATATGGGTTTTCTTTAGGAGAGGTGCTATTTTCAGCTGGATTCTGGTTAATCGGAAGGTAGAGTGTACGGTCGGTCTGGTTTTGAATGAAATTTGGTATAGACAAATAAATAATTTTGTTTATTCAGACGTTGCGTTGTCTATGAATTACACTTTAAGTACTAAACATGACAAAAAAAATAACAATGATAAAATAAAATAAAAATTCAATATCAGGTACATGTCACAATTTATATTTAGCATCATTTGTTCGTGTGTGTGTTTAGAAATGCTGTGGAACTATTGATACAAAAATACAAAATAATTTATTTTCCATTAGGATAACAAACACGTGACTTAATATTAGGTCCTTACATATGAAATTGGCGTTTTTCGTACTGGCCACTTTAATCACAAATTTCTCCTCTTTGGTAAGGAATTCCAAATTCAAATTTGTACAGCTATAGACTCATGTATTTGTGCTTCGATGATCGTCATTCATTTGTTTTTTTTCTTCTGTTTTTTTCTGTTTGCGTCACTCATTTTACAAAATGGAAAACTTAAAATATCGCATTATTTACGAGTACGAGTTCCGCCGTGGCACTAGTGCTGCGGAAACAACTCGAAGGGTGAATGATGTGTATGGCGGTCGTGTTGCAAAAGAAAACACAGTTCGTTTTTGGTTCCAACGTTTTCGTTCTGGAAATTTTGACCTGCAGAACAAGCCCCGTGGACGGCCTGAGACTCAAGTTGATAATGAAGAGTTGAAGGCTATTGTGGAAGCAAACCACGTCCGAGTTAGCTGCAGGCTGCGATGTTAGTGATAAAACTGTTTTAATTCACTTGAAGCAAATTGGGAAGATTAAAAAGCTTGAAAGGTGGGTACCTCACGAATTGACTGAAGCAAACCGGCAAACGCGCGTCGACTGCTGCGTTACATTACTAAACCGGCACAATAATGAAGGTATTTTAAACCGAATCATTACCTGTGATGAAAAATGGGTTCTTTACGATAATCGGAAGCGCTCAGCGCAATGGTTGGATCCTGGCCAGCCAGCCAAATCCTGCCCCAAGCGAAAATTAACCCCAAAAAAGTTACTTGTAAGCGTTTGGTGGACTAGTGCCGGTATTGTTCATTACAGTTTTCTCAAATCTGGCCAGACTATTACGGCTGATGTCTATTGTCAGCAATTGCAAACCATGATGGAAAAGCTAGCGGCTAAACAACCTAGGCTGGTCAATCGCTCCACGCCACTGCTGCTTCACGACAACGCTAGACCACACACTGCGCAACAGACGGCTACTAAATTAGAAGAGCTTCAATTGGAAAGTCTAAGACATCCTCCGTACTCCCCGGACCTTGCTCCAACAGATTACCATTTTTTTCGAAATTTGGATAACTTCTTGCAAGGGAAAAAATTCAACTCCGATGGGGCAGTCCAAATCGCCTTCAAAGATTTTATTGATTCCCGTCCGACTGGTTTTTTTAGTAAAGGGATCAATGAACTACCTATAAGATGGCAAAAGTGCATAGAAAATAATGGTTCATACTTTGATTAATTAAATATATTATATTAAAAAATATTCGACTTTTTGTTCCTCCCATACAAAACGCCAATTTCATATGTAAGGACCTAATATTAGCTATAGTTGTTCATTTGTATGATTTTATGTGAGGTTAAAATTAACGATTTAAATTAAAATAAAAAATATGCAAATTCCAGCATAACACAAGCTCTGCTTCGTTTGGGGCTAGAAAATGCTGTGTGGATTGTTCAGCATTATTTATTAACTACAGAATTTAAATGTAACCCTGTCTCTCAGTTGCCTAGGACCTGGAGTCTAAGTCTAGAGTGGTCTAGACTAATAGGCTACTAAAGTCATTTACAACGGAGCATTTACCATGATTTGGGTTTTGAGTTTAGTGAGTATTTAGTGATGACTTTAGTGTTAATAACCATGATGGATTTAAAAGATTTAATAGGTAACTATATATTTATATCGATTTATAAAAGCCCTTCCTTGCGCCGCAGTCTGACACGCTGATCAACAGCACCGCTGATCATCTCTGCACGGGCACTAAAAGTGTTAACTGCAACAAACTCGCCGATCAGCGCCGATCGTCAGTCTATAAAATATTTCCTCCATCTGTAGGTACAGACTGCTGGTATACTGCTATAGGTCCCGCAAACCAACAAAAGGCGTAGTCATTTTTATAGACATGGGTCTATAAAAATGGAAGCCGAAAATAAACCTAAACTAATTGTATTACATACGAAAACCAAAACCACAGCTTTATAGCCTATAAAAATACAAAAATCTCATCCTATAATGTCGGGGATTAAACATTATTGTATCGTAAAGTCTGTTTACTTTTGACTTTATGAATTTCTTGAGACATGCTTTTTGTAGATATAGTAAGGAATTTTCAACAAAGGTAGTGTAATCTTTACGTTGATAAGTAGAAGGTTGAAATTTCCTTGTGCTCTAGTCACAGGGGACCAATATGTGAATCAATAACTGGATGGTTATTTCTTTTATGTAAATATTATTCATAGAAAGGTACAATGTAGGAGAGTACCTACGTAGTTTTGAAGATATTTTACTTTTATGGGAAGTTCTTTCTTTGTCAAAGGTATCGGATATGAAAGTTACGTAGGTATCTCACGTATTGAAACAATTTCGTCATATTTATAAAGATATTTTATTCAATTTGTAGTTATTGCGTCGCAATGCAGCCAACGTCTTGGGGACGCTTCCGATTGGTATTGTTATGGATCAATTAGGATTTGTAGGACTAATAAAAAAAATGGCACTATTTCATAGACAATAGCAATATAATCATCAAAATTGATCCACAATTGTCGGAGAAATCGGAGAACATACAAAACACCATAATACATAAAACATACATACAGCTGAACATAGAAGCTCTCCTTTTTTCGAAGTCGTTTAAAAATACTAGAGAAGCACGTGCGTAGCGCAGGTAGAAGCACGTGCGTAGCGCAGGTAGAAGCACGTGCGTAGCCGCAGGTAGAAGCACGTGCGTAGGGCAGGTAAAAGCTGGTCGCACATTTATGTTTTTTAAAACAGCTACATAATGCTGAAATGTTGATACTTATCGGTTTGTATTTACACAAATAAGTGAAAGCAATTTTATTTTGTTCAATTCCATAATAACTACCTTCCTACCTCTAAGGTATTCACAGATTTGGTGAACAATTACCATAGAGTTCATCTTGTCTTAGTATAACGCTTTCACTGCCCAGTCTCTGCGGCTCCATGGCTACTTGTACAAGCAGTGTTAGAACCACATGTAAGTCAGGGCATTGAAAGTGTTCGTTGAGTTTAAAATTTGACTTAGCAATTTGTCTTTTATACGGACAAAATAATAAAACAAAAATTAATTGCTTTTAAGAACGTAACGAAAATTAAAATTTCGGGATAGAAAACACCCTCACAGGGTATTGTGTACTGGATCGACTAAATTAATGAGGTGGTTCAAAAGCTATAGGTACGTAACAAAGAAAACCCGTCATACCTGATGGAAAGCAATTAATAAGAAAGAAGATTGCTTAGAAAATACTGGGAAATTAAAAAGTTATTTATTTCATCAATTTAGTCAAATACATAAGATATGACGAAGAAAGTTGATAACATGGGGCTCGTAGTTGTTACCTATCAACACACATAACTTCCACTGCTGAACTTGCCACACAAGGGGGGGGGGGGGGTTGCCATAATCATCACGCTTGGCAGGCAGATTGCTGATCCCATTAGAAGTGACATATATGTAAACTGCTGCCCGTCCCCTGCAGGGCTTGCAGGGCTAGGGCTTATAGCTCTTAGAACTCGTGTCATCGACACGGAATCTGACACAGATTCGCACGAAATACAATATTTTAGCAGTTTGTAATATTTTATGCGTTCCGAAATAAATTAATCTACCAGAAAATTAACATGTTTGTTATTATAGTGCGTAAGCCCTCACTTTCAGGGTAATTTCTGAGAAATCAAATAATATGTAATTGGCTGGGCATTCCCGTACGAAGAATGCGGGTTCAAGTCCCGTCGCAGTCGAAATTTTTTTGGGATATTATTTGTTTTCTTACCAGAAAAGTAGTTTTCCTTAATAAAACATTTTCTATGAACCCATGTTACAATAGCGTATAATGAACTCGGCAGAATCGTTATCGATGACGTTTCGTTGACGGTGGCGATGGATAAACGGCGTAAAGCCTGTCTCTTATCACAACGCAGTACGCTGCGCGTACTGTGGCACAGCGCGTTTGCCTCTTGCCGCCGTTGACGCAGATTTCCAAGGAAGAGAAGACCACTCTAGACGTTTTTAATACGACACCGCATAGCGCATACCGCAGCGTACTGCGAACAAGGCTTTAGGCAAAGAGAAAATTCCCTTGCGAGTGCCAAGTTATGTAGCATAACCTAAATAACTGTGGTTTCTTTTAATAGCGCTGATTAAAATGTTTATTTTTTTATCTCTAAATGATTACCTACTTGATTATAGACCTAATATTAGTAAAATTTCAACTAGATACCTCCTAGCGTTCCTGAGAAAAAGGACGGACAACAAAGTAATTCTACACGGGTTCCTTTATTCCTTTTTGGTAACCGACCAGACGGGAATCAAACTCGCAACCTTCTATGTCAAACCTATCTTCACCCCCTGCGCGGCTGCGCCACGGGGATAGATAGATAGATGACGACCTCTTTGGAGCAGCGGATGAAGGCTGCGACGCAGGAGGTTGGGTGTTCGATTCCCGCTTTACGACAAATATTTGTACAATCTGCAGATTGTTACACGTGTTCAGAGTGTTTTCTATGTATTATAAAAAAATATCGATGTAATTTAATGTATTATATACATATATCAGTCATCTATTATTATTATTATTTATTTATTTTATCTAGTAGAATAGTCCAGCGTTATTAATAATTTATTTATTAGATTATTACTTTATTGTATACCAAACCAGAAATACCTTATAAATAAGTTTAACATAATGAAGAACAATCGGCGGTCTTAACAGGCGAACCTTCTCACGGGATCGCCGTGGTACAAAACTCAAATTACATAAAATCCAACATTTTTATTTGGTTTCTTGAATTTGAAAACAATTTGTACCTCCCGAAGATATTACTCATGCAAGCCAGGATCAAATATTTGGACCTTTATCTATTACTGTGCAAATTCGTAACAGCTAGTAAACCGATGAATATCATCCCCGATCAATACCCATAGATTGGTGGCGTGTCTCGACTGAATAACGAGGAACGCACACTGCGGTTCACGTATTCAGGTTTATGTATGCTGAGATATATAAATCTTTATCGAGTAGTGGTACGTGATTGGTACAAGGTGTAGCAGACAGGATCGTGGTAAAGACTGGCTCAGACGCTGTCTCAAGGATAACCCAATAAAGACTGAAGTTTTAAAGTTATTTTTGCGATAAGTAACTTATTGCTACCTTGGTATGTCGTAGTGTACTTGGTTTTCTGCTAGATTTTTCGTTAACGCAGATAATATAGAAAACCTCTAAAATTATGAATTTTGTGCGAATCTGTGTTCCGTGTCGATGACTGTCGGTACCTGAGTTTCAGAATAGCCCTGCAGGTGACCACTTAGAATTTTAGTAATTTTTTGTTGAAGGGACTGTTCGATTTTTTTTTATTTAACAAAATCATGGACCGACATGATTTTGTTAGCCTCTTGCAAAGAAACAACTACATCAATTATTGATGTAGCACTGTTACTTTGATAAGGTATTAGATAGATAATACATTTATTCATCACCTTAAAAAACAGATTGTTGTTGTATGATGTTTAGATGTACGGATGGATGTTTGTTACCTCTTCACGCCAAAACTACTGAACGGATCGGGCTGACATTTTCCATAGCTGTAGTTCTAAGCCTGAAATCAAACATAGGGGTTTTTATCCCCGTAAAACAGTTCCCATGTGATAGAAGAAATAACCTTTAAACGTTTCCATAGAAATAACGTGTGCGAAGCCGCGGGCAGAAACTAGTTAAACATATTATAGACCACAGTCATGGAATTCGCGGTCTTATTGCTTATCGTGGTATTACTACACACCAGGGCCGTCTACACAGCATGGCGAGTAGGTGACTCATTTCGGACACCTGATCATTTCAGGGTATAAAAACATAGTATGCAGCCGATAGTGTTTTTAATAAGATCTTTTGTAGGTACACAGTTTAAACAATAAACACACTTATTTTATTTCATTTCAAGATAATATTTTGTTCGTAAGATACTGCAAAAACAATAGTTATATGCAAAGATGGTGTTAAAAACGGAACTTCAATTTCACGGGATAAAATTAACTAGGACTAAACACTGAAGTAGGACTAGACAATTCCATTGTTCGCCGTGTCGGCACGTCCGATGGTCCTATCTAGGCTAGGATTTACGATATAAATGGATTGAATGAATTTTTCTATTTAAATCTACATACGTTAAAATGATAAGAATTCCATTTGATGCGCAGAGGTATTGTATAGGACAGTGGTGGTCATGAACAACCCGTTTTTTTAAATAGTTTGAAAGCCGTCAACTGTTTACAGTCCACAGATTAACTAGTTTACATGTGAACGACATTTGTATCGCGCAGTCCAACGTCGAGCGTTGGCGAAACTGTTTCTCTAGCCAGCTAGTCCATCAAGCATTCCGTTCTCTTCAAACTTCTATAACGGTTGAGTGTTTTATAAAAATAAACTCTATTGCAATGCATGTGCAATGTATTACTGTATTAGTAGGCAAGCAGATTTTTAAGAACTGTTTGTTTACATTATTATTTATGATTCTCGTTTGAAATGCGATTTGCGTAGGTCAAGGTGATTACTTTTCTTATTAGAGTGATTAGATCAACAACTAACTGACAACTGATAACGCATACTGACATATACGCATATTGATCGTTTACCAATCAGTGAATCAACGTTCAACGATAGGTGATGTCCTGAACGGCATAAACTAGTCGAAAATTAAAAATCGTGGATGATAAACGTTCTCGTTTCGTTGACTGTAAAAAAGTCGACCACCCATTCCCAGCATATGATGCTTCGATAGGACAGGTCAGAGATGAATTAACTCAAGCAAATTTAACAAAAACGCTTGAATAACTAGATAATAAGTATTTAGGTATAAACCAACGTATTCCCAGACGGGCCATGTCCGTGTTTTTATATCTATTATTATTGTGTGCACCTCTGATCAACAAACAAATAAATACTTCTATTTCTATTAAGATAATAATGTTAATTAAAGTAATTGCTTCTCCTCGTGGCTGCACCTTTGTATTTGTATTTATTCAAACATATCTATTCTGACAGGTATGACTTAATACAATAGAGTAGTCAACATAGTCAATCTGTTATTCTATCTATGCAAAATTTTACCCCGATCCGTTCAGTAATCTTAGAGTGAATAAGTAACAAACATACATAAAGTTCGCGTTGAAGTGTGTTTCATGTGATGTGATTTGGTAAAAAAAATCGTCAACGCACTGCTTGAATTCTTACCCTAAAACCTAGCGTCTCTGCTGACGTGAGTTCTGGACAGATTCCACAGTTTACGTAGTCTCTTTAAGAGACCGTTTGAGAAATTGGAAGCTCCTGAAATAGAAATCGAGAAAAGTAGTAGGCTATGTTCCTTCGAAAACCGTTTCAAATCCGTTATAACCTCCGCTCTCTATTGTAATCGCTCTACAAATGCGGTCCCGTGAGTATTTGCTTGTGAGGGAGGAGAACCGAACATTAAGGACACAGCTCACTTGTAAAGCTCTGCTACCGCACTCTCTCACGTGCTGACCACACACTGTCCACGTGGCAACAGCTATGAACGACAGCTCGCTGTCCACGTAAGCCGTTATGATCGTACAATTTGCTTCAAGGGAGCGGTCCAGTAGGCTATGGCGTGCGAGTCACTCGCTTGCGGTTAGCAAGGCATAAGTAAGCCAACGAGTGGCAAGTTTGCGGCAAGCACGCTTACCGCGCGCTGTCCGCTATTTTATCCTCTTACATCCAGGCTATAAGGTTGTGAAATGCACTACCAGAGTTCTATAGAAAAGTACTATCCTTGCTAGTTTTTAAAGCTCGTGTCTAGGAGCTTTTCCTTGCAGAAAAGTGAATATTGGTACCTATTTTACTTACTATTTATTTATTTATGTATTTATTTAGTATATTTTTCTACTTTTATATATTTAGTTAGGTACCTATTGATTGTATTTATCTATCGTTTGTTGTTAGGTATTTATAATGTTATGTTAATACTTATATAAATCATTTTTGGTACACCCCCTGCCTTTCTAAAATTCACAATTATTTCCATCCAAAGGTTGCCTGGTAGAGTACGCTTCTAAGCGATAAGGCCGCCCATTGTACTTATCTTATGTAATGTCTCTTTGTAATGTTGTCTTTTTGGTGTACAATAAAGCATTTTTGTATTGATTGTATTTTATGACATTACTCCACTCAGTGGGCACGCGACCATTTCGATCGAGCCGATCATAATTTACACATTACAGATGATAAGATTACAGAGTACCGCAACAAGCTAAAATGGTTACCAATCCGTCGTCGCCGGGACGCACACTTCCTCTCCCTCCTGTATTTCATCCTCTCCGTCTCAAATACTCCTCGGTACCTCAAGGAACGGTTCAAGTACCTGCACCAAACTCATACCTTCTCCCTTCGCTCCACTGAAACCCTTTTGCTGCAAACTCCCTGCCCCTTCCATGCCTCCAGTTCATCGTTCACCGTAAATGCCACCAAACTATGGAATACCTTACCTACCCCAGTAAGACAAGCTAAATCTTTCCCTATATTTAAAAATATGGTCTATGAACACTTTCGTACTTCGATTTCCAATAGTTAATATAAATTTATTTATATATATTGTCTATACTTAGTATTTATTCATGTATGTTCTATCTATAATAAGCCACCAGCCACAGTCTTTATCTGTACAATAGTTAAGTGTCCATCCAAAGGTTGCCTGGAAGAAATCGCTCATAGCGATAAGGCCGCCCATTGTGCAACTGTTTCTGTGTTTGTGTTTTTCTGGTTTTCTCTATCTTTTTGTGCAATTAAGAGTATTTGTCTTGTTTGTATTGTATTGTAATTTACATTTACGGTTTGATTTTTATTGCTCCGGAATAACGTCAAATACCAACCATACGGTCGGGGCAATCGGTTCGACGTCGATACCATAGATTAAAGACAACATAGAGAACATGCCAAGCCTAAGAGAAAAAAAAAGTTTAGAATAAAACCTTTGTCTGGCAAGCGACCAAAACTCGGTCGATAAGGGGACCGAAACTCGGTCGATGCCAGGCTAAGGTGAACGCAAAAACAAACATTTATTTCTAATTGATCTTGGTGGGCAAGTACATGATTTTATATATACATTCTATAGTAAATGTTACGTACTATGTAAAAATAGAAAGATTTAAGTCGAAAAACAAAATACTGTCGTTGTAGAAGCAAAATAAAGAAAAGCGCCTCGGGGCGCCAATTTCAAATTTATTTTTTTGCTCTCCGTCTATTTGTTTCGTTCTCTGAAATGAACAAAGGTACACTATTGATGTTTTTAGATGACTAGTTCACATTCAAAGCTAAATGTAAACATAAAAACCATGTCACTTGAGCTCGGCATTCATCATCACAAAGTCAAAGTCAAAGTCAAAAGTCACAGCCGCTGGATGGCAATGATTTTTAGCGCTGCGTCGGAATTCTCGATAAGTTTTATGAGCTCCTTGTGTAAACAAATTGTTTGTGAACGTGTTGTTTTTTTGTTTCTAATGTAACAAAAGACGATCTAAGTTTCAAATAAAACAAACTGTAAATCAAAATAGTAATTTTTTTAATTTACCTATACTTCATTTTACAAACATCCACCACGATTTTACCAATCGTCGTACATTTAAATATTTTTAAACATCTACATATTTACATATTAATTAGGAAATTTTATGGAGAATCCAAATATATATAGATGTTACGAGGTAATACTAGAAAATAATCAAGAAATCTGCGAAAAATGCTGCATGCGCTTGCTGCGTGGCGCATGCGCGTGCTGCATATGCCATTTGAAGGGGTGTGCCCGCGGAGAGGAATATATAAATATAATTTAGAATATATAATTTTATATAGAATATATCTAAAATTTACGAGCTTATGCCCATATTTGAATGCTTATTTTTGGACAGTGCGGTAGCGGTGCTTTACAGGCATGCTACACACATGAATACATGCTTTAGTTTAGTATGCACGACAGGCTTAACCCACCTACCCATTATTATTCAGTTAATGTTCTTTCGATCAGATTGTCATTGATCACTGATTGAACATTGATTACAATTTAATTGCAACTTGATTTGATCCTGATTGCAATATTATTAAGGTGGAGGGTTTCCCGTACAAAGTGATTGCACTTTCATTATGTAACCAGAATTCATTTCTAAATAGAGGTGCTGGTGCTGGATCCGTTGAGTTTTTTGCGTAAAAAGGTAATATACAGGCCTTCTGCCTGATTGTTTGTTGTTGACATACAGATAACAACATGATTAAAGTTTTGTTATGACTGTAAAATTAAAATTAAATTGCACATTATTCATACATAGCATATTTTTTTTTATAATGATGCGCATTGCGCATATCCGAGTTTGCATTGCGGCCCGAAGTGAGAGTAAACCCATTTTTGTAAGTTAATATTATTTTACAACGCCTATAATTAGTTAGTGTAATCGGTTAAGTTAGCGAGTGACTATCCGATAATTGTTTGTATGGGAGACGATCCACCATTACGGCAATATTGATCGTAAACTGTACTTATTAGATACGTTGTACTCGTATGACTGTTCTAATTATATTCTAGCAATATTATTAACATTAAAAAAAAAGTGTCTTCGTTTTATAAAATTAATTTTACAAGTGCTCTCAGTAATGTTTTACAAAAATAAGTACAGCCATTCTCAAGCTAAGTTTTAAAATAATTCGTTGTTTTTATAATAAATTTTGTGTTGAGTAGTATCAAGGTAAGCAGGGCTTGTGTTATGGATACTACATATGTAATCAATGAATACTTACTGCATATAAAACATAACAAAACAAAAACTTCATACCTAAATTTAAAACGTAATCAGTACAATAGGCGGCCTTATCGCTGAGAGCGATATTTCTTAGGTAAACTAGGGATGGAGAAAATTATATAAGCCGAATAAGAGTTGGCAGAGCACAAAAAGCCTACCTACTTGCTAAATTCTAACGATTTTCCACATCAGAAAAATACCAGGGCAATGTTTATACAGCGACCGTTCCTTTGAGGGATTGTTTCCTAGTTATTCTGTGGCGTGTTGTACTTCCCTCGACTTACCATCGAGGACATACCCAATGCGACTAACATAGAAATTTGACAATAATTGGTTTTTTCTGACAGTGTCTGTCATTTTGACGACTGTCATGGATTTCTTATTTCTTTTTTTATACTACCGAGTTGGCAAACAGTTTATAGCGTCTTAAATCCTAAGTAAGGTTTATCTAGCTAGACACTAGGTTCTCCTAACCAGCACCAACTCGTGCCAACTCCACTGATCGTGAAGCGGGATCTGATTCCAGCATTCAATGTAAATGCAAAACGTTTTCTACAAGAGAATACTTATCCAGAGCTCTTTGTTACAATCGCTTAGCGTCAGCCGGCGGTTCCACTTGTGTAGGTTTGTTCTATTCATGTTGTCAGGGAGAGAATTGTATGTTACTCAATAGTGGCGGTAGAAATCCGTGACATTGTGTGGTTTGCACGTGATTTAGCTGCCTACAGACGTATTGATGAAGTACCTATTCCATTCTCTGCATCAAAATATTAGCAACAATTGTGCTCCAATTTAATTTAAATTCAGTTATCGCATAGTGTCGCAAAAAATTCGTGCCGGAAAATCATTATGTCCTGGTATCTGAACTGATGAATAGGTTGACCAAAGAGCTTACGGGCTAGATTTCGACTCCATAAAGGATAATGAATTTACAACTTTTTTTTTTTATAGGTTGTTTTAGATGCTGTACTTACTATAAGTTGTACACAAAACATAGGTAACTCAAAAAAGCTATATCTCAAAACAGTTTTTTGTTGATTATAGCATTTTGCATAACTACGCTCAAAACAATCGTCACTCCACCCTATCAAAAATATTGACCAGATTATTCAGCAAGCAAAACCGAAAATCAAAGTTTGTATCTAAATCCTTTTTCACGAATGCCAGGTATCTTAGACTGAAACTGAAATAAAACCAAGACTTTAACCCGAAACAGTTTAACTTTAGCAATCTCTTTGCCGAAGAACGTTTCAAGTTAAATCGCTTTGCAACGCTTCCCCGATTTCCAATTGATTTAAACGATATGTGAGACACTAGGAAATTACGAGGATGTTATAAAGTAGAAACAGTCAGTGATAAAAAAAGCTGAAAAGGGTAAATCTATTGAAAATCTCTATGTTTGCGATTGATACATATTGGCATCATATTGTGAGGGTACACAATATGATGCCAATATGTGTATGGCTAAGTTAATTAATATATTAGTTATCTGTTACCCATAACATTATGCTCTGTTACCTTTTTCGGGGTTACTGGCGCTCCAAAGTTTGCAGCTCGATCCTCCTCCACATAGCCGAGCCAGTGGAGTCTATATGCAGTCGGTCGATCCTGATACAGGTTTTTATCCAAAGCGACGAAGTGGACAAGGACCTTCGTTTTGTTCAAGTCTTCGCACAGGACTGGAGCCAGGCGGCGCAAGAGCATCTGTTGTGTCTGAGGTCAGATCTCGGGGTCGATGCGCCATGATAAGTAAGTTATTATGATTAAGTAAGTATTAAGTATTATTTATTATATTGGACAATGGATATAAAAATCTAAGAATTCGAATATTTCTACGAATTTTCAGCATCGCCATGAATCCAGACCAGACTTCAAGTATCAACTCCCATTTAGAATTCGAACCTAAATCATCATAACTCCGCACTAAAACTAAAGACATTTATCAGATACCTACTATCCTATTAATATAATAATTAATAGCACGTCATATCGAGTCTAATTCAACACCCAATTAATATTCATTAATTATAATTTTAGCTAATGAGGTCGTTAACTAAGATTCGGAAGCTGCCATTAAGACGTGCGTCGTCATGGCAATTAGCTAGAAAGCCTTCAAAAGGATCACCCTTTATAATATTCATAAGCATAGGGGGCTCTTTGCTCACGTGCCCTCAGGTAGGGGTGATAGTTTTTATCAAGTGTATCTATGTATACACCAGCCAAACTTGATGTGAATGTTTGTAAACAAAGCACGACACAAAAAACTTAAACTTACTTGCTTGGCGTCGAGTTTCAGATAAATTTGTAAGCAGTATTAGTTATTGAAGAAAGGATCTCAAATCGACAAGTAATGTAAATTGCGTGTACAAAGACGCGGCAACAGAGTGAAGTTTAGGTTAAGTATAGGCGGTTAGTTTACAAACATTCCACATTGAGTTTAGCTAGTGTAACTGTGGCATCATAATCATTACCTCCCAAACGGAACAAACTGATTTTGATTTTGTTTTATCGGTTAAAAGTATGTTTGAAGCTATTCGTTTCTGTAATAGAGTTTTTTTATACGTTGAAGTCGATCCTACGTGAAATATACAGCATCGGTTTAAAGAGGTTATTCTTATAAATAACTAATGAACAGTTCTGCTATCTTATTTTCATAATTCTGTTGCTAGTACAATAAATTTGTTTTAAAACCATCCATTTTATGATGTTCTCAGAGCTTCCGCGTAGGTAAGAATAGAAAGCTGATAAATTTTTAAAACGTATTATTTTGTAGGTTAAACTGATAACTGACAAAGAAATTTTAAGAATAGCAATTCCCAATAACGAAGGCTTGAAATTCAGTAACACAAAGTGAATTGAATTAATACTTTCGGTAGTATACTCGTAGTATTATAAAATCTGTGCTTCTTTATAATTTTCTATAACGGCAGCTTAAACGGCAGTTACGACCGTTAAATTATCGGGTGTAATTCCAAGCTGTCATCTTTATTGACAGTCTAAAGCTGTTATAGCTATTTTGTGGTCAAAGGGTACGGATCGTTCAGGACTACCCTCAATCTCTTTAAAAAATGCAACTCAGCCTTCAACAGAGGAGACGAGACGATAAACACCAATAGAATCTTGCGTAGATGACAATGATAATCTTGGAGCCTATTTTTAACCGACTTCAAAAAAGTACTAGGTTCTATGTTCGTCGATTTCTCCGTCAATTAAGAAACGATTTGGATGATTCTTTTGCAATGGGACAGAAGATAATCCCGAGGTGGTCCTATATTTTTTTAATGAAATTAAATTAAATGTTTTATTAAAAAATAACAGCATTGTTACAAACATATTATAGTCAGTAGAATGCGAGCGATTTCTTGTTAAATACTTAGGTATAGATTAGAGATTATAAATACCTATGTCTAAAAGTTAAAATTAAAAGGAGCAGGCTGCAAGCTGTATTATTCTTCCATCGTGCGCCAGCAGTCTAAATCCATCCAATTGCGCAGAGTAGAGAGACAGGGGGACGTCATATGCCTGAAACTGTTCACGAGCACGATGGAAGATTTTTTTAAGACGTTTTGGACTGGAAAAGGAAGGGCATTAACATAAACGGCGATTACATCTCGCACCTACGATTCGCTGTCTTAATGGCGGAGTCGCTAGAGGAGCTGAACCGGATACTGGACGGCCTAGCCACTGCCTCGCGATGCATCGGTCTTGGCATGAATTTGGATAAAACCAAAGTCATGATCGATGGCCACATTGATCCAGGACCGGTCGTCGTACATGGCTACCTTTTCAGAATTGTTTCCGAGTACACTTACCTCGGGCAGATTCTGCAGTTAGGTAAGAACAATTTCGATAAGGAGGCCAAGAGGAGGATTCAGCTAGGCTGGGCAGCGTTTGGGAAACTACGTTGAGTCTTTTCGTCATCCATACCGCAAAGCTTTGCGTCGCAAATATATGTAGTTGATTTTCTCAGCCTAGGTATATGCATGCTGACAGTCAGATAGCAGGTTAATTATGGAATCGGACATGGTAGACTCTACAAGATTCGAAAGAGTAGGGACCAGGGTAATCGGCCTTTAATTGCCGACATCCTCCGTGTCACCTTTGCCTTGGTACAATGGTGTAAGTCTTGACATTTTTAGTATTTTAAGGTATGTGTTGGATTTAATAACATTGTTAATAAGAAAACATAAGTAGTCACAAAATACAGAACATACTCGTATCTGGTATAAAAAAACGCGTGATAATATCAAACATTTAATTTATTTTTTTTATTTTATTTGTTAATATCGATATTCGATTGACACATAAATTCCAGTTCCGAGCGTATAACAACAAAGGTATTTAAAAAAAGCTGAGGATTTTTTAATATCTGCTTTATTATTTACAAGCAACTCGTTACTTATATGTATAAAGTGTTATGTAGTTACGAAGATCTTTGTCTGATAAGTTTTTTTAAGTCATATTATCTACCAAATTCCAGTGCCATTTAGATATATTTTTGTTAGTCTCTTCTTTTATTATTGACCTTTCTTCTTTTTTGGGTTTTTGTAATATCGATACGCTGCTCTATATATGTTTTACTTGCTAAAAGCAACGCGTTACGGTATTTAATTTTATTCTCTATAAGCGAATTTATTATCTGGATATTGTTTAAGGAATTGATACAAATCATTTATTGGCTAGATGATGTTGTGTGGGTGGTCCAGGATTATTTATTTATTTATATTTATTTATGTCTAGCTGTGCTTTAATTATCTCATTCAACTTTTTACTTATTTCGGCTTAGACCATTTTTTTAGGTTGGTGTAATTTCATGTTGTATATTAATTTTGATAGGAAAATATCCATAGTTTTTTCATCGTAGCTTTCAAATATTTCGTTTCAGTCATAGGAAAGTAAGGCGCTAAAAAAGCTTTCTATCCGTTGCAGACACACACAGCGTTTCTCCACATTTCTATTTCTTGCAGTTGGGTTCCTCTTTACCGAAGCGGTAGCAATTTGTGCATCATGGTCTGTAGCACCGGTTGCTAGTGGCTCTACCCTGATCAAATGTGAATCTATGTTACTTACAAGGCAGTCAATTGATGACTAAGTTTCGTTTTCAATTCGTGAGGCAAAATCTACAATATTTATTAAACCACATGGTAACATTATACGTATCTATGAATACAGTTTTTTGCGATTATTTTTCACAGGAATCAACATTCTAATCCCCCAATAGAACAGTTTTTATATCAGGAACACTCGCTAAAAAATCAAGGAGTTTGCTTAGAATGTCAGTCAAAATTCCAAAATTTCCGTTACCCGTTCTATACAAAACTATAGCCAGCAACTTGTCCGATCTACAATTAATTTCCATCTGCTGATCTATAGCAAACATTTCTTAAAATTTATTTTGGAAATTTAGAATTGTATGCGAAAAAAATACTGTCTACATCATTAATGTTCAAAAAAGTGTCTGATCATATAAATACGTCAGGTTTGTAGGTCTTAGTAATAGTATTAAAGGGAATTAGTTTTAGTATTAGTTGGCTGAATCATTTCAAATTACGTTTGTTTTGTTTGATGTGATATCCTGAACAAGCCATCATGTGAATGCTCTATTAAAAAAACCCATCAAAAAAGTTAGGATATCTTAATACTGGGGCTCAGTACCGGGAAAAGGCAATGTTCATCATCGCAATAAATCTCGCGGTAACAAACGCGATAATTAACGCTACAGTGTGGCCGCCTCAACGCAATAATTCTCGCGATGTCTCTTTAATGTACCGCCATTCGATCTATCGCCTAACGTCAAAGGTAATGTGAATGCCGTTGTAAAATTATCGCGAGAAGTCGTGGCCACACCAATGTTCAACGGCATTTCCCGGTAGTGTGGCCCCAGCATCAAGATATTCTCACTATTTTGATGGGATTTACGAAAATTCTTAACTTTATCTCAAAAAGTATCCGTAAAGTGGGTAAGGAAGCTAAACTATAAATAACATTTAACAAATATTGAAATATTGTTATTGGTGTTTGAACGCATTTTAAAATTTGTTTAGCCTTCAAATGCGGAAGGTGCCATAGGCATACGTTATTTATTTTAACGAGGCTCGATCAGCATTGCGGTATACAATAAAACAAATAAATTAACTTTTATTTCAGACACAAATTGTTCCATAGTATATGTGTATCCTATGGATCAACTTGTGTCTAATGTTTCTGTGTGGATTGTCCAGCATTATTTATTACCCAAATTAAATAAGATTTGACTGGAAATACTTTTCATTAAAATAATTTTAAGACAATGCTCCAGGCAAATAAAAAACGGTGAATAGAACAAATTATGTTTTGACATTATAACCGACGTAGGAACGTTTGGGTGTATAATAAATATATCTGTACTAAATACGTACCGAAAGTAACCACGTATCGATAAAATATACAGAAATAATATACTAAAATGTCCACCTTAATTTCTTAAACGTAAGCCTTTTCAAAGGATTATGCAAAACGCTTTCAAAGCCATTTACACACGTCACCCTCACCTACTACCCTAAAATTACTCCCCGACCATTTAACCCCAAACAATGCCCCTGATTTCTTGAAATAATAACTAAATACAACTGTTCATACCAACCTTATTTAAAGCCTTGAGAGGATCACCCTCTCCATTTCCGCCCATGTAGAAAAAAATCCAAAATGCACTGGTAAAAAAAAAACACGAGCACTAACACTTAAACGAATTCCATGGGTTATGACGTGCGCGGCATTAGCCGACCGCTCGCCCCGACGGCTGTAGCGTGACTGACGTTAACTGACCGTCCCGTCCGTTCCAGCCCGCGCATGCGCAAAACTCACCACATTTCATTTTGTAATGAACTGAATAAATACATCCAATCAACTTTTATCCTTACTTCCGCGTTCTAAAGCTTCTTTTAGCCTAGACGGTAATTTAAGTTCAGTATACGTGTTTCGGACGTTTCGAGCTGGAAACGTAATGCGTGTTTGGCATTAATGATCTTTATTCTGATAGTTGTTAGAGTTATGAAGTTTTTAATGAATTTTAGTTGAAAGGCTGCTAATTAAAGGCTTTTTCGTTATTTTTTATGAATTGTGCTATTTATTTGCACTCGAGCCTTACTACCTACGTACAGTCGAACCTTTCGCAGATATCATACTAATATTATACATGCGCAAGTTAGTGTGAATGTTTGTTTCTGGAACTATTTATCCAATTTAATCGAAATTAATCGAATTAATCGCTAGCTTAACACATAGATTAATCTAATTTTTAAAAATAGACATTATCTGAGTGGTTAAATGGGTGGTAATGTTTCTATAGAAAATTATTATTCCGTGGTTCGATTCACTCAAAACTTGGTATAAATAAACTATAAAGTATATAATTATACACGTATTCTAATTTTTATAATACTACCCCTATGGGGTGTGCAATAAGTTTCCACGAAAGTGAAGCCGTGGAATGCAGCTAGTAATCTATATATATAAAAATTAATCCCTATTTCCCTTGGTCCTGCCGTACACGCGTGTACGGCAGGACCGATTTCGCTATTTTTTTTTTCGTTATGTTTTTTATTGTCAAAAGAAGGTTCTTATAAAATAAAAAAATAAGGAAAATGCACGGAAAATTTGAAAATTCGAGAATACTTAACGACCGTCATACCAATTCGAATTCAATATTCATAATAAAGACAGGACAAGATTTGTCGGGTCAGCAAAGTAAATAATAAAAATTAAGATCTTTATTTTGGAAAAGTTAAAGTCCGAGTTAAGTTAAACAAATTAATGTGTTGTTTTCAGAACGCAATACAAGACTATCGCACCGAGAAAAGTAAGGAAAATGCTTAACTCGAATATAATACTGAAATACTCTGTAAAAATGATATTAAGTTTCTTCAATACTTTACCAAAACTTTCAGACAAATTGATCTACCTAAATATTACGATTCTATATGGATATTAATAAAGTAGTAAAGCTACCAACTTAAATAGATTGAAGATAGAAATATTAAGAAGACATGCTCCTTTATTTATTACTCTAATGTCGAATGTAGAACCTCTACGCTGCTACGCCGTAGACACTACGTTGTCTGTCGTAGACCCTTTACGTTGCTATGCCGTAGACCCTCTACGTTGCTACGCCGTAGACCCCTACGCAGCTACACCGTAGACCCTCTACGCAGCTACACCGTGGTACTACGCAAGGTGACATCGTAGCTCTAAGTACATGAATCATTAGTATGACACAGAGTATGTAACAAAAAATAATAAACACAATAAAAAAAATATAATGTTAAGAAAAAAAATAAAAAATGTTTGGTACATGCCACCGATCTACAGTCAGTTCACTGTGTAGACTTAGACTATTTAAAAAAAATTAACCCTCCTTCTTACGTAGTCGGGTAAAAAGTCTTTAAGGATCAAATCTTCTTTCCTCTCCATGTACTCACTTCTTAACCTGTTGTCCTTCTCTTTCCATGAGGTTACTGAAAGAGAACTTTTAAAGGTTAAGCTCGCCTAAACCTATCTATATATCTTTTTGTGTGATAAAAAATTAAGAAAAAGCTTAGTAATCATAGCCTGTTAAACCTTACCCAGATAAACACCAACTGCAAGTCATAACCAAACTTATTTCCATAACAGTAGGTGGTAGGTAATCTGCTGCTTTGAGTAGCTCGAGATCATGTTTTATGCAATGTCTTGACGTTCTGCAAGTTATCCAGTTATAAGTTTGTAGGTTGTACCTGCGAGACGGTTGCTGGTAAAAACTAGCTTTAGTTCTAGGATGTTCCGAATGAGAAATTGTTTTATTACTAGGTTTGACAAACTCTGGTTGTTTTGTTTTATTACAAGTTAACCTATCCTCTAAGTGTTGGACAAATCTTGCAACTGAATGTGAGACCAGTTAGGCATACTCAACCTATTGAGCTAAAATTTAGTAGAACTCTTAAACGAAACATCGTAACCCCGTCGACTTAGTGTTCGTTGGATTTGTTTTCCCAAGCACTTTGATCCTAAATTATCTATGAAAAACCGTCTTTAAAAAATAATAATATATGTAAATTAGCATTGCCATTCAACGTGGCAATGCTGCCAGCATTCTGGGTACACTGCCTTCTGGTGACGGCTTAGATTTTTAAGAAATAGATATAAGTGTAAATACTAGTTGTAATTGTTTTATTCTGCTAATGTAATTTTCTATGGGTCTTATATATTATGTTCATATATATATATATTCATATTATTTATCGGTAGGTTAATTCTAAAACCACATCCACGCAAAATTGCAGCTTAATCTGTTAATCTGGCTAGAGATCGTAAGTTCGATTCCCGTTGCAGTATAAATGTTTATTGTATTTACTAGTGACGGAACGTAGTCATAGGATCTATGACTAGATGGTTCAAATACTTTATCTTCAGCTTAGTTTTGGAATAGTTTGTGGGGGTATATTGTGTTCAGTATTATTTACTTGAAGTGTGAAAAGCGACTTCTTTACACACCTCAAGTTTGTCTTGTATTGTCCAGCATTATTTATTTATTGTGACAGACACAAGTTTAATTAATACTCATTAGATACTTGTGATATAAATTTCACAAATACTGCTCTTTTTAAAATTAAAACATTCATAAATTCACACGTAAAAGTACGTAATGAATGTATGAAACATACATTAAAACTTTAATTTTCACATTTACAGCGCAATAAAACCAATATCATGTTCTAAGAACAGTTACTTTGAGTCGGAATAACAAAGAGGTCGCCAATTGAATTGCAAAGAACTGCAGCGTTGCAATCACAAAGTAGAATTAAAATGCGAGAAAAACCGACTCAAGACTACCCGCTGTTATTAATAACGGTGGTTTATTTAAAACAGAGTTTTATCGTGGTTTTTACGGTTTCGTACGCGAAGGGTGAAAACGGGACCCTATTACTAAGCCTCCGCTGTCCGTCCGTCCGGCTGTCTGTCACGTGGCTATATCTCATATAAACCGTACAAGGTACACAGTTGAAATTTACAGAGAACGTGTATTTATTTCTTTTACTGATATAACAACATATAATAAAAACAAAATAAATATCCAAATAAAAGGCGGCTTCCATACAAAATACGTGATTTTTTTTAGCTATTTTTGCTCTTCGTTTGTCAAGGCTGTATCTCTTGACCACAATAGGTAAACACATGAAGCTTTCTATAAATAAGACCACTTTAACTTTTTAACAACAAATACTAAAAATGTAATCAAGCTAAAAATTTAAAGGGGTCTCCAAACAAGTGAAAATTTGATGTTCATTGAAAAAGTTGCTAATTTTTACGGTACGGAAGCCTTTGTGTGCAAGTCGACTCGCACTTGGCGTCTTATTGTTTAAGGGAGGTAGCGTTTTTTTTAAAAAAAAATGTGCCGCCAGAATGAAAAGATGGCGCTTTGAGCTTGGGCCTGTCAATTTATACTGAGTTACTTTGTAAAATGTAAAAGAATGTTAATATCTATGTACTACGATATTCCTGAATTTATACTTTTTTCCAGACAGCGACCGCTAGTCACCCTGTATCTAAAGATAAATGTGTATACAGGTTGTTATCTAAAGATAAATCTGTATACAGGTAGTTATCTAAAGATAAATCTGTATACAGGTAGTTATCTAAACCTACTTTACGATAAAATAACCTAGTGGTAGTGTGACTGGTACCTAAACTGTGTATTGGTGCTTTGGTTTTTAGTTGTAGGTAATATGTGTTTCAATCGCTAACAATGTTAGGTAGGTACTGAGACTTAGTATGTTTATGATAATAATTGTTTATCTAGAACTTCATGCCAAATGGGTGTTCTGGGTATTTTCTATATATAATAAAAAATATCTATCTATATTATGTATTGTATTAAGTTTATCAGTCATCTAGTACCCATAACACAAGCTCTGCTTACTTTGGGGCTAGATGATGCTGTGTGGATTGTCCAGCATTATTTATTTATTTCATGCCAAATGTGTGGCAACACGCTGACGATACTAGACAAACCTTCTGAGGTTTAGAGTGTCTTATAAATAAGAATATAACAAGTTTTAATTACTCGTAATATAGAAAATACAAATACAATACAATTAAAATTAAAATGGCATAAACCCTTCAGAGACAACCTCTACTATTCCGCGAAAAATCCCCGCTTTCTATTGAGTCTTAAGGTAAACATCTTAAGGCAGTGGCGGATCATCCCTAAGGCAAACTAGGCAACTGCCTAGGAGCGCGACGTTATGAGGGGCGCGCGCGCGGAAAATTTTACACTAGGAAATAACTAATTATGGCCGCTTAAATAAATATATAATATGCCATAATACATAATGCGCCGGATATCCCTAAGGTAATGAAGGCCGCCTTATTTTGAGGTATTTTCAATTACATAAACAAGGGACTCAGCCAAAATCAGATATTATGATGCTATTCGTTGATGAGCGTCAGTAGCGGCTTTAGCGGGTGTGCGGAGCTCACGGGCGTAGGGTCATAGGGGGCGCCGAGCGCCCCGGTGCGGTGGCGGCCGCACGCCTCCTAAGAGTATGCGTCTATCGCGGCGCTCCGAATGACAATGCGCCCTTGTTATGCCCGACGCCACTGCCACCGCCGGCGGCGATAGCGAGGCATCTGTTTTGATTTGTTTTAAAAGACTATAATAAAGATAAGCTAACAATCATAGGCATTAGAATCAGGGGCGGCTTTTGCGGGTGTGCGGTGTAGGTATAAGTACACCTGCTGTGACGATCCGGAGCTTGGTGTCCCTGAGAGCCTTCAGTGCTCTCATATACCACCGTCGCTGCGCCGGTGGCAAATGCATGGCATCTGTTTTAATTTGTTTGAAATGACGTCAATAACATTTTGACGTATGTTTTAAAATTTACATTGCCAGAGTCACGAGATTTCAAAGACATGTACGTGTACGAATGCCGCAACTTCTGTTTTGCCACCTTTAAGCGCTGGTCCTAGAGTAAAGTGAGCGGAGTGGTTGCTAGGTTCCAGATGGTACTTAACGGCGCTCGTTATAACGCAAAATTCTTATTCGAACAATCTATTTCGAGAGAAAAGTAATAGTTTGATGAGTCCCTGTGGTGAGACTCTGAGAGAGACGTGGGCTGCGCAACTGGGCGTAGTAGGCGACGACGCGACGGTGCATAAACCACCGATCACCACAAAGTCTCAGAAAATTTGCGGTTCGCTCGGCTCGCTTTTATTAGTTTAGTTGTTTTTGACATCGTACAATTCCGTGACTCTACGCTCGCCGCCATTGTCTTTTTCTTTTGGTTTTATTGCCCACTGCCAGAAAAATCACAAAAAATCGCGTAATCTATCCTTCCTTGCCGTTTATGTATGACCCTGCCAAACCAATATATATATAACCAGCTCAACCATGCTAACCAAAAGCATTAATTTTTTCGCGGCATTTTGGTTTGTATCGCTAAACTCTATCAGCGCTCGTCGGGCCGGGTAGAGCGAGTTTAGCGGTAGCTAGACGCCAGATGTCAAGGAGCAAAAATGCGAGTGAAAATGCGATTTTGAGGTTCAAGAGTAAATTTATTTCGAGCGAAAAATAATAGATTGATTGCCCTCTGTGACGCCTTCTGAGTAGTGGTAGGTGAGGACAAACCACCGATAGACACAGAGTCTTGAAAGTTTTCGCGGCTCGCTCTGCTCGCCGTTACTTCTATTGTTTTACCTGCCTTGCATACTTATTTGTCTACCGCTGGGAAACTTTCTCTCTGTCTTTGTTACTAACCATAACCCACCAATCTTGAGCTGTGCCGCGGCTCGTTCACTGAGGGGCGCCGTTGAGGTGTCTGCCTTGGGCGCTGTCGACAATTAATTCGCCTCTGTCTTAAGGTAATCACTGGTTTGATTAGGAAGGCGCAATGCGCAAAAATGCGCAAAAATTATGCGAAAAAAATAAGCATAGGATTTCGTATTAATAGAAGCAGGACAAAGATTACGATTTTAGAACGACGGAAGCGCAAAAATCAAGTTAATATTTATTTACTAGAAACTACGCAACTTATGAAGAAACTGGTTCAAGTAACCAAATAATTAGTAATAACCTACGAATTAAAGTATAAGTTCTTTCAATAGACCGCAGGGTTCCTGAGATCTCGACCAAATTATGTGCGAAACAGTGCACTTTCATGTTTTTTTTATCGTAATCGTTTCGTTACATAAAATATGTTTTTTGTATGATTAAGCACTTTCGTAATTTAGAACTCATCATCATGATCACAATAAAAGATTTTAAAATAAACTCACGCCAATAGGTGGCGTGAGAGGCTTAACCGAAATGCCTAGAGAAGTCTTGTAGCCAAGATGCATTTTGTATCTCTTGTGTACAGGAGAACGTAGGTAAGCTATGGAACTTTTATTGAATAGTTACCTTAGATTGTTTATTTATACTTTTAAAATCATTTGAAAATTTGCTAACGCTTCCACTCCACGAAAATGATGAAAAAATAATTCTCAATCATTTCTCGGTACCAAAATATTCAGAATAGATTTTACTTCTGATTCAGCACCAAATTCATTGATTGGTGCTTTGTTTAAATTAACTCTCAATAGATACAAATCAAGCTTAGCCTTTTTATAACTAACGCTGTAACAGAGGATAAAATGATTTCCTAGAAAATGGCAGAGAAAAAAAGACTGTGGTTTAATTCGAGGTAACTTGAAACTGCAAAGCAATTTACTCTCGGTAATGAATTTACTGAGAACTATGAAGATCTTCGTTTATTATTTAGAACCTTGTTTATTTGAAAACGAAGTTTAATAGCTTACTAGATAATTGGTGTCCGCATTAAAATGTTTGTCGACCCTATCGTAACGATCGAAATAAAAAGAATGGCATCATTTTTTTCTGTCAAATTAGTTTAATTTATTTTTGGCGACGCGACGTCTGTATTTACACTATTTGTGTCCAATCTATCACTTATTTACCCTATGTATAAGCATAAGAAATAATTGTGATATTTGCTGTCGATGTAATAGCAGGTATGTATGTTTGTACATCCTAATGTCCCAATCAACTGTAGCGGCTAAAGTACTCATCCGATTTTGATGAACGAGGTGTCAATCGATTTGTTAATGGTTTAATGACTATTATGGTCCGGGAAAAGCTTCTTTTTATACGAAATCCATATGACGCATGTTACATCCAATTATTTTTTTCGTAGTTGGTTTAAAGTTTTTATTGGATTTATACCTACTAAGAATGTGATACCCCATCGCTTATACTCAAATAGCAGCACTAAAATCTCCAGTACTAAACTATTTGGTTTTTTTTTTTTAATTTTTATTATTGTATTTAACCCGAGGAATGTAACATTCTGCACAAATCGTGAAGGGTTTAAAGAATGTCTAATTTTACAATGTAAAATTAGAATAAGTTTAAAACAAAATACAAAAAATACAATTAATAGTTATTTGTTCAACAAGTGAGCAAAACGATTTTTGTTGCACGTGCCGATATTAAATCCCGAGCTAGCGAAGCAGTCTAGAGTAGAGTCACGAGCGTAGCGAGTGGCACGAAAGGCACGAAACAAAAAATGTTATTCTTTTTTTCGGCACCAACCATAGAGTATCAATAACATATTACACCATCGAAATTTAGTACAGCATTCTGAATTTAAATAACTTTTTTCAACAAGTAAAATAATATCCTTTAACCAAAATGTGAGCAAAACTCGATTTTGCTCACTGTTTTTGAGCAGCAAACTCACCGTTTTCGAGCGAGAGTGGTGAAAAAGATTATTTTCTATTTTTAACATTTTACCTCAGACACGTTTAGGTACACAGCTGTAAGTTATATGTAATCTTTGAGATTATTTGGTTTTCAGTTATCATTGCAATTACGGGGAGTTGAACTCAATGTTTTAATGATGTTGGTATATTTCCTTACAATTAAAACATGAACAGTTAAACAAAGGCGTACGTTCACGTTTAAAACCGTGTTATTAGACGGATACAATGTGCTTTAATGTTATTTCATGTTACTTGTTTCATAATATCTGCTGCACTCACAATGAACATGCTGGGTTGTCAGTGAAGTCCTATACTGTTTTTACCGTATATGTAAACGTGTACAACTGCTTTTTTTTTGGTGTGCAATAAAGTGTATTGTATTGTATTAACCCTTGAAATACCTATGGTATTAAGATTGCTATATACCTGTCAGCCCTCATACGTGTACTGCTGAATGAGCTTCCCCCATATAAGGGTCTTGCCATAACCACGAAGGTGGAGGAGATCGTGGAGTATGTGAAGATGAAGACCAACATCTTGGTGAGAGTCGAGCGGTTGGAGTCGCGTCTGACTGATTTTAAATCATTTGTGATGCGTATTCCAACTGATAATAATTCGACCTTCACTAAGGAAGAATTCTGGCCGAAGAATGTGTTCCGACGTTTTAGCGGACGATTATCGGTCGCAGCACAATACTACGTGGTAGTAAATAGGTTTCTTTTATGTATGTTAGACTAAGGTAACTAAGGTACTAAGGTATATATTTTATATGGGCCGTAGTTTTTAAGTATTTAACATCCTGTACTAGACTAATGTTAAATATAATTAATTTGCTTTTTTTTTAGGTTTAAAAACCTTTATTGAGAAAGAAGTATATAAGTTAAGTTAAGTTTATTTGCATGAACAAAATGTAGGTTACACAGATGTTAATAATATTTTAGTTACAATTATGTTCTACTAAGATTAGCATGAAAATGTTACAGAAAGTTCAAATTAATATTTTATTCTAATTATAACCCATATTGTAATTGTCGACAATATGTCGATATTGTTGAATAAATGATTTATTATTATTAGAATCACCATGCTTAGCAGATGACAGTTGTGATCGCAGTAGAAATGTTAAAAATACACAGTCTTACTGATGGCTATGTAAAAGCATGTTAGTTTTTATACAACCAAGGTGCTAAACTGGCATGCGGCCCGCCTGATGGAACGCGCTTACCGCGGCCTGTAGACGCCTGCAACATCAGAACCAATCCACACAACTATGTAGGAACATATTGAAGACAAATAACAATAACTGGCAGCGATGGGACCTGCACAAGTAAAATACTGTGTCGCAGATCGCAACGCCCACTTCCGGAGTTAGAGTTAGATGAGTTCCAACGGAGTGTAGGAACATAAGTATATAATATACAAGTAATAAGTTTTTAATGAATTTAATTTTTTATATTAAGGTTGAAAAATGACAAAAATTGTGTACTTAAAGCAAAAATAAAAGAAATTAAGGAATATTTTATTTTGTTACCACCCTTTGAATGTTATGAATTCATTAAATAATTGAATATTTGCCAACAAAGCCCAAAATTGAACAGGAACATTTTTACATGCAACAAACAAACATAATTCGAGGCATAGCAGGTAACTGAAATTCTAAGCCCCACTTTTATGATCGTAATAAATTACTTTATCATCAAAAAAATTACAATGAAATAAATAATAGAAAAACAATTAACTAGTATTAACAATTCAGACTGTTGCAAACACTAATAAATTAAATACTAGTTGTAATTGTTTTATTCTGTTATTGTAATTTTCAGGTTTAATAAAAATGCGCTCCCTTAAAAAAAATCTACTCAGGACTTAATCACCTTTAATCCATAGGCAGCGTAGCGAAAAGTACTACGTCAATGCTTTAATCACTAAAACCCAACTAACCTGAAAGAAAAGTGTTTAAATTAGTAAAACAGAGCGGTCGGTTAATGGGGCAAGTGCACTAGCGCTTAGGAGACAAAGCTATGCATATTAAATGCATTCTGGTAAAGCTAACTCCATACTGGGTCTGGCAAAGTCTGTGCCACAGTAGGAAACATTACAGAAACCTTAAACACAACGTTGTGGTTTAAAGCCTATTGGAGGTAATTTAAAAGTATTGTAAATGAACAGAATTTCGCAATAGATAGATAATTAGCTCAGAGATTCCGGCTCGAAGGACCAAAAGAGATGTTGGGGATTTCTCCTCGTTGAGGGCACTCCAGTTATAGTTAAGTTGTAGGTAAATTATATCAACACCAAACCACTGTTTTTAGTCTTAAGATTTATTAAACGTTAATTAGGTAATCTGAGCCGCACGTAATGTTAAGTAAAGAGACACACACCGGCGCGTGGCAAAGGTTTCGTTACGACTGTTTTATTGTTTACTAATGAATAAAGTAAATCTGCTGTATGAGCGATATTGGCTCATACACAATACTTATAAAAATAAATAATAAGAATAAGAATAAAATATATTTATTTTATAAACAGACTTAAACATACACAACACATACTTAATAATAATAAAATGAAGTTAACTTTAGTTTTGTTGTTATACTTTAATAAGTGATTAGCTTAGCTACCTACCTCTCAAGATGGCACCTCAACAGGGTTCCAAATACTAAGCATTAATACATTTTGTAAGACTTCTCGCCCCCTAATACAGTTATTAGGGGTGTAAAAATAAATACTTGAAATACTTAAATACTCCCATCTTCCGAGGAACCGTGAGGGCTGGTGCGGCGGCAGATTTGACCGAGAATCTCAAAAGGCGCATATATGCAGGTCTCGACAGAGCCTACACATTTGCTCCCTTTGGGGTCGAGACCCTGGGTCCGTGGAGTACCGAGGCTCTCCGGGTTTTTAAAAAGTTATCTGAGCGTCTAGTCGAAGGGACGCGTGACCCGAGAGCTGGTGGGTATCTGGCGCAGCGCATCAGCATTGCCATACAGCAGGGCAATGCAGCCAGCGTCTTGGGGACGCTTCAGACTGGTATTAATATGGATCAGTTGAGCTACCTGTAGATTGTTTGCAACAGTATGCAGTTAGAAAAATAATTAACAATTGTTTCAATTGTAAATTATTTTTATTATTTGATTGTACTTTTCTTTGTTAATAAAAATAGTGGTTGAAATACTTGAATATGATTCATGTTAAGCTGCTGTTAAGTTCTGCACAAGTCTGACAAATAAGAAATTTTATTAGACAATCCCTGCACTGATGTACAGTCAGCCGCTCAGAAATGTAAACATTCCCAAGTTTTTAATTTGACTAAAATAGTAAGTTTATAGTAATTGTTATAGTTAAAATACCGCATTCTGATAAGTGCGAAGATAATACTTTGTACGAAAAATGTCTGCGTGGACTTTTATTTGAAAAGTTCCAATTAAAATAAAAGTGGAAACCGGGTAGTGTATACATTTCTGAGCAGCTGTACATAATTCAATAGTGTACGTACATTCAATACGTACACGGTGAAGCACCAACTTTAATTAGTTTAAAAATAGGCAGACAATTACCTACTTCCCAAATCACGAACACAAGAAAGATAGCAAAGAAACTTTTGGTAATTTTTCGCCAGTGCAGCGCCCCCTTACGAGAACGGACGAACAAATGAGACTGCTAATGACTGCCGCAAGAGAGCCAATTACTAAGCTTCTTCTAGGTACTTTAAAATTCTAGTTTCTCTGAGATTACTATTCAGATTCTAGGGGACGTAGAATAAGTAATACATAGCAATTATCATCATCATAACTCTAAACTATAACTATTTAGCTGCCTGAGTAAAAAATTTACGTACTTACCCAGTTATTATTACAATTGTTTTGGTTTAACCCAGTCTGGTCTACACATCAAGTAATTATGAAATCAAACTTTTAAAGTAGGGGGCACAGACAATGGGTTAAGTAGCTGACGTTGCCTATATTTTCCGACTACTATGTTTCTAGCTTTATATATATTAAATACCTACCTATATCATTAATGTTTAAATAAATAGCTGCGCTTTTACAGGGTACTTATACTTACCTCTAAGCTAATCACCACATAAGTTAAAACTATGGATTAATGTATATGTATGCAATAAATAAATCTAAAATCTGAAATCAATCGCAGGTCTTATTATTACCCACAGATGGGTATAGGCGTCTTCTTATTCTTACCGGACTCCCCTGTCTTAGCTAAGCATCTATTTAAATCTATGGCAGAGTTCGTCCCAAATCGAGCATTGTAAATCTTGCCACCGCCGCCGCCAGTGGCCATCCTTACAGGTTGCGCTGTTGAGGCAGTAAATGTGATAAAAAATTAATGGAAGCAGGGGCAGAAGTTATTAAGAGGGCTTTTTGTGAGAGGGCATTTCTAGCGAGCAGGAACAACCTCGATAATACACCGTTTAAACAAAAAATAACTTTATCAAAATCAGTTTATCCACCTGGGAGCTTCGCCCTAGACGGGCACACAGATACCCACATCATAATACATATATTTATTTGTCTTGAGTTATAATTGTGTCGATAATCATGGCATAATACTGTATTTACACATCTCTTAAGACCCTCATTGTGAAAGCTTGCTCAGTCATATGTAGTCTATGCTTGAGTAACGCTTTTCTGTGGCATAAACGTCATTTAAGCATAGATCTATGACTGGGAAATCTTTCATAATACAGGCCTTAGAACCAAGGAAGGAACGATGGAATAACTAATTTCTCATATAGGTACCTATAATATTATATGAACCAAAGTCCCCAAGCACTTCCTTATAATCAAATCAAGCTCGCTCGATACCGTCTATGTCATGAAGCTGTAACGAAGTTCCTTCGCTTGATGAGACTTGCAATTTAATATCGATGGCGTGACGTCACAGTAACGTCACAACAATATGGGGCTTTGTTGAATATTGATCAATATTATGCAAAATCAGAATTTAGCGGAGTTCTTTGCATCGTCGGGTTTGTAGGTAAACTAGGTACCTGAGTAAAACAAAGAATACTCACTATGGGAAAATATAGCTGAAAGAATTCAGTGAAAGAATTGTTAGAATCGAATCAGTCGTTTTTATATATTATCCATCAGGGCAAACATGCTGGCCCGTAGGTTTAAGCGTTGCACTAGGCAGGTGAAAACGACGCTTTTTAGAGCTTATTGCCAGTCATTTTATACGTGCAGCCTTTGGGTCAAGCATACCAAAAAGTCATGGGATGCCCTGCGGATCCAGAACAACAACAACTCGTTCAGGGTGCGGATGGGGCTGCGATCCTGCAGCGCATCAGGAATGTTTGCTGACGCACCGCGTGATCTGCGTCCCTAATAAAATGTTTTTGATTTTAATTTTGTATACCTATGTATTTTTCGAATATGGACACTTTGATTATTTTTTTTATTATAATGTTGGTTATGCGAAATAAACGCATTGAATTGAATTGATTCTTACAATATAAATAATTAAAAAGAAAACCCTTTTCTTTTCACTTCAGATTTAATTTTTATAAAAACAATAATAGTACCTAATCAAACAAAACTGGTATTAAAATAACATAATCAACAAGCTTATTTCCACAATAAATCGATCTCATAAATAAACAAAGCATAATAATATTGGAACAAATTCTGCTATAAATAAAAATGACTAATCATAAAAGCTGGAATAAAAATATTTATCCAACTTTGTCTAAATATAATTTAACAGCCATCTTTTCATTCTAATGTCTAGTTTAATTTTTATATTTTTATATTATACATATTAATTTTACAAAATATCTACAATAGTTTTAAGATTTGGCACATCTACTAGACTTTTCATTTCATATTTTGACAACTCTGTGACGTAGAGAGGTAGCCCCCGTGAGTACAGGTTCGATTCCTAACGCGTTACAAATATCTACTTATGGTTTCAATCACACATTTCCACAAGTCTTAGTGAATTCAGAATCGTTTAAGTATTTAAATATAATACAGACTAATTGTTTTTTTTAATATTTATATTGGAATTTAAAGAGAATGTTAATTAAGTGAATAATTTGTCAGAATATTTAAAATCTACATTATTTTACAATTTGATCACTGTTACGTCTTTCCGATGAATAATTTACAAAAGCATTGCTACATACTTTGGTCTTAGGATGACTAAAATCGCTTGGCGATAACAAATTTTTGACACATTTATGGTCAGCACAAAAGTTAATATAAGCTGGAATAAAAACAGACAATGTATTTAAGAATGTTTGAAAATAAATGTTAACCATTTGATTGCTTTTTAATACATTCAAGAAATTCAAGCATACGAAATTAATAGATTCATGCGCAACTTTGCAAAAGTTAATAGTTAAACATAATAAGGATGATAAAATTTTATTAACAATTCCGCGCAAAATCTTCTCTGATAATATCCAACCATATGCAATTCGTGTGCACCACCCGCCCTCCCACGAATTGACCTGCCATGCAATCAGAGAAGGTAAAAGACAAAAAAAATTGTATACAAGGAACAATAAGGCTTTGCGTCGAAACGTTACTAAATATTTATCATCTTAATACTTTGCTTATAGTTTATAATGATTCGGAACAACGATTTCAATTCTTAGCATAGAATAGAAATAAAAACATTTGTACATTAATATTCCTTCTAAAAAACTTTATGTTTAAACTGCTGAAAATACTAGAACAATAAAAGAAATGACTGTCTAATCTAAAGCTCAACTTTTGAAAAAATCATTTATTCCATGACACAATCATTTACAATAATTTACAATTATCATTTTAAATTGGGGTTTCACACCTAATTTTAGTAATACATAATAGTGACCATTATGTATTACTAAAATTAGGTGTGAAACCCGTTCCACGCCATTTAACGAGCTAGATAAGGATTTCTTTTTTACATCTTTAGTCTAGCTTGAAGTAAATGGGATTGAAAAAATCTTGGAGCACATTGTTTCTTTTTATTATTTGCGTTTACAATATATAACTGAAAATAAGATTCTATTTATTTAAATAGAAATCTGGTTCACCATCGATCCAAAATTAGAGATTTTATAAAACATTTGTGCTAAAAACATTTCTTGACCTGTGTAAACTATTTTCTTAAACTTTTATGAAGCTGCTCGTTCATATCATTTGATTTCCACGTTTTGGATTAACGGATTTCAAGTGTTGAAGAACCACTTACAATTCAATAAGAATTATTATTTGGACTATCATCATTCACATCAGAAAACGTCTCCTTATTATCAATAACATTCGAATTAATTTCAAAAGTATAATCATTTGCGTTATCATTATCAAACTCACTGCTTTTAGGGCTACTAGACTTCTCTACATCACTCTCTTGACTACTCTTCCGCTCAGATTTCTTACTATCCTGACTACTTTTACGCACACTATTTTCACTATCTTCTTTCTCAACTATAACTTCTACCATAGGTTTGAATTCTATATCGGGTGGCCTTACAGTTGACAAAGTGTTGGAGAGGTATGATGACTGTAGGTTGTATCCAGGCAGTAGTTTTGGTTGCAAGGGCAGCATTAGGTCGAGGGAACCAGTGGTGGCGGGTCGTGGTTGCAATGGTGGTACGGTGATGAGTGGTGGTTGCAGCGACGCCAAAGAAATGGCTCCACATGTGTTGATGAGTGGGTTCTCGACTGGAAAAAGGTTGTGATTGGTTAGGTTCATAAGGTTAGGTTTAAATAAAATATTGTGGTTAAAACTACACTATTTAAACTAGTCTATGTGACATGCTCCTACTATTACCAAAACGAGCATAAAGTGACCAACTGCGTGCTGCCAAATCATGGCAGGGGTGCGTTTCACGCCTTGGATTTTAAATTTACAAAAGTCGTATTTAAATCGCTAATGTGATTTAAATATACGTGATAATAAATTAAAAACTATCGTGATCTATGTTGTTTTTTGCATTTAGCTTAATAAGTGTTTTTGCCTAATAACAATACAAAAGAACTCGTATAAATAACTTTTCATTCTGAACATTTCATTCTGGGCACTCTAAGCACACCGTTTTAAAACAAAAAATATCGAGCTGATTCAAACATAAAAAATATGATCGTTCGTACTATTTTACTACCGAAGTTTGTGTGGAGGAAGCAGGAAAATAAGGATCAAGAGATGAATAAGTTTGGTGGATAAGAAAACCATTACCGAATTAAGCTAAATCTAAAATTTGGTAGAAAGAAGAAAGCATGTTAAGTATAATGTATAGTAGAAAACTGTGCGTTTATGAACTATTTCAGGCTTAAACTATTTCATATTATGTACCAAGCGTTGTTACCGATATAAATACATGACGAAGGTTAGGAGACATGAAAGCAAGCCAAGTTATTGCAAATTATTAAGTTACAATATACATAAGCCGCAGACAGATAAATGCGATAAATAAATAAAATATAAAGATTACACAGGTAAAAAGATAATAGCATAATAGATGCAAAGTACGTTACATAGAAAGAAGAAATCTTATATAAACAAGCCAGAATTCAGGACTAAAGTTTTAATTCAAAATTTAGGGATCATTTTCACAGGTAAGTGTCTCGCAGCGAGTCGCCTCGTTAACGTAATCTCGCCTTATAAAAACAATATTTTAAGGTTAAAGTTTCAGGAAACGGGAGCAGAAGTTTTTTTATGGACAGATTTTAAAGAAACTATCATCGCAGTTAGCCTGTTGCGATGAAATTCACTTCGTTGATGAAAACTGATAGAAAACAGCTCCCTATGTCTAAACAAAACGACAGAAAAAAGAAACCAGGACTACATATAACCTGCGATACACTCCCAATATGATACTGGTCCCTTAGTACCGGAAAGTAAATTTCAAACCATAAAAAAGAAGTTAAATAATCAGCCAATTCAAAAGAAAGCTTTACACGAAGAATAATTAATCTTAAGCTCATTATGAATGTAAGCGGGTTAACTACGAACCTAGTTTGAACAACCGACTCGCAACGTGCGTTGGCCCGTAGTGTGCGCAAGGACGCGAAACGGGCGCGACGCGAACCGCACTCACCCAGGGGGGTTATTCACGACCTCTATGACCAGTTCAAACGACTTACACAGTTACGACAAGATATCGGCGTGGAATCGGACAAAACCATATACGGTACGATTAGGGCACGATTTGAACTGTCAATTAAACGCACTCGGCCAGAGCGTGTTAAGGCACAGATTAGCGTGTTCCTACAATCGTTAGAACGGTTAGTTCGTTTCTTTTGAGGTTATGTCAACCTTCTTAATAGTTTGTTTTTGCTCGGTGATTGTTTTTATTTAGTAAAGAGAAAAATTAAGTGGTGATAAACGTTAAAAACATTATGGAAAGGTAATTCGTAATAATTTTACTATAGACTCGCGCGCATATCGAGGACGCACATTTGTTTTGGCAAAGATGATTATAAGTTTTTGATTCGTTAACTTTTTAGGTAGGTACTTACTATATCGGTTACGTATTTATCGGTTTCATTTGCAGAATGCAAGCAACCCGCACTAAAAAGGCCAGCTCAGCCCAATTGGCCGCTTTGGCGGACCACATGCAGGCTCATCCAGATCAGCCACGACCCACAAGGAAGGGTCAATATGGAAAGTTTGTGGAAAAGAAGAAGATGAAGTCCCTCGTTAAGGGATGAAACGTGGGTGTTCTTCCAACGTAAACTAGGTTCGTAGTTAACCCGCTAGCATTCATAATGAATTCGTCAAACTACGAAAGATTTTATAATCCAAAGCTGTTATTTTTGATAAATAATCATTTGTTTACCTATCGGCGCCCTAGCTTGCAGCGGCAGGGTGGTTGTCGTGGGCGGGCGGAGCAGGTTGGGCGGCCCTTGGAGGGCCAGGCTTATCATGTTCATGCCGTTTACTCCTGGAATGAAAATAAGTTATTGAATTGAATATAAAAACCCTACTTTTTGATGCTATTTATATTATCGGTATATTAATAAACCAAGGTCATTAATACATGTAAAAAAAAAACCGCGTAGCTTATCATTATCATATAATAAAATGTAAATTAAAAAAATATCATCACCATCATATATTTCTTCCCACTGCTGGTTTAGTAGACCTTCAATATGTTCCACTTTTAAAGGTTATGGGATAATATTATCCATCATTGACCTTTTTGTCAATCATTGACTGATCAGTACACATATGTACGTCCACTGCTGAACAAGGAGTATTTTGTCATAATCAGAGGTGTTAAAAATACACAAAAAAAAATTACAGTCCTTCTGATACACAGAACTATTGCATTGTTTACGTCTTATTTAAATTCCATGAGCGGAACGTATTCATCTCACACTCATATTTTAAAATAACTATTAACAAAATAATTCTTGACAAAAGTACCTAATGAACAAGGAAAATAAACAGTAATCTCGAAGTCCCAAGATCTCTTCCTAAAATGCTAATTTGTATTTGAAATGTATTTTATAATTCTTGGCGTAAATCCAACTCAATTCAAAACATTTATTTTGATTAATCAGCTACGTAGGTACTACGGCGTAGCCGGTTCGTAGCAGTGCCTACGGAGCGTAGACCCACGCGCCTTGTAAAACACGTGAAAACTCTATTTTTAACCCGACTTCAAAAAAAGGAGAAGGTTCTCAATTCGGCTGTAGGTACTTTTTGTTGGTATTATAAAAGTTTACGTGGTAGACAAAAAGATAATAAGCTAAATAAGCAAGAATACAGCCACTCATCAAATGTATATTACTTTTATGTTTTATTTTCTACTAGAAGCGCCCCGAGGCTTCGCCGGCATGAAAATTGATTGCACACACCCTAGGGGTAGTTTTGTTTAAAATATACATGTATCATTATTTACTTTATAGTTTATTTATACCGAGTTATGTGTGAATCGAACCCAGGAATAATAATTTTCCATAGAAAAATTACAACCCTTTTTAACCCCCTCAAAGGTTAATTTTTGAAAATAAGATTAGCCTATGTTTTACTCTATAACTTAAACTATCTACATACCAAATTTAATCTAAATAGGTTAAGTAGTTACGTAGAGACGTGGTATCAAACATTCACACGAACTTTCACATATATAATAATATTATAAAATAACTAATATAATAATTAGTATGAATGACAATCTTTTATAACCTCTCTCCAGACACTTGTGACAAGAACTTTGAGTCAAATCACGGTCGAAACGCACATGACAAATACTTAAAGTAATTCAGTGACTTCCTCGTTGCCCTGTATATAGAACTAGCTGCGCGCCGCGGCTTTGCCCGCGTGGCATTTTATTGCACGCCCCTAGGGGTAGTTTTGTAAAAATAAAATTACATGTATTTATTTACTTTATAGTATAATACGAATTTTGAATAATCCTGGAACACGTGTTGAATAGTTTTTTATTTTTAGTATTCTCTGTAAGTTTCAAGCTTATTGGACCACTGGTTGAAGAGTTACAAAAAACACCAAAAAAATTCAACCCTAGGGGGGTAAAAGTTTTTCTTAGCGGGAGGTGCTGTAGTAACAGGTACCTGCTATTCAAATTTCAGTTTTCTAGCTTTAGCGGTTTGGGCTGGGCGTGGTTACCCGAAAATCGCTTGTTCTTTTATTTATTAAGAAGATAATAGCTATAAGCTGCTCCAATAAGAAGTCCATTTCACACACAAGTGTTCCTTTGTTAGCTATAAATTTAGGTACTCAAATGTACCTAAACTTATAGCGCCATCTACATCAAGTTCACTCAAAACAATAAAAACTCACCAAACTTATTCCCGCTACCAGGTAGCTCCTTCAGCACCACAGGATGTTTCACAGCATTTACCCGTCGGTTGGAGGCGCTCGGCTGATGTACTACTTTTCTTCGAGGTTGCTCCACTGGCAGAACCCTGCGTCGCTTCTTCGGGAGTTTGGACCGCGCCTGTAACAGATGGCTCTGTTTTAAAGTTTGAAGGTTGGTAAAAAATCTGGGTAGAGGGCGTTGTATAAACTTGTGTTTGCTGAGTCTGTTAAAAGTTGCTCGTTAAGTACATAGATGGGGTGGGCATAAATTACTGATATAAAAAAATCGCTGGTTTGTTAATTCTTGCTGAGGGGCTCTGTAATACACAATCGTCTCCATAAACACACACCACATTAATTTATTTACACACGCGGTGATCGCAATTTATTAGAAAAGCTTTAGACTTATGATTATGACCGCTTGGTTTTGCTGTTATTTTTCTATAGGGAGTCTGTAAATAAATAATATCTATAATTATATTATCAATGTAAAGAGTTTTGCTTTGGGTGCTTTGTGTCAACAGCGGTTTTTATCAATTGATAATTTTTACTGTATCGTTTTAAGTATTTTCAACAATGAGATTAATTTACTAACTATAGCTATTACTTACTTAATTGATATTGAATAAACACGCTGACCAACCATGTCCTTCAAATGGACCCATTTTCTTTACAATAGCAAACTATTAGAAGATAATCTAGACTTTACACAAAAGTGTTTTGAGTGTGTACACTTTGGTAGTAACAAACAATGCTTACTGAAGTTCAGTTAAGTTAATTTGACTCAGTTTGATTCGAGCTCCTGGGTAATTTAATTTGAAGTAATGCCACGTTAAAAATAAACAAGGTTAAACCAAGGTTTAAGTTTAGAAACTAACGTTGCTTTGTTAAAAGTGAGGCGACGCGACGGTTGTGACTTTGAAGAATAAATAATGTCCGAATCGTCTCTCTACAAGTGGCAGGAAAACAGTTGGGACAACTTAGCCAAACCGTCACCTAAGGGTGACAGACAGCATAGGGGCTTAGTAAGTAATAATCCAGTTTTTAAATCTTTTATGAATCTCTAATCTCTATGCGCACATGTAAAAAGAATTTATTTTGTGGTATGTGGTTAAAATTGTCTTCGCCACAAAGCAAGCTTGCTCCTAGGACATAGACATAGACATAGACATATCATTTATTTGCCACTGTACACACAAGATAAATTAACAATTTAGCAAGATAACAACAAGATATTAAATACATATTCAAAAACAATGAACATCAACGATGCAATACATTGAAAAAAAAATAATAATAATATGTACGTAGGTACAAAATAAGTAGGTAAATAATGTGCGCTGCAGTAGCAAATGGGTCCAGGCTCAGCATAATGCTAACTGTTATGAACAGAAGGCGCTGTTATTCTGCCTAGACCAGAACAAGAACAATCGCAGGACCCTGCGATTACAAAATATGAAACAGAGAAAGTATATACTCGCTCAGTTATGATAGTAGTGCCTTATAAGATGTAGATAATTTAATACATATGTGCATAAATAAAAATACAACGAGCAAAATAAATAAAATAAAAAAGTAATACTTATAATTAGGAAAATAATATTAATGTACATGCTGCGTTACCAAAATAATAATAATAATATAAACTCTATTTATATGGGGCATCGGAACCAGGCAACCCAGATTTTTGTTGATCCAAAATAACACATTTTATTCGTTTTCTAAAGGTGAGTTTGGATTTTAACAGCCGAAGGGGTGGTGGAATATTATTCCAACATTTAGTGCAATAAATTTTTATTTGGCCTAGTACTATATTTAGTGCGTGACTGATCAAGTTTAGAGAACAGATATATAGGGGTACCGAAAGTCAAAACACCATGAACCAGTGTGGCCATATGCAAAGCCCGTCGCGAGGCCATGTTAAGCGTTGAAGATGTGTTTAGGTATGGCGTGACGTGTGTTCGCGGCGGGATTTGATAGCAGAATCTACAGCATGCGTTTTGAATTCTTTGAATAAGGCGGCTAGTTTTGTATGCAAGACGCGGACCGTACACTAAATCCCCATAATTAAGTTTAGATAGTATCTGTGTTTCACATACTTTTCCTAGGCAAACCTTAATTTCCTACAAGAACAATGAAAAGCTTATTGTGTTTTTTTGTCGCATATTTTTGTGTGCAGTAGCAATAACAATCAAAGCATAGCATCACTTGCTACTAAGAAAATATCTGAAACACATTTATAATTACAGTAAACCTTTGTATTTTATTTATAACCACATCGGAATTAGTTACCAAACTAAGTTACCGAACTGAGCTTTATAGTAGAGATTTAGGTTGTTTTCGAGATTTTTTTCTATTTTTCAAGTTGTTGAACGTGACCCAGCTTTTTTTACTGTTTGGTTAGTCATAAATTCAAAACAAAAGTTTCCAAAACTCCGTTATTATTACTTATCATATTAGAAAAAAGGCTGACGCTTTGTGAAAAAGCTGATCAGGCAACCCTCGTGTTATTTCATTTCCTAGAACCGGTTTTCCCGAAACCTGTGACATCATTCACATTCCATTACTTACAAATGTTCATCATAAAAGTGTGTTTCCATGTAAGCCTCAAAACTGTCTATTTATTCTGGATAAAACAATTTGCTCCAATTTTCGTGAATGAAATGAAGAGTAGAAATAATGAAGATTTACACCAATAAACATATGTACATACATAACATATGCACGAAACAGGCTAGCTGCCCACAACCCAGATTATCCTAGGGTGGGAGCTAGCGCTATCTACAAATTGAATTAGGAATTCTAAAGTAAAATTAAGAAACAATGTTAATTTATACTAAGTTGTATATTCAAATTCAAATTAAAAGTGCTTTATTTCCTTTAGACCTTACACGACTCTTGGACACGTCATAAAATTCAAATTACATAAGTAAAACTAGAAAATAAAGTGATCACTTTGATTTTTGTTCACTTCAATATTTTTAAGGTAAAGTAAACAAGCGAACAAGAAACCTTTACCTTGTTAGGTTGTTAGTTTTCGAGTTGGAGCAAAACTTGTCCCAAGCTTTTTTATCCTCTAGATAATCTGATATTTTGTAGTAAGCCTTTTTACAAAGGATATGTTTGACAGTTTGTTTGAATTTATTTATTGATAATTTTTTCAACTCATTTGGTATTTTGTTGTAGAAGCATTGCTTTTTAATAGATACATTAATCTTGTGTAGCCTAGTTGTGGGCACAGCGAGTTTATTCTTATTTCTAGTATTTATGTTAGTATGTCGCTATTTTTGGGGAACCAATTGATATTCACAAGTTATACGTGAACAAGTTGTCATAAATATATTGACATGGTATTGTCATATAAGTACCATTGTTTGTTTCACAAAATAAATGATAATTAATTATAATAATAAATAATAATATGGTAGCTAATGCCCGTGCCTCCGGTCAACAGGCCTAGTAGCCACATGAATAAAAAGTAATTAGATGAGCTACCTATCAGAGAACAACAATTTTCACATGTAATTCCGAAGATATTTTTGATAGCTGGTGGGTATTTGGCGCAGCGCGTCAGCATTGCCACACAGTGACGCCATGTGCCATAAAGTGGGGCCAGTGGGATCAGTTGAGCTACGTCTAGGTTTTTTGCAACAGTCTGTAGTTAGCTAAACTATTTCAATTATAAATAGTAGTTCTATTTTGTTTCTTCTCTTAAGTTTTAATTATGTTTTTTAAAAGGTTTCTCTTTCGCTATTAAAGCTTGTACAAATTAAAAGCTTGAGTAAATAAAGAATTGAAAAAGAATCATCTAGCTAGTTACAACAAAAATATATGATAATGAGTATTTTCTTTTCATTTTGAAACGAAGAAGAATAAACTGCGAAGGTGGTTTAAATTAACCTTTAATGAGATTCCTCAGTCATTGAAAGTTTTATTTCAGAAAACCGATGTCATATGAAAAGTCACGAAGTTGGTGTGTTCGAAACCAGAATGACAACTGTGGAACAGGTAAGAATAGAATGTTTAAGTGTGGAACATAATTCTTTCTTCTGCCCGTGGTGACGAATGCATCAGCCCCTCAGCAACAAAGTAGTATATTATTATAATGGCCATGACGTAACTACTTCATCGTTTTTAGGGTTCCGTACCCGAAGGGTGAAAACGGAACCCTGTCTTTCACAGGGCTCTATCTCATGAGCCATAAGAGGTAGACAGTTGTAATTTTCAATGTGTATTTCTCTTGCCACTGTAACAGCAAGTAATAAAAATAAAATATATATCCAAGTTAAAGGGGCTACCATACAAAAAACTATGTTTTTTTTTTGCTAATTTTGGTCTTCGTTGTCTATGCTGTATCTCTTGAACCACAATAGGTAGACACATTAAACTTTCTATAAATAAGTAACATTTCAACTGTAATAACGACATATACCTATTAAATTTTTTATTAATATTGAAAATTTTAAGAGGTCAACATTCAATTTCATCCGATTTTCACTTGTTGGGAACAAGTGAAAATTGGATGTTCTATGAAAAAGTTGCCTGATTTTTACGAACGGTACGGAACCCTTCGTGTGCGAGTCGACTCGCACTTGGCGGTTTATTTGTTTTATGTACCGGCAAAGAGTGGAGTTCATTCCACTCTCTGCGTCTGTTTCGCCTCTATAGTACAATCGCGGAGTCTGCAAACCCCGAGTGAATAAATTCCTTCTGGGCAAGCGTGATCTTACGCCACATCTTCGCTATCAATAAAAAAAAGTAAGTGGAAAAAAAATCGCTTGAGTATGTAGTTTCCTATCAATAAGGCTTACTGTACCTAAGCATAATTATTATAATACCATAGCTGGCGTTGTCCCATAGTTTTCCTCTTGTATACGATAACACGATGTAAATCAAGTGTGGCTGGTGAATTTATTTTCCTTGTAAATGGGAAATAAACGCCGTAATGGGAGCGAATAAATGCGATTTTCACCGGAATTGATTTTGTTACCCCATTATCTTTATTGAGAGCTGAATTCTCAGTGAAGTGGGACGAAATTGTTAGTGAGTTTTATTTATTACAGGATAATTTGAGTTTGGTCAATAAAATGCTCAGTTTTTGGAATAATAATCACTTTTCATCAGAATTAAGGTTTGGTCTATGAAGTCCTATTTTATTAGATAAAGGTCCTCGAATTAATTTTTAGACATGTTGGTAAGTAGGACTACCAAATTAATAAACAGATTGGGTCGTCGCGGTCGTGGCGTCAGAGTCGACCCCCCAAATCACCCCATAGATGTCGTAAAAGCCGACTAAATAATATACAGAAGAAAGGCAGCCGGTAAGCGTGGCGGATGGTAAAACCCCTCCTCGTTTGGGGAGGCATTGAATTAAATTATCCGCGTTTAGACTACTTTGGGCCGAAGCCAGTGGGACGAATCCGGAATAACTCTGTTCAGCACATATGGACGTATGTATGCTGATTAGTAATATTAAAATTTGTATCGTGACCTTCGTTTGACTACAATCTCACCTGATGGTTGACTATGTGGCAGATGATGTGTCACAAGGGTCTAGACGACACCTATTCACGTCTGGAAGAGACCCACGTTGTAGTTAGCCGGAAAAACAGGCTTATTCCAGTATTCCCCCTTAAGGGAGAAAACTGGAAACTAAATTTTTAAAAGTTCAGAATTACCCCTCAACGTTTTTTATTATTCCATTTTCCCATTTGAGAGAATTTGTGCAAGGGGGAAAACAGGAATTCATGTTTTTAAATTCTAGTTTCCCCTTGAACTTTTTTCATATTCCACTATTACCCCTTTAGAGAAAAAAAAACAAATAAAAATCAGTGTCTATAATACATTTTTTTTTTGCATCTTCACTGCAATAACAGAAGTGACACCAAAATGTTTTACATAAGCAGGAAACGAATACAATACGTTGGGTTAAGTGTATACATAGATAGGTATTCTAAAGGGGTATGAAGATTTTTGTATGGAGGATGACCCTAACATATGTTTTTGGTTTCGAAATCGCCGCGCACGACGAAAGTATATATAGATAGAAGATACTAAACAAATAAAAAATGCCTTAGAAAATAATTTCCTAAAGCGTCAGGTTTCTGCGATATTCACAGATGAAAAAACTATATATTTTCTTCATACGAGTATGTGAATGTCTCTGAACCTGACGCTGTAGGACAAAATATTATAGACCTTTTTTATTTGTTTTAGTGTCTTCTATCCAAATATTTATATAACTTATAAACTACACTGCTCGAAAAGTGACTTATTCTTTTTCCAACACGGGCGTAAAACTATATGGAAATTTATTTCTCACGCGTTTGCCGGGAGAGAATAATGTTTGGAAATCCATTTCTAAAGTGTTATTTTTTGAATTTTCAGAAATTTCATCCTTTAGCTATGGTTATTTTCATTATAGGTTAAACTACAAAAAGTTTTTACTCCGAATCCGCCACATGATATCGGCCTCTTCCGTTCTCGGAACAGTAATTAAAAAAAAAGAACCAAGTGCCTAGGCCATTCGCGGAAATTTCTTCGAAATTTACATTTGAGTTAGGTAATTTTATTAATTCTTCAGAATGTCGTCGAGTGATGGGGAAGATTTTATGACACCGCCAGTAATAAAAGAAACTGCTCAAGGAGTGATTGAGATCCTATTACCCGAGAAATCCAGAAATAAATAAAACAAGACTATGAAGATTTCGTGTACAGGAAAAACGACAAGAGTGCAACTTCTTTTTCAGAAAATGTTTTATTTTCCTCGTAGGTGTAGTATAAAGCACTATTTATCACTCAGAAGAAAGTGCGATTCCTACCTCGTGTGTTTTAAGGCCCTCGGCTGCGCCTCGGGCTTCAAATGACACACGCGATAGGAATCAGTCACTTTCTCTCCTCGGTGAACAATGTACTATTATTGTGCGCCGCCATTTTGGACAAAAAATAACAAAATTAGACCGAAGTTAGGGCCACCCTCCATAAAAATCACAATAAAAGTTACAAATTGGGACAGAGGAAACAAAAAAAAATATTTATGACATAATGTACCAAAGCGTCAGATTTCTGAGATATTTACATAAGAAGAAAAATATTATTATTTTCATCTGTGAATATCTTAGATACCTGACGCTTTAGGAAATTATTTTATTAGAAATTTTTTATTTGTTTTAGTGTCTTGTATCCATTATATAACTAAAACGTGCGTGGAGATTTTGAAAAAAAATAAAAAATGGTGACCGATGTTGGGCCCAAAATCTTCAAACCCCTATATCAAACGTGTATTGAGTAAATCAGGCCTAAAAAGGATGACACAAAAATTCAGGTTCAATAAACTATTTCTACTTTTTACTTTCTCTGAAATACCTAACCTCCAACCGCGTGCAACAGAAGTCATATTACCACGTCTCAAGGCTTTCATTCAATTATAAAGCAATCTGAATGAATCGACAGCTGGAAATCAAGTAACGACCTACTCAGAAAGTCTAGTTCCTTGAAGGCCGTTCGAAAATGCACTTTACTGCTACTTATAAGAGTTATCGTTTGCAAATTTAAGCTTACATTGCATAAGTTTGAATATCACATATGTTAGGAATTTTTCGATCAAACAAAAACTACAATGTCACAAAAAATCGATTAAATTCTGATCTCAGGTAATTTATTAAAACCATCACAAAATTTGACGACCGATGTGGCGCCGCGGGCGAAGGTCCGCCTGCAACGCAGAAGGTAGTGGGTTCAATTCCCGCCACGGTACATATTTTTATATCTTTAAAGCAATTTTTTTAGTATATCAATTAACTAGTAATTAATTACCTTTATCTCAAGCTCTGCTTGGATTGGAGCTAGATTATGTGTTGATTGTCCAGCATTATTTATTTATTTATTAGACACATTAACAGTCATATTAAATTTTATTTTATTCTATAAAGCTTTTCAGTTTTATTACTCTTTCCAACGATAATGCTACATGATATAAAAAATAATATTAGGTGATCAAACTAAGAGATACTTGACTGGTCATGAATGAGATTTAATTTATGAATTATGTCGGTCGCAATACCAAACAACCTGTATACGTTTAATCTAAAATAACTCTGTTTGCGTCGATGTTAAAAAGTGATAAAATATAGCAAAAACAACCTAGGTATGTACTTCAATTCAATATCATTTTAAATCGCAGATGGTTTGAACTTTTCATAAAGTAACGAGTGATAGCGAACAGAAATAAAATGAGACATGGAAATAAAATAAATTGCAATTGGAAATTCCAATTCTGACTTACTCTGCAGTTTCGTGTTCTCAGCTTCTTCGAGTGGTATAGGGTGGCACAGGACGTGTGCTTCGTTGAAATATTTCGTAGATTTATTTTTCATGACGAGGTATTATGTGATGTTTGTCTTTTGTTTTATATGTTGGTACCTACTTTGTTAGTTGTGTCACGTTGCAAATAAACGTGAAAATCTGGAATTGCCTTGTTGTAAGTCCTTTCCCATCACCATCCATCAGCTGGTGCCACGTAGTCCTGGAATGCGAGGGAGTAACACTGCCGCGCTTACGATAAGCGCATTAACTAGGTTTTGACACTTCTTGAGAAAAACGCGGTTAAAGTTTTTATTTTTATTTTTCTTGTTTCTCCGGAACTAAATGAGATACCAACATGAAAGATATACTCAAACAAAGAGAAAAGTGTCAAGAATACAAAAAATGCAAATACATATGAAAATACTACACAGCACAACGGACAGAAATCCTCTACATGCCGTGTTCACTCCGCGAAGCCTGTGAATACTGCAGAAAAATTCTGCGCTTCTGGACGGAGTTAAGCCTAACTCCGTCCAGAAGCACAGAATTTTTCTAATTTTTTTTAAGCTAGCAAAAACAACGCATAATGGGCCAAATCTAATTCAAATGCGGACTTAAGAGTACTTCCACCTTAACTTTGACCTTAATCGATCACCATACTATTTATTTGCCCATATCTCGACAAGTATCAACAACAATTAGCTTAGTGAAATACACAGAGCAAAATGCTCTGTGTATTTCATAACGAACTTATGACTTAATTATTAAGCACCTGTATAAATCAACGTCACGAAATTAATTAGGTAGATACCACGATGTTTGTTTCTCTCATCGTGTTTTCGTATAAATGTATATAATAAATGAAGTACGCCCCTGTTACTGTACACCGTGTATTAACTCTGTAGCCCGAAGGCTAATGATGTTGAACATTTCCAATTGAAATGTTTTCCAACCTAAGTTCTTCTACTTAGATATTTACCGATGGTAATGTTCACTGATATTTCTTGGAAGATTCACGGATTTTTTATAACGATTTTCGTGTAAGGAATATGATACAAAAATTTACAGTTTGCAGTCGGAAAAAAGTTTTTTGTCGTTTATTATTGTCGTTTAAAATACTACTTATTGGACGTAAAATAAGCTAGGTACTATATAAATATTATAAATAATGTAGGTTGTGCTACAAGTCTTAATGGACGATACATTGATGGCAATTGTTTCTTTAAGACATAACTCCATGAGCGAAAAGATACTGGCGGTATCGTCGTTGCGATAATTTCTCCTGTTCGAGAAATAAATAAATAAATACATAATGCTGGATAATTCACACAGCATCACATAACCCAAAGCTAAGCTGAGCTTGTGTTATTGGACGCGAGGCAAGACAATGTTAGTGATGTCGGTCCTTTAAGAAAACTATAACCTAATTTTTTTAGTATAGTGCGTAAGCTCTCGCACTCGGGGTAATTTCTAAGAAATCAAATAATATTTAAAAAAAAATTCGACTTCGACAGGATTTTAAACCGCACCCTTCCCTTAGTACGGGAATGCGCTAACCAATTTCACCACGAAGCCAAGTGACGTACGAGTCAAAAAACTTTGTGATATTATTTGATTTCTTATAATTGTGGATGAAATGGGCATAATAATATGATGATGGTGGTAAATTTTGGAGCATTTAGTGTTGGTAAAACTACTAAAATGCAAAGACAAAATTTACTTTATTACTTTAGTTATGTCCTCCTAGTGGAATTTCGACCACGGTGGGCAGCCTGTCTCAGCGGAAATTAGCCAGGTGCACTCCGCTGGACATATTGCACTATAGTGCACAAGTGTGTGCGCAAACACAGGTGCACCCTTTATTCCCTCACTCTTATATTACTTAAATAATATTGTTTAGTAGTATACAAATCAACTAAGCACTAAAATAAAAAAAAAATCTGCCGCCGCGCCGCAGTGGGACTTGGTAAAGTAAGTATTTTATTATATTTTCGGCCCGCTTTGTCCGAAAACAAGGGAGATGATGGAAAACCAGATTGTGAGAGAACGTAGATTGATTCAATTGTTCGATGACCGAACTGAGTCAACAGGATAGGCGAATAGTTTGGCCAAGTGGAAATAGTGAAGCATCTTTCGTGTTTATGAAAGTGTGATTAATTTTATTTTTGCTCATGAAGATGAATCCATACTAATATTATAAATTCGAAGGTAACTCTGTCTGTCTGTTACCTTTTCACGCCTAAACGTATCATAATGAAGTTTTGCAGGGAGGTAGACGGTATCCCAGGGACGGACATAGGCTACTTTTTATTAAGTGCGTGCGAAGCGGCTTTAAACGCGTTGTTTCTATATATACGTTAAAAGGTTACTTCTATCCCATGCTGCATGAGCTGATCTGTGGGTTATCAAGTGGCCTATGTTTTATTCCAGGTTAAAAGCTATGTACATCTAAACTGCATCTGCATTTCAGCCCGATCCGTTTAGTAGTTTTGGCGTGAAGAAATAACAAACATGCATCCATACATCCAAACATTAGCATTTAGAATATGAGTTTGATTCATCATAGTCATTATGCCAGCCTAAGAGACTGTAATGAACATGGAACATGTAAACTTTGTAAGTTCATTTCTTATGTTGACCACGTTTTTTTAACGTGATTTAAAAAAAACTTGAAATATTTAACAGGACTATGGTGAATGGCACAAACTTCGGGACGCCCTTAGGCTCCCCGAACTACACCAGCCATTTACCATGGTCTCGGCCTAGTGGCCTCTTGCTGCTGCGCTGCCTCACTGCTGGGTATTAACCCAGCAGTGGGTAAAATCTGGCTGCGGATGATGATGATGATTAGGTAGCTACATTATTTCTAGTTGACTGTACTTAAAGTAAAAAAGTAAAAAAAGGTAAAAGTCATTTATTTGCTAAAACACGTGTAAAAAAAAAGATAACAAATATTTCAACTTTTTTGAGTCAACATGTTTGACCAATATACATTGGTGTGCAAAATAATTAGAGAGTATGGCATGCAGGTCTCAATTTAATTGTACATAACAATAACAATGTCTCGTAGGATTCGCCTCAAGTATATATATAAAATACATACACAGAGTGCCTCGTAACATGTGTACTAAGCCGCAAGGAGGTGATTCAAGACCCCGAGGGGATAAACTTGTGAAAATTTAGGTTTTTTCTTCTTATTCGTGTTATTTTACTCGCAATCTTGCAATACATAACATCATAAAGTATCTCTCAAATAAGTTTTTCTTAATTTTTCAGCAAAAGCTATGTTTTGTCTTGAAATTATTACAAAAAAAGAATGTAGATTCTTTGAAATTTCAAAAAAATAATAATAATATGCGCGTAAAATATTAAAAAAAGACGAATTAATAAAGTCGAAGAACAATAGACCCAGAATCACCCCCTTGCGGCTTAGTACGCATGTTTTGTGGCACTCTGTATAATATAAAAGTATATCAGTCATCTAGTACCCATAACACACGCTCTGCTTAGCTTGGGGCTAGATGATGCTATGCAAATTGTCCAGCATTATTTATTTATTTTATTTAACCTTGACCATTTGCGGCAAAAAAAAGAAATAAAAGCTTATCTAGCTGGTAATATTGTGACACTCTTTTACATCACCCACCTTTCCCCCTCCATTTCATAACCTTGTAACACATAACCCAACCCCCTCGCCGCTCGAATGAATGACTGCAATCAGTCAGTGGCACATAGCCGCCTGACTTTGATGTACGTCTATTGCTCTGCTCAGCAGAAGCTCCATGCTTTGTGCCACTCTGTAGCATGTCCGGATTAACGTAAAATATTTCATAGTGCTTTGTGTGCCCTCACATTCGACTACGCATAAAGCTAATTGAGGATAGAGACAAAATGCTGTCAATTCAGATGTCGCCAAAACTAAAGTAATTAGACAGCAAAAAAACGATGCTATTATTTTTATTTCGAACGTTATTAAAGTGACGGCAGCATTTTATGAGCTGTCAGATTAGTGTAGTTTTGGCGATATCTCTCACCGCGAGCGTTCGCCTGTAATGCAACATTGCAAGATTCAACAATTGTAAACACTACGTTACAATACTGCCTCCTTGACAGACGATAATTCGCCTGTAGATTGCTATTGCTAGACTTTTTTTATTATTTACTAGTTTTTTTCCGCGTCCTTGTACACGTGATATTTAAGACGCATGATTTGATTATACAGACAGACACCAAAGGTAATAATAAATGGGATGAGTTTTGCATAGCTTACAAAAACTATACTCAGAACTCAAAATACAAAGTGCTTTATTTCTTTTAGACCTTGCAGGACTTTTGGACATAATAGGTCCTTACACACATTCAGCGCGTTGCAGCGGCCCTACCGGATACTGGCATGAACTACCGGATACTGGCATGAACTATCGGATACTGGCATGAACTTCTATTTATTGTATGATAGTGATCCAATAGTTTCTCAATCATTCGAAAACCGAGTTCGCATAATTTGATTGTAGTAGTTTTCGAATGATTTTTAATGATCTGTTGCATATTCGCAGTACAACTTTGACAAGTCAACGGTAGTAAACAAAACTTTTCCGTTTTGGTACTTTGCATACTCATACTAGCCACTCAGGTGAAGCAAAATAATAGCATAGAGAAAAAACACAGCATGATAGAGAGAGGATTGAAGCATTTGAATTGTGGTGCTGGTGAAGGTTACTAATGGTTCGGTGCTGAAAAGAGTTGAGGAGAAAGTGTTTATGATGAACACCATTCAAAACAGATCGGACATCTTTCACACCTTATACGACTTGATCGCTTCATAAGATACATCGTAGAAGGAAGAGGAAGAAGGGGAATACCGAGAATTAACTATCGTGTCAGACCAAGGAGAAAGCCGTTGTCATATCGTTTAAAGAGGTAAAAGAGACCGCATTACAAAAATAAAAGAGGAGAACATTTAATTATTGTTTCGACAAGAGCTACTCTTTAATTTTTAATAAAAAAAAATACATTTACTGTCAAGATATACCTCATACCGTGCCTTGCCAGATTCTATCTAATAATACGTCTAGCTTCGAGTCACACAGTACAACCTTCGCAATGGTCTCAATTATTGTATATTGCTTTAGATTGTGACAAGACAATGGAGGAGGCATGAAGTTATTGACGATGATGAGGTTTTGGTTGTGCGGTGTTTGGTTAATTTTTGTTACTCGTAAGCTGTTTTGTACAAAGTTTATCTGATTTCTTATGTGTGTAAGTCTATGTTTTAAATTTACCACCCATTTTATATTGTATACATATTCCTGTGCTAATTTTGCATGGACTTTGAGGCAGAATGTAGTGAGCTATCTTAAAAATATTAAACCTACTGTACCTACATTTCAGCAAATAAATTATTATGAATTTGATTATGAGGTGTTTGAGCCAGGCCTGGAGTAATTCGGCCAATCTCCTTTAGGAGATTTTTTATGAAGCCACCAGAGCGGAAGCAGCAGACAGCAGCAGAGTTAATAATAAATAATTTAATAACGCTTTAACACAGCTTTATAATATAACAGCAAGCAGTAAATTAATGAATGACGGCTGAAGACGGGGTGTTAATGGAGCTCATCGGCCTGTGTACTGTCCAGCATTAATTATTATTTATTTATTAAATTTTTTATAGCTAGGTACAGACAGGGCGGGACCGCGCGAGGCAGCCGGGCCACGCAACGCTGCGTTATATCATTTTCCAGTCACCTCGCGCTCATCCAGTCTGGACGCAGCCATTGAGTATTCAGAGTAAATTTTGACGGTTTTCAGTGTAAATAAGAACTTATCTATGTAACTCAAGTTGTCATGCTAAAGGAATTAAACAAAAAGTTTTCCTTTGTAACTGTATGAAGTGCAAAGGACTGCATTTGCGCTCAAAGACACCGCTTCCCAGTGGAAGCGGCGTCTTTGAGTGCTTTAGCTTAAATCCAGCTATAGCATATAATAAACACTTTCATACTGGATGCTAGAAACACAGGATAGAGGTCGCTGGCAGAAGCAGAAGGAAGCATATCTACACCCATTTTTAACAGCGGGTGACCGGGTGGTGTGGAGGTTAGAACGATATGATAAGAAGAATGTTTTAATTTTTATGTTGATCATTTCAATCAATCAATCAGAAATGCCTCATTTCCTTAAATACAATCACTGTAACAGCACCTTTTCTAAGTGGACAGACATGTGTCTGTCCACTTAGAAAAGTTCAAATTCTTAAAATTCAAGTAGACGTGGAAATAAAGTGACATTTTTGTACAGAAGTGACGAATAAACCTTTAGCCTGTTAGTGTATTATGTATCATTTAAAAAATTACACTTTATAACGACTACGTTTTATTCATGCCACGTAAACAAAGCCTCAGACAGGAGCAAGTTATGTACAATTTAACAACCCTGTGAGATACAATAGACTTCGTCGTCTATTGAACGCTCGTAAATTAGAGTCGGGGCGTTGGGCGCGTTGCCGGCAATACACGCCTTTGATTAAATCCACCTGGCTAGTGATTTGTAGCCGCAATACCTAATGTCCTTGCGATTTTCAACCTACAGTGTGATAAAGGGAACCCTGAAGGGTCAAAAAGGAAAATACTGGTGAACATTCCTATGTTCACTAGTATGTTCCTGTAGGTCAGCGATAAAAATTGCTGAAGATGGAAAACTTTTCAAAACTTTGTTCTACAAAATCTAAAATGTAGAAATTATAAATTGATAAATTATGTGAAAGAACACAAATAATGTGTCAATTCAGCTGTCGCCAAAACTAAACTAAACTAATTTAACAGCACTAAAAATTATTACATTCTTTTATTTTCGATCGTTATGTATTTATAAATGGGACGGCAACATTTGACGTCTGAATTGACAACAATGAAAACATTGTTAGGAATAAAAAAACAAAAGGACTAGGAAATATTACTTACATTTTCCCCTTGAAATCCGTATTTGTACCACTCGGATTTGTACCCTTTTGGCTTAGTACCCTTTCAGTTTAATACCATATTTTGAGGCACCTTACATCTTCCAAAACAGATTACAGAAACCTTCTTGCCTATTAGCACAGCTTTTAGTATTGAAGTGTCTGATAATTATTAGCCTAGCACTTTACTCAACCGCATGCTGAGCGAAACACTCATCTTACTCTACCTAATAAATATAATGAAAGAACCGTAATACGGTTAAATATGTGAGAGAAGACAACATTAGAAGCAAGAATAGATAATATTATATTATCTTTTATTTCCAGGCTTATGGAGCCTACGAACCAAAGTCGGCGGCATATCCCACCACAACAAGTACCTATGGAACATAAATCTGGGAAGCTCTGCCTTCTGTGGTTGACGCGACTATTCAGTGCATGAATATTGTAGGCAACCGACAGTGCTTTGTCAACTTCTAGGTGGCTCGCCGACATTGGTATGTAGACTCCCAAGAAAAATATCCAGCGCCGTACAAACATTTGGGAACTACAATTATCATGAATTAAGGATTTTGAGGGACAAGTTCCTCAAAGTTCCTACATGTCCACTATACTAATTAATAAGCATACAAGTCATGGTGATTTTGAGGGACAAGTTCCTCAAAGTTCCTACATGTCCACTATACTAATTAATAAGCATACAAGTCATGGTGATTCGGACGGATCCGAAAACCTATCCTACTAGAAATGTATTTCTTCAGCATTCCCGTGTCATTGGTAAGTGTACTGAAATCAAAATTACAAAGGTATTATGTTAGAGCCAAAGAGTTTTGAAGTGTTTTAATTTTTATGCAGTTGAAATCGTGTTATAGCAAACTGTTTTCAACAGCAATATTATGCCGTGCTTGGTTCACCAAAAGATTACCTACCGTTTTTTTACCACAAAAATTGGCAACAAAACTTATCCAAGACAAATTAGTCTGAAAACTTTGGCTCGCTTCCCTGAAACTTTCTGGACTATTACCTGATTGCTAAGGCCTGAGCACACAGGCAGGTCGGAGGGATTCGACAAGGATTGACAAGACAAATAGGGCTCCCTTCTCGGATAACCAAAATGTGTGTGTGAATTTAATAAAAATTTTATCTATCTATCTTAAAATACATATTTGCTTGCTCTACCTGGATAAGTCAGGGAATGGAATGGTCGCTTTGGAAAACTATTTTTAATTGCTTTATGTAACCTTTGTATATCATAGGAGAGACGACACTTAGGATAGACCTATCGAACTGTAATAAAATGATTTAAAATTATACAACCTTAACCAAAATTTTAATTAGTTATCACTTACAAAGTGATAACAAATTCCAATTTATCTTTTTCGTCATAGTTGCTTTCTATAACCATTTTTAAACATTAAATTTGTATAATTTGAAAAGAAATCTTTCTTTATTTAAGTATTGATGTAGGTAATGTATAGCAAAAACCCTCCATCGTCACTAAGAAACTTATAAATACACAAAAATGTGTGAATCATAAATCTTCATTTTGTGTGAACCTAACTAAAACCAAGAAACACTAAAGTCCTTGTGTGAAACCTCTAATCCCGAAGTTTGCAACCGTGGTAAGGGCAATCAGCAGAACATCGATACAATCTTATCTCGACTAGTGCTTATGAGACGACATACACGGTCACTCCGTTCCACAACACCCAAGGGAATCCAACCAGATACTATTACTAAAGTCATTTACAACGGGATATTTACCATGATTTGAGTTTTGAGTTTTCCAATATTTCGTTTATAATTTCAGTTGTTCCGTGATCATGGCGCATGAAACTGTGCCAAAATATTGGATAACTCAAAACTCAAATCATGGAAAATATCCCGTTGTAAATGACTTTAGTGTTAATAACCATGATCGATTTAAAGATTTGTCAGTAACTATTATTAAAAATGGAGAAGCAACAATGATATCATTTATGAACCTTAATGAAAGAAAGGAAGGTGCATAGCTTAAACGTTAAGAGAAGATAGATGAATCAAAATGTATCCAAAACGCTGGCTTTTACACTGAACTGATTCTACATACATGTCATTAGTTTAGTTACCTACCATAAGTGTTCGTTTTTGTTAATACTCAGTGTTAGTGTTGATATAAATTTTCTGACTATCGTTCCTTGGGACCCACGTCACGGGCCTAGTGGGTAAAGTGCTTTATTTCCTTTAGACCTCACAGGACTCCAGGACACGTCACAAAATTCAAATTACATAAGTAAAACTAGGAAATAAAGTGATCTCTTTAATTTTTAGTTCACTTCTATCTTTTTAAGGTAAAGTAAAGAAGCGAATATGAAACCTTTACCTTGTTAGGTTGTTAGTTTTCAAGTTGGAGCAAAACTCGTCCCAAGCTTTAGTATCCTCTAGATAATCGATATTTTGTAGTAAGCCTTTTACAAAGGATATATATGAATATTTGTTTGAATTTATTTATTGATAATCCTTTAGCCTACGTACTTAACTACAAACGTACTTACCTGCGTTCTTAAGGAGTAGTATTAACTGTTAAGTAGCTCTTTCTTATTAATGTCTGAGTATGCCTATAATTTGTGTTGCTAAATAAATATTTTTGTATATTTGTGTTTTAAATTGTTAGCGGGAAACGACATGGGAGTGAAATAGAGTAGATTTGAATAATCGTGTATGTTCACTGTGTTGTCTGAGTAACCTACAAAACTAGCCAAACGAATGCGGAACTTCTGATGAACCACAATCATTGAGTCGGAAGAAAGTAGGTCAAAGATTGGACCCGACCGATCACTCAATTATCTGATTTGCCGGATCGATACGTTGATACGTCACAATCTTGGGAAGAGAATGTTGATATTTGTTGTGGAGTAAGGTAAAAGACTAATTTGTGAACTTATCGGTAAAGATAATCTTGCAGCAACAATAACAATAACGCACTATTATATTAGTATGAGGAGGATTCTGCTAGGCTGGGCAGCGTTCGGGAAACTACGTCGAGTCTTCTCGTCATCCATATCGCAATGCTTGAAAACGAAAGTTTTCAACCAGTGCGTCCTACCCGTTATAACCTACGAAGCTGAGATGTGGACACTCACGGTAGGGCTGGTCCACCAGCTCAAAGTCGCTCAGCGATCTATGGAAAGAGCTATGCTCGGAGTTTCTCTGTAGGATAGGATTCGTAACGAATACATCCGACAGAGAATCAAAGTTATCGACATAGCTCAGAGAATTAGCAAGCTGAAGAGGCAGTGGGCTGGCCGTACCTCGCGAAGAACCAACAACCGCTGGGGTAAACGTGTTCTTGAATGGAGACTGCGACTAGGCAAACGTAGTGTAGGACGCCCTCCGGCCAGGTGGGGTGACGATCTGCGAAAGACTGCAGGCAGATGCTGGATGCGGCAAACTGAAGACAGAGCGCTATGGCGCTCATTGGGGGAGGCCTATGTCCAGCAGTGGACTAAGATAGGGTGATGATGATGATGATGATGATATTGGTAAATTTTATTTACCTCACTTATGTACATATCTTATCGGCGTACATACGTCCACTGCTGACCATGCCTGCTTAAACAGGGGGGCTTTCCCATTATCACCTCACCGCAGTCCTCTTGTAAAACGAACTAAATGTAATTTTAGTCTTAGTCATAGTCTTTGAACAGCATTGGATAAACTTCAATGTTTCCCCTGTAGATGGAGCTAGCGGCGCTAGAGTCCGAAAAAGTCCCAAAGTTTTTCGACTCCTACGTCACTTGATCTCGTGCTCGCAGTTCGGTGGTAGAATTGTTCTTACGACACCCGCGGGAAGAGTTGGGGTGGTGCAAATTCTAAGCCGGCACCACACAGCAAGTAATTGCATCAGTTTAATCGAATTTCTGTACAGGTGGCGCATTTTTTTCATTTCTATTTCACAGTGTAAAAGCCGTTGATAGGTTTTAGAGTGAAAATGGAATCGAATACTCACCAAAGAGAATTTTACTAATACTTCCTATTCATAGTGCTTTTATAGTGAGAAGTGAATAAAATGAAATCGATTACCTACCTACGTAACTTTGTGTTTTTATAAAGTTTTATACTTTTTAAATAATGAAATAAAATTCACACAGCATCATCTGGCCCCAAGCTAACCTGAGCTTTTTTATACACATAATATAATAAAAAGTTTATTTTATGAAACAAACGATGGACCCAGATCTAATCATTTTACAAATTGAGGATAATTAATTCACTAAGCAATGAGATTTCGTTAGTTAGTAAGTTAAAAGTTTTATAATAAGTAATTAGGTACTTATAATGCCTAAGTATAAATTAACATTGTTTCTTAATTTTACTTTAGAATGAATTTACTATGCTAATTTAAAATAAATTTGCTAATAAAATTTGTAAATAGCGCTAGCTCCCACCCAGGATAGCCTGTGTTGTAGGTAGCTAGTTAGCCTCATACAAAAAACAAGACTGTAGAAAACAAGACTGTAGTATAAAAATGAGAAACAAAATAAGATCGCGTTGCGTGTGTTTTTTAGCAAGACTACCTTCGTGAGTTTTTTTATCATGCCACGTTGTAAGGAGCACCCACTTTAGCTATTCACAGAATTCAAAGCGTCTTACAAAACCCACGACAGACCTATGTGAAAGAAAACTTAGGTAACGGGTCACCCAGACAGTTCGTGAGCTATGCTAGCAGACATTTAAATTTACCAGATTGTAGATGTACTTGTGAGTTAACGATTAAATTTGCGTTTAAGACATTGTACACTCTCAACGGATTTTTATACCTGCTGTGCAGTGTGCATACCTACTGGCCGTTTACGATTTTAGAAATGCGAATTTCAGCGTTTTTATACATTGACTATATATTTGTGTAACTTAAAGTATCTTAAAGACAAAATCAACAATACTTTAACCGACTTCAAAAATGGGAGGAGGTTCTAAGTTCGGCTAATTAAGTATGTACCTACGTTTATTTTTTTTTACTGTTTTATGTATGTTCGTTGACTTCTCCGTCAATTATGGACTGATTTAAAAAATTACTTTGCTGTTGTATGGAGAATGATCCCGAGGTGTTCCCATAAAACTTTTATTCCCGAGGAATTAGTATTTGCACTGAAAAACTTAAAAAACAGTGTACCTAAATAGTAAGCAATTTGAATTAGTTTTTAATTTTTTTCAAAACAATCAAATTAGAAACAACTATATTTTTTTTTTAACCTAGTGTAACAAATTCAGATATTTGCTTGTCACCGTTGCACGGTGCTCAATAAGTGTAGCAAGAGGAAGTGCCTGTCACCTAAAGGGTTCAACAAGATTAGTAGGTTAGGACCCATTGCTATTATTTAGAAATGTTTGACATTCCCCTACGGTCCAGCAAAATCCTTAAATAATTAAGAATAAAAAAGCCATGTTCGATTGGCCGCGATCCAGTGACCACAACCGTATGAGCTGGAATCTGAAATACTTTGAGAATGGTATGAATTAGTGGAGCTCGTTAGTTTCCTGTCCAATTAGTCGGCGGTCGTGGTGTTAAATTGGTTTTTAGGGTTCCGTAAGATAATGGAAACTATTTCAATCAGACGAGTGATAATATTGCAAAAATACATCTGTCTGGGTTATACTATGTAACAAGTATGTAACAATAAATAACTGCTAGTGTACCATCGATGGTATTTTTCAATGGTACTACAGCTAAGGTTTTCACACTAAAGTACAGATTTGATAAAGTTTTGGTGCGGAGATAGATTTTATCATAGAACAATATGTAGGTATAATAAATAAATAAATAACGCTGGACAATCCACACAGCATCATCTAGCCCCAAGCTAAGCAGAGCTTGTGTTATGGGTACTAGATGACTGATAAACTTAATACAATACATACATAGATAGATATTATTCATTATATATAAAATACCCAGAACACCCGGAACAAATATTTGCAGATAGTACAAACATTTGTCCCAAGGCGGGAATCGAACCCGCAACCTTCTGCGTCGCAGGCGGACCTTCGCCCGCCGCGCCACATCGGTCGGTATACCGACCGATGTGGCGCGGTTAAAAGATGCAGCCAAAAGCTGTGTGCCTATTTACATTTTGTGTGCAATTTCTGAAATATTCGATTAAAATAAAATTGAAAGAGTCTTCGTTTTTTATTTTATAGTGCCACCCCCAGTAGTTGCGAAAGACTACAAGCGGATGCTGGATGAGGCAAGCTGAATACTACGCGCTATGGGGCTCATTAACGGAGGCCTATGTCCAGCACTGGACTAATATAGGCTGATGATGACAGTTCTACCAAGATGGTATTGAACTGTAGAGCGTAAGATACTACTAAACTAACTATATTTTTTACTAACTGCTATCCGCGGCTTCGCGCGCTTTTTTCCGGGATTAAAAGTAGCCTATGTCCGTCCCCGCGATACCATCTACCCCCTGCTAAATTTTACTGAGATCCGTTCAGCCGTTTAGGCGTGAAACGGTAACAGACAAAGAGAGCTACTTTCGAATTTATAATATTAGTATGGAGTATGGATTATTTGTACTTTTCCTACGGAACCCATAAATATGACTAATAGCACGGCGTCAGGGTGACAAGTGCTGTGGTAATTACGACTCAAGTGCTTTGATATAAAGCTCACTAGGGCATATTGATTTCATGGCAAATATTTTAACGGGGGAGAAAATCGTTATTGCGTTTAACTGCATGAAAATTAGATTATTATTAAGGTTGCCTGGAAGCGATCGCTTTTAGCGATGAGGCCACTCATTGTTTGCATTATCTGTAAATACAGATAATGTTTTTGCATTCTGTGATATAAATAAAGACTATTTATCGATATTTTAATAAAAGTTACGCGATAAATAATCTTCGTTATGTAGGTACGTTAAAAAATCGACAATTTTTAAAAAAGTGCTACGTACGTACCTAGTTATATTTTTAGCAAGAATGAATGTGTTCTTTATTTGCACATGAACAAGGAACCCTAAAATTTTGTCGGTTTTGCATTAGTGATAGGGTTGTCATTTTTCTAAGCGTATGCGTAGTTATTTTTTACTATGAAAATTTAAAACAATGTATTCGGATCAGTTCGGTATAGGGTGCACAACAACCCGGTTTCGGCTTGGTACATGAGAAACGGGCTGCAGCTAGAATATTATAAAAATTAATTCTAATAATTTAATTTTAATAATAAATTAAATTAATCCAATAATAATGTTGTGTTGATAAAATAATAATAATATATATGCTGGACAATCCACACAGCATCATCTAGCCCCAAGCTAAGCAGAGCTTGTGTTAAGGGTGCTAAATGACTAATATATAACATAGATAGATATTTTTTACCATACATAGAAAATACCCAGAACAGCAGTTAGTTTGCCAAAACATAGTAATGTTATGGCTACCTAAGTGAATAAAACCAATATTTTCCTCGGTGAGTAAACGAACCACTAAAAAGGCGGCCGGGCCAATAATATTTATTGATAAAATCTCCGCAAAGGCACAGAAATTGAAATAAATAGAACTGGCGCTCCATAGAGATACTTTTGACGACCTCTCCAGACAAATGTTTGTACGATCTGCAGAGTCCCGGTGTTTTTTTAGTATAGTAAAAAATATATATACAATACAATTCTTTATTAATAACGTCAAGTTACAAGTCAAAAGGAAAAAGGTTAGCAATATAGAGTTCAATACTGACCTTCAATAATAATAATAGTGCATAATATAAATATAATTGTTAAATCTTTATTAACAAAGAAAATTTCAAACAAATAATATAAATAAATTAGAACTAGTATTTACAATTAAAACAAATAAGCTAACTGCAGACTGTTACAAACAATCTACTGGTAGCTCATAAATATAATGAATTAATTGCAATAATTGTAAAGGCATTTATAATCCAATTTAAATAATGTAACGTATTAGGTATCTTTTACTACTACACAAGCTTTGCTTACTTTGGAACGAGTAGATGATGCTGTGTGGATTGTCCAGCATTATTTATTCCATTTTTGGCCAAGTTTGCCCGCATTTTTTCATAATAAAATTGGAATTGTTCTAGAACTTCGTTAATGAACAATCTCGGCCTGATTCTCTCAATCGTTTTGGTACTAGTAGCGTTCCACAAACTTTATACATTTATAATAAAATTCCAGGATGATACAAACATTTGCCCTGCAAGGAAAGGAACCTGTCCCTCTGGCCGTTCAGCCACTACGCCTCAGAAGTCGTTAAATTCGTCGTATAAGATTCTGTTTCACAGAATAAATAAATAATACTGGACATGACACACAGAAACGTCGAGCACCAAAATAACCAGATCTTGTGTTATATTATGCAAAGTTTTATATCCAACTAGCTACTCCGTGACATTATATAGATACAAAAACAATTTATTGTAGGTACACCAACAAAAATACATTACAAAATATATTACATAAGACACAAGAACGATGGGCGGCCTTATCTCTTAGAAGCAATATATTCCGCGTTATTAATAAGCAAAATAAAATTTGAATTCTTTGATCATCCCACGGGAACACTGCTAATTTTCAGGGATCATAAGTAGCCAATGTGTTAATCCAGGATATAACCTATTCTGGTACCAAATTTGTCCAAATCCATTCAGTCGTTTTAGCGTGAATGAGTAACTAACACCACACACACAAAATACATAAAAACTTACGCATTTTTAATATTATTGGGATGTTCTATCGTATCTATTTCCATTCTCATCCAAAGCAACGGTGGGAGTTATAAGAAAACTAATTCATTTGGACGTGTGGCAAATACATACACCATGTTTAGGGTTCCGTAATGAAATGAGGGAACGGATATAAACCTTCGGGTTTTATGCAGAGATATTATTATCAGGTTATCGGAGTATTTTGCTGCTGTAAATATGGAAAAGGTATTAAGAAGCGCTATTATTGTATTTTGATTAATAATATATCCGCGTTGACATATTTTTCAAAAAGTTTAAAGAAGAGAGAGGTGAGCTAATGGGAAACAATTGGTAATCTACCCATTCGTTTTAGTTCTTGTTAGACCAGTGGTGATCGGTGGGACGGACTGGAATTCACAAAGATATGTGGTAGCACGTACGGAAAAAAATTACTTTCTATTTATTTGACTACTTGCTGGTGTATGCCCCAACGGCCTTGGGAACACAAAATAATTATCTGTAGCCGTATAAATAATTTGTTTGATTCGTGAAACGTACCATGTGTGTAAACTACTTTAACATATATTTGAGTGAAAGAAAAATACTTAAACTCAATATCGTTTAGAAGATATATCCAAATTTAAAAATTAAAAAAATATATTTGGAATTCGTTTATATCTTCAAGGCCGTTGGGCCATAGGCCAGCCTTACGGCACGATATGGCACGGTGGGTGGAGGTCCGCCTGCAATGCAGGAAGTTGCTAGTTTGATGCCCGCCTCGGGGCATCAAACAACAAACATACAACAAATGGTTGTACGACCTACAGATATTTGTTCCGGATGTTCTGGGTGTTCTCTATGGGTGTATAAACAGAAATATATAATTATCTATATACATTTTTTTTTTTTTGGTTATACATTGAATACATAAACTTAAAAAACACATTATTTAATGACAAATAACAAATTGCCTAACTGTTTTTGCTTTCACTGTAACATGATAAAGCCGAATGACTCCGCATGACTACTTCAATAAGAGAGAGAGAGATAAATGTGCAGGATTTTGCGGGTAGTGTTAAAAATGTTTGATCTTACTAAATCTATGAATTCTTTCTGTTATTTATCTTAATAAGTACTTAAATATAAAACTTCTGTATAACGTTACTCACTTTTATATTTACTTTAACTGTAACCTACTTAAGTAAGTAGGTAACAAAAATTGTGTGGCACCTTGAAGCTTTATTTAATATAATTAACTTTAAGATGTTTTCTCAGTTAAGTGAAATGTATTTCTTATGTGAAAATAAATATTCTTTAAACCTATATATCAGTTATCTAGTACCCCTAATATAAGGTAGGTACATAACTAGTGTTTGAAAACTACTTTCAGCTTAGAAATCCATAAATTATGTCCGTGAAGCTTAACCCTTAGTTAATCTTCTAAGTCAGTAAAATTAAACTCGTTAAATTCAATGGGTCGCACTTAACCTAAACAGGACTGTGTGCAAATAGAACATACTGAGAAATGGCGATTTTAAATTATCTTGTAAGATCGTCTTATTTATGTTAGTTATTGGTTGGTAGTTATGGTAAGATTTAGAACAAAACACATGAAAGCGTGGCCACAGCACAATATTTTGTCTTTTTCAAACCGAAACAACATCAGAAGTTTATAGAAACTCTAGGCATCTATAATAATTTATACGATCCGTTTGGTTCAGTTACAAAATGTATATCTACAAAATGATTTTTGTTGTTGTCAATATAATCAATACTTTTCGACACCGGTATACATTTCCCGATGATAGTTACGACGTTTCCTAAAAACCGCGAAATTTAAACATTTTAATATTAATTTTATTTTTTTTGCATACTTTATAGTCTTGTCAAAGCCACATAAGATAAATAAGTGCGACTGAAAAATAGCATTGACATTCATGCTCTGAGCATTCAAATATCATAACCCGCCATTTAAAACCACATTTACCACCAAATTAATGGAACCAGCAGTAAATCCACTACAGCGGTGACAGCACCACAAATCAGTATAGCGGCTATCAGTATAGCGGTTATCAGCATAGCGGTTATCGGCTGCTGGCAACATAGAACGTTGATTAAAGAGACCTATGCTCACAAACGCCAATATTGGCCTAGCTATACGTACGTTTCTGACAACCGTCGTCGGTATGGCTCGTGTTTGCAAATACAGGGTGTTAGGCAGACCGTGTGCCATAAATGGTAACTAGTTACCATTTATGGCACACGGTCTGCCTAGATGCCAAGATGGCTTAGATTCACCTAACCCTAGGGTTAGGTGAATCTAAGCCATCTTGGCGGCTTTTTTTAACCCTGAAAAGCCTCTCGGCTTTATAAGAATATTTTTAATAAAGTTTGATTTTTTTCCGAAATTTTAACTATTTATTTCTGTAACTGTATAGCACTAAACATTCATGGCGGATTTATTTACTTACCTGTAGCTCACGTAAATATTGATTTTAGTAATATGTACTAACATGAAATATGTAATGTATCTAATACAAACTCAGTCATCTACTACCCATAACACATGCTCTGCTTAGCTTGGGGCTAGATGATGCTGTGCTTTTCCCCAAGCTAAGCAGAGCTTGTGTTATGGGTACTAAATGACTGATATACTTAATAGAATACATTACATAGATATGATCATAGATCGAAATTGGGTGTCATTGACATCGATGTAAGTACAAAATGGAGATGTGGTAGCAGCCTTTCGAAAGTGGAAGGCTCAAATTAGGTGCAATTAGGTCCGCCCACCTCAGTCATAGTCGGACCAATGTGATAATAATTAATCGGCATAGGCGCGGCGGCGGCGCCCTGCCGGCGTTCTTGTTTCGCGTGCGTATTATTGTTTTGGTCGCACTACGATCTAGGTACGTCTTTCCATCATTGTTGTTCATTATAAATTGCACAAGATTGGAAATGTAACTGTGAGCGAGTGTTTCGGTGTAATTGTAACACAGGACAGATGTTGAGTAAACGCTGGGAGAACGTACTATATCTACACACAGTTTTTACCTATATCTAAGGTAGATACATTATTTTAACTTCTGTTCACGATTTTGTACGCATTATCTCGGATCAAAATCTTTGTGTTTTATATATGTGCCAAATTGTAGATCGATCGTTTTGAAGAAACAAAATAGCGTCATGGATCAGAGTGGAATAAAATGAAGCAGTGGAATCTAATCCACCGGGGAATATAGATTAGAGTGGAACAAAACGTTGAATCTACATAATCCATCAATAGCTCAGTGGATCAGAACTTCGAGCTACAGAATATGAGTGTGCAATACATAATGACATGTGATAGTGAAAATTCGGGATGTAACGTGACGTGATGTGCTGTAATGTGTATGTTATCGACCAAGTTTAAGAATTCACTTATTAATATCTGTTATAAGAACGTACAACAGCATAAAGGAAAAATGTATGTAGCAAGCGAGTTTGCGTGATCAAATTACTAGGCTTCGCAAACGAGCGACGCTACCATCGACTGTTTATTTTTTTTAATAAGAGTTAAACTTAGTTTGTTATTTTGTGGCACTGAATGTATAGTTTTTATTTTACTTTACTAAATTAAATAAAGTTGGATGTGTACTTTCAAGTAAAGAGATCTAACGAAGATAGAGAGCGTTGTCGATTGACTACATTTGAATAATTGTTTCGGGCTGAAAAAACGAAATAAGATGATGACATGAAATTTAATAACACCAAAAGTTACGCAATTATGTTTACAGAGTTTTACAAAATGTGGTTGACCAACATTCTATGATATGATTCCGATCAGGATTTAGGCTATAAAAAGTAAAAGTAAAGTAAAAATTATTGCATCAAATACAAGTAAATAAGGTACACAGGTGGAGTTTAAATAAGACACAATGTATTTCTACCGTTTCGGCGTGCAATGTCACTTAATTAAATCTGGGTACAATGTCACTTAATTAAATATATAGCTAATAAATAAAATTGAAAACGGATACTTAATAGGTAAGAAAACTGAATATTAAATTAAAATTAAGATTACAATAAATTAAAAACTAGCAATTTGTCATTTACATAAATCTAAAAACCGTCATGAAATCATTTAATGTATAGTTGCATTTACCTTCCAAAGTGATTTTTAACTTTTTCCGAAACAGTGATATTGGTAGTTCTCCAAGTAATTTTAGCAGTTTATTGTAAATGGAAGGAGCCATGCAGAAAATACAATTGCGCATCAAAGCTGTCTTTGAGTTTGGCATGCAGACTTTGTATTGATCTCGTCGATTTCTAGGAAGAGCTTCGGAAAGCTGACAGTATAATCCAGGGTTATTTTTCACAAACATAGCTGCTATGTGCAAGCTGTGCGTCAATCATCTGTCAGCGTACACAGATATTATTGTTTTAGTCCCGCGCCACACAGTGGATCGAAAAAGCCCTTCCTATAGACATAGAACTTTTTTTTCTAAACATGCTTTTTCTTATTGGAAACCAAGACAGAATCTTAGTAGAAGCCCAAATTATATCATATTTTATGAACCTAGGTGATAATGACGCAGAAAAGATTTTTTGAACTTTAATTTGTATGGAGAAAAACATGAAAATCGATATTTTTCGGCTCTCGTGCGAGTGCCCGTTATTTCCTCCGGCATAAATAATGTTCCTATTTTTTACTAACTTTTGACATATAGCACATATGGGGCACTCGATGGACTTCAGGTGAAAAAAAATTAAATATATTTTTAAATTTTCATTTTGCATTTTATTCATTATACAAGGTACATTACGACCTAAAAATAATATTTCAACTCACCTAATTATTGTTACAGTTTAAATGCAATATTTCACCAGCCATACTTTATAATTTTACCTGATAATTCCATATTATATGGTGGTTTTATGATATTTAGCCGTTAAAGACGATACCTATTGTATATTTTTTTGTTAAATGTACAAGGGGCCATTAAGTTAGGTACTCGACCTTATCATTGTTACAAAATTTACTGCAGAGGTTTACCTACTTATCTTGAACTACCTGCTAACCCGTCACTTATGATTGTATTATTATTCTAAGAATTCCTTAAGCCCCTTTGCTTTGTTATTAAAAATGGACGTTATTTAAGTAGGTACTTACCTAATTAACAATTTGTCATTGTCTAGTTTTTTCTAGTAGTCGTTAGCCGGTATGAAGTAAGTATAAATAAGAAGGGTTCTGAATATTTTTTTAGTTATATTAAAACTTACTACGTAAAACATCTGTGAAATTTCGAGTTAAAAATGGAAAAGCATAGTGTGGTGACCAATCTGGATCTATTTGAGATTCTAAAACAGTCTCGACCGGTTGGAAACTATTTAAAACTGTTAGAAAGTGTTAAATTTCAGTTGAATTTGAGTTTATCTGAAGAAGATACAGACACTCTCCAAGAATTCTGTCGAAGGTTTAGTCAGTCTGTGATAAAAAGATGGAAATCTGCAAAATGTAACACAGAAACTTTCAAAAAACACTATACAGATTGGTTGGAGCAGAATATCGAGTGGCCAACTTGTGTACGTGACAATATACGACCACAACAGCTAAATACTGCAATTCAAGAAACAAGTGAAGCTGGCGAATTGTTTTTACCCTCTCCGAGTACATCAACTGTTGGAACATCAACGAAAACGGCTCCAAGTCCGCGCAAACCTTTCACAGAACTTGGAACAAAACAAAAGGTACGAAGGATTGAAAATTATAATTATAAAGGACGAGAAAGTTCAGAATTGGCCTTTGCTTTAATTGCTAATATGAAAAATGAGGGTAAAGATATTTTGGCAGCAGCCATAGATCATATTCTAAAGAATCCAAAAGAGGCGGAAAAAATCGTGGAACAAGCAAATGAAAAAAATGTGTTTTCACCCCTACCAAAGCGCTCGGCTTATTACTGTCACTTAAACTATCAAAGTGGCAGTATATAACGTTGAGAGAATCTGCCATTCAAGAAGGCATTACAAATTTGTATCCATCATATTACAAAGTGCAGCAAGCCAAGATGGATTGCTTTCCTCCGAAAGACGCAATCACTGTTACAGATACAATGGCCAAAGTAGCTCTTCAAGCACTCCTTGACATAACTGTAAAAGAATAATAAAAAGTTTACCTGACGAGATTACAAACCAATCAATGATATTAATATCGAAATGGGGATTTGATGGTGCCTCAAGTCAGAGCACATACAAACAAGGTTTTGATGGAGATGGAAAAAGTGATGAATCAATTTTCATGACCACTTTGGTCCCGCTAAAACTCACCGCTGGAAATGAGGTCATATGGGAAAACAAAAAACCTTGTTCAGCGTTATATTGTCGTCCTGTGCAGTTTATCTTCATAAAAGAGTCGAAATTAGTCGTAAAAGAACAGCTGTCCGCAATGGAAGAAGAAATACGATCACTGAGTAGCACCGAATGCGATACAAACCGAATTACACACAATCTTATAATGACTATGATAGATGGGAAGGTATGCACCTATCTTTCAGAAGCAACCTCACCTGCAACGTACTATTTGTGCTTGGCAAAACCTTCTGAAATGAATAATTTGGAAGCAGTTACGAAAAAAGAAGTTTCAACCGATCTATATAAATTTGGAATATCTTCACTGCACGCTCGCATAAACTGCATGGAATGTCTATTGCACATAGCATACAGGCAAGATTTAAAGACTTGGTCCGTAAGAGGAGAAGAAAATAAACGAATATTGGAAGAAAAGAAAAAAGAAATTCAAACTAAGTTCAGAAAAGAAACAGGTTTATTAATTGATGTAGTTAAGCAAGGATCGGGAACAACCAATGGTGGGAATACGGCGAGAAAGTTTTTCGAGTTCCCTGAAAAAACGGCAGCTATAACTGGGCTTGATGAAGAGCTCATACGCAGATTTGCAGTAATACTGCAAGTCATTTCATCAGTTGAAACTATAAAAATAGAAAAATTTAAGGAATATATCCGAAAGACTGCAGAAAAGTACACAGAACTGTATAATTGGTACTATATGTCAGCAACCGTGCATAAAGTTCTTATACATGGTGCCGACATAGCCAATGTAGCGATTGTACCCATTGGTAAACTATCTGAAGAAGCCTCAGAGGCTAGAAATAAAGACTTTCGCAAGTACAGGGAGTCTCATGCTCGAAAGACTAGCAGGGTTAATACTAATCAGGATATTTTAAATATGCTGCTTCTTTCATCAGACCCTTACATTTCTTCCACAAGACCTGTACTCAATGCAGCACGGAGGAAAGAGTTAAGTTCCGAAGCTTTAGGTCTTATATCTATTAACACAGAACACCTTGAGACAGAATTTGTAGATGTAAGTAACATTGATCCAGAAGACACAGATTCTGACACAGATGCTGATATGGATATGGTCTTTTAATATGTTCTAATTGTTTTACAGAAACTTTGTAACTTATATGTAGGTACATAATACGTGTTTTTTAAATAATTATTGTGTATGATAACTTGTAATATAGAAAAATTTGCCTTGTGTCTAAAAAAATAGTAATATTTATTTCGTGTGAATTGTTTAATCGCCTTTGTAGTTTGTAATTATTATTCTTTTCTTTTTAAAAATAATGACTGTATTTGATAATTATGCTTTTACTTTAACTAAATATAAAAATTTTATTTATTTTCATTATTATGATAGGTGAAATATTACATTAAAATTGTAACAATAATTAGGTGAGTTGAAATATTATTTATAGGTCGTAATGTACCTTGTATAATGAATAAAATGCAAAAAGAAAATTTAAAAATATATTTTATTTTTTTTCACCTGAAGTCCATCGAGTGCCCCATATGTGCTATATGTCAAAAGATAGTAAAAAATAGGAACATTATTTATGCCGGAGGAAATAACGGGCACTCGCACGAGAGCCGAAAAATATCGATTTTCATGTTTTTCTCCATACAAATTAAAGTTCAAAAAATCTTTTCTGCGTCATTATCACCTAGGTTCATAAAATATGATATAGTTTGGGCTTCTAATAAGATTCTGTCTTGGTTTCCAATAAGAAAAAGCATGTTTAGAAAATAAAAGTTCTATGTCTATAGGAAGGGCTTTTTCGATCCACTGTGCGCCACTTTAAACCTTTATCCTGATCTGTGTGTCTGTCACGCGTGTCGTTTTGCCAAGTTGCCCCCGTTTACCCCGTTGACGGAGGTTATGTAGCTATTTTGCAGGTTATTTGAGCTTCTCGAGGCGGATTCTCGGAAGGAACCGGCGGAAATCCTATACTCAACTCAGGCTTTGAAGGTAACAACAAGAGTAGCGTTTTCCTTGAAATATTAGTCGTGATTTTGTCGTTCATTTTGGCTTGAAAAAGCCTGGAAGGTGAGTTGAAGAAATGTTATGGAGATTGTGTGTCTTTGATATATTAAACCTAGCAATGATACAAGACATTATTATCTATTCTGAGTTAGTAGGAAATGTTAGGAAGGTACTAAAAGTATTTGGTGGAAAAATCATTTCATGTCAAAACGATTTTAAAAATGTATCAAAAATGTAAAGGGTCTTACACACAAAGGGGCGACACACAATCCTGCAGATTCTGTGAAGAGGCGGTGGAAACGCCTCCTCATCTGCTAGGCGAGTGCGGAGCACTGATCTATCCATCTGGTCTAGCACCTGCACACCCCAGACGAGCTACGAGCCATCACCCCGAAGAAAATCCTACAGCTCCTAGCAGCTGCAAGGGTTAGTGGCGAACTATGAACGCCGCAGCTTCAGGGCTGAACACTCGAGTGGCGATCACAATAGGCCTATCATGGCCGTAGTGACACGAAAGCCACCTAAAGCTAATAAAAAAAAAGGTACCTACAATATCTATGGTTGCAGCACAATGCTCGCTCGTGAATCACTTAATATACCTAAAAGGTAAGTACTTACTTTAAAAGGATTTCTAACCCTCGCTTATCCTATTAATATTATAAAGCCAAAAGTATGTGAATTTTCTTTTCTTACGTTAGATCTCCAAAACTTCTAAACAGATCAAGATGAAATTTGAAGTACATTTAGAATATAGTATAACTTAGATAATACAAAACTTATTACACCGAAAATACGCATAGTATTATTATAATCTGTGCCCTCACCAATAGGTTATGTCGAAGACTCAAATAGCTGAACACTGAACACCGCCAACTTTCCAATAACGTTATAATACTCTACTTGGTGTACCTACCTCCGAGTTTTTTTTAGTCAGTATGTTTGTCTTGACTGGACCTCCGCCATTTACATACCTACAGCAAACAGAGCAGGTTGGTTTGTACCAATCACGTGTAACACGCGTTTACTACGTGTACCCTACTAGGCAGTTCATTCCAGCCCAGCGCACACTTTGAAGCTATTTCCATATCCAACGGGTATCGAGAAATTTAGCACAAAACTGAGGATGCTGGTAGTCAAAGGCATTTGCTACGTATTAAGTTATAGCGATTGAAGTTCTATTACACGCATATAAGGTACTAAATGCCTTCTGTAGGGTCAGCCGGAATCGGAAGTTTGAGTGCTAGTTATATTTTTGAATGAGATTTGGAACATCCAGTCTTACGTATATGAAACTACCAATTTTTATTTAAAAATAAAACGTTTACTTTGAGTACATACTCGTATGTAGCTGGCTTGTATTTGAAGCAATATTAAGAACAGAATTCAAATTAAAATTTTAATTCGAATCATTCTGACAAAGATAAAGGAGTCGCAATAGATAGGACACTTCAACTGCTACAATTTGCGCAGATGGAACAATGCAATTTGTAACAACAGAATGACGCGAAATTTCTTGCTCTTGTAAAGATAATTTTATATCAGAATGAATTGTTAAGCAGCGTTTCTTTGCACAAACTTTTCTAGCCACTTAATGAAGCTAATGAATATATCGTTTGGATATAATATCTTGTATGTTATACAAGGCTATTGGTAATTCACTGACTCTGCGTGAACTGCAGGTTCTGCCCATTATCACGAACACGTTCGTGATGATGGGCAGATCTTAATTCTTAAACTTGGTATTGGTAATAGGTAGTACTCCTTCATTCAAGTATCGTTCTCTATAGCAGCTTTATTTGAAACTAAATTGAAAAAAAAACATACAGACGAATTGATTCCTTCTATTAGAAGTCGTTAAAAAGGCCCTGAATGACAGTGGGTGTCTATAACCCTGTATAAGTGTGTATGCTAGTCCCACTTTAACAACAGAAAAAGTAGCATCTATCAGAATCATAAAATTATATAGCTACATCAGCAAAAAATACAGAAAATGAAAGCTTAAGAACCTCATCCAAATAAGTTAACTTAAGTCACTAAGTTCTCAAGAACACCAACTCCTTTTGCTTTGTTATTTTAGCTTTTGATGATTCCTATTTTATAGCTCTGTATTGTGTGCTAAGGCTTCTATTTAAAAAGTAAAATGGCGTCAGAGTATTTCTTTTCATTTCGCTTTGATGGATATTTTTATTGTGAAAACTGAATGGTCGAAGTGAACTGTTAAAGGCTAGAAAGAGAGTCTTTTAATATTCGTAGAACTTTTAATTTACATTAATTTTAACTATAAACTGATAAAACTAAATGCAGCCGTGTTCGATGTTTGGGTGTATAAATATATAAATATTGCTGGACAATTCACACAGGCACAGGCAGGGACTAGGCAGAGCCCCAAGCCTAAGCTAAGCAGAGCTGGTGTTATTGGTACTAGATAACTGATATACTTAAATAATACATTACATAGATAGATATTTTTATTATAGGTAAAAAACACCCAGAGCACCCGGAACAAATATCTGCAGATCATACAAACATTTGTCCCGAAGCGGGAATCGAACCCGCAACCTCCTGTGTCGCAGGCGGACCTTCGCCCACCGCGCCACATCGGTCGTCATAATATATGCCTCTCTTTTGTTTACACGAAATGTATATCTATTGTACGTTTCTTGAGCGAGAAAATAGCTGATATTTAGTCGCTTTCTTGCTGGCGGTGGGACAAATGCCTTATTATACAGAAATAAATCTCAGGTTTTTCATATTTCCTAGGTTTTTATAGAGCAATCTTAAACTGCATACAAAAATTATTATGATAGAGCTTCTAACATAACAGTTTGTATGTGCAGTAAAATTTTGTCTATTCTATTTTCTGTTCTATGGCATCCATTAATTCAAGGGGTTTGAAGATTTTGGCCCTAACATCGATCACCATTTTGTTTATTTTTCAAAATGGCCGCGCACAATTAAAGCCATTTATTTAGATAGAAGACTCTTAAACTAATAAAAAAATTCGTATAGATTAATGTCCTAACGCGGCAGGTTTCAGAGATATTCACAGATGAAAATAAGTATATTTTTTCTTCATATTTGAATATACTCGTATCAGAAAGCTGCCACTGTAGGACATTATGTTATAAGATAATTTTTTATATGTTTAGTGTCTTGTATCTAAATATATAATATAACTTTTATTTTGATTTTTGCATGGAGGATGGCCCGAACATCGGTCACCATTTTTTTTTTTTTTTTTTCATAGTTCGGCGCACAATAACTGTTAGTTATATTTGGATAGAAGACGCTAAAATAAATAAAAATGTTCTATAACATAGTGTCTTACAGCGCAGCGCCTGGTTTTTGAGATATTCACGTATGAAAAAAAAACATAGTTTTTTTCATCTGTGAATATCTCAGAGTTCTGACGCTTTGGGACATTATTTTACAAAACATTTTTTCTTTGTTCTAGTGTCCTCTTTTCAAATATATAAATGTTATTGTGCGCGGCAATTAAAAAAAAAATACAAATGTTAGGGCCACTCTTCATACAAAAATCTTCAAACCCCTTAGGGTTGACTATTTGTACATACTTCGACTAAACTTATATAATTTGCGTATTCTTAACAAACATAGCCTAAAGCGCCTTAGGCCGCGCACGACGTTGACACGTTTTTAAGCGAATTAGATTCGTGCGGAAACGTACGAATACGCACGAGTAAGCCCGACCTTCCAAGCACTATGGGAGCGCGCAGACTGCTTGCGACTAGTCGTACGTATACATGAGTTTAGTTCGTAAATAACCTAACCTTGTTCTTGTTCTGGTCTAGACAGAATAACAGCGCCTTCTGTTCATAACAGTTAGCATTATGCTGAGCCTGGACCCATTTGCTACTGCAGCGCACATTATTTACCTACTTATTTTGTACCTACATACATATTATTATTATTATTATTATTTTTTCAATGTATTGCATCGTTGATGTTCATTGTTTTGGAATATGTATTTAATATCTTGTTGTTATCTTGCTAAATTGTTAATTTATCTTGTGTGTACAGTGGCAAATAAATGATATGTCTATGTCTATGTCTACCTAGTGGTAGTGTGACTGTTACCTAAACTGTGTATTGGTGCTTTGGTTTTTAGTTGTAGGTATTGATAATGTGTTTCAATCGCTAACAAAGTTAGGTAGGTACTAGGACTTAGTATGTTTATGATAATAATTGTTTATATGTTTTAATTGTGTAACTGTCGACACTACACGGCACTTTAAACCATAGAAGGTTTGGTTCAAAGTGCCTTATAAATATGAATAGAATAAATTTTGATTAATAAAGAATATGCAAAATACAATACAAAACAATCCGAACTTGTTGGGATTTTACGACACTTTCGTGCGTTGAACGCGATGTCACTGCTTATTGGACGGAGAAAAACTTATTTAGTGTGCGCACTGCGCACTCAATTAGTACGAATATTTATACGTTTAGGGACGTACGTATAAATTTGCATCCAAAGTAAGCGCGGCCTCAAGCACACTGACCAAATATTACAAGCAGCTTCTACGTGCCTGAATTTCATAGAATTTCAAATACAAACTTGCAAATCGCGCTTCAGGTGCCATGTTTTCTTTGCCCGCTACAGAATTACGGGAAAATTTATTTCACTACTTTTTTTGACAAATGTTTTTTTTTTTTGAGTGGGGTAATATCATGCCGCCCGAAGTGGAACTCACTAATTTTTTTCTGTATTACTGCTTAGATATTTTAATTTAAAATGTCAAACAAGCGCTTTGACTTCAATCTACTTTCCCATCTGCTGTATGACTCAGATGTACGAGTAGGTATTCGTATGTGTTAGTATCACTCATTCTATTTTCACCGGTCATTCGTTACTTTTCTTTTGTTTTGTTGAGTTGTCCAATCTATTACGACTTCTTTATCTTTGTCAAAATGATTTGAATTAAAAAAATTATTTAAATTCTGTTCAAAATATTCACTTCAATTACAAGCCCAGACGACCCGAGGCGTAGGTTACCCATGTAACTGATTTCAGTTACAAGGGTAACTTATGCCGGTGGAATTTTCCACCGGCTACTATATCAATAGGCTTACAAATACCTTCACTTTGAACCTACTCATTCAAGGAACCAACCTATGAAAGTAGACGAGCAGACCGATTATACAGGGTGCCACGGAAAGGGTGTACTAAACCGAAAGGGGATGATGCTGGATTTCATGTAACGAACTTTTTTTCTTCCTATTCGTGTATTTTTACATGCACTCTTGCATTATTTCACATTACAAAATTTGCACAAATGTTTATTGCTTGCTTTTTCAGCAAAACCAGTATTTTTTCATGAAACTATTACAAAAAAATCATATAAATCCTTTGAAATTTAAAACAATAAAATTAAGTAAGTACGTAATAGAACACGGATATGAAGAAAAAACGTCTCTTTTTTTGGAGTACGGAGTGTGGAACAAATGTTGACCCCCTCGATGTCCAGAATCACCCCCTTTCGGCTTAGTACACCCTTTCCGTGGTACCCTGTATAGGAAAGGATGGTCATAAGGATGGTACACGGATTGACTTATTATGAAGATGCCGGGATGCAAGCATACAGTCAAAACGTACAACGCATTTTGAACTAATGTTTTCTATTTATAATAATACAACTTATTGAAATAAGACCAGTCATAAATAAATGGACTTTATATTCATGACATGAGAATCCAAATCTTATCTATATATATAAAAGAAAGTCGTGTTAGTTACACTATTTATAACTCAAGAACGGCTGAACGGATCTCGGTGAAATTTGGCAGCGAGATAGATGGTATCCCGGGGCCGGACATAGGTTACCATTTATTCCGGAAAAAAGCGTGCAAAGCCGCGGGCTGCAGCTAGTAAAAAAATAAATAATAAATAATGCTGGACAATCCACACAGCATTATCGCCAAGCTAAGCAGAGCTTATGTTATAGATACTAAGATGACTGATACCTAACTTAATATGCATTATATACTCCCTTAAAACATCTCCCTCCTTTTTGACCAGTCGTGTAAATAAAGACGAAGTCCCATGTAACAACTAGTCTAAAGGAGGAAAATAAAATAGAAAAGGCCTTTAACCTAGGCAACTTGAGCCGGGGCGGCCGCCCACTCGGGTATTTATGACGAACTCCGACAACAATAGGGGTACTACATACCCCAGTCGCTCCACATAACGTATTCTTTTTGAAATATGTCGTAAGGGACTGAGCACTAAAATGGTCGAAGCGTTGCCAGGAGTACCTATTGTGATTGAGGAAGATATTTGGAGAAAAAAAATATGTCTATCAGTAGGTGCCGTCATCAGTAAAACTCAAACAACTTAACCTATTCGGTTAATCCATAAAAATAAAACATTACATGTGATGGAGCACAGCAGTTAGCGTCTTGGGGAGGCTTCCAATTGGTATTGATTGATATGGATCAATAAGGCTAACTCTAGGTTGATTGCAACAGTCTGCAGTTAGCTCAATTGTCTCATTTGTAAATACAAATTACAACTATTGTTATTTGGTTCTATTCTTTCTTAGTAATTTTCTTGGTTAATAAATAATGCTAACATTTTAAACAGCAGCTTCATAATCTTGATATTTTAAAGTAGGCAGAGCTTGATAAGAAAACCAGACAGATACCAAAATCATTGCCTAAACACTTTCATTGCCTATGATTGACGCTCATGGACGTGTTTTCGTGCAGTGAATAGGTTAATACGTTTTCCGGAACGGGTAAAAATACATAAGTATAATTTCCAAACGATAATAAAACTAAAATGTTTTACCACCAACTTACAATTTTGCCAATAAGGGCATTTCCAAAAAAATAGTTGGACCAGACCTAAAAGATGGCGCTTTGAGTTTGAAATTAAATGGCATAGACCCTGCACAGGTTGACATGTCTCTACCACTTTATTCTTCCGCGAAAGATCTCTGCCATCTATTGCGGTAAATGGTAAATAGGGATTTTTCTCTTTTGGAAAAAGTCTCATTAATAAGTTAGAAAAAATCTCAGTAAAAGTTAATATTTCACGTAGCTATCATTTAATTCCAGCCAGGCAGAAACAAAGGCACTTCAAAACGTCGAGAGTACTCAAAACCTCTCAACCAGCTGAGCGTACTTGTGTCTTTTGTCCTTTTCTCTCTATTAGGATTAATATGTCTATCTCGTTTTGGCTGTAATACAACTTCTTAGTAGGGTGTTTGTGTAAGACTCTGAGATTTGTTTAAATTAAGAGATTAGTGAATGTTTTCTTTTGGTTTTGCTTGCGTTATAATAACCGACTTCAAAAAAAAGGAAAGAGAACATAAATGTACATACAGCCGAACATAGAACATGTTCGGCTGTATGTACATATTATGTTCGTTGATTTCTCCGTCAATTGTGGACCGATTTCAATGATTCTTTTACTATTGTAATGATGTTTGATGGAATATTAAACTAAGCGGGACAGCATGAGAGAGAGCAGGAGAGGTGGTGATTTTCTATCATTATCTATATCTACTCGAGTTATACGAATTAACTCGTTTATTTAGTACCATTTCTGCACTAAAACATTCATAAAAATCTTACATACAACGGAAGTAATACTTGTCATCGAAATAATCCATAGATAGTTTTTCCCGGATGGTTAATTTTAGAGATGTCAATAAAACTGTCCTTTGTTCTAGCGTTTTAGTGAACCATCCGTTTTATTTGAGGAATATAGTGGGTAATGTGAGGTTCTAGGTGCCGCGGTGCGGTGTAAGAATCGACCTCTCAAACTAGTCCGTAGATGTCTTAAGAGCCGACTTAGGGAACCTACCAGAGGAAGAGCAGCTTCCATTTGTGTATTATTAACACCTGCACTGCGATCACCAATCCACATGTCAAGCGTGGTGATTATGGCAAAACCCTCCTTGTTTAGGGGTGACACGTTCAACAGTGGACCCATGAGCAGGTTCTAGGTGGTTTGACGGGAAACCAGCACACAGCCAGCGTCTTGGGGACGCTTCCGACTAGTATTGATATGGATCAGTTGAGCTACCTGTAGATTGTTTGCAACAGTCTGCAGTTAGCTTAATTGTTCCAATTGTAAAAATACTAGTTCTAATTTGTTTTTATTATTTCATTGTAATCTACTTCTTATGTAACTTCATATGTAACTATCTATTTATAAACTTTGATAAAGTCGCCTTGTCTCTGGGCTTTGTCATCCAGTTAGGACCAGCTGCCTTCGTAAAGATGTCTTACCATCTCTTTTCCGGTCGACCTTCTAGATCTCTTCTTATTCCATGGGAACCTCTGTGTTTTTTTTTAATAAAAATACCTATAGGTAAATTTTGAAAAGCTGGCGCGATCTCCTTTTCTTTTTCGTATAGGTACTGGAGGCCTTGATTTGTGATGTCAGCGTGGATAATTGTATGAATAAAAAGGCAATAGCATAAGCTTTTGAAATTTTACCTACGTTCTTGACGTATAAATAAATTATATGAAATTTCAATTCCGGAACAACGCGTGCCTCGTGCAAAAGCTAGTTATGATATTGATTTAGCAACCATATTTTTTTTTGTAACTTTTAGTCAGTTTGTCGTCTGCTATACAGAAATTGAATGATAACGATAATGATAGTGCGAATTTAATAGTCATGGGTCCAACTATTCACGAATATTTCTCGTGTTTTTACCCTATAAATTCCGGACTTAAACGTGCTGAATCATAATGTGTCCGGATTTAAGTTTAAAAACCATAGGGGTCTGAACTCAGTTGGTGAATTGGATTTATGATTATTTTTTATACTTAAAAAAAGGCGGAGGTTCTTATTGCGGCTGTATGTTTATTTTTCGAATAACTTGTATGTTGGTCATTTTGAAAAAAGTGTGTTTCATCCGTCTACATGAAAATGTAGTTGTTGTTTTTAGGGTTTCAAAGATCGGAGATCGGTTTCGAAAACGGTTTCGGTAGACGGTTTTTCCGTCTTTAATATCTCAGCAACTACAGCAGAAAATAACTTGAAATTTAAAATAATAATGCATTTCGTGTGCTTGCTAATACATTACCAATTTTGGCGAAAAAGCCTTAAGGACTCAAAAAGCACCTCACCGAGAGAGCCTACTATGGCATAAAGGATTATCTCTCAGATCATAATTTTTGTAACGACATTGCTTGAGTCCGCCATACTTATTATATTTTTTTTTTATTTTTCTCTCTTGATACTATGTACCTCTACCTAATATTTTAATTTATTTGCAAGACTTTCTTAAGTGCAATGTAATGTGCCTATGTGAAATAAATGAATTAAACTGAAACTATAAGAGTTTTCATAACAAATTGTAATGTTGAAATTTTAAAAGAGACCTACAAGTAAGGTATCAAATGAAAGATCTAATACCTTTCATTTGATACCTTACTTGAACTTGTTCGTACATTTCAAAATAGTTCCTTTAAATTTCTGTAGATTACATACTTTTTAAAATATTTTGAGAAGAGTCGAAAAATTAGCCATTCCCCCCCCCCATTCTCCGAAGTTTGCAGCGCGATCCATCTGAAATGTATGTAGCGAATATAGAAGTCTGTAAGAAGAACAATTTTTTAAAAATGGTCAAAAAGGAGGGGAAAGATTTTTAAAAGGGAGCCTACCTCACCGAATGGGGCATCAAATGAAAGGTATTGATTTGTTCATTTCAAAACAGTATTTAATATTTCTGTAGGTTTCATGCTTTTTAAAATATTTTGAAAAAAGTAGTAAAATTGCCCATTCCCCCTCTATCTCCGAAGATTGCAAACCGATCCATCTGAAACGTATATAGCGGTTGTAAATATGGATCTATATTTTACAGGAAAAATATAGAGAAGTCTGTAAGTAGAACACTTCTTAAAAAATGCTCAAAAGGTGGGGAATAATTTTGAATGGTGGTCAGAACCCCGCTCTGCACACGAGGTTTTGTGTGTGAAAACAGCGCGCTAGTTTACGCCGCGCGAGAGGACAATTTTAGTGTCAAAAACTATCCTATGTCCTTTCCCGGGACTCAGGCTATCCATATACCAATTTCATCCAAATCCGTTCAGCCGTTTAGGCGTGAAAAGGTAACAGACAGACAGACAGAGAGATAGACAGTTGTTTTCGCATTTATAATATGAGTAGGATACTTACTATAACGCTGTCATAAGCAAGTGTATGTTTTGCACGAATATGAATTAAAAGATTTAAGGTTTTTGTTTACCGGGGAGTATGCCCCAAGAGGAAGGGCAGCAGCTTTCTTCTATGTATCTTAACATGTTTACTGCGATCGCCAATCCACCTGACAAGCGTGATGATTATGGCAAAACCATTCAGAAGTGGACGTGCTGATAGGTACAATACAATAAAAATAAATAGCGCGTAGATTGCACATTGCTGCAACAACGTAACATATTTGCTTTTTAAATTTGAACGGCGCTTCAAACTATAAAAAATCTCGCTCAGTGTCGCAGCAACTGCAGGCGCTATCAACTGACGCCACGTTAACAGAATCGACTTCAAATAGCACACCGTTCCAATCCTCACTTCAGTGAGCACGCGGTTTAGTACCTATATCTCGAATCAAAATCGCTCAATTAACTCTCGCGCGGAAGTATTCCCATTTGAGCACCACAGTTTCAGCACCTATTCTATTCCCAATTTGAGCACCTACGATGACGTTGTTGCTAGTGACCGGCGCCTAGCGCGCTGTTTTCACACTCGAAGTTTTGCAGAGGGGGGTCTGGGCACCATTCATAATTTTCAAGGCTATCACACCGAGTGGCGTATTGAATAAAAGGGATCGGTTTCTACATCTCAAAACAATTTTTGAAATTCCTGTAGGTTACATACTTTTGAACTATACTGATAAAAGTCGAAAATTTTACCATTACCCTCCGAAGATTGCTATCCGATCCATCTGAAATGTGTAGGTACCTTAATTTTTTAGCTATTTATTTAATAGCAAAGTCTCTTTAGATATTGTGTAAGGAATTCAGCACCAAAAAATTAAAATTCCTCAATTTTTCCAAAATAAATTCCTATTCAAATTCCTGTATAATATTCATCTATGTCTCGAACGAACGAAATCACCCCTCCCTTACTTTCCCTGACCGGAGGTCTATGTTCACGTGAAAAAAATTGAGTTAACACTGGCGACATCTAGATACAATTCTAGTCTAATTTAGTTTGATGACACTGGACCAAACTCAAAATTCAAAAAATTCAAAATTCTAAGTGCTTTATTTCCTTTAGACCTTACAGGACTCTTGACATGTCACAAAATTCAAATTAGATAAGTAAAACTTGGAAATAATGTGCTCACTTCAATATTTTTAAGGTAAAGCAAAGAAGCGAACAAGAAACCTTTACCTTGTTGGGTAAAGGTTTCTTGTTGGTAGTTTTCGAGTTGGAGCAAAACTTGCTGAGCAAAACGCTCGTTGCTATGGAAACCATTAGGTGATAATAAAATGATCATATTGTGATTAATTTTTACAAACCTACGTTTTATAGCGCACATAGCAATTCCTCGAGAATCAAACTTATAGGGGACCACTATAAAATCAATTTTGATACAACAACGAAAGAATCATCAAAATTTATTAACAATTGGCGTAGATATCACCAAAACTGTTGTGGCTAGTCGTCATTTTCCAAAAATATTATGTTGCATTTTAAGTTTAACGTGTTAAATACTAATCCCTCGACATAACATTTTTATGGGTCCACCTCGGAATCATTCTCTATACAATAGTGAAATAATCAGTCAAATCGGTTAACCACAGGTGGAGATAAAATATCAAGTAACATACATAAATTGTATAAAACAAAACATACAGGCGAACTGAGAAACTCCTCCATTATGAAGTCGGTTAAAAATACAATTTACTCTGTAAGTTATTTTGTTGGTTCGGGATGATAGGTATTCGGAGTAGGGTATAATGTAAATATTTGTTCCTATTATTAGGAAGCTCTTGTCTCTTGTACATCTTTCTTACTTACAGTACCTATATTAGCACGTCCACTGCTGAACGTCCCTCCCCCAAACAATGGAAAGCCACGCTGTACTGGCGGGCCACGCTTTACTGGTGATCGCAGTAAAGGTGTTAAAAATACACAGAAGGAAGCTGATGCCTTAACTTTGGTAGGTTGACTTAGTAGCCTCTTACAACATCCGCCGATTGAGTAGGAGAGGACGATTCTTACGCTGCTACCACCACGGCTTTTACCGAATCATCGATGAATCAAATATTTCCTTTATTTGGCCTCATAATAAAGGAAAAATAGGAAGAAGAAAATAACACAACTTTTGACACCAGACACCGCCAATTAGCAACGTTTAACAAACCAATGAAATAAGGCAATCAATCTTCGCCTTACCATTCGAAAGTCTAATAAATCTACGGGAAACTTCTAATTGTTTTCGACAGAGCATTACGACTTTGGATTGAGAAGGTCTTTTATTATAGGCTGGTGCAAACGGTACATTGGACTACCAACTTGTTCTAGTGGAACGAACGGGGAAAAATATTTTCTTGCTATGAGCACTGCTAAGTAGATTTATAGGTCTGTCTATACCCCAACGGCCTTGAAAACACAAAATAATTATCTGTAGCCGAGTATATAATAATTTGTTTTATTCGTGAAATTCTTCTTAACGCTATAACTTTTGAGTTTGAGTATTTTTCTTTCACACAAATATTTGTCAAAGTATTTTACACAAATTGAACATTTCACGATCCTCTCAACAGTGCAGAGGCCCATTTAGGGCTTTTGTAAATATCCGTCAACAGAGCAGAGGACCATTTCAGCCCAGTCAGCTGACAACTTCACGTTTGTTTATGTTTCTATCTTGCTCCAAACTATTGAAATGCGTTTTTGTTAGAGCAAGGTATCTAGAGTAGGTAGAGTAGGTATCTAGCGCTCGTTCACTTGTTGCGTCATACAAAAATTCCGAAAAATCCGTAGTCGAACTTCACTTGCCGACGCTCCCTGTTTTGGTCAATTTTATTCATTGTTTTGCTGAAAAATTTGTGTTCTATTGAAATAACGTACATTGGAAATCCAAGAAAAATTTAAGTTTTGTTGATTTTAGTACTCCTCATTGTGTTTCCAGTACTGTTTGTGTGATAAAAACAGTTGAGTGTACTATCCAAAAATAGGTCCAAGAATTAGGTGGTTGAAGTTACAGTTACAATACTACTTACTTTATTTTCTCTTGCATTTACCATTTAAAATACCTACATGAAATGGTAATAAAAAAATTTCTTAATCAGTTTGTATCTGAATTAGATAGTTATACTGCTTAAAAATACCAAAAAACACAGTTTTAGTTGTTTTTTTGCACATTTTGCAAGCCCCAACAGTGCGGGCAGCCCATAACGGGCCGCACTGTTAACGCCATTTCGCAAAATTTGGCCTCACTGTTGAGAGGTATAACAAATTATTTATACGGCTACAGATTATTATGTTCTCAAGGCCGTTGGGGCATACACCAGCCTTAATAATAATATATACGGCTAAATATTCACATAGGACAAACCAAACATAAAATGTGGGGTTGAACCATTAATCAGTGTCTCCGTAAAGACATTTCAAGAAAGACACTCACTGCGACCGGAATTAAAAATATCGGTTTATATCCATGTTTTCATAACTTTTGAGATTATGACATTTTGCTTGACTATCTTTTGTTTCTAAAGGCAACTAAGAATTTTTAACTTTGACTCAGCAATGAAGAAATGCAACAAAAATTACCTACAGCAATCTGTCTACCAGCCCGCGAATACCTATTGCTGGGTATAGCTCTGCGCTTATTAATCCAATACCGCTACCACACAGCAAATGTGTTTTCAAATATGGGCTTAAACTCGTTATCTTTAAAGCCATTTTGTCACTGTAAAATGCAGATACATTTTACAGTGATGGCAACAAAATGGCTTCCCACAAGCTTCAAACAAGTGGTCCGCGACCTGTCTGTCATTCGATACCGTCAGTATAAAATTAACCTAAATGTTACGAGTTAAAGCCCAGATTTGAATGCATATTTTTCTGCTGTGCTGCAGCGGTGTTTTGCAGGTGTGCGACAAGCTTAAAGGCCTATCATTCTGACCGGTCCTCTGCCACTCTCTATTCTTTTCCGGATTTATGAAAATGTTGCCTGTCCATCGGGCACGGTCCATCCCTTTGTCGTTGAGCATCTCTGCTCTGGGCGACCATCAATTTTGTTAACAGTTAATCCATCTACCATCTCTCCGCCAATGTGTCCTGCCAAAATTTACTTCCGCGATGGTGACTTCACGCTTTTAAAATAATGAGGGTAAAGTACAAAGTACTAATCGATTTCCATTTATTTACTTCGAGTCGTCGGTTTATCGCCAGTTTTATGTTGTTTCGATCAGTTTCGCTTCAGCCGCGGTTTAAGCTTTACGCTCGATTTGTTTTATGTTCCTTACTTTTAGGTTCAAAGATGGAGATGTTTTATGAGCTTGCAACCCATCGAAGAATAATGGTAGGTAACGTTTTTAAATCACACAGTAGTTTCAGGAAATGTCTTTTAATCATTATGCAACAGGAAATGTATTTGACGTCATTTACAGTAGGTGCTTGTCAATATTAAACAAACTCTATTTTAAATTAAATACTTATAAGCCGCGTAGATAAAAATTGGGATTGGAAATGACAGCCTCTATCATGCTGTATAGATAATATTTGATACAATATGATGTCTTGAGACGAGAGTTTAAAGCAAGCTGTTTTCACTTTGGAACTTTGCTCATACTCGTAGGTGGTTAATTTTATTTTTAAAGTTTTGTTAGTTATAACGTGATATAATACGTTAAAATCCATAAAAATGTTTATAGCAAAGTGTTTTACTTCCACTCCTTTTATTATACTTTTCTTATCCATTGTAAGATGTTTTTCATGTTTAGATTTTTACTTAGTATAAAGTTCTGCGCTCCAAAACACAAATCGCAGATGTTGGCCAACAAGCGGGCAAACTAAAGTTCGACTGGGCGCGTTACATCTGCCGCATGTCAGATGAGTCGCCACGTGGGCGAAATCATCTACCGATGGATCCCCAAAGACGGGAAACGACCTCGCGGCAGACCAGCGTCGATGGAGAGGCGAACTAGACGCGCACTTATAAGATTGGACCTCAGTGGCGCAAAATAGAGAAAGAAGAAGAGAAATGGAGGCCTTTTCCCAGCTGTGGGACAGTACAGGCTAATAAATAAAAAAAACTTTGAATGTTGGGATACTCTATTAGGCAGCGTTTTTAGTGAACAGTAAAAGCGGAATCAGATTTTTGACAGTTTTTAATTGCTCTCTTTTGCACACACTGGCAGAAAAGTTGTAAACCAGACATAAATCTTCTCTTTCTAAAGTGAGATGGTGAACAAAAACTTTACAATTTTCAGTAAAAAAATGTGATGGCATTAGGCTAAGTAGTAAAAATGGGAGGTAAAAATCTGAATCAGAAAAACGATTTAATTTATACATTTTTTTAGCCTGACAAAATAAGCTTGTAAACAAGTCAAATTGTAAACTAAATTATTAAAAAAAAAAAATATATAAATTATATCGTTAAATAACAATTTATTTCTTAATTGTTATTACAAATAAGAAATAAATTGTTATTTGAAGGTTATACTAACATACTATATGTGAAGTTTGACCATAATAGCAGCACAACAGGGTGTATGTACTATCTTTTGCTATAATTGGATCTTATGCTACCAACGTACATATCAGCAATAAGTAAATGAAATGAGATTTATTTTGTCCGCATTCAGACTAAAGTTTGTTTGTCGTATTTATGTTTCCATTAGCAAAGTCAAAGTCAAAGTCAAAAACTCTTTATTTCCATAAATACAATAAATGTATACTTAGAAAAGGTCAAATTCTTAATAATTAAACACTGACACGGAAATAAAGTGATATTTTTGATTTCAGTCGCTTCGGTACGTAGACTAAAGTAAAGAAGCGACGAAGAAACCTTTAGCCTGTTAGTTAGTTGTTATTTTTCGAGTTGGAGCAAATTCCGTCCCACGCTTTTTTATCCTCTAGATAATCTGATATTTTATAGTAGGCCTTTTTACACAAGAAGGTTTTGACAATTTGTTTAAATTTATTTACTGATAATTTTTGCAACTCACTAGGAGTTTTGTTGTAGAAGCGTATACATTGCCCTTTAAAAGATACATTAATTTTGTGTAGTCTAGTTGTGGGCACAGCGAGTTTAGGTTTATTCCTTGTATTCAAATTATGTACATCGCTATTTTTAGGGAAAGCAAAGAAGACAAGTCTGTCTATTTCCTATCTTTCCCCGCTTTCGCTTCTGCTCTAAGCAGCCTTAAAACACAGTAGCAATATTCCTATGTAAAAGCCATCGATCAACAGATTCCTCTGATTTTCCGGTCATCGCACTTCTTTGTTATTTCCTCCACAGTAGATCTCGTGCAACAAACTTCTTAGAATTATTACCTACTGCCTGCTTTTACTTTATGCGTAGGTATGTATTGTTTTTTACATTCAAGTTTTGAAATATGACAAAACATCATGTATATGAGTAAAATGGTGATTGATGGATATATAAAGATAATAATTTGTTTTGTTATGTTTATTCAAAATAAGGACAGTAGGTCTGGCTTACCCTTGAACTAACCGAGTACTAGATACAAATATTTGGTGCCACGGGCCAGTAAATCTATCCATGTCCAACTGTGGTTTGTAAAATAGTATATGAGAAAGTACAAGTGGGTACCTTTAGCGCCAAAATATCAGAATTAACGAGATGGAAATAGAAATTTTAATTATTATGTTGTAGTTACATTAATTAGTTAATTCAGGATTAACCAGTAGACCGCCTACCACCTTAATTGCCTCATAAATAATAATATACGGGAAAAAGTCTGTTTATTTTCGCGGTAAATCTGCGAATGTTACCGTAAATCAGCAATTAGCTAAATTAACGTGAGTTGCGGAAAAAATATTAATTTTTCCGCAAAAGAACTGCTCTTTTGCGGTAATTCATAGGGTATTCTTGACGTGGTAAGCGTTTTGATGGATGGTTTGCTCTTGAATGCGTTATATTGAGTATTCAGTACTATGATAGTGCTAAGTTTCCAAAGATTAAAAAATGCTTTCTGCGTTTTTCTATTGTTTTGTCTCTAAAATTATTTTGATAATCCTTCAATAATCTAAAACTATATTGATGAAACAACAATTTCATGATAAATCATGATAACATTTCGTGTCTTTTTCACAAAATATCACCACACTTTTCGTGTTTGGGTCCCTCTTGTATAAATATTATCTGTTAACTTAGTCCAGCTTTATTTTATCTCTATGAAACAAACAAGTAAATATTTATGAAATAAATCTATTATTTTCAGAAAACAGCCATCATCATCATCATTAACCTATCTTAGTTCACTGCTGGACATAGGCCGCCCCCAATGAGCGCCATAGCACCCTGTCTTCAGCTTGCCGCATCCAGCATCTGCCTGCAGTCTTTCACAGATCTCCATCCCACCTGGCCGGAGGGCGTCCTACACTACGTTTGCCGACGTTTTACGTGGCAGATAACAGTGCAAAGGTACATTTACTTAAATTTGGTTAGATACGAACCTAACGAAAATGTCTGAAATAGGTTCCTTAAGTTAGGCTCTGTTCCCCCTAGTGTGGGGATACTACAAATAATTTTTAATTTTTTATGCATAGAAAACACCCAGAACAAACATCTGCAATAGTACAAACAATTGTCCCGAGGAGGGAATCGAACCCGCAACCTCCATACAATAAATTCCTCTAAAACGTAACCTCAGTCAACATTTCGCTTCTGTATCTACAAAATATTACTGCCTAGTTGTAAAACCCTAACCTGCTTCCGTTTACGATACGAGTGACAAACACGGCAATAAATAACGCTATAAATCAAAAACAAATATAAATACGGAACGTTATTGGCCGAGGGGAGACTTTATTGTCTCTGGTCCAATCAATAGTCCAATAGGGACCATCAAATCATAACCATTTATCTTAATACTTATCTATTGGGAAATGGTCAAAAGAGTTATCTAGTTGGCGTGTGACTTTTGATCATATTTATTGTACCTACTTGATTTTCAAAAGAGAGCCGTTTGTTTTCAGTATGCGGTTAGCTAACCAGCTAACTAATAGTTCTTGGTTAATATTAAAAATCAAGTTTTCTCAAGAAACCCACAGTGAATTTTCGCCTGATTCTGTACTCAGAGATTTTCCCCCTTTCTTTTACATTTTTCTGTCCGATAAGCGGGCGCATTGCGCGCCATTTTGTGAAAAGGATAGGCATAGGATTTGGCGTTTATAGGAGCGGGACAAAGGATACAGTTTTGGAACGGCGTAAGCGCAAAAATCAAGGTTGCCTGGTAGAAATTGCTCTCAGCGATAAGGCCGCCTATTGTACTAAGTATTTGGTAAATGTAGATATAAGGTTTATAATATGTTATTTTTTTAAGTACAATAAAGTGTTCATTCATTCATTCAAGTTTTTTGCTTATTAACAAGGAACCTACACAACTTATGAAGAAACTGGTTGTAACTGGTAATAACCTACGAATCAAAACATAAATCACTTCAATAAATCGCAGGGTTCTTAAACTAATCAAATTCTGTGCGAAACAGTGCACTTTTATGTTTTTTTAAACGTAATTTTTTTTCGCAATCGTGTTTCACATTCAAGGAACCTAATAAAAAAATGTTGAATTTAATGTAACTCTAGTTTTTAACCACAGGGATTCCGTGAGTACTGAGATCTAGGCTTAGTTTCTCAACCAACCCCGTTAGGTTCGCCCCTTAATATGTACCACCTGTACCTTATTCACAACAGCAATCAGCAGCTCGTCTGCTTGCTGAGTGGACTACTTAGTACCAACACAATGTTTGTGTTAGTATACTACATAGTTCACCTGTGTTTTTGTTTGTCTGTTTGTTATCTAGTACTTATAGTCTTTTATTAATTCTGTACCTACCTAAGTTTGTTTGTGTGTAGTGTAATAAATAATTTTCTTCTTCTTCTTTTCTTCTTTAACAGAAAGTTGGCGGTGTTTCCCCCCCCTGCCTTGGAAGGCACGTTACGCCGTTGAGCCTGTGCCTGACCTGCCCCCGGTCTTGTCGGTCTGCTGTTCCATTAGATTATGAGAGTGGGGGAATAGAAAGTGCACTTGTGTTTGCGCACAAACGCGTGCACTATAATATGTCCTTCGCACATGGCTAGTCTCCATTGAGACTGGCCGTCGTGGCTGAAATTATGCAAGGTTGACACCCACATTTACGTGTATTTTGAATTAAGTGGTACTTACATCTTTTAAAATACCTAGGCACCATTATTATTTTGCCTTTGAAATGTCTGACTATGAGAGTTATGTTAAAAATACCAAAATTCCCATAGTTCTAAATTGTATTTTACATCAAAGACAAAGGGCACAAAATTGTTTATAGCCTGCCAATAGCATCCTTATTGTGGAAATAAACGGAATACCGCTCTTATGAGTGGCATTTTATTGTATGGAAGATTGTATTTCATAGGTTTGTACCTCCTGGTTTTAAATCGGACATTATTTTGCTGGGAGTGAATAATGGGCGTAAAATGGTCCGAAAAGGTTTGGTACCTATGAGTTATGTAATAACTATGGGGAAGCGGTATTGTATTCCAAATTTTCATCGTTATTACAGACTCAGTCCATGGGTATAGGGTCTTCTTTAGACCCATGTCCCTAAGTATAAGCCATTTCATTCTTGTCCCAGTACCATTTAGCACCGAGATTCCCGTAAGCACCCAGAAAATTCAATATTTTACGTATTACAAATTATTCCAGAACTGCTGCTGCTGAGTATCTGGCGTAGCGCATCAGCATTACCATACAGCGGGGCAATGCATTGATATGGATCAGTTGAGCTACTACCTTTACATTCAACAGTCTGCAGTTAGCTCAATTGTTTCAATAGTAAATACCAGTTCTAAGTTTGTTTCTATTATTTGATTGTAATTTTCTTTTTTAATAAAGGTATTTAATCCAGAACTATTTCTACAACTTTCAGCCCGATCCATTCAGTTGATTAGAGTGAAATAGATCCAAGCAGTGGAAACTGATCCACCCGGGCTATGTATGGATCAGAGTGGATAAAAAAGTGGAAACTGATCCATTAGTGGATCTGCAAAGTTGATCACAGTGCAATGGAGCTTTTTTTTTGAGTGTAATTAACATCCGATCACATCTATAGTTCATCTTTATAATATTCAATGTTCAAAAGTCAAGCGTAAAATATCTTGTAGGTATTTTTCTGTCATAGTGAACTGAGATAATATTGAAGTTATTAGTATGTTCACATCGGTAAGGGCCGGCTCCGCAGCAACATCAGCAGAGTCCCACAAAGGGCGAAAATACGCTAATCTTGACCGAGGTTACCTATTTGATCTGTTTGGAGTTGTACCCTTGGTCCTTGGTGTCCTGGGGCACACACCATTTATAAAGATCTTACCAAACTTGTCATAGTGTCTACAGGTGATCGGAATGTTGGCTTCTATTTCGGTCAACGAATTAGCATTGTCATTCAAGGTGACAATGCTGCCAGCATTCTGGGCACTCTGCGTTCTGGTGACGGCTTAGATTTTTAAGAAATATATTTGTGTAAATACTAGTTGTAATTGTTTTATTCTGTTATTGTAACATCCTAAAATAAAATAAAACATTGCAATAATATAATAATAAATTTATTGAATACGTAGTTGTTAGTTCAGATATTGAACAAATTCAGTTTAAAGTATTTTCTTTAGCAAACAAATTCACTTCTAAAATGATATCTTCAATGATTCTGAGAGGAAACAATTAGCAGATTGAACAAACAGTCTGCGATCAAATGGTTGACTCCGCGATCAAATATTTGATCAGAATATACGAGCGGCGAGAATTGATCTGGGGGTAACACCGCACTATTTGAACAGCTGGTTCAATCAAATATACTAAGTCTGCAGGTTTTTTTCGATAAAATAATTTATGACAATCGCCTGCGACGCAAGAGGTTGGAGGATCGATTCTCGCCTCGTGCCAAATTTTTGAATGATTTGCAGGTATATGTACCGGGTGTTCTATGTTTAATAAAAAATATCCATCTTTGTAATGTATTCAGTATATCAGTTACCTAGTAACCACAACACAAGCACTGATAACAAGATGCTGTGTGAATCGTCCGGCATAATTTAAATACTTTGTAGCTGGAAAATGTAAGTGGGACGTTTTTTGATGCTTATGGGAGCGCCTCGGTAATTGTAGATTCTTTTTGGACCCCCTTTGGCTGCTTTCAGAATACGCGTAGAAAAAGAAACAATGTGTCGCGCACGATAAAAGTTTGAGCGAGTAAAAGTCATAAATTGATTTGACGACATTGTCTATTTGTGCTATGAAAAAGCAATCCATTGAAAGTAGGTTCAACTGTCGTACACTTTCAAAGTATCTTGACGACATAACCCGCTGTCCTTCAACCCTCCTTGATTTATTCAGTAGATGATGGCAAGATCATCTTCTAGATTTATGAAGGGTTCGCGCCGTTTGTTACCGGAGATAGTGATAGTTGGTAAGGATCAGACTATCTGATGGCTCATGAGAGTGTGTCAGCGGTTCGTAGGGTAACTAATCAATGGTCAACCATTGATTGGTTACTAAAGTGATGATTTGGTCATTCTGGGTGCTTTCTAACCAAGAGTGAATATGTAGGTGTTTGGCTAGACCAACGTATCGTCGGCCATATTGTCATGGTAAACCGTAAGTGATTTACAGATCAAACGAAGGTCTACTCGTGGTAAAAGTACATTTATTATGTTTAAAAAGTATTTTTTTTTTTACATTTTTTAAATCAATTTCTTAATGACAACTAAGCCAGCTGTTCTTCACACACAGCATTCCTCCCTGATTTATTCAGCAGATGATGGCGACATTATCTTCTAGATTTATGGCGGGTCCGCGCCGTACATCTCCGGTGCGAGTGATTGTTGGGAAGGTGCGGACGGTCGTGTATTATTCAAGTCTGGACTCCCTTGGGTGGCAGATGAGCAATAAGCCATTTATAATATTCCTTTAGGGGATTCCAAGGCCTATGTTTGTAATATGTCACGATGATTGATAAAATAAGATAATTTTTATTAATTCACAAGTCACATACAAAATAAAATCATAAGATAAAAAACTCAGCGATTGGAACCAAAGATCTAGCAACCACTGAACAGAATAATGAAGGATAACATACCTACACAATGAATTTCCGCCAAGGTATGCCCGAGTCTGTTATTTACCTCAAATACACCGATCATTAACCACCCTAGCTTAACACCATACCTATAAATACTTACAGTTATATATACGTGTGTAAGTATAGTAATAAGGAAGGAGAAAGGTTCAATACCGGTTCATTAGTGTATTCCGCTTCGTTCGCTGTCCGACGATTTCTGTAGATTTTAAACCATTGACGTTTTTTTAAAAATAGATATTCTGTGCGTGTTATTTTGATGTATTTTATGCAGCGTGCGATTATGGTATTGTCCTTAATAAGAGCCAATAAATTACTATTATAAAGAGAGACCCAGCATTGGTCTGCTATAATTGGTAGGTGTTGTTGTTATTGTTTGATCAAATAAATAATAATAAATTAAAAGCTTTTTAAAAACAAGCTTTTATTCAAAAATCGTTTAGTTTACGTCGTTTCGTATGCCCTCCCTCCGGCTCCATCATCAATACACTGGTCATCATCTAGGACCAAAGTGCTTGGTAAGACAAATCCAAGGAACACTAACTCGACAGGTTTATACGTCGTTTCGTTTAGCAGTTCCTATGGCCACCTTCTGTCTCCATCATCAGACCAGCTCGATGGTACCATAACATTGCATTGTCACCAACCTTGCATTGCCGAATTTCAGCTCAATCGGTTTAGGATAAGTGGTCTAATATTCAGGGGCATTATTAGTCTGTGTGTGTTGACACCAAGTAACAGATAAGCTTGTAATTAGCGCCGAATGCCAGCGTGGCCGAAAACCAGCCTATTGACCGAAACACATGCTTGACCATTCTAAAACCGGAACCTTTGGCCTAGTTTATATTTGTGTTCAGTTAAAAATATAGCTTCATTAGTCAGCTAGTTAATAAAGTAAAATAGATGACCTATTTAGTTAAATTTTATGCTTATCAACGTTGGTTTTATTTTGATAGTATTATGTATTTGTATTTGAAATAAAATCAACTTTAAATACATAGCCACAAGTTTTACTTTACACAACAAAAACAGCTCAAATGTCCAAGAAAACACATGTGTTTTCTTGGAAGTCTTTTGCGAGGTTTAGATCACATGTGCTTTGAACCTAATACCTGTCACATCCAATAAAAATTTCTACTCTCGTAGTAATAAAGAACGTTTTAGCTCGGCAAGAAGATTGTGCATAGCGTGTCTACGGCGTAGCAATATTTCAGAGTTACGGCGCTACGATGCTACGAAACTGCTACGAAATCGTTACCCGTAACGATTTACATAATAGTGGTATATTTAAGCTTGAAAAGCATGAATTTATATTTAGATATTTTCTGGGTTCGCAAAACGGAATTTCGTATATTCAGGTTATTAGTTTCAGTTATTTATCTCACTTATAACTAGTATTTACAATTGAAACAATTAAGCTAACTGCAGACTGTTGCAAACAATCTACAGGTAGCTCAACTGATCCATATCAATACCAGTCGGAAGCGTCCCCAAGACGCTGGCTGCATTGCCCCGCTGTATGGCAATGCTGATGCGCTGCGCCAGATATCCGCCAGCTCTCGGGTTACGCGTCGCGTCGACCAGACGCTCAGATAACTTTTTAAAAACCTGGAGAGCCTCGGTACCCCACGGACCTAAGGTCTCGACCCCAAAGGGAGCAAATATGTAGGCTCTATCGAGACCTGCATATATGAGTCTCTTGAGATCCTCGGCCAAATCTGCCGCCGCACCAGCCCTTACGGATGTCCTCGGAAGATGGGAAGGCGCATATGTGTCGACGCATGTAGCGTCCCACACAATGGGCCTCCCCATGGGACTAGTGTCATGCCGTCAGGCCTCTTACCATCGTCACGCAACAGACCATTCGGTTCGAGAATAGCTGGTACGTTAGCGGTGACAAAGGCCCGCCGGATGACGTCGTTAAGGCTGGCATGACGAGATATCCGACCGGCGGCCCTAGTACACGATAATCCGTGATGACCAAGCTGTTCGACAGCAGTACCGCACTGGCATTGATGAGGCGCGCAACACATTGCACCCAACCGAAGACATGTTGCGATACGGAAAGTTACGGGATCCAATAAAGTGCCAGTGTTAAATGAAGGAAATGCTTGCAACCAATGTCCTGACTCCCATTTAGAAACGGCCAGGAGACGGGCACGATCCGCAGAGCTGGAGCACGTTTGTAACAAACTATTCCGTGTCAACTCACACAGAGGCCCGTCCCATTGCCGTTGAGACAAAAGAAATTTTGGGGGAGCAGCATTAGGGCAAGCATTATGCCAAGCCGTTCGAGCTTCGTCTAAAAATGAAATTTTGAATGAAATTCCAGGTCGGACCAAACAAGATGACTTTAAAATTTTTTCAACTAAAGAACTAGTGCTGTAGACGGAAGACAAGAACGCTGGAAGGGCTACACTTGAAATTCTGCGTATACCTAAGCCTCCCAATTTGACAGGCAGGGAGGCCTGCGACCATGCCTTGTCATCTAAATCGACATTCAAAACCGATGATAGAGTATTCTTTATTATGTTGTCTAAGCCTTCCAAGAGCTCACTGTGTTTCCACAGTTGATTACATCTCAAAGAATACGTAAATTTAGGAACAAAAAGACAAAATCGAATTATTGTAAAAGCCATATGGCTATTAATTTTGAGCAGTCTGTCCGAAGTTTTGTTGAAATTTTGAATTTTCTCGTCTACAAAGGACTGAAAAGACTCATCAAGAATTGGTGAACCAAGGAGGCGAAGTGAACGTTTATCAACAACTGTTATGTTGGGGGCTAAACTATTGAATTTTCCAATGATATTGTTTTTGTCTACACAAGAGTCCGAAATAAAAAGCTCGCACTTTGAAAAATTTAATTCCAAACCTATTTTTCGAAATTCATCTGTGATGATTTTTAGATCATCAAAAACTGTGTTTACCTCTCCACCTAAAGTTCCGTCATCCAAATACCAAACATTGAGCTTGGATTGGAGACGTTGAATTATCGGTTGGATGGCAAGGCTAAATATGGCCGGACCGAGAGGGTCGCCCTGCTGACATCCAACAGCGGACAAAATGACTTTGTTCTTGTAAATTAATTTTGACGGCGAACCGTAACATTGCCAAAGAAAAGGGTAAATTTCTGGAATTTTGTCTTTAATTTGTTTTAGCAAGGCGCCCCTGTCTACGGAATTGAAGGCGTTTTTGACGTCTACCTTCAGAATTACCTCCCCATAATTTTGGTCTAAAAATGTACGAAGGGAATGTACTGTGGCCTCACATCCGCCTCGCGAACCAAAGCCTAGCTGAATTGGTCGGAAATAGTCGCCTAAATAGTCGGCTTCTTTCCGACAGCAGACTTTAGCCGCAAGGCGGCGGTATGTAGTGCCCACGGCTATGGGTCTTATACCACCATCCTTCTTTTTTAGGGCACAAAGGTTCGCACCGTATAAGAGTTCTGTGATCTCGCTGTTAACTCGGCCTGACAACATCAGGTTGAGTAAACCTGTCAAGTCTTCCAGAAGGACTTCACCTGCATGGCCAGACCCGCCAGACAGAAGATCTTTTAGATGCTGTGGAGTCACAGCATCCAGGCCGCCGGCAGAGCCACTCTGAAAAGACATGACAGCTTTAAGCACGTCCTGGCTGGTCGTGCTTACAGCGACATCACTCTCTTTCGGTGGATCGGGGAGTTGTGTATTGGCCCCTGCTGGTGGATGCTTACTCTCAAGAGATATGAGAGTAGCATTGTCATTTGGCGCCATCGTGTCGTTTGAGAACATATACATATCTTATCTCACTTGTTTATGTATGATATGTTTTTTATGACTCAATAGTAATGTAGAAAAACCTGATACAGCTTTTAATCGTAAATTGGACTTCCAAAAAATAAATCAGTACTTTCTTTGATTTGTTAACTTCGGCCACATAATAAGCAGTGAAAGTGCAAAGATACTATGTTACTGCGCAAAAGCAAATTTTTGTCATGCTTTTCGTTTGCATTTCGAGATATTTGTAGTATTTTATTAAACTAGGTTTTGTCCGCGGTTGCGTACGCTTTCTTTAGTTACAAAAAGTAGCTTGTATGTCAACCCAGGCCTAGAACTATCTCAATGAAAATTATCAGCCCGATCCGTTTAGTAGTAGAAAAAATATAGTTAGTTTCATCTGTGAATATCATAAACCTAACCACTTAGGACATTATTTTATGCATTTACATTATTTATATGTTTTAGTGTCCTCTATCCAAATTTATAACTTTTATTGTAAGCGGCGATTTAAAAAAAAAGTAAAAATAAAATGGTGGCCGATGTTTGAGCACCTTCCTTACAAAAATCTTTAAAACCCTTAGCGGTTGCCTACGTTTACGATCACATTATGTAAAAAGGTTTTACCATGTCAAAGTGAAGGTGACGTACTTAGCATAATCTTTGTCAACGGAGTAATATTGTTCATTTTCTGTTCATTGGCTATTGATCGAACTTAGAATAATCGAGAGAAGAGCGTTGCAATAACAAAAAGGTTTTTAACGTGCTTTACCTACTTTTATAAAAATTACCGTTGTATCTTATCAGATAAAGTTTTGCGCGGAATTGCTACTAAATATTTCCATCCTTTTACAATGGATTTCCGCAAACTAACGCCTGAATCTATTATTAAACTTGACATTTGTGTCACTTAGCTTTTAGCCCTTGTTTCTTTGTTGTTTTGTTTTTAAGTCTCTTTGTGTTTTTCGAAATAAATGTTATACTATCTGTCTCCCTCAGTCCTAGCAGTAGATGCTCATGGTAAATGATATGATGAATGAGAAGCTCAGTAGAAGTAAATAAATTTTACAATAAAAATGCTAATATTAAACACGTATTCATCATAATAATCACTACACATCTACGATTTAATATTCCTTTCTTAAATTTATCTATAAAATCAAGTAGAACAAAAACTACCACAAACCAAAAATTCACCGCATAAAGTTTTAAAAATGCAAAAATTCTGTCACATGAACAAGCGAAACTACGGAGTTCTGCGTAGGTTTCACGGCTGATTCAATTTACGTCATTAGTTCACGTGTTTGTGACGTCACGATAACGTGATACCGGATTTAATAAAGCAGAAACGTAGTGGAGTTAGTAAGTTGTGATGTTACGAGGGACGTGAGCAGTTTGTGTAAGTTTTGTTTAAAAAATGGTGTTCGTATGTATTTTTAATCTCGTAAACAAGATTTTTCACTACATTGCGAATGTACACATTATTTAAGTTGGAGAGCGTATTTAGCAGCGACCGCTGATACATGTCAGTTGGCAGTGAATGCGTCAACTCTCGTTTCTACAACGTGATCTGAACTTCTAGGAGTTCGTTTTCTCTAGCGTTAGGAGTCTATTTTCAGCGCAATAAAATACTATAGTCGGTCGTCCATTTGCCGTTTGCTTCTTTGTCACTTACAGAACTTTCTTAAGAATAAGAATATATTTATTGTAAAATTGTGTACAAAACCCATGGGAAAGGTCTTAAAATCATAATTTAGTAAGAACAATTTTATCCATTTCGGACGCACAATATTTTAATATATTACTATTGAATTGTTAATATTTTAACAATTCAATAGTAGAAATTGTACAGGAATTTATAAAGCGAATACCTTTTTTTTTAACCTAGTCGGGGTCTATCATTATTGGTTATAAAAAAACTCCTTTAAGTTATAGTGCGCGCTATTAACAAGCCATTTCCATAATCTACTTTTGAACCTATTTCCATAATGTTGCTTTATTTCCAATGGTATGTTATTAGACACATCAATAGCAGATATATTTTTACTTTTGTAAAACATAGTATTATTTATTTGAGGAATACCTACATAAGTTAAATTTATATTTATTTGTCAAGCTTTCTAGTCGATTAGATTTATATTAAAATAATTTGAATTATTCTTAACAAATAAACAGATCTCTAGAATATAAATACCACTTAGAATTAGGATATCATTTCCTTTGAAGATATTGCGCAAAGACTCTGTACTTTCTAAATTAAAGATAGAGATACGGAATATCACCACTAACCTGCGTATGCGAGTAGAACATGCTGAAGTTGGAGACGATGACGGGCACCGGCAGCGCAATGGTCAACACCCCGGCTAGAGCACACAGGGCCCCCACGAACATGCCCAGGTACGTCTTGGGCGCCATGTCTCCATAGCCCACGGTGGTCATGGTGACGATGGCCCACCAGAGGCCGAGCGGGATGGATTTGAACTGGTTTTCTGGATTATCCTGGAATCAATTCAGTGTCTCTTATTCACTATTGCACCTAAACTTACATGTTTGACAAGAACACAAGAAAACAAATCCAAAAATCTAGACTAGTTCTAGAAGTCTTGGCTTGGCTTAATTCAAATTCAGATCGTTTATTGTCATACACCATACAAATAAAAAATTTACAAAATAATTTTAGTTAAATTAAATGATGAGGCTATGACTCGTCCAAAACACGCTAAATACAATTTTGCTGTGGAGAGGCAATAGTAGTAATATGAGTCATTATTTCGTGATTTTGAATCAGGAAGTTGGCGGTCTGACACGCACGTCTGCGTCACAAGATGTGCGTTGGTCGGTGGTGTCGGTCTGCTGTCCCATTGGATTATGAGAGGGAAGGGATAGAGGGTGGGGGGTGTGTGTTGCGCACACATTTGTTCGTGTCCATTCACTACAGACAACCCTAAATTTTTTCTTAGATCGAATCACCATATTTTTCTCGTATTTGAATGAAAATTATCTTAAACTACCGTTACTCCTGATTCTGTGGTTACATTATTGTGGAATTAGGTACATATGTATACCAACCTATATTAACACGAATGTGAGCGTAATAACTTTATTCCTTTACTTTTGTTTTTTAAATATTTAACGATTTACCTTTTTGCTCTACATGTTTTGCTTGTAATATTATTATTCCAGTATGCACATGGGTTGTGTTACAATCTAGTTTTAGACCGACATTATTGAAACATTGTTATTTTTTGAGGTAATATATTTTGTCTTAATAATAAATAAATAAACTCATCAAAACTACAAACAAATACCTACTAAATTAAATAAATACCAAAATCGAGGTTCTATTTTACAAAAACTATCGCTTTTTAAGAGAATCATTTCGTGCCCCCACTAATTCTTCTTGAATAGTGGGGAACTAATTAGACCCTGAAGTGCCTTAGCCATAAAATAAATTAGAAATAAAACAGCAAGTGGATGCTCTTTCTTCCCCATGCCATTCTAAAATGGGTAACTGCAGACAAGATACTTAGTTATTTGAGAATCGTGGTAGCGATAAAGTTGGAATTGGCTACTCTGCCATACAAAATAGATAATGGAATTTCACTTGCGAAGTACCTTATAAAAATAAATTTAAGGAGATGAATAAAATGTCGATTTATATAAATATATTTAATAATAAAAACCTTAGAGGAACGCGACACTTCTCTTTAAACGAACTAAACGTAACTTTAGTCTTTAAATAGGATTGGATGAACTTCAATGTTTCCCCTATAGGTGGAGCTAACGGCACTAGAGTCCGAAGGAAGTTACAAAGTTTTTCGACTCCTACGTCACTCGTGGTGTAGTTGGTTAGCACGTTCCCGTACTGAGGTAAAAACGCGGGTTCAAGTCCCGTCGAAATCGAATTTTTTTTAGGATATTATTTGATTTTTTATATATATTATTTTTTTTTTTACTTTTTGTCGCGAAGAGGATACAGCCATCCGAGCATCTTAACATACAAACTTTCCCATCACACTAATAATTATCAATTCGAAAATTAGCATATTTTAATTTATGGATGTTTATTGAGGTAATACACGCAATTCACGCTAAAACTCCAAACGGATTGAGCTGAAATTTTCCATACAGTCGTGGAGTCAAACACAGGCAAATTTTTAAAACCATAAATCAGTTCCCATGGCATAGAAATCACTTTTAAACGTTTCCGTAGAAACAACGAATGCGAACACTAGTATACTATAAATGCGTAATTTTGGATGTTCATAGTGTGAAGACAAATACAAAATTATTGATTTTATATGTACATTTTTACAAATTCCTACTTACCATCACCGGATGAAAATGTAAGCAATGCTTGTGTAATAGGTACCAAATGACAAATATTCGAACATCATTCCTTAAACCCCAAATCGGAAACAATTAGCTGTAGATCATGCAAACATTTATAGGGAATCGAACCCGCAACCTCCTGCGTCACAGGCGAACATGAGTCTACTGCGCCACTAATGAATAACCGTCGAAAAATAACTCGAGTTTGCTGAAACGGCTGAACCATTATGTCCTCCACAATTTTAATTGTATTAGTTGTCCATTTCCACGCATCATTGAACAATATTTCGCAAATTAATGTATTCCGGCAGATGTTCGTACAAAAGCGCAATTTCCAAGCTTTATTTCGACTAATTAATATGCAAACCAATATCCGAAACTTCATTATCAGAAACAAACCAACTGTTGTGCCGCAAAGTTGGCCAAAACAGCTGGTTATTACTGGAAAAATCTAAGCAGAACGATAAGAAATCAAAATACCTCCCTACGTAGATAGGTAATATGCCAATGGCCTTTATTTAACAAAGAAAATGATAATCAAATAATAAAAACAAATTAGAACTAGTATTTGAAACAATTAAGCTAACTGCAGACTGTTGCAAACAATCTACAGGTAGCTCAACTGATCCATATCAATACCAGTCCGAAGCGTCCCCAAGATGCTGTCTGCAGATCCCCGATGTATGGCAATGCTAATGCGCTGCACCAGATACCCACCAGCTCTCGGGTCATGCGTCACTTCGAGCAGACGCGCAGATAACTTTTTAAAAACCCGGAGAGCCTCGGTACCCCACAGACTAGGACTAGGAGTGGGACTAAGTCTCTACCCCAAAGGGATCAAATGTGTCGGCTCTGTCGAGACCTGTATAATTTGCGGTAGTATAGGTAGGTAACCCAGAAAACCCACATACAATTGCCTACAACCTCTGACTCTCAATAGAACTTCTTGTAAACACGTCAGCACAAATACGTCTACAGCTGGACGTGCCTCCCCCAAACGAATATTTGGTGTAGCCTCAGTTGTACGGTTACAATTAAGTGGACCAGACTTCTGAGTCACTCGACGACTCAGTATTTCGGACTTACTGCTCATTAGACGTTCCGCGCTCTCGGAGATTTACCTACTTTGTACCTTCTGATCAGGAAGGATTGAACCGGACTTTTGAGCCTTTTTTGCAATAGTAATGTCGGTGTTGATGATACATTGTACTTAGCGAAATATTTTCTTTTGATCAAATGACAGTCGATGTTTAATGTGACAGCGAATGTCAAAAGTGACAGCTAATGACAAAATTTTAGAAAATATAGAAATGTCAGGAATGACAGCTAATAGCAAAAATGTAAGTTTTTTGTCATAATCACCACGATTGGTGGGTGGATTGGTGATGGCAGTGTACTTACCTAGGTGTTACCTTGTTGCTTGTTGCTTTGTTTGCTTGGTGTTACCCACGTATTTTGTACGTAATTTTAGACTGTCTATCTATAAAAAAAATAACAGTAACAGTAGAAATAAAGAGTAGGGAATATTTTTTAATTAAAAAACTTATATTAAACTGTCGTAGCATGAATAATTCATGAATCAGCTGTTATTGGATAGAGACTAGATGGCCCCAAACAATCCATTAAATTTGAATTGTATTTTTCATATTATTTGAAGCACCAATCAGCACCATTCATTAGAAGAAACAATATTGAAGATTCTTTAGGAAATATGTAAGATACTTGTATGTTTTTTATACAACTATTTTAATGGTATACTACTTGTTTTATATAAATGTTTTTTTGCATTTAATTTATTATTATTTTCAGTACTGTTGTAAATGAATTTCGATTTGTACTTGTAATTGAAGTGGCACTTGGCAGTGTTGTTTGTAAAAAATGGTCCACAATTATGGTTTGGTGTACCCAGCGTTGGTTTGAAATAAATATCAAATTCTGAAGGAGATTGCAGCTAGATAATGTTGTGCGGCCATGCTCAATATTCGACGACCTCAGTGGCCTAGCAGGCGAAGGACCGTCTGCGACGCAGGAGATCAATTCTCGCCACGGTAAATATGTTTGTATGATTTGCAGGCATTCGTATCGGGTCAGTAAACCAAAAAAAATAAATTAGGTACTATAGATTACCTTGTCTTTAGTAATTTATACTGTGGTTAACATATCTCAAAATCTTTACAAATCCCATATATATTCAGGGATTTGCAAAGTTTTTCTGAGTATTGAATAAAAATTGTATAAGTTTCTAAGAATACGCAAATAACATAAATATGATTGTTTTCACGGCTTATAAGTAAACCGTAAGAAAAAGTTCTGATTTATACACATATTACATCAAATCGATCCCTGTACTAGTGTACTCCACGTTTATAAACGTGGTACACCTCAGGAAAGACTTTGAATACAGAAAAACAAAAAATATTGCTTGGTTCGTAAGAAGGGGTGAATTTTATTTAAAATTCTAATAATATTCAATTACTGTTGCATTATAAGTTTTTGTGTGAGCCTATAAGAAAAACTGAGGTGTAACCGCTAACAGGCTTGAAATATTCTAGATTTATTATTTTATTAATGAGGTATATTGGTCAGTTTGTCATTTCAGGACTGGGGGAGGCCCTAGTAAAAAAAACGGGATAACGCTGTGTCGAAAGTCTACCAATTTAAATTCAGCGCTTCTTTATAAATACGCCAGTATGTAACAGGCGGATATTCCGTAAGAAACTTCTCGACGTTTCCACAACGCTCGAGAACAGGGCATATTGCTAAACTTGGAACTTTGTATTGCTTTATTTGGATTGAAGCTAGACGGAGTGGTGACAGAATAGTACTAAAACTTGCCATTTATGAGGGTTCCTTGGTAACACATAGTTTTCTATGCCATAGAAGAGTTGTTGTTGTTGGTTCGCTTTACGTACGTTTTATAATATTGTATTTTATATAAATAAAGACGAAATTATTGTACGAAAACTTAACATAAACTGATTATAATAACAGAAAACAGCAAGTTAATAAAAATAATAATAATTATAAAAGCTAAAACAATAACTTTATCGACACATAATTGCACATGGGCTACGAAAAAAGTGGCAATTCAAGTTTGAGAACGGATGAGAGACGAATTAAATGATGAACGAAAGCTGCCAAAACCAATAGTTTTTTCGAACGTCTGCGATTTGCTTCGATGATACCACGTGACGTTAAATATTTTCCAAAATTATTTTTCGTTTTGTAACTCCTTAGCTTACAAAAAATAGTAAGGATTCTTGAACCGAGTTTATATAGTACCTATACAGTTTTGTGCTTGACATTTGACTGAACCGTCATTCGATCCGATCATCATCAAAACATTTTCTTCAAGCCCTTGCGTTGCGATCCCAACGCAAGGGAAAAAACCCCCTACAAAACCAAATCCAACCAAAACCCTTATTTTCCCCAAAGTACAATTTCAATTTGGCCTGTACATCAGCTGAATTTACATTTAAAACGTCCAAAAGACAGTTTAATATGACGGCCAGTTTCAGCCAAATATTATTCATGGAATTAATCAACTTGGTGTGGTTTTCATTCGGTTATTTTCAGCCTTATTATATGCAGTTAAGGTAGTCGATATTTAATTATTGTCATTCTATCATCAGTAAATGGGGCGATAAATAAGAAATTAAAATAATACTAGACAGTTAACAGACCATTCATCATCATCATCATCAGCCCATACACGTCCAGTGCTGGATATAGGCCTCCCACGTACGACGCGATGCCACAAATAGCGGTCCTGAGCCGCCTCCATCCATCCAGCGACCGCTACAATGTCATCGGTCCATCGAGTGGAAGGTCTCCTAACACTCCTTTTCGCGTTGCACCGCAGTCGCCATTCTAGAACCCCATCTAGGCCCGAATTAAAAATGTATTGTAAAGTGTGATGTAGGTAGCTGGTGTTGAATGGTTGTTAGACTACTATGTTATTTATTAATTTTATACAACCCTTTGTCCCGTTTAAGGCCTAACTAGGCACGTTTTCTAACCTGACCACTTTTGTAAAGCCGGTAGATCCGCGTAAGGCCGCACGTGCGAGTTACCGTTGAATCGCGTACGGCCTGATTTCTCCACCTTTGTTTTCAGTAAGTTATACTGTGGCTATCTCAAAACTGTTAGTGTCATTTGAAAGAGCGACAATTCATATTTCGAATGATGTGCACAAATCTATAGTTTGCGATGAAATTCGCGATTTATTCTGTGGTAAATCGTCAACATTTAAGTAACAAGGGTTACGTGACTTTTGCTACCGGCTCTGCTACCTGCCAGGCACTTTGGTTTATTTGTTCTCGCGGCTCAGGAGGCCTGTCTACTTTTATTAAGCCCGATCGGGCGCGTTTTTTACGCCCACGGTAGATTCGCGTAAGGCCCAATCGGGAATTCCCACGCGCGGAATTCCGTTGACTGATCTGCCACCCACGCCTTCGTTTTCAGTTAGTCAGACTGTAACTCAAAACTGTCAGTGCCATTTGAATTAGCGGAAATCAATCTTTCGAATGATGTGTACCTACAAGCCTACATATAAATTCGAGAAAAACTTTGTGGTATATCGTCAATCTTTCGGTGACGAGTTTGCGAGCACGTGACAGTACCAGCGCAAAAAAACGGATATTTCGTACATTTTCGTCCGGGAGCCGACAAGTATACTATTTTAAATTTTTTAAGTTTACCTACTTTCAGATGTCGCATAATTAAACTAAACTAAATTAGTTATTTAAACTAAACTAAGTCAGGCATTAAATAAAATTTATGCCATAAGTACTTTTGATTACGATCGTTAAGAAAGGTACGGCAACATTCCTAGTGCTTCTTCCAAACACAAACTAGGTTCGTAGTTAACCCGCTTACATTCATAATGATTTTTTTAATGCTGTCAAATTAGTTACAATGGTGAATTCTTATCTGAGACCGGTCCGTCAATGAACAGAATACCAAATAAAAAACAGTGACAATGAATCAAACATGCCACAAAATATGCGATTATAATGTGCACTTGCCTGGGTATTTCGTTTGATGGCGTGGCTTTTTGTGGATTGGAGTGATCGTGTATGACCATAATGCCCGTAATCCCTCCGTAGCCTTGGTCTCTAATGATCAGCTCGTGTGCCTAATTTGAAAGTCAACAAAGTGATGGAGTCAAGGAGACCCCAAACACGACCTTCGATAACAAAAAAACTGTAGCTGGCAGATAGCGGAGTCGTAAAACCTGAGATAGAATATTAGCGGAGGCATACTGTATCCGCCACAAGAGTAATGCATGCTGACACTGGCTCGAGTACGTGACGCGTCAGTCAGTTGGATTCGACAGAAGATCAACGTTGTGACAACTATGCCCACCGGCTGGTTATCGCAACAAATGCTGAATCGGACGCCATTTTGTAGCATTTAAGTTTTATCTTTTAATTTAACAAAGCTTTTATGGTGTTTGTGTACGTACTATAAGTTAAGTTACGGTTGAGTTTAAATTGTATGCTACAAATAAAGACTTTTTTATTTTTTTCTTGACAAAGATGATGACGTGACGCGGTGTCTACTCCAAACAGGTTTGTCACAACGGTAGTCAGTCCTGAGAGAAATGTCCGGCCCACGGCCACTTCAGCTAATCTTAATCATCTCATAGTTGACCGGTTTCAACTCTCAATTCACTGTGAATTGTGTTCGGGATTATATAATAGACTTGGGGAAGTTTGCACAAGAATTCAAGATGGCTGACTTCACAATTTCTACGCAACTATGTTCCAAGTTCGATACTTATGTATTTAACTTCGTCAACTTGATAAAAACATTAGCTAAGTACAATATTTTACTAACTTTCGACTAAGTGCAAAGGCGTATGATAATGACATTGTTCGTTACCCAAAATGCCAAAAGAATCTTTCATCCTAAAGTTTTATTTTATCTTAAGTAAATAATCGTACCTATATAATGTTCAAGTAAGTAAATAACTCGACTGCAGGACAAATGCCCTTCTTTGCGTCTTCAAATCCTCTCCATGCAAGATTTGACCAAGATTGTAGACTCTTGGTGGCATACTAAATGTTTTAAATATTTGTTTTTTACCGTTGATTGGAACGACAATGTATGTGCTGTAGGTATATTATAAATGCACGTGGCTAATGACGTCACGCACGTGAAACTAAGCAAATCTGCGCAGGTTTGTATGCACGTGTGCTTAGCATAAATACGTGTTCTACCTTATGCTTCAGTTTAGGTATACCTATTTATAATTATTTGAGTTGAATGATGCTGGATGCGGCAAGCTAAAGACAGGGCGCCGTAGCGCTTATTCGATGAGGCCATTTTCCTGAAGTAGACTGTCATGGGCTGATGATGATGATGGGTTGAATGCAAATCCATTTTGATACTGCAATTAGAACCATGCCGAGTTTGAGACTCAAATCTTTGAATGATTATTGAAATATTTGAAACGTTAAATGTAGATTTTAGAAACATCGCTGCAACGGCAAATGCCATGCTGTTCAAGTGACAATCCACTCAAAGCGTTCCCACCGTTCTGCATGCGTTCGTTTATTTTTGTGCAATTAATGAACTTGATCTATTCTGATAGCTTTTCCTCTTGTTCTTATACAAGCTCGACCCCCATTTAAATTTATAAATAACCTTTTCGTTCTTAAATGCGCAATCTGAAACGGACATTGGCAGAATTATATAAATTATATCAAACCAGACGCAAAGAAAAAAAAAACTCTATTAATAAAGCTAAAGAAGCAAATATTGTATAAAATAAGTAGGTAGTAATTTTTCATCCGAAGGAAAATTCTAAACCTATCTAATCCAGACTTAGGTTCAGGCAACGTTTTTACAGAGGGTAGGTACAAACATTGTTCCAAGTATTGAGACTCACCTGTGACTTCTCCGCATAGTACACTAAGCTCGCAAATATCACAATGCCCAGCACGAGAAAGAACACCAACAACGTCAGCTCCTTCGCCGACGCCTTGAACGTATGCACCAGAATCTTCAATCCTGGGCTATGCCGTGTCAGCTTGAACAGCCTTAAAATTTTTATTATCGAAATAAACTCTAAAATGTCGTGTTTTTCCACGTATTGTCTCACTATGGTCAACTCCACCACTATGTCCATGTAGAAACTGAGCGTTGCTATAAAGTCTATTATGTTTACTGGAGACCTGATGAATTCTATTAGGTTGGGCGCTACCTGTAACAAGGAAAATGGCGTCATTTTTTGTGATGTATTAAAACAGAAAAATTATGAAAATAAGTATAAATTAGGCTTTTTTTCCTAATTCTACTTGAGTTAGGTTAGGTTAGGTGAGGTCCAATCGTAGCACATTGAGTATCAAATCATCATTGAGTATTTATCTCAAATCGAGCTAACCACTGTCCACGTCTGAGGCCCGTATTATGAAAGATTAATCAGTTATAGGAAAGCGTTACTAAAGAAACATAATAACTATACAGTACCTATAAACGTACTCTAGGAAGGGCCGATGACTGAATAAGCTTTCACAATCGGGACTAAAGCAGGCTTTTGACAATGGGATGTAATATAATATTACATCTTGAGCTGTATATTACATCCCGCGATTGCTGTTCACACTGTAAGATATATATTTTGGAACAGTTTAGCTTCGGTCACCACTGTGTCTTAACGTTCTTTATCGAAGCGGTTGATTTCTGAAATGGATAATATTGAGATTGTTTTGCTTGATTCCTACGACAGTTCATCAGACGACGATGATGCTGTATTCGATTTACATGTATCATTGTTAAGGATAAAATATAATAAACGTCGATTCTGGACATCGCATCAAAAGACTAAGAGAAGATTATATATTAACATCTATGGTTAACATAAAAACAAAAATTCAAAACTCGTGATGGTCAGTTGACATGTCTGCACACGAACGTCACCATTCAAACTGAGGACGAGGTAGGGGGAGGCGCGGTGTCCAGGGACGTGAGGTAAATTGTACACCTCTATAAATCGCTCGATCGTTCGAAAAAATATTTATAGTTTGGGATGTAATATTATATTATAGCACAGTGTGAACGGTCTCTTACAAAATGTATGACGAGCGATAAAATATTATACCTGTAATATATTACATATATTATATTACATCTCATAGTCAAAAGCCGGCTTCACTTCTTTCTTTCGCCGCGTAGACGACTTGTCTAAACAAGTCGTCTTACGCGGCGAAAGCTTGTAGTAAGCGCGTGAGCGTAAAGAAGCCGAAAGACACGCTTGCCAACTCACTCGCTTGAACCTTGAAAATGAGCTACGAACGACCTCAACGATATCTGTTTCGCTTCAACTCATATACGGACTAATAATTACGCGACATGTTTATACCTATGTTTGTATTGTCGTAATTGGCATTCCATGAACGCGCGACGTTTTGACAATGTTATTGAAATATCAATAGGCATATTGAGTTGGTTGTATACATGATGGAGGCTTACAATGACCGCGGGCGGCTGTTATCGGCCATTCGATTTTAATTGTTGTGGACTTCATGATAAATGATGGCTATCTAACCATCATGCTTTAGACCGTTCGACCAAAAGTTTCACATGTTCTATAAATTTTTAGTGTTTATTATTGTAGGGTGTTATAAGGGATGAGACAGCCTTTCAATTCATACTACCTAACTCCTTAGAATATACCGAACCTTAGTAAGAGCAGAGCTACCATCATAAATTGGAGGAGGCCTTTTCCACCAGTGGGTTGATATAGACGATGATGAAATATACCTACGGGACATTTTTCACTCAGCGTCATCTAGTTTAAAGTAACTAGAGCTTGAGTTATGGGTTCCTGATTATTTAATGTCATTAAATTATTTATGACATCAAATAATGGCCAATGTCCAGTGTCAGAGCCATCTAGCCAACTTCCGTACGCTTTCATCCATTGTTATTTTGATGAACAAGTGACAGTTACTGTCGACTGTTTTAAATGAGCGACAGTTGTACCTACTACGGCATGGCAGCTTTATCGTATGCTGGTGTGGGAAGTGGGTTCGAATCGCTTCAAAACGATTTTCCAATTTTATTGACATTGTTTATTAAAATGCCTAGTGAATTTGATTAAAGTTTCGAATTTTAGAAATAATGTTTCGTTGGAAATAGTGCGAAGTGCATGACATATCTAAACATTTGTTAATGTGGATAGAATTTAAAAATAATATAATAATATATATATATATATATATATATATATATATATATATATATGTAATAATAGGGCGTGGCGGTAGATTTAAGTATTTTCGGGAACCAGGGCTACCAGGGCTACCAGGAGTGATGAATTTTGACAGTGTCCAAAATATGTATGTAAATATGTATGTATTAAAATATTACCGATGTGTGAAGCATGATTAAGCAAAAATGGATTTTGCTCACCGTCTTTAAGTAGAAAAGTTACCGTTTTAGAAGGAGAATGGCGAAAAAGATATATTATTGATGAGTTGGTTCAATTTTATAATTTAGTATGAATGGCCCCTTTTTGCACAAAGGTAGCGATATCTCAGTTTTTTTATTATATGAAATTTTGTAGTTTATAGTTATTTTAGAATTCCTTGAAACGGACATGTTCCGTTGTTTGATGTACATGGCATTCTAGGTTGTAAAATTTTCCACTGTAAACCTGTCTTGAAAATGACTGGTCCTAGTTACCAAAATTATTCAAACGGTGTTCAGATAAACTATTTCTTCTTAGTATATTCCAAAAATAATAATAAAAAAATTGTCAAATATTTGGCCACCAAGTCCAAAAATGTGAACAAACGTAAAAAATTTTCAAAATTAAATATTTTCCGAACGGGACAGGTTTAAAAAAAGTTATTTCCGATTGGCCTTGCCCCCTCGCACAAGTAACTTCAAGGTTATTCACTCATTATGGGACACCCTGTATACTTTTGCAATACTGTACTAAATGGCCAGCTTCTATCTGATCCAGATTGGCCAGATTCAGCTACTTATTTCCGAATGGTGCTTACAGAACGGCTATTTTAACTAAGGCCAGGCCGACGCCAAATGTCCATACTATTCAATTCGACGGCTTTTACTCGTTGGCTGGCTTCCAGAGAAAAATGTTTAGATTTTACATTTAAATGGCATTGGATGCCACATCCAGTTGCTAAAAAGAATTTTATTTTGTTAGTGGAATGGATTTTAAAGTGGTTCGGTAACCTTATTTTGGTGACCAATATTTTTGAACAAAGTGTAATTCCGTTTGGAAAAACGTCTATTACGATTTATGGAAGTCTAATAGCCCAGAATTCGAATGAAATTTAGAATGATGTATTGTGATTTTGTAGATGTGGAAGTGTTGGTACGTGACATATATTTCCTAAATGTCTGTTATGGTAATAAACGTATTGATGGTTAATTTGGTTTTATAGTAAAACCCACCCTGTGAGAAAAATTCTAAAATTTTATTTAAGTGCCGCCAATGTCCATGGGGAGAATCCTGGCGTAAACATCCCAAAACATGCCGATTCTACATGTTAAACGCTGAATGGGGAAATGTATCAAACATAGTCAATAGGATCGCTAAACTATGAGCACCTAGCGAGCTATTGGGTGGGTAAGCTGAGTCCCTATAGAGAGAGAGAGAGAGAGTTCGGATTAAGGTTGTCGCAGATCAGGGCAGCAGCGCTACCGCACAGCAAAAAATGCGCATTCAAATATGGGCTTCACTCGTAACATTTAGATGCATTTTATATTGACCGCAGCAATGGACATACAGCTCGTGGAGCACTCATTTGAAGCTTGTGGGAAGCCATTTTCTCACTGCAAAATGTATTTAAAGCTTAAGTTTTTGCCCGTATTTGAAAGCACATTTTTATGCTGTGTCGTAGCGGTTTCGGATGAATGTTCGCAGAGCTAGCTTGCTAGCTTTTTATACCAATTCCATCGCTTAACTATATGGCTTACCATTGGTGGTAAAACAACCTTAATAAACACCTTTTGCACTACCCTCGAATGCTAGTTACTCCATAGAGAATCATAGTTACATAAATATTCACGAGTAGGTATTTATAGCCGGCCGGTAACCACTGGAAATTTATCGCATTTTTGAGTAAAATGGTAAGAGATGACTAAGGCAGATTCAGGCATCTATCCATTAGTAAAGTCTTGCATGATTTGATAAATATTTATTGATTTGATTATAGTAGACTTCAAGTAGATATACTGGCTACTATCTAAACTACATATACACTAGCCAAACTCGATGTAGAAAGTTTGTTAAGAAACCAGGACACATATAACTAAAACACACTTGCTTGGCGTCTAGTTTCAGATATAATTGTAAGCAATGCTCTTATATTGAAGGAAGGATCTGAAATCGATTTGTAATGTAAATTGCGTATAAAAAGACGCGGCAACAGAACCTAATATTTTACGTTCAAACCAAACATTGTACATCGAGTTTGGCTAGTGTATATGTACGTAGTCTACAATCTAATTTTGTGAAATTACATGGTTAGATTATTTTAACGCTTAGGTAAGTTTTACGTGTGTGATTTTAGTTGTGTTTCGGTGGCATGTTAAAATCAACAAGTTTGTACTAGTATTTTTCCTTATAAGCCTAAAAATGCACAAATTTAAACATTTTATAATGTTTATAAGTATGAAAAAACAAGATCCGTCAAGTGCGAGTGTGTCTCGCGCGCCGAGGGTTTCGAACGGTTGTCAATTATACCAATATGTACTAGGTACTGGTTTGAGACTTTGCTATTTGATGAATACCAAAAAATTAAAGGTTTTCCTATTTCAGATGTATCGATTTGCAAACTTCGGAGTAGGTATGCAGGGTAATAGTTAAAATTTCGTCTTTTTTCAAAATATTTCAATAAGTATAAAACGTGCAGAAATTTTTGAAAATTATCCCCCCCCCCCCTTTTTTTTGACCATTTTTCAAAAATTGTTCTACTTACAGACTTCTCTATATTTTTCCTGTAAAATATAGATCTACAAACGCTACATACATTTCAGATGGATAGCGGGGCGGGAATGGGTATTTTTTCGCCTTTTTTCAAAATATTTTAAAAAGTTTGAAACCTACAGACATTTCAAAAACTGTTTTGAGATGTATTATCAATTATTGACCATTTTCAAAAAGTGGTCTACTTACAGACTTCTCTATATTTTCCTGTAAAATATAGATCCATATCTACAAACGCTACATACATTTCAGATGGATCGCTCTGCAAACTTCGGAGATAGGGGGGGAATGGGTATTTTTTTGACCTTTTTTAAAATATTTCAAAAAGTTCATACTTTTTGAACCTACAAAAATTTCAAAAACTGTTTCGAAATGTACAAACAGGGTATCAAATGGTATCAAACCTTTCATTTGATACCCCACTTGACAGTGTAGATCTCTTTTAAAATTTCGTCATCACAATTTGTACTGAAAATTTACATTTTAATTTTTTATTTATTTTTATTTATTGTTCTTTTAATCTGTACAGTCGGACGAAATGTATTATTATTTTAAATTTCACGTCAATTGCTGCTGTAGTTGCTGAGATATTTAAGACGGAAAAAAGGACAGAAAAAGCGATGCCATAAGGGTTTCGAAACCGATCTTCGATCTTTGAAACCCTAAACAGACCTCCAATCGTATGTATCTCATTTTGTAAAATCTCGGAGAATCCAAGATTTATCATTGTTTTTACCGACGTTTCAAACTTACCAAAATACCCGTGAATATTTAAAATGATTATTATGTTCTGATCGCGTAAGCAATCTTAGTTATGTTAGTAGAATCTGAATCTAAATCTGTTAGATTATGGCTCAGGCTCGTGCTTGGTAGCAGTTTGAGCATCCAGAGTGATTGTCGTTTGCGCTCAGGCGATAGGTACTCAGACTTTAGTACCGATAAAATTAGCGTTTACACGAGCACGTTCACGCGAAATGTGCCGGGTGTGGCTATAATATTGGCGTCACCACATTTTTTTTGTTCACTATTTCTTACTGGACAGAGTAGCGCAATAAAGAGGAGGTCTTTGCCCAGCAGTGGTTGCTTTGCGTACGGGCTGATAGGTAGATTGATATATAAATAAAATAATTAATAAATAATGCGGACAATCCACACAGCATTATCTAGCCCCAAGCAAAGCAGAGCTTGTGTTTTGGGTACGCTTCCGACTGGTTTCCGAATGGATCAGTAGAGCTACCAGAAACACGTTTTCTAATTCGTTATTATTATTTGATTGTTATTTTCTTTGTTAATAAAGGCAATTTGCCATGGTAATTTTACATAGGTAGATATTTTTTTATTATAATTAGAAAATACCCAGAACACCCTGAACAAATATCTGCATATCGTACAAACATGGAATCGAACCCGCAATCTTCTGCGTCGCAGGCGGACCTTCGCCCGTCGCGCCACATCGGTCGTGTGAGAGTCTCGCAGCGAGGCTGTGGTTAAACGCTGTAGTGTTTATTTAGTGAGACAGCTTTTTTTGCTGCCTGTCAGTAAGGATATCATGCAGGAAAGCTTTTTTTCATTTATGTAAATGTCGAAAAAAAGGGAGAGGAAAAGTTCGTATTCGACGTGTTTTTTTCCCAAATATTTTAAGTTTTTGTTCCAAAAATTCAAACTTAAATTCAGCGGTCTTCAATTAAGCCCAATAGCCCAAACTAAGCATCAAAGCAAACACACCAGGCAATTAGGATCGCCCTTTTCATGTAAACCTTAACCCTTAACCCTTTAACGCCACGTAATGAGGGTACGATTGTGTGCCGAAAGAATCAGGTAACTAAGGGTTACGAGCCCTTCTGTATGAGCTGAGCGGGTGCTGATTTCGTGTTAACTTAATTATAGAGATATATAAACATTTATATGCTGACCTTGACTTACGTAGTAGCTGTTTGCCTGAATGCTTCTTTTTTCGCAGTGTTTTTTTCAGTCAAAGTTGAGAATAAAATCAGTGGCTGGAGATAAACTTCTTATTAATTAAAAAGGTATCTTGGACGTTGCTTTCAAATCTGAACACGGTGTTCTATTTGATTTTATTCCCTCTCTGAGCTGACACAGCCGAAAATGTGGAATCCATCGGCAGAGAAGCCCACCAACAAAATACTAACTATGTACACTGGTTTGGTTTGATTTGAAGCTGGTTATACTTTTCTGATAATTTTAAAACTTTTCAACTTATTTACATTCAAAATCTGAAGTTTTCCGTAGAATTAATAACTTTGAAAACAGCACAGAAGTGGAATTAAGCCACTGGCGTTTAATCAAGCTGTTCCAACCTCGCACCAGCTGGAAGTGGCTAAAGGTAGGAGTGGAGGCGCAATCAAGTCAAGAATGTAGAAAACAATGAATACCGATGTGTTTAAAATAATTATTATTTCATTTCATTAAATTTATTTATTGCCAACATCTAATTAGGTATAGCTAAAGTTAGGGTTACGTACACTCTGTTGGGCACTGCAATTTAATTTAAATTGTTCGTCATTTACATTAATTTAAATTATTCAATTTGAATCGGATTAGATACATTAGATCACCTAGACCATAAAGCCTAGCAACCCATTTAGGTTGCTAGGTTTTGGTGTCCTACACAAGATTTATAGGCATTTTATTTCTCTACTGTCAGCGGAAATAGGCGATTGGAGAAAGGTTCAAAGTCAAGAAGGCGTATCAGGAACAACAATAAAAAATAAAGAGGGAAAGAATAGAACCATTTCTAGATCTAATGAAGATTAATCCAAAAAATATTTTATCTTTTTGACACTAAACATTATCTATATATGTAATCGACAATTTGTTGATTGAATAATTAAGCGTATATTTAAAAAACGATCAAATGACGGTAGATAATATTACTATATGTCTCGGACGAACGAAATCACCCCTCCCTTACTTTCCCTGACCGAAGGTCTTTGTTCACGTGCAAAAAAATGAGTTTACGCTGACGACATCTGGTTATAATTCAAGTCTAATTTAGTTTGATGACACTGGATGAAACTGTTGACGCCCGTTGCTATGTCATTTGGTGATACTAAAATGATCATATTTTGATGAATTTTTACAAACCTACGTTTTATAGCGCACACAGCAATTCCTCGATAATTAACCTTATAGAGGACCATCTTAAAATCAATTTTGATACAACAACGAAAGAATCATCAAAATCTATTAAGAATTGGCGCAGATATCACCAAAACGGTTGTAACTAGTCGTGATTCTCCAAAAATATTATGTTGCTTTTTAAGTTTAAAGGGATAAATCTCTCTGATCTCTTTTTTCCCTCGGGAATAAAATTTTTATTGGACCACATTGGGATCACTTTCTATAAAAATGTGAAAGAATCAGTAAAATCGGTTAACCATAGGCGGAGATATCAAGTAACATACGAGTACATACATCAAGTATAATTTTTCTCACAGCACCACTGTGTCCTCTAAAATCTTATAACTTAAACATCACTTGCTACAGCTGACGTCCAAATAAACTTTACCGGATCACAGATTTTACAATACTATACCTACTAGACCGGAGCAAAACTTTGGTATTTTCATTAGTTACTTAGCAAGGTTACCGCGACTTTCAAATATGCAACCGGACAACAAGTTGTGCATTGGAGTTTTTTTCACATTTCTCAAATCGCTGCTAATTAGTTAGAATGTGAAACCAATGCACAATTTGCAAAATTGTTGATGTCTAATACTTTCCCTATTTGTATAATATGACATTTGTGCAATGAGGTCGAGGGATGCACCTCGGCCAGAGAAAGATAAGAGGGTAGGTCTCTTAGAATATTTACAACTTACTGATTGCAGTGATTACCAACAAAACTCATTTGTAAAACTCACTGCACCACATAATTAACTAATAGTTTAGTTCTGTGCTCAAGGCTTCATTATGTAGATACTGCACTAGCAATGATGGTATACATGGTGTAGAATAAACCGCCAAATGCGAGTCGACTCGCACACGAAGGGTTCCGTACCGTAAAAATCAGGTAACTTTTTCAAGGAGCATCAAATTTTCACATGTTAGGGGACCCATTTAAATGTTCAACTTTATTTTATTTTTAGTATTTTTAGTTATTACATTTAAAGTGTTACTTATTTATAGAAAGTTTAATGTGCCTACCTATTGTAGTCCATAAGATACAGCCTTGACAAATTAAGAGCAAAAAAGGCAAAAAAATCAGGTTTTTTGTATGGGAGTCGCCGTATAATTTTGATATTTATTTTATTTTTATTATTTTGTTGTTCTAGCGGTAAGAGAAATACACATTCTCTGAAAGTTTAAACTGTCTACCTCTTACGATTCTTGAAATAGAGCCCTGTGACAGACGGACAGACGGACGGACGGACAGACGGACAGCGGAGGCTTAGTAATAGGGTTCCGTTTTCACCCTTCGGGCACGGAACTCTAAAAATCAAAAGTGTGATAAACGAGAATAAATACCATGTTCGTAATACTGGCGCGACAATCTGGTGTGACTACGAGTCGGCACTGGATTACTGCGGACCCAAGCTGGAGAATTTATGGACACACCTATACGGGTCGATAGCTGTTATTCGGCACAGGCATTTAACTAAATGGCGCCGTTTTGTAGACCGTCTATAGCCATTCTACAAACTGGCTAATTCTACGATCCAGCGGTGACACATACATCTGCTGGCCGTGGCAGTCGCGGCGTAAGAATCGAACCTACCAACTGAACCCTTGGATGTCGTAAGGGTCGACATAATAGAGGAAGAGCTGCAGTATCCTTTTGTCTGTTTTTGACACCTTCACTGCGATCACCAATCCGATTGCTGAGACTGGTGATTATCGCAAACCTCCCTATGTTTGGGGAGGCATGTTTATCAATGGACATGACGTGTTGATGAGGATACGTCTCCCGAACATTTATTTACATTAAGTCAGTAGCCGTGACAAGCCATCACGACAGCAGAAAGTCGTTTTCTTTCCTGTTTGCACACAACGTGCAAATCATGGGTAGAAACTAGTACCCGTATGAAATTCCTTCTTTTTTCACAGGGTAGTCATAAATTGCACTGCGCTGTGACACGTCCATTCTATCTTGTATAAATTCCGGCTTGAACGGCTATCCGTTTTATGCAAGCGCTATTTTTTACCTATCTATAAGGCGCTCCCTCACCGTGAGCATTTGCTTGTAATGTTACATTCAACAAAGGAGGCACTGATGACTGAACTTAATTTAAAAAGAATAGATTTAGGAACATTTATTAACATTTTTGCAGAAACAAATTCATTAGCAGCCATTTCATTATTTAAAATGTTTATGCATCAGTGACTCCGTTTGAATAGCTATCTACAACTTGACTGTTGTGTTTGATTAAATGATTTTGATGTTTGTTTTTCTTTTGTTTGTTATTATTAAGTTTAGGTTATGATACGACTGAGATACTTTACAAAAAAGTCATTAACAATAAATAAAATTAAACAAAAATTGTACCCAGTCAGGATGGAGAACCGAGCTTTACAGTACACACACAGGCTGTAATGATAGAGATAGAATAAAACCACGAAAAAATGTTCTGTCTCTGTTTACACTAAAATAATTTAACGGAGTGGGGATAGAATGAGCATTCGCTGGTTTGGCCTGAATCCACTTTGACATTGCAGACGAATGCTCATTAATCAGCGAGCGTTTTGAAACCTAATGCACGCAAATTAATCTTGGAACGTTACATTACAAACGAATGCTGAACGTGAACAAGCGCCTTTATAGACTAGTTCATGCTAGAAAGGTTTTGTGAGTTATTTTCTATTTTAGCTGTAAATCTGTTAGACGGAACGTTGGGCATTGAGATTGAGAGATTTATAGATTAAGAAGTTTAGAAAAATAGCTCATAAATTTAGTGATTTGAGAGATGATTTATTCAACGTCAGTAGCGATGTCGGTAAGTTTTTGGGTACCTAGTCAATTGAAGAGGAAATAGATTTTTGATAGTTTTTTATTGAATTTTAGTACAAAAGACTGCATTGTCGTAGATTAAATGCAAATATCTGAATTCGGTTACAATGGAGAATGCTGATGGCGTCATCATAAAAGTTTCTAGTTTTTAAAGTTTTGCCTGAGATCTTTGTCATCTTGTGAGTACAAAAGGCATTTATTATTCATATAAAGTGCGTGCGCATAACAATATGTGGCGCTTGGAATACGGATAACTGCAAACCCCTTTTTAAGAAATATAATATAGGTACTTCCATTGCCCTGCTTGTACATAAGAGATATTTGCTTGTTTGTGAAACAATATCTTCACAAACAGAATGACAGATGACATCAAACAGATGTGATAGAGAGTCAGTCGAGACCTAAATACAGGCTCCATGTCCCGAAATGCAGATTCTTTCAAGCATAATTTATTGCAGCTATTATTTTATTATAAAGCTCTATTGTAGAGACATTCCTGCCAATAAATGATTTATGATTATGATTATAATCATGGAATGTACGTATGAATTTGGTCTCATCGGAAAGTTTGGTTCAGTATAATTAACCAGTGTTCAAGGGTCTTGTTTGTAAAGAAGTAATAACCAATATCTTCTTCTTTATCTCAAAGTAGTTTTTGTAATTAAGTTACTTTAGTTAAGATTAATTACGAAGAATAAGATAGGATCAGTCAATCAATCTAAGTTCTTTATCCATAAAATCTTGAGACAACATTTCTAAAGATTATCTCGGAGAAAAACAAAAGAAAGCTAAATTAGGAGTGACGATGCTACTCTCATATCTCTTGAGAGTAAGCATCCACCAGCAGGGGTCAATATGCAACTCCCCGATCCACTGGAAAAGAGTGATGTCGCTGTGAACACGACCAGCCAGGACGTGCTTAAAGCTGTCATGGCTTTCCAATGTGGCTCTGCTGGCGGCCTGGATGCTGTGACTCCACAGCATCTAAAAGATCTTCTGTCTGGCAGGTCTGGCCATGCAAGTGAAGTCCTTCTGTAAAATATCCTTTTTATTTCCTACTATAAAATATCAGATTATCTAGATGATAAAAAGCATGGGACGGGATTTGCTACAACTCGGAAAATAACAACCAACTAACAGGCTAAAGGTTTCTTTGTCACTTCTTTACTTTAGTCTACATACCGAAGCGACTGACATCAACCGTGGGCAACACATACCGCCGCCTTGCGGCTAAAGTCTGCTGTCGAAAGAAGCCAACTATCTAGGCGACTATTTTCGACCAATTCAGCTAGGCTTTGGTTCGCGAGGCGGATCGTACAAACATTTGTCCCGAGGCGGGAATCAAACCCGCAACCTCCTGCGCCGCAGGCAGGCCTTCAATTCCGTACACAGGGGTGCCTTGTAACAAATTAATGACAAAATTCCAGAAATTTACCCTTTTCTCTGGCAATGTTACGGTTCACCGTCAAAATTAATTTACAGGAACAAAGTAATTTTGTCCGCTGTTGGATGTCAGCAGGGCGACTCGCTTGGTCCGGCCATATTTAGCTTTGCCATCTAACCGATAATTCAACGTCTCTGATCCAAGTTCAATGTTTGGTATTTGGATGACGGAACATTAGGTGGAGAGTCTCGACCCTAGGTCCGCGGGGTACCGAGGCTCCGGTTTCCTAAAAAGTTATCTGAACGTCTCGTCGACGCGACGCGTGACCTGCGAGCTGGTGGGTTTCTGGCGCAGCGTGTCAGCATTGCCATACAGCGGGGCAATGCAGCCAGCGTCATGGGGATGCTTCCGACTGGTTTTGATATGGATCAGTTGAGCTACCTGTAGATTGTTTGCAACAGTCTGCAGTTAGCTTAATTGTTTCAATTGTAAATTCTAGTTCTAATCTGTTTTTATTATTCAATTGTAATTTTCTTTGTCAATAAAGTTTGATCTTATTTTAATTAGAGTTCTCTTGTCAGAACCACTTGGAGTAATGGTCAAACAAATCTAGGATTATAGTTGGCGAAAGTTATTCTTGTATTTTTAGCATTTTTCTTATTTTACGTGTAGTCACGTAGTTCTCGTGCAGTAGGAAGAGACTGTTTAGACTCGGGGTTTGCTGGTTCGATACCAGTCCTAGGAAACATTTTGAGACACATTTTCATTTGAGACTGATTAGCGTACTAGGACAAATCTACGTGTAAGCTTCTACAACAAATCTAGTCCTGTTATGTAAAAATATAACAATGTTATATACATTGTTATATTTTTACATATAAAATGTGTGACTAAAAATTTTGCAATATAAACATATATGCACGCAAAAAATCACACTTTTAGTAGCTAACAATATATCAGGTTTCGTCGTCTTTTTCGTCCGTGGAACTCCAATCTCTATATTCCGATGCCTTTGCCAAAAGATTTCCCTAAAGAGAGGTTTGTATTGTACGCTAAGATTTGTCGCAACTAAAAACGCGGCTCGTGTCGAAGCAATATGCTACGCCGTAGCAATATGCTACGAATTAATGCTGCGGTGCTACGAATCGTCTACGAAGTACCCCTACTATTTAGAAAGAAGAAAGAAAATTACTTTATTTACCTTAAATCTACTACACAACACAATAACTTATGATATGACACTTATTAATCCTATATAAATGTATATTTAGCTGCTTATTTTTGTGCGTAGCAGCGTTTGGGGCAGACAGCAGAAGTTGCTCAAACGATGTTCACAAAATCTTACAAAATAAAGAAACAATACAAAAGAACTTTACTGTTGGTACACACCAAACACAGTGATAAATGATAGTAGCTTTATATGGGGTCTTGGATTTTGGATATCGTAAAGCTGCAGAGATCCAAGTCACCGGTCAGCGATATGACAGCTCTTGCAAGTGTTACTGTCTTCAAAACTCTCATTGCCAAATCACTGCGAGCTCTACAAGATCAAGTTGAGATGCTTGCCAGCAAGATTGACAGGTTGGAGATGCGAGGAAGACGTAAAATCCTTCTTATTCATGGTGTTCAGGAAGGCAGTCAGGAAATTATTGAGGCGGTAGCGGTGAGAGCCTTCGTTGACAAGCTGGGTTATTGGTGTGTCTAAAACCGACATAAGCCGCTGTCATCGTATGGGGCGGTCCGCTAACAACAGACCTCGTCCTATATATATATATATATTCTGTAAGCTCCAAGATGTGGCCCTTCGCGACAAACTGTGGACGACCAAAGTTGCGCTAAAGGACACCAGCATAACTCTGTCGGAGTTTCTCACGAAGACGCGTCACGACACCTTCATGGAGGCTCGTAAACGTTTCGGTGTGACGAAATGTTGGACGAGGCAGAGTTTTGTTTTCGTGGTTAGCGCGGATGGGTCTTGGCATCGAGTATTCAGTATCGCCGAGTTATCGGCGGTGCCTGTGCTAGTTCCGACACTAGCCCCTGCGCCTGCGCCTGCTAAAGAAATTGCAGGCCCGTGTAAAGGCCGCCGAGGAGCCGCCCCCAGAAAGTGATTTCCTGTACAATGATGGCTACCTCGACTTCGTTTAGTTAGTGATCCGATCGATAGATTTTTTTTCGTTCCGGCTCATTTTACGGATATGTTGGCATGTTTTAACCTGGCTAACATTCACGCAATCCTTATCTCAGAGTTGTGGTTAAAACCCTGCTTGTCTTCTGTCCTTTACTCGCTTCCCGGCTACAAACTCATTCGTAACGACCGCACTGGCGCTGGTGGTGGGGGCGTAGCCATATACATTCGATCTCATATTCCCTACACTATTATTGATACGTCTGCGCAACCACCAACGTCCAGTGCGGGTGAACATCTATTTATCCAGGTTCTCCTATCTCAACGTAAAATTTTGCTTGGCGTTTATTATTCTCCCTATCTCCGAATCAATTACTTCCCTTCTTTTGAGAACCTTCTTGATGAGCTTACTACATTATATGACCATACCATTATTATGGGCTATTTTAACACATGCTTGTTAAAACGCGACTCCCGGGCATGCTCGTTAGAAAATCTTGTCCAGTTCAGTAATTTGTCTATTCTTCCCCTAAACCCAACTCATAATTTTCCTAATTGTAATCCTTCTCTTCCCGATCTTATGTTAGTTTCCTCCCTGTCCCAAGTCCCGAAGCACGGTCAGTGCTTAGCGGATGCTTTCTCATATCATGACTTGATCTTTCTCTCCTCCAAAATTCGTCCACCTAAAGCCAAGCCTAGAATCCTTCTTCAGCGCAATTTTGGTGCGATGAATATCGAAACACTGCGGAAGGACGAACGTTACACTGATTGGTCCGACGTTTTAGATGCAGTTGATATAGACAGCAAACTCTCACATTTTAATCGTACGAGTATGTTAACAAATCTGTATAACGAGCATGCTCCAGTTAGAGCAGTAAAAATGAAATATCTTCCTGCTCCTTGGCTTACGAATGAAATAAAAGCTGAGCTTCGTGAAAAAATTGTAGCCAAGGCCAGGTACAAGTGGAAACCTACCGTTGAAAACAAAGAACGATTTATCAAATCTCGTAATCACTGCAATAAGGTGTGTAGGGATGCACAACGCCGACACATCCATAAGTCTGTTGAAAATAATGAACCCGCTAAGGTATGGAAGTTTCTCAGATCACTAGAGGGGTTGGTAAATCGCGGTTTAGTAGTTCTGTGTTTTTTTTTATTATTTGGTGTGCAATAAAGAATATTTGTATTGTATAGTATTGTATTGTATAATAGCAAGAGAGAGAAACGTGAATAAAATAACTGGCAGATTTCGAATAACAAAATTAATGTCATAGAGCCTGGATTTTTTTAATCTACGAAACCGAAGGGCTAGTATTTTTAAACTTCATCCCATCTAGTGGCTAGAGTCCACTCGCATAGAAGGAGTCCTTGTGCTGGTATCAAGTACATTTTGTGGGAATTGAAAATTCGTGGTAAGGGCCAAGGCCGGAAATTAATTGTGCATTGGAGAACGCTTCAAAACTTTGTATATAACCCGTTGTTTAAGATGGCTTACTGTCGGTAAAATTTTAATGAAAGTGTTTAGTACTGTCTTGAAACTCGAAAGCAAAACGGTACTATATTTCATGTGGAAACTAAACACCAGGCACATAATAATACACACGTCAAACTTACTAAACCCCTATTTTGTAAGGGTTTAACATCTTCGGATTTAATAAAACCAGCCAAATGGGAGTCGACTTGCACACGGAGAGTTCCTTACCATCGTACATAACTATTTCTTGGCCTGGTTTTTTTTTAAATCATTTATTTGGTGTATTAGGGTTTTATCGAACATGGCATGTCACCTTCGTAATAAACTTAACAGAAACTTTGTTTATCAGATTTTCTTCGACGTCTATCTTATTTACGCAAAACTAAATAATACAACCAACGAAATTAATTTACCAAAAACTAATCTAACAAACCTTATATAATATAACCTGTATGTATAAAATATGTATGTTTATAACATTAAACAAACAAACTTTTTAAATTAAATTAACAGTAATCTATGATATATTTACCACCTAAACATTTCATTGCCATTTACCGGTACCTAAATATCTGAGTAGGGTAGGTAGGTGTCTACATTTGCGCACTGATTATCTAGACTTCCAACCTACCTATCAAAAAATTCAGTGTTACCTACCTAACTGGTCTCCTTTAGGGCGGACATCATATTACGGTTCAACAGATACGGCCTTGACAAAAGTATAGCAAAAATAGCATAAAATAAAAAATCTAGTTTTTATGTATGTATCCCTTTATCTTCCTTTTATTTCAATATTTTTATTTATTTTTACTTATTGTTGAAGCGGCAAGAAAAATACGCATTCTGTGAAAATTTCAACTGTCTACCTTTTACGGTTCATGAGATACAGACCGCTGACGGACGGACGGACGCACAGGCGGATAGACAGCGGAGGCTTAGTAATACAGTCCCGTTTTCATCCTTTGGGTACGAAACCCTAAAAAGACAGTAGAATAGAAAAACTAAGCTGCAATGCGGATAATATAATAATATGTAGCCATCCCGCGTCCCGGATAACTACTTTAATGCCCACCACCTAATGGTTCGCTTCTGTATAGCTGTCATTATGATTTCCCGGGCGAAAATAGCTAGATAACAAACCATTTTAAGCTCTATATCTATTACTTTAAATATTACATTTCAGTGTTTGCGACGCCGCCGGCTAACCTTATCACGAAAGGCCAGTGACGTAAAACACGATATATTATGTGCATGCACTTTCAGCTTGGAAGAAAATATTTTGGTTGAGTACATCAGTAGGAAACAATTGTGGTTCTATTAGCAATGAAGCTATGCCATAGAAATGTATTAAGTAATACGAAAATGAAGAAATGGTAAAAAAAATACTGCAATTATACGGTTAGGCTGTTATGTACGCGTAGGCCAGTACCCAGGTATACCATGTTTAATCTTCTTTAAAAATACGTAGTATAACTGGGTAGGTTTAAGTTTGGCAAACCAAAATTAATTTTATAACGTTCCAAATCCAAATCACAATTTGCTGCTGCTTCACTTATTATATTGCTGCATAAATATTCAGCAGGCTGCCCAATGCACTTGCTGACCGGTTTAGTCAATTTTGCCGACCACTAGATGCAGCTCAATTAACTTTTTCTGCTGAGAAAATCCTTTTTACGGCTGCCCCAAACCTCTTTATTTTGCTGACCGTTTAAAGCACTTTATAAGAGTCACACCAACACTCCTCCCAACTTCATATCCCATCAATTCGTAACAACTTATTATATAAAATTTTTTATCAGTACAAATAAGTTTGTACATATTATATCTAATAGCTAAAATGTTCTTTGTAAATAAACTTATTATTTTAGTACCCATAGATACATACAAACTATGCCTTTAACGGTACAAAGGCAATCTTCATTATTCATTGTTTATATAGGAAAGTATTAAATCTAAATGCCGCTTTACATTTGGATAACATTAGAATAATGTGCGGTGAATTTATTTGACAGGGGCGTTGTTCTAAATTACCATACATTTTCAGATTTAGCACGGCTTGTTGGGTGTTTATTGAGTGGTCAGCTGAATTTATAGGAAAAACAATGTATTTTCATTTAAGCGTTTGAGAAAAATAACCTAATGGCAAATAATAAAATTGTATGTATGATCCATTGTAACTTTATTGTGAACCTTAATTCTCAGTAAGTCCATTTTAAATTTTTGCATAAGAATAATTTTGTTGATTTAGGTCTCAGAGGCTACATCCACTTATTGGTTTACCTCTTTCATAATATTGTAAGTACACATGTTTGTTCCCCGGTGCAAAACAGCATAAAGCTGAGACTGATCCGTTTTGCCACACCTCGGCAGCACTGATATACCTACCTAAAAACCAGTCCACGAGTAGGTAGGATATTACCTTATAAATATATATAATTATATACTTACCTACATGGGTATGATCATATATTATCAATGTTATGTCAAAAAGCAAATACTTACATTTTCAGTTGCATTCTCTTTTGTAAAGGTAAATTGGATTCAATTGAGATGCAATTGAACTCAGTAAATAGTTTTGAAGTCGCTATAACGTTCTTTTGCAATCGAAAGCGGCGCTTATCGGATTGAAAAGCTTTGGACTTATTAAGGGGCAGAAGAACGAAGATAATCATAAGAAGACGAAGTGAAAAAAATCTCCTCAAAAGGATATATAGGATTAGTAAATAGGAAAGTTTAAGATTGGAACAAATGAACTTTACCTGGAGGGCAAGTACCCGAAATATTCAAGATAGCAAATTTTACTTCAAGGAAACATTCCCTTATTTTCAAAAATAAATTAATTTGCATTCACCGAATTTAAGTAGCCCTATCGAATACTCAATAGAATTACTTAATAATAGGGTTAATTTAAAGAGAATAAAAACTTTTATTACGATAAAAATTGGTTCGTAACTATAATAATCTTGCTAGTACCTATCTTTACAAATGACGACCTCTGTGGCCCATCGGTTGAGGGTCCGCCGCACCATTACGCCACAGAGGTCACCAAGAACAGATGCTGAGAATATGCTATGGGCAATTGCGTGCGTTTCTTCAATAAGGTTTCATCTGCAACTGAGCTCCCTATTCGTAAATTGAAACAGTATGGAACAAAATACAAAAGAAGGCCTTTTACTCTATAGATGATAATGATCAATGATGTTAATGCTTGGCCAGATGTCGGTCAGCTCCACACAGACAATAGTATATACGAAATTCAATAGCTTAGCTTTATATAAATATTGATATGTATCTAAATCGCATAATATTTAGGTATAAAAAGGCAAAAGTTACATGTATTAGACACATAAGTTTCTTTTTCACTTCTCCCACTAGTTTCATTAGGTAGACCAAATGTTGCCATAATTATTGTTTTATTAACAAAGAAACGTCTCTCTTTTCCAATAAGGTTTGCTGGAAGAGAACTCTTTTTAGGGTTAAGCTTGCCTTTGCCATTCCTTCTCTAGTTTTATGTTTTTTTATGTATGTTTTATTTACTGTAATATATTAATGAATAGAATTTTTATTAACTATTATTTATATAATACAATTGAGCTAACTGCAGACTGTTGCAAGCAATAATAATAGTAGTGATATGCTGAAGTTCTGCCATCAGAACTAGTGAGGTTTTTGTCCCATTACTTCTGTCCATTTACCTACCTAAATGAGAACCTCCGTGACACAGCGGGCGAAGATCCGCCTGCGACGCAGGAGGTTGCGGGTGGTTCGATTCCCACCTCTGGACAAATATTTGTACGATCTGTAAATATTTGTTCCGGGTAAACACCCGGAACAAATATTTACAGATAATTTTTTATTAAACGTGATAAACATCACGTTTAATAAAAAATTAAATATATGTAATGTGTGTGTGTTAAGTTTAACGAGTTATCCATATTAGTACCCATATATTATATATTAGTACCCATAACACAAGCTCGGCTTAGTTTGTTGCATTATTTATTTATTTAATGTTGCAATCTTTATTTATTTTTATTTGAGCAGGCACATCTGTGCTTGTAATGCTTTGCTGCGCCTTAAGTCTATTGCACCAACTAAATGTCGACCTCTGTGGCGCGGCCGGCGAAAGTCCGCTTGCGACGCAGGAGGTTGCGGGTTCGATTCCCGCCTTGGGACAAATGTTTGTACGATCTGCAAATATTTGTTCCGGGTGTTCTGAGTATTTTATATGTATAACAAAAAATATCTATCTATGTATGTATTGTATTAATTATATCAGTCATCTAGTACCCATAACACAAGCTCTGCTTAGCTTTGGGCTAGATGATGCTATGATCCAGAAAATGCTGGACAATCCGTCCAGCATTATTTATTAAATATTGATTTAACGAGCGAACGAACTTGCTTTTACAGACTTTTAAGTGTCTTGAAACAACACCTTCTTATTGTGAGAATACAAAAGAAAAGCTTCTTACCACCGCACGCCTTGAAGTAAAACTCTAATGCACTAAACAATAAAGTCTATTTTCATTTAAGCTATAATTGGAGCTGACCTTATGGTCAGCTAATGTGCTATAGGTAACCATGAGGTTGTCTGACTATGTAAATTTGACGTCATAGCTACATAGCTATGACGTCAAATTTACGTATTTAATCAACTGTCAATAAGGTATCAAATGAATGACATGCCTTTAAAGTTATCCCGATCATTTTATCTCGTCTCTTTTTAACTAACTTGAAAAAAAGGAGGATGTTCTCAATTCGACCATATATTTTTATTTTTATTTATTATTTACGTTTCAACCACTTATATAGTTACGAGCTAAGAAGAGAAGAAAGAAGAGAAATCCTAAGAAAAAGGTTTTGTTAAATTTCCTATCTGTATAAAAGCATAATAAAATTTAAGTCCTTAAAAAAGTCGAAAGCAAAAAAATCTGCTTTAGACAAATACAAATGGAATAGAAAAGTAGGTCGGATAAAATAAAAATCCTCCTTGCAGATTTCCAACCTCCAACTCTCCTAACCAATCAAAGCATTGCGCTGTCTTGCAATTTGACATAACGTCCTTTGAATTTCGAACGCCACGCGAGCTTACAGCATTCTCTTGATTAATTTGAAAAACTCCATCGATGCACGTGTAAGAATTTCATTAGTTACTTTGGCTTTTCCTTCTCATTCCTACACCAGTCACATGTCTATTAGTTGTCTCTTTTTCCCAAATGTCACCCCTGAGGTTGCGTTGTCTGTATTTCGTAATAAAATGTATGCATCTTTCCTTTGTTTTTAGACATTGATTGACTACAAATTTTGGTTGATTACGATGGAGATAATTTTTTTAAGGTGTATTATGTAGAGGAGATACTGTAAGAGAGTGAGATAGAGGCGATAAGACCTCCAATCGTAACTCTGTATTTTAAGTTGGCTCTCGTGCATCGTGTCTTTTGTTTCTTATGTGTGAAATAATGTATTTTCTACTTCGTTGGTTTTAACAAATTAGGGGCCTTG